>OW152822.1:3250500-4513000 GCA_933534255.1 Iphiclides podalirius | reverse complement strand
TTACAGCGTTCATGGTCACGGGACAGACTGTAATCGCGTAAATACAAGAAATTATTAAACAATATTTTTTAAATTACTCTGTCTTAAAATAAAAGCAAACAATACTGGAGTTGATTCGATCATTGTTAAATGAAACTGTTTTGCAGATTGATTGTGTTCAATTTTGGTTTTAGGTCAAAATCAATATAATTCGTTATCCTGGGAGAGACTAATTAAACAGTGTTATTTGACAATGTGCAGTATTATAGCAATATGCGTAAATACTAAAAATCAGAATTTGGCCATGAAGTAGTTCCAAAAATTCCATGACAAGTTTTTTTGAAAAGTTTCTTAAATATAAGTTATTGAGAACAGTGTTGCCATTGTGTAATTTAATAAGTTAGAGTAATTGATTTTTTAACAAAATGCAATAAGACGGTCATGCAAATCATATAACTTCACTAATTCTAAAATAATAATTTCTCTTTTTTGTGAATCGAATTATTAAATAAAAAAAGACTATAAGCTTACTACATTGTGCGGTACTAAATAGTGAATAGTATAAGTACATCAATCATTATGTCATGTTAATGTTAACGGGCATGCAAGTTGGGAGGAAATAGCTTTTTATGAGATGGTATTAATATCCATAAAAGCAATAGCTGTCCATCAGTTTGTCCGCAATAGTGTGAGCTGTTCTATATGTTTTCATTTTTATTGTTTTACGGTTTGAAGCGTTCATTATTTATATGTGTGCATAATCGATAATGTAATAGGTACAATTAAATATTCAGTCTCTTTAACAAATTAAAAATTTGTTAAATTAAAAATGTTGAAATATCCTCGAGGAAATTTAAATTATTTATAGTGCTAATCTTTGCACTTAAGATTAAACATTAAAATTTGTAGAAAAAGTACGAAAAGATTGTCGCGGCTGTGGGAATCGAACCCACGCCTGACGCTTTAACCACTGAGCTAAACGGCTGATTGCCACACCGATGAAAATCTTAACGTCTTTTATCTACATTGTTTTTTAGCATTTGAAGCAATGTAGATAAAAGATGTTGGTTCGATTCCCACAGCCGCGACAATCTTTTCGTACTTTTTCTACATATTTTAATATCCTTGAGGAGTTCATAAAGAAGAAAAAAGATAATATAAGAAATTACAAGGTTATTGATTCATGTAGTTAAACGGGCTTATAAATAAATAAAACAGCTACCATAACCGGTTGTAAAAATATTATAAAATAGTTTCATCATATCAAACAATAAGTTGTCCATAACAAATTAGAAGAATAATTCACATTTTACAAAGTTAGAACCTTATTAATTTTACCATGCAATTTTTATAAACTGGTACTAATAAAAAAGATAAAATAATGTAATTTTTTTTAATATAAATAAAAATAAAGTTCCCATAATCCCATTGTCGTTTTCCGTTACGAAACAGTTTTGACATAAGGTTAAACCACAATTTTTGTGGTCATAATTAAATTTATTACACAGATTATTTTTAGAAAAATGATAATAAAAATATAAAATATTTCCAGAGCCCAACTAAAAGGAACCAATCGCTAGTTATTTTTTTAAACGTGTTGTCTCAACTATAACGGGAAATATTTGAAGTCATTGCAATGTTTACTATTATAAGCGATCGTAATTTTGATAAATGAGCTGAAGTATTACTTAAACATAATTTCAACCGGCCAGTACTTCACAAATGCTCGCGTGTACCGTGCGTTCAAATTGGACTTGTGAATTGATTACGAACGTTCGGAACCGTTTAGGCGCCATATTTCAAATTGATGTTCCCTTTTTTAATTTAAAATGAATGGACAACTATCATTACCTGCATATTTTTACCTTGTATTTGTTTAGGTAATTAAAATGTTTCAACCGTTACACTGTTCTTTCGTTAGCGTTGCATGAAAAAAAAATTTCATACATTATTTATTCAAAGATTTAAACAATTTATCTGCATAATTTCTTTTTCAATTTTTTTCAAATGTATCATCACTACAAACGTTGCTAAATTTAAAATAACCAGGGGTAGCTTAGTGGTCGTGTGTAATGTTTTTTTATTGATTTAATTATTTTTTATGCTAAGTTTAAATAATTTCTTATATAAACAAGTTAAGAAATAATTCATAATAATATAATACAATGTGAAAAATTATTTCATACTTAAATACTTTTTTTATGTTGGAGTGATGCGAGTAGATTCCGAAGAAGCTTTACTTACTTGCTTTTGATGGTTGTTTTGCTTTTGATACAGCAATTATTGGTTTCGAGTATTTACTCTTTTAAATATAATAGTTAATAGTTATTAATTATATAGTTATATTAATATTAATAGTTAACGTAAAAGCGCGTTCTTTGTGTAAATTATGTCTGGTTAGGACAGAATATCAAAGTTGATGTACCTTCCGTGCTACAACTTTGAGTCCTTGACCATTTTGTCTAAATAATTGGTATTTTTTTATTTATGTTACTCTTTATATATTTATTTTGAACCAATGGCGACAACATATTCAATGAAGGCCATTTCATTTGTCTTTTTTTATGTTATAAGTGGGCAAACCGGCAGACGGTTCACCTAATGTTAAATGATTTCCGCCGCCCATGGCCGCGTTGCCAACTTATTAAAATAGTGGGCCTTGGTTACCTCACCAGACGAAACGCGAAATTATAATGTTTCCTCCACTTCACGCCGGTCTTCCTTGCGACCGTGGTACTTAATGAGCCTGCCCATTCGTACACAACTGCTGCGTGGGCCTACCACAGTGGTATCTTATAAAAAACCGGCCAAGCGCAAGTAGGACTTGCGCACAAAAGGTTCCGCACCATTCATTATCTATGAAAACGGAAAAAAATCATTTCTGTTGTATGGGAGCCCCACTTAAATATTTTTTTATTCTGTTTTATAGTATTTGTTGTTTTAGTGACAACAGAAACAAACACATCATCTGTTAAACACAAGTTGCTTGGTCTGATATTGTTAACTATAGCTTCCAAACGCACATGAAGTTTCCAAATGTAATAATAATAATAAAGCCCTTTTATACCGAATTCGCTACAATTTCGTCAACACACATTTACAATTTCGGTGCTTTATATTGTGTCTCGCAATTCGGCGTGCCTCTTGGCATAGGCCTCCTCCAGCTCTTTCTACTGAGCTCTGTCCTCTGCTACTCTGGTCCAGTATGGCCCCAGGGTTAGGCAGATATCGTCTTTCCATCTTATTTTCGGACGCCCACGTTTCCTAGTATCATTTCTTGGGTACCATAGGGTTACTTGTTTGCTCCACTTGTTTAGATTACAACGTAGCATATGTCCTGTCCAACTCCATTTTAAATGCTCTATACGGGTTATTATATCTGTTACTCTGGTTTTAGTTCTTATTTCAGTATTTTTGATTTTGTCATTGAGTTTGATCCCCAACATGCTCCTTTCCATAGCCCTTTGTGTACTAGCCAGTTTATCCCTATACTTTTCAGTTAATGCCCATGTTTCGCAGCCGTAAGTCATGCATGGGAGGATACAAGTGTTAAAAGTCTTTCTCTTGATGTGCATGCTTAGATGTTTGTTCTTCATTATTTCTTTTAGAGACCAGTATTTTTTCCAACCACAGGCTATTCTTATGTCTATTTCCTTGGATATTGAGTCCTCGGGAGATATAACTTGTCCCAAGTAGACATATTCTTTTACGTATTCTAACCTGTTTCCGCTGACCTCTAGTTTGATTTCTGTAGAGTTGGTCATCAGTTTTGTTTTAAGTGCATTTAATTCTAATCCTACATCTCTGCTTTTTTCTGCTAAGGCTTTCAGCATGCGTCCTAGTTTTTTAGGGTCTTCCTCTAGCAGGACGATATCATCAGCGAATCTCAGGTGGTTGAGGCGGCTACCATTGATGTTAATACTGTAGTGTTCCCAATGTAATCTTCTAAATATTATATTATTAGTATTCCAGCACCGCATTGAACAGTTTCGGAGAGAGTGGATCTCCTTGTCTCGCGCCTCTGTTTACAGGAAATGGGTCTCCCTTAGTTTCCAGTTTAATGCGACTTTTGCATTTACTATAGATGGATTTAATTAAATGTATATAGGCCCCATCTACTCCTTGTTCTTCCATACTAAGCCAGATATATTTTATGGTTCAGGCTGTCAAAAGCTTTGGAGTAGTCTATAAAGCAGATATATAGGGGTTTCTCGTATTTATTGTATTTTTCCAAGATTTGTTTGATTGTGTGGATGTGGTCTATTGTACTGAAATTCTTTCTGAATCCTGCCTGTTCTATTGGTTGGTTTTCGTCTAGGACCCTTGTTATTCGTTCCAGAATTACTTTTGCAAAAACTTTGTACACATTTGAAATGAGACTTATAGGTCTGTAGTTACCGATGTTATCCTTGTCTCCTTTCTTATGGAGGAGAATGATATGGGATTCCCTCCATTGTCTCGGGATGGTGGTTCCAAATGTAAAGTATAAAATAATCTGGACAAATGTAAATATAGTTCCATTGGTAAGACGTTTTCAAAGGTCGTCGATTTTCTATTAAGACACATTATCGTTTGAACAATAACACTGATGATCTTATCTCACTTAGATCTCTCCCCTTTATCTAATAAATATGGTAAGAGTTGAAATATTATCGAATAACATTATTCTGTGAATTTGTGATACTTACCGACTTAATGTTAATAGAGTAAACACTTGTTGAAGAACACAAGAATGCTTTGATGTAATGAGTGTTTTCTTAATTGCGATTTTAAGTTTTTAATAACGTTTCCAATGGGTTTCATTTATTAGCGGCGTAAGAGATAATGAAATAACTTTTTAGTTAGTTAATGCACTATAGAATGCGATATCATTTAAGAGGTATTTTTAAAAGAAAATTTCCAAAGTTTTTTGGATAAGTTAGAAGCAAAGTTTGAAAAGTTAGTAATCAATTGACCGTCTTTTAGTCATTTATTGGTGATTGATCCGTTAATAAAGAGAATTCAGAATTAATTCTAAATTGAATTAAAAGTGATATATAATCCTTTAAATAAACTATTGTTGTAATATATTTAGAATTATCAGATTATTAGGATTCCGCCACAACTCTTAACTTCCTTAGAAATGACCTGATGCCTAGCTGCTTAGCATTGTGTGAAAACTTTTATGGTTTCCCGGATGGGCCTATCCGTTCCCAGCAAACGTGTGCAGGGAGAGAATCTCAATTTGCATATCCAGCCATTTTCAGTCTCATTCCCAGATGGTTAAGTTAATCTACTTAAAGTATATGTAAACTATTTGTAACTTTAATAGATTTCGGAGTGTGATAATGTCTACTAACAATCCAAAATTTAAGGAAATTTTCCTCAAAGTAGGATTTGAGTTTGAATCTCCATATAAAATATCATCAAAGTCGGTCAGGTCGTTTTGGAGGAGTATAAACACAAAAACTGTGAATTTTATATGTTAGATAGTAAAGTTTATCAGAGACGGGTATAGAAAATTAATCCATTAGCTAATAACTGCAATCGCGGACCTCTCCGGAGATTTCAATCTCGCCCTAAACATTGTATTCGAATCGCCTTTGACGGATGGTTAGGTCTAATATTGAATAATGGAACTCCCATTCAAATCGCGACCCCGACAGCTGTATAGAATCTTTTCTACTTGCCCCAATACCGTGGAGGATTTGGTTTCTAAACAACGGACCATTCGAAATGCTAAGCGGGCTATCGGTTCCACTGGGACGGGACGGGCCACATCTTATAAATGTAAATCGCGAACAACGGTTGTGCCAGCTCGTCTGTTTTGCTGATGCGCTTTAGTCGGAATTGTTTATACGATACACGCCGTGCCGCGGTGTTACATCATGGAAACAAAGGCGAAAAGTTTTTTTTTTATGTGATAAGATGGCAAACGAGCTGGCGGTTCACATGATGGGAAGTGATAACCGCCGCCCATGGACATTTGGTACACCCATAGGGTTGCGGATGTATTGCCACCATTTACAACGCTTTGCCACCATAGTGAGCCCCAGCTATCTCACTCACCACACGAAACGCGGAAGTATAACACTTATAATTCACGTCGGTCTGCTCTTCAACGCATCCCGTTCGAGCCGGGGTGCCTCAAGTGTCGGTTTTGGGCCAAGTCCTGTTTACGCTCTACACAAACGAAATGCCGCGTTTCAAAGGTGTAGAACTTGCCCTCTTTGCCCAGGAATGATCCACTGATGCCTCCAATCTGCGGCTATCACCCTTGGTAATTGGTTCCGGAAAAATCCCGCCAAAATTGCGGCCTACCACCCGTTCAACTCATGGATAGTCCGGTTCCATGCTTCGAATCCGCCGCCAGTTAATCGTAAGTGCCGCCACTTACAAACCCCCACCGCTAGGTACGTTCCGCCGCTGTTGGCGTATACCGCGACACGTCCTCGGCTACCCTGACGATGAGACGACTATCGCCATTGACAGGATTAAAAAACTACGCAAACACACCAGAATCGACGGTGAGTGCGGCAAACATAAACGCTAGGTTCCGCCACGTACCTGGCAGATTTTTCCCCGTTAATGATAGAAGCGTTGCTGGAGTTTCTTCCGAAACTACTTGTTCCAGCGCCAATGCTTTCCGAAGTGGTAGTAATGATAGATCTAGAAATTCTTCCAGTCAGACTATAGCTACCGATCGAGCCGAGGACCAGCCCTCTCGTCCACCCTCGAATCGGATTGCTAAGCGCGATGGCCCGAGCCGTGGCTCCCTCGGGAGCCCTCGGGCCTAGTCACCACAACCCGTGACCGAGGTTCAGGCTAGGGGCCCCGAGCGCTGGGCCACCTCAAGTCCGGCAGATCTGTAAAGGCCCTACGGCCAACAGTACAAGGGTATATCCTGCCAAAAAAAAATCACGCCGGCCTCCTGTGAGGTCGTGATACTTATCCGGACGGAACTGCACATTAACAGTTTTATTATCTTTCCTGGAAAAAGATAATAAATCTAAAAGATTTGTTTTCTCTTTCCACCCCACCTACACATTGACCACTTGTATTAACGTTATGTATGTGACAGTTGGAGTATAGTAGTGTAGAATTAGATATTACACACAAAGGAGTTTTTCATAATCCAAGATGCATTTCACTAGGTGCTACAAATTGGATGCAGTATCAATATGGAAATATTTAAAAAACACATGTCGTTGGTTTATGAGAAAAAGGTAATGCGCATCTGAACTGTAAAACGTCACGGTGTATAGGTATACTACCGAATATAGCAAACAACTAATCGAGGAATAATAAAAAAGGGGTTCAAACTTCATAAAACTGTTAGAAACCCTTTATTATTTTACAAACGTTCATCCGTTAGAGTTCTCATTAATTGCACAGTCTCTTTAATCACTGTAAGAAATGGAGTAATTTATTTTAAGTACGCGATAACAGGTGCATTGATATATGACATGTTCCGTTTATTTTCATGCACAATCATTAATTGTTGCCCATTTAGTTCGACG
Source organism: Iphiclides podalirius (assembly GCA_933534255.1). Classification (NCBI taxonomy): domain Eukaryota; kingdom Metazoa; phylum Arthropoda; class Insecta; order Lepidoptera; family Papilionidae; genus Iphiclides; species Iphiclides podalirius. Next base: position 4,505,522 of record OW152822.1, on the reverse strand, counting down.
CTTAATGACTAGATGAATAAAATTGCAATATATCATAAGTAAATTGTAGGCAAGCTCTGTTTAATTCCTCGACGCGGAAACAGCGAAAACGATTTAAGACATAGGACCAACCAGACCATATCAAAGTAATGATGACCATTTAAAAATGAGTAATGAACTCGGTACATCATTCTGTATTCGGCTTTTCGAATGAAATAACGTCTATGAAACATCCGTTATATCATGAAATATCGGCTATGATATAATTTAAAACAATAATATAGGATTCAATTATCGTAATTATGAATGTCAAATAGATTAATGAGCTCTTGATCAATTATCGATTTCAAGTTTAAGTAAAAAGTGAGATTTTTAGTGAAAAGAAATAAAAGTTGTAAATAACTAGCGGACAGACGTTGTGCTGTACACGTCTTAAATTAGACAACAACTTATAGACAAATATTAATTAAAAAAACTTAGTGGACCGAATTTTGAATCTACACTATTCTCAAATTCAATTGAACACAGACAAAAAATTCATCAAAATCCGTCCAGCCGTTTAGGAGGTATTCATTAACACACTACATTATATGTTTAGATTTTGAATAATAAGCATGCATATAATCATGTATAAAACTCGATTATACGAATGTAAATCATCAACGTTGACCATAGGAAAATCATTCATCATCGGGCGCCGCGGCAGGAAATCCAATTTACTTTGTTCGCATCCATACCCTTGTGTCCCTTCCGGATGACATTATCTGTCGGCCCAGATCGTAGCTGATTAGATTTACGCGAATTTCCCACATAATGGGAGAGCGATAAATCAATGACCATATTGACCGACGCAAACAACAACAAAGAGTCGACATGTTTAATGGCAGGGCTGCCACATTACCATTTTATCATTTAAATCACGTAATTGGCAAACGATTGCCACAGGGTCTTGCTCCGCAAAAATGCAAAACAGCTTTTGAAGCGAATTGTGTATAAAGTCTAAAACGTTTTATTTAGTTACTGTTTCTAAAACTTTAATAAAAGCTATTGCCCACTTTTTAAACTAAATTTAACAAAGTTGAAAAAATTACTTAAAAAAAGAATACTGGCTGCTAGCATGTTTCAGTGAAGTTTATTGCTATTAAAATATTTTTAATTTTTGAAAGCTCAAACTTAAAATTAAAAACTAAAAAACTTAAAAGCCGGATTGCGCAAAATATATGGATTAGGAAAAAATCGTTTAAATCACCTTTTTCCGTGTAAGCTTTTGCGAATTTTCGTTTCCCAAGAAGCCGAATAAACGATTGGAAAATAAATCTGATTCCATTAAATAGATAATACTGGATTCCATTAAATAGATAATACTAAAATACTGTTGTTCCATTAAGTATATATTTAACATATTATCGTTATTAGCTGTCATAGCAAGTTTAAAATATGACTTAATTTATACTTGCATACATGAAGTTGGAGTAAATTTATAACCGCGCAACGCAATCAGAGTTAAAGCGGTTAGTAACGCTAAGCCGACATGGTTTATCTAACGCGCATTGTGTCCATTGGAAAACGGTACAGCCGTGCTCCCGGTAAATTCCCGTCGGCAAAGACCAGATAGATACCAGCCGCGCCAAGACTGCGTTTATTACCAAAATGCGATCGATTCGAATTATTGGAACTAAAACAGGCAAAACTGCAATCAACTTAGGTTTTAATCGATTCGAAATATCGGATCGGATAGGCGAGATTTTCATGTACAAATAAAAATTTGATACATTTAGAATATATTGACTTAAGACTAACAAACTTTATCATCGCGATACACAATTCAGAAAAGATGTGACTCGCTTCAAGAAACTACCGATAGTAATTTTTTTTCAGACTTATAAATTAATATTATTCTCAATCGAGTCTTCGATAACTTTCATTTAATGGTACCTAATTATATTTAGATAAGCTTAGAAGATTTCAAGTACCTCGATATTTAATCCAATGTAAAAGAGTTCGCGCCGATACACGATACTCGCTCATCCCCCATGCAGCTACTGCGATAATATCTTTGCAAAGCTTGTATGTAATATAGAGGACAAGGAATAAATATTCCCCGTTAAGAATCACTAGGGAGCTAGTGGTTAATTTTTAGATAACAGAAAAGTATCTAGTGTTTTATTCAGAGGTCGAGACGATCGTATAATAAATACACAGTTCACATTCTTTAGTATCGGTAAAACAAATCGGTTTCGTAAACAGAACCCTTGAGCCTAAGCAGTCGCTAATAATTTTGACCCAGTAGATATGTTGCCGGTGTCCACAATCTAGTTATGTATCTTCGCCCACGGGTTGATGTGACCTGAATCCCAGGACGCTGTTGTATTCAATTTATTTAGGAGCGCAGCGCTATTTTAACGCTGGCGTTATGGTGACAATTTTCTTTATCCATTTCTCGATCTTGAACGCGAGCGTTCTCTTGTTAACAGGGACGCTAACTGCAGGAAACGTTATAAATCTTCGTGCGCTAATATCCCTGGATTATCGGCCACATCCCCTAGACGATCTGCGTATAAAATTAAACGTTTTAAACGCGTTTTAAAACCCATTTAACTATAACTATGCACTAGACTTGTGCATTAGCGGACGTCGCGAATAGCGACTAAAACCTTAGTGTCCTGCACCGACGAGTTATCCATTTAGAGATTTTTTTAAATGTCAATATTTCATTGTGATGATCATCTCTGCGATCATCAAGTGTGTGTGTGACGTTTATCACTTTGTCATTATTTCGATCGGACAGCTTTAAAGATCACTCGCTTCAATGAAATACGACAGAGTTTCTATCGATCATCGGCTTTACCGACCGTCGTTTTAATTGATGAAGTTTTAGAAAGGTAGTATTTATGAGACACTTTAATTATAAGCTGTTCATATAGTCCCAGTAAACATGAATATTTTAATAGGAAAGGATAGTTTTACATGTGCGTACACGTATAAAATGTACAATTTTCAAAATAACTGCACGAAGTAATATTATTTTCATTACACATATGCTATTATGAAACCTAGTTAAATATAATGGAAAGATAAACCGTAATCGTTACATAGAAATCTTTAAAACCGTTGTCATTAAGAGTGGTGCACTTCATAACTGCTTACAGTTGTGCCTCGTTCTCGTGTCTATTTCAAATATTTATCGTTTCTGTTATTTCTCTCCTGCTAACGGTTTCTATAAACATTCACAAGTCAATTAGCAACTGTAATAAATAACTTCAGTAAAACAACTCTGGTGTTATATTAAACCATACTACAACAACAAAGCTAACCAACATATATTTATGTTAAACGCACACATCAAGCACCATCTTAATGCAAACTTTATTGAAGTTATACATCTTTTGGCGCTTTTGGAAAAATATGAAAGTTACATTTTTACTATGCGCGCGTATACCGATAGTCAAAAAGTGATATGTATATATTGTATGCAAAGCGACTTACTTCGACCGACTTCAAGGTGTTATCAATAACAACTTTTTGACATTTTTCTATAATTCAAGGTTATTTAATTAAACTGTACCATTTAATGACTTTTGCACAAACAAAGAGTACTGGCACAGAGGGGATAAAATATTTAGTTATTTTTCTTTAGATACGCTAAAGCAAAACTTATTACATGCAATAAGTACACACGCGTTCTTTTTTTTACCCGAAGTTTAAATTCTTACAGATTTAAAAAGAATAGAAAATAAACCTTAAGTAGACATTTCGTTTTAATATTCATTACATTATAACACTATTAACTAAAACAATTTTTGGGCACTTTGGTTCTATCTTGTCAATCATTAACATTATTTACTTTAAAAAAAAAGGTTAACGAAATTATTGCAAGGGGCACGAAAATATATGCTATAAGATCATGCTTTCTCAATAGAAAAGACAGCAAATACAGAACAAGCACTTATGAGAGTCACTGTACTGGGAATGTTTAATAATTAAGTTAATATTTCTATAATATATCAACCTTTGTATCTTGATGGTAGGTGATTTCTAGAGAAGAATATTACATTCATATATTATTTTATGCTCTAGTATAATAAATATACAATTATACATTTCCTCAGACGCGTTAAATCGTCTTATCTAGGCGATAGATCGATCTGGCAATGAAGTAATAATTAGATGCAACAGCTTTTCAGTGAAAACCATCTTATCTGAACTCCTATCTCGCCATCTTTGCAGACACGGCGAAAGCCTGACCGTCGTAATTGCCGATGCGATAATTATGATACGAAACTGGAATCGACCGCGGCAATTTGCATTTCTCCGTATGTTTGTTAGACCGTCTGAACTTTTAACGCCTGAGACGTTAGGACTAGCGCAGACTGCGTTCGGGACTGATCCCAATAGGCGATCGCATGCGACATCCGCCACGTAGTAATCCAACCTCCAGGCCGTAATTTCCATTATTAACTGTCGAATAATCGTGGTGGAAGTCTATTTTCTGGGAAATAGAGGTCTACCCTAGACTTTGTATTGGTGGGTGGCGGCACTGACATTTATTGCGAGATTCTTTTCAACTACGCAATGATTCTACACTTCGTTTGAGACTTACATATTTTTATATGTAAGTCTCAAACGAAGCGTGCGAATAGTGCGACCGGATCATTGTTTTAATGATAATTATGATTTCGCACTATTTTGTTATACCGATACTATAATCAATACATGAGTATTGATTATAATATCAATTGGTGGCCACTTTACATTGAAAGTACGTTACGTTTTAAGATAAGCACTACCTTGCTAACGTAACTTATGCATTTTTTTATAATTTTTCCCGTACAACACAGAACAGTAAATACGATACGATAGATGATGACATGTACGACAGTGTTGTCATTGGGAAATCAATAATGATAGTTGTTTGTGTTGAAAATAAAGCAATAAGTGCAATTCTCGGCGATTTCGTGACTAGTGTTTTATGTGACTACACATATACAAGTGGGAGTTTCAGTTAAGCCCGTAATAAAATAAATCCACCTTTAACGATGTAACGAACTTGAACGATGTCGGTGAGGGATATGCACGTAAAATTAGCCCTCGGCCAACAGGAAATTCGATTAATAATATAGTTTTATGACATTCCAACTTGAAGTATCGACGCACCGAGGGCGTTTTATATTTCCCTTCAGCGATTGCGCATTGATTCACTTCCTGAATTGACCAATCACGGTAAATTTAATAGTTCGTTCTCGAATCGGGACTGGCTTTATGGATAGTAAAAAACGCATGGGTTATTGTTAATTTTCTATATCAACCTAAAGCTGTTTATTGTTTTAGGTAACTCTCTGCTGAAGTAATATTCCATCAAAGCAATGGGCTCTACATCTACATTATAAATATGTACTAAATAATGAATTCACTTGTCAAGTATTTATCTCGTTAAATTGATAATTAGATTGATATTGATATTACTCTTAAAATTTGTTACTAATAATATTTATTAAAAAAAATATTAAAAATAGAGACAATTCGGCACGTATATACAATTTTTATTTGAATTATCTGCAGCAATGAAACATTTATATCTGCAAATATCACTTTATTGTTAACCGCAACAAATATTTACATTTAACAGAATTTACAGCATTCGCTTAAACGAAAGGAAAAGAAGCCTTTATTTCGAAGCACACTAGACACTTTTATTTACTCATTTGTTTACACGGTATTGCACATTTGATGATATCTAGGTTATCTAATCCACCTTATATTTATGCTTGAACGGGCTTTTAGAATGTACTGCCTTCAGTTAACGCATGTAACTCGGGAGACGGGAATGCTACTGCTCGTAGGAGCGTCTCGATACTATTCCCAGATTATATTTTAGAGTATGCTCCTCGCATAGCGATGTCCGATACTAGTAGTTGGCGCGTTTTGTGCGTAATAAATCAGACAGTGACGTGACAATGGCGGAGGTATAAAATGTTCATGCGCCCGACCCACTGCCTCGCACAATGCACCGAGTGTTCGGGCGGTGCTAAGCACGAAGTAAATACCTAGTACTAGAGAAACTTCCTCCGTACGTGTATACGCCTGCATTATTTATCTGTGCTTTCTGGTCAGCGTTGTAACCTCTCGGCCCCTACGCTCTATTCACAGTGTCAGTATGCGATAAACTTTACTTTTGATTTTGGAATGTGTTGTTCCTAAAATAAAATAAAATTTTCATATTCATAAAGTCATGGTAAATAAAAGACTTCTAAAATGTTACTCACTTTTTAGGGTTCCGTACCCAATGTGTAAAACGGGACCCTATTACTAAGACTACGCTGTCTGTCTGTCTGTCTGTCTGGCCGCATGTCCCAGGCTGTATCTCATGAACCATGATGATTAGACCTTTTAAATTTCCACAGATGTATTTCATTTGCCGCTATAACAACAAATACTAAAAAACAACATAAAAAAATATTTAAGTGGGCTCATACAACAGACTTGATTATTTCCGTTTTGGAGCCCTTCGTGTGTGAGTCCGACTCGCACTTGGCCAGTATTTTAGTGTTTTTTTTTACTGACTAATACATAATTCTATCGTTAGGTTGTTTAAAGGATAAAGCATTTTACCCGTGAAAGAATATTGAGGAGTAAAAGTCAAACGTTCGACGACTTTATATAAATTTAACTAGCTGCTGTCCGCGAACAGGTGAACAACCCTTATCACTTAGGGGTATAAAAATAGATAGAAGCCGATTCTCAGACCTACTGAATATGCATATAAAATTTGATAAAAATCAGTAAAGCCGTTTCGGAGGAGTAAGGTAACTAACATTGTGACACGAGAAATTTATATATAAGATTTCTGCAGAAGCTTAACATTTTATTGAGAAGAAAGGTGAAAGTGGTTTGTTTTGTCATGGTAGCGGAATGGCGTTGGGAACCGAAAATTGCTTTCAATGGCGTAATATTCAATACGTAACTGCGACGATTTAAGTAAAATTGAAAGTGAAGGCAACAAATACTGGGTTCAAGCGACCTCTACACTGAGAGCCTCTACACGACGATTTTTCGCTAACCTAACCTAACCTAACCTTCCATAAAAGCTTCGCTAGGGACAATTGTTAGCATTTTTACATGATTGATAAAACCTAGAAAATAGTTGAAAATTGGTGTTAGTACTTTAACTGCGACTGTCGTCTGTAGTTGGAAGCCGTGAGAATCCCCTTTTTACACATTAAAATAAACACAAGATGTATCTATTACAAACTTTAAAATTATTACATACGTACGTAATATAAACGCGATGGTATATGATAAATTACTATTTTGCTCTTCGATTCTTCACAATACGCGGAGAACTCATCATTTCAATATAATCACGTGTAGCTTTAGAAATACTGATTAAAACGATATCATTGGTATTATATAACGAAGTAATAAGTACTCACTGTACAAACGTACAGTGAACAGCGTCGGTAGCGAAGAGTGAGGCGAAACATTCAATTTCCCCACTAACCTTGGGCGTTCGGCCACACCCACATCAATTTTGTACTGTAAATGGTGCAAGTACCGTCACGTGTGAAGTAATTGTCCGACGTAATTACATCCGCGCGATGCTTCACTAATTCGGTGTCGATAAACGACCGTCGGTCGAACGAAGCCGATACAAAAGCTCGCTTACATAGTGAACGTTTTTCGATCACTTTCATCGTCGTAAAAAGTCGTAAAAAGCGCACGACACATTGTGGGGCCGGCAAAAAGCCGAGGAAAAAACCTAACTTAATTGTCACGGTTGTCGCGTTGCGAGTATCGCCGCTGGGGTTGCCAGTAGGAGGGATAACGGCGGATGCAATTAAATTATAACGTACAGAACTGCAAATAACGTCATTTTAAATGTTTAAATAAGAAATTGTGGCCGATCGATATATAGCTAGTTATCATAATTGTCACATTAGAAACTATAATTTTTATATCATCGATATTTATTATCTAACGTAAGAACGGTTTTTAATAGTAATTAAATGTAAAATACTACATACAATGAGTAGATGTATAAAATAGCGTGTTTCGCTAACATTGAAAACCTTCGGAGTGAAAAAAGTCAATCAATCAATAAATTATTAAATATTTTAATCGGAATTGTTCAAGCAACAAATATAACCGATAAAATCATTAATTTAGTTTTAAGGTAAATGGACTGAAATGTAAATGGCAGCCCTAACTGTGCAATAAAGTGTGAAGGCTCAAAGTCTTCGACGCCTTTGTCAGTTTTTGTTAAATTACTTCGCGCTCTTTTTCTAATTTGGCTGTCAGTACTATTTTCGCTTTCACTGAAATGTGTAACATATAGCAAATACTATTGGAAGTGTTATACATTTCAAAAGAAAGTTATTTGAAATGAATGACTCATTTGATTGTATCGGAAAGTGACCAAAGTTATTTTTTAATTATGACGAAATATTATTATGATAATCTTTATTGTAATTTTATCTGTAGACTTAAATAGCTTAAAAAAAAGGATCCTCACCAAAGCTAAGCGCTAGATAAAATGCATTCAGCAAACATTACCATATCACATGTAAATACGTACTTCGCATGTAAATATGTATTTATCATCTACTCAAATCTTTCCCGCAATTACAATCACGAGTTTGATCGCAATGTCGTTGACTTCGCTTAGTCAAATATTTTAATATCGATCTCAGCTCAGGTTCTTACCGCGGACGGGTTTGATTGGGCCAAATATTAGATTGAAATCACTCGAAACTTGTTATCGGAGCGACGCGCCGAGTCGTCAACAATGGACGGGCTCGTATTCTAATCTTATTACCGAACTGTGATCTGTATTAAATTATAACGTAAGATAAATATTATGTTGCGCCATCGATGTTCGTCCGTTGGCGTTAGGCCTGCTCGTCATTACTCAAATTGGCTGAATCATCTCCGTGATTCTAGTCACGCGGTCGGCTAAAGCTGTAGTGTTGTGCAAGTGCAATGCAAGCCACCAGTGCATCAGATACACTCTCTGTTGCAGCCCTTCTAGCGGTTGCCGTGCGATGAACTCTATTAACGAAACGAGATTTTTAGTGGCGAAGGAATAATACCCAAACTTCTGTGAACTTCAAGTGTTTTCATTTGCCATTCGTTAACCAGTCTGAATTAGAATCGTTTGTACTATTGCGCTCCGTCTCATGAGTGAGGTAACCGGGGCCAAATAATTCAAAAGGTTGGTAGCGCAACTATAAGCACGCGTTTCTGTAAGTCTATGGGTTTCGGTAAATGCTTTACTCGAAGCAGTCTAAAATTGCCACCTCTTGTCATTTGAATATGTCTGAAGATTCGGACTCGCACAAGCTCCATTTAAATATTTTTAAATTCCGTTTATTAGTGTTTACGGCGGCAACAGAAATACATCATCTGTGAAAATTTCAACTGCCTATCATCACGGTTCATGAGATACATATATCCTGGTTACAGGCGGACAGACAGACAGACAGCGGAGTCCTAGAAATAGGGTCCCATACTACACTTTGGGTACGGAACCCTGAAAATTAATTAGCATATGAACATTTTCAGAAATACATCATCTGTGAAAATTTCAACTGTCTAACCATCACGGTTCATGAGATACTACAGCCTGCTTACAGGCGGACAGACAGACAGACAGACAGCGGAGTCCTAGAAATAGGGCCCCATTCTACACTTTGGGTACGGAACCCTGAAAATTAATTAGCATTTCCATGTACATTTTGCAGTGTTGTGCATCTATTTCTATTGAAAATAAATGATGACTGATGACCAAACCGTTTCCGGGGAAAAATTTAGGTACGTAATAAGGTTTGGCAGGAATATTACAGATTAGTAAACAGTTTAGTAAGAAGTGGTAGGCAATGTACGTTGCGAGCAGCTCTGATATTTATGTCCTTTCCTAGAGGAGTTATTCATCTTCTATGATTAATAGACCTACGAGGAGTTGTTTGAAAAGAGGACTATTTTTTTGCTTGCATCACAGTAAACTTTTTACTGTTATCTTGATTTACCTATTCTTAAATAACGCTTACGTGCAGCAGTTCCAGTTTACACACGTTCTTTTATATTTAAAGATTGGATTTACATTATTAGAATATTGTGCCATTATTCTCTTAGAAGTTAAATATTAAAAATAAATGATTGCGTACGGCAAATATTTTCATTTTTATTTAAACAAAATGTATTTACTTACAGAATATTTGATACTCATAAGGCATAGTACAATATTTTTATATTTGTACATCATAATAACCGAAAATATTTTTGTAATTTAACATGTGTATTAATTTACTGAAATAATTCCGATCTTTATATAATTATGGTAAAATATTAATTAAGTGGCATTTTTAGTGAAAGTAAGCCAATGATTAAGTGTGGCAACCTAAAAAAATGCTTCTGACTCGAGCACAATTTCGCTGAGATTTTAATTCTGGCCTCATCAGCTGATTTACTTTTTCGATAAAACTAATTGACGTTTCCCGCCTAAACTGGTTACGTTAATTGCATTTTGTACTTACATGTCTCAGTTGAATATTTAGACATTTTTTAATTACATTTTTTGCATTCAATAATTATTTTGTCGAAGTAGGTATTATAATTAGTATAAACGGAGTGCCAATTTTATATGTAAGAACACGCTGCAACATCGTTACTTTTTAAAAGCGTTTAATTTCGAATTAAATTATATTCTGGATAAATATGAATAGTTGTCACACATATTTCGCATTCACAGCTGCAATAAGGAATTCAATAAAAATGTAATTAAGATTACATTTTTTTACATCATTTTTTTTATGGTTCACTTGTGAATTTTAGACTTATTTATAAAGACTTCGTGCATGTAAGAAATTAGTCTTAGTCTTTCAATGCAAAATTCTACGCCATACCACGAAGCTGTTATTTCATTTTCAATCATTAATCATTAATCCCTGTCGTGTTTCAGCGACTTCATGTTTTTAATATAGGTATTCACTTATTATTGGTAGTATAAATTATTACTATCGCGCCACGTTAAGTTTTCTTTATTTGCGTGGAAATTTATCACATCCCACGGGGACTTGTTTTTTCATAATGTTTACTTTGCTGACGGCTATCAAATTAACATATTGAAGGCAACGTTTATGAATGTGGGCGTCCGTTTTTGTCACGGGTAACACTCAACGCTGCTACGTTTTAACATTTCTTTAATGTACGTACCGAGGTCGCTATGTCTCTCATTTGGAATGAAAAACCTCCGTGAGTACGCAAATGTCTGTCAGTCTCTGTCCACCCCATCCCGAAGGTACTTAGCTTCGGAGCATGCAATGAATAAACATTGGCTGACAATTGGGTGGTATCAATGTGGGCTCCACGTCCCCGGTCACGATTGAGATACTTTGTTGAAGTAATAAGCCACTTCCTACAGTGTTGCATACCGCCTTGCGCGGTATCCAATTGTAGGCATCCGACGCCAATTAAAATACCACCTATCTATTTTAAATGTTCTCGAAAGAACACTGCGAATTTGTCCATCCGCAAATGGCGCGCACGACGATTCATCGCAAGCTGAAAACGTGAAGGATTCCCCGCTAATTGGATTTTCCAATTAAACTTCGCGATTTGTTAGTTCCTTAGCCAGCCGCCATTTAAAAACATTGAAGAAATAATTTATTTTTATCAAATAAAAATTTATTTTAATCATCCAGCAAATTAATAATTTAGTGAGACAAAAAATAACTATTACATTTTTTTAAATTAAATACCAATATTTTTTTATGTCATTCAACAAGTTGTAAACATGTATTAAAAAAATACTATTGTAAGAACAAATTACCTAACAATGTCCGAAGTTGAATATAAAATTTACAATTTCAAATGAACATCACAACAACAAAAATGTTTCACGTTGTTACGTGAAACATATTGGCTTGGTTTATTCTTTTAGAAGAAATTAAAAAGTCAAACTGTGGATTAAAGAGTTTTAAGTAAAATATATATTTCCTTATTCGATGCATCTTCCTTAATAATAATATTATTTTTATATTATACCAATATGGTATAATATAACAACAATATCATAAGTTTCTTCTAGCGTCAGTTTAATCGAACCCGTACTGAAAATACAAAGGATTATTTATCGTTTATACACGCAGCGTCTTCCAACTTTCACTTAAGCCTCTCACTTCCCTGAATAAATATCGTTTCGAGAGTGAAAAATAACACAGCGCCGCCTAAGGATCTCTGTAATCGGTGTATAGGGCTACCATGCTACGATCATTTTATGTGAAAAGGTGCAATCGTATTGGCGGCTCTTGACATCCAATATCAAGAGATAGCCATCTCCCATAGACATATTAGACAACCGTAGGATTGCATATTGGTCCGGTTACCTTTTTTATGTGAAAAGTTGTCAAGCGAGCAGACGGTTCACCTGATGTTAAGTGAATACCGCCGCCCATGGACATCCGCTACACCCGAGGGTTGCAGATGCGTTGACAACCTTATGAAAATTGGTAATAACCTAATGGTAATTGGTAAAAAGTATTATACTTCCACTTTACGCGGGTCTTCTGTGAGGTCGTGGTACTTACCCGGACGGACCTGACCGTTCGTGCAACAGCGAACTGTTGCGTGGCCCTACCACAGAGGGCGCACCTACGAGGGGGGCACTGAGGGCTTTGCATATCTAATGATCTGTTGTAACGCACGGGGCAGGTTTTAGAACGATGCCTTCGCTCATTAACCAACAGCGCACAGCAACAAAACGAGGCTTTCTCAATTCGCCGATCGTGTGCCACATTTGTCGGCTCAATATGTGTACTACGAAATGTTTTTGTGTCTACTTGCTATTCTAACTAGTTTCTCACCACTTTTTTGTTTTAAATATAAGTTGATTAAACTTGTAACCCTTTTTGTGTCAAAACTTGATTAAATAATTTTTAAATTGTAATTCTTCCTTTTGTGTGAGTTTCCTTATTTGTTTCCTCTCGATTAGCTTAAGTACTTGGATGAATATGAAATAAATAAAAAGTATAGAATAAAAAAAAATACTTCATTCTATCCCAATTCTGGAAATAGAATGATAATTAAAACTAACTCAAGAAACATAACTAGTAAACTACTCAAAATGTTATATCCAATTTAAGGCTTTATTTAATTTTCTACCCTGAGAGCTGAATCCGTTGCTTTTTATTATGTAACGAATTAAAAAATTAATGAAGTAAAATGGTCATTTAACTTTTTATGTTTAATGGGACCTTATTCTTCTAAACTTGATCTCTATCGAAGGTCCATCGGCTAAGGATGCAATCCGCTAGCTGCGGTGACTTTTCTTGAGATAAAGTCTATGAGAAAAGTATTATTAGTACATTTTTGAATTGGAATTAACTGTATATATCGCAAGAAAAATATACCGAGCATTAATCAGCATTGAGAATTCTTACTTCCTTATCCTTGTCCTTACTAACATTATAAACGCGAAAGTTTGTATGGATGGATGTATGGATGTTTGTTACTCTTTCACGCAAAATCTACTGAATGGATTATAATGAAAGTTTACAATAATATAGCTTATAATATCAGAATAACACTTAGGTTATAATTTATAAAAATACAAGGGTCTCGTAATAATTAATTCAATTCAAAGTAATTCTGTCTTTCTGTTACGTCTTCACGACTAAACCGCAGAACTAATTTTGATGAATGTTGGTATAAAGTTAGGTAGGACTTTGGAGAAAAGAATAAGCTAATTCAAGTACTAACCCTGTGCAGACGAAGTCGCAAGCACCAGCTAGTAAAGCAATTGATATATTGTGACACAATTTTGTTTTTAGAATTCATAGCGATTTTTAGTTGAAATAAAATGCACGTATTAGTTTTAAATGAAGGCAACCCTAGGCAATGATAGCGGCAGCAAGTGAAGGCCGCACGGAGGCCGGTCGCTGACCGCGCTATTTATATTATGTTGACTGGCAACCCGTCTGATTGCGTACAGAGTACCTACACACAGAAGTGTTGAGGGCGTGGTCGTTGAAATTTATCCGTTAATATATTGTTTTCAATTTTGAACATCATATTTACCATTTTTTATCTTATTGATCCAAACATCAATTTATAATGCTCGGTTTATGGCAGTTATTTTTATGACATTACTGTTTTCTGCAAACGTAATAATTGGTAACGTTTGACTATACGATAACATAAAAAAATATTCGTAAAACTGTATTTTTTAGTATCCAACAGAAATTGGTGGTAATGATTTAGTTTACCTCTTGGTCTGTCTACATATAAATAGTTACGCACGAAGCGAAATCGTTTAGTGTATTTTATTATAAATAGTGTTTAATAAATTCTTTTATGCATTTAATTTTTCTCCGTCTATAAACATTTTTTAGGACTCAGTTTGACAAATTAACGAATTCGGTTATAGTTTGTAAACGACGATTGTCCTCTCTGAGTGCGGAGTTCGTGTGCCTCTGGAATTGCTTTATCTGTGCTACGCTTTGAATGGTGCTTGTGGCACACTCGTGCGCTCTGATGCGCCTAACTCGTATCAGCTTGACGACCAAGCTGTCACCATGAAATCGATGCAATGCCATCGATTTATACCGACTAACATTACTGATACCCCGAGCACGGTTGAAAAGTTCCACAGATAAGACATCGATTTCATTTCCGTTTTTTTTTGTAAGATATCGCTACGATGCAAACGATGATATATTTATATAAACGCTGTGATTCTCTAATTAATGCAAAAATGTCGTGTCTTACTTTGGCAGAAAATTATTTTGTTCAAGTAAATGACATCGTTTTCTGATAAATTAGAACTCAGATAAATAAAACATGAAAATTCTTAAAAGAAAATTTATCACTTTAATAGCATGAGTAATACTGAAGCTCTTTACGAGGCTGAAGAATCTCACGCAATAATTCATCTCATTTGGACTTCAGTCTGCTGATATTGCACGTAGTATTTGGCTACTCGAAAGTTATAACAGTTCTTTGTATTATCTGAGAAAGCGTTTTTTATTGCGTGTCCGATAGAGAGATAAAGGCTTAATTTCCGTCAATTATGTCGAGCTCTGTGTACTGATCGCTTGGAGTGCAGTAATGCGATTGCTTATTTCGCCTGCGGCCATCTATTTAAACGACCGATGAAATATTACTCAAACTGCAATAATTCGACGTTTGGTTGTATCTTTAATCTGGATACGAGTGCGTAAATAAACAGTTTTCATACTCGCTAGTGCGATAGGCTATTTTTAGCGACACAGCTGCATAGCTTTTTAAAGTCGTATAAATGTGTAATAGCAAAAAACTTCTTAAAGGGTAGTAAAAATACTGCATTCCGATTGTCAGGGTTGAATACAATAATAAAAACTTTCTTTTTACTTCTTACTTTTAACTAGCCTTTTCAATTATATTATTGAAGTTTAAATTAGGCGGCCCAGTGGTTTAAACCTCGGACTTTTAACGTCACAAGTTCGCATTTCAGCACTGTGTTCGTGATTATTTGTTATAATATTCTTAAGTCCATAAAAAGCTGTTGTGTATGTTCGATTTGCAGAGACGTGCTTTGTCGTATCTGAGACAAAATAAGAACATCGAATCGAGAAATGCTAGGTGCCACTGCATATACATTTAAAGACATTGAGCTACATTTTTATTTGCGTTTAATGACATTATCCACGCCTACTACAGTTTATAAAAGAAAATATTTCTATTATAAGAAATTGTATTTATATACGATACTAAAATGTAGTGTAATCGAGTAATAAATAATTTGTTGGCATTTTATCAAATAAAAAAATTACATCCCTTTTAGTTATAGAGTAATAATAAAAACCGTGCTCATTTTAAATCGAATCTGATGGTAGTTCTATCGTGATTTTCTCGATACGATATTAGAACTTGCACCACGTTCTTCGGGGGCGTGGGGCAACTTAGTGGGCTGATACAGTCGCGTGCAATATAATGCTTCAGACAATTCCAATCCCTATACCTAAGGAATAAGGGTTTGCAGTGCCAATATTAGATGAATTACGTTGCACGTGACTATACTCCTCGCTGTAATGGTACAGAGTCGATGGTAGAATAATTTCAGGTAATGATTATCAATTGTACACCTCAAAGGCGCTTTCGAAATCGATTGAACAATTCGATATCCATAACAAAAGAGTAATGGAGGTTCTAGAACAATAGGGAATAACAAGATCAAGAGGAAGCTAGGAATATTTTATAAAACCAAATTCAGTGTTTAATAGTTGCCTGTGAATCTGGCAATTAATATATAATAAAAAACAACGTATTAGTTAAACACGGGGTTTTATTTCATTGTTGTTTGGGTAAATGAGTATACCGTTTTAACAATGTAAAGGTTCCTTCCCATAATTATAATCTTTGCGCATTAGAGCCACCAATGTTCATGTTTTAGAAATTAAAAAAGTGTTAACTTAAAGTATATTGATAAACTAAGATGTAACTCATTTGTTTAAGGCTACATGGTGGCTTAAAAACTACGTGTAGATTGAGGAAAAGGCGATGTATTTTTGGTTTCCTGTGTGAAACCTCTATTATGTGGGCTCGAGGAAATAGGTTTTGATACGTAGGTTTGTAAACTAAAGGGTGTCTCAGTAAGAGTGCACGTTTTCATTTTAAAATAAAAACAAGTATTTTATGACAGAGTTGTGATATTTTTATTGTATTGTATAGAAGACATGTTCCGATTAAGTATGGAATAAAATATCCGGCAAATGACCCCCGATGACAGGCCATTACTCTTTTCATGAAATTTTCCATGACTTGCACAGAGATGTGACTGTATCTCACCGATGACGCGTTGGATTTCCGATTTGAGGTCAGGAATTGTTTCGGTTTTATGAGAATAAACCCGAAACAATTCCTGAAAATCGCACGGCGTTAAATCGCACGATCTTGGTGGCCAGTTGACATCAGAATTTCGTGAGATAATGTGTTCTGGAAATCGTTGCTGCAATAAGTCGATTGTTTCATGCGTGGTGTGGCAGGTTCACCGTCCTGCTGAAACCACATGTTGTCCAGATTCATGCGGTCCAGTAGAGGCCACAAGAAGTCCGTTATCTTATTCCTGTAACGAATGCCGTTCACAGTCACTGCAATTTCGGCTTCATGTCCAATCACGCCGCCTGAACAAAATCCGCACCAGACAGTTACTCGTTGTGGGTGCATTTGTTTCTCATGGATTGCATGTGGATTTTCTGAGTCCCAAATTCGACAATTTTATGTATTCACGAAGCTATTCATATGCAAATGCGCTTCATCGGAGAAGATGACTTTTTTCGAAAAGTTGGCATCTATTTCACTTTGCTCCATTACCCATTGAACGAATTTCCGGCGCTTTCCGTGGTCTACTGGTTTGAGCTCCTGAGTTAACTGAATCTTGTACACATGGAGGTGGAGGTCTTTAGTCAAAATTCGCTGCGTAGTGCTTCGTGAAATTTGAAGTTGTTGAGAACGATGTCGAATTGATGTTTTCAGGTTTACGGCGACACACTCGTTTACAGCAGCAATATTTTCTAGAGACCGACCGGTACATTAACGCAAAGGATTCTTATTATCCATAATTGACCCAGTTTCTTCAAATTTTTTGACCACTCTTCGAATGGTTGACACATTAGGTGCACTTTCTCGGCTGAAAATTTGGCGAAGTTTGCGAGCGGTTTCAGCGTAACTTTCCCCATTTTTGTAATGATTTTTCTCAAATATAACGCGTTGTTCTTTCGAAAAGCGCTCCATTTTTAATAATCGGAATAAACAAAGGTGACAGCTGTCAAATTTGAGTTTGTCAAATCAGAGTTGCCACTTGCTTGAAAAAAAAAAAAACATTATATATTATTAATTTTAAAAAGTGCACGCTTACTGAGACACCCTATACTTCGGCGTAGATATGTAAGTTCACTGGTTATCAAAACAGCATTTGAAGAAAGAGTGGCAAAATATGTTATACACGACTTACTTATAATATTCTATCACCCTTTACTATTTAAATTAATTACACCTTTACACGATGATTTATTTTTAAAAAGAAAATTTATAGATTAAGCAAACTTTTGTCCGGTTCGTTCTGCTCTTGGTTTATATAATTATCTTAGAAAAAGTCAGAGTCGGCTTAATCAGACCGATAAATACTCCTTTCATAGAGAATAGTTCGCGGTTGTATCAGATTAATTACATAGAGTACCGAGGCGTGTAATTAACATCCCTCAACTAAGTATTTACGTCCTGAGAGATTCTTTCAACACCTGTACGCGGTGGTCTAATGGAATAAATTAAAGAGATTTAAAAGCCATTTCAATTGAATACTGCTAAACTGGCATTGCTTGCGTTTATTTTTAATTTAACGTTTGCAGCTAGATGACGTTTAAAAAAAATAATATTAAAGATTAAAGCGTCACGCCACGGGTTTGATTTATTTATTTTTAATAGCCATCTCATTTTATTCGAATTTCGAAGCAGTGCTATTTTGTGTCGACACTAATTGAATAATCCTCTCAACTCTTTTGTGTGTTATTTGCTACATTAATGTAATTCATTCCGAATTAGTGTTCAAAACACTAAATAAAAAAGGTCAAAAGAAAGCTCTTTTCTAATTGGTAACAGTTCATTCGAATCCAAACACCAAATAAATCCTTCAAAGACATTTTGTCTCACCTTTAAAATTTTTTTTAAAGTTTCAATTTATCTATTCAATTTATCTATTTTTTACAACATTAAATCTATCAATATAAATAATAATAACTAATAAAACATATTTGCGATGTAAAACAACAGCATACTATAAATAAAGGAATGCTACTGAGAATCTAAAGACAGAATTATGGGTCCCTAGTCGTATGCGCCGATAAATAATTCAATTTTTCCGGGATGCAAGTACAATCGACATCAATTGTTTACTGCTTGCACCATTCCTGCACTTGTCTTTGAAGCGAAACACCCTTTATTTGCAGAAAACTAGAGCCTATATTTGCTCAACGGGGCCATCTAAATGTATTACTTGAGCAACCTAATAAACTTTGCGGTGGTCATATGGAAATGGTTGGTGGTGTCGGTAGAAATATTTCCTTTCGATACCAACGGGAAGCAGGAGTTATTACTTGATGTATAATTTTGTTCAGCACGCATTTGTTGTCAGGGAAACAAATGTATGTGGATACAAATACTAACAGTTTAACGCTTAATCAATGATACTTCCGTAGGATCTGAGTTCAAAAATAGTGAAGATGAAACAGCTGGATAGATCTAAAGATAGCAAACATTCGAATGGTCTCTATCTACAAACACTAGTTCTAGTGTTTCTAGTGTCTGGGTGTTTTTATAATACTTATTTATTTACAAAAGAAAAGTAAGTTTAAATATGTTTATTACTTTTCTAGCATGCATGAAACATATCTAGTGTTGTACCTACGTGCTCACGGGAGGACCGCAATTAGTTATCATCTGATAACTGCGACTTCTTAAGACTTATACGATGAATCTCAATAGAAATCGTTGCTATACAACCCCCTATGGAATATAAAAATAAACTCCGTCTGCCATTTCCTTGCGCCTTCAGCAAACTTTGAACGGAACCAAAACATAAAACCAGAAGTCCTGTACAATTTTATCACGTTTTTAATAGCACCAAACAGTTAATAATTGTGAACATTGATTTATGCAAGATTTTCACAAAGACTAAAACTTCCATTTGGCCAATTTACGGATTATACAGATAATTTTTTTCACAGCGCATATTTTTTTTAACACCATGGTCACTGCGTATTTGACATCGTAATTGAACAATGTGACTATCCATTTGAAATTTTATAGGCTTTTTAGCTTCTCAAATTAAATGATTGTTTTCATGTATATATTTGGCACGCCTTGAGTTAAAAAGCAAACTAAAAAGTAAAGGAACCCTTATTATAAATTCTTCTCTGAGAAATCTGGTCTGAATGCAAGGTAATTTAGTTTTTTTTTATTTCTTTCAATATTGGTGCCTAGTTAACGCCTGATGGAAAATTATAAATAAATCACATATGTCTATTAAATTGTAGAAAAATCCTGCTGTTTTAAATACAATATCACCATACAATATGTTTTTTAACATTTCTCCAAAAGTCATTGCATGTAATAAAGGCTGATATGGATGAAATTATTTAATGAAATAATAAAGGATGAAATTAATTAATGAAAATAATTAAAGGGTGAAAGTGACAACTTCGTGAGGCTATGTTACAGGATATCGGCAGTTACATGCAGCGTTTTGAATGCGCGCTTAATTTCAGATATTTACTTTAATGCGATGTTAGCATGTGAGTTAAATGGTGGTTATAGGCTATTAAATGTTTATTGGTGCTATTGATGTTGATCCGAGACCTTTCTCATAAGAAAACAGTTATGAAACGATGTACTCCTTACAGATGGGTGTAAACTGCAAGATGATAGATCACGTCTCAAAATAGCTTACAATATTCGTCAAATGTGACGTACTATTTATATCGAATCTATTTATATAATATTTATATCGAAATAAAAAAAATTGGGACCAATGTGTTGTCGCTGGAGTGGCATTAAAGTAATAAAATAAATGTTGATAGTAAACATAAAGGCTAGAATTACAAAAGTAAACAGTTACGAGTTGTAACTGTTAGTAATTCGATAAAGTTGGGTAAAATAATTTAACACTTTCTCAACTTTTTCGTCATTCTGTGACATATGGATGTTTAAAATTGAGAATTGAATTGAAAAAACGGAATATAGTATATAGTTTGTTCATTAAAAATAAAATAAACGCATTAATAATATAACTTCTTAGGAGAATGTTAACAGTATCATGTCCTAAGCGCATTGGAGAGTCGGTATATTTACGACCAATAACTCTGAACATAACATGGTGTAACAATCACCAGAGACAATTTCCGAGGCGCTCGGTAAATAAAGCTCCGTTCCATAAGTTTTTGATCTCTTCCGTGCTCCTCGAATCACTCTCGGTCACGTTCGAGTTATAAGGAAGCTGGCGGAATTACTCAAGGTTGCCCTCCGTTGGGAACCGCGTATAAAATATTTTCTCAATTATGGCTGCTTTATCTCTATTTGATAAAAAGCGAAGTTCACGTTTCAATTATCCAAGTAATAGGCTCGTTGTTTCTTAACCTCTAACTCCGCGAAAAGTAATGTACACATTTTTGCTATATACGGTCGTGTTGAGCATTTTTCATCGGACTTGAATGTTACAACTTGAATGACAATGAATTTCAATTCGGTTTTTTTTTTTGTTGAGAAGATATTATCAAGATGATCACATTTTAATGTTATTTGTATTTAACCTTGGATTACGAAGATACGTCAGGGAACTCCACAAAATTGAATAGGAAATGTGTAAGAGAGTCAGATATTTAAAGTCGGTTTTATTTTTTGTTAATGAGAATGTTTTGATCAGTATTTACGGGAAAAAAGAACTGAGTTAGTTTTCAGGTTCATTAAAGCATGGTATATCTGCAGATGTTTTAAATTCTACAAAATATGCCTATTGGCTCCCTGTACTTTTTGTTAGTTTTGACTACGTTTTAGTATACAGAGACTAAATTCGTAAGTTGAACACAGAGATTTAGGAAGAAAGTAATATTCTGCACATTTGTAAAACATGAAAAATAAATAGACTAATTTCAGCATGGTTATCCTTTCGCTTCTTGTCTTTCATATCTGAATCTAATATAGAAAATTCTCGTGTCACGGTGTTTGTAATTGAAATCTTCCTTGAAATGGCTCTACCGATTTTGGTGAAATTATGTGTGCATATCGGCCAGGGTGGCGAATCGGACAATCTCTATTTTTCATCCCCCTTAAAGTTAAGGGTGGTCTACCACAAACATTTTTTTCTACCCTACAAATTATATATATGGAAAAACAGCGTTTGCCGGGTCGGCTAGTATCCGTATAAATTTATATAATAGACAAGTCTAAAGCCTCATTTCAAAAACATTCCGCAATCGTTTAATAATTTACGAGCACTTTTAATACTTCATAATAAAATTATTCGAATAGGCGGCCGATAAATAA
Source organism: Iphiclides podalirius (assembly GCA_933534255.1). Taxonomy (NCBI): domain Eukaryota; kingdom Metazoa; phylum Arthropoda; class Insecta; order Lepidoptera; family Papilionidae; genus Iphiclides; species Iphiclides podalirius. Next base: position 4,483,478 of record OW152822.1, on the reverse strand, counting down.
ACGCCTTATGCGTTATATTGAATCATGATACATCCAAGAAATGCACAGCTTAACCCACACTGAACTTAGGTTATGAAAATTATTGAATGTGGCATTTCAAGTGTTAATGCCCTCATTTTTCACACGGACAGACCTATCGGTTCTGTCTAAGGGAAAAATGTCCTACGTTTACTTAACATCAGAAATAATTATATGTTTGTGTACAAATTCATTGGTGAGAAAGAATAAAAATTTCTTGTTGAAAGTTATTATTTATTAAATCTAAGTTAGAGCAATTGGACCCTTTGCACAATAAAGGTTACATTTCAATTAACTAAATTAAAAAAAAAATAAACAAAAGTATGTATGAAGTAAGCGTGCTTCGCTTTTGATGATATTATAATAATTCCATTAAGACAGTTTAATCAAATTCATTGATTTGCAAGCGTACACGCGTCAATTAGCGGAAGGTTTTCGACATGAAGCTGTATCGACGGGTACAAGTCTCCGATAGCGATCTAATCTGTATCTAATGCCAACAGGTAGAATGCGAAGACTCGCTAAAGCGAGTCTTAATGATAGACAAATCAGCGATCCGCACCCTAGTAATGCGATGCGGACACCATTGCCTGTCTAATAAAAGGGACTATCGCTTTCAGCGTCACATTAAGTCGATGAATGACGTATTATTATAACCAGGGAAGCAGATATAAATCCAGCCTTCTACTCCTGGTCTCGGCAATTCGAAAGGGGCCATCCACTGCGGGTGGTATTTTGCTAGACGTACTCTCTACGTATTTATACTTCTATTCGTTTTGTTTCTGCAAAGGTTTATAAATAATTCATTAAAGGTGCATCGGTGACCATTCCTGGATTGAGACGTCTCTCAGATTGTTCGTTATATAATGTATCGTTTACGAAACATTCAATTGGAATAGTTGATTATATCTTTTTAGATATAAAGTGATGATAAAATATTAAATATTTATGTGGTATAATTGACAGTCCAATTCGTTAACATATTTTTTTTGAGTTTATACGTATATTGGATTATTTTATTTTATGGACTTATTTGCGTTTATTTCTAAATTTATGTCGTGAAGTTGAGAACCATTTACAGGGTCGATGGTCACAATGGACCTTGTAAAAAATTCATAAAATAGACGCGAAAAAATTCTTATAATTAGTTTCATTTAACAGTTGAAATCGTTAATGATTCTAAATATTAACTTAGTTATATTTTTATTGCTTATAAATGTTTTTTTATTATCGAATCTGCGTTCTATATCATACACATGACTTGGTTACTTAAAAATTAACACATTGGAAGACTTCGTTCTATATAACAGTGGCAACATCTCTTTGCATGTCTGACGGGGATGTCGTGTTCGAAAATCGTCACGTCAGTGTTGCGACCGCATTAAATCCCTCGTCGCGTGCTCAAAAGTCCTGTTACGATCGGCTTAGGCCATCTAACAATGAAGGCGGGCTCAATTTAAATGTAAATACCATCAGGCCCCTTTTGGTTAGGTCTTACTTTGTGGGAGCACCGTTAGCCTATCTGGACGGGCGTCATAAATAGCGGCGAATGGGCAGTTTATTACGTGCGATTTCGGTAAATAAATCGATTACTCAATAAACGCAGTAAAATTGTTGAACGTAGTCGTCCGAGGCGATAATTGGCTTTAAGGGATATTCTTAAACGGATACAAAGTTATTCGTTGAATTTTAAATTCTGGTTGTATTAAAACTGGACTAAATAAATTAACATTATTATGTTGCTTTTATTCAGTATTTTTGTTTCGTTAAATGAATTATACGTCTTAGTATTTATATTAACATTTCAGATCTAAAAGATTAGGTCGGATCCTTAACTGTTACATTTATCTTTCTGTAAAATAACGGTTTTATTTGTAAAAATAAAACTGTTATCTTACAGATATATTTATTGGTTTTAACATCAATTATAAAAATATGTACCTAAAGGAATTAGAAACAAAAAATTTAAGTAGTTGTTAGTCTATGGTCTATCAGACCAGTGATTTAATAACAAATGGCCGATTCGCTATCCACCACTGCAACTTCTGTCTTAGTACTTGTATGTAACAAAAATAAGTTGGTTTTAGTACCTTTCACGAAGAAACCGGAAGCAAACCAAATATCCGGTTTGTTTATTCTCGTCTTATGAGCGTCAGTCTTAATTCTATCTTAATAACATTGTGCGGGCAGGAAGGTGCTCTCATTTCAATTCCGAGATATTATTATTTTGACTATCTTCTGACACCAGCGGAAGCGGATCAACGTGTCATATTGAAAAGCAAGTGAAAGCCTTTTAATTACTAATTATTAGATTTCATAATATTGATGTGGCTTAGCGGCACGATGTGGAAAATATCATGTATAGCAGTAGGCTATCAACTGATCGTGACAATGACATATTGATATATACAGTAAGAGATAACTACCGTCTATTATAAATTATTTAATCTGTGAAATTCAGTTTTAAAGACTTAACACATGTGCTAACTGACGTCTCTGAAGACGGCCGAGAAATCACAACCAAACTTTGTCACTCAAATCTTTCGTAACAAATGGAAACAGAATCACAACCAAATATAGCCCTAGTATAGGGTTAGTTCATTCTGCGTTGCAGTCATTTAACAAATTTTGGCGTCAGAAGGAAATATATTTCGCACTTTTCACCTGACAGCACATAACTTCACCACGCCAGACATTACAAATGACTAAAGTTTAATCATTATTTACAATTAATTCAAAAATTACATTAACCCGAAACAAAAACCACACACGGTGCCAAAAGTAATCGGAGCATTAATACACTCGGTTATTAAATATAGTAATTATAATCACATTACTTTACATAGAGTGTAATAGACAAAAACCAGGTCCGAAAAAAAAAAACTTTTTTTTATGTGCAAATTTTCGGAAAAACGAGCCGACGGTTCACTTGATGTTAAGTGAATACCGCCGCCCATAGACATCTGCTATAGCCGAGGGTTTGCAGATGCGTTGACAACCTTTTTGGAAATTGGGCTCCGGCTACGTCACTCACCAAACGAAACGCGAAAGTATTTGTCATACTTCCACTTTACGCTGGTCTTCTGTGAGGTCGTGGTACTTACCCGGACGAGCCTGCCCATTCGTGCAACAGCCGAGGCTGCTGCGTGGCTTTACCACCGTTAAACTTGTAGAATACGTAGTAATAAAATATTTTTAAAGTTCATTACAAGTCTTAACTTTGCACCTCGGCAACTATACGCCATTGTAGTAATCAGTAGTGTTGCATCAACCTTTCAAATGCATCTACGATTACCCAACCAAGTGTGTATCAACGAGTTTCCGTTTGAAAACCTTTCACGTAAAAAACGTGAGACCGCAAGCATGCGACGTAATTAGACTACAGGTGACATAACTCATTACCGTCTCGTGTCTAATGCAGCAAATCCGAAACTATCTATCGCATCTCTCTTATATCTTGTATTAACTGATGTTTGTGCTTTCAGTCCCGATACTATTAAAGCTTCATCTGACGCAGAACCGTTGGGCTAGCCAAAACCCACGGGTTTGGGAGCCAGAACCCACGGATTTGGGTTTGGGTCTATCGCATCTTAACACTCATCTTATCACTAATTCTTAAAGTGTCCAAGCTATTGATCTTTACAATGCCAAGAGCGAATTGTGAAAATTCAATAAACGTTTATTTCCATTTTTTCTAACCGTACTACCGTACTATATATACCGATGGTTTTAAAATTTGAACCATCATCGCTATTGAAAATGTTCAAAAATTATCGTCGTATTTGAAAAATAAACGCTTTTTCCTTTAGTTTGTTATTGAGTTTGAAGCATTTTGTCATTGAACATACTGTGCGCAACATATTAAGGTTAATTATTTAATGTTATTATTATTATTATTCTTTGGATTATTTTTATTTCAGTGGAGATCTCATTATGTCTTCACTGAAATTTACATTTTATGTACCAATCAAAGATACTTCATGCGGCGAACTTAATTATATCAGCGTTTTGTTTCAAGTGGCGGATATGATATATGTTTTGCGCACAAAACGGTGTTTGTCTGATTAATCCCTATTGTTGCAATTGATTCATAGGCCTGTACCGGAAGAGTTAAATATGCGGTTAGCGTTTAATGGTACGCCGACACAAAACCAATGCCTGCCCATTGTATCCCGTACCGTACGCGCGACCGCTAATGGTTCCCGGCTATTCGATTGTGCGAAATTTATTTCTGTTTTATCTGCTAAGATTTCCGTCGTTTATGGGTTTACGTGTTAGCCTTTAGTTACGCAGACGACTATGATCGCTGCTACACAGATATGCTGCTATACTGCTATACATATAAGAAATACTATGGTTTGTAAAACATAACAATGCAATGAATGTTACACAAACGTTAAATGATTTCCAATTTTTACTTACTTTACCTTTACTCAAAAATATCTCTTTGACAAATAAACTAATGTAATACTTGATTATAATAGAATAATGATTCTTGTAAATAACTACGTGAATACTGCACACCATTAAATACGTCTTCATTTTGTCTTCAAAATGTTCGAAACGTCAGAAATAAAAATAAAAATGAAACACTATGATCTTGAAAATAGTTTTATTTAACTGTAGTTTAATACCAGATGATCACTAACATTTCTGAGTGCGGCCGTTAGAATAATTAAAACAGGCGTTGTAGTTTCTAAAGAAGGCATTAGCTGATTTCTAATACGCATATTAAAAATCAACATTGACTGCAAAGCGATAATTATCTGACAGCAATGCTAAGCTTTCATTAGAATTAACTGTCATTAACACCATGAGGGGGCAATTATTTACTATCTACAATCTTTAGTTACGACGGTAGTTAATTAAGACGTTACTGTTTATGCGAATGATCTTGATGTTGGCACAATAAGACTCTTTTTTAGGGTTCCGCACCCAAAGGGTATAACGGGACACCATTACTATGACTCCGCTGTCTGTCTGTCTATTTGTTACCGTCTGTTACCTGGCTGTATCACATGAACCGTGGTAGTTAGACTGTTCAAATTTTCACAGATGATGTATTTCTCTTTTCGCTATAACAAAAAAACTAAAAATATATATAGAATAAAAAATATTAAAGTGGGGTTCCCATACAACAGACATGATTTTTTTTGCCGTTTTTATAGATAATGGTACGAAACGCTTCATTCGCGAGTACGTCTCGCTCTTGGCTAGTTTTTATTTAAAATACCCGAATGAACGTCTGTTTAATACTATTATAATTTATTTGCATTTAATGTTATGAATTCGTAAAAACGTACATTTTTTGTAAAACAATTGATACGACATATGTAATGAAATCATGTGGAAAAAAATTATGTCTGTTTACGATCGTACCTATACATAATTAACCGACTCTCATAAAGTTAAAATATTTATATTCTGGTCTGCTAATATTTTCAAAATTATTCTGCTATTTTCTTATTATATGAATTTTTATCGGCATAAGGCCCAGCTATGAAAAGTTGCATGCAGTTTCAAAGAATCTAATTGCTGACATATAAAAATTTCTACAATTATTAATAAATATGTCGTGCTTGATGATAAACAAGTCAAAAACAAAATTATTCCCGTTCTTCGTTTCACAGGTTTTCGGGTAACTTTCTTGAATACTTATATGTATATTAGAATTGTTGCCTAAAATAAAAATATGCATTTACATTTTACTTTTAACCAACATGTTACATTAGGCTGATATTTTTTTTAAATAATTTAAATATACACACATTACAATTAAGTTTCATTTATAAAAAATAACTTTTTTGCCAAATATTAAAAAAAATATGTATAATACGTTCATTTACGTCATCAAGAATAGTTCGATTATTTCACACTGATTACTACAAAGTCTTGTTCAACGTATATTTTATAACAGAATTTATAAATTAATTTCATCATTAATTTCTTGTAAAATATTTACGTAGTTAAATAGTTTTTTGTTAAATATAAAAATATTATTTACGGAGGTTGACTACTTAATTATTTAAGTGATATTTTAATATTACTTAAGGCCTTATTCCAGAGGGAAAATTATTCAGCGTTCAACTCTCTGTTTTTAAATGACTCAATAATCTTCATCGAAAATAAGTTTTTATTCGTAGAATCAATGTGTCATATTATAAAGTTGTCTTAAATGAAAAAAGGATACATTTTCAAACATATGATGATACAGAAATAGGATTTTAGCATCAGAAATCATAAACGAAATTACAGTATTTGGAACATTAAGTAATAATCGAAAATCGTGATCTCTAGAGAGCGATAATAGCGTAAACTTCGAAAATGATAAATTTCTTACACGTCCGACTGTACTTTTGTGTAATATGACAAATCTCTCTATAAGCGCTAAATAATTGCCAACATTAGTTTTTTGCCACCGACCAGACAGATGAATGGTCATCGTTTTATTTGCACAACGCTGCCTAATAAATGTAACTAATCAATAACCAACAAATAAAAACGCATGTAACTGTTTATTGCCATTATTATTTTCGTTATAAATAGCAGATTTGGCTATTGAACCCGGCCCCGTTGATTCACGAGAACAGCGGTCACAAGCCAGGTAGCTTTTTAACCACGCAGCTATTTCATTGTCCAGTAAAAACTAGTTTCAGAATTTTGGAGTGTTTAGTTTTGATTTGATCTTCAGACGCGACGATTTTACATTCGTCGTCTCGTCCTAAAGATTCAGTTACTTTGGACAACTCCTCTACTATGGGAATGCCATGCTAAGTGTCGGCAATCGATAAATCAAAATTAAACTCTATAATATCCGAAGAATATATTATTTAACAACTAGCTGTTCCATGCGATTTCATCCGGCAGAAACGTTTCTGCCTCGCCCCCGTAGGTCGTAACGTGATGTTAAATACCCTACAACTTTTCTGAAGAATGGGAAATGCAAAAATATTTTCAAATCCAACTGGTAGTCCAAGAGATTAGCGCGTTCAAACAAACAAACTCTTCAGGTTTATATTATATTGCATATAATATATTTAACAATGTTTCGTGTTCACGCAAACATAAGTTTTTAGGGTCCCGTACCGAAAGAGTAAAACGGGACCCTACTACTAAGACTCCGCTGTCTATCTGTCTGTCAGGCACCAGGCTGTATCTCATGAACCGTGATAGTTACACAGTTGATTTTTTCACAGATGGTGTATTTCTGTTGCCGCTATAACAACAAATATTAAAAACAGAATAAAAAAATTATTTAATTATTCAGCTCCCATACGACAGACATGATTTTTTTGCCGTTTTTATAGATGGTACGCTTCGTACGCGAGTGAGACTTGTAATTTTTTAAGACCTGCCGCCTTTCTGTCGTCAACCCTCCTTGTGAATGAATACCCAGACCCAGAACAATAATCTGTCGATCACTCAAATATTTGTTCCGTGTGGGAATGAACCCACGACCACCGGCACCTAAGCCAATAGCTTAGCAAGTGCGCCACCATGGCAGTGGTTAAATTACATCCAATTCTTAAATTGGCAACGGGCTGGCGTTGAATGGAGTGGTCGCGTTTGGCGCACAACTTTACACCGTTTTTTCAACAAGTTGTTTCATATCGCTCTAATTACTGTTTCGGATATATTCATTTGAAACATAGGAAAATATACATTTCATCGCTTTGTTTTATCTATTCATCAGGCTGAACATGTGATGTTGTCTTTCAACCGACTTCAAAAAAAGAGGAGATGTTCAATTCGGTTGTATGTTTTTTTTAATGTTTGTTACCTCAGAACTCCGTCATTTATATATAATGGACAGACATTTTTATATATATTTTATGTTAAAGTTAAAAGAGGCACGGTTAGAAACTGCTTGATAAATTCGTAATACGATAAGAATGCGAAAGTCAGTGACGCGATTTTTATTTATTAGCGACGATCCGTTTCCATTGTTCGAGAACTTTCCATCGCTAAATCTTCACTCTTTGCTTTGTTTTTTTTTTGGCTTAAATGTCTAAGGTACAACAAGATAGTAATATAAACAACTAATGCATATATATATATAGTATTTGTTACAAATGTTGTTTGATGACTCCGTGGCTTAGTTGAAAAGGTATTGGCTTCGACGTCGGGGGTCGTGGGTTCGATTCCCACACGGGACAACTATTTGTGTGACCCACAGGTAGTTGTTGCGCATCTGGGTGTTTGTCCGCGTGAAATTTATGTTTGTAAAACGTCCCAACAACACAGAATAATGTTATCCTAAAGTTAGGGCAATGTTTTTTTTTTGTTGATAAGTTGGCAAGCAGGCGGTCAACCTGTTATCAAGTCTCTGATACTATCAAGATGATAAGTGATTACCGCCGCCGATGGAGATCCACAACATCTGACGGGTTGCAAATGCCTCGGCCCCAGTTACGTTTCTCACCAACCGAACCGCAGAAGGACACTTCAACTTCACGCCGGTCTTCTGTGATTTCGTGGTACCCGGATGGACCCGCCCATTCGTGCAACAGAGAAAACTGATGAGTGGCCCTTAAGTTTATCAAATAAAGTATAATATCGACAGCTTTGTTTATTTTAATTTATCTCTTAATACACCCTGTATTAATAAATGTATTATAATCAAATATTATTAAAATTGGAAATATGAACACTTTTTACGTCCGCTTCACATGGCCCTATAAACAAGAAGGTTGTTTAATATTTTTTAAGGTTGGCACCGTATCCGCAACGCAATGTTATATAAAAAGTACAAAGTATATTTATTTCTTGCTAGTGTGAAAACTGATAAAATACGTGTTGGTTGTGTCCTACATAATGCAATTGATTACTTATTTACAACATAATTTATATTACTAAATATTATTTCTATTATTCATGTAATAATTCGCTCCGAGAGCGAATGCTTTCAACTTGAAACGATATTTCCTGCGCATTAACGCTAAAGAACGGTTTCTTTTTTCAGGTGCGTTCAGAAACGCGGCCACACATTCCCGGAAGAACTGCAACATTCTTAAACAGATTTCAAGTAAGTATTAAGCGTTTTAATTACATTAAATTCGTCCCAATCAATAAAATCTCATGAGAATCATATGATTGGATCGACATTAAGCTTTTCGTATGTCAAGCAAAATTTGTTTTTGCTTGCCGCTTGATATTATTATGAAACACTGAACGGTAAAAGGTTACCGTACCGACAACTTAGAAAGCTCTATGAGAAAAATATGGAAAGATATTTGCGTCAAAAAAATATTCGCGTTCTATACCCGCATTGGGCAATTAAATCAAAGGTTAAACCCTGGCTTTAATGACCCGATCACCGTAGGAATAAATTATGATATTACTATTTTCACAGTTGGACACCGAAATATTGTTCAAAAAACCTAATACAAATTACCGAGAACAAATTGAAAATAAAATATTGCAATTTTCCTTAACATTAAAACAATTTTAGTCGGGTCTACAGTTCCACTCCTTTAAACAACTTTTGATTCTAACATTGACTTTCGCTTTAAACCAAATTTATGTAAATCATATAGAAAAGGATGTTAGCCCGTCGGCCTAAAATGAGAGAAAATATTACTACTAATACATTATAAAAAGTATTTTAATAACCGGTGACAGGAATTTCCATATCTCCATCATAATAATCGTCGTTTGCTTTTACAGAAATTTAATATGATTTAGTTTCATTCCATAAAATCTATTGTGCGGTTTGAAAGTTTTATCGAAATTCAGTCAGCATTATTACGCATATGCATATCGAAATAACAGTGATATAATGGAACAGAAAGTTGATATATAATCGAAAACAATTACTGCAATTAAAGATTAAAGACATTTAAATAGTTTGTTCTAACATTGTTTTAAATATCCGGTTAATTATTTCTCTACTAGGTCGAGGTGCGCGCACACGGATAATATCTGCTCTATACTCGTATATTTTTTTTTACGTGAATAGTTGATAAGCCAGCAGGCGGTTCACCTGGTGTGAAGTGAATACCGCCGCCCATGGACATCTGCTACACCCGAGGCTTACAGATGCGTTGACAACCTTTTGAAAATTGGGCCCTGGTCACCTCACTCACGAGACGAAACGCGAATATTATTAAAGCAGATGAAAAAAAAAAACCTCAATTGTATTTGCATATTAAAATATCAAACATCCGTTTGATACACAAAAATTTATTACAACAATAAAAGACCGAACGACCTTTTTTTAAATGATGTTGCCACAAACAATAATTTTCGAGAAATTTTATTGCGCCACAATCAGTTTCAATTACGTTTACAAATGCAAACAATAATTTACATTACGAGCGAAACATCGGTTATTTCATTAGGGCTGTCCTTCGTTATTTGTCATCATTAATCTTAACCACACCGGGCCCGGCGTATTTGTCAGGCGGGATCGCCTTTGCGCAGCCCTAACAGCTAATCAGCACTAATGTTAATGGCACGCTATTAGTGAGCTTTAGATATTATCTAGCTTTCTTAGACAAAATTTGTGATAGAGAATCCGCAGTACTTCTTATTTAATGTAAATCAGCGGCTGCCTTTGTAATTTTAAAAATAGAATCGAGAATAAAATGTTATGAGAAATTTAATTAATCAAAATTATTTTTTTTTGTCTTTTTAAACTGGTAAAAAGGTGTAATGTGCTTTTATGTGCCTTGTGATTTTGTATATATCAGTCGGCAGTCCCCATGACTTCATTTTTTTATTATTGCTTTACTTTAGTTTTTTTAAATAAATAAAATATATGAACATGATAGCGTGATAGTGTGAAAAAAATTATATATACCATATCGTTCCATTGTAGATACCAAATTTTCATAATTATTCTGATCTAAAATAAAAGTTTTCTTTTGAAAGCAGTGGACATTTGTAAGCTGTTGTAAAAAAGACTACTATCGGATTACGAAGATGTTATATAAAGCCACATTTTAGTGCTCCAAAGCTCAATAAAAAACTAGTAGAACAAATCATGGCATGTCTCAAATAATGAAATTTGGGTAATTTAATACGTTCACACCAAATATTTAATGATTGACAGTTTCATTGACCACGTGGTATGCCGTTCCGTGTTCATTCACTTGACGTGCTTATCTTATTGGATTACACGAGCAAACAAACGGGAAAGGGAGGATCAACTTGAAAAACGAAGCGGCAGTTGGGAAACAAGACGGATTAATTACATTACGTAATCTATCATTGAATATGTGACTTTCTCAAGCTGTGCTCATCTGTACCTCCAAACCGTTATTATGTTAATATCTTGATGTAAGCTATAAACAAATGCAACTATTGATAATTTATTTTAAATAACAATGTTAATTACATTGTATGTTGGATCAGAATCGGAGGGTATTTTTAAAGCTGGTCAAATGCCATACTCGTAATATTCATAAAAACGTTTCGTTTGACAAGATTACATCCTCGCGTTAGCGTTGTTTAGATCTTAATTAAAAACGAAAAGTAAATATGACTGTGTTCAATATTTTGTTTAGATTTCAACTAAATACCTATGTCTTATACCAAAAAAAGAAACTCCGAAACCGGTTTTTAAATGAGGAAGTTTATTTTAAAATCTCAAACATAATTATGTCATCAAATAATAATTAATAATTTCTTATCAAAATCTAAAAGAAACGAAACACAAGCTTGCTGTCGTGAGAGCTGAATCTGATGTGCGGTTTAAGAAAACGCATAAATAACTCTATCAAGAATTGTTATCACTACAAGATGACATCCTAATTATCTATCTGATGATAATGAAGCTGATGGTGGATATAATTACAATAATAACCTCTTAACTTTGTACAACCCTGTACATTTTTTTTGTCAAATAATGGTAAAAAAAAATTGCCCCACTGAGTTTCTTCTCACGTCAGTTGCTTTTTTAGAATTTTGACAATCAATACGTAAGAGTAATGCTTCTATATTGAATAAAGATATTTGGATTTGAATTTGAATTTTAGATGAAATACGCCACAGTCTAAAAAAATGGTATATAATACAACGACTTCTCCGACATTCTTATCTAACTTGTTTTGTACAAAAACCACTCGCGGGCCATCTAGAACGATTAATTGTAATACACGTTATGAACGGACCGCTTTTAACTTAAACTGATAGATCTCTTAATGTCCCCGGTGAAATTTGACTAGACCGCATTGCTCTAATGGCTTGGTGGTTATGCATCTGCCTGGCGGAGGCAGACCTTTGGTCGTAGCCCGACTAATTTGCGGTTGGGACGTATGGCGGCTACCAGTTTCTGTTGCACTATGTACGCTGCCGCTTGACTTAGCTATCTGCATAGCTCTACTTTGTTGCGTTTATCCTCGTTTCCCTTTTTTTAATCATCAAGTATCGATTTGAATTTCTTTATGCTATTTCGGATTCTGAGCTTTGACTCGTTATTGTGTTATTCACTCAGTCTCAATGTGTACTTTGATGGAGGAACTTTTTGCTGATTTGGCTGTGGCTTACAAAGTAATTATATTGCTGGTTATGTGAGATGTTTGCGGATCTTGACAACTCCGGTTTTATATCACGGCGGTATAATTTTTTTGAGGAGATGGCCAAAAAACAAACGGTTTGACGGTAGTAGAAAGTTGCAAGCATCACTAGCATAAGAATATTCTCTTCTTGATAATCATTAAGTAGTATGACCTTCTGGAAGATTTAAATTAAATCGTATAAAAGAAACTATACATAAAGGTAAATTCCGTGAAATAGTTTTTTTTAACGTATGTAATATTAATATCAGCACAAGAAATCATTATGTAGACTAATAAATTTCAGTGAGTCTCCTTTTTTTCCTCTGATTTGTAAGTGATCAAGAAAACTATTCTATAGAAGGATTAGAAGTAAAAATAGGAAAGGCGAGTTATGACCACTAGTGTCTATAACAATTTTACTACCATTTAACTAGGCATTTTTAACATATTAAATCTGATTATCATTTAACGATATAATTTGCAATTAATCTTGTTTGATAAATTTACTAGCAAGCCTGCGGAAACTAATGGCTTAATGCTAACGGATACATTAGTAACAACAGGCATACCTCGTTTAATGCGATCGTTTCCCTGTATCGGCAGAGTTACTATCCGGACTACAGTTTCAGCAATATATTATAGGGTTGGCTGAAATAGCCAAGTTGGATCATTAAGTGTTTGTAGAGACTACAAAATATCACCTAAGCATTTAAATGAACACAATCTCAATGAATGCCTCATTTGAATAATAGTCAATTCAGAGCTATATTCAGAATTTCCGCGCTTAGTGAATGTTAGTGCTTAAGTAAAGGCGTTCACGGTTGCCGTGTATGGCCCTTAATTTGCCAATAAAATTCGAGCGAATCGAATATTTTGAGACATTCTGTACAGAATAAAGTCTTCTTTCATTGCTTCTTATCCATATTATGTGAAATTTATTCATCGTAAAAAAAATGTCAAATGTTTTCTTTGTGAATAAATAGCACTTTTTTGGCTCTCTCTCTCGCATACATCGCTCTCTTGTATACAGCGTGTGCCTATTTATCTGTGCTGGAAATTTTTTTTATCAATAGGGCCGGCCATTAATATGAAATGCAAACTGCAATTTTAACCGTATTAGATAATTTTTTCGTTTATTAATATCTCTTTTTTTAATACGATTTTTGTACTAGCCATTGACATGAAATAAATAACTCTGTTACTGTTTCATGAAGTATTACTAGCTTATATTAATAAAAAAATATATTTCTCGATCTTAAATTTGAAAGAGCATGTTCGAGCAAATGCATTCGTAATTGAATTTTTTTCTAGCAATTGTTGCTTGACGATTACGAGATAATAACAACAATCATCATCAGTGGCATAATTCGCGTAATATACAGTTGCATTACGCGTCCGTTTTTATAGCGGCCGTTCATTCTATTGGATTGCAAAATTTCTTTAGAAGGACATCGGCATCCGAGGTACGTAACCGCAGTGAAAGTATGAAAAACTCGAAGAAATTCCTTACGACCATTACGGTCAGCGTAAAAGGAAATCTCGTCTCATCCCTCATATTGAATCAACGCTTTGGCATTCTTAAAGATAACTTCAGAAGCGTCCATGTCGCATCCTGTACGATACGATAACTGAGCTCAATATGGGAATAAAAAAAGGTACAGCAAATAGATGTCTGCAGTCAAGATTACAGACGTGCACTTCGACAGGACGATGCGCTTATTTCGCCCCGTTGACTCCTATAAAAGTCTTTTCATTTCCGTAACGTACCTTACAAAATATGCAGTTTATACTCTATTACTATGTCGCTTCGGAATGTTTAGCAATTTATTTCCTACTTTTCATTTACCTAACAACTAAAATGGCTAAGGTTAAGAGTAAAGATATTACGTATTGATGTAACTTAAAAAGACTATACTTATATCGAAAATAGCACGTGGATGAAAAGTAAAAGGTCATAGTCGACCAAGCTCCACTACGGATTGGGAGACTCCACGTTTTGAAATAGTTTTAAGTTCGTTTTTCGAAAATATGCCATTTTCCTCACGGCGGAGGAAAATCGCAGAACTGAATAAAGCAAATTTTATACAAATTACGCATAAGGTGCTGCAAATAACGTGTTAAAGCAAATTAATATTTAGTAAAGAATATGTAGATAAGGTTATTCTTTATATTTTTTTGCAGTGTAGTTTTCGAGTTAATTTAATACAATTTTAGTTTAGTTTATTAAATTAACTCGAAAACTACACTTCATTTAATAAAAAAGCATCTCGGGAGGTCAGAATTAATTAAACCTTCTGCATTTGACGATCGGAAAATTAAAGTATTTTATAATATTTCATAATATTAATGAATGCAGGAAGAATACTCCGTTCAACAACCGATAATCAATTTGAAATATAAATTATTTATATTGCATTCGCAATATAAATTCTTTAATGAAACGTTAGAAAGCTGTAATTGTTAATTACCATACCGGTGAGTCTAATTAAATAGTATAAAATCATGAACATAACCTCTTCCGTACAAATGGATACATCGCTTTTAATACGTTTTATAAAATAAATCTTAATTCCTTACGGACCTATCTCCGCGTACAGATAAAAAACATCAATGGAATAACATTCCCCTCTAATCCTACCAGTCCGACGACCCGAATGGCGTAATCGGTAGTGTACCTGCCTTCTGCGCCAGAGGGTGTGGGTTCGATCCCCACAACAGGAAAAATATTGTGTGATGAGCATATAGTGTTTTTCTAATGTCTTGGTGTTTATATGTGTATAATGTGTATTTATTTACAAAAAAAAAGTATGTTTAAGTATGTCTATCAGCTTTCTAGTACCCATAGTACAAGCGTTGTTTAGTTTGGGACTAGAGAATGTTGTGTAAAAATGTGTCCAAACAAATTTTAAAAGAAAAAAAATTTTAAGTCCAGCAAATCCCTAGGAAGATGTGAGATACTCTAGGAACCCACCGCCCCGGCTTCGCTTAGGTAGAATTCATTTTCATAATAATTCCTCGTGTAGATTTCGCAACCGTCACTTTTTTTTGAGATAAATAACTAGTAAAAAGTAATCTAAATAGTACCTATATATTTTCTCTCAAAATGTTTATAAATCGTAGCTTAAAATATAAAGAGGTGTAAGTTTACCAATTAA
The DNA here is from genome assembly GCA_933534255.1 of Iphiclides podalirius. Lineage (NCBI taxonomy): Eukaryota > Metazoa > Arthropoda > Insecta > Lepidoptera > Papilionidae > Iphiclides > Iphiclides podalirius. Next base: position 4,467,805 of record OW152822.1, on the reverse strand, counting down.
GTTGACGATAATTGATAACCATAACATAATAACCTAATAGGTACCTACGTGGTCTATGACTGGAATTATTTACCGTCCAAATGGTGAAAGATTTTTCAACAAAAATTTTATTACCGACTTATTTTACGTTTGTTAGCCTCGTACGCCGTCATGTATAAATCTATTTTAAAAATCTTTTGCACTGGGTTTGGTTTAGCAGCGATTTATAAAATAAGACGTCGACGAAGAATATCATCTATTCCACGAAAACTCAATGGAACTCAATAAAAGAAAGAGTATATAACAAAATGCAACATAAATTTAGTGTATATGGATACGTATGTTTTTCATAAAAAATGCATGTTAATATTTGTACCGAATAAATGACGTCTATGTTTTCATTTCAATTCCGATTTATACTAAAATAAATTAAGTAGGTGAATAATATTATTAAGTAACCGCAAAAGAAAATATTTTTGTGGCCGCTTAGCATTGACTTGATCTCATTAGGCGAAGGCGTTTTTCCGTGATTTCCTCAATTTGTGGTTGACTTAGGACCGTCGTAATGCGTAAGTCACTTTAGATAAAAATACAAAAGTAGAACACTTCATAAGTAAAAGTTTATTTTTTTTTAAATATTGTTGAAACAAGACGTACACAGTATTATTAACATTTAAGTAAGGTAAGTTAATAAGATTGAAAGTTGGCTTAATTACGCATGCAATTAATTCTAAATACTTATTTCACTTTAAGGCTATATAACACAAACTAATAATTGTTTTAATTAATAAAATGATAGTTACCTATTTAAAAACATGAATTATTGTCATATGTACTAGTATAATTATGTACGTATATCATTGTTAACTTCTTATACGATGTTTGCCTCATTTCCCATAAAAAAACAGACATACATATTTCAACAACTTTTCGTTCGCACGTCTATAAAAATACATCGCCACAATTACAGTTCGAGATCATTTTAGCTAGTTACGAGTTCATTAAACGTCCACCAATAAACCGCCACGGCTGCCTATCAAAGCAGTCGTTGATCTCGCATTAGTTTAATGTTATTCAATTATTAGCATTTGTCATGTCAAATTACCAACGGCTAGGAAAAAAGACACGGGAGCTGATGACATCAGAGCTACACAAAATTTCATTCTAATCTAACAATATTTTTTATCGTGTAATGCAATTGATCATCTGTCAATATTAAATAGATTTATTTGATTTAGTGACTGGTAAGGATTGAATTACAACCATATCAACTGCCGAAGACTAAATACAATGGAATACCTATAAGAAAAAACAGAAAAGTTATTCGAGAAAATAAGACATTGTTTGTTGAAGGATTATTTTAGGATGTTAAATATGTTTTCATGCATTATCTTAAGCAACCTAATAAATTATTTAATTAAAATTAATAAGGAAATAACATTAAAATCTTAAATCATTATGTATTGAAAAATGCAGGCTTATCACTTAATTGTTTATAATTTAAAGTAAAATAAATGGAGACATTGATTAGGAATTGTTTATTGGAGGATAACATTTTTAACCGTCTTCAAAAGGAGGAGGCTCAATTCGACTGTATTTTTTTTGGTTGTTACCCCATAACTTTTCACTGAGGGAACCGAGTTTGATGACTCTTTTTTTAATTGAAAGCTGATGCTTCCCACGTGGTCCCAAATTAATTTCATTGGTATTGGATTTTGGGCTCCGGGGATACTTAGCGAAGTCCTGAAAATAAATTATAAAATGAATACAGATCGAGATATTTGAAGTCGGTTTTATTTTTCGTTAGTAAAAAATTGGTTATTGACCTCATGAGCGGATACGCAGGTAATTAGAAGGGAATAAAGATATTGTAAAGGTGTACCATTCGTAATCGAGGAAGTTATGATATAATATATAATAGTTATTAATAGAATATGCGCACATGTAGAGACCATTCTTAACCTAATCTACTGTTAACGTCGAATCGACACGGAGAGTACATAATATGCATAAGTAATATTCTACTTTTATGGACGTGTGTGGCCGTCCACTTTCACCGTTCATGCAAATTGCAGCCAATGCCCCATAATGCGCTGTCACCTTCGATAATAGAGAGGCGTTATTTTCTTACATTCGTTGACAAGATTTATACGGAACAGATACGAGTACATCTAGCTTTGAATATCTAGCTAAATAAGTAACTAGACCTATCTAATATAATAGTATCTAGAAATATAATTTTCATATAGCCTCACTCAGGATTTACTGAATGCTCCTTGTAATTTTTATTCTCAACTCTGTTGAATTAATTCGAATAATCAATATATCAGCGATTCGAATCCTTTTAACCCCCATGAATGTTTTCCTTGAAACCATTGATCCAGCTAGTAAACATTTAGCAAACATCGTGAATTCTATAAACTCGCGACATGTTTATAATAATCACACCCAAAAAAATGTGGTCCTAAAAATTGTGTTATTTGACAGTAATACATAAATTGGTCATATTCAATTTTTCGTCTTTAATGTGGCGAAGAATTTTACCACCCACGCATATTATTTTCATAAAAAATGTTTATATACGGAGAAAATAAAAATGAGCCTAACATTCAATTCGACAATATATCTAACATTCGTCGTGATATTTCTACTTATATTCGGTATTTCCCCTTCAGGTACTATTTTTACGGTTACCCTAAAATTAATGATATACGTAAGAGAAAGCAATTAGTAATATGTGTATAATAATTAGTTATATTCATATTTTGCTCGGATACTTTTGATTCATTAGTAATTATTCTAACCTACATATTATGAAGAAAAGAAAATATTGAGGTAAACAGTAAACATAACAAAAAAAATAAAACACATTGACCTTCACGGACGACTCAATTTCTTTTGTAAGCTGCGATAAATGTTCCAATCAGTGCCACAAAAAATTACGTATCACTGGTTCAATATTCATATCATTCATGCAACGCAAAAGGTTACACAAAAAACCTAATTGAGGACGGAAATATGGCTCACTTGACTGGACTCCGTATATTTCGCGAGGACATTAACTCCTCCTGTTTATATGCTTTATGCGTTTTTTGTCATGGGATTGTATGCCAGATAAATGCGACTGTCATGGACGGTAGCATTTCAATCAATAACGCATACGATATCTACAGCTCGTTTAATTACGGAATACTTAAGCAGATTCTGAATTAGTTTTTTCTCTTTGGAGGAGTACAGTAAACAGCTTTTTCAATAGTCCTAAGTATATATTAAGCGCTTACAGGAGGTTACTTTGGGCGTTTTTTTAACTTCCTTTACCGCATCAGATTTTAAAATGAAAATGACCGTTGAATGTGCTATAATTTTTACATAGCATAATATTTTACTTAATTCAAAAAATCCCAGCAAAAAGAAATACTAAGAGGTATGAATAATAATATTCACACTCAGTATTTTATCTTTTTAAATCTGTCTCAGAACATTATTCAAAGTATTTTTATTGCCAATAAAACAATAAACGTAATGCTGACAAGAAATAAAAAAATAACGTACAGGCAGTTAATAAAAAGTGTTAATAGCATCTGTGAAACAGTTTATATTAACAAAGTGATGGTTAACTTTTTGAATCACGGCTAAGAACTCATTTAGGAATGCAATTATCTTTATAAGTTGAAACTGTGCAATTTATTAAACAATGTGAAAATTATACAGTACCAAGATTGGTATTAACGGTTACTGTAACTACTATCATGTTCAAATTAGGAAAATAACTACGTACTTTATCATAAGCTGGCTTATGCCCGCTGCTTCATCTCTCCGTTCCAAAATCAACTCTTATTCGGAATGGATTTAGTATGGATTTCGAAACTTCCTAAAAGTTGGCCTTTTAAAATTAAATATTCTTCCTAATATGAAAAGGTAAAAGATTGCTTTCTACAATTTTTACGAAAGATGACGGAGGCTTAAACGAACCAAAGCAGATAATGAATGTTTAAGTGTATTTAAATTAATCACTTTATTAAAATCGAAATATTTCTTGCCTAAAGTTTTTTGTCTTTATTATTCTTTATGCTGGAAATATTAGTAGTATGGCAGAAGTTCTAGTCGAGAATTTGTCTCAAATAATGGATTTTAGGACACCTCTTTACGTGTTCTAGTCCCAAACTAAGCAACACTTGTACTATGGTACTATATAACTAATAAACATACTTATTTTTCTGTTGTAAATAAATACATATTATAAATATAAAAAACACCCAGACACAAGAAAAACACTATGATGATCACACAATATTGGCGACAGTAGATGAACACAGTAGTAGGGATCGAACCCACACCCTCTAATTCAAGAAGCAGCGTCACTTCATAAGGCCAAGTGGGCCGTCGGCGTTATTAATAATAAATTTTATGATACCGTCGACAGTGTGCAGTCAGCCTAAAAATGAGTCTTATTAAAACCAGGCAATAATAAATGACCTGTGATTTTATTACCTCCTAAATATGAAAATAATTAATAGATCTTAAATAACCGATGCAATGGGCACAGGCCTTTAATTTGGTGTTACCATAATGTGTTATGGTATCGAAATCATGGGGGCCGCGTTAATACGCCCGAGCTATTCGATTGTGAGATAATAATACACTGCGTCGCTCTTAACTAGTAACTGTCGTGTGGCACCAGCGGCGCTTGTTTTTTCATGTGTTAGGATGAATCCCGAGGTGCAATGACCTTCGCAACCACAAACATTTAATGATTTGTAACGAGTCGTTACGTAAAATGATGGCATCTGTTTTCGTAGCGTAATGAGGATTTCCAGTAATTAATTAATACATAGTTTTTTTGCGCAATAAAACAGCAAGATGATAATTAGATCTATTCAAAAATATAATTGCTTACATTGCTAGAGTTATTACATTATACTTTTCGCATCGATACAAGTTTAAGAGATAAATTATAAAAACGCGATGTTAGAAACGTAATCTAACAAGTTGTATTATTGCCTACTGCATATATAAAACTTACTTTTTTTAGACGTTTCATCAATTAAATGATCGATTTTATTAAATTAAATATTGGAGTTGTTACATTAACCATGACCTGAGATAAGCAAAAACTTTTTAATTCTTTCTTATTATGATGGTTTCTTTTGAAACTCTTCATTTACCACCTTTACTTGTATCTAGCAACTTTCTACGATTTTTATTTTTATGTTTGAACATTATCTCTTTTATTGATAACAATGGCAAACTTTTAGACGGCATTAGTTCCATCCTCTTTAAAAACTTCCTTGAGAAAGGTTAACGCTTCATCGATTTAAACGATATTTGTATCCGCTTACTTGAATCGATATTTGTATCCGCTTACTTGAATCATACTTTATTATAAATTTAAACGCAATGATGTCACGTATCTTTATGGTATGTATGATTGGTATTTTTAAAATTATCATAATGATTAATCACTGCTTGGAGCAATAAAAATATTTTTGTTTTCGAATTCGATATAACCGCTATTTTCATGCGTTGCATTTATGTCATGATATGACATTTGCTAGTTTGCATTGTAATCTAGTTCAGTCAGGACTATCCGAGTATCTAACAGAAAAATGGGAACACAGTTGTGGGAAATAATACCTGTATTAAAACTTCTTAACGTCCGTTTCGCTTCCATTTAGATTCTACAGTAATTAAAATCGTGTCGGTGCTTTAACAGATGAAGTAAATGAACGCTTAGCGTTTGTGCAGCGATTTGCCTTCGTTATGGGATGAGTGACCGATTTATTATGCGACTCTGAAAGTTCTTGCGATTCTTTTTTATGCTATCACTTATTAACGGTCGATGCTGTCTTAATTTTCCACTGATTTCCACAGAGCCGACAACCGTATAGACCAGCAGTTAAGGTAGCCGTCTCTTGAAACTATCGCTGTTAGTTTACTTTTCAATTCAATATTTGACAACGGTCTTCGATTATAGGAGGAAAGAAAGAAACAAATTTAATTTATTTACCAAAAAAAAATACACAACAATAAAAAATTGAATTTAACAAAAATATAAAATAAATAAAAAATATATAGGTATAAGGCATGTGAGTTACAGCTGCACGGCATTTGTATTTTTTTTTCGTTATTTAGTTTTACTTATTTTAACCGGCATTGTAATAGATCGAGAACGGAAAAGGGCCTGCTTTTGCCTTCACAAATATTAAAGGTGTCTCGCCATAACTTTGAGTTGGATAGAAAATAATTTGCAATGTGATGACTTATTCTAAAAAAAATATGAGATATTACCATGTTGCTTCGCACTTTTGTTCAGTATTGTCTTCTATTAAAAAGGTGTTTACGTAAACAAAAACGTGGACATTGTAATTACCCACAACATTATATACTAGCACACTACCAGCTTGTTTGATAAAGCGTTTCTGCTTCGGTTTCCACTCGCGATTTTCACAATATCGAGACCCACATTGCTGTCGTTTGGCATATTATATGCTACTTTAACTTTGCATCAGCATTTATTTTATTTATTTATTTATTCTTTATTGCAATTACCTTAAGCAAGGATTACAAAGGGCGAACTTAATGCCTTTTGGCATTCTCTCCCAGTCAACCCGGGGAGTGGTGAGAAATCGTGGTAGGTGCAATAATTATATCAATTATTTATATGTATTGAAAATATACAAAATATACACATAAAATTAATAATTAAACACATACATATATATAATATATATATATATATATATATATATATATATATATATATATATATATATATATATATAATATATATATATATATATATATATAAACGGTAGTGGCAATGATAACATCAACATTCTAGTTTATACTGAGTCATTCAAGTAAAAGTCACGGACCAAGCGTTTGAATGAGGTCCTGTCAGGGGCCCTACGTATGTCATTAGGCAAGGAGTTCCAGAGCAGTGCAGCCTGAACAGTGAAGGAATTACTGACGAAACTGGTATTGTGAGAAGGGATAGCAATCTTAAGATTGGTTGAGGGACGGAGATCTCTTTCACTTAAAGAGGCACTTAAAATTCCAATTATCAATGTAATTAATTAGAATGATCTTCTAAATGATCAACTCAAAGAGTTTAACAATCCTTTTGGCAACTCAAATAACATTTGAAAAGCCATTTGACAGCTGATTAGTTGACTTCCGATGATCAGTCTTTTAGAAACCAAATCAAAATGTTATATTACGATGTTAGTAATTTGACATTTTGATTTGGTTGGTGTTAGTACCAGCGTAAAAAAACTTTGGTAGTCAATGTTGAAACAACGAACTAAACGTGACCTCTCTCTTTCCAGAACCCACAAAATGGAAACGGCGAGCTTCTTATTCGTGCTGTTTTTGGCGGCGGCGGTGTGTCCCGGCCATAGTGCCCCGAAGTCAAGGAGATCCCGGGCTGCTATAGAGGAGGAGCCACCCGTGCGAGAGAGCAAGCTTGAGGACAAGTACAAAGAGGAGCTCACTACTGCCGCACCGGAGCCTACGCACAGACGGAACAAGGCACTGAACCTGTTCGGCTACTTCCCCCCCTTCATGTCCTCCGGCCTGGACTACGCCGAGGACGACGACGATGACGTCACCTTCTCCGTCAACGACGACAGTTTCAGCGACGAGGACCTCTCCCGAACGATCCCCTCCACGCGCAGACAGCAGAACAAGAAGAAGAACGGCAACGCGAACGCCTACCAGAACGACAACATAAACTCCCTGCAGTACGACAACTCGCCGATATTCTACATCAGGCTGCCGCCCACGCCTTACATGTTCGTCCCCGGGCTCGGGTACGTGTCGCAGCCGCCATCTCTCGGGCCGCCAATGTCGCCGATGATGGCCCAGGGGGTCCCATCACAAATGGGCGATCCTTTCATCAACCTGCCTCTAGACTTCGTTTCGAATGGAAAGCCAACGGGCGTGTACCAGTGGAGCGGCGCCGGGGGATACCCCCAAGTGCCCCAAATGGGTCCCGTCGATCCGTTCGGCTACGGAGCCCCACAGCCGGTAATGCCAGCGCCAAGACCAACCTACAACACGCCAACTTACTCTAAACCCAAACCAAAACCTGTGCCCACAAATTCTAAAGTAACCAACCTGAAAGGTCCGTTCGTCTTTAACGGGAAACCAGGTGACAGCGTCTACGTACTGAGGGACACTTACAACTCTATATACTCCGACGCTCTCCAGAATTTCTACCCCTAAATCGTTAAGGGTTCCGATAAGGGTATTAAAAACTGGCTCGTATCGAGCTCACGTGTTTAGGGAATCGAATAACGAGATTTATAAGGATCTAATAATGTTTAAATTAGTTTGTTCGCATAAAAATTTTATTTATTATCTTAAACGTTTTAACAACTTCATACGCATACTATTTATGACCAGTGAGAGTACTTCGTTTTTTATACTTTTAATATATAATTTTTTAAGCAATTTATTGTACTAATATTGAATACGCTATTCAAACGTACGTGCAGTTAGTATTATGAAAACTATTTTCTGCTTTGAAATTTTATGAAATGTTTACTTCATTTCATATTGAAAGTATATTTTATGCTTAGAAAGTGATTACTTAAATATAAATTTAATTATTTTTGATAATTTTGATTTGATGCAAAAGGATAGAACGAAGGTATTGCAAAATTGTTCTACTTAATTTTTTTAGCGTATAATCGGTCTCAATTGGTGTACTACAGCTACTGTGTATTAAACTGCGGTAAATATTAATAATAATTTTTAGTACCTAAGTTATAAAAAACTGGTATTTTTATAAGTTTCAACTATAGCATGACAATAAAATTTAAACTATTTTAAATAGTTATAAAAAAGCTTATTTTATTTTGTAATTTATTTTAATTAATTGCGTACAAATTTCAAAAAAATGTAGGTAACGATCCGTCCACTAAATATCCGATCCTTGTCATATAGATTTAGTGTATACCTTTTTGTAATGTGTAATCTGTTAAGTAACATTTTATAATTAATTTTATTGGTGTGAATGCATTTAATTTTATAATTAAAAATCATTCATATTTTTTAATTAAGTTGAACACTTACATTGTATTGGTTTAGGGAGAAAAGAAAATAATTATTAACTTTTCTAGATGTTCTTTGTAAATCCAGCGAATGTTTTAGTACGTACGATACGGATAAGGTGTGATGCTCAAATTAAATAAAGATATTAGGTATATCTATGTATGTTTTTATTCGATTTGGATTTCTCAACTTTCTGTCCAATTACAAACTTGTAATTATCAAATGAGTCGTTATGAGATTTGAGTTTTTTAATAATAGATTAGTTGACCATATAACAAGGATCCCTTACAACCAGGATAATTATATGTATGTGCGGACAAGAATTGAAATCTCTTAAGCTGTGTCGAAAACATTTGCTAATTAGGTATGATGGCAGATTAAGTAGCAATGTGATATCGTCCAATTTAACGAAGATATCCTTCTTGATCAGTTTTGTATAAACAATTTTGTTTTTGATTTAATCTAAAAGGTGTCCTTAATTTTAATTCAAGTTTTTCACTCAAGTCAATGGTAATTATAGAATTATTTTTTTAATTTGTCAGAATAAACAAATCAACGTGGTATGAAGTTCATGTTAAAAAGGACTTGTTCGCAAACAATTATTTAATTATGTAAGGGGAAAATTTTTATTAGATAATAAATCAATTTTTCGCTTCATCCATAAGGCGAAGGTACAGAGAGCAATTTTAGGGCTAAGTATATAATACAATTATTTAAAAAAAAAAAACAATTAATTTTGATAGAATAACTACACCGATATGTATTGCCTAAAATGAAAGTGAGAAATAAATATATTTTTCTACATTATTCTGTTTCATTTTTACGTATCTAATACCCAAGAGTATTTTCCCACATTTGAGTAGACGTAAGTTTGTAAGTATTTTGTTTCTATACTAATAGACAGTGGGAAATAAATTCTTAGGTACTGTAAAGGCAGCAGCCAGCTGCGCGATGGCCGCAAATAAGATGACTCCGTGACGCAGTGGCCAAGGTATTGGCTTCGGCGTCGGGGGTCGTGGGTTCGATTCCCACACGGGACAACTATTTGTGTGACCCACAGATAGTTGTTTCGTATCTGGGTGTTTGTCCGCGTGAAATTTATGTTTGTAAAAGGTCGTTACAACACAGGATAATGTTATCCTAAAGTAAGGGCAATGTTTAAAAAAAAAAAGAATAAGTCTCAGGGACGGAACCTTGGTATTGGCCTACGATCTAACTATTTTCTCCACGGCCAATTGTAAGTGATCGTGGATCAATAATGCGGACAATTTATACATATTGCTGCAGAAGGCAAAACCATGAATTTTGTATGTAAAGAAATATTTTAATGTATAATCTGTCTTTCTGTTTGAATTTTACGCCTTCACCATATTACGCAAACATAATCGCGGGCAGCAGCTAGTATGCTTATAATTAGTATCAACTAGCGACCCGCCCCGGCTTCGCACGGGTGCAATGTATTATACATTAAACCTTCTTCTTGAATCACTCCATCTAGTAAAAAAACTGCATCAAAGTCCGTTGCGTAGTTTTAACGATCTAAGCATACATAGGGACAGACAGACAGCGGGACGACTTTGTTTTATACTATGTAGTGATGTAATACTTATAATAAAATAATAACTCACATGGGTCTGGAGGGTGTGAAGTCTTTTTTTTTACCTTTTATTAAAACATTTTAAATTACCCTTACTTTATGTTATGGATAAAATAATATTATAAATGAAACTAATTTTACGGATTTATCCCGTTTATTTCGTCTCGTTTATTTGTCCCGCGACCATGAACGCTGTAAAGGGTTTGAAACGTCGGGAATGAAAATTAAAAATAAACGCGATAAATCCGTAACATTACTATCATTTATAATGTGTAATCGCGTAAATACGAAAAATTATAACATAATATGTTAAGATAGAGACGTATTACAAACATAAACTTCACGTGGAAAAACACCCAGACGTGAAACAATTACCCGTGAGTCAAATAATTGGCACAAATATAATAGTTGTCCCGTGTTGAAATACAACGACCTACGCCGTCCAAAGTCAATACCTTGGCAATTGCGCCACGGCGTCAACAAGTAAAACCCGCCAATCGCTTGCTGAACCAAACCCTATTATATATTATATAGCTTAACAACGAAATTAATCGAGCAATAAATTATTTGAAAATATCTTAAAATAAGGAACAAGGGATGCCTCAAAGTGCACCAATCATATAAATAATAATAAAAAAGTGTTTTTTTCACACGGATATTTTCAAAAGATGGTACGGCAATGGTATCTGTCGGAAAGGGTCTCCAGGAAGCATGTTGGGAAGGATACAGGTTTAAGGTTTTCAAAGATTCAATATCAAAGAAATTATAAACAAAACCTGCCAAGTGCCAATATATATTAGATACCTAAATAAAATTGGAGTGTCTGTTTGTAATGTTTAAATAACCGCTTTTCAACCGAGTTCAAAAAAGGAGGAGGTTCTCAATTCGACTGTATTTTTTTATGTTTGTTACCTCAGAACTTTCGACTGAGAGTACCGATTTTGATGATTCTACATTATATTAACGATTACAAAATTTACAAGATATTAACGAATTACAAGATATTAACAGATAGCTGATGTAATAAGGAGTAAATTTGGTACTTTTATTTTAGAAATTTTATTTATTTTAAATTCCACGCAGACGAACTCGCGGACACAGCTCTCTATCACTATCACTACATCACTACACATTATAAAATAAAGTCCTCCGCCGCGTCTGTCTGTTCGAAATTCAAATTAATTCAAAAACTAAAACCGATTTTATCATGCTGTTTTCACCTGTGAATAGAGTAGTTCTCGAGGAAGGTTTTAGTATAATTATAATTTGTCAAGTTTTTGTATACCACATTGGCCAAAATATAATGATATTTGTTGAAGGTGTCGGAAAAAATAGTCTGTCCAATATAACAATGATGTATGGTAGAATTGTCTATCTTACTTAAGTCTACAGAAAAGTGCGCGATGGCATATGTTTATCTCTTAAGGATAACATAGGTACTATATCCATATTAATACTTTAAAAAATGGGCAATTATAAAGCGGTATTAATCCTTATCATTTTAAACAAGTTAGAGACTTTAAGCATTTCGTGCACATTGTTTTTTTATTTATTATTGCCATAAAATTTAAACGAACTTCTTCCGGACGCGAGAATGAAATTCAAGCATCACGCCACATCACGCTTAATGCAATAGCTGACCCCCTTCCCGCAATGTCTTGCCTTATCCCTGGAATAGGTTCCCGTGGGTTGCGGGAACGGGATCAAAATTTCATGATTACTTTTGGTCGCGATAATCGACATCCACGCCGGTAAAGCCGCGTGACTGACGGACTTTACCGTGACTGACGGACAGACAGACAGCGGAATCTTAATAATAGGGTCCCGTTTTACCCTTTGGGTACAACCATAAAAATTAAAAAAATATATTTTACTATAATACAGCACAGGTTCCAAACCTGGAAAACTTCACATTTTCCTTGGCAAGCTATGAGTACTAGATATATTAGGTAAGTGCACGTGTAAACAAAAAATGGACATTTTAAAGCCGTGACAGTTACAAGGCTATTAATAAATAAAATAAATTCATTAGATTAATTTTTAGGTATTAATATAATATTATATTAACTGTAACTACTTTTAGGGTGTATACGTACTTATGTATAGATAATTTATCTGTAGGTTTACATATGTATCTGTAGGTACTGTATTAATTATATATGTTTGATGGGCAGCCGTAATGACTTAATACCGAACCGCCTGCTTGCTTGCTAATTTTTCGCTATTCCAGTTAGTACGGTTCCTCAAGAGCAATGTTATCCAAAGTTGAGACTGATTCTAGCATTATGAGAGGCCTAGATTGATGTAAATATGTATATATTTCTACAATTAGTACTTTATAACATTTTACAATAATTCCTTTTGCTAGTAAAAGAAAACAAAAGTTCTTATATAAACAATTAAAAGAATCTCCCAAAACGGATATTCGCAATGTTGAATCTCCGCTCATGCCCAGACCAAATATATCGCCTAACATCTTCTTAAACGCCCTACACCCGTATGAATCGGTCTGGTTAAAGAAGTTCGATCGAGTCTATTATAACGGCTTAATTTTCAAACTTCAAAGTGCCAGAATATAGGCTCGTTCACAGCATTCAAGCCTTCTTATTGAACCGAATTATCCTAATAACCGTTTACCGATTAGAGGCTACTTTGTCTAAAAGCCACCGCTTTACTTTACATCCGGTGTTCCTCAAGGTTCGTGGGACTCACCTTTTCTCTTCACCCTTTACACAAGTGACATGCCAAAAGATCCGCGCTCACACTTTTTTATATTTGCACTGGATAACAGCTTACCATTCTATACATACTTGCAGCCCGTATCACTGGCCGCCTTCAAATCACTACCGATTCCCTCGATGTCTGGTATTGCAAATGCAGGATTGAAATCCACTCCGAAATTAATGTAGCTGTTCCCATTACTCTAGATTAAACACTCTTCGCGTACACTTGCAAGACAGAAAAAAAGGAAATTAGGACAAGTCACGCTTTTCAGCCAACCGATTCCTTGAGACGTGAGGTAAACATGACGCGTGGGGGACTCGCAAAGTATACCTTCAGGTCATACAAAATAAGTTTACAGCCAGCCAGCAAATTCATAGCCAGTGAACGTAGGTACGTATCGTACCTACGTAGTATTAGAGAAACGTTGACTTGAATAGCAACTGCAGACTGGTGAAAATATTATCTGATTTTAAAGATCTAACAAAACGGTTTCTTAAAAAGGGCTGAGAATTCCATAAATCATAACGATTAATTTGGTCGAAATTAATGTTGCATGTTTATTCAAATTATTAATAAAAATGAAATAGATAATAAAATAACAAGTTAATCTCATATGCACTAAAATGTTTAACGTTTCTTATTTATTATAGGAATGGAACGTTACTGTCAAAATTACATTATTGTAGTACGTAAGAGCAGGAAATGTAAAAATAACATGAAAATAAAATAAACAGAACAAGGTAGAGGTACTTGTAATAAAATTGCAAATTCCTTAAAACCAGTTTATATAAAATTGTACGTCCCGAGAAGAAATGTTCATATTAATTGAAGCTAAAACATGAATAATGGTGCTAATTGAAGTGACGTACATTAAATAACAACAAGAGAATGACCAGTTTTCATTGTATTTTTGTTAAGTTATCATAAACTAACATGTTTCGGAGTCGTAGTTGGTTTGGTGCATCTTGGGGCAGGCCCAAGAACCCCCATTCTTTGGAGAGGTTGAAGTACCTCCACAATATTTTGTCAAAAAACACTACTGTATCAGAGAGTAATCGTGGAACCCTCGTGGAGTCCTTAAGGTGTATAGCAGAGATTCTGATATGGGGTGACCAGAATGATAGCTCAGTTTTTGAGTAAGTTTGTTGATACTTACAATCTACAGAGTGTTAAAAACTGTTATTTTAAAAACTCTAACTTAAAGAAAAGTTGTCCTTGTTTGTTCTCTTTGTTTTACTTTTACTTCGTATTTCCAATGTAATTCTGTGCGTTTTTATGTAGTTGAGTGAAACATTTTTTTATAACCTTATTTCAAGCACATTTTATTTAACAAATGAAAATAACTGCAATAAAAAAATTGGTTCAATCTCATTGACCTTTTATCAACATGGATACAATTTAGGCCAAAACTAAATGTTACAGTCATGAGTTTTATTACATCATGTTTTAAATATATTTGATCTCTTAACATAGTACATTAATACTAAATTAATACTCAAGAGAGCACAGTACTTCAATCTATTTTCCACATTTTGCCAGGACAATAATAATATTGATGTCATGTTTTTCAGTTTCTTTTTAGAGAAAAATATGCTCTCATATTTCCTGAAGATAATGAGACAGAAATGTGGTGGCTCATCATATGTTTGTGTGCAATTGTTACAAACTCTAAATATTTTATTTGAGAATATTAGAAATGAAACATCATTGTGTAAGTATTAAATATAAATTCAAATTTACCTTTAATCATTATTTTGTATTCAGGCTATAAGATTTTGGCTATCATGGTTTGGTATTTTTTTCCATTAGCGTCTGGGCATTTTTCAACCAAACAAAATCATTATGATTTTTCTTTTACTAATAAAATTTGGTCGAAAAATGCCTGGACACTAATGCAAAATTTTACCCATGGTTTTATTGGACTGTTATAAGCAGAATGTTTGTCCCGACAGATTATTTGCTGAGTAATAATCATGTCAACTCAATAATTGTCCACAAGTTTGATGTATCTGATGAGGAGGTTATGGCATATTACATTTCATTTTTAAAGACGTTGAGCTTGAAACTCAATAATCATACTATACATTTTTTTTACAATGAGGTAAGTTTAATTGCTGTAAATAATCAAAATACACTTAAGACATTTCAAATTCTATTATTTTCTTGTAAGCTACCTAGAATACTAGCACCAGTACTTGTTCAATGGATTGGAGATGTTTCATAAAAGAACACAAAAAAGTAACAAAATCTATTATAATAATATTATGTATAGGCAAAAATAGGAGAAGGTTACACAAACATTCCTATACAAAGAAATCATTTTCTGTATAAAAATTAAATTTGCCATGTTTATTACTTTTATTCTTTATATATTTCTTAATTTCTTAAGGCTTTTTTTAAATAATTTGGATATCTGAAAAAAAAAAAAAGAAAAAATATATTTGAGTAAATGTAATATCTATCAATATCCAATGCATAAAAGTCAATTTTCTAATTTAAAACATTATCACTATTTTTATCTTTCCTAATGTGTTCTTCAGGTATGAACATTTAGTTTTTAGCATTTTTAATCTTGTAACCTAGTATTAGTGTAGCTTTGATAAAGAGTTATAAATGTCATAAACTTGTACTGAAATGTAAATGTAATTAAAGTCTAATATTCATAATAGACAATGTAATTAAATCCAAGATTGTGGGTCTTAATAATCATTCTTTACAATCGATGTTACACATTTTTTAATGTAAAAAATGTTAATATTATTGTTTGTCTTTTAGCATACAAAGGATTTTCCATTGTACACAGAGGCTATCAAGTTTTTCAACCACCCAGAATCAATGGTTCGGATAGCTGTGCGCACTCTAACCCTTAATGTCTACAGGGTACAAGATGCAAGCATGCTCCGTTTTATAAGAGATCGGTAAGTGTTTGTAATAACATAATAAAAATTTCTTATTTTACTTAATGGTAATATGGTATAATATGAATTTTGTACAACTTTAATGTCTTATGCATGGTTTAGCCAATATTTGTAGATTATATAAATCTAGTTTGGGTCTTAACTTACAAACTGATTCAAGTGAATAAAGGTTTTAGATGTGAGTTTATCAGATACACATAGAATGCAGAAAAAATTTTTTTTCTTCCTCGCCAGGGTTCTGCCTAGCTTCAGGGTAACACATCCTTATGTTCTAGCCAACTGAGTTAAGCTCAACATCTATCTATTTTATGCATTTTTAGTAACGCTTCGCGCGAACTTCTGTTCAATTTTACAGTATGACACTAAATTTTTCGGCAATTTATCCGTTATTAATGTGGCTTCATTTAAGTGTCATCTTGAGAGCAGACGTATCAGTAAAAATCTTTTGAAATTTTCTAACAGCACCGCAGCACCATACTTCAGTAATCTAGTCTGGTTTATTGGAAAACACATATTGGAGCTAGACGCTTGTGTCAGGAACGACGCTGAGTAAGTGTACTTTTGAAATTTCTGTTCAAATATTGTAGAATTTATATTGAATCTTGCACGTCTACAAAGTTGTCTAATATATTACAGCCATCAGTCCCAACAGAAACTCGACGATTTAGTAGCCGAGCATTTGGACCATCTGCATTATATCAACGACATATTGTGCTTGAACATTCCCGACCTCAATGATGTTCTCACCGAGCATCTATTGCATAAATTACTCATCCCTCTGTACATTTACTCCTTGACTTCCGAACCGACAAGACGGCCCGTGACGTCGTCGCCGTACAACAGAGACCATATACAAAGTATCGAGGTTATCACGAGGAATTTGGAGGCCATTCTGAAGGGGAAAACCACCGATAGCCCGTCAAGGATGACGTACCCTATACAGAGGATGGAGACAGAGGAAGAAACGAAACCATCGGTGTCTTGCGTGGTTGCTCTATTTTTGCTATCGCAAGTGTTCCTAATAATAACGCACGGCCCGATTGTTCACGCGCTGGCCTGGATTATACTGCAGTCGGACTTATCTGTGTTTGAGGACGGTGCAACCAGAATACTGGAAATGTATCTGAGCAAAGCGAAGACCAACGTTAAATTGGAGTTCTCGAAGCCGCAACTGAGCTTGGAGAAAGCTTTGGAGACATCGGGCCAGGAAAGGGACTACACCACACCGGAGTACAGTGAGCCGAAAGCTTTCGGCTGCGACCTTGATAAGGACACGGACCAATCCAGCTGCGACCTGGATCCGGAACTCGTCTCGACCTCCCTACCGTCGACCTCGCATATTAGCGAGACGTCGAGTATAGCGCACGACTCGACAGAAGACTTAGTAACGCAGATACATTCGATTAAATCCATCGGAGCTCGGTCTTCCGTGCAGAATATGCCCGATTCGCCCTTGCCAGATTCCGGAATCGATTCGAGCTCATCTAAAACCTTGTCGGAGTTGAACAATATCACAGACGAGGAAAAACAGAAGCTATTAGGTGTCATGCCAAGCACATCGACGCAGAAGACCTTGAGTATAGAGAACATTTTAGAAAGAGAGATTAAAGAAATAGATAAGAGGCCATTCCTTAAGACCATTCTGGATTCATTAGACTGCAGCGAGAACGATTACAAAGCTCTCTTCGCTCTGTGCTTATTATTTGCTTTGATAAACAACAAAGGTGAGGACTCACATGCAAATTGCTTAGGACTATTATTTGGTATTGTCTTTTGATTTAGTCACGTGTTATGACAGTTTGAACTAATTGTTTTTCTGTTTTATTCTTTGCTTGCCTTTGGTATTAGTGGGTAAGAGTTTCGCTATTTGTACAGGTTAGTTTTATCGTTGAGAACGTGTTAGAATTTATTTGATTGCATTTTTAGGAGTGAACACAGAGCTTTTAGACACTCTGTTGTGCCCTGAGACTGAAGACGAAAACGGTACAAATCCAAATTCCCGGTGTTCCAACGCTAGCAGCCGAGAAGACGCCTCCAATGATGAAGGTGGCCAACAAGATGGGAGTCCAGCCCGCTCAGCGAAACGACGAATGCGAAGCTTTAATGCGCTTCTTATAAACAAGTTGATGGCTATCGCCAACCTCAGCTGTAAACCGGGTAAGCTATTTTGCATCAATTTATATAATACTAGCGACCCGCCTAGGCGGCGCACGGGTGCAATGTATTGTACATATAAACCTTCCTCGTGAATCAATATCCAGTAAAAAAATCGCATCAAGAGCCGTTGCTTAGTTTTAAAGATCTAAGCATACATAGGGACAGACAGACAGCGGGACGACTTTGTTTTATACTATGTAGTGATTAAAAATTGTTTATACTCATTTCATTCTCCTACATTCAGTCTAATTAAAAAAAGAAAATTTTTTTGTTTATTCATCATCATCATTGTCAATAACGAATTTCTATATTTATTTGATAACTTGATTCTTATTAATTTTGTACACGCTTCCCACATACCTGATAAAATATAATGTATAACATTAAATACTTCGTTGTCATTGCCAGATGATAAGTGGGAGCCTTGTGAGCGAATAACTTCGTTTAACTCCTAAGTTTGGAGATCTTCTTAGCGCACAAAGTGGTATTTACGTCCTACACTTGGCAAAATATACATCACCTACTTTAATCCTACATATTTTTCACCTGCCGACACATCGAGTTTTGCATAGGCGATAATTTGTCTCAAATTAATTCCTCAGTCAACAGCTAAGTTTGAAATAAATTTGAATTTGGAATTCCTAGCCAAACAGATATTTAGATCAAAGTGGTCAGTTCGACAAGACGCTAATTTCATGTGTATGGACCTAATATTATGTTAGTGTCAATAGTGTAACACACTTGGCCGACTTTAAAATATTTCTAAATGCCTGACTTGAAATGTTGGCAGGAAGGTTGTCAGAATTAGTCGCAAATTAATCTTGATACCTCGGAATGAATTTGAATGCCGCCGCATGACGTCAATGTGACGTTTCAGTAACTTGTGTCTGGCAAATTCACTGTGAGCGTTTACTGAGCCCTACGCGTTAAGATACGCTGACGAAGTGCAAAGTGTCAAATGTGATATTGCACACACCGTGTCATTATACATTAGCAGATGCACTCTGCCCATTAGTTATATAGTTCAGCAATTATCGTACATATCCTTAAAACGTTTACTTTGCGACGTCTCTATGTTTACGCACCGTTTTACGATCTCGCTCTACGCCTGAAAACGTACATATACAGGGAGGCTTTTATAAGTGTATCCATATTTTTTAAATTTTAGACTTGAATAAAGATATACAAAAAATCACTCGTAATTAATTAATTACATTCATTTGAACCTATCTCAGAAAGTGCGTGATTTATGGGCAACTCATTTATTTTACGCGCGATCATTCATAACTAACAAGCACACAAGTTCGTTTCAAAAGTATACGACGTATTTATGAATCACTACCGCATTGTCAACAAGTTCTGTTTTTTAGGGAATAGAAAGGCAATTTTTTTTTGAAAAAAAAAAAAAAAAAGTTTGTTTTTATTTCATTAAATGATTATACTACCTAGTCTGAACCTCCTGTGTGAATTTAGGCACCTTTAAAAAAGCCACCGTGTATAAACGATCGACATTTTCGGTTATCTGTAATGTCATATCAAATCGTGAATACTCGTAGATTAACACAACGCCGTTACGAGTACGTTAGAACGCTGTCAGGGTGATCTCTGAACGCACTAAACGTTCAGAGATACCTGACAGCGTTCTAACGTCCTGGCTGCGGCATATCAAGTCAAGCGTGACATATACTCTGCAGCACTGTCGGTCACTGCGTTCAGATCGCTTTAATCTGCTGACGGTATTAGTCGATCGGCCCCGCAGCGTCGAAGGTGCGGCTGGTGACGTGCGAGCTGAGCGTGAGGCTGGTGCTGGTGGCGATGCAGGGCGCCAGCGGCATTCCGTGCTCGCGGCACGTGGCCGCCGCGGACGCCCTGAGAGCGCGGGCCGCCTCCCTCGCGAGGAACTTCTACAAGTGCGACGACATCTTCCTGGACATGTTCGAGGATGAGTGAGTCGCTTGTTTAAATTCTATGATTCTTTATTCTGTACAGGCTCCGAAGCTACAGCCGGTTCTAAATCAGTTGTCTGAGAGCAGCTAGAGATTGTCTAGTTTGTTTAATTCGACAGCGGTATTTCTGGACCCATATGACTTTGGGACTTTAAGAAGACTACTCCTATCACAGGCCGGCAACGCAGTTGTGACTCCGATGTTGAAAGTATCCAGGTGGTGGTGATCACTTACCATCAAATGATCACCGGTCATGAGAAATCGTGCTCGTTTACTTCCTTTTCCATAAAAAAAAATAATTTTGTTATTGCAAAGTTACTTTTGATGCAAGTAGCTCATGACAATCTGCGGAGCATAGAATTGATTTGTCCATCCTCCTATAGGGTCGGCACAGTAGCTTAACGAAAGATGAAGTATGTATTTTTGTGTTATGGGTACGTATAATCACATATTTTTTTATAATAACCTACATGTTCGTACTAGATGAAACTTGTATATTGTCCTTATACAGAAGGACTTGGTAAAGTATGAGAATTTTCTTTTTTATTAAAAAAAGTCCAGACAACCCAGATGGTTACTAGCAGTACTACAGCATTCTATCTAGTAACCTTACAAGTATATTAAATTATTTCTTTGCTTGATTGTTTCGTAGTATTGTAGAGACTAATCCATTGAACATTTTTCTATCAGGTACTGCGAAATGAGCAAGCGCCCCTTAAACGTGGAGTGGTTGTGTATGGACGCAGCGATACTGTTGCCGCCGACACGGACACCCATGTCGGGAATTGCCTTCGCGAAACGCCTGCCCAGCGGCGAGGTCAGTACTGTGAGCGCCGATGCTTAAATCTTTTTCACTAACCTTTTCTTTTGCTTGCTTTAATTTTCTTGCATTTAATTTACTTTCTCTTCCCTATCTCGATAGAACTAGATTAATTTTGATGAAGTGTAATGGAGCGACCGTTTCAAATATTGAAACGCTCCGGAAAGAGTCGGAACCGCCCAAATATCAGACCCAATAATTGCCGATCATTGTGAGAGGAGATACGTCATCTTACGTAAAATCAGTCGTATTCTCTACCTTGGTCCATTGGACGTCGGCTTTGCCTCGTAAAAGAGTTAATCAAGATTTATTCCCGATTCACGACGGCGGACTAAGTTCCATTTACTTAGGTATCTTACTTATACGCTTGTTTAAAGCGCAGCCTTTGCGGGACTTCCCCCTTCCTATCTCCTCTCTCCTTCTAGGTGCGCCCTTTTGTTAACCGACTTCAAAGGAGCTTCTCAATTCGACTGTATTTTTTTTTATGTTTGTTACCTCAGAACTTTTGAGTGAGTTAACCGATTTTGTGGATTCTTTTTTATTTGAAAACTGATGCTTCCCATGTGGCCCCACATTCATTTCATTGGTATTGGATCTTGGGATCCGGAGATACTTGGGAAACCCCCGAAAATCAACTCTGAAATGAATACAGAACGAGATGTTTGAAGTCGGTATTTAGTAAATAAAATGACTAGTCTAGTCATCCGTTTCTCGGCAGATGGAAAGAGCGCGCCGAGCAATCAGGACGTTCTTCCTCGTCCGAGATCTGTTCCTGAAGCTCACCAACAAACCGGAGACACAGCTGCCGCTGACCAATCCCACGCCGTTCGTTCAAGTCGGAGACGTGCTGGACCTCAGTAAGTGGTTGACGCACTGTGCGTCTGGTGATAACCCATGGACTTCACTAACTGGGTGATAACCCATGGACATCACCGACACCCGTGCAGTTGCATATGCGTTGCCAACCTTTCAATATAGTGGGCCCCAACTACCTCACTCACGAGGGAATACTCGGATATAAATTGTTCACTTCACGCCGGCCATCTGTGAGGCTGTGAGATACCTGTTTCGTGGCCTAAACACAGTTAATTAAATATACAGGGTGGTTTTTCTAAAGGTGCCCAAATTCACACAGGAGGTTCAGACTAGGTCGTTTATTGAAATAAAAACGATTTTTTTTTAAACTTTAGCGTATATACTTTTGAAAATGCGTCGTATACTTTTGAAATGAACTTGTGCGCGTGTTTGTTATGAATGATCGCGCGTATAATAAATGAATTGTCCATAAATGACGCACTTTCTGAGATAAGTTCAAATGAATGTAATTAATTAATCACGAGTTATTTTAAATATTTATCTTTTTTTTATAACTTTATTTATGTCTAGAATTTAATAAAAAAATGGATACACTTAGAAAAGCCTCCCTGTATAATAATTATGTTATTTAGGGTAAATTATTATTTTCGGTACTAATCCGTGTTCAAGATGAAATTTAACTATTAGATCAATAGTTACAAATATGAGTTTAGTAGTTGAATAGATATAGATAGAAAAAAATAAATAAATTCGTCGATGACGTCATTGGATATCACAACTTTCTCGGAGTTTTCTACATTCTTTCTATGTTAATACAATTTTTTTTGTTTTCTCGATGTTATGGTAGTTGTATTTGATATAAGCTAAATCTGTTGTATAAATGTGTAGCGTACCCAATAAAATATTGGAGCTAGTGAATCTAGGAATTTTCAGTTACTTTTACGTAATACGTTGTTTGTTATTTGCAGATGACTCCGATCTCATATCGTGCGACATAATACAGAAGGACGGCACGTGGCATCACAGGTTCCTCGCCGTGGACCACATTCAGATAATACTGGTGGAGCCCGACAAGCAGAAAATGGGCTTCGGCGTCGCCAAGTTGGTAGGAAGCCTGCAGGATCTAGAAGTGAGTTTTGAGTCCCCGTCTGGTGTCTTTGTAAAGTTCTGGTCAAAAGCGGATTGGATTAAGCATAAACTAAGATACATCGAATCGAAGCAACGACTCGGCGCGTCAAAGCCGGTATAAATTAGCCACTGCGTCGACCGAGTCATTCTATTTTTAAGTTGTATAGAATTGTAATTATTTTCTTCTCTTCACGAATGAAAAGTACTCTCGGAAATTTTCATTTTTCTTTAAAATGTTTTTGTCCAAGCGTGAATGCGACCCACATTTTTTTGTATCTAAATTCAATGGCCCATATTTATGTATTTGGTCTTTATTACATTTCCTTGAATGCGGAACACAATAGACGGAAATAATGTCTGTAATCAGTTGTACCTTCACCCGATGTCAAGTGATCACCTTGTCACTTAACTTCAGGTGAAGTAGCTTGCCGCAATGAAGTGGCGTGCGTAAAGATTTCAGAAAGGGTATGCACTAAAAACTTAGCAAATTATCTAAATGGCTGATTATAACAGATCACTTAGATGATATCCAAAGTGGCTTTTGAAAAGGCTGTGAGATGTTAAATTTGTTTTCTTTAACTCAATAAAAATGATAGCTTTACTGTAACTCGTGTTGGAAAGACAGGGTGTGCAAAGGTTTTTTTGCATGTAAACAAACCCGTAACCCTGTTAGCAACTTGTCTGTAACTCGTTGTACCTACCTGATGTCAAGTGATCACCTCGTCACTTAACATCGGGTGATCCGCCTGCAGCAATGTCACATAAAGCAACACCTGCCCTTCGTCAGATCCAAGGCGACAAAGAGGACCCCCGCTGTCTCCAGCTGACTATCCACAAGCCGCGCGTGGGCGCGGGTGGCGCCTTGCCCCGAACGGTACTGCTGAGGGCAAGGTTCAAGTTCGACGACCACATACGCAGCATGGCGGCGAAGCAACGCCTCACCAAGGCAAGTGGCCCTCGCAATACGGCCTTCGTCGGTAAAAAGAAACGAGTGAAATGTCTTTAACCGACTTCAAAAAGGAGGAGGATCTCATTTTAGTTGGAAGGTTTTTTTTATGTTTGATTTTAAACGTAACCACGTTGTGTAAACTGAGCCAACGCGATTGACCTTGACACGGGATGGTAAATTTTCGGATGGCACATTGTCCGGGGATGGACCATGGTGCATTACCCTAATCCTCCTGATAATTTCACCTGGATGATTCCATGGTACAACCTCGTGCGTAAAGCGCCGTCACTACTACGCGGTAGGAACCGAATGACCGCTCTTGACTTCGAGACGGGATGGTACATTGCCAGGGGCGGTCCATTGTCCATTTCCTCGGTCCTCTTGATAATCTCCCCTGGACCACTCCTTGGTAGAACGGTACATTGACCAGTAGCGGACCGTAGTGTATTTTCCCGATCCTCCTGATAACTTCCCCCGGATCATCCCATAGCAGAGCCTTGTGTGTAATGCGCCTTGATGCAGGACGCTACATCTCGGAACGTGACATTGTCCAGGGGCGGACTGTGGCGCATTTTCCCGATCCTCCTGATAATCTCCCCCGAATCATAGCCTGGTAGAACCGTGACGCGGAACGCTACATCCCGGGATGGTTGTTGTTGGATGGACATTGTCCAGGGTCGGACGAAGGCGCGCCAGAAGAAGATGCAGCAGATCGGCAGGCTGCTGGAGGTGTCTGGCATCTCGGCGCCCGCAATGGCGCCCAGGCATCGGCCACTCTTCGCCAGGCCTGGCCTTTCGGCCGTGCGACGGACGTCAGGTGCTTATATTTATCTATTTATTCATTCATTCAATCATAAATTAATTAATTCATTTATTTATTTGCTTATGACTGTACTGGCTTCGGCGGTCTTGGCATCGATTCGCACACGGAACAACTATTTGTATCACCCCCAGATAGTTGTTTCGCATCTGGGCGTTTGTCCACGGGAAAATTATTATTATTACTATATATGCTTTATTGAACACAATAAAAACATAAAAGGAAATGTTACAAAAGTAAAAACTTATGAGGTAGAAACAATAAGGCGGCCTTATCTCTAAGGGGCGATCTCTTCCAGATAACGTTGTGACTAAAAGTAATTTCTGTTTGTAGAACGTCTTTACAACACAGGATAATGTTGTACCAAAGGGCAATTTGTAAAAAAAAATATTTACAAAGCTACACCAAAACATGTAAAATAAAAGGTATGAAGAGGTTTGAAGTAGATTGAGTGTCGGTTATGATATAAAAAAAAAAACTTTATTTCAAACTGGTTACAATAAAAAAAAAACAACGTGCTACGCTAATGTTCGTGCCTACGTCCTCCACCATTCGTCCCCTTTCTCTCTCCCCCATTCCCTATCTCGTTCAAACATTCACTTACGTTCCGTTCCTTTAATTAATTATTATAAATAAATAAATATTTTTACTCAACGTTCTCTAGTACCAAACTAAGCAATTCTTGTACTATGGGTACTAGATAACTGATAAACATACTTAAAAAAACTTTTTTTTGGAAACAAATACATATTATATAAAAACACCCAGACACTAGATAAAACACAATAGTTTTCCAGTACCGGGGATCGAACCCACACCCTCTGGCGCAGGAGGCAGGTACACTAACCACTACGCCATATGGGTCGTCATTTATTAAATAAATAATCCATTCGGAATGTACATTCCAGGTGTGGACGGTGAAGAGACCGAGCGACGCATACGAAGGCCGAGCGGCCACGTGCTGAAGGATGGAATAGTGGTGTATCGGGAGAGGAGCAGTAGAGAGAGGTATTCGACCGTCTGACTGTCTCCTCAATGTGGTGGTGCTTTGGGAACGGTGGTGGATACGCTTGTATCTTATACTCTGGTGGTATTCTAAGCAGTTTCAAGTGGGAACTTTCTTTCTTAGACAAACAAAATTTGCATGTCTTTTTAGAACCAAATAGTGTGGGGAACGTTGACGTTTATGAATTGACGAAGTACAAAATATTGCTGTTAACATAACAAAGAAATTAATCAACAGTTATTTAGTACGATATTGCAACATTGTTGATGTATAATTTAATGTTGATTAAATATATTTTGTCATCCTCCATACACAATGTTCTTCTTCTTGCTCGTTCGTTCAATGCTGAGGATCGTGACCACACGACGTTCTCCTCCATATACAAGTGACTGTTTGGGTGGGTCATTTTAGGTTCCTTTAGGAACTTTTTATCCCATTATTGTTCTCTATTATTTGCTCATGCATTTTTCTAATAAATTTTAAATATCGTATAGATCAGAAGCAAAAAAAAAAAATCCAAGACCGTTTGTTTCATTACACTTTGACTAAGTTAATCTGATAGTGTCGATCATCGATACTAGAGATTTTGGAGACTTATTCCTTAGTGTTACACTTTTCGTCTGGTGAGTGAGGTAGCCAGGGCCCACTTTATTTAAAGGTCGCAACCGTTCAGCAACCCTACTGGTGTTGCAAATGTCCATGGACGGCGGTTATCACTTAACATCTGGTGAACCGCTAGCACGTTTGCCACAAAGTGGCACAGAAAAAAAAATGACAGTATCGACCTAAGCTTATCTCGTTCACCAGACTATGCGCTAAAGTACGAAGACTATTATTTTACTTAATTATTAACTCTTTACCTGCGGTAGGGCTACGAAAGCTACCTCACGGCCTCACAGATGGCCGGCGTGAAGTGGACAATATATCCGCGTATTCCCTCGTGGGTGAGGTAGCTGGGGCCCACTATATTAGAACGTTGGCAACGCATATGCAACTGCACGGGTGTCGGTGATGTCCATGGGTGATAATCACTTAACATCAGGTGGCCCGCCAGTTGGATTGCTATATTTAGCTAACTTTTTTCTTATTTCATTCTAATTTCCATCTCTTCGTGTGCATTTTTGTATTCAGCTGTAATACAAAGCTTTTTGTCGAGTTTTCAGGTGATCGTGGGTTTATTAATTGTCTGAATACTATTTTATTAAAATGTGGCCTATACAATGAGCTAAACTTAAAATTAAACTAGAGCTAAACTTAAACAAACGTTACAAAAACGTTTGTTTTTCTAAATCTACAAATGTATGAAAATTAAACCACTGACGTGGACGAACTGCGTATATTTCAAAACTTAGACAAGATGATATACCTTATGAAATGGTGGATCCTCTATTTTAAACATCCCCTTTTAATGGATGCCTACGTCGTAAAAAGTACTTATTGATGCCAGTATATCACCATGACATATCATCTAGATCAGCCCGATACGTATTACAATCGATATCCTTTTAATTCTATCCATTTATATTTACTTTTTAAAATGGAGCCGTTACTGATATTATTATCAGCTTCATAACTTTCAGTAGCGTGTCGAGAGGCGGCAGCTCTCAGGGCTCCCGTGAGGGTTCTCCACGGGCGCGTTCCGAAGAGATACCGCTTGAAGATATCCGGAGAAATATGGCAGCGGCCGCCACGCCAGTCTGTGCGCCACAGGTAAATATCAACACCTGAAAGGTTGCCAACACCTGCTTTTGGGAGTTTGAACCCCCCTCCGTCGAAAAGAAAAGTTGTCAAAGGTTGCCAACACCTGCATTTCTCCCTCTCTTAAAAGGTTGGCAACACCCGCTTCGTTGCTTAGAACTTCCGCTTGAAGGTTGGCACCACCCGCCTCTGAAAGGTTGGCGGTACCTCTCTCAAAAGGTTGGGAACACCCGCTTTTGTCCCTACCTCCTCTGAACGCGTATCCCGGACCGAAATTTTCCACACATTTTTAAACACAAGCGATTGCATGAGCAGTGACGTCAAAGCCGCGTGGTACGAGTATATTCTGCCCTCGGAGCTTTTTTACTTTTTGCTTTGTCAATCGCCCAATCGCAATCTCTAAGCGTTGCACAGGCTATGTCGTCATGGTTACAACGACAACTCTGTTTTCACATTTGGAGCAATTTTTTTTTCTACACATTTGTGGTCTACAAGAATTGACGTATATTTTATCCTCTGTGATGATATTGAATAAAAATAAACTTGTTTCTTTTGCAGTTATTGTTTACGGTTTTATTGGAACAAATAATTGCATAGCAATATTTATAACATTCGTTTATCACTTTCAGAGCCAACCGAGCACATCGAGCCAAGGCCAGAAGGTGATAACTACATCGTCCGAAGAGACATCCTTCATTTCCGGCGAGGTCCCGCGCTACAAAAGAAAGGGAATCGTCGAGACCATATGATATTAGCCTTTATCAAGAAAGTCATAAGGCTTATTAAGGCATGACATGGGACAGTGAATGGTTATGCATAATCTGGTCATATAAGATAATTATATGGATCTCTAAATGAAGTATTTATTATCTGTGCCGTTCAAAACGGTAGCTACGGTTCCCTGATGTGTTGGACGTATTAAATTGTGTATCCTGAAATGCAGTGGGCTCGAAGATAAGTCGCTTTCAAAGCTAGTCTTAGTGAAACGGAACTGTGTTGTATAGTGTCAAACTTGTTATCTACGTATGTGAAGGCATTTTGTGTTAGTGGGCTGCTGCAATTGGTGTTACGATGGAAATTTGCGATGTTCAAATAAACGCAGTCAGTACTGGCTTTAGGAATAATCAACATTAGTTTTTGTGGTTTTAACTCTTTGGTATCACAATGCATATATCGATGGTCCCTAGGTAAAGTATCGAAAGTGAAAAATGCTACTTTTCAGGAGAGCGATTTAAAGTTTATTTTTTGCATAACTTCGTCATTCATGATAAGAACTTCATGAAAATTTGGATTCACAGTTGTATTGGGCTTATTAACTATTACGTCATTGCAAAAATCGATAATTATAAATAGTTTTCTAGAACAGTAAGCTACGATAGTATACAATGTAACTGAACTTGCTTTATGAATCGAAACTGTCACTCTCGATTATTTAAAAGGAACCGCATATACACAAATGTATCGAATCTGCCGATTTCGATATTCTACGTTGGTTTATGTTAGGAATATTTTATTGAAAGTGTCACATTCGATTATTTACGTCGTAGATTTGCTTGCACTTACAATTAATTTGTGATAGAATAACAAGAAAATAAATGACATAAAACATTTTTATTAAAATAAATGTATTACAAATTAAAAAATATGCATAAATTGTTAATATAAATATGGCAACAAGTATTTAAAATTAGTCTGTTACCTTACCTAATAATAAATGAGGTCTCGGAAATGACATTTTAATGTATTACCTAAGTTATTAAAAGTACAAACTGTGAGTAGGTACTTATTAAGCAAAAATATTAGGAAGTTTTTAGAATGAGATCACAATTAAAACACATTACATAAACAAAACAAAAATGGTAATACTCCTTTAGAAATAATAGTCCTGAAATCCATGGAGACAAAAATAAAATTAACCTCCTTAAAATTAACCTAAATTAATAATTAATAAAAATAACTTTCACAAAATAGATGCAAATTATAATAAAAATATATAATATGATACTTTAAAATAAATTTTAAAATCTATGAAACAAACAAAAATGTAGGACCTCTTTGGGAATATACGTTATAGTACTTCTGTCTTACCAAAAATATTGTAGTATTTAGATATATAGAAAAAAGAAAAATTATAGTAAATAAATATTACTCATCAGACTCATCAAGATTTTCAGATTTTTCTGCGACTGTAGAATATTTTAAGTTTTCGTAAAACCTATGTTATTCTTTGGGTATTGCTCCTGAACGACATAAAGTAATCAAGTCTTTATACTTCGCTACTGGCAAAGCTAGTGAATCCGAATAAAGATTTTTTAACATCGTAGGCTGACACACTCTCTTTTTGCGGCTTCTTGTTTCTATACTAGTATTAACACAAAAATGATCACCCTTAAAATCATATTTAAAATACAGACAATCTGGTTCCTCTTTTCTTACACTAACTTCTTTAATGCTGTTCCACTTCACATTTTCATTTCTATTGTCTTTTTTCCAATTTTTGTCGTCTAACAAGAATTTAAAATCATAAAGATCACTCTTGGTCACTTCTACGACGTTGTATGGTTTCCCTTCAGCCTTTGCCCGTCGTACTAATGCATACCATTGGTCAGGAGTGTAAATTAGTTTTCTCTTAGATTCTCTCTCAATGAGGGCGTGTACACTATCGCCTTCGTTCTGAGTATGACCTTGCTCTAAAAAGCGATGTGTAATATCTACGCCGAATCGTTTTGACAAGTACATGTATAACGAATAGACGACTCTATTCCTATTCTGGCCCGCAGAATTATCTGACCAAAATAAGAATTTCTTAGCACCCTGATGTATCTTTGCGTTTACAAAACGCTTCAAACAGCTACTTCACGTTAGCTCCTCTTTTACCGGTACCTTCTTTTAAAGCTAAATCGAAAACAGTGAAGTTAAATACAGAAAGTTTACGCTTATAATAAAACTAACCAACGTCTCCATGAGGACAAGTTGAAATTTTTTGAAAGTCAAATGTAGCACATACAATATCAGGTGATTCTCTAGACTGCTCTTTGTCATTATTTTTTAACTCTCTAGCTGTTTATTTTTTTAAAGTTTTTTATAGTGCTAATCTCTGCACTTAAGATTGAACATTAAACATGTAGAAAAAGTACGAAAAGATTATCGCCGCTGTGGGAATCGAACCCACGTCTTCGGCATTCGCGGCCTGACGCTCTAGCCACTGAGCTAAACGGCTGATAGCCATAGCGAAAAGCATTTCTATCCGAGGAGAGTTCATCGTCCACCAACTCCTTTAAATTATTCCAATCGGATTCATTGAAGACGCAATTGGTGGGTACCGGTGACTCTAAAAAACAGTAGGTAAGTAGGTACATTAAATAAAAAATAGTTAAAATATCATTAAAAAATTTTCAATCGGAATTAGACTATGCAATACAACGTAAAGTATCGTAACCGTCAGTTTCGATGGAAATACATTATGAAAAAACCACGTATATAATCTAAACCGGTACTTTCGATACTATTAGCAAATGACAATCCGTCATAAACAATCGAATCTACCCGATCCGATATATTACGCGGGAAATATTTATAATGCAAGAAAATACCAAGTATGATTAGTAATATAAACTTATTTACCTAAACTATAATTTTAAATCAAAAGTAGTCTTATTTATTAATGTTAAAATGACGTGTTAGTAAAATAAAAATTTTTAAAGTATTAAAACTTACCTGGATTTAAAATAGCTGATTCTGTTTCAAAGTTTTGTTTTTGTTCATTATCATTGTTTATTTGCGCTAAATCAACAATTCTCCTCGATCTTGAAAACATTTTAAAGGGTAACTTTTTCATCATACAGTATTTTAGTAATAAAGTTTTTAAAAAACATGAACAAAATAGCTATAAAACTTTTCAACGCCGGGCGCGCATAAACTGCGGCGTAAACTAGCGATAGTGGTAGTTCCGTCCTTGTCGCACACTCGCCGATGCAGCGTAGTCTCGCGAAAGTTAACATTCGTTGTTTTACGCCGGATAGACTGTTACGTTTCGTTATTATACGTTTCTAAAAAACGCATACACAATTATTTTTTAAAATTTTTGAAAACCTTGTCTCAAAATTACTATTATTGAGATCACAAAACAGCAATAAAAAAAATGCAATTTTGTAGATTCGATACTTTACCTAGGGACCATCGATATGTAGACATTGAACTGTTGGTCGAAGTAAACTCTTTTAAACATAATTCATATCGAATGAATTACAATAATAAATAAATAAGTGGTTTTCTTAAATTTATCTGATGACTAAACTCATTCAATTAGCAAATTAGAGGAATGTTCGCATCTTCCAAATTATATAAAATATATTTAAAATATTGTTATGTAGAAACTTGTATACAAGTTTCATCACAACGTTTTCACTGTCTAATATAAATAATTCGAATGGTAAATCAGGACTTAGAATTGCGTTTAAAAATTTCATTGGTGCATAATGACATAATCATTAATTTTAATGTTGGTGTCCAATTGTCATTTTGTCAGTTTAACATAATATATTGTTTTTTTTTCCGGAACAATTA
Organism: Iphiclides podalirius; assembly: GCA_933534255.1. Classification (NCBI taxonomy): domain Eukaryota; kingdom Metazoa; phylum Arthropoda; class Insecta; order Lepidoptera; family Papilionidae; genus Iphiclides; species Iphiclides podalirius. The sequence continues at coordinate 4,435,624 of OW152822.1, read as the reverse complement.
AGGAGATACGTAACAAAAATTAATGGCGAATTCAAAGGAATATGTTATTTGCCAATTTTCTTTTACTTTGGGCGTGTTGTAATTTTAAGTACTGCGTATTCATTGTGTATAATTTAATTTTTATTTTGTTTTTTATAGACGGTTAAACTACATTTTTAGTATCATTTCATGTCAATACTATCATAATAAGAATTTTATGATGGCATTAGGTAATCTTAATTTTAGAACTTGTCCCATGTTCGATATAAAATAGATGCCTTAAACTTCAAAATAGTCTGTGACGTGTGGTGTATATTTTTTTAATGAGACTAATTTAAAAATTAAATGGGTATAAATTAAAGGTGCAGGACTCTACACAGCCATCTAGAATGAGACAGAAAGAGCCCATTCTTGCACCGCCTCTTTTTAACTTGATCTCAATTTAGTGATCAGATTATATGTACGTCTGTGGGACGATGATCCATTACAGTTTAAATAAATCAAACCTCAATTACTTTATTTTTTTCGTAAACAATAAATAAACAATCTATAGTTCAAAATTCGACACATATCGTTAAACGGAAAATTGTCTGCATACTTTTATCATCCACATGGTAACTTAAATTATTAACGGGAATTATTATATCACATAAACCAATTTTTAAAAAAGTCCTTTAATTTTCTTCTATGCATAGAGCATGTAAGAACACACAAGATCCACTTGATTATTTTTTTACTGAAATGTGACACATTTAATAGGCTCGTGAATGTACATAGACTTGACATTTTTCTAAACTGCTTCGAATTTATATTTTAAACGCGCGTATTTGTCCGTAATTTATTAACAAACACCGTCGTTATTTATTTCTCTTTCGTAAAAGAGGACAGATTAAAGACTATTTTTGTGACATGGCATAGAAATGTAATATAATTAATTGCGCACTCACGTGAATTATTTTCTTATTTGTTTATCCTAAAAAGAGTTATGTTTATTTTCAATGTTTTTTTCTTTTTTTTTAATATATTTAACTTTGACCGTTTTAGTTGTAAATTTATATCTTAATAAATACAACGTATTATATATATGTAACAAGCGTGTCAAAAAAGGGATATAATATCCAATTAATATTACCCGTCACTCTATTTATGGTAAACGGAATGGTTTGTGAACGCCACCGGTTTATGTTGTGATTTTATTTAAGGTTCGCTATAATCGATGTAAATAGAGTATCTTATGTTTACAAAAAGATATTGTAGCGTTAAAATGAATTATATAACATGTTACACTTCTTGTTGTTGTTTCTTTTTTATGATTTTTTAGGTTATTTAAAATATCTAATCGCCATATTCCGCCGGCCTTATGGACGCTGTACCTGAAAAAGAATGCGTTGGGTTCCATTAGGATTAGTCCATTCTCGGATCCCGAAGGCTTGTTCAAAAGAATCCGATAATACGAGAATGGCAGTGCTGTAATTTTATTATTCGTTTTGTAGTATGCTATCTTGATGTATGTAAGCTAGCATACTACAAAACGAATAATACTTATTCGTTTTGTAGTATGCTAGCTTTTAACCAACGATTCGCCTCAGTGGTCCTGAACTAATTAATGTAGTTTGTATTAACAGAGAACCTCTCTTCCGTGCTATCACTCGATGCTATAATGACACAAATTACGGGTATTAGGTTTCTTTAACTTACTACAGTGAAATATAAAGCACAAAACTGACCATTATAATAGGATGCTTGAGTACTGCTTCAATGATCGTGGAATCAGATCCATTGAAAAAAAAAACACGTCAGGGTTGCCGACAGGCTTCGGTGTGAGTGTCAGAACATTTTAATTCACTTAAAACTGTTAGTTGATTAATTATCAAAATACAGATAAATAAAGCCTAGTGGCGACATCTTATGTATCCTTATGAGCCGTGTATGTAAACTGTGGGTTGTCTATTATAAGTTGTCTATAAAAAAAAAATACATTGGAAACAATTTGGATAAACTCGTAAATTTTTCAAGAGCACGACTTACCTCTATATGCCGAGAATATCAGCTAAGTTTCTTCGGACATACAGTATAATGCGATTACAAAAGCATGAGCCGGAGAAGCAGTTGATCGTGGGACAGATGCAGGGAAAGCGCTCCAGGGGCCGAATTCCAATACGATGGAGAGAGGCAACTGGAGAAACTACAAAGATCCCAACTGGCGTAGGATAGTAGCAAATGGCGACAAGTTACATATACATATACCTCCTCATTAGTCGGGGAACGACGAAGAAGAAGAAGCTAACAAAAACGGAAACGAGTGCTGCGTCACTGTTACAATAACGAGGGAATTTTGATGAGTAATGGGTCTTGTACGACAATCCGAAACGCCCAACAAAGAACTAAAAAAAAAACCGAAAGATGCATCAGAAAAAGGTACTTTTGACCAACGCAGTGCTGGTATCATACACTTCGGCTTTTAAAGGTCTGGCCAGACGATAACAACAAATCTGAATGAATGAATAAACTTATTTTATTGTCCACCACAAATGACAGTACCTATACACAATGACAATAGAACAAAAAAATTATGAAATGTACAAATTCCAGATAAACAAAGGCGTAAAGGAAACATACTACGTAGTTGGTGCAATAGGAAAATATATGATTAACAATACATACACACAGTGTGTATGTGTATGTATTATTGTATGTATCTGCTTATAAGCAAGAGATTTGCTTGTAAATGTGTATTACACACGCATAAATACATGCTTATTTACATACATACACATTTTTCTATCTTTCCTTTCTAAAGTTTTAAAAGCCTGTGTTTATAAGGAAACCTCATACTTCATACATAAAAATTACCTACTGAGTGATTATCAGCATAGGCGTATATAGCAGGAGGGCCGGGTGGGCCATGCCACCCCAGTATTATCTCGTGCCCACCCCAGGATTTTAAGTTACTGATTCGCAATTATAGGCTGGATACCTAAGAATCTTCATAAAATTCAATGAAAACAAATAATTATCTACAGCCGAGAAATCTACGTACATCTGTGTACATAGTTTTCACATTACGTTCATATACTTGTGAAGACACAACGTACTAACTACTAATTAGTTGATACTACTATTATAAATCAATAAAAAATATTAATGATAACAAACTGTTACTTTTTTAATGCGACGCATAGTAAAGGCCCCGGCCCATCCTGAAAAATAATTCTAGATACGCCAATGATTATCAGTCTGGGGTTTGTCCTGGACATATCACCACAACTGCGTTAATTAAAATCACCGACGATATTAGATTAGGTGTGGGAGATAAGAAAATGACAGTGATGGCGCTGGTCGATTTCTAACGGTTTTAACACAGTTGATCATAATGGTTCCTCGCCGTATTTGCTCAACTAAGGTTCACTCCACAGCTTTGGACTGATTCTCATCCTATCTGCGGGGGCCTCAGCAGTCGGCTATTTTGAGACATAAGGTCTTCACAATGGGCTAATATTGACTCTGGCGTACTGAAAGGCGGTATTCTTTCTTCTATACTGTTCTCAGTTAAAAAAAAAAAAATAATCACACAACCTTGCCTTTTCCTATAGTTGATTACGCGGATGTTTGCTACCCGAACTTAAACAGTGACCTTCTTATCAAGCTAGAGCGCCTATACCACAGCTGCATTGCATACATTTTTGACCTTCGAAAATATGATTAGTTAATATTATAATTATTAATAATTCTTTTGTCTCAAAATTTGGATCAAATAACTAAGATCATTATTTCCTTCCAAGCTGTTTAATTTGCGACACGGTTTTTATAAATTTAGGTAGTTTTATACCACAAAACGGGCTTTTGTTCCATTAAAGAAATTAATAAGTCTAACGACTTAATAGATAACTCTGTAGAAGATTCGTCGTCCATTTTGGAATAACAAATTTAAAATACGCGTGATCTCTTCAAAAGACGCCCAGGTACTAAATAATAGGGATGAGGCGTATATACTGGAACAGGTATAAATACCCAGTATGAACATACCAGTACGCACACCGGGTATGTACGGCAGAGGCCCGTTCCATAACCGATGGGTATGGCCGCCTCGTCCGACGGTGGCGGTTAGGGACGAGGCGTATATACTGGAACAGGTATAAATACCCAGTATGAACATGCCAGTATGCGCACCGGGTATGTACGGCAGCGGCCCGTTCCATACCCGTACCGATAGGTATGGCTATGGCCGCCTCGTCCGACGGTGGCGGTATATACGCTCGCGACAACCCGCCGGCCGAATAGGTACGAAGTTCCCCGAACGCTTACGGCGGCTCTTTCCGATCATGCCCGAATTGAAACGTATGATTTAGACATTTTATACCAAATATTTCCTTGAGATAAATTTATTCTTTATTTCTATGACCATAAGTTAAATAAATAATTGCGTAATAAGGTTAAACAGTAATATTTATTTTGAATTACTTTTTTTTTGATAATAGGGTTCTTTACGTTAGTAAAGATGGAGCTTATTTTAGACTGATTAAATCTCAATTTAAAAAAACTGATTGCTAAAAAACATCTAAATGTTCCAATTCCAAACAAAGAAAGGTTCAATTGCATACCGGGTCTCCAAAAGGAGGCCTGAACATAACTAATACCTATAGGTATTTTGATACTGGGTTTTAGCACCGGGTATACGGCGATACCCGTACCTTTGAGGCCGGGTATAGAATGTTGCAGGTATATCTCATGCCTACTAAATAATAACTAAACGGTTGATATTCGATAAAAAAAAACACAAGACATCATACCGTGGGAAAGAGACAGAACTAATATGTGTCAGTGCAAACCGAATGCGTTGTCATTCGATTAGCTATCAAGTCCGGCGAGTATTTGTTTAAACCAATGATGTTTAATAATATAGATCAAGCATTTCCATAACTACTGCATGGCGTTTAAAAATTATTCCGCTTTACGTTATAATGACATTGTTTAATGTAAATGTATAGATGATACAAAAAAAAAATTCAAATAATCAAGTTTTGGTTTTTTATCTTTTACAAAAATGTTTTCATTTTTCCACGACATTTGTTGAAAAGTATCCTTTTTATGTCCCAAATACACTGTAACTTATTTGATTTGATATTTTTAATTTTTTTACCTTATTTTGATTCAATATCGAAAAAACCCCTAATTTTCAGTCGAAAATTCTTGCGTCAAAATATCAGCTTTTTTAAAATAGTCGGTGGACTTTTTGTTCGTTGAAATCTCAACTAATTTAAAAATATTAAACAAAATATTTTTCAAAGTAATTAAATAAAAAAGAAACCCAATTCGTAACATCCTATATAACTACAACTGACTGATTCATACATTCAGAGACTATTTCATTCGTTGCCACAGCGTCAAATTACAAATCTCTCCTTCTAACAGTACGTTTTATCTCTTTTAAATTCATTCAACCCATTCATATGCTTTGTGACCTTTACAAATGAACTTTACGTTACAGTTTTATATATATTTATATCGTAAGGCTGTTCTAAAATTGTTTGTTTTGGAAAATTTAATAACTCAGGGGAAGATAGGAGAGGATCAAATAAAACATTGTCTCAACTATACCTTTCTTCTAATTTATTTGATTAACCATCTGTTCTATAGACATGATATGCACCAATGTTTATAAATAATACAAACGATGTTACAATTTGGTTTTACGAACAAAAATATTTACATAACCCAACAAAATATAATAAATATTATATATTTATTAAACAAAATATTTACATTGCTGACACTTGAGCTCTAATATGAAACAAATGTATAAAACCTTCTTTATAGGGTAACTCATCTTTCAACATATCATCTCGCGAACTTACATAAACTCCGTATAATAAATTTTATTAACAATGGTTATTTTAACCAACTCATGCTTCTGAGGGAATCTTGCGATTTTTAGCTGGTGATGTGAATGCAGTCTGCAGTAATATTTGGTAAAGAGATAGAAGGTAACTAAAAACATATATACGATCAAATTGCAATAGAATTAAGTAATACAATTTAGGAAGTGTTAAGTCTTTGTATTAGTATAATTATTTCGAAGTCAATGACAGTACACCAATGAACAGACGAGAGTAGTTTGTATGTCTGAATTATCTCTTAATTTTGTTGAACTATTAATGTTTAGCGGTATTTAATGCGATAAATACTTAAAGGAACGATTTTTTTTTACAACAAACTATATCTTAATTGTAAGTTATTCTTATTTAAACAGTTTGGTCAGCGCAACTTATAATAAGTATTCGAGACGGTTCTTAAAAAGCCATTATCAACATATGTCTATATAAAATTGAAAACTGCCAGTTTTTAACATATAATTATCTTCTTCAATTCTTATAACTATTGCATTTTAGAGTATGTTATATACGCTATGTACAAAACACATTTAAGTATGTAATCAGAAACAACGACAAAATAATATTTACATAGCTACGATGTGACGCCACAATTACGTTCAAATAGTAAAATTTTCCGTAAGATAATCAAAAAAATACTTTAATACAAAATAACTGACTTTAATTAATTGAATAATCAATGAAAGAAAACACAAAAATACCGCATTTCGACTTAAGTACCTAATATATTGCTATATTTCAGTTTCGTAATTCTTTTGAAACATCGAACAGAAGATAAACCGCATGAACGCGCTTATGTGTGTTAAGAGGAATCAAAACGTAGCTATAAATTAGGCCGTATAATAACTTATAAAATGTCGTATAGCTATATTTATTACCAACAATTCCTAGGATTCATAGGAGATTTTAATATTGATTGCCTATTTAAGCATACATGGAAGCACACATATTTTATTTAAGACGTGTAATTTATTTAAGTACAGTTTAACTTAACTCACATATGAGAAACACGTACCTATATCATATTGCACATAACATTATTTATTACATGAATATTACATGTTCAGTTTATTTTATAATGTCAATAACGAAAGAAAATTATGTTAAATTAATAGTTAGAAAAGAACTCAAACTAATTAGCTGCCATTTTTTTTACTGTGTACCATATTTTTTTTTAATATTGGCATTGATTGAATTAGTGATTCGAATGGATTGATAATGGTCTTAACTCGTGTATCATACATAACCATGACTCCACAGTTTTTATGAAAACCACTGACAGACAATATGATTCTTATAATTATTGTAGCCTTTTGTAGATTTTCCTTGAATGTAACCTGTTATGACTCTGTTTCATGTGGAGTTTTCACAATTTTTGAGGAGCCTCAAATCCTAACCCTGACCTATTCGTTGAAAACCTAGGTACAAAAGTAATTTACTAAATTTGTTAACTGGTGTATTGCTGAAAATAGTTGTAACGAGTTTTGAATGTAAATATTTGCTTGTTATTTTAAAATATACATAAATGTGTGTTCATGGAAGTAGGGGAAGCAGTATTATAGTATATATATATATATATATATATATATATTATAGTATATAGCAGAAATATGTGTTGAAAGCAGTATAAACTACGGTGTTAAACGTTATGTGCTGTTTATAACGTATTTGTTTGAAATTTGTTAAAACTTCCCATTGAGGGTGTTAATATTTTAGATAAATATTTTCCTTCTATAAATGATTTATCTTTTTCATTTTAGAAAGCAGGGTAGATTTATTAAATTGTAAAAATATTTTTGGAGAAAATGTATTTTTGTTAAGAAGTAGGTAGTAAAACGGTAAATAAATAATAATAAAATTTGCCTTTAGTAAAATATAAAATATGAACCCTGTCACCAGTTATGTGCGCTTGATGGTAAATGGGATTCCTAAACAAGAATTTGTATAAAAATTACATTCGTTAAGCTTATAATAATGTAAACTTAGTAAATCAATATTTATTCTGAGAACGAAGCACAGATTAAAACAATGGTGTCGTGAAATTCAATAAAATAAAAATCATGGTAATGCAATGGTACTCTACTTCGATAACATGAACAACACTTCGTTACACAAGCCATCCAGTTAGTCTAAATAAAGCTCATATTTTCCTTAACATCTATTTATGTGGGTACATATACATGGAAATTAAATTTGAATGTGACAGCAGGGGTGTAACCTATCATGAAATTTGGTGTTGTACCTAGATACATTGATATATTGTATCTATGTATATAGTTGCATGTATAAACATAAAAAATCGACAACTCTCGGTGCGTCATAGATACAAAGTGTAAGCCGTCATTTAATTATATAAATATGTTAAAAAATTATTGTAATAATAAACGAATAACCATATCACATTGTTGTGTTTCATCACCATACGGTCAGTTATTTATATTACCACAATATGACGATAAATTAATAGTAATTTTGTATGTTGAGTAATAACTAAAATGAGAAAAATGATTTTTATCATGTACCTCTTTTTTCCATTATTACAAATATATCATAAAGCGTTTATTCAAAAGGTAGAATTTGAATCGCTTTAACGATATAAAACAGTAGGAGTAAATATATCAATTTGGTAAAATATAATATCTTGATCTAGAATTTATTATCAAATTGTCAATTAAAGTTTTAAATTTGAGATGGTGTTGAAATTGTAACCAATATAAATGCATTATTATTCAAATGGCCACTTAATGAAAACGAATTAATATAATTTAGTTAGATTAATAAATACGATTTAAATTGGACTGCCCGTGGAAATAACTGAATATAAGTAAACTATGTCATTTTTTTAAAGGACTTATTTTAAATTAAGGTCATTTTTATTGTGGGTTACAATAAAATAAATAAAATTGCACATATATGGAGATTAATTCGAGAGTGGTTCAACTCTTTGAAGTTTTGGCAGCACGCAATGCCTATGCCATTAAAAGAAACCGAAAATATAAATCTTATAATAAAATAAACATTAAGTAATTGACCATTCTTAGATTTAAATAATCCAAAACAACTACATATTTATAATCTGATTACAAAGATAGAGATATAATTGACAAAACTAATCAAAAATTTTTAACCACATTAATTTTTTGTTGGTTACATTTCATAGGAATTTATTCTTTAAATTTGCTTCAATTCACTTTGTGTCAAAAAGTGAGTCCCATCATAAATATATTGTAGCTAAAATCTGCGGATATACACATTTTACTACGAAAGGTGCAAATATTTCTAAAATATATATAATATATATTTATAAATGGTATTTTACTATAATGTGCCATATACAATGCACGCATAACACTCATTTAGTTTATTAAAATTAATTATACAATATTTTCTTACACATAAAAACATTACTGTTAAACAGTATCATTCGCTATACACCGATTCTTATGTTACTTGCTAATAATATATTATAATGATGAAGTTTTTATAGTTCAGACGTCAAGTTTTTTATGACAAAATAAATATAACCTTAAACAATATAAATAATTTTCTAACCAAATTAGTTTTCTTCTATTGCACCTATATTTATATGATACAAATAAATATTACTCTGTGAAAGAAAATTTGACAATACAGTAGTAGGAATATAGAGTAATCGTGTTTTATGTAAAATAACTTTACGATCGTCATTTTGAAAATAGTATTTATAATATAAACTCGACGATTGAACTACTTATATTTTTTGGACATAATTAAAAGTAAATTATCGCATGTACGCATAACACTTCATACATCAGTTAACAATCATTATTGTCAGTTATATATCTATTTTTATGAATTTTATATTTATTTAAATATAAATTCGCAACTATTCATAGGCAGTTTTAAAACAATTTTTTTATAAGTATATTTACTGTCAATTCCAACGTTACTCAGAGGTGTGGTTGCATTTTTTTTAGTGCAACAAAAATAAAACATTCTCGTAGAGCGCAGAAAATGTAAAATTTATTGAATAGAATTTTCTCGAAAAAGCTCGCATTACTTTTTATCCTGTACTTTAATTATCTAATAATGGATTCACGGAAAGCTGATTGCTTCATACCACACCTCAGAGTAAATGAATCCACTATATGGAATCGAGACGGATTCAACTGGAACGTTTAGTAGGTATTTGATTCACTAGAATGTTACGCTTAGTTTATGATAGTAAGTTCCATTGCTAGAGATCCTAAGAGGCAATGATATATTTTAGTCATAGGTACATATTGGGGTAACTTACAAGTTAATGTTGTTAATTTATTTATTTATTATTAGATTTACGGAATTAGGTTATAATCATTGCGTTGATTCAGGAGACATTCACTGAGATTGTCACTGTCACAAAAATAGTTACTCTCACGTATTAATTGTCTCATTTGCATCTTAGGGCCTCTTCCAACGTGGACATAGAAAATACATGCAGTCGAAGCGTTCAGTACATAAAAAAACGGTGACGTCGCGTACACAGGCAACCCGACATCGGGCCGAATCTAGCACAGTACACTTAAAATCAAAAACACGAATATCGATAGGAGCTTGCGATATATAAGTCAAACGTGCAAATAATCGATCACTCCGTAGCCTAAAGTGGGGCCACACAAAATTTGCGCGGCCAAAGTCACGCTATCACATGGCCGTTGACACGCTCGAAGGTAGAGTCAGTGGGGCCGAGGAGTGTGTGGACATAGAAAAGTATTGCGACAACCTTTATTGCTTGTGGGTTATGAGCGCAGCTGCGCGGGGCTGAGGACGAGCTCGCCGTCGGGGCCGCCCGCGAAGGATACGTTCCGGGGCGGTGGGCGGCGGCCGCCAGGGTTGGAGGTGCTGGCCACGGCGCCAGGGGAGCCAGGGCCGCCGCTGCTCACGGGCGGCTTCAGCGTTTTCGAATGGGTCGCCTGTCGCGAATAGTTCGTGTAAGTTTTTTAAAAGATAGAATTTCATTGAAGCGTTTCGGGGATGGACTGTTTCATATGTACCTGCTGTACGATAACAGCTTGCGGCTGCGACGAGGCGGTGCGGTACCTCCGCAGCCTCTCGTCCTCCTCCCCACTGGATAAGCTGGATACATCGCACGAGGAGGCGTCCAGCCGCCTGGCTGGCGAGCACTGGGCGGGACCCGCACGCGGGGCCCCTGGGCAGCCCCCCGCCAGAGGCATCTCCTCCCCCTCCCCCCCTCCCGACAGTCTGAAGTGATAAAACACTTTGCTCAATCGCTCACTCATTCACTTTCATTCAATTGCTCGAAGCACTTATATAAGTATAGTCTACCACGTTTTTCGGAAAATTCATAATCAGGATTTTGCTACAGACGTTGTTACATTAATTTTATAATCGTTAATTGAAAACCCAAATCATAATTATTGTTTATCATAATTTAAATTTCATTGATCGAAACTAAATAAATTGTCTTTAGACGAAAAAATTGATTCAACAATTTTTTTTGAAGCATAATTTTCCTGGTCTTTTTTAGGTTTGTTACTGCAGGTACATTTAAAGTATGACAAGACCCCGTACAAAGTCTGTCTGCATCTAATTTGTCTAGTACCCGGAACTGGTCGTTCCGGGTCAAGACAAATAAAGATGTCACGAGATTAGTCACGATCCAAGTTAATGTGGACTGATGAAATGAGATGTACGCATGCCTTTGGAATCTCATTTCTATGCGATAAGTTGTCAAGTGGCGAACCTGATGATAAGAGATTACCATCTCGGACATCTATATCATCTGAGGGCTTGCAGATGCGTGGATAACTTAAAGAAAACAGGGGACCCCGGTTCGGTCATCCCCAGGCAAAACGAGAAACTTCACGCCGGTCTTCTGTGAGACCGTGGTACCACTCAGGACGAGCCTACCCCATTCGTGCAAGAGCAGACGCTAAAAGAATGTCAAATAACCTTCTGTTCTCCTTGTAGTTGGCGCGTCGACGGCAGCAGGGCTTCGCGAATATGCAAAACAGGATACGCAGCAGACAACAGGCGAGCCCAGCCACGATGAGCGATGGGCCCACTAGGCGAAGCGCCGGTGTTTTGAAACCCTAGTTTTAAACAGCGGTGTAAATTTTTTATAGTAGTCGAAATTAATGAAGATTGCATTGGACCAAAACAGGCTAAAATGATGAGGAAAAATTGCCCGACTAGCTTAGCCCGGATACTTAGATACCTCTCAGTATAGAACAGTACCAAATCTAGGGAAGTTCGTACATTTAGAGGATATCTTCTGGCTGGTAGACATTGTGTCTGGTGACTTCAGATTGAAATATATTTTAACGTAATTTTGTTTGGCGCATGCAGGCAATGTTAGCATTATAAATCTGACAGATAGCATTATCAACCTTTTCTGACTAGACAGTATCCATTAGATTTGAAACAATTGAATGACAATTTATTACGTATTATTAATTTGTTGCACAAGTCTAGCCTAGTTCGCCTTCCATATCATTTACCACAGCCCGTTATAAACTTAATAATATTGTGTATATTGAATAATATTATGTATATTCTTATAATATTCTGTAGACATGTGTATACCAGCCTTTGCCAATTATTCGTGATGTATTTTGACTGGTAAATATTTTTTTATTTTTATTTAGAACAACTTAGTAAGGCAATTGGTTAATTTTTTATGCCTTGAGCTTCTTGAGAGTTTCATTCTGGGGATTATTGAATAGAAGTAAAAAAGGTTAAATGATGTATTTAGATTCTCTGGTTGGGGGAGCGCTTACAGGTTTTCAAAAATGTAAAAAAAGCAATCACAAGGAAATACTCGGGTACTTCAGATTTTAATAGTTTAAGCACTCCGCGTGTTTCTGAAAACGGAGAAATATTAATCTGCCGGGGTGGCAGGACGTTGAAAATGGAAAAAATATTCGAGTGCGTCAGATATTGAGAAGGGTCAGATATTGAAAGACTGCCGATTTGGAGGCGAGTCATGGGCGATTTTTGAATATGAAAAAAAAATCGAAATATATAGATGCACAGCTTGATGTTTAATTTTTTTTCCAACCTATGTATCCTCAATTTTTTCATTAATCTGTCATATTAGGATACGAGGATACAGAAAAAAAGAATGATAAGAAAGTTATAATAAAAGTTTTATGTTGTTCTGCTAGTGCTAGTAAATCTCTCCCCAAATCCACGTTTGGGCTCCCCTACTATTCTTATACAGCTGAAAATCGGGTAGTCGTTCAATCTTTGCTAATGAAATGGACCGCAAAGAAATACTTCTTAAAAAGTCTTTGAAATTATAACTTTCATTAACGTAAGCCGTACGTTTCTTTATAATTCCAACTTCTTATATTTCTACAGGGGAAAGCCACAAATCACCTGGTTGCGTGTTAAAAGCTTCCTGTTTCCGCATTGTTTGACGGTGATACTTGTAACTTTCACTAATTGCGATACAGTGGTGTTAGAAAGAGTAACGGCTAACGTTGCCAGTGTGTGGAAACGGCAACGAAGCCGTTAGTTCTTTTAAAGAACTTCTTATTTGAATTTATTTGACTTTATTTCATTTTATTTTTTGATTGACTCTGAGATAATCTAAGCTAAGACTGAATGTCACGAATCTTACTTAGTATATAATTTCATAGTTTGATATTTGTGTTCTTCTTTATATCTTAGGTACAGTACGAGAAAACACACAAAACATCTTTATTTAATATTTACGCGATGAGTTTTAGTAATCCCTATCTTACTGTGCGGTTAAATTTTTATTATCAATTATTATCTTAAAATCTGATTTTAAGCCACAATTACTAATATACTTTGTAGTTTTCGTTTTATTTTATTTTTTATTTTTTTCATCTTAGTCACTTTATTTTTGTTATTAGCGATTAGTCTTCACGATGTAACTAAACACCTATTGCAAATCTGGCAGCTCTGGCTCCCAAGATACAAGCACTGCTTATTTTGGGATCCATTGTTAATGTTTCGTAGTTTGAGGTTAGTTACAAAATTTTGTATTAATTTTCATTACTATCTTCTTATTTTTAAGACATGTATTGTAACTTACTTTTGCATCTACTTACGATAGATAAATAAATAAAATAAATAAATAAATTATCTCTGTATCCTCTAGAATTTCCCGTGTAACCAGAGTTACGTCAGAATTTATCCAGCGCTCATCTTAGATGCTTCCTAAGTTTCACTTTCCATAGTTAAACACAGTCGTTTTATCGCTCTTTAACTCTCACTTCTTTTTTTAGTCTTCAAAATATGTGTCGCCTATGGGAAAACAGGGTCGCGTGGGGTTCATATCGACCACAACCCCCTCGCTCGCACTCCGGACTGCTCCGTTGCCCCACAATACTGCCCATGAGCACGCCACCTCGAGAAGGATAACCCCTCCCTAATTCCCTAATCGTCTTGAGACCACTTCGTACTGTACCACCAGGTCCCCTATTCGCTCTACCTAGAGACCTCTTATCGTTGTAACTAAGCTTTTCGACTTTTCTTTTTCCGACGTTTTGGTTCTACCAGGTCCACTCTTCGCTCTACCAAGAGACCTGCTATCGTTGTTTATTTTTATTTTTCCGACGTTTTAGTTCTACCAAGTATATTCGCTCTACCAAGAGACCTCCTATCGTTGTGCCTTAGCTTTTCCACTTTTCTTTTTCCTACGTTATGGTTTTAACTGATCGCCTATTCGCTCTATCAAGAGACCTCCTATCGTTGTTTATTTTTATTTTTCTGACGTTTTGGTTTCACCCGGTCCCCTATTCGCTCTACCAAGAGACCTATCGTTGTATCTTAGCTTTTCCACTTTTCTTTTTTCTACGTTTTGGTTTTACCTGATCGCCTATTCGCTCTACCAAGGGACCTCCTACCGTTGTTAATTTTATTTTCCCGACATTTTGATCACCTTGTCGCCGGTTCCCACGAAGTACACGACGAGGCCCACGGCCAGAGTTGCTAGGCCTGCGTACAGCAGCTTCGCCACGCCCCACGGCTCGCCACTGGCCCCCTCCGCCTCCCCGTCCGATTCCGACGAGGAGCCGTATGACGCGTCCCGTACCTGAAATGTTCCAATGAAGGCGTCATCGAGATACCTGAACATGTTAACTCAATTGATCATATTATAACATGAAACTGTTTAGGTAATCATTTAGACAGAGCTTGAGGACACTAAAGGCAATCTGAGCCTTAAATACACAAACGAATCTTTTAAAGGTTTACTGCGGACACAATAAGTTCAAAAAGAGATCTTTTAAAACGACTCTCAGAAAAATACCAATTTTAAACAAAAGATATATTATTTCACTAAGGCACAGCTTATTACTTCAGTTAATTCCATTCGGGAATATCTCGTACAAATTTATATTTTTAGTAAGAAATTATTCTACAAGTAAAATGTCTATCAATAACAAAAAAGAGAAGATATTAAGAAAATTGTAAGAATTAGGAAGGAATAAAATGGAATGAGCATAACATACGTGCACTAGTCTACAGAGAAATAGAAAACAAAAAAGTTAAAATAATTTAATTATGTTATTATAACTCTGTGTTTGTTTTAAACTAATTCTTTAACATTTTAAGCATCACTTTAGACTTTTGACTTTTTTTAATTTTATATTAACGGAGTATGTTTTTATTAGTACAAAATTTGCATACTTACATCCTCAGTAAACCAAAGTTATCGATTAATAAAGTATTTAGTTTTTTAACGAAGTGCTTCATAATTACCTTACAGTCGCCCCTGGAGACTGTTTCACTTTGTATCATTTGTAACAGTTTTAATATTGGACACATCATGATTCAATTTGTAACAATGAGGATCAATACCGATAACAACCTTGTCTGTGATAGTTATAATAAAGACCGTGGTCTTAGTAATTGGAGTCAAACATAAACAACAACAGAAATAATACGGAAGAGTTTAGAAGTCTATAGGTAGAGCTATTCTATACAGGTGGTCTAATGTAGATCACTGAACAAAAACAAACATCTCAACCCAGAAGTTCAACAAACAATAAGGAAGTCCGTGGTCCGTTAATCGGCACAGATCGCGCTAAAGAAACAACGGGGCTCTAAGGTTCGGGGTCGACTACGACGGGGCACTACGGCGGGTTCCCAACCCCGGTTACAGACGGTTCGTACTTTTTTGACGCGGTGAGCTGTGCCATGCAGTGGGACGCGGTTTTTTCCCTTGACGATTACCCGGTTGTTGCGGTGCCACTTGGCGCGCGGGTCCCGCCTGGCGCCCGGGTGGTCCCCGAGCACGGAGCACCTGCGCGCCGCGCCCCCCGCACCACCGGCGCCGCCGCCCACCGACACCGCCGCCGCCTCCTGCCACGCGGCGCGCCCAGCTGCGCACTGACACCAACACAAGCCTCAGTACCGTCGGCACGTCAGTCGCCTAGAGCTCGCAGGGGTATGCTATTCAGCACCGTCATCAAGTCAGTCGCCTAGAGCTCGCAGGGGTACGCTATTCAGTACCGTCATCAAGTCAGTCGCCTAGAGCTCGCAGGGGTATGCTATTCAGTACCGTCATCAAGTCAGTCGCCTAGAGCTCGCAGGGGTACGCTATTCAGTACCCGCTCGCAGCTATTCAGTACCGTCGTCAGTCACCTAAAGCTCGCAGGGGTATTCGCACCTATGTCAGTCGCCTAGAGCTCGCAGGGGTACGCTATTCAGTACCGTCAGGGCCGCAGTCACCTAAAGCTCGCAGGGGTACGCTATTCAGTACCGTCGTCACGTCAGTCGCCTAAAGCTCGCATGGGTACGCTATTCGGTACCGTCAGCACCGCAGTCGCTCATAGAGGTGACCAACACAAGCTTCAGTACCCGCGTTCCAGGGCGGTTCTCCGCACCCAGCCACCGACTAACCAAGCACAGCCAACGGCCATCGGAGTCACTTTCTGCACTTCGATGGCCCGTAGGTGACTTGCCATAATTAACGCACGCATGAGCACATGCACCGCCCTGGGAAGGGCCTCAAACCCGTGGGTTCTGGCTAGTCCACCGGTTCTGCGTTCGATGAAGCTTTAATAGTCCAAGGAATGAGAGTATAACATCAGCTATACAAATCCTCTGTACCGTCAGCGCCGCAGTCGCCTAAAGCTCGCAGGGGTACGTTATTCACTTTTTTACTTCCTTTTTTGACGTCGTTAAATTAATCTTCCTTTACGTCAGAAAACTACCCAGTTGGACAACACTCACGGACCAGTAACGCTTTTTGAAAGAGTCCGACCGCTCCATTTAGTGACAGGCCTAATATGTGAACTGATTCATGCAATGGCACCGGCAGATTTTAATGTATATCATAGCTTTTAGAAAATCTAAAGTGAATAAAAAAATTAAAATATGTAGCAAAGATTAGCACTATAAACAATTTTAAATTTCTGAATAAAAGAATTTCAATTTTATAGCTTTTCATTATTTTTTACTTTGCCGTCGACACACCTATCTAGTTCTGTGTTTCTGAGAATACAAACTAACTGTACCTTTCATCCATTCTTAAATTATTGAAGTCCTAAGATATATCTCATATTTATAACCTTACAGGATTTTTTTTCGGAACTCCATAACTTCCTTTATTGTCGTAGTGTCAAGACGAACAAATGTCCTATAATGTAATGTGTAATATAATCATTCATATTAATTATCAATCGCGATAGTGATTCTTAGTTACGCCGGTTCGTTGACACTATATGATTCGATCCACTTTTACATTTGCCCCACAATTATTGTACTGGTTTAAATAAATTATACTTTAAAATGAATAGGACAATGTGAAAGTAAACATTTAACATAATTAATCATTATTAACTCATTAAAGTTGACAACAAACGACAGTTATACCTGAATACAGTATTAAATTAATTAAATGAAAATAAGATTATGTTCCAAAAACCTTAAATATTCACAAGTCACGCAAGTTATATTTCCGCCTATGGTTGGGCGACGTCGACTAAAATTGTCAAGTCGTGTCACGAGTGGGTAGATACAATTTTCTTTACAAGTACACAATATTTTGAATACATTGACCGATTTATGCCTTCGGATGTGTTACGGTTTCATAAAATTTAATTTGCATTATTATAATAACAGCACTAGCGACCCGCCCCGGCTTCGTGCGGGTGCAACGTATAATACATATAAACCTTTCTCTTGAATGACTCTATCTAGTAAAGAAATTCGCATCAAGATCTATATGTAGTGATTATGAAAAAGGTGTCCACGATGAAACTGGTATTTTTTGATAGAGGAGGTGACAAACAAGCAAGTTACCTTAGGGCCTTAGGGTGAGCGATGGCCAAAGATGTTGAAAACATTGTTAGCTTTAAAGGTAAATATATAATACGTTCCGTTCTTTTACTGGTTCTTGTAATTACTTTCAAGTTACGACGTCCTTTTACACCGCAGTTATGATGTACAATGTCAGTTAATTTTTACTGGTTAGTGGTAATGTTTAAAGTGTTGGTTAACTTCCATCTACCGTGGATTCAATGCATCCACAAACAGTCGTCCACAAGGCGGTGCGAAATAAAAATGGTTATGGATAAAATGACACGTGTTTTAATAGTGTGAAAATGTCATCTCTGAGTGTCTTAAGAGCGAAAGTATGTGCGACAACTTTCTACGACTTTACTGATAAAATAAATAAATGAAATTTGTTGCTTCGAACGTTTATATATGTTGGATTTTTTTTACAAATAAAACTACGTTAACTCTGAGTCAAATGAGTCTAATTTACTTTGAATACAAGTTTTTTGATTTCTAGGAACTAGGATCTATAAAAATAAGTAAAGTGCATGGTCGTACCTTTATACATTGACATATCTAGGTATAGTTAACATGCAACTTAGCATGTTTAATGTATGTTTATATTTTCGATAATATGACGAGCATACTAATAAATTATAAAATGTTAAATGACTGATTAATATAAAGTGTAGGGCGGGAAATGTATAAATTTGTCAGCAGGTTTCTGTTATATAGTGGGCAAAAACTTGTTTTTATATGAATACAAATAATCAAAGTTTTTTTTGGTTATATATCCCTAAAACTATTTACTTGCATATGTATTATTCGTGTAATATAAGAAATAAATAGTATATTGATCACTACATAGTATAAAATAAAGGGGTGTAATTTAATGAAATTAATTTAATGTCCCAGGTCAGCATCGGGATTTGAAATCAGGTTGCTCGAGTTTATAGCTCGTAGGTAGCTACGAGCTATCACGGCTTACTTTTCAGGATTGTAGCCTAAAGTTTTTAGGAATCATAATGATTCAGTAAAATTGAAATGGACCAATGTATCTGTGTAACATTTCTGTAGAAGCAACGCAAGGAAAGCGACTTTGGAATGTCCAATGATTTAAAACGAGTAAATGCAGTTATTCATAATGCAGAATCTCTTTGACGGTTAAATGAATTAAAAAAATACGTGAGTTAGCTAATGGTTACAGTCATTTCAAACTATTATTATAAATACGTTATATGTAAATATCATCCGCTATAAAATATTTTTCATTGTTATTTTGATTCAATAACTAACAAATAGATTAAAATATCATATTCAGTCTGAGAAAACTACAAATAAATAATAAATATCTAGACGATGTAATAGACTTTGTTACCGTGACTGAAAAAGTCATAGTCTGTAAACATTTTGTAAAATTAAAACAACCATTATTGCCAACACTGTATTTTCTACTAAAGCGTATGGTTTCATAAATTCATAATTGTAGTTACAACGACGCAGACTAACAAAATTTGTATTTCATTCATCTCCTACCCGTGCATCTAATTAGCACTTTAGCTTGCTAACTTAAAACACGCTGTCGTGAAGATGAACCACTATTAGAGTGGGATAAATTGACATTTGACAAAGTTTATTCACAATTTATTTACAATCCTGTTACTATATGAATACAATCTTTTGTATTAGTAGAAGCATACTTCGTAGTGGTACAATATTCTGATTGCACATTTATTTAACACCAGTAGGCAGGTACGAGCCGGTCTGACTTCAATGTAACGAATTATTATTTTTCTCAGACTTATTGTATCAATCAGTGATTTTTAAATTCTTTGACGACTTTATTCTGTGCAATTGTTTTATGACCGATAACAAATAATTACGTTTTTCACATTGACAACATGGCCGTAAACAATGTTTTATTTTAAGTTCTTTGCTATGTATACATATTTGTATAGATATTTTGGGTATTCAAGTTTTTCAGCAATTTCTCTTCATATAAAGTTTACCTTAGCCTAATTACATGCACCTCCATACTCCCAATATATAATTTAAAAAGGGATCCAAAGTTTTGGTCTCACGTATTAAAATACTAGCTGCTGCCCGCGACTACGTCTGCATAGAATAGACTGAAGGAGTAACATTCAGATAGAAAGACAACATTCAGATATTCATAGAATATGTACAAATAAATTATAGCCTATGTCTTATTCTGATATATAAGCTATATTATTGTAAAGTTTCATTAAAATCCATTCAGCAGTATTTGCGTCAAAGAATAACAAACATCCATCCATACACACAAACTTTCGCCTTTATAGATTAGTAAGGATAGATTGTTCAGTGCGGCGATTGCAATACTCACCCGAATACCGTCCAGAACACGACCCCTTGAGTAAACAAACATTGTATCTATCTCACGGATTGTTGACTTTGTAATAGTATTGTTTGCGAAACTGCATCTTACTGCGATATTATTGCAAGAGCAGTTATATCAAGGCGAGTTTGGATTATGATTCGACATAGGTTTCTTTATTTTTTTAGTGTTCCGTACCTCAATGGGTAAAAAAGGAACCTTTCTAAGACCGCTCTCTTGTCCGTTTCTCCGTCTGTCCGTGTATCACAACTGATTTTCTCAGGAACGGGTAGAGGTTGAAGTTTATACTGAGGTCTATAGTCTCTATTAGGTATATAAAGTAAGTAAGTGTAGCATAAATCAAGGTCTTGAGTCAACACAATGAAAAGATATGGACAAATTTAGGTTTTCGCGAAAACTTATGAGTACCAAAATTTACCTTAATTTTCGGAATTTTCCCTTTACCTTGCTTTTAACCAAAATTAACAATTCTGGATCAACCGGACGTACCCTATAGGTTTTGTAAATAGTGAACATGCACTTATATACGATTTTATTGTACAGCAATGGTTAACAGCGTAAATAGTATTTGAATGGATAAAATATTTATTTATTTATGTATAATTTATTGCAACCTTTAAATAAAAAGGATTACAACGGGCGAACTTAATGACTTTTGGCATTCTCTCCCAGTCAACCCGGGGCGTGGTATAAAATCGTGGTAGGTGCAATTATTACATTAAAATATTTATATATATAATTACTTAAACATATATACATGTATATGTATATACATATATATCTACACACATAAATATATATAATCATACAAACGATAGTGGCACAAGGATAACATCAACATTCTAGGTTATAAGGGGTAATTTAGAAATAAATCACGGACCAAACATTTGTCCTATTAGGGGCTCTACGTATGTCATTAGGCAAGGAGTTCCAGAGGAGTGTAGCCTGAACAGTGAAAGAATTACTGAAGAAACTGGTATTATGTGAAGGAATATTATGTCTATGTAGACCATAATCATGTAAAGTCAGTGATGACCAATGACTTTCATGGTCTGAATTTTATATGAAAGTGACGCTCAGTAATAAATATTACGTTTTTTCGACAATTATAACAGTCGCAGTATTGCGTTTGAGTCTGATGCAAGATGACGGTATTACCGCCTACGTCACGTTTGAGATATTCTAAATGCGAGGAAAAGTCACCTATCTTTATCTAAAAGCTTCACCTATCTCTTTCTACTTGGAGACTAAAAAACATAGAATTATTTAGAATGCTATTTTCATAACAGCTTTTTTTTATTAAAGAACTACAATGCATCGATAACTACAATCCTTCGTCTGCTGCTTATATATTATTAACCAGTATTGAACGTTCCAGGTCACCAAAGTTCAGACACAGTATTCTTTACAGTATCGTTTGTTTTCCGCTTGTTCCTTTAATGAACCTATGCATGTTGCAAAAGGAGTTAAACTGACGAGTTGTTAAGTTGGTAACAGTTGTTAATTTATTTAGACGCTCTCATTATCAGAACCAAACTCGTGCTATGTAATTGTATATGTTTTAAATGAGCCTTAAGAGCAGTAGTTTAAAAGCCGTAAAACATTTTGAGTCAGTGTTATAAAGTCCAAAATATTGAATGTAAACAGTAAGTAAAAATTGTAATTATTATATTTCATCTGTGGCATAAATCACTTTCACGTTTTGAAATCATACACTTTTCTAAACTTTCCTTCACTTACTCAATATTAAATAAGTATTTATCTTCTATTTTATGTCCCTTTTTATGTTTAAATTCAGCTATAATGCCTTTGTTAAAACTAAAGCGTCCGTTACTTTATAATTCCCATAGGGGAGCATATCGCTGGCGCTCGCCTTTTTGAACCAAGTTTCTATTCGGAAAGAGAAATGTTTTTAGTAACTACGTCCATTAATGCTCAAATTAAACTTGTCGAGTTTGGTTTCTTGTTAAACGGTAAAGTTGATAATACGGTACACACCACCAAGTTTTCTCTTTTCAAAGCTCTGCGTTTCTTTTTTTATTCATGTTAGTCGAAATTAGTTGCGTTCCTGGTTAAAGTATTCCACTTTAACTGTGAACTTGTGTCCGCGCTGTGGTGAACGTTAATTTCTCATTCTATTATAATTTATGACATATACAATAGTATTTAAAATGATAACACACATACAAATAATAGTTGTAGTCATTTGAATTGCCAAAAGGATTGACATTTGAGAAGCCATTTGACAGCTGATTAGTTAATTCCTACAATGATCAGTGTTTCAGAAACCGGGCGTAAGTGGTTCGTCCTAATTTTGTGGTTAAACAGGGCAACTCCAGTCTTTATGATTATTTATTTTGATCAGTTGCCGGGCCACACGGCAGCTTGCACTGATGCAAGAATGGGCAGAGCATCCGGGTAAGGACATCTGACGTTAATCGGAAGCTTAATACTTATTTATACGTTTCGCCTGGTTAATTAGCTTAGCTGAGCTTACATTTGCTCACTATTTTAAAGGCTGACAACGAACCTTTAATGATAACAGGTGTTGCAAATATTACTGGACGGCGGTAGTCACTTAAGATCAGAATGAATAGACTCCTTTCCCATCTTCTAATCAAAATAAGTTCATGTATTTTCCGAACTTTTCACAGGATCGTTTTCTTAGTAGCAAATATAAGTTTTGTTTATCTGAATGCTATAAGAAGAAGAAGAAGAAGAAACGTTTATTCACGGTCTAAGCACAATAGATACATAGAACACAAATAATAATGTAACTACACATTATCTAAAATAATATTAGAATAACTTAAAATAAATGTAAACATAACAAAAAAACTAACAAAATAATAATAATAATAAGTGAAGGTCTGTGTAGCAGCATAAGACCGTGAAACGGACGGAACTCGGTAAAAGTCGAGATACAGTAACTAAGATTCGTTCTGATCCCGACGCCGGTTTTCAGTCCGCCCGCACTTCGAGACAACTCGGACGGCTACGTCAGTGCACTTGTAATACATACCTACAACGCAGTATAGCGATAATTAAATTATTTTTGTTTGAACCTTTCAATTATATAGACAGTGGATATCATTCGTCTGAAGAGGTAAGTAAAAATTAGAACTAATGTTTTCTTATTTGATAATGGTGTCAGCTGCTTTTTTTCCATTTTGGTTTTAGGTTACCAATATTTATCCCTACTCTGTGGCACTGTGACATTTACCGATCGAGCAGTGGACACGTGACTTAATTTGAAACGTAAAATGCGAGACAGACCTCGTTGCGCGCTGGCCACATGATAAAGGTAAGAAAATGAGTGTTTTATAAGTATATAAATTATGATATATGTTTATAAAAAAAATATTATGTATATATATTATATTAAATTATATTGTATCAAATCATATTACATTGTATTTTATTATATTATATTATAGCGTATAATTAAGCTGATAAGAATTAGAATTAAACGGTAGCATTTTTTTGTTCTATAAGTAGATACAATTTGTACTTGTTTTTAAAACCAGTTATTGTTTTCAGGTCGCGCAAGGGAGGCGGGAGGTTGTTCCAGCACTTAGTGGCATTGTATTTGAAACTGCCTCTAAAAGCAGCCGAACGGTAGAAAGGATAAACTAATTTGTAATTAGATGATCTCGTATTATACATCTCATTTTGATCTTTAGCCCAAATCAACTTATTGTAAAGATATAACGGCTCTTTGTTTCTAATAGTTCCAAATAAAAGTGAGGCGAAGTGTAGTCGTCTGCGGAGGTCCATCTTTAGGATATTTGCGTTATTGATAAAAGGCGTTACATGTGCACGTTAAAATTTGTAGAAATTTAGCACTATAATAATTTAAATTTCTGTTATAAGACGTTTTCAAATTTAGCCGACCTATATCCAAATATTCTTATCATTAGCAGCACATGAGCTCTATAATATAATAATAATAATAATAATTATTAAAATATTACATGCACTCTGTGGTAGGGCCGACCACGCATCAGTTCGCGGGTGAATGGGCAGTTTCGTCCGGGGAAGTACCACGACCTCATAGAAGACCGGTTTAAAATTGAAGTATTATGCTTCTACATTTCGTCTGGCGAGTGAGGTAGCCGGGGCCCACTTAATTAGAAGGTGGCAACGCTTTTGCAACCTTATGGGTTTTGCAAATGTCCATGGGCGGCGGTTATCACTTACGATCAGATGAACCACCAGATAGCTTGTCATCTTATCACATTAAAAAAACTCTATACTGTTATTCAATCCTAGTGTCAGATACACCGTTTTTACTATGATACACGTTATGGTGTAGGTATAGACCTAATATAAATAACTGTTTTAATTAAATAATTTTATTTTCGTATCTCAGCAGTTCAAGTTCCAATAAAAAACTGATACGCGATGCATTCTTACTCGTTTGACATTTACCTCGTTGGACATTTAATTTTCAAAACATTTACAGGAACTTACTTGCAAACAAATAACGTAAAAAAATCAACAACAAACTTTATAAGCAAACTTAAAATATAAACCGATGAAACCTGCACGAGGAAGTAATTTATTTTTTACTTAAAAGAGGCAAAAGAGGTCGACGAATAGCAACAGTTATCGAGTGGGTTTGTTCATACAAGTCACGATTTCGATAAACAGAAAATAGGACGCGCGGGCCAATAGCCAGTGGATTTGAACGGGCATTATGCCCGATATTGGACCGTCGGCGATATTTCATGTTGTACATAAACGGATACGGGCTCGTGCAATAAAACCCTCGCAAAGTAGCCGTAAACAATGCCTCTACCCTTTACGCAACAATCCAAAGGCGAGTTATTGCAAGGAAATATATCAGGATACGTAGTGTTATTAATGCTACATGTGCTGCTTTGATTTTGATTTGAGAGGTTCTGTTTTGTTATTAGTTTCTTATTTTATGCTCCTATTGGTAACCTTTATATATTCGCTAGCATCTGAAATTTAAGTGTAAGAAATAAAATTTGTACTCGTATGTTTCCCTGTTATTATGATTGTTAATCTTTTAATAATGAAAAGCCAAATTACCTCTACTTGTCCCGTGGGTCTTATAAATACTTATCTCGTTTGGAAATTGAACCCGTAGCCCGCGCGGTGAAACAAATAGCTTAGAAATTGCGCTACTGAGTGAGAAAGATAAATTATTATAATTCTCTACTTAAAAAGTTTATATTTTATAAAAATAAAAGTAAGTATTCGGTTATAAATCTTAATACTTGTTGATTAAGTCAAAGGAAAAGGCAAAAATGCTAACATATCGTTTTTTAATAATAGTTGCATAAGAACCTATCGATGAATGTGAGTTATTTACGTAGATCATATTTATATTTCATAATTATGATACAAAATATTTGAGGAAAAGTAAGTAAGTTAAGGGCAAGCAAGTAATTAATAAAGGTAGGGGAAATTAAGATATATCGCTGAGGAGGTTCTATCAGTAATCTTATCCCACCTAAAAATATATATACTTGTTTTTCTTTTATGGAAAATGTTATGTTCGAAGTACGGAGCACAGGGACTAGTGAAACACTCAAGAGCTGTCAACGCACTGGCTTTAATTTGTCAACAATATCGGGGCGCGGACGCAGCCACGCACACATATACAATAGAAAAGGTGGGAAACGATAAAGCGGTTCAGCTATACCGTAACAAAGGTAAGTAATCACCGCCGCCCATGTCTATCAGAGGAGTTACAAAGGGGATTCCGACTCTCTCCTTGAAAGTGTATAATTTGTATCGTTCCGGAAATATCGTGTCGTAATTTCATCCAAAAACTTTTCGTCAAAATCTTGCTTAAAATAATAAAACACTGACCGACATTATAACGGATAAAATGTAAATAATGATGCACGTGTCACCTTTAGACGTTCCGCTTAATATGTTAGATATTGTGGACGACACTTTTGTGAACTCTATTTTCTATTCTCCTTTGAGAATTGACTGAAATTGCTTTGGTCTATTCTCGACGTCGAAGTTTTTGAGTTAGAAAATATCTCATGACATAAAACGCTTAAAGGCAGAGGGGCTTAAATAAATGACATCGTTTGCATAATTTACGTGATGGGGATTGAGTGTCTTTGCTATTATGATGAGGACAGTGGCTTTAGCTGCAAACCGGAAACATTTATAAAAGTGGCATGTTCTTGATGTTTACCAAATGCCACTAATATTATTTCAATATTTATTTTCGTGCCTAACCATAGACTAATTTAGATACAGAAACGTGTTCTTGGTGATTATCTTAACGATTTTAAGTAAAAGTAAAGTAACAGCCGATAAAAGTCTTATAGTTGGACAAAGGAATCCTCTTTACAGAGGGTATTACAGCGTAGTCCACCGCAGAAGGTCGGATTGGCGGACTTGACATATTTTAGAAATATTTTTTTTGTTATCACTTCGAAAATATACAGGTTTCCTCATTCTCTCTCAACATTTCATTGGTGCCGGCACTGAGCATTGAACTCAGGTTGCTTGAGTTATAAGTACATGGGGCGTAGTCCACCACACGGCCCCACTGCGGATTGGCGGACGTCACATATCTTCGAAATATTTTTGGTATTATTTCGAAAATATGCAGGTTTCTTCCGGATGTTTTCTTTCGCCCTTGAGCACATGATAAGTCAGCACTTAAAATTAACAATTTCATTGGTGCCGGTGCCGGGGATTGAACTCAGGTGGTTTTTTTTTTTTTTTTTTTTTTTTTGTGCTGGATGAACCACTGTTGGCCTTAGGGGCCTTTACAGATCGCTCAGGTGGCTCGAGTATATTGAATTAAAAGCGAGCGCCCGGACAATGAGCACAAAACAATTGAAATATTTTTATAATCATAATATTATACAATGCTTAGATCGTACGTTTGAACGATTCACGTTGGATGATGGATCTCAGGTAAAGCATGTACAAGTATGATCCACGTTTTGCAGTAGTAACCGAGTTAAACTCTCGGCGAACAAAACAGTGATGTTTACGTTTAAAATACCTCTTGTTCTCGAGAAAAACATCAAAGCATCAATTAACATCATGCAATTATTGGTACTCGAACATTAAACTTAGAGTCGTGATAACTCAGTGTCCGAGCGCTAGCCTTTAATCCAATATACTCGAGTTCGATACCCAGTGCCGGCACCAATGAAATTGTTAATTTTAAGTGCTGACTTATCACATGCTTAGCGGTGAAGGGAAACATCATGAGGAAACCTGCATATTTTTGAAATAAGAACAAAAAATATTCGAAGATATGTGAAGGCCGCTAATCCGCAGTAGGGACTATGGACTATAATCCGCGTGGTGGACTATGCTCTGATATCCTCTGCACAGAGGAGGCCTTTGCCCCTGCAGTGGGACATGTATACACTGTTACTTTGATTAAAATGACCTGACTAGTTTTTTTTTGTTTTCCACCGAAAGTTGTAACCACTTTCGGCGGCAATATATTTGAATAATTATAGCAGAGTTTCATGTGACTTGTAAGCTAGATATGTTTTCACAACGGTAATTAGTTTAACGTGCCTGCGATTTGACACAGTCAGACCTGACTAGTTAGATCCTTTATATTATTATACAAATAAGTGAAACGACATGAAACCGCGTGGCTTAGCACAAAAGCTCCGCTAAGCTCGCGCGGCAACATAAAAATTCAACATATTATGATAATTTTCAACTCCTTCGCAATTATTACGGCTTGATTTATGCTACTGAAAAAAAAAAAAAAACCATTAGCGTTATACGGTGGGCGCGTCGCACGCCATCACGACATGCGAATGCCGACAAAATAACTTCTTTTAGAGCAGCTTTCGCCCCATTAAAAAAACACAAAGCTATAGCAATACTAATAGACAAGGTAAAGATTTTAGTAATTTGAAATTTTGAAGTTTGACTACCACTATGACAGTTCGGGAAACTTCCTGTGACCGGAGAAACATCACGATATAATGGTAAAAACTTAGAATTTCTACCTTAATATGTTGCGACATGTAGTTCCAGTATAGTTTCGGATGCGGGCACTAGTTAGTTCTCTGTTCATGGAAATATTACGTCTATACTGACTATACTTTGACTTTTATTCTTTCTAACACATACGATACATTATTAAAAGTTAAAACCCAAATGATCTAAAACCCATCAAAATTGAAAAGCGTAGAAATGCTCAGTTAATATTTCATGGTTCTATATCCATTATTAAGGCATATTAAAGTTTAACAATTGTTTTAACAGATATTAAAATTATGCCGGAAATCA
The DNA here is from genome assembly GCA_933534255.1 of Iphiclides podalirius. Taxonomy (NCBI): domain Eukaryota; kingdom Metazoa; phylum Arthropoda; class Insecta; order Lepidoptera; family Papilionidae; genus Iphiclides; species Iphiclides podalirius. The sequence goes on along the minus strand of OW152822.1, from coordinate 4,406,872 downwards.
TAATTAGGATTGAAGTAGGAGTTGATAATTCAAACTATTTTTGTTGAGAGGTGACAAAATATTGGTTATGTTTTTAATATGCTAGTAACTTTTACAAAATGTTACTAATTAACTTAAACGTTAAAGCAAAAACGGAAGCAAATGTTAAAAACGAAGTCCGTTAAAGGTTCGACAGCAGTTACGAATACTTCAATAATAATTCTACCGATACGAAGGGATCAAAATGCGTGCCGAAAGTTCATTAATGTATTTCAAACGCGATTTGACCTTGCACATTATATTTAATATTTTGCAGGAAATGTATTATTTTTATTATCTTGCAATTCGATTCAGTTCTTATTTTTATTATAATTTGTTTGTAGACGTACAGCTGTGTTAGGGCTTGGTTATATTGGATGAATTTAAATGTGTTTTTAGCCTTAAGAAAATATTTTTTACACATTATCCAATCTAAATTTTGACTTATTTTTCCGAGAAGATAGTTAGTAAATATGCAGGAGTCATCTTATATTTAATGACAGTCACCGTCAATAATGGAAAAAACAACATAGACACAAAATCAACAACACAATGTAATGAAATTGGGAAGACTTGAAAAATATGTATGGAATGTTTAAAAACTTTTGTATTGAATCGATTGAATGTGTAAGATTTGTAAATTTAAGATTAGAAGATACTCTAGAGCGCGAAATAATAATTGGTACTATTTTGGAATTAAGACAAAATATTTCCATAATTCATTTATACCATACAGTAACAAATAAAATATTCCTGAGATCTAATATACAAAAACCAAAGTTAATATTTTGTTCGTATTACATGCTATTACCATACCCTTTTTCCGATAAAACTAATTCCATGAATATTTTATAGTAGATGGCGTGTGTGTTGGTTACATATTAAAAATGTCAAAATAAAGCTTTTATTGTTTTATTTTCACATTTTGGCACACCCTCTGGTGCAAGAGACAACCTGTCTCATTGTCATTCTTTAGAGGGTGAGTTCGATCCTGAGTACTGGAAACATATTGTTGATGAACATAGATTTTTTCCATTTTTAGTAAGATAGTTTTTATCAGTTACCTAGTATCCATAGTACATACAAACTTTGATTAGTTTGGGATTAGATAAAATAGTGTAAAGTTATGAGGTGAAGATATATGTATATTACTTATTATTGCACAGTATGTAGGAGACACGAAAATCCGCACTCAATTCACCCATACTACGTGCGTATATTGCAGGTGCCATACAATCAATACGGACTCCTCATTCGGTACCAGTTGCTCGTGGTTACTGATTAAAGATTAGAATAAACGGAACGCGAGCGGTTTGTTTGGTACGAGAAATTATTGTAATGAAAGGATTACTGGATTGAGTAGAACCTTAGAATTTGTTACGGTAAAAATAACTTTTCGCTTTTTATGAATAGGAGAGAAAAACCATGTAAAGTATTTTTCTTTTTGCACATACATCGGTGTGACCAGAAAGATACAGCCTGACTTAGTGCTTGACTTTTCATTATGAACGCAACTCAAGAAGCCACAAAGTTATTTAGATTGTTGTCTTAAAACCATGGAGTTTGAATCGCAATAACAAAATCGATTAGTAGAGCAATGAGTATTCATATTGAATACTCATTGCCCACGAGTATAAGGTAGTTTAAATAAAAGCTGCTTCATGTCATAAAATAAAAAAGTTCTTTTTATAATTAAGTTTCATAAATGTAAATATATGAAGCCGAATTTTATGTAATGTTACAATGACTAATAGAAAATCTTCATTTAAAATTAATTTAAAAGTGGTAACAAATACACACAGAATTGCTATTATTCATAAAATGCTAATTGGCATAATGTGGATGAAACAACCACCTAGCTAATAAGTCGCAGTTGCTTTGTAAAGTTGCAGGTACGAATTCTAGTTCCGTGCACCCCTTCTACTATGACCGTTCATCCCTCGGGGCAAAAGAAACTTCAGGTTTTAAGAGAAATACTTTAAAGATCATGTATTATTCACCGTCGGAAGGTTAAACTTGCAAACAGGTCCGCTTACCCTATTATTTGAGAAATGTCTTAGCCGGGCCATTTTTGGTTTCATATAATGGTAAGAAATCGAAAAAAATCTCACATATTGGTTAGAAAAAGAAGCTTTCGGCGGCGGTAAATCAGACTAGACATTTTTATTACAGCACATGAAATCGTGCAAACTAACAAGTTTTTGCTTAACTTCCAGAGGCGCGATAAATAGCTTATGCGATAACGTAAAAAGAAAATTACGCCTATCCTAGCTACTGGATGATTATCACATAAATAATAATCTGTGATAAAGCTCCAAGAGAGAAATAAATGAATCAGAAAAATTTAAACTATAATTCTATTTTAACAAGCTTAATTAATGTTTCATTTAGTTTCTGCTTGCAACTTATGAATGCAAATTGTTACTTGATTTATATAAAACATCACAATTGTTTTGGATATGTTGAACATGGCATGTTAAGGGAACGTTTCATGAGTTTCTGACGAATAGAATAAGTAAAGTAGTGTGTCAGTTGAGTTCGCATGCGAACCTATTGTAAAAACTCTGTTATTTTCATGACATTAACCTGTATTTTTCTCGTGCATGCCTTTTATTTTAGCATTACATTAATTATATGTCAACCTTTAGTGCCAATGAACTGTTGAATAATATCTTTTAATATAATATTTTTGTAATTAATTAATTTATTTTTTAATTTTTAAAATTTGTCTTGATTATACAAAAATAGAATTGCTTTAAGGCCGTTCAGTGTTTTGAAAATACGAACTTATATATTAACCCATCAGCGTATATTATAATTATGTTCTGATACCATGTGTATCTGTATGGAATTAAAATTAAGGTTGCCCTAGAATGCAGAGTCCAGATTTAAAATATAAATATCAAATATTTATAGTATATTTTCATAACTTATAAAGAAGATAAAACCGATAATATTCAATTACTTTTGCTTTTCTTTAAGTGCCATTCTAAGAATACCTTCCTTGTATTATTTCGGTGTATATACACTTAAAGTACATACACTTTTAGTATTGTTTTTTGATAATTATTTCTTAAATGTGATTGTTAAAACTATTTTATTTCAATAAACCATGTCCACTCATGTCGACATAGCAATAGCCTTATTACGTCACTGTGATAACAATTTACGAACATAAATTGAATATATACAACTAAAATAGCTTGGTTGATGTCATATATGTCATCATGAAGACGTCTTTGAGATTGAAGAGATAAGGGTAGTGTCCGAAACAAGTAGAGTCATTTTGCGTCTATAAGAACCGGAACAAACGCACAAAAACAGATTTAATCTAATCCGTTCTGTGCGATAATCTACATTGGTTACTACTGCAAATATAAAAGCACTTTATAAATCATAAAAATGACAGCATTGATGTAAATTTTATTTAATATACTGAAAATAAATCGCAAAAATTACGCGATCAGGTAATAAAAGTAAACGTATGTGAATAAGTTGGATGTTTAGTTATTTTCAACCGACTTAAAAAAAGGAGGGAGGTTTTCAATTGGGTTGTACGTTTTTTTTATGTTTGTTACCTCAGAACTCCGTCATTTATGAAACGATTTTAAAAATTCTTTTTGCGATACGTTGGGTATATCTCCAGTGTGGTCCAATTTAAATTATCAATTTGGTTGGTATTGAATCTTGGACTCCGGAGGTGCAGAGAACTCGTCAAAATCAAATACAAAAAGTTTAGTAAGTCAGATAGATATTTGAAATCTGTTTTGTTTTTTGTCAATGAAAATGTGAGCATTACATTTTTAGTTCTTAAAGTGGATTGCACGCATCAATTTGGTGTAAATAGACTCTAATGAAAGCGGGGCATTAAATAATACTTAAAACTCACAGGAAATACAACCCGTCTTAGGTTAAAGGGCTTTTGACTGCCTGTTTTAATTTCACAAAACGTACCATTATTACCAGGTGAGGAAAATATGCGAGCGATCATTTGTAGGCCATAAATTGTTTATGCGGTGCACGGACGCGGCAGTAAACTGCTGGCAATTAAATCCGGGCGGTAAATTGGAGGCTATAAATTTACCGGACGCCGCCTCAATGGCAGATTTCGACGACTATTGCTGATACAATTTTAAAGCTAGGAGTCGCTGATGTACCTCACATAAGACTGGAAGTATGTTTAAGTATGTTTATCAGTTATGTTGTGCCGATAGCACAAGCGTTGATTTGTTTGGAACTAGAGAACGTTGTGTAAACCTGTGTCCAAAAATATCTCTCTCTCTTCCAAGCTATATATCCCACATGGTGGTGGGGTCAGCTTTCCTTACTTTTTCTCTCCACTTCACTCTATCGTCGACATGTTCCTCGGACACTTGACATTCTATCATGTCCCTTGTGCTCCTAAAATATTAGTTAGTTAATTTATTTATAGTGTAATTTATTCATTTCATATCGATTATTCCATATGGATCACAACCACCACTAACATCCTTACTACAAGTACTATGGATACTAGGTAACTGACAAACATGTTTAAACGTAATTTTCTTTTGTAAATACATATTATAATTATACTAACAACCTACACTAGAAAATCACTTTGCTCGTCACACAATATTTTTAGTAGAGGGGCTCGAATCGACATCGTCTGGCGATGGAGTCCACTAAAAGCTCTCGATGAACTGAAATGATTGGTGTACATGACTGAAACTCATACCAACCACCTTAGATCGTGAATTGAAGTCTTAACTATACCACCAGTATTTAATTAATGACAGTATTTAGTAACATTCCAGAAACATTAAATACAGTTCCTTTTTTCAATGCTTAACGTCAGTTTTGGTTTTAAAAAAGTATAACCTGATTATTGAATTATTTATTCATGATCAATGCACATATAATTTGAGCGTTTAAGCTTGTACATGCTTTACCTGAGATCCATCATCCAACGTGAATCGTTCAACGTACGATCTAAGCATTGTATAATATTATGATTATAAAAATATTTCAATTGTTTTGTGCTCAGTGTACGGGCGCTCGCCTTTAATTAAATATACTCGAGCAACCAGAGTTCGATCCCCGGTGCCGGCACCAATGAAGTTTTTAACTTTAAGTGCTGACTTATCACGTGCTCCGCGGTGAAGGAAAAGATCGTGAGGAAACCTCCATATTTTCGAAATAATAACAAAAAAAATATTTCGAAGATATGCTGAAGTCCGCCAATCTGCAGTGGGGCCGCGTGGTGGACTATACCCTGATATATGGCGGCCTGTATAGAGGCGGCCTTTGCCCAGCAGTGGGACATGTATAGGCTGTTACTTTGCTTATCCATAATAGTACAAAAGAGATTAATTGACATAATAACTTTCAAAGATATTTTATTACACACTAGCTGCTAACCGCGGCTCCACCCGCACGGCCTAAGGGAATTAATTTAAGGATGGTAATATCGACGCTTCCAATATTATGAATAGTTATGAAACTGAGAGGTACTTAGTAAAAAAAGAACGATTTTCAATAGTTTTGTTTTTTAGGTGCTTCATATTATCTCAGTTAAATGTACGGTGAGAGCGCGAAACTGAGTTCTGGAAAGAATTGCACAATAGGCAGCGATCAAAATGCGAACAATAGCATTTTATTTAGGCTACGGCTAACTCCACTATTGTTTGGTACTAATGGTTACCTATATAAATTTGCTATTTTTAACCGACTTCTACGAGCTATATGGCCGGCCCATCGCCACTTCAGCTTGCTAATCCTCTGTGCTATGTCGGTCACCTTAGTTCTACTGTGGATCCATAGCTCGCTGAGCGACTTTGAGCTTCCTCATACGGCCAGCAGTGAAGGACCACGTCTCGGTTCCGTAGGTCATCACTGGGGAAGAAAGGTTCTCGAGTGGCAGCCTCGTACTGGCCATCGCAGTGTGGGACGACCCCCCACTAGATGGAGTGACGACCTGTGCAAACGTGCGGGAAGTCGATGGATGCAGGTGGCTCAGGATCGTACTTCGTGGCAGTCTATGGGGGAGGCCTATGTTCAGCAGTGGACTCAAACAGGCTGAAATGATGATGATGATGATGAACGGACTTCAAAAAAAGAGGAGGTTTCTCAATTCGATCGAATATATTTTTTTTATGTGTGTTCGCGGATAACTTCGTCGTTTGTGAACCGATTTTGATGATTCTTTTTTTGTCGGAAAGGAGACATCCCAAGGGTGGTACCACGATAAGGAAACCCGGATCTGATGATGGCATCCCAGAGAAATCGAGGGGCTTCCATAAATGTTATAGGCATTAACAATGTTTTTAATTAAATTTCTGATTGAAGTCGGTTCTTTTTGTTAAAAATTATACTTGTAATAGACAAGTTGGAAGAAGCCTATGTTCAGCAGTTGACTCTAACAGGCAGCTATGTTGACGAATAGAGGAGGGGCAAGCGATTCATCTAATAGTGATCCATCCTTCCATATTGATAACCTTAATATGATATAATTATATAAATAAAAACAGCAAAAATGTCATGTCCGTTGTATGGGAACCCATTTAAATATTTTTTATTCCATTTTTTAGTATTTGTTGTAATAGCGGCAACAGAAATACATCATCTGTGAAAATTGGTAACAGATGGACAGCCAGACAGCGGAGTCTTCGTAATACGGTCCCGTTTTACCTTTTGGGTATAGAACCCTAATTACACTTTGGTTACCTTTGAGAACCCTAATAACGGCAAACGAACAAGCAATCAGATACTAAGCAGTTACCGTCTAACATGGACATATAAATAGAAAAGTCTGACACATTATATTCAAATTCTAAAAGGTTTTACTTCATTCACTTGAAAAATACTGATGTTATGGATGTATGTTTATCGCATGCAGTTCTCCATCGTCCTTTGAAAATCAGTCACGCATAAACAAACATCGTCCCGCAGCGAAGTTGTCTCGCACGTACGCTTTTCTTATATAAATATTTGTTCCATTTCGTTAAGTTCCCCGTGTTCACAATTTCCCACATTTGCTGTGGCTCAGGTCAAAGGAAGGAAGTCGGCGGATGGAGGCAGGTAGGGCGCAGCGTTACCTGCACACGTATTCTCTATTACGTAGCATAGACTATGTTTGAATATACGGCTGCTATCGTTTCTCCAAAGAAAACTCAAGCACTCTTCGCTAATGCGAATATAATGACAGATAAAATACTTTCGCGGGAAACGTATGAAATCATTTATACGGTTCTCCATTAAGGACGTTCGACTTCAGATTGATATCAAATGTACACTACGACGAACGAGTGATATTCCGAAAACAAAAAAAAGCCTCAATTTTGTTGGGTAGAAATTTCTAGAAAAAAAAATGCAAATTATGTTTCTCCAAGGAGTTTGTGTGCGATTTTTTCGCAAGACAGATTTAATGAAATTTTCGAAGGTAGATTACAACTACGCAGTCAAAATTGAATAAAATTTTTTGACTGTGAAACACTAGTTTTGTTGTGTTGTCAAAAATTTTTGCAACATATGAAGTCAAAATAGTATTAATTGAAAACATTTTTTTATGTGAAAAGTTGTCAAGCGAGCAGGTGGTTCACCTGATGTTAAGTGAATACCACCACCCCTGGAAATCTGTTACACCCAAGGGTTTGCAGTCGCGTTGACAACCTTTTGAAAATTGGGTCCCGGCTACCTTACTCAGCAGACGAAACGCGAAAGTATTATACTTTTACTTTACGCCGGTCTTCTGTGAGGTTGTGGTAGTTACCCGGACGAGCCTGCCCATTCGTGCAACAGCCGAGGCTGCTGCGTGGCCCTACCATCGTTGAAATAATTTGTTACTAATATTTCTTTTTTTACTTTTTTGATTTTCTTACTATTAAATGATTATAAAATGAATGTAATGTTTCGGTATTTAATTATATTTCAAGGAAGCGGTGGGACGACAAAATAAGCATTTTTTCATAATTTATAATTGTGACTATCTGAACTATATTTTGGGTTTCAAAATTACAGTTTTATAGAAAATAGTGATCGAATACTGTCGATAGTGTGTATGAAATATTACCATTGTTAGTTTTTTATACTTAACTTAAACCTAAGAAGCTAATATACGAGTATTTTTTGAACATTTAAGGGATAAAATTGATATCCCCAATAACGACATTTTTGAAATGGGTGTTATCTTGGAAATAATAACAAAGTAATAAGTATAACTGGGAATCTGTTATTATTATGGATAAAACATTAATGTCTTGATGAACGTTTGTAAAAAGCAGGCAGAAAAATGCCCATAACAGCTACACCTGTGCCTTCTGAACAAGTATTTTTAAGTTGCAAGGAATTTATTCTTTGAACAAAAATCGTTGAAAGTCTAAACCTTTTTTATTTATTATTTTCATACCAAAATAAACGAGTTTCCAATTAGTTTATTATTTTAGTGGAAGCGATACGATTTCATTTTTATTTTGACTTTAATTTGTTCTCGACAATTAACTAAGTTTTGAAATCGGTGACTACTTTCTAATATTTAATTTTTTGTTTGTTTATTACTTCTAAGAAAAGTACAAAGTAGTACCATCGATAACTATCGATAGTGCTTATTATCGACTGTATTCGACTAATATGCGTTAACGAACGTGCGTTGGCAAAATTTGCACGGTGTGGCCAGCACCACTTTATTTGCCTCACCCCTTGGAAATCTTGGAATACCTAAAAGTTTTATTTTTATTCCTAAAAGCGCTAAGAAGAACAAATTGTTATAGCGCCATTGCAACAGAATAAATAGATTTTCTCGGGTCTCGACCACGATGACCTTATCCGAGAATAAATGTGTTAATAAATTTACAAAACAAACGAGTTCAATGACTGATTACGTCCCTAATTTTAAAACCAATACCATATTTTGATTATTGAAGTCTATACATAATACAGCTTAAGTCCAGCGTAATAGAAGAAATTGTTTGTAAAAGATAAAATCCGTAAAGCATTGGAAGTGTCTTTATGTTTTGTTCAGTTTCGTATTTCAAATGAATGAATGAAAGTTGACGATAGCATGTGCAATTTTCGTTGAGAATAATAATGGATGGAAAAATCTTTTGTTAAATTTTAAAATGGCGACTACAATGCATTGGTAACTATAGTTATTGCACAGAACAATTTTACTCTACGCGAAATATAATATTTCGGTTAACGTTGAGCCGTTATACGTTTTGTTAAGACTTTCTTTTATGTATTCTTTATTAATAAAAGAGTGCGATGTTACTTATGTAGACAATGCACACTGAAATAATTGTTGGCGGAACATCAGGCGTATTTCACAGCTTAGTAACGTTTTTCTTATTTATTGAAAGTTTTTAGAAATGCATTTGTTATTAGATAAATTTCAGTAGAATAATGTTGATAAAAAGCATTGTAAGTTTTCCGAAACTTGAATATAAATGCAATTAATTGGTTTTAAAATAATTATTTTTGTTACAAACCTAATGATTAGTAGTAGTATATGTATATAATCTCAGATGGTTAGGATATTACCTCAATTAAACCCCCTCATTAAACTATTGTGTTGAGAAAGCTCTTAGTAACATTATCTTACAGAAATGTAGAGCATTTCATATATTTCTGTTGGTAAGTAGTAACCGAGATTTATAATAGTTCGGTCAAGCCGCGGTTATTTAAACTTGTACTCGTAAGCAGCAATATATGAGTAAAACCAGATTCAGATAGGGATTTATCATTTGTTTAAGTTTAAAAATAAGTTTACTTTAAGCAGTTACATTGTGCGTCTTATTACACCTTTAAGAAAGTTGAGTGATAAAGTCGGTAAAGAAATATTTAAAATAAAATGATAAATCGATTAAAGCTTGAGGATATAAATTATCTGTAATGGCATTCTTACATTTATGATGGTTTTTTAGTGCTAGACTGTGCACTGCGATATGCGAGAAACACTGCGAATCGACTAAATTTTGCAAAAAATCCAAAAGTTTTACAACTTTCACATAATCATAGTGCATTTTTGTTTATACGTTTACATTCACTTAATAAACAAATCGTTGAATACGAAAACACATTAATAATTAATATAACTAACAACTACCTATATTAATATATAGTATATTAAAGAGGTTGTAATTTTTTCTTGGACTCTATTATGATCAAAAACTGTAAAATATTATTTAATAGTATTGAAATAACTTGTAATGAAACGAAATATTATCATGAACTTGAAGCATGCAAAATCTGCGTTATCGAGACATAAAAAATTGAAGCATGCCTAAGGGGCTCCGTATTAAGAGGAGAGGTCGTTTTGTCGAGTTTTCGCCGAATAAACTCCTTCATTTTCGATGACACAGCGCTCTCACGCTGGCAGCTCGAGAAGAACCCATTGAATTTTGTATTAATGTCAACAGGGCTATCGCCAGTGTCTGAAGTGAGGTAACAAAGAATTCGTGATGACTGGAGATGCCGCTTCATCGATAGAAAGAAAAAAAAATATAACTTTGATTTTTCCAGACCCTCCTTACCAATGTAGATTTTTTAAAATTCAATAGTTTAAAATTAATAAATAATCGTTGGGTATTTTTTGTTTCTTTAAAAAATAATCCCCCCCCCCCCCCAATGTTAACATTATTTCATCTTTGGCATATAAACACGAAAAATGTTAAATATAAGCTAAGGAAATATTAGATTATTGGTGGTAGATCATATTAATTTTTGCGATTTACTTTTATTTGTAGTGCTAGTCTCTGCTCACAAGATGAAATTCTAAATAGAGAACTTTTTTATGGCATAGTCGTAGGTTCGAATCCCACAGCGCCAAAAGTTTGTGTTCATTTATACAAAAATTCACAATTTAATAGAACTCAAAACTAACATATTAGTAACACACAAAAATAAAACATATTAATACTTCGGTTGGTATTAACTACAGCGTTAACCAAGCGGTATAGTTTTAGTCCATAAACGGATACCAAATTTTAATTTAAAAATCTCATTTAGTATATATACTATGTTAAATTGTGAGGTGCTTTATAAAATCAACCCTATTTTCTTAGGTCTAATCAAAATGTTTGTAAATAAATTATGATAAGTAATTTTTTAATAAAAACGGTAAAAAAACATGTCAATTTTTTATTCATGCTTCACGCAAATCTTCGGTAAATCGATTCCAGTAAGGTTATTCATTTAATGCTATAAACGGTTAGGTCCTTTAGTAACTTATAAAGGGTAGCGCACACACTTCCGGCCTGACTCTACATGATTGTGTACACTACGCGGGATCCGCTTTGATGTTCCGCTCTAACCAATATGCCTGGGTAATAATCAAGAGCTCTTCATACACTATCTAGGCGTAAGTGAAATTTGACGTAGTTTGCCTTATGTAGGCAGCCTGCTTCATGTGGAAATTTGATGTAAATTGCCAATATGTTTTGGCATTCTGTGAATTTTTTAATAACACATTTAAAACAGCAATCATGATTTATCAGAAATATTTGATAAATATTGTACCCTACTAGATGGAGTGACGACCTGTGCAAATGTGCGGGAAGTCGATGGATGCAGGTGGCTCAGGATCGTACTTCATGGCAGTCTGTGGGGGAGGCCTATGTTCAGCAGTGGACTCAAACAGGCTGAAATGATGATGATGATTGTACCGTTTCAAGTACCGTAATTCTTTCTACTGGAATTCAGCTGCTGCTAAACTTTTTGTCATATTACAATACCTTACTGTAATATATCTAATTTAAGACTTTTGCAACATATTTACATTTGTGTATCCGACTTTTAACATTTGTATATCCGTGCTCGTTATCTCAGTATCTACAGTTTCCCAATAAAATGAATACAATTCTTCCATTAAATTTTGTAAAGTTTACAAAATTATCTATTACAAGCAACTTTGAGTCGTTCTAATTCAATTTTAAAACTAACCGAAAGGCACGGTAGTCTTTAATCAACATTTGCAGTGACGCTCCGTTTTAAACACAATTCGCAGAATTTGCATAGAAATTGGATTAATGAAACCGTTCCCTCTATACCGGTTTGCGTCTTAATTCATATTTAAATTACTGCAGGATTTAGGATTATACTTGAAATTGCAATTTCTAAATGGCAATTACAAGTACTTCTAGTTTTATTGTTCAAACTTTTATTTTCGAAGAAGAAAAAACATAAATATAGAAAATGATTTTACTAACTCACTTGTAAGGGAGGGATGATTATAGTTTATTTATTGATATATAATTAGTCTAGTCCTGATTGGTGGTTACTGAGCCGTGAATGCTCATTGTCCGGGTGCTCGCCTTTAATTCAATATAATCGAGAAATCCGAGTTCGACCGCCAGTGCCGGCATCAATGAAATTGTTAACTTTAAGTGATGACATATTACTTGCTCAGCGATGAAGGAAAAGATAAATAGGAAACCTGCGTGTATAAATATATATTTTGAAGATATGTGAAGTCCGCTAATCCGCATTGGAGTCGCGTGATAGACAATGCCCTAATACCTTCAATACAGAGGAGGCCTTTGTCCAGCAGTGGGAAATATATAGGCTGTTTTACTTTATACTTTTAGTCTAGTTCTCCTTACATATATCCTAGATTATTTCCAATCTCAGGTGTAAAACGCGAATAGATATATATATAGAGTAGTAGTGTTTTTTGACAATTAATAAGTAAGTGTAATACTTCTATATTGACTAAAGATATTTGAATTTGAACAAAAAATAGTTTAAAAAAGTGAAAGACCTAACCTTGCTTACCAGCTTGGTACGTTCACGTTTGTAAATTGAATTTAGTTAAAACCGCATACTTTTAAAATAAGGTAATACGGGTAGTGATAAAAACCGGCTGTATAAGTGTAAAAATGTATTTAAGCGTTTCACGAGAGCCGCATATGGTAAATTGCTCTGAAAGCCCTCCCGCCTCGATAAAAACGTTTTATCAATGTTGATGACTAAAAAAGTTCCATGTAAATATTTAAGGTAAAAATGGGTACTTGTAATGTTTGAGAATATGATGTTAATATAATAGGCTAAGCGATAAATATAATGCTGACTGGAAATTAGGATTAGAATGGAAAAGTAGGATTAAATAAACTCAATCGTTAATCCTTTTAAGCCTAACGGTATATGTGAAAAGCTATAACTTCTGCACACAGGTAGTGTGTAGAAGTTATAACAAAAAAAAAACAATTTCATTGCTTGTTCGCCATAGATATTATAAATTCCACAACCGAGGTTCATACGAGTACATGAATTTAAAGAACTTAATAAATATTAATATTATAATTAAGAAAACGTTCTTTAGTCTGGAAAGTGTGCTGTTCTTGTAACGATATCCTGATTCGTATTTTATTATGACGCGGTGAGTTTCTTTTTATATATACGTGACGCCCTATATTTGTAACATTATGTATATTTTATTTATTTCCATACAAGTTGACATAGTTGAAAGCAACGGAACAAAAGTAACAAATCTTATATGTCTGTTCTAGCGACGCCATTAAATTTAAACACTAAAGTGCTAAGTGTTTTGTGCTTTTAGCATTCTGTAACTTAGAGAAGAGTGTATTTTTGTACGTTACATTAAGACTCCCATTGTTGTCTGTTATAAAAATAAAAGCAGTGCTACCTTAGACAATTTAAGTTACCAGATATTAAATATATGTGGTAGCTTAAATTGTACAATTTATCTGGTAACTAAAATAGTTAAAATTTTTGGTCCATATTTCACTTGTGGAATTTATATGTAGTCGAAATGTCTTTTCTACATACTTCATGTACATGTGTGTACATATACGAATGACATGGATTGACATTCATTAGACGTAACATTATGGGGGCCGTTACAGTTAAGATAACATCCTTTTGTTACAAAGCTTATTCCATAGAAAAAAATGGCAGATTGTATCTTGAAGTCGTTCAGAAATTAATTATTTTTAAGGAATATTTTGTAAGGCGGTTATTAATTATAACATTTTCGTTTGATCTTGCGTTTTGACGCATAGTTAAAATGTGCCATTGTGTGACCTTTATATGTCATAGGTTTAGTCGTACGCCGACCTACGTACTATTTCAGAATGAAAAAGAAAACACTAATGATGCCGACGCCTGTCAAATAGAGGAACTCGTAAATGCTCGGCTTTAATGAGGCTCTTTTTTCCGGTATTTGGGAAGTGTATGTTGCTAGTTTTTTACGCTTTAAGCGTATAATAAATAAAAAATAATAACATTGACTTTAACAAGAGAAGTCGTATTTAGAAAGTAGATTTGTTGATATATGAGGATGATAGAGGTAGATTTGTAGATTTCTTGATCTAAAATCTATATAGAGATCCGTGATAGCTCAGTGTCGGGGCGCACGCTATTAATTCAATATACTCGAGCGATCTGAGTTCAAATCCTGGTGCTAGCGACAATGGAATTATTAAATAAATGTGCTGACTTATCACGTGCTCAGCGATGTAGAAAAACATCCCGAGGACACTGGTGTTCCGTAATACCATTTGTAAATCGGAGAACTTTGCTCAGCAATTTTGAGAAAAGTTTATTTAGAACAGTCCATGGATACTAAAGTCGGATTGTAGCCGCCTTCAGGAGGTACTCGAAACAACATTACTAAATGATCCGATAAATAACTGCACTAGAAAATAGTGTCAAAACTGAAAGATGATGAGAAGGGTAGGATTCAATTGTCTTAATCATTAATCGATGAATGTGAAAGGTGTGAAGGAATGTGAAAAGAATTTATTCTGGGGTGTGTAAAAAACATAATTATATTTGTTATTCTGTTATCATAATATTACTATGCGGTTAATTTGAAAATGTTTTTTCGACTTTGTTTGAGATGGACAAGCGTCATCGTAGACATTAATTAAAAAGCTCTATTGACATTTATACAAGGTACACAGTACTGTCAGCTCTGTCACAAGTGCTTTGTTGTTTTATTCTGTTAAATTTACTAGCCCATAACCTCGTTTTTATTCAACAAGACGAGTTGAGTGCAGGCAATTTGTGTTCTTAAAAAGAAACTGAGATTGTGTTAGGTGACAGCTTTTGTTTTAGTGAAGTAATCCCTTGACCGACTTGCTGAGAATGTTAGATGACAGGAGTCTTAAGTTCATTTTTTTGCAATAAAGTATTACAGCCTCTTGAATACCATTTCTCATTTTTCATTGGCAGGGTACCGAGGGTCGATTCCCGCATAGGACAAGTTTTTGTGTGACCAACAGAATTAATTGCTCCGGATGCGAGTGTTTTTTCATAAGGAACGTTGACGTCATGCAGGCGGCTGGTCATAAAAAAATCTAGCTTTTTTTATCGGTGTCACCTAATATATTTGTTGATTCAGAGCCTTTCGTTATATAGATATTGGTGGAAAAAAATATTTTGAGTACAGTATTATTGTTATGCAAGTATAATCTACGTAGTCAAAAAACGAACTTTTCTCGAGTTTCGAGTCCAAACCCCTAATTTAGCGGTCACACTAATCGATCAAATCTGAGTGATTTACTATACAGTAAATACAATAAAAGTAGACTATTTTGTTTCGATGAAACAGGGAGAAATAATAGATCAAGTTTCATATAGTCCTCATGTGTGAGACGTTATTAAAAATTTAATTTACTATCTATCAGGGCAACGATACGACACGGTGATGTGCAGATCTAATGTAGGGGAAAGGAGTGTGCGTCTAGTGTCGAAGCGGCTGGGGGCGAACGCTTCATTATCCCCGTCGAATCATCAGACATGGGCAGGTTAATTGAAGTTCAGCTAAACTCCGCATTTCATTAACGTGCACTGAATTTAGTGAGGCGTACACTACAAGTATATGGCAAACGATATTATTATCTATGTTATCATATTACTGTTTTCGGCATAAATCCAATTTCGAAATCTACGCGGTACATGTGTCCTTAGTTCGTTAATATCACATGTTTAAAAAAAAATAATGTACTTGATTGTGTAACTATATATCATCATTATGATTTCAGATCGTTTAAATTCACTACAGGCAAATGTCATCTCACCATGGCATCTGCAACCCTACGAGCGTTGCAGATGCAATGGGCGGCTGTTGTCACTTAACATCAGTTGAACCGCCAGCTCGCTTGCCACCTTCTCACATAAAAAGAGGAAGTATTGTACTATCGTGTTTCGTCTTGTGAGTGAGATAAACAAGACCCACTTTCTCAAAGGTTAGCACCGCATCTACAAACACCAGGTATTGCAGATGTCCATAGACTGTGGTAATCAATGAATTCCAGTTGAACCGCTTGCGCGGTTTCTATCTTTTGATAAAAAACGTGTGTGTACTTTTACTACACGTAAGAAGTTATATTTCATTAGCATAACAAAAGAAATATAAATAAAAAGTTTATCCTATGTGCCAGTAAGAGCCGTGATAGCTCAGTGTCCGGGCGCTCGCCTTTAATTCAATATACTCGAGCAACCTGAGTTCAATCCCCGGTGCCGGCACCAATGAAATTGTCAATTTTAAGTGCTGAATTATCACGTGCTCAGCGGTGAAGGAAAACATCGTGAGGAAACCTGCATATTTTCGAAATAATAACAAAAAAAAAATATTTCGAAGATATGTGAAGTCCACCAATCCGCAGTGGGGCCGCGTGGTGGACTATGCCCTGATACCCTCTGTATAGAGGAGGCCTTTGCCCAGCAGTGGGACATGTATAGGCTGATACTTTACTTTTTTACTTTTATGTGCCAGTACAGCAATTGATTGCGACGGCTTGGTTAAATAACTGCGAATTATACATAAACTAGCTTTTCGCCCGCGGCTTCGCTCGCGTTGAAGAGTTGTACTATCGTGTTTCGTCTTGTGAGTGAGATAAACAAGACCCACTTTTTCAAAGGTTAGCACCGCATCTACAAACACCAGGTATTGCAGATGTTCATGGACTGTGGTAATCAATGAATTCCAGATGAACCATTGCTTCAAATGCTAATTAACAATGTAGAAAGAAGGCGTTAAGATTTTCGTCGCTGTGGCTATCAGCCGTTTAGCTCAGTGGCAAGAGCGTCAGGCCGCGAATGCCGAAGACGTGGGTTCGATTCCCACAGCGGCGACAATCTTTTCGTACTTTTTCTACATGTTTTAATGTCCAGATGAACCGCTTTCGCGATTTCCATCTTTTGATAAAAAAAACGTGTGTGTACTTTTACTACACGTAAGAAGTTATATTTCATTACACATAGGTTCACCTGATAGTAAGTGAATACCGCCGCCCATAGACCTCTGCTACACCCGAGGGTTACAGATACGTTGACAACCTTTTAAAATTGGGCTCCGGCTACCTCACTCACCAGATGAAACGGAAAAGTATTTGTCATACTTCCACTTTACGCTGGTCTTCAACCATTTAAATCGGTTCAGTAGTTTTGGCGTGAAAGTGAGACAGACAGACAGAGTTACTCTCGCATTTATAATATTAAAAGTATGGATGTTGCTGGATTACTACGGCAACCAGTAGCAGAAAGTTGCTATTGGTTGCCGTAGTAATAAGTTGTTCGAAATTGGTCGCTTTGCAACCGACTTCATCACATCGCTGTGGTTTTTCACCCGCATCGTTAAAGTTTCACTCTGATATTTTTCCAAACGCACCAAGAGAAGTATAACTTCAAATAGGTAAAGTAGGAAATTGTGAATACCTGCGCTCGATTCGTATGTTAGAATAGACTATATGCCCAATCAGCCTCAAAGCCATGCGTTTAAAGAGGAAAAGAAGTGTTGTCAAGGCCCATTGAGCTATCACATGGAAGCTTTTATCGCTCCGCACCCCGCAATCGGCACAAAAACTCTTACGCGTTGATAATGGGATCGATGAAGTAAAACAGACCGTATGTAACAGAGAAAGAGTATAAATTTGAAAGATAAAAATTTGAACCACAATTCTGAATGGACTCCCACACTTTCATTGAGGGGAACTGAAATCACTTTTTTCAGGCATAACACGAAATCCATATCGTATTTCGTTTTAAAATCAATAAAGTATCCTAAAAGTTAAAATGTTTTGTCTAATTAAGTTTATCTATAATGAAATATGCCTCTTAATTTGTATATAAAATAGTAATACATAAAGATTTTTTTACATAATGATTAGATTGGTATTTAAAAGTATGGCTTGATAATGTTAAGCAAATAGTAGGAAATTAAAGACATGGTTAGGAATGTGGATGAGTCGAGATTAAAATGTGTTTGCCACTTATTTTAAAATTAGAGACTTTAAAATACTTCGTAAAATAGCTTATTTACGGTGACAACCATTTCTTCTAATGGTTAAGAATACAACATTTCTTTAGTATATATGTTTAATTACGCAGTCATTCTCACAGCTGGAAAGTAAACTCACTTTTATGACAAAATTATACATATACTTTAAGCGAAAACAAACTTTCGGTCTTTATAGTGCAGCATGTAAAATATATTAGTTTTAAAAGAAATCTAGACATGATCAAAGACAGACTTAAAGTACAGTCCTGAACAAATACTGTCTGACTTGGCTTAAATTTTTTAATGAAAAAAGTAATTGAGACACAATGAGATAATTATAAAGAATTTTTTATTAATAACACGAGGTGATGGCTTAATGTTTTGGTTGGTCGCTAACTGTGCCATGGTGTGGTGTCAGCTTTGTGTCAAGGCCCTACGCTATGCAGATATCGACGTGACCAATCGATGCTATGACTGACATCTGACGTATTACGATGACGTTTGTCATTAGCCACTAGAGTTGAAACGATAAACGCTATCAGTGTAAAAATCCCTAGAAAATTCAACAAAATAGTTTACATATACAGAACGTCAAACATTGTTGCTGTAATGTGTGTTTGCAGGAATTAGGCTTAAATTAAATTAAATTCATTGTATATAAAACTATTTTACGGATACATTTGCGTTTTCATGTTTCCAATCCCTATGTTCTTCGGACAGTATATTCCGTGAATGTTGTGAAATAAAAGGAACTTAAAGACAATGTCAGGAAATTAAGGGCCATTTAAACGCATATGATTCGAATACCTTATTTACAAAAGTTCTAACTTCAATATACACGATAATATTATATTAATATTTTTAAATTATGTTAAAGCAAATTTCAAGTTGCTTCATGAATTAGGTTGTGACAATGATTGTCGCTGCTATATTGCACAGAACATTAAAGTACTTTTTTATTTATTTACGTATTTACAAGACGAAGGAAAATCATTGAAGTTAGATTTATAATCCATTCCCTTCTTTAGTTTCCTTTGTAGTCATCAAAAATACGAGCTAATAGAAGTAAAGGTGAAAAGGCACGCGGCATAATAAGAATTTTGAAATTATTTCGTTGCGTGCTCAAAGAAATTCGAACGACGATTTCGTATTCCTGAAATTGTTATAACGTGAACCGACTTAAGTTAGCTCCACTACAAATTCCAATAGACGCCAGTAGAAACAAAAGCTCATGCGTCTCTGAGCTTTTATGGGGTATGTATAGCTTTTCATAGATGTTTTAACGATAGAAATAATTTAATGTGGAATATTTTGTACACGTGGCCATTCTCAATACGCCTTAAGTGCGTGGACTGAGATTCAAACACAAACACACACACACACACACAAACTGAAGTAGAATACTGACCCTAAGGCGCAACAGGCTTAGGGTCAGTATTCTACTACAGCTTAATAGTTCGTAACGAAGCTATGACGATCTCTGATACAGAGATTGTCGCGATGTTTTGTATTCATAGATAAATTTATAAGTATTCTGCGCCAGAGGGTGTGGGTTCGATTCCCACTACTGGAAAAATATTGTGTGATGAGCATAGTGTTTTTCTAGTGTCTGGGTGTTTATATATGTATAATGTGTATTTATTTACAAAAGAAAAGTAATGTTTAAGTATGTCTATCAGTTTTCTAGTACCCATAGTACAAGCATTGCTTAGTTTGGGACTAGAGAACGTTGTGTAAAAAGAATGTGTTAAATTAAATGTGTGTTAAATTTAAACTTAACAAGTCTGTGTAAAATGTTTTAAAGTTGTAATTAATGAATTTCATTTAGTCTTATACCTTTAAACGAGCAATTCTTGTATATACGTATATATATATAATCTGAGTCTCGGAAACCGTTCAAACGATTTTCGTGATATTTAGTATCCAGGGGGTTTCGGGGGCAATAAAGCGATAATCGATTCAGGCAATGAAAAACTGCTACAATCATTAGAATACGAAGATAAATTTAGCCACCATCTACAAAGTTATAAGAGCTCAGATGGGAAAACGGGCGGTTCCAAAACCATAAGACCCCGGCTCGAGTCCAGATGATTTTTCAATTACTTTTTCCTTTGTATCATGTTACTTTTTTGTGAGAAATAAAAACCGAGAAAAGCTCGGTCATTCAGGTACTTTAACTTAATCTTCCACTTGTTAGTATATTATTTTTCTAAATAATAGAACAAGTCTGCTGCTTTTACCCATTGTGTACATTGAGTTTGTCAGTACAATGTTGCTATACAGTTACCTTTCCGACGCGTTCGACAATAGTTGATGCAAACTTATAGTTCTCCCGATTACAAGAGCTACTAATAAATAATGTTTATAATGTTCATCGAGTTAACTTGTCTAATTAATAATCCGTTACATTGTATATCATACAGTAACAGCTTTAATTATTATTTTATGTTACAAGCGAAAATTATTTTACTTTAAATGTCAGTCCTTAATATATGTGGGTTATATTAAATGATTTGCTTTTGGTGATTGCCACAGTAAAGTGAAATCCACTGCTCGGCAAAGGCTTCGCCTGTAAGGAGTAGTCCATCACACGACCCCACTGCGAATTGTCAGACTTCATATATCTTAGAAGTATTGTTTGTTAGTATTTCGAAAATGTGAAGGCTTCCTCGTATGTTTTCCTTCACCTAGCACGTGATAAATCAACACTTAAAATTACCAGCTTCGTTGATGCCGGCCCCGGGATTCGAACTCAGGTATATTGAGCTATCATAGTTAGGTTTGCATAATAATATAAGCATTCGTATTCATAGGAATATTTTGTGGACTTTGTTTAATTTCAATTCATTAGCAATATTTTGAAAACGCGTCAGCCAAATATAACCGATTAGTTGAAGCACACTCGACGAATCGATCCGCTGTTGTAAAACAATGGAACAGCGGAAATATTTCCACTTCATAACGGTTTTGCAAAGCGGTCTCATGTTGAAAACACTCACTGAAGTTTACAATGTATTTCTCTCTGGCATTGTGCTCCGCACAAACGTGGGACTGTGAAACAAAGCGAATGCATGTCGGCGATGACTCTACCGGACAGATTCATCTACTAATGAATTACTCTTTACTTTGGAATGCGTTCCCGCGAATCATATTGTGGATTTTTTTCATGTTGGAGCAGAACCAAATTCGTTTCAGCTTAAAACAGTGGAAGTCTGTTAGCAAATGTTGAGTGGAATATTTTTGTTCATGCTGATGTAATATCAAAAAAACTAGATTAGACTGTAGCCTTTTGCATAATATGTACCCTTTTATCAATTTTGTCACACGTATACTCATTACCAGAATGAATAATCAAACTGTTATTGACTTATTTTTGTTAAAATTCTAGCTAACATATCTTCAGTATCGTTAAAAGCTATTACTGTTTAATTTTTTTACCATTACTAGGTATGATTATAAAGTTAGTGTAAAGTGTTTGACATTTAAAATCGTTGTTTCATTGTTATTTATGCAATGGACAGAAACCTAAACAAAAACTGTACTCTTAATTTTCTTTACAAATATACGTGAACCCCCAATAATAGAAAAGCATTTATAGGGATGTCACGCGATATGCAGTTCACTTTGTGTTGAAATTCTTATAACTGGAACACGTTCTGTCGACACGATACGCTGGAAACATAGAGTTTTTTTACCACATTCTACAGTTTTCCCTTTCAACGGAACAAATAACTGGTCAGAGACATGTACTCCAACCTAGAAAAAAAAAAACACAGCTCCAACGAGAAAGTGTCTACGGGTTTTGAGCGCAATGCATTCGATGCGCGAAGCAGAGTCAACTTCCATCAAACAAATCTAAAACGAGCGATCCAACAGCCCATACAGTTAGCGTTACTCCCATTTAGCGTACCATGCAATGCCACAACGCCGTTGCACACATATAAACAAAATAACATACACGATTCTACCACATACCCATGAAGCAGGCGGATATCTCGGGAAGGGCGCGATGGTCTTCGTGGCGACATTGCTTGGGAGCTCGCTCTTGATGCCCCTCTTCAGCCGCTGTTTCCTTCTCTCCCGCGATTTCGCTCTTAGCATAAGAGCTGCCTGCATACTTGCCAGTTTCGTGGCCGTGTGGGAGCGCGCTTACAACGCAGCTCAGAAAAGCCCCGACGCGCAGTCAAGCAAACGAACACTAGACGATCCTCCGTACAGTCCGTAAGAAGCGTTGCACTCGCGTGTGACAATCCTTTCCGTAACTGACGTTTACTACTAACGCTAGCGTGACTAATTGATATTTGAAAATGTTATTTTAGATAAAATTTCGTAAGTGTATATATTTTAGATGATTCAGAAAAACGCGAGTTTAGTTCGATTTCACTTGTGCAAGTCCGATCATAGATCTAAGTTTTTATTTTTCGTTCACTTAAATATTATTACTTGATAAAGATAGGCACGAGAAAGGCGAGAAAACTAGGTTTTATTAATTTTTAATTTAACTTTATTACTCTAAAAAGATATGTTTGTGGTGTGAAAACGAGTATGGAAGCAAGCACAATTTGGCTTTCAATGTTGAACGAGACAGTTTTAGTTCGGATCTTCTTTAGACGATGTTGTCACTCATGTTTCGTTCCGCACGTCAAGACGCAGTCTCTGATACTTCGACGCCTGCCACCGGACGCTACTCTCCGCTAGGTGTCGCTGTTTCATGGCCGGCCTACTTTTCTCACTTCGCGTACCGACACTTCTCCGCAACACATATTAACGACGCGCTCAAACGGCAAACGCTACGAGAACAACGTTAAAGCGGACGAACAAATTGCGGGCCGCGGGCTCCCAAACGGAACGCATCTAAAAGGTGACGTCTTACATTGCATTGTCTTGCGCGCGCATGCGGTATGCACCAGAGCAACTTACACCAACACCCGTACGGGGCTTGCGTTAACACACAACATATAGGCCGTTACATCTATGGTATGCATGCTGGCTATGGCGCAAAGACACTGAGGCACAACATCGCAGGCAGTGTACCTCGACGGTATGGCATGGTGAGTGTGGGGGGGGCGGCGGCGGCGCGAGGAGGCGGGACTCCCAGTGCTGGCAGGAGTAGGCGCGGACGCCGGTGGGTGCGGGGTGGAGGGGGCTGCGCGGGCGCGGGCTCGACGGCGCTGGCTGGCGGCCGTGCTGGCGAGCCTGCCGGCGGAACTGACGTTTAGGACGTCCCCATTTTACTACGGTCATCATGGCACGGTGAATGGAACAACAGTTTTGGCAGCCCTAACCACTCGTATCGTATTCAGGGCCTTCACTAAGGGCCCTTAGTGAAATCAAATTTCATAATGTGCAGGGTTTTCACTCGAAGTCAATTTCGAATTAAATACGCCCACTATGATGTGGTGTTTTCTTCGTACATCATTACGTAAACCCATTAGAAAGATATTTCAGGTTTATGAATCTCTCCATGCTCTCCCGTTTTTATGTGTCTGTAATTAACAATACACTCGGAAACTATTTAAGAGCATTTTCATTGCTTATATCATGGTTATGAAAAAATAGTTAAAAAATACAAAATAAATGATCATTATCTTTGAAAAGTTTATGGGGAGATACGAGTGGCAAGGGCTAGTAAAGTCTTAAATTAACAGAACAGCAGAATAAGCAGTTTGACACTATACTCTATGAGAATTGTACGGTCTTTTGTTAACTGTCAAGATAATGTATTACGCTTTCTTGGTCATAAGGCATTTGATATTGATAATTTCTCAAACTATTCTCTAATTATATCTCTTTAATAATTATATCATACAAGTTTGGTCCACAGCTTATCACCACGTGACAATTGCAAAAATCATTTTCACAAATATCCTTCAGAATTTAGGTTATTATCAGGTCTAAAAGAAAGGCAAATGCAAAAATAATGTTACAGTTTAAGCTTTACCAAATGTAAATTTATGTGGACCCCAGGACAGACAGGAATTTTTAAATATACACTAAGCAAATAAAATTAAAGCGAATTACACTTCTGTACTCATTCTCCTTTGTCCCTTTGGTTTTAATTTAGTAAATTCGCAAGACAAATTGCTGAAGCGATATTATTTGTCAAGATTTCTCGTCTCCGACTTTAATAATGGAAGCCCAAACGATATTGCTCTAAGTAGACCAGAAAATTTGTAATGAGAAATATTTGTACAAAGTGCAAAAGAAAAAGAATTTTTATTCAAATACAACTATCAGGCACAGCTGCTGTGTCAGGAAAACAAAATGGAAATTAATACAGAACACGTGAGATTTTTTTGAATCTAAACACAGCAACGTTACCGTGAGTTATATGGAATGATATGGTAAAATTATTATTAATCTAGAAGTACATAAAGTATATTATTAAATACGCAGTTTTATCCTAACCGTCCCTTGATAATTCAGCACTGATGATGATTTGCGTTTGTAAGGAAATATTTATAACTTCGTTAGTATTTATAACTTCTTTAAGTAATGACTAACTTTCCCAATTTTCGCCAAAAATTACGACAGACTAATAGCGTAAACCAGAACCAAAGTTAAAGAATACTAATATGGCCCATTTAGGCCCATGAGGTGTACTCATGAAAGTATTTAACTGGATCATTCTTAAATTTAAAAAGTCCTATAAGGTTTTCCATAGTGTGATTTACAAACAACTTATTATTTTACTTTTGCCGTCTGTTTTTTCAGTTTGACAGCCATACGCAGGAATTTCAATTATAGATTAACTTGAAATAAAATGAAAGAAAAGACGTCCAATCTTAAAGGCTGATTCATAAGACCAATTGTCACTGGCACAATTAAAACTACAACGTGAGGGTAACTTTGTTTGTATCCCCGACATTTTTGTCTATGGCCAGTATTTTTTGCCACTGACACTTGGCACAGTTAAAACTACAAAGAGTGTCCCCTTCTTTGCAACCCCGATTAACAACTGAACAACTGCTTATTGTCTATGGTTGTTTTTTTTTTAATAGTAAGTCGCACGAGTGCTCACCTTACGGCCCGCGAGCGACGCGCCGCCCGCCGCCGCGTACATGCACCGCGGCCGCGCGCGCTCACTCGCGACGCGCCCTCATCGCACGCGGCGCGTTGGCGGGCAAGCGACGCGCCCGCCCCGCCGCATCGGTGCCCCTACTCACGTGCACCTACAACACCAGGCACCGTTAACAGCACTCGGGCCCCGCCTCGATGGCGTGACGTAAGCGCGTTATCGCCGCACTGTACGAGCCGATGATAGGACATTACTAGGGTCGTGGGATTCGATTCCACGACGCCCGCACCTGCACCTGTCCGTCTTCTATGGTAGACGACTCTATTTGTGTATTAGTGTGTGTGTGACCCGATCGTAAACGTTATCGCCGCATTGTATGAACGATGATAGGACATTACTAGGGTCGTGGGATTTGATTCCACGACGCCCGCACCTGCACTTGTCTGCATGGCACGGCCGGGGAAGGTGCAATCTTCAACCTAGTTCGTTCCACCCCGCCTTTTCCCTGTTAGATACGAATTCTATCGTCTTTGAAAAACATTAAACGTGCATTCAAGCCATTTATTTATCCCTTTCCTTTTTAATTATATCCGTAAATCACTTAAAACATATGAGTTTATACAAAAACAATGTAGGATTTAAATTAAGAACAATATTGAATATAAAATATATTGTTGAAATACATCAATCGGTACTTAAAAAAAACACAGCGTCATAACGGAATTACAATGCGTTGCATAGATTGACTACATTGCTAAAAGATTTATAACATGTTTGTGATCAAAAATTGTAGTGACATAATGCATCCATAATATCCTGAAAAAAATTAAGTACTACGAGAGCCACTGCTGTTAAAACGGTTTTCAGTTAATTGCACTCAAAGTCAGGTATGCTCTTACGTTAAGTTCGAATATCAGAATAACGAAAGTGAGAATGCACATGGACCATTAAATATAGGTTCGCTCGGAAAATATCTTTCATTTTCAGAAAAAAAATGATTCGTTTCCATTTTATAGCATGTGAGAAACACATGTAACACACTAATACACTAAATAATTATAAAGAAAATGAGTTAAAAATGTATATAGTAGTTACATATTTGTGTATTTTTGTTTTTCTATAAGCTTCGTAATTACGACACTTAAATTTACGAAACTGAAACTTACTTACGAAACTTAATTAATTTAACAAATTACTCAGTATAACCTCGCACTTACCAAGAATACATAATTACTTTTTATGTCACATGCAAAATTGTCCCTCATTATGAGCTCACTGTTGCACTGTCTCATATTAATTATTTTAATAAATCTTTCTTTTTACTTACACTACTAATGCGGTATCAATAACCGTAGATAGCTTAATTAAATGAGCATTTATGATCACATAAGTTATACAAGGTATAACACATTTCATGATAGTTATTTATGTAACAAATGTTGGTAAAAATGTAATACTTTTTAATAATAATATTTTTTTTAATCTAATTTATGATAATGATCATTTGAGTAATTTTTTAAGACAAAAAGTGTAATAAAAATATCCATATCTTTTTTCATATATCTGACTTCTCATTACATAATAAGATACTTATTTGTCCTATCCTTTAATTTTAACGTCTAGAAAAACAAACAACTCTGTCCTTCACACTGACAAATAAATCATATTAATACTTGTCATGTACGAATTTAAATTCCATTGCTGGATAATCCATAACTATGCAAGAGGAAGACAATAATTACATGGTACGTTTTTTAAGTTACGTTATATATGTTTAAAATTGAAATACAGGTGTGTACTTGCATTTCAATTTTAAACATATATGACGTAACTTGATAACTTTTACAAGAGTGTTCTTGCGTTAGGAAAAAAATACACTTTATTCCAATACCACTCTCCGATCTCATTGATGTACTGAAGTTATTCAAAAACTAGTTCGAAGGATCTACAAGTTTAACCAAAGCGGCGTATTTCGATATCTCAAAAGCGTTATAACTTTAATGGAATAAATGATCAAAACCACTCCACGGAGCTTGCTGAAGCGACCTGCGCCAATCTAAATTCATACTGTTATAACGTAAAGTGTTTGCCAACTTGTGGGTACAATGCCTACGAGAATTATGAATAAGATCCTCTTAGAACGTTGTGTGTTTTCATATTAAGTTTGTTAGCGAGTAGTTCTTTTATTTACTTAATAACTTAGTTGCCTGAAGGAACAGTGTATTATTTATTAGAATACTTTACAGCACATTTCATGGTTAATGGTCATACTGGGTCTCCCATAAGTAGCACGACAAACTTAAGGAGGAGGTAGGGTGACGGTTCATATACGAAAAAAAAAATGAACTGGCGGTTCACCTGATGTTAAGTGATAACCACCGCCCATGGACATTTGCAATACAGTTGCATGTGGCATTGCCAACTTTTAATAAAGAGGGCCCCGGCGACCTCACTCACCACACGACACGCAGAAGTGCAACACTTCCACTTCATGCCGGTCTTCTGTGAGGTCTTGATATCCCCCAGGACGGATCTGCCCATTCGTGCAACAGTAAAGGCGGTTGCCTAGCCCTATCACAGTCAACAAATTTCGAATCGTTAAGCAAATCAGACCGCCTAAGCCCCATTCATGAAGTTTACGACTCAGTATTTGGAGACATTTCCAGGTAGTCGATACAATTTCCGATGGTACTCGAACTACCAGGAAATATCTCAATGTCTTGAAAATGATGACGCCTGTCATTCGCTTAGGCTTGTCTTATTGCTTGATCTTATTATAATTTAACAAAAAACAGACTCGGGTGTTGGTTATTACTAAATAAAGTGTAATTACATATTTGGTAAACAGTGTCTCATCAATAAATAAATGTTATAATAAATGTTTGACTTCGAAATTATATTTTAACGGTTACGTTCAGGGTTATATAGAGTTCAAAGAACGTTTAGATTGACCGATAACCAAGAAATATCGTGTTGTTAGGGGCAATAAATAACACGTAACAATTTTCTGACGAAATTATTTTATTACAAAGTTAATATAAGAAAGTTTTCTCTACAAAATTAATACTTCAACGAATTATAAACATTTTTTTTTATCTGTCATGTACTATAAATCCGTAGATCAATTCGCACTTAATTTATTCTTTTACACTCTAAAAAAGTCAAAAATCATGAAAGTTATGTATCTGTTAACATTATAAATCAACACAAAGTCACGTATCGCGCACTCTTCTCGTAGCACATGTGCTACGGGAGGCGTAGCACATAGTGTTCTATTAACAGTTTTGGTAATACATCCACATCGGTATAATTTATACATTCAGCATTCGTTTAAAAGCTTTTAAAATTAAGTTCCAAGCAAGCTAGAAAGCTGTGATTGAAACAACCATCAGAGAAAAAAATTATTCGAAGTACTTCCAAGGCAAGTAGAGCTTTGATAACTTTTGCTTTATGCGACTGCAATTTCAAATTAATGTAGTTTCAATTTGGTTTGAAGTTTAAGCCTCTTTGAACGAATTAATAAGCATATACATGCCGTGTGTAAAAAAAAAAGCTTAAAATAGAACGCATATTTAATTTTTTAAATATTATATTGCAACTTTATTTTTTTTAATTGTTATGGTTTAACGAAGGATATTGAAATTTTCATTCAGCTTTTCTTGCCCAATTTGTAGGCTAAATTAATAATTTTAATAATTGATAAGTAGAATATTTTTACAGGTGGTAGTTAAAGCTATCACTTTACTGCAATTGGAGTTGATATTTTCAATCATAGACAACGAAGATTTTAATGTTTAAATACTTTATTATACTTAGCATCAATACAAGTCGACACAAAGCCCTACAAGTAATTAAGGGATTGGGAGAGATGCGTGATGAAAAATTTCATGGAAGTAGCAAGTTCTGTGGCGGTTAACAAAAGGAACAAATGAATAATTGTCGGCCGTATGACAAAATAGGCCTGAAGGAATAAACTAAATGGTTAAGTGACGTAATTGAGTGTAGTTTCACGACAGAGGTACGCTACCCACATGAGAATAGCGCTATCGAATGCCTACTCTATAATTAAAAACTGAAGGCGAATTGTTACCATCAGTTCTATATTTGCTGATAGCGTCTCTCACTTATTTAAAAAAATTAATAAGCGGACGCGCCAACTGTCAAGTTCTGGGACTTTCGTATTGGTCGCGACTGTATTCCGATAAGGGACAAAATACACGTGTCCTTGTACTTTTTTTACAAGTAGCTGTCATGAATTCATAGCATTATAGTTTTTTTTTTCTTTTAATTAAAAAAAAATTAGGATTCAAAGATAATTTTAATTGAACATGTTTTATAGTGACTATAATAGTATCACGATCTTTTGACGCTATTTAAATCAATTCGGATTTAATGCTTAGTTTTGTGTTCTTTTTTAATAGTGCGTTTGAATAATATATTCTATGTCAACTTTTCAACTTTATTGTTTCAATAAAAAAACTGCAAACTGCACTTAAACGAGAATTAATACAAAGGCCTTTTTCCAATTGCTCCCAAAGGAAAGTCACGAATGTTTGCATAATTTAACTCCCGCCGGTCTTTAAGTTTAAAAGGCAATCTCACAATTAAAACCCATTAAACTTAAAAATTCATATGCACTCTGAAATTAAACGAGCTGAAACTGATTACATAGAAAATTAATCAGACTGGCTGCTTTATTTTCAAAGGCTATTTAGGTCGGCGCCCCCCCACTTTCGTCCATAGAATTTCAAAATAAACTTTGGCGTGGTTTCGCTTACACTACATTTCTAACGTTCAGAATATGCATTAAACTGTCGTGAAGTCTTGTGAAGAAGTAAAGGACATCTGTGATATAATTGTTTATGATATATGTTATCCTTTAAACGAGCAATTCTCGTATATATATCTATATAAAGTAAAAAAAAAGTAAAGTAACAGCCTATACATGTCTCACTGCTGGGCAAAGGCCTCCTCTATATAGAGGGTATATAGTATGCGGATTGGCGGACTTATATCTTCGAAATATTTTTTTGTTATTATCGAAAATATGCAGTTCCTCACGATGTTTTCCTTCACCGCGGAGCACGTGATAAGACAGCACTTAAAGTTAAAAACTTCATTGGTGCCGGCACCGGGGATCGAACTCAGGTTGCTCGAGTATATTGAATTAAAGGCGAGCGCCCGGACACTGAGCTATCACGGCTCTAATATATATCTAATCTCTAATAATATCTATATATATATATATATATATATATATAATCGGAATCTCGGAAACGACTCCAATGATTTTCATGAAATTTAGTATCTGCGTAGATTCGGGGGATTAAATTTCGCCGCAAAAAAAATGTTATAATAGCTCGGTCGGTAATCGGGCGGCCCCAAAACAGACGGCCGCGGTTCATATCACGATCATTTACACACTTACTTTTTTACTTTTTTTTCCATACCACATCATTACTTTATTTTTTATTTTTTTATTTCCAAAATACATGATTTACCAAAAAACCGAGCAAAGCTCGGTCCTCCAGGTACTCTTATATTTAATTAAGCAAACGCCTGACAGAAGCGTACGTATGTGTATGTACGGACGTTCGTATTGCAATGCTGCCTAAAGGATACGAATATTTTATTATTAAGGTTCCATTGTGTAACATGACGGATTTTATATAACTATCTGTGCCCGCGACTTCGTCCGCGTGGAATTTTAAATAAAAAATCTTTCAAAAAGTTATTTCTTCTTTCCTTTTTATTGTCTTTTATTACATCAGCTATCTGGCAGTGAAAGTCCCGTCAAAATCGGTTCAGCCGTTTCAGAAATTAGCCGGAACAAACAGACAGACAGTCAGACAAAAATTGTAAAAAATGTTATTTTGGTATGTGTACCGTGTATAAATCCATATGCATTTAGTAAAAAGCGGTTATTTTAAGATTACAAACAGACACCCCAATTTTATTTATCTGTACAGACTAGCTGTGCCCGCGACTTCGTCCGCGTGGAATTTAAAATTAAAAAAAAAAGCACTGCAGATTGGCGGTCTTCACATATATTAGAATTGTTTTTGTTATTTTTTCGAAAATATGCAGGTTTACTCACGATGTTTTCCTTCACAGCTGAGCACGTGCAAGCACGTGCGAGCACGCTAAGCATAGCTTGTACTCTGGGTACTAGAAAACATAAACATACTTAAACATACTTTTTTTTTGTAAATAAATATATGTTATACATATATAAACACCCAGACACTAGAAAAATACTATGTTCATCACACAATATTTTTCCAGTAGTGGGGATCGAAGCCACACCCTGTGGCGCAGGAGGCAGGTACACTACCCACTACGCCATTCGGGTCGTGAATTAACAATTTCATTGATGCCGGCACCGGGGATCGAACTCAGATTGCTCGAGTATATTGAATTAAAGGCGAGCGTCGGGACACTCTTCACGGATGTACTAATTATATGCCCTTATATTTCTCCAATCTTCGGATGGTATATGTTGAATAAAGAAAAATATGAATTAAAGCTTTTACAGCACTAAATTCACTAGACCCGTTACAACAAAACGATGACTACTTATATTAAAAAACTGACTAGCAAAGATGAAAAATTGGTTTACATTCTAACAAAACTCCGAGGTCATCACGAAGTGATTCATAAATATCGAAGTGATTTCACACCGCCAGCGCATGTCGGCAGTGCTTAATGTAGGTTTAATAACTACCCTTTGGCGTCGGCAATAAAAGTATGAAACGAGTTGGTTACACAGAAATAATAAGTAACGTCAACGTTGGTTAAGATTTAGCGCTAACTTGGTTGATGTTTGAACAGTGCTTGCTGTTTGTTTCTACGCTTTGTTGAAACAACTTATACGTAATAAATTAAGGCAGTGACTTACAATAATTAGTGCTCTCTCTTCGAAGTATTGAATATTTTCTAAGAATATAAAAAAAATTGTCACCGGTCTACATCACTTTGAAGGTTTTGGAAAACTATATAATTGTTCTATAATTGTTCGATTGTTTTATGACTAGCAAATGACTGTGGTAGGGCCATGCAACTGCTTCTATATTGTATTATTGTAAGAATGGGCAGGTTTGGTCGTTGAAATACCTACCTACAGAACAGAAGACCTAACGGAAGACTAGCGTGAACTGGAAGTCTGGTGCATAAGTTAACCTGGGATCTCAGGTGGATCGTCTACTCACTTAGAATATTTTTAAATAATAAAATAATGCAGGAATAGTGATAATTATTTAATGTTGAAAGGAGACATAAAATTTATTATTATTGAATTATACAATACAACGTACACGCACGTCTGTCCTCCCTGCAGCAGGTCTGCCCGGGTAAGTACCACGACCTCATAGAAGATTGGCGTGAAGTAGAAATATAACACTTCTGCGTCTCGTCTGAGTAAGGTAGACGCCCACTTTATTAAAAGATGGCAACGCATCTGCAACCCTACGTGTGTTGCAAATGTCAATGGGTGGCGTTTGTCACGTAACATCATAGATAACATAAATCATTGATTGGACACGGAAACTTGATTGAAAAAGTCTCGAAAACTTCCTCTATTCGCATTTGCATTTCGCCTATCATATTATTTAGTAAATAGGCATTATTTAAATTTTTGAAATTGGCTCAGCAGCCCAAGACAAATTCAGACTTTAACTACACTTGACATGTTTCACCTAAAGCTCTCGCCTGACCGAAGCGTCATCAAAATTAAGAAGTAGGTCGCGAGCACGACGTCAAGAAGCTTAGAGTATCTGCTATAAGAAAGGGCTCACTTGTTTTTGTCATCAGGTTTTATACAAAAGATATGGTTCGTCAGGCCCCAAGAGCTCTTTCGAGCGATAAGTGTTGTTCTTTTAAAATAAAATAACAGTATAACAAAGACGGGGCCTATCGAGAACACAATAGAGTAGTGATCCATCTTTATAAAGCGTATGAAGCAAGCAATGTCTTCAATATTTTTTAAATTTACCGATATGATCTTTTACGTAAGACCTTTCATTTCAATTTTTGTACGTAAACGTTTAAAATTAAGGCGAAAGTAACCTTTGTTAAAGAACATAAAGTCATAATTTTTCACGAGAATTACGCATTTAATAACAATTTTTGTCTAATTACTTGGGAAGGGTATTAAAGGTTTCGCAAATTATAAGTTTTCAAAGAAGTTGTGGAGACAATTAAAAGTTTTCAACTTTGAAATTTCAGGAGCTCCTTTTTCAGTGAAGGTTCTCGTGTAATCTTATACCAACGCATAAACAGAGCGGACGGCCTTAGTTACTTCACTTTTCTCCCGTACAGCCATTCCCGTTCTTGAATAAATAAAGAGCTGATATTAAATGCATTTTTAGGGACCGGATTCTTCTCTGGGAATTATTAAAAGATCGTTTATGAGTAAACGTAGTAGATTAAAAAAAGGTACTAGCAAATCCGAAAATAAATATTTTCTGCCTATCAGTGTACACCTTATTCCCTGTGACTTAATTTTTTCGATCAAATTAGGTACAATGATGAAATTGCTGTGTTCGTCATTTGGTAAAACAGTATACGATTGGTAAAACGAAAGTGGTAAACGTATTTAGTTCTTTCCTGATTTCAATCTTAGCTGTAGCTATGAAACAAACATTTTGGAACGTGCCTTTTTGAAACTCAAATTTATCAGTATGACTCCGTGGCGCATTTGCCAAGTTATTGGCTTCGGCGTCGGGGGTCGTGGGTTCGATTCCCACACGGGAAAAATATTTGTGCGACCCACAGATAGTTGTTTCGCATCTGGGTGTTTGTCCTCGTGTAATTTATGTTTGTAAAACGTCCTTACAACACAGGATAATATTATCATAAAGTGAGGGCAATGTTTTTTAAATAAAAAAGAAAAAAGTATATTAAAAATGTATCTATATATATATATATATAATTATATTATAATTTATTTATATGTTTGTTAATAGTGTTAAAATTTTGAATAAATAAACATTTTGTTTAATTTATAGGATGATTTTTTTAATGTTCTTCGGCAATTTACAATCAAGTGTGCTCTAAGCTGTTTGTTGTAAACACTCTTTCAACTTACTTTTATTAACACATGTCATATCTAAACCTAAAAAACAAAACATATAATAACAAACCTTAACAAAAAAAACTTATAGTAGATAAATTTTAGAAGAAAAGACTAATTTCTAGAGGGTCTAGAGAGAATGCTAGATTATAATTATGAAAGTACTATATATGAGAGCTAGATATGAAACCATTTGGGTGTCTGGAAGTGGGTTTAAATTGAATGCAAAGTGAGTTTAAGTTCTTTAAAATTGCTAGATACATAACTTTGATTATGATTTGTGTGGGTTTGGGTAGTAAGTCCCAACGAACACTGCGACCAAGAAGACCTATTGTAGTCTTCTTTTATATGTGAGAAGGTGGCAAATGAGCAGGCCATTCACCTGATGTTAAGTGACAACCGCCGCCTATTGACATTTGCAACAGCCGTAGGGTTGCAGATGCGTTGCCACTTTAATAAAGTGGGCCCCCGCTGCTTCGCTCACCAGACGAAACGCAGAAGTATAACACTTCCAGTTCACGCCGGTCTTCTGTGAGGTCGTGGTACTCACCCGGACGGTCGACGACTGTTACGTGACCCTTCCATAGGTATATTCTCTGGAACATATAACTCACAAAGCATTCCCTAAAAAAAGAATTCTCTACAATCTCACTCAAGATAGCAGCAGGTTTATTAACTAACAATGTGTACACGCTCGAAGTTCAAATATCGGTTTGTAACGATTAGCGTTAATCCATTGATCGGTTTCGAGCAAACTGCAAAAGAAGTAAATTGATTGATCACGTGCTAACATTAGAAGCGATCTACACGCTTTTTAGGTTGACTTTGTGCTGGGTGATTTATGGATTTCTTTATAATCACGTAACTTGGTGGTTTGGATGGCTTGCTACCGTTTACTACTGCTTGTGTGGTTGAGGCTGAAATTTGTGTGAAACCAAATTGTTTTATTATTCACTTTTATCAGTACCTACTTTTAACGATTACAATTATTACGCCAAAAATAATAATTACTATGTTTTAGTTCATTTAAGTTTTGGCTGTAATTAGATAATAATAATAACGATTGTTGTGGTGGGACCGCGTAACAGATTATACTGTTATACAGGTAACAGATTATACTGGTAACCACAGTTCTATCTTTTAAAGGAAGGCATCGCATCTGCAATCTCTCAGATGTAATAATGTCCATGAGCGTCGATAATCACTCAATATCAAGTGAAACACATGTTCTTGCCAAATTTTACATAGCAAACTCTTACAACTTTCAATATTGAGCAATACTTTTATTTATCAACGTAAATTACGAGTTTTATAAGCGTGAATTTTGATGTTTGAAAAACAAAACAATTCTTAATCCGTAAATGTGGATGGCAATGAGGGTGAATAAATCTTATCTTCTAATACGAATGTTGGAAGGCTTTATTGCCCTCAGAAATGTATTTCCGTCTACCGCACGATGGTATATGTAATTATACCTACAACATGAATCAATGCTTTCACATTTTTTTACATTATATCAGTTGTTTTACTTGATTAATACGCGCCTTTAAATATCATTTTAGTAAGGATTTCTCACAAAGTTATGCACAGTTATAAATGTACTTAAAATTGAAAAGAAAAGGTGAACAAATCAGATTTTGAGTAATTTACATAAATAAAGTTTCTTGGTTTATAATAATTGATACATAGTTTATTTATGTTTGTAAAGTTTTTTTTTTTAATTTAAATTAAAAGTAATTGAAGGATATAAGATGTTTTCAGTTTAGTAGCAGTAGGTCGAACCGGATAAGTCGATAAAAAATGTTATTCAGGTAACATAGTTCTTATAGTTTGCCTCGATTGGAAGCGAAACTTTAAGCACTTCAAAGAATTCTTTTGCTTTCAATCAAGAATGTGAAATTTAATGTATCTGTGCTTTACATCTTACGTATATAATAATAACAATTATTATTATTCTTGTGATATCACACTAAAAATCTACAAGTGTATCATTAATTAATTTTAAAACCACGCGAGACAATGCAATTGTTAATAAAGTAATAATTTGCGCAAAACTCGTGGCCAACTTTCGGGCATACGCCGAGAAATTAACTGCGTAAATGACGTCACCTTTTAATAAAGAACGAAAAGCGTACGAATTTATGTGGTCGGGCGACAAACAGAACCGCGTTCGGGACGGTCGTCGCCAAACCCGTAATCCCTAAACATGGCACGTTTACCGTTTATGCACGATTAAAAAGAAAAACAGCACGCACGCACACACACGTCACTCGAGCGCGGGGACCGCTTCGCGAATTTCGCGCGATTCTAAATTCAAATATTCGAACACGAACGGGCTGAGGCGAGCGCGGGCGCTGTGTGCGCGATGCTGCCGCCGCGCCGCCTCTGCCTCGACTGACGGCATGGAAATTCGATTTTTCTGACGTTTCCACCGCGCCTTGCCTCGACACGATCGAACCGCACGCCGTACTAACCCGCCCGCCACTGATTTTGCACGTCCGCTCACCGTAATGCCGGCCGACGTTTTATGGCGCTTTTGACGAAACCCGACAGAACTGTGCAGGGTCCGAACACGCGACGCTGATCGAAATCCGATGTGGGAGCAATATGTGTACGCTCTCAGTGTTTTCATCTAATGTTATGCGTTAAGAATTCTCGAATACAGAACGGTCAGCAAATTTGCAAATCCATAGTAATAGTATAAATTTGAAAGTAACTCTGTCTGTCTGTCAGTCTCGCTTTCACTCCAAAATTACTGAATCAATTTAAATGAAATTTGGTACACAAATAGTCTAGAGCCTGAGAAAGGACATAGGCTATTTTTTAATTACAAAAAAGTGTTGTTAAGGGTTGAAAGATATTTATTTACGAGCATCAACGCGAACGAAGCCGCGGGCGAAAAGCTAGTTTATATGTTTTGAAGTTCAATAAAGATTTAAATAAATAATAGAATAATAATACCTCATAATTATTAATAAATGAAACCACCTTAGAATGTTATTAAAAACATTGTAGTTAAGACAATATGGAAAGAGTTTGTTAATCGCTAGGAATATAGATAGGAGAATAGCAAAACGGGCGTTCATTTTCACGTGTTGCTTCCTGCCTTCTCTGAGTCACAAGTATGATACTTGTTCGGGATTTTATTTTAAATATATTATTATTTTGAACATGCACGTGTTTTATTTACATTACCTTTTTAAATTACTTTTTGTTGTTTAATTGCATTTATTAAGTTCGACTGTATTGATAAAAAGTATTTAGACAACAATACTATAGGGGATACTTTGACACGAGAAGTAGGATGTAGGAAGGACCTCATGGTTAAAGGCATACTCCTGATCCAAAAATAAAACCAATAATAAATATAAAGTGACATTTTACGTGCGTACATCTCACGTTTGGCGTAGTGGCTGTGTATATCTGCTAACGTGTCGCGGGTTCGATTTCCGCACAGATCAAGTATTTTTATCACCTACAGATAATTGTTTCGAAGGTGTTTGTATATGTCAAATTTATATCTGTAAACGCACGCACGGCTCATTAGAATAGTTTTTTCAAGTTTTTGAATAATATTTCAGAATAAATTCTTCCATAGTGTGGGACAAAATAAAATAAAGAATGAACCTTCCCTTCGATTTGAACTTCTTTATTTATTGTGCCGTCAGTATAACTGCTAAAGGGCCCTGTCAAACTACTTATGTTATTTCGTAAGGGTGAGGTATATGGAGCAAACCGGATTAAGCCCAGACCACAAGCTCATTGTGGAATAACGATCACTTTGTGGATTATGTCTTGGGATGGGCAATGAAAATTTATTTGTTTCTTCTTTTTATGTGTCGTTGTGTCAAAGACGATAAGGTTAATTAGTCATAAATGGTGATTTTAATCTTAAAACGTTGAAATATTATTACATCATCGTATGGTCGTATTGTATGAATTTAGTTGAATTTCCATAAAAATAAAACACATCCATTATGACATAAATCTGTAAATGGTGATGAATATATATATATATATATATATATATATATATATATATATTTCAAGCCTCCTTAAGTCCTTCGGTTCTTTTAAGTTTTGTTACAGAAAGTAATTTGACGAGAGACTGTTCTCAACTGACCGCTTCCGAGCAATATTAAAGCTTAAAGCAACAAAATAGACCGCGAACAATGAAAAGCTACACAATGGTAGGCTATGAATCGCTTGAAAAATAGTCGAGATCCGGTGAATCCATTTTAATTATTTATATAATCTAAATAAGTTGTATTAAAATTCTATATGTGTGTATATGTTTTCAGTATTTGATGTAACATATTCATATAGTCTACCTTTTTTTATATCTTTCAAAGAAGGTACAATAATGTTCTAACCTAATCAGTAACAGTAGGTACTGTCCAACTTAAGGTTGACTGGGATATAATACCTTTAGCAAAAATTAAATAAATATGTCAAACTAGCTGCTGCCCGCGACTACGTTTGCGTGGAATAATCTGAAAGCGTAACATTCAGGCAGAAAGACAGATAAACATAAAAATATGTATATAAATTATAGCTTGTCTTATTCTGATGTATAAGCTATATTATTGTAAATTTTCATTAAAATCCATTCAGCAGTATTTGCGTGAAAGAGTAACAAACATCCATCCATACATACAAACTTTCGCCTAAAATGAATAAGGATTAGTAAGGATAGAAGTACAATAAAGACATGTCATAAACATACATTTATATTTACTTTGAAAGTTTCTGATGCCAAGCTACGTTTTTAAAATGCTTTCTTCTATAAAAAAATTATGTTATTTTTTTTATTTTGTTAACTTTCTTATTCCTTAATTTTGTAGCCTTCGTCTTCGAGAAAAATGGTTTCTTATATTCGGCGATAAATAACTTTAAAATACAGACAAATTTTTTCGCATCACTGATATAAACAACTTGCTACGAACATTTGGCAAAGAACAAACTTTCAGTACTGAAACAGAAAACGTTTTTGGATGTAGTTGCATACTGAATGGATGTTTTAAAATATTTACATACATTAAAACGCTTTTATTTTTCATTTTGGCATAAATTTTTCGTTCGAATTTTAATTTTGAATCTATGATTGCGAGAAGCGGTTGATCATGATATCCATTACTACATAATATTTCATTTCTAGATACACAGAGCTTGTTTTTAATTTATTGTGTTGTGTATAATCAACGATCTGTTTATCAGCGATTTATTTTATTTTATATTTTATTTATATTTCATGTACACAGATAAATATGACAAAAATGTAATTACATGTAAGGATTTGAACAACAACCCGACCCGTACACAAAGGCGATTATGGTTACCTATAAAATAGTATTATGTATATATTTTCCCCACCTTATTTATATAAAATATTACTGCTGATTTGTAAGGTAAAACTATGACAGAGTAATATTTAATTTTTACTAAGTTGATATAAACATAGATAAGTAAAGTAAGGCATAATTTCTGAAGTATTCAGTTATGAAATAAAATAACTTTAACCTAAAAAACTCACTATCTTGCGATGTTTCAGCCTAACTAGGCAGCGATGTAGCGTCCTAGATTTTGCATCCAACCTTTCCATTGTCTGAAAAGATCCGCCCTCGGTTGCGAGGCATGTGGAGGTCGCGAGGTAGCTGAATTAAAACCGCCGCTTCGCAAAGCGTTATGAATTACAATTTTTGCGCCACTTAACGTCCGCAAAGACTGACAATTTCATTCTTTGCAACATAATCAGAGCGCTTACTATAGGTAGTATTTATGCCTAGAGTATAATGTGACTCGATTATTATTTAGGAATGAAATGCTTGCATATTTTTAATAGAATAACCGCTTATATATGTCCCATTGCTGCTGCATGATAGCTTAGTGTTCGGGCGCTCGCCTTTGATTCAATATAATCGACCTGAGTTCAATCCCGAGTGCCGGCAACAAAGCAAATTCACGCACTTAAAATCAGTTTTAAGTGCTGACTTATCACGTGCTCAGCGGTGAAGGAAACGTCGGGAGGAAACTTGCATAATTTCGAAATATTCCAAAGATATGTGAAGTCCGTCAATCGGCAGTGGGGCTGCATGCTAGTTGGACTATGCCTTAAATAACTCTCTGTACAGCTAAGTTCTTTCAATAGGCAGGTTTCGTCACGATGATTTCCTCCAACCCTAGGCGCGATATAAATCAACGCTAAAAATTGAAATCAACAATTAATTGTTATCGGCGCCGGGATTTGAACTAAGGTTGCTCGAGTGTAAATTAAAAGCCAGCGCCCAAACACTGAGCTACAATGGCTAATATTTTTGGTAAGAACTTAATTTTTAGAGCATGTTTTACAAATAACGGCAAATTAACTTCCGGCGTAAAAAGGGGTAACTGTAATATATTGGTATGTAAGGAGTCTATTATACTAACAATAGTCCTTGATACGAAGCCACTTGCACCTATTTGGCAAATGTCCAATACAGCCGCGCGTCCCTCAAGCCACGATTACTAGGTTTGCGTTGACGTAAAATAAAATGATTTATCGCTCTATTTTGCATATGACCATCCCTATGATATTTCTGCAGCACTTCTCACCATTTTAATATATAGCGAAAGCGGAAAATTTTGACGAATTGTTTTTAACTATAATAAATTATTATTTTGAAATGCTTTAACGTTATACGGCTATGAAAATGTCAATAAAGAACACACATTAAAAGTACATAAGTCATGTATGTATATTCCAACTTTGGGTTCAACAACTTAAATGCGCTACTGTACACAAATTTAGTTAGTGTTTATGATTATTTTATTAATAGCAGTAGAATTTGATGGATTTAAATATAGAAATACAATTGATGTAGTCGTATTTCATGAATTAAGATATTCAAATTCAAATTTGTAGAAAAAACGGGCCAAGTGAGGATAGGACTCGCTCACGAAGAGTTCCGTATCATTATCTAAAAAAATGGAAAAAAATCATGTCTGTTGTAGTGAAAATTTTAACTGTCTAACTATCACGGTTCATTTAGGTGACAGGCGGAAAGACAAATAGACAGACAGACTGCGGACAGATATTCTTAGTAATAGAATAAGACCCTATTACAAAGACGTTTTACCCTTTGGGTATGGAACCCTAAAGATGGCCGATAAGTTTTCTGCATTTTAAGCAACGCTGGTCATCGTAGAGTAAGACAACCCCCCTCCCCCCCGCCTCTATTAAATGGATTGACGACCTGTGCAAATATGCGTGAAGTCGATGGATGCAGGTGGCTCAGGATCGTACTCCGTGGCAGGCTGAGGCGCAGGTCGATGTTTAGCAGTGGACTCAAACAGGCTGAAATGATGGTGATTATGAAGCAATCCTTGGGGCAACTATTGACGTGGGTTCGATTCCTACAGCGGCGATAAATTTTTAATCCATCTTATCCACAAATTCTACATCTAACTACTAATCTCTGCGCTTAAAAGTTTAATACTATAAAAATGTAAAGTACTAATATGTATTTAATATAAATAGACTATGTTACTACAATAAAAACCTTTGACGCAATGTAATGGAATAAATACTGGACGAAACTCGACCACAATTCCCCCTCTTAAGGAAAAAAATTAAATATTACATTACTGACGTAACTAAGTCAAATGCGCGCTTAATACAAACGCTGGTCGATTGTCATCCAAAACGTCTCTGATTCAAAAATAATGGTGACGCAATTGTAAAAAAAGTAGTACAAATGAATGATAAAAAAGGTGAAAAAAAAAAAATAGCCGCACAACAAAGGTAGGTCAGCTCCATCAACGAGGGCACAGTGTTTGTCGTTCCGCAAATTGAATTGAAAATCTGCGCTGTGCTGCCGTCGAGCTGTTAACAGAGTTTTTCGCAGATCCGCACGATGGAAAAAATGGAATATTTCGCTAGCCGAAATTTAATATTGTCGTCAGTTGACGACTAATCTACAGAATAAATATACCCTCTGCCGTTTCATACGGGATACACAGGGATAGCTAATTTCATCCACATTTCAGTGAGCTAATTCAGTTTCAGAACATTACAGGTGGCAAGTCAGATATATACCAGTGGGGACTATGAGACGGTGAGAATGTGAGGCTGTTTGTCTGTCTGTCTGTCCGTCTCTCACCAGGCTGTATCTCGTGAACCGTGACACATAGACAGTTAAAATCACAGATGTGATGCCCCTTTTAACCAAAAATATGCATAAATAACAGAATAAATGAATATCTAAGTGGGACAATACAAAAAAAAATATTTTCTGACCTTTTTATAGATAATGGTACAGAACACTTCGTACGCGAGTTCGACTCGCACTTGGCCGGTTTTTTGAATATGTTTTTTGTCTAGATGACATTTAACCAATGCAATAATGCAACCTTCAAAAATGACTTGACAAATATTTTCGTAAAGCAAAATATTTTATTTTATTTTATATTAATTGACACGAATGCTGCTAAGATTGTTCAATATCAGAATTCAGTTTTCAAATAAATTAATCGATTCCATACCTAAAAAAAAATTGACAGTCCAAGCAAATGTTGTTGACGAAAATGGCTGTGCTAATGCGATTTAATTTAAGTTTCAGTGAAGGCTCTTTTGCTATTCGAAAGCGACTGTATAAGTTTGGGTTTTATCGTAGAGTATTAGGTCCTTAATAACTTGATATTGAGCCTTATAGAAAAGTTGAAGTGAGAATGTAAAAACAATCTACACAAATAAATAGAATTGAGGTGTCTGTTCGTGACTTTGAAATGATGGCTTCTCATTAAATGTATATAAGTAATTGTTTGAATGCTTATCTGTTTGTACAAGCCAATCTCGACAGCCAATTTTGAGGAATTAAGAAAAATATATTTTAGCGATTTAATTTAATGTACCCTTTTTTCATTGATGATGCAGAATATTTCTTGCAAATTTACAACATAAGAAGCAATTACCGATTTTATAAATGCTTTATATGCTAAGAAATGTGAGGTACAAATACGTGGGTATTGTAATCATCATTTTGCGCAAACGATGATAGCTTTTAGGCCGTGACCTGTTGCTGTTCTCTCCCGATGGCACTCCCTAAAATTTGCGTAGAGTAGGCACAAAGAACTATACGAAATACTCCGACATTTAGTTTCAGGCGTCGTGGGTTCGATTCCGACATGTGGAAGTGTTTGTGTGACTGACAGATAATTGTTCCGTTGTTCATGGTGTTGTTCCTAAGGGCAACGTCCTAAGGTTGACGTCAAGCAGGTCTTAATGAACCTAGTCGATACGTTTAGAACAGTTCAGATGTTGTGCTGCCCCGCATAGTTGGGAAAAGGACTAGGCATTCTATATTATTCCATATCATTCAATAGTAACATGGGTGTTTCTCGTGGATCGCGATCTTTGGCCCCTTTTCTGCATTTTGTTTATATTAATGATTCGCCAGATGCCGAAGAAAAAGGGTCTCTAAGTTTACTTCCGGATGAAAATTCACTTTTTTTTACAGTTGAATGGAAAGATGAAACACTAGAGCAACGTAATAAAATATAGATGTTGTTTCAAACTGGTTTGAAACCAATAATTTGCATTTCAACTCCTTAAAACATAGTATATCAGAATTACTTTATCTAAGTTGTCTCATCAGCCAGGAATCTGTATTGATGAGAAAATCCTGCACCATTAGGATTCAACAGCACTTCTTGGCATATGAAATGACTCAAAGTTGTCATGGGGAGATCACATAGATAAATTGAGCGCTGCCGTCTTTGCCATTCCAAAGGTCACACAGCTACCTAACTAGGCAACAGCTAAATTAGTTTATTATTTTTACTTTTATCCCATGTGCCAGCACTCTTTTTTTAACCGACTTCAAAAAAGGAGGAGGTTTCTCAATTCGATTTTTTTTTGTTCACAATTATTGCATAAAGTATCATTCAGTTAACGATATACTATTTTTAAGCTTAATACGGAAACTGACGCAATATGCATTCCTACTTACTGCTTTATCGTGACACTTCACTATGGAACAATTTAATAAATGTCTGCCTAATTGTAATAAAAAGTTTTATATGCATACATATTCATTTATTTCACGTTTTTTTTGCGTTTTGTATTTTCAGAGTTCATAAGTCAGTAGGCAATTAACCTCGATTGTAACTACTAACATTAACTAACGAGAAATTGTATGGCGCGCTCGAATAGACTTGAAACGAATGGGAACGCAAAGTTCTTTAAAAATGTATGAGACGCGCAAGATTTCATATATAGAGATGAAAACTGATATTCCATTCATCGAAACTCCCACTACGCCGTTTCCTTTAGCGCCAACGTTGTGACGTTACAATTAGTAAAACATATACTGTTTCAAAGCCCTATGTGAGTAGTAGATGATATTATCGCGCTTACGATCAAAGGCGCTTCGATGTTTCAATAACGTATGGAAACTTCGTATAATCTTATAACTGCGCTGAATGGCATGTATTCGAAATGGTAAGGTACTAACGTTTGGTAACGTTAAGTCTGATTTTTCTTTACCTTATTGTTAACTAGCTGCTGCCCGCGACTACGTCTGCGA
This sequence comes from Iphiclides podalirius, assembly GCA_933534255.1. Classification (NCBI taxonomy): domain Eukaryota; kingdom Metazoa; phylum Arthropoda; class Insecta; order Lepidoptera; family Papilionidae; genus Iphiclides; species Iphiclides podalirius. Next base: position 4,361,987 of record OW152822.1, on the reverse strand, counting down.
AGAATCGGCTGAACGCGTAACATTCAGACAGAAAGACAGATATACATAAGATATGTATATAAATTATAGCCTTTGTCTTATTCTGATGTATAAAAAGTAAAGTAAAAAGTATCAGCCTATACATGTCCCACTGCTGGTCAAAGGCCTCCTCTATACAGAGGGTATCAGGGCATAGTCCACCACGCGGCCCCACTGCGGATTGGTGGACTTCACATATCTTCGAAAATATTTTTTTGTTATTATTTCGAAAATATGCAGGTTTCCTCACGATGATTTCCTTCACCGCTGAGCACGTGATAATTCAGCACTTAAAATTGACAAGGTGTTTGCAGTGGGAGGTTGTTACTTAAAGTTTTTACGAAATATGATAACACAGAAATATACAATATGGAAATAAAATACAGAACAATCTTTCGGGTCCTAATGCTAGATTAATTTCCTAATAGAACATAATGGACAACAAGTCTGTGTTTTTACAACGAAAAACAAAACCGACTTCATATATCTCGCTCTGTATTAATTTTATAATTGATTTTCAAGAGTTACCTTAGTCTCCGGAGCCCAAGATCCAATACCTTATTAAATGAATGTGCGACCACAACGGAAGTTTACGCTTTCAAATAAAAAAAGAATCATCAAAACCGGTTCACTTAGTTGAAAGTTCTAAGGTAACAAACATAAAAAAAAATGCGGTCGAATTGAGAACCTCCTCGTTTTTTAAAAAAATTACTTTAATTTACTTTAAAAATAATATTTAAGTATGGAATAGTTATGAGTTTTAAGATAGGGAAATATCCTGTAAGGTTCTTATGCACATTTGCAATGGATTTAAAATGCTCTAAAAAAGGGTTCTGTTCTGCAAGACCAATCTTCTCATTATCCAATCTTTGATACTTTTAGCTATCTACTCATAGTCTTTTATATTTATTTCATTCGTTTAACTTACAGCTTTTAAAAAAGATAATTAAATGATTCAAAGTACTTAAGAAGCACGTTTATAAGTTTTCACATTTAGTAGCCTTTATTTATAGGTAATACAAAGAATAAGAAGACTGAGTACAATGACATTAACTTAATTATAGAAAAAATAACAGTAAAGCGAATATTTTAATATATTTTACATTTAAACCGTTTAATCGCTCTTGAATGACGTAACCCTGATGGCTGTGTCGCCCTGCTGTGTTATTATAATGACATATGATCGCTGCGTGCCATGAACGTACACAAAGGCGTGTAAATTAGTTCCGGTTATTGGCTCTCTGAGGGCTTACCCCGTCCCTCGAGGCAGTTCAAGCTCACAGTTCCCCGTCTGGTTACAGCCCGTCGGGAACGTTCGCAGCCAAATATGCGTACTCGAATTCAAATTTATGCATTTATTATACGAATGCAATGGGAAAAGTTTTTAAATTGACCAAAAGCTGCTGTTTTCATTTACATTAATTGAACTTGTAAATGTGCGGGAACTCAACGGATGGGGCCGAGCTTCTTATATTAGCAGTGGACTCAAACAGGCTGAAATGATATTGAAAAAAATTTTCGAAGATATGTACCTAAAGTCTATCAAACCGCGGTGGGGTCGCGTAGAGACTATGAGCTCTGTGCAGAGGAGGCCTTTGAGGAGCAGTGGGAGGCTGTTACTTAAAGTTTTTACGAAAAATGATAACACAGAAATATACAATATGGAAATAAAATACAGAACAATCTTTCGGCCCAATGCTAGATTAATTTCCTAATAGAACATAATGGACAACAAGTCTGTGTTTTTACAACGAAAAACAAAACCGACTTCATATATCTCGCCCTGTGTTTATAAACCCGTTTATAAGTTTTCACATTCAATAGTCTTAGTTTATAGGTCCTATAGAAAATACAAGGAATAAGAAGACAAATGAGTGCAATGACATTAACTTAATTATAGAAAAAATAACAGTAAAGCGAATATTTTTATATATTTTACATTTAAACCGTTTAATCGCTCTTGAATGACGTAACCCTGATGGCTGTGTCGCCCTGCTGTGTTATTATAATGACATAAGATCGCTGCGTCATGAACGTAGCTCCTCACAAAGGCGTGTAATTTCATTAGTTCCGGTTATTGGCTCTCTGAGGGCTTACCCCGTCCCTCGAGGCAGTTCAGCCGAGCTCAGGTCAGTTCCCCGTCTGGTTACAGCCCGTCGGGAACGTTCGCAGCCAAATATGCGTCACTTGAGCGATTCAATTTATTTATGCATTTATTATGACGAATGCAACTGGGAAAAGTTTTTAAATTGACCAAAAGCTATTTGCTGTTTTCATTTACATTAATTGAACTTGTAAATGTGCGGGAACTCAACGGATGCAGCTGACTCAGGGCCGAGCTTCTATATATCAGCAGTGGAATTAAACAGGCAACATTTGTTGATGAAGATGATTATTTAGTTGACTTCAGTAGTGATGCACAAGTGAGATTCGCTGTCACGTAAGTTGATACTGACGTGAAAATAACAATATTAAAGAGTAGAATTCCATTCGACTTCAACATTAAATTACGAACTACGAACTAAAATTACGAACGAATTGCGAACGCTTGTACAGTCACCTGCGTTCGCGGTGACTGTACAAGCGTTCGCGGTGTTCCATTTAAGAAAAGTTTGCCTTAATCCTTGCAACTGAGCGGAACTCCGCCGCCTTTAGCACGTAGCCAATTAGGATGCATTTGTGATTTATTATCTTAGTGTGCGAACGCTTCGATAAAAGATATAGTAAAGAGTATGGTGCGATGTCGTTATTTACGCAGACCCACAAAATATTTGACATAATGCACCTAATTAAAGACAAACCGTTACTTAACAAAAATTTATTTTATACAGGAGCATAAAAAATAATAAATTAAGTAAAAAGTATGGATCTCACTTTTTGAAATAGAATAAAACATTGATTATATTTAGCACCATTAATTATATGGGATTTTACAGTAATTAATCACAAATAAATAAAATTTAATAGAAAAGAGTTCTTATAAAAATTATATAAGTCGTCATAATTATTTTAAAAGTTTTATTAATAAAAAATAACTTTTCTAAATTTAATGCTTTAGTATAAATATCCATCATTATGTTCTCAAAGCGACCTTAAATTATATTGCAAAAAAGGGTCTGTTTTATTTACGACCGTGTTTAAAAAAATACCATTTAGTAAATAATATAAATACCATTTAACAGTTTGTCTTTAAAGAGGCAATAGTATAAAATAATATTTACTGGTAAGTTAATTACTAGATTTTATTTCAGTTTATCTGTGATGATAATATGATGTGATATTTCTTGATTTTGCATGAATTATGTGTACTAAATACAGTGGATTTCATTAATAACGACCTGAGTTGTAAAGACTTTTCGGTTATAACGACGTCAGACTTACGTCCCTTGAATTTAAAACATAATGTCGTAGGAAATTCATTCGGCAATAGCAATTTCGGATATAGCGTGAATTTCCGTTATAGCGACTGTTGTTATGAACCATTTGTTGAGGATATCTTCAAGCTTCTTATAGACTTATTTATTGTATTTTTCCAGGCCTTTAAAAAATAACGGATTTCTAATCTCTGGCCTGGTCCAAATTTGAGAACCGGTAATAGTTTTTTTTTGACGTTCGATAACCGTTTAAGACGATTAAATAAAGAAATGTTGACTTTAATTTATCTGTGAGGCTACGCAGGTAGAGTAGGTCAAATCAAGAAATAGTAGGAGTGAAAATCGCCCGGAGGACTTTATCATGTTTTTAAGCTGCAAATGTTTATAAAGATTATATAATTCTCGGAGAGTCTAATCGGAGCCCAATTTTCAAAAGGTTGTCAAGCGTAAACCCTTGTATGTAACGAGATCTGCCGCGCTCCACTTTACGCATAAAAAAAAAAAAAAAAAACTTTCAGCAGTTAAAACTTTCAGCATATGTACATTTAACCATTAAATATTCATTTTTTATAATTGCCATTTATGTGTAACAGTAAAAAATTTAAATATTTAAATTTTTTACCCTTTTCATAGCAGCGTAAAGGAGTGCAGTCATGTGAAAAAAATAAGGAAATAGGAGTATAATTTTTTATTTTGTAAGGTAAATGTAATTAAATGAAAGTTCTTTACTGATTTTATCGCGTTGAATTAGATTTTTAAATGAGTATGATGATTTCAATCCCTTTCCAGCGTTCATGGTCACGGGCCAGACAGACACGGTTCCGTAAAATAGTTTCATCCAACAGTGTATAACATTCGCAAGAAAAATAAAATCAAGAAATTAATATGTGAAAAGTTATATAAGACAGGCATGCTGTTCACCTCATGTTAAACTATGCGTTGACAATCTTTACACAAAGCGGACTTTTAAACAGAATTGTGTTTGTGCGAAAATAACAAAACAATAATGAGCAAAAAAATAACTGAGAAATTAATAACGCAAGATACCAGTGTCTTATTCCAAAATGTTGCAGCTCCGGTAGTGTACAGATTAAAAATAAATTGAGATCTGAAAGTAACAATGGTCGTTTGACCACTGCTTTGGTTTTATCACAGCCGTCGAGAAACCACTTAAGCTTTCATCTTGGCAAACAGCCAGCTCCAACCATGTTATACAAACCGATGACATCTTGATTTATATATTATTCTGGTGCGAAAATATACTGTTTTTCATCCAACGCAGTGGTCAATCTATAGGTTCCTAGCAGTATTCGTGGGTTCGATTCCAAGATTGCAAGTACTTGTAAGACCTACATAATTATCCAACTGTTCTTAATCCAAAAGGTATTTGCTTTTAATTAAAATGTAATTTAAAATGTTTTTAATTAAAAACAAAAATCACGCATAAATCAAAATCAAAACCGTTTATTTATCGACATAAACATACATGACATCTATCCATGAGTAATTTTTTTTTAAATCTACCACCGTTTCGTAATGAGGTTCCTCTAACGGAGTAAACAGGTGGTAACAAGCAAAAGAAACTCGGTAGATATCCTCTTGTTTGTCATTTTTTTCTTCTTCTCACAACATTAAAATATTAAACATACATTTTTAACCGACTTCAAAAAAGGAGGAAGTTTTTCAATTCGACCGTATATATATATTTTTTTATGTGTGTTCGGGGATAACTTCGTCATTTATGAACCAATTTTCATGATTCTTTTTTGTTGGATAGGAGATATCCTAAGGGTGGTACCATGATAAGGAAATCCAGATCTGATGATGGCATCCCAGAGAAATCGAGGGCAATCCCCAAATGTTATAGGGGTTGACAATGTTTTTTTAGTTTTCTGTTAGAAGACGGTTTTTTTTTTGTTCAAAATTATTTTAGAAATAGCTTGGGAGCGATCAACTGATTCCAACTGGTTATTATCGTTAAGTATTCATATATATCATATTAATATTTATATTGTATTAATGTACAATGTTGAAGTGGCAGTGGGCAGGCCACATAGCCCGAAGAACTAATGACCGATGGGGAGTAGTTTCTCGAGTGTCGGTCACGAATCGGAAGACGTAGCGTTGGAAGTCCTCCCTCTAGGTGGACCAACGACATCATAGGAGTCGCGGGCAACCGGTGGATACAAATGGCAAAGTGTCGTTCGATGTGGCGTTCTAAGGGGGAGGCCTATGTTCAACAGTAAACGTCTTGTGTAGCTGAAGATGATTGTGATGATGAATATAATATTTATATTTATGCATAAACATTTTTCCTTATGATCCTTATTTTTTGCTAGAACTAGGCTTTGGCTTAAGATATATCTTAAGCAAAAACAAAATAGCAAAAGAACGTAAAATAAAAGGTAAACTTTATCAGCGTTTATAAAGTAGAAATGGCGTAGCGGCGTAAAATTAATCTAACGTGCGTTAAAGCAGGAGCGTAGGTAATTGCTTAGCAAAATCGAATAAAAATTTATGATTTAATAGAAATCGAATAGAATTTAACGGTGCTAGGGCCACGCAACACTGTTGCACGATTGGGCAGGTCCGTCCGGGTAAGTACCATGACCTCACAGAAAACCGGCGTAAAGTAGAAGTGTTACACTTCTGTGTTCGTCTGGTGAGTGAGATAGCCGGGGCCCACATTATTTAAAGGTGGCAACGCATTTGCAACCATACGAGTGTTGCAAATGTCCATGGGCCCGCCGCCCACTTAACATCAGGTGAACTGCCAGCTCGTTTGCCACTTTCTCACATTAAAAAAATTAACCTAATTACCTTAGTTGATTTACGACATGAAAGGATGAAATTTGGAATACGCGTAAACAAATAACATATTGGTGTTCTGTATAAAATGTACAGAAGTGTTTATTAAGTAAATGTATTATCTCTTAAATAAAATAATATTTTATCCGTTTAAGATCTACTTTGCATTTATTGCAAACAAATTTCAAATAACATATCAGTTATGACGTAATTATATTTCGTACAACGAAATTAAATTTCGATAACATTTTTAAATAAGTTTTTTTTTAAATTCGGATAAAATTATTTAGTTTAAATTGAAAGCAAATTTAGACGAAGCATTTGATTACAAATTTACCTGTGCTGGTTTATGCAGTAGTTTTCATGCGAACATCGATGTATCTACATAGTCACATAGCTAGCCAGCGCCCATCGTTTCAATTGAATTTTTTCAAACGTGAAACGCTTTGACCTGCATTGATAAAGCCGACGCGGCTTTCGCAGTGTGGGATTGGCGCCTTTTTGTTTTTTTTTTCCCGCACCGCGTGATTTTAGGTCAGTTCACGGGAGCTTGGATGATCTGTGACTTTAAAAAGTCAATGAAACACATCTATATTTCGAGTACGACATTTTTGGTATTCATAGTGCATGTGATTATTTATTACTTAACTGGAAATGATAATATTGTAAGTAATGCTTACATTTTAAATAACCTTGAACTTAACTTCCAAACAAATAAAAGTAAACTAAGTACTTAGTTTTATTTAAAAATAAAAATTTTTGAAACTCTATGTTTATTAAGATAAGTTTCAATTAAATCTGCTATCGTTCTTATAATATCTTAAAATACTGTTATAATGTGTTATATTTATCCAACTACTCTATCGTTTACTTCTACCGTCATTTCCTATTACCCATTGAGTTCGAAACAGCATTCACAACCATTTAACTGGTAATGTTATAAATATCGTGAGTCCAAAAATTATGCATAAACTTAAAAAAAGATATTATCTATTAGTTAATATTACATAATTTATAATTTGGCATATGTTTGCGAGTATTGAACAACTAATTACATAAGGAGAATCTTATTATTAAAATATCTTTCTACAACGACAAAAAAAAAATACGAGTAGGCTGTTATTGAGGTTATGAAAGAATTACTTATGTTTTAATAGCACAACTTATTAAATTATTCATTTAATCTTTGGAAACATTTTGGGAAATTTTTCTATTCCCTAGCGTTTTACTGACTTGCATAAACATGGAATTTTCGAAACATGTTTGGGCTGTCGACGTACAAATCCATTATTGTTATAAACGACGCCAGTGGCTTGTAAAACATACGCTCTTTGGCGAAGCGCCATTGCATAGAAAGCCAAGCTGAATTCACGATCGTGTTATACCATGAAACGAGAATGATTCGGTACAAAATAGTTTGTGAAACGATAAAGAGTTTATTAAATTAAGTATTATAGCATTATTAAATGTTTTGAGCAATGTTCATGTATTTCCTGTTCATCTCTTTAAATGTAAATGTTTTTTAACATTTTGATTATTTTATTTTATTTTAGATTATGTATCGTGTAGCTATACCTGTATTTGGTTGTATTGATATCTAGCTGAAATACATAAACGTGACCTTTTTAATTTATATTGTTAGAACTATATACATTAGAAGACTGCCTGCCAACTGTGTATAATTAAGGGATAGATCCTTTGCTATCGGTTGGCGACCGGGTGATGGAACCACAAGGACATTGCTGGGGTGTTTCGGGCTCCCTCTCAGTTTCTAAGTAAAGTCCCCTTAGACATTATGATTCTCGCCCTTGAGATACTGTGAGTCTCTTTTGGGTAACATAGCAAGACCTCATTCAATTGCCATCCCCCATTCTATTCACTCTAATCCAACAACACGAAGGTCAAGTCTAAGAAAATTAAGTTTGTAAGCGGTTACACATCCTCATTTTGCAAGTGCATCTCTCTAATATTCTCTAGGCATGCACTCCGATCTCTCTCCAGTGCACCAACATCTAGAGACTGACAAACAACTCTATTTTTCTTGACGGAAACCCAAATTCGAAGGGGGAGCTGCTCTCCGAGAAGGTTCTGTTAAGGCGGCGAGCTCTGGCAGGGTCTAGGATGTTTGCGAAAGCATTCTCGTGGACCTGCCGACATATGCCTGTGGATGATGATGATGAAATACCGTGGGCGTTTTAGTCGGTGTAGGTCCGACATAACCCTTTCTTGCCTCCACTTAAATAAAAATATATACACAGACTAGTATCCAAGAAAAACTGCCGCGTTAACTTAATACATATATGAACGTTAAATTAATAAATGCCTAAAAATACTTAAGAGAACTGTTATCGTTTGTTCGCCGTTACCGACGTCACGTACGTAGAAATTCATGGCTTTCAACAGGGAATGTTTTTCGATTGACAAACGTGTAATATTTGTAAGCGAATTTTGTGAAACTTTTACATTAAATTGTAAATTTTTGTGGCACTATTATTTCTTTTTGATATATATCTGAACTTCAATCATTTATATTATATTAAAGATAATTGTAAGTATTTCTAATGTGTAGAAATAAATGACATGAAATATCATATAATATATTTCTACACATTAGACTACTCTGTGTCACATTTTATCTGATTCCGAAATTTGGTATATTATTTATAGTAATCAAAGTATATAAATATTCGGCCGAAAAGGTTTTTTTTAATATACGAAAGTTAGTAAATCAAATCTCAAATCGAAAAATCGAATAAAATAATTTGTTATTTAATAGAAACAATATTGTTTCAAAGAATATTATTAATCATTACAAATATCGGTCCTATTTTACATAGTATAGTATAAAATGTAAGAACGTAAATTCTTACATTAACTTGTTAAAAGATTTTTTTTTGCTTTTAAATTCATTCAACGCTTAAAAATTTTGCTGCAATTGCATGGACAGGCTATTTTTTAATGTATAAACTTGTCAACTCCCGTGGACATCTGCAACACTTTAAGGTATAGATGCGTTGACAACCTTTTAAAACGTGAGTAGACTTAACTCTACCTAACTCTACGTATTAAAGGATTATGGGCGTCACTGCAGACATACCCTCAAATGTTCCATCTACAACCCCTTCGGTGTTGCTAAAACTATTAAACTATTTTATTTCGTTAACAAGTCATGATGACGCCCTATAAATGTGAGATACATTCGTTTACGTTGGAACCCATAAAACATCATGATAATAATAGGTATAATTATTATTATAATGATGTTTTATATGTTCCACCGTAGACAATATAATATAATCCAACGTAGATAATAACGATAGAACAATTTCTATACATATATCTTTATATATTACACCAGGAAAAAAAACCCAAAAATGTTGTTCATCTTTTTGATGAACTTTAGAGTGAAAAACTTATTTTTCATAAACTATATTTTCTTTAAAAAATCTTTCAGGTATTTCAAAGATAAAAAATTCTATCTATTCTCTATTTAATAACTTATCGAAATTCAAACGGCCGTCGAGTCAGAATGATTAAGAATGCCGGGATATAGTTGTTTTTATATAATATATATTATCAAATATAATACACGCGACTTTTAATGTCTTTTCATCTAGGAATTGTTTAGCATGATAAAAACACAAACAGCTTTTAAATTACTTCTAATAATGTCACTTTCATGAATATTTAACACGGGAAAGTGTTAAACAGAATTGACTTCCGCGTTCCCACCAGGAATTGCATAATTAGCTGCGAATATTCATGTATTTTACATATCGACGCGAAACACGAGACGAGTATTTAATATGCAAATGAATTTAAAACTGCTTCTAATTTGTTTTGCGTTCGAAAAACTTTACATTACATCTTTTTATAGATTTGTTTTGAAACAAGGCAACTTTTTTATAGTTTATTAATAATTGGCTTTAATAGTTTTGGTGTAGCCTTTTCTCTCTCAATTCAATTTCGGACTCAATTGACTTTTTTTTCATGTAAAACAAGCATTCACATCATTTCACTTTAGCTAGCTAGTTTCATATGTGCCTGTCGCTATGTATGCGACATTCAACTTTGTTACAATATATATATATATATATATATATATATATATATATATATATATACACTGCACACTGGGATCACAACTCCCCCTTACACGTATCGCACCGTTCTTGTACATGAAAGTATATTAAATGAATGCGGACTTTCATATCAATCATACAACTATTAAAGTAATTCCTGACTTGGCATATATCCAACTATGTTTTAAGTATGAAATGTAAAAATTAAAACGAAGAAACATAGAAGCCATCTGTAAAGCGGTTAAGTTGACAAAATCATATTGAATTAGGTAATTTAATGTTGATCGGTAAAACACAATAAATGCACTGTACACGTCCAAATATAATTATTTTTTGTATGTTTGTTTCCTATATATTACATTAAAAATGTAACGCCTGAACTGATATGAATATGAATGATATTGCATTTTAGATTTTTGGAAAAAATAATTTACATAAGTAATTTTTTCTGCTTTGTATGATTCAATTTATTTAAGTCCTTAACAAGAGAATAATGCAACAATAATTTTATTTAGAGTGTAAATTCTTATGTCTGTAAAGGATACATTTGCTGTGGGGTAATTTTATCCCAAAATAGATGCGAAATCGTTAAGTGAATAACAAAGATCATCTTTAAAAATGAAACGAATTGTTACGAATTTTATCATAATAAATGTCATTATGAGCATATTTGGAAGTAAATAAAGAATTAAGAGTGAGCAAGTAAAAGTACATAAATTACTTAACAAATACGACCGTGAAAAGATGAAAGAAGTATATTCAACGGGTCAAATCATTTACATCAGACCGATAATGTTTAGATACCGCACTTAAATGAGGTATTAATGGATTAACGTGGGGAAAATTCAATGGTGTTGAGCATTTGTTGCGGTCTATAGTCCAATACACTGTAGAGAAGGCTGCAGATTTTGCGCCGTAAGACTACAGTGGCGCCGACCCTAGCCACTGGAAGCTTTGTGGTTCCCTCGATAGCAACAGATAGCGCCACCGGCATAAACCGATGGCAGTGCCATTATAAGCGTAACAATTTGAGTCTAAGTTTCTAATTCAGTCGCAATGACCAAACGAATTAAAATTAATTTGTAATGGAGGTAAGGAGGTAAAGAGAGGAGGCTTTGCTTATATACCACACTGCGTGCACTGCGCTAAACAGGAAGATTTTGTCCCGCGAAAATAGTAATTTTATTTCGAAAGGAACCACACTGGCGAAGCTGTAAAGGACAAATAATAATGTTTACATTTCCACACCATAAGCATCTAAGTATGTATATAAGTAGTATATATAATATATAGAGATAGAGACAGCTGGTACATTAAAGTTCTCCGTTAACTAGGCTCAAAGGTTGAAGGTATATACATGTACGTTTTTCACCTGTAATACCCGAAAAGTTAAACGTAGAAAGCACATTTTACTAAGATTCGAAGCCACTTTCTCTAGTGAGAATAGCTTAAGGCACATTGAGTCACTGGGTTACACTTAGAGGAGTGTAATAAACCGGCCAAGTCTAGTACCATTATATAAAAAACGGCAAAAAAATCATGTCTGTTGTATTGAACACATTTATGCTGAGATTTGAAAAATAAGGAAATTTATATATTTCACTTTTCTTAGTTTGCAGTTTGAGGGAATCAGTATAAAATAAACGGTAAGAACTTTGTAAAACATCCTTATATTCGTGTATGTAGCGCTTTGACTCGCAGCCTGGCTGCATTAAATAAATTGCTCTCAGTTTCTTAGCGTCCCTACAATAAAAGTAACAGCACATTTTTGCGTTTCTCATTTCTCAAAGAACTCCACTTTTCCCGAGAATAATTTAAAGTGTACAACTTAGTTCAAGTTTCGCCGCAGTTTCAATTTGGAAAGGTACAAGCACTTAATTATTTAAATAAACGGTGACCCGGTTGTAGACTGCAGGAATTAACCCACGCAGAAACTATTACATATTATAATAAAAGTTTTAATTTCAATTTTCAAAGCTATAAGCGTATTATATAAAATGGTAAAATACTACCTAAACTGGCACATACATAATAAAAATAGTTTAAATTACATAAAAAAAAAAGAATAAACGATTAACTAAAGTTTTTCGTAATCACAGCTAAATCAAAAAAAACCTGTTAAGAATTTCTCATTTGAAGTTTTAAAACAGCCCACGCCAAATTTTTGCTTTAGAAAAACATTCAGCGTTTTGAACGATGCTTGATTTCACCGTTTGTTCTGAGGTTTTTTTAAAACCCAAATAGGTCACTAGGTATATAAAATAAGAAAATGAATAGTCTTAAATTGAGCTAGTGTATTCACCGCCTAAGACTGTGTCACTACTTATATCATCAAGTAAGATAGTAACAAGTCAATTGTAAAACCGTACGTAATGTATAGAATAGCTTAGCTGAAGACGGTAAAGTATAAAAAAGTAAATAAAATAACAGGCTACACATTGCACTACTGGGCATACCCCATCTTTGCACCAAGGGTATTAGGACATAGTAAACCACGAGCCCATTGCTGATTAGCAGACTTTACATATTTTTGAAATTATGTAAGTGTAACAATGCTTCACGTTCACGCATAGAGCGTTGCTTTAGACGCCTATTCTCAAGTTACTTCCTATAATATGTTTATGTAACGCCTCTATTTACTCTTTTTTTATGTGGAAAGTTGCCAAACGAGCAGACGGTTCACCTGATGTTAAGTGAATACAGCCACCCATGGACATCTGCTACACCCGAGGGTTTGCAGATTCGTGGTACTTACCCAGACGAGCCTGCCCATTCGTGCAACAGCCGAGGCTGCTGCGTGGCCCTACCACGTTAGTTAAGTTACTTATCGATATTTATCGAGAGCTCCCAAAACTCCTTCCAATACACAACCTGCAATTGTTTCTGAAGCACAGTAAGGTATCGCGACACCACGGATAGCTTAGTTCTTTCTGCTAATCTTTTCACTCTTATATATCTTCGAGTACAAGTTTCCGTATGATTTTACCTTTTCCCAACCAGGCCACCGGCACAGGTCGTCTTCACTACTACTACTATCTGTACCCCGTATAAATTCAGTAGACTACTTCTGAAGAGTAGATAATGAAGGAAAAGAATCTTGATAAACAGCCACCATTTCTTCGTTTATAACTATTTGAGTCTTTTCTTGTTTTGTAAGGAAGTTTATCATACCGTGATGCTCGATTTTTTTTAATATTGTCGTATTAGTCATCGTAGTTGCCTTTTCGCGTTGGTGTCTTGAATATTAAAGGTGGTAATTAAATGGAATATTATATTTATACTCTCAAGTAGTGTCTTTAAATATTGTAATAATTTAATTATCTACATTATTAGTATATCGCACGGATACCGATAATACATTTAACACCCATCGCATCCACTCCAAACTCACGGCTGGTTTATGATGAAGTTTTAAGACAATCATCAGATTAACCCAGCGGATGATCCTGTAACGCAATCATATCACCAGATTTTCTTCCCGCCGCGCATCACTAGCTTAATATGAAACTAGAAAAAATCGTGTGTATGGTAAGAGTGTTTTTCAGGAGTATACCACTGTTCGTTTTCTCCCTCCTTGTTGCTTTCGAAGTCCGCTTGTTCCGATGCAAATTGAATTTGTAACACTCGCTCTGTAACAATTACTATGCAAAGTGGAATATCAAAGAGTGAGGGTACAATGGACATTTCCAGTTTGTCTATCAGTAAGGATTCTGTAATTCTCCCTTGTTAAGTTCCGGTTTTGGATTTAGAGAGGTCACATAAAATTGAAAAAGAAATACTTCATTATATTGTATTAAAAGATAAATGACCTTTATAGTATACATTAAAGTTCATATTTGTATATTGATATGTTAGTTATATCATCTGTTTATCATTATATTTTTTTCATGATAGTCTAATAATTTAATAGTGTAATATGAAATAACAAAAGCTATTGATTTCAGCTGTTTTTCTATAGATGCATTTTTATGTTAATTGACTAGGACCACGGAGTTAAACAATCGACACAATTTAGAGGCCTGCAAGCAAAAACGACGAGTAACACTTTTTTACATTGTACGCATCATAATTAGTCCGTATTCAACGTAGATCATATTATAAGAATAAAAACGATTTTCATTTACACGCTTGTATTAGCTTGACGACCGATTAATTTTATATTTCGCACGCGTGCTAAGAACCAATGACTGAAGAATATATAAGCGGCAGGTGCACATACCATAAGATATTTAAAAGTAGCGTTTTCCAAAATTTTATGGTGTATCCGTTACCTTAATACGCAACAATGCCTTTTAGTTTTATTCGATTCACACTTGCTTACCCACAATTGAGCCACTACTAGCTATATAACCGGCCCATTGCCATTTCAGCTTAAAAATCTTCTGAGCTATGTCGTTTACCTTGGTTCAACTGTTATAATATAGTGTATGTATCTATATGAATATTCAAGAATTTTTTTCTACGGAATCAGATAATTTTATTAACACAACGTCTACTTATACCAGAAACCAGATCGATAGGTTTATCCATAGGTGTAACATTCAAATCGGAATCAAATCAAAAGTACAACCTGTTAACCCAATGCCAAATTCATAACAAGTGCGACAATCAACAATAAGCTTAGTTTTATTTTATTATTTATAATACTTTCGCGTTTCGTCTGGTAAGTGAGGTAACAGTGCCCACTTATTTATATAAATGTTTTCAATGTATATGCAAACCCTCAGTTGTTGTAGACGTCCATGGGCGGCGGTAATTACTTAATATCAGGTGAACCGCCTGTTCGCTGTCAATGTCTTACATTTTAAAGTTTGAGCGTGTTCGTTCCCTTATCTGAACAAGGTTATTCTTAATTACCTATGAGTGAAACATATTTTAAAACATTAATATTTTTATATCGTTAAATGAGCGGCTAATGTCCCGTGTGTAATTATGGTAGACATACATTCGTGAAACTGCTGAGCCGTGGGATGGATCAACAGTTGATAGCGTCCAGCAACAGTCTGCATCAATCACGCAGCCTGCTATAACGTGCGTCAGCGCTTAGGAGGCAAATTTTTTTTTTTCACCAACATGCCAATTTCTTTTTATCATAGTATACAGCTATTTGTAATTGCCTATTGTGAGAAAGAATGTAAATAAGTTGAAGTTAAATTGGGCCTGTTTTATAAAAAAGGGCTTTTAAATAATTTTTGAAGAGAAATCTTTCTTAGACACGTTAGGCAATCGATGGGGAAACAAATCATAAGTTCGCTTCACCTAATGCTATTGTCACGTGTTTACTACCATTGATGTTGCTGTCAATATTTGATCTCTGTAAAGCAAATTTCTTGTTGTTCGATAGTATATTTGTAAATAATAAATAATAATTTTGAGTATAATATTTATTGGTCTAAATTGTCCAAAATGAAATAGGTTTTATTTAGTTTTTTTGTGATTTTTTTGTGATTATGAGGACCGAGCTTTGCTCGGTTTGTTTTTTTTTTGGTAAATCATGTACTTTGGAAATTACATTTAGATACAAATTACTGAGTAATGAAATATACGTAATATTTTTCGATCTTACCGACTGATGAAATATGAACTGGTGTTTTTCACAAAAGAAAGAACTTTAAAAAAAGGGAAAAAAATAACAAAATCATCTGAATCGACAAAAAAAAAATAAAGCGGCCTTCTGTTTCGGGGCCGCCCGATTACCGACCAAGCTATATAAATTTTTTTTTGCCCGAAATTTACCGTCATATTCAAATGATATTTTTAATTCCCTGAAAACAGGGATAAAAGGACATTTACTAAAAATGAATCCTAGCTAAATCGATTTTTCGCCCCCGAATCGAACGTTCATGAAAATCACTGGAGCCGTTTCCGATTTTATATATATATATATATAAAATCGGAAACGCACATAGCTGCTTCATTTTTTATTTTTAATATAGTCACGTCTGTTCAGCTAAAGATATCGCAATATCATTGAAACATCGACCACAATATGCAAGAGCTGGTGAGCAGAGCTGTGCGATGAGAAAAATGAAAAATTCCGCAGTTGTAGGACATAGAAGTTCGAGCGGCCTAATTCTATTGCATTAGAATGGTTACTGTGAGGCTGGTAAGCTCCCTGAAGCAGAAGAGAAGATTCTACTAAAGTTGTTCACGTTGTAAACAGATCTCCGTATACAAGAAAATATATATTTTCCATGAGAACAGGTGTTGTAGGACAAATGTCGAGCACGTCGAATCATTTGACTTGTATAGCAGATGGATAAAATTTTACAAACTACAATGATTTTACGGTGTCTTAAAATTTATCATTGTCAATTTAGGTATAATAGTAATGAGTACTACTCATTTCACTTCAGTAAACAGCTTTCAATTTCCTTCATATAACAGCTTTACTAAGATGGCATTATCTAAATAAGTCAATATTCACATGAACGTAATATTTAAAATTTAGGTTAAGTTCTGTGGTGATTGACTGGAGTTGACCACTGAGGTTATTTGAATTTTGGATTCCTTTGGAATAGCATTCATTGGCAGTACAGAAACAGAGGCGTAGGTATGTGACATAAGTTTCCAGTTTCACTCAGAAATATGATGTTAGAGCTGGATCATCTGTTGCTAAAGCACATAACTTAACTTGTGTGCTACGTATGATCATAAGTAGTCTTGAAAAGGCTGAAAGGATGATGGTGGTGATGATGAGCTGCATGCTAGTCTGAAATACGAAACACTCATCAAGGATTGATTACACTACAATATCGATACTAAGGATGTTACAGAATATAAAGAAACATTATGTAATTTTGAAAAAAACTTCATTAAATATGAATTACAAAGCAATAATACAGTCCTTATTTTATAACGCTGCCGAAATCTATGTTAAAACACTTTCTATATAATTTTGTCCCCTAGCACTTTCTGCTCCATTTACCGCTTAATTTAATAAGACCCATTCAATGAACAGAGCCGCCCGTCGATTGGGAAGCTTTGTAAACAGTCATGAATCATCTGTCGTGGAATGTCACAATATCTAAGCGGCCGACAAGCGATAATGATCTTCAAGGTATTTTTCGTACGAAATTCTGTCGTCAATGATTTTAATGCTACGTATTTATTTTCAAGGACCCTATACCCCTTACCTGGCATGCAAATAGACACAACAACATACGTATCATATCAAAAACAAGCTTTCTATTTAAAAATGTAATCACTACATAGTACAAAACAAAGTCGTCCCGCTGTCTGTCTGTCCCTATATATGCTTAAATCTTTAAAACTTTCTTTAATAGAGTGGTTCAAGAGGAAGCTTTATATGTATAATTCATGCATAATATAGTAGATAACACTGATAATTTTAGAGTTCTAATGAGATGTCGAAAACAAACTCAGCATTGCACCCGTGAGAAGCCGGGGCAGGTCGCTAGTTTAATATAAAGTTGCAAACCTTTGCATTGTTCAAAAAAACGCCTATGAAACAAATTACTAACTGGTTCGATTTATAAACTCTTGTACCCGTCTGAGACTGTTGTTTGTTTGATACATATATTTAAGACTTCCTCTAAATGTTTCAAGTGAATAATTATGTAATGGTCTTTTGCGATAAATGTCGTTAACCTGAAAGTTTTGATGGTAGCTTCATCATTGCGTATTTACTTCGAATGTAATAAAATAATACTTCATTTTAGCTATAGCAAATATCCTGTAGGATAATTAACCGTGATATATTTCCCTTAAAATATTTGTTTCATGGCAATCCATTCAGCCGTCGTTATGGAATAAAAAGAACATTTACATCCAGAAATAGTATATAGTTAGTAGTATGTTGTCATTCATTAGTATATAAAGACTAGCTTATATCCGCGACTTCGCTTTCTTTACTCATAATATTAACAATTTATTTTATGTTACTTCGCCTGACCCACTTCTCCACAGCAGGAAATACACATCACTGAACACATCGTGCTTATAAAACTCGTTGCTTCTAAGAACTTTACAATAAACGAAGATATTGCAATACATTTCTTATTAGGGCCGATTGTCTTATTAATAGAACTAAGAAGAATATAACTGAAAGGTATTCCGTGTTGCGCGAACAATAAAATACCTCCATCATTTGATTTATATGTGTATATTATTTGTCAAATGTTATATATTTCTAGAAACGCCGTAACTTACATAATTCGTCATCAAATTGATTCAAACACTACTTTAAAACCTATTCTTCATCAAACTTATTCAACATCAATAGATGACAAATAGAATAACTTCCATGTTTTTTATTTAAAAAAAAAAAAACTAGTTTTATAACTTCTTATACAGAATGATGGATAATGCCATTTATGACAATAATTATGAATTAAGATAGCGAAGTAGACGGAATTGTACCACTATCCTCAAAATAACCTTTCATTGATAAATGCTTGTTTGTTAATTATTACATTTCAATTTAGAGACTCATCGCGGTACCGTTCGCGCGGGTCAACTAGTATCTATAAGTGGCAGTAGCAATAATAGAGAAATATGATTGTTATATGCGCCCTTAATGTTTTTCTTTCGTCTAACATTGCTCGTCGGGCGTTGCTTGCCGTTGAATAGAATCAACAGTTGAATGCGCCCGACACAGCCCCATCAATCACGAGAACTGTATCTTCCCCCCGATCAGATGTTGAGTAGTGCTACGCCACTTGATGGTTACACTGGTCAAGTCTTGCTAAAGTATTGTAATACATCGACTAGCGTCAGCTTTGTTGTGCCATAAGAAATATTTCAAATAATATAATTGCTTATAAGTTACACCGGAATCGTTTAAAACGAACTAAATTGTATTTTACTATCTCTGTGGCACATACAAAATCAAGTTACTTTAACATTACACAACTTTCTAATTAAGGTAAAGTTAGGTAACACTGTCACTGCTGGGCCTCCTAGTGGGTATCAACGCATAGTCCAACACGCGATCCCACTGCGGCTGACTTCATATAACTTGGAAATGTTTTTTTTTTGTTATTGTCATTTAATAACACGCAAACACGCCCAGCGCGTGAAGCGAAGCTCAGCGCTTAAAATTGCAATTAACAATTTCATTTGTCGTCATCAGGTTTTGAGTACCTATAGTGTATTAAAAGAGAGCGATTGGATACTGAGCTTTTACGGCTCATCTTGTTGTTCCGTCTATGAAATAATCTTACTCTTCCCGAGGACCTCCAATAGGTCCGAAACTAGTCGGCACATATAACGATGTACGGTTAGAGTTCAGCTTAGTATATTCAATTTAATTAGTAATGTCTCAAGAATATTTTTATAATTTTATAATTTTACTTTTACGTACGATTAAATTCGGGAAACCACTAAAGTAATCTAGATTATAATTTTACCACTCTTCGTTGTTATCGCCATTTGTACTTTATAGCCGACATGCCAAAAAAAATTCTAGTAGAGAATATTAACCTATTCCTTATGTATTACTTGCAATATTTAAACAAGAAAGTCGTTTGTTTTTTTTACTCATCTACATATTATAATAATCTTCACAAATACCTAAAAACATAAAGAAGGATACATAAAAGAAGGGCAACCTTCAAAAACCTCGGAAGCTATCCAAGGAATGCAAGAAAAGGAACTTTAATTAAAGCATTAAGTAGATATGGGTCCAATTACATCAGCCTAAAAATTCTCGAAAAAGGTCAAAAATACAGAAACAAAACAGATTCAAAAATAACAAATTGAGTCTGTTGAAATCTAAAAAAAAATTCAACACTTAAATTTCAACTCGGATATGAATAGAAAGTGCCACCAATTTGGGATTATTTTTTTTATTATTTAAACCACCATTCACGATCCTGGAAGCTTTTTCTGCGTCGATTGGATCAAAATGGAAACGCCAACGAAAGTTTGATATTCAAACCTTAAATACTTCAGACAAATATACATGGATACTGTAAACTGTATGAATTGGCGAGAGATTACAGTTAAATTGAACGCGAAAAAATCCGTGAAGTAATTTGCGATGTTACCTAATTACTACTAGGATTCAGATTCTACTCCGCTAATCCGCAGTGGGATCGTGTAGGTAGATTACGCCTCAAATCCCTGTCTTGGTTTTGTCTCCACAGTGGGACATATAATAATTATACAGCCTGTTACTTACAACAAGGTTTCGAGACTAGACTATCTTCAGAACTTTCACTTCGAATTGTGTAAATAATTAACAAGCAAATAAATACATAATCGCAGTCATGGTTGTGTCGTTGCCATAAGTCACAGTTTTGGGACTGTACTGGTATTTAATAAAAAGGCTTTTAAATCTTAATTTTTAATTTACCAGATCTCGGAAAATCGACTCGATATATCATTTTCTTGACAATTTTATTTTTATTTTCAAGTGTCTAAAATAATAGAAAATTCAAAAGTAGTGGATTCGGTGTCGATAGTGGTTTACTAATTTTTTTTTTATAGTCAGTCCATAATAAATATCTGAAGTGACGTCAAAATGATGAGCGTTATTTTTTATAAAATTATCATAATCATGCCTTATTTATTTTTCATGTATGTTTTCTATTTTGAATGTACAAAAAAGAATAAATACATATAAAATAAACGTGTAACTAAAAGAAGACGACACGACTGTAAGTCAAACGTATGAAAAAGATTTTATATCTTTCCAATGTGATAAGCAAATACAAAAATAACTATTTGAACGACGCAGATACTGATGCCGCACAATGACTTCTTATCTCTTTCTATGCTAAAAAAGACACACATATGTATTACCGAACGTACTTTCATGGGAAAGGTGATTTATTATCCGCGAACGCCAGAAGACAAGCAACCATTAGTATGGTTCAAGGCGATGTCGTGCCGTTCGCGAAATCTTTGTCATATCGCCGATCCATTTTTCTTTGGTTATCGGAAGGTACGAGTAATGGGAGGATATCGTCATTTGAATACAATATTCTTCCCATCTGTTAAATTTTACCTGCATTAAGTTACAACAATTAAGCAAGACACGGCATGGGGTTGGAACAATTCTTTTGACATCTTAGTAAAAGATATTGCGCGTTTACACAATATTTCTAGTGTTCATTTTTTTAATGTTGCCTTAATTAAGTACTGACTTATATTTCAAAGTCAAAGTATATTTATTCAATATAGGCTTAACTTAAGCTCTTATTGAACGTCAACAAAAAATCTACCACCGCACCGGTTCACTAAACTAGACCTGCACAGAGAAGAACCGGCAAGAAACTCTGCAGTCTTGTTCTTTTTGTTATTTTTTTTTGATGTAACTATACACATTTATTTAGGTATAAAATCAGCAGCAGCCAGGGGTCTTGCAAGTGCAGACCAAGAGTCATTTCCAAACATCCTTGTCCTTAATGTATTCTTGGATATTATAGTAGGCCCTTGCCATTAAGGTAGCTTTTAAATTTCAATCATGTTGATTGAAATTAATTTGCTAAAACGCGTTTAATAAGACCCTTTAACAATTTAAAAACATTTCGTTAAAAAATTATGTACTAATCATTTAAAAAGTACTTACAAATAAACAAATTTATATTTATTTAACTATACATTAATCTCTAGATTTATAAGCAAAGGTTTCGATCTTTAACACCTTCCATTACAAAGTTTCGAATGGGCATTTTCCATAAAAATGCGTGCACATTTATATCGAACAATACGTAAGTAGATTTATGGCTAGAATCTGGGAGACATTTATGCTATTGCGAAGTAATGCAAATAATTAGCCACATTATACGTTTGCGCCCGGCCTGAAACCGGCACAAACGGACCACCTCCGCCCGTCTATTACTGCCAATTACACGGTTCGTGCTGTTGGCAGCCCTGCATAATAAGGACGCTGCCTATAGGTATAAGCTTAGCGTGTAGCGGATAACTTTTTTTTTAAATTTCATCCAACCATTATTGTGAGTCTTTTTACATTCATTTTTTGAGCCAATCGCGGTTATGGGGAAGACTGTAAACGAGCGTATAAAATGAAGAAATAAGTGATTTTTCTTAAAAGCCATTCGATTCGTTATTTACCAAAGCCTCCTTCCATCAACTGCAAAAATAAAATCAAGAATCTTTTTTATTACGCGAAAGGAGGCATACTAGAAATCGGATCATCTCATAGTAAAAATAATCACAGATGACTATAAAATCCATTCAACTAACTACTCTCCATTCTAATTTGACCTTCATGCTGACCTTTAATTTGAAACATTCTAGGTAGTTAAACAGCTCTAGCTCTAGCTCATTTATTACTTTTTGTACAACAAAGTGTCACTGAGTACGCAACTATCATGAGGGTTTCAGTTATCATATACAAATAAATAAACATTTAAGCTTACACGGTACCTTACAATAGAGGGTTTTTCTAGCTAATCATCTAAGTTTTTCTCATTAGTTTTAAAAATTAGTCAATTTACACATATTTTCACAATATCGTAAAGCTTTTCCCGTATATATTTAACAATATGTATAATCTCAAGCATATTAAAAAAGTACATTATTTTTTGTGTTTGTTATTCTATCATAGTTTATCTCTGAAACGATAACTTTTTGTCTAAGAAAAGCGATGTTATTTCTGGGTTATAAGAGTTATATTTTATTTTATTAAATATGTCTAATACAAAACAAATGTCAACATTTGTGGGGCAAAGGCATAACATTTTATGACAATTATCAAATTTGTGACTAAAATTATTATTTTTTGAGAAAGAAGACAAACAAGAAATCAAACTGATGACAGAATATTATAATTGATAAACGTACTTCATTTAAAAACAAAATTTTACGCCACTAATAATAGTCTTACCGTCTGAATCTAAAGCGATCAAGCAATCGGCTTTATTAATTAACAGTAAAGCCGCAACACAAAATAATCCACTTTATAAATACGCTACTATTACGCTACGCATCCGCCTACGCTTATCGTAGTAGCACTCGCCTACGCAAGGTCTACGCCCGACATCAAGTCACGCGCGGCAGTAACACGACGGTTGAACGCGAACGTACAGTTTTCTGATACCAAGCGAAACCTACTCGTATTAATAAAAGAAAATGATGAAATGATGTTCCAAATTAAAATGTACATACATAGCATAATATAAAAACCAAAAACATTTGAAAACTGAGTTTTCGTGTAACTTATTTATAAAGCCAAAATAATTCAATTAGTGTAAAGTAGATATAATCATAAAAAAATTAAGTGAATATGGCGTTACATCGCAAGTAAAATAATATAATTGCATGGAAAAGGACTACTATAAAAGCAATTTAATAATAAATAATATTCCTTCTCATACCAGACGACTCAATTGGCGTAGTGGATATTCGTAAAAAAATAACATTTTTAATATTGCAAGCTTTCATAAATGCTTAAACAGCGTCAAATATTTTTCAACCTGCTCTTCATAAATTTATTTAACTATTCGTTTTTCACAGTTCAGTTTTAAAATATGCGATCAAACGGAAAATTAATTATGTAAGCAGCTGATTCAACATTTTATTGCATTGGCGCCCGCAGCTATCACGATTTTATTTTTAATTATTGAAATGAATGTCGTACATTAACCTTATTGAATTCCTACAAAGCTCTCATTGTATTGACAATGTTTTTCAACTAAGCAAATGACTTGATATTAATTACTATTTTTTTGTAAAACAAGTAATGTCGAAAGTGTTGGTTATTAGGAGAAAGGACTCAGTATGAAGTATCCTTTTTGCTTTTTGAATATCGTTAGTACCAAAGAGCTTACCAAAGAGCGTACCTTATAAAATTTATTCGCTATAAATTTTATAAGGTACAATTACTTCACTTTATTTAAAATTGAGTAAGACGTATTTTCGTACAGTTTTAACTTTCTGTATTTGTGAATATGATATTCTGCAATGAAGCGTTGATACGTAGCAAATAGTTATTCAACAACTCGTTGTTTGAAATCAAAGTGCAAATGAGAGAATACTCGTATAGACTCGTTAGCATGAGGATGCAACTGGAGCAAGCAATGCTGCAATTTGAGATAGATTATTCAAGCTCACAGTTGACGAGCGCTGTATCTGTTAGTAATATGTATTACTTTATTGATATTATAATAAGATGCTATAAAAGAACAAAATAAATAAAACATGAATGGAAAAATGGTAAGTAAAAGATGTTTTATTACCAACTGGACAGAAAAATTCGAACTATGGTTTTATTTTGGTTATATTGTTTTAAGATTTAGATAATTAATGATTTGTTAAATCAAAGTAATTTGCGGACTTTTTCAAAGAAAATAGTTGTATTTAGCACTGTGTAGTATTCGCATAAACTCAAGAAATCATTGTAATTAATAAACATTAACTATTTATGACAGTTAAGAGAAATGGAAGAAAAAAACGTAACGGCACAGTTATTAATTACAAAACGCAAAAAAATATAAAAATAGATTTAATTGTATATGTTAAGGCTAAAAAGTCGTAATTTTTTTTATTTGTACATTGAAATTTTATCGAGCCAAACACGTTTTTCACAACGCCAAAGTTGCACTACATACATTGGAGTGCAAAAATTACCGAGGCATGTCTCTTTTGAACACCGGTTATAAAGTTTTTGCAAATATACTTTTCAATAAATTGATTAATAAGCCATATGTAGAATCTAGCTTGGGAGAGTATCAAGTGTGGGGGTTTCGGCCAAACAGGTCCGCAATAGACCAAATCTTCTCGATTAGGTAGATCCTTGAAAAAACGTACGAGTTGAACGTCAATACCCACCATCTTTTGATTGACTTTAAAGCTGCATACGACAATGGGTACAGAAATTTCTTGTACCAGGCTATGATAGAGATTGGGATCCCAACGAAGCTCGTGCGCCTGACAGAGATGACTCTAAGAAACTCCCTGAGCGTTGTAAAGGTTCAAACGGAGTTATCAGTACCCTTCAGAACTAACAACGGCTTAAGACAAAGAGATGCACTCTCTTGTCTACTATTCAATATCGTTCTCGACAAATGTATCCGCGACTCAAAAATCGACACCAAAGGTCTATACCAGAAATCCGTCCAAATTTTGGTTTATGCAGATGACCTCGACGTGATAGGTAGAACCCTGCCTGCAATAGAGAGTGCATACCTTGCTCTTGAGAAATCAGCTGAGGAAGCCGGTCTCCAGGTAAACATGGCCAAAAATAAGTACCTGAAAGCTTCAAATGACCAGCAAGTTCTACTACAAGGAATCAACATTGGCAATAACACGTTCTCTACCGTCAATGAATTTAAAAATATATCGATATATCTTCAGAAATAAGCAGAAGAATAATGACCGCCAACAAGGGCTACTTCGGCCTGCTAAGATATTTTCGCTCAAAACTTCTTTCAAGAAACATTAAACTTCTACTGTACAAAACCTTACCAAAGCCCATAATTACCTACGGTTCTGAATGCTACTGAATGGGTACTGAGCAAAAAAGACGAAAATTCCTTGTTGGTATTTGAGAGTAAAATACTGAGATGAGATATGGCGAACGCGTTACAACCACGAGCTGTACCAATTATATGATGAGCCAAACGTCATCAGGTTCATAAAGATCGGACGCCTGCGATGGGCAGGACACGTGGTGCGAATGGACGAGGCCAGAGTACCCAAATGCCTTCTGGAGGGCCGGCCGGAGGGCCGCAGAATTATAGGCAGGCCAAGCTCAGGTGGTTGGATGGCGTCGAACAGGACACCAAGATATTGGGGGTATAGGCTGGAGAAACAAGCCCATGAATAGATCGGACTGGAGATATTTGTTTGACCAGGCTAAGGCCCAACCGCGGCTGTAATGCCTCAGATGATGATGAAGTTGCACTACACGTGAATGACAGTGGCTTAAGTACATATAATTAGCGTTTAGTAAAACACATCAATATTTTTCCATAAAAAAACTGAAAATTAAGCCGTACAAGGTCAGTATAACTTATTCGTCATTTCATAAACTATTCGTTAGACAGTGATATGAAAGTCTTGACGTGTAGATGAGACATTTATTTTTTGATTTAACTTTGCCAAGTTAGTTGAAGAAACAAATGAAGCATATAATAATATTTAAAAATTAACTTAAATATTATATTCTTGTACTTTAACAGACTGTACATGAATAGTTTTGTGCTGTTGACAAATCCATGAATAAATGATAATAGAATTATTCGGAAAATCATGCGTTCTCCTTCAGAACTGATCAGCATCCTCATTCTATTGTTGCAATAGCAAAACAATCTTCCGATACAGTTCAAAAGTTATTTGTTCTCTAATCTCGCAGTCTACGAAAATATTGTTCAACTGGAAAGATAGTGAGATTAAGTGACCGAAGACTTAAGTTTTAGAGTTATGTCCTTTTGTTTCTTCAAATAGCACTTTGTGACCATCACAGATATATTAACATCAAGATGGCGGCACCAAGTCCTGGATTCCGGAGATTTAAATCTTGATTTATTACTGAGCAATACCTTATTCGGTGTTTAGTGAAACAAAAGGTTTTAGATTAATGGATTTAAAGTAATAATCAGTTTTGTACTTCACTGTAACAATACATAGATTATCTATATATTTTATATACACCTATCTCAGTAGTATGAAATACATCATGATTGAATATTATGAAATACATTATTTTTTTCTAAAATATAAAAAGCGTTCAGTCTCTTAAACAAGTTATAACATATTATCTTTAAATCAGACATTGAACAAAAAATTATTTCTTTAAACAATACCATAATATATCATTTTTTACATTTAAATAACGTTCAAAAATCTTCCCAAACGTTTTGAGAAGACTTATTGGGGGATATAAAGTTGGGAGGGTGGCAGGCTTCGAGGGTTTGAGGAACTCTTTGACTTCTGCTTCCTTCCATTCGGACGGAAAGAAACCTTTGGTGATTGCCGCGATATTATTTCGTAGTATCTGAATTATACTAGTCGCCAACTACTGTACATTTGGAGGGATTCCGGTATCTCCCGCGGGATGCACCGTTGGCCCTCGGTACTGTGTGTGAGCACGCCTTGGAGAATGATAGACCTTTCTGATTCCCTCACCATCTTGCGGCAGCTCGAGACCACTTCGAGCTGCAGCCAATCCGTGTCCATTTTTAGTCGCCTTTTACGACATGCAGGAGATACCTTAGCCCTATTCTATAAGCCTGAGACTACAGGGCTGATGTGGCGTCTCGTCCGTTTCTGCCGGCCCGGCGCCTTCGTCTCCAAGCGGGGTCAGCCCTCTCCCGTTCTCGCTCAGCGATCTCCTACTGGAGCATAACAGCTTCGCAGAAGGGGATCAGTGCCGTCCAAGTAGATTTTTCCACCAGTGCAGCCGACACTGCGACTTGTGGAGAAAGGTCCTGGGCGATCTTCTGGACCAGGATCCGACGCTCTGACTCCCACGCGGGGCACTGATGCCGTCGTATCTATCGGGCGAGATAGCGACTGCATTGTTGTGATGGAGTTACCCTTGAGGGATTTGGGAAGCTTCCAAAAAGCTTGTTGGGAAGGTTTAATAGAAGTAAGAGTGGAGTCCCACCGTTCGTTTCGCATTCCTATGCCCATTCTTGCAGTGACATTAATTGGAGCGTGAATTTATCAGACTTTAAAAAAATCGATTTCAGTTATCAAAATAACTTAATATAATTATAATGAAGTTTAATACTTTAACTGTGGTAGAGCAACAACTTCGGGTAGGCAGATCCGTCCGGGTAAGTAACACGACCTCACAGAGGACTCAAGTGAAATGGAAGTGTTATACTTCTGCGTTTCCTCTGGTGAGTGAGCTAGTCGGGGCCCACTTTATTAAAAGGTGGCTTCGCATCTGCAATACTACGGCTGTTGCAAATGTAAAAGGCAGTGGTACTTAACATTAGGTGAACCACTAGCTCGCTTGCCACCTTCACATGTAAAAAAGCAGTTCACTTTTCCTTTTTTAAATTCAGGTTACTTGAACAGGAAAAGTATACGCTAACTGCTGCTTAAAAGTATCGATTATTTTAACTCATATTTTTATTCAGAAGGTTACAAAAACATACCACATTACTATTTTCGTGATATGAACATTGCATCTGTTGATTTTACCAATAAACGCCATCGATTTCCCGTTTGTCAGAATACGCATTAATAAAATCTTTTTAAACTCTGTTCCAGTAATCCATACAATACTTGACAAGATATGAAAATAACGCAATATTGTTAAGAAATTCTGTAAAATACTTCAAAGTACATTCTTAAAAAGGGAGTTCTAGGTACTTAAAAGGAACTATTGGAGTGGATTCTCAAAGCTCTCCCGGCAGCTTTATTAGTTCTACTGCAAAACTTTTGACGACAATGTCTTTCAGACGAGGCATTCCCTCTGTGCTTTGCAATTTCATACCTTACGAAACGTATTATACTTCAACTTCATGCTGGTCTTCTGTAAGGCCCTAGAACTGTCCGACCTGCCCATATG
This sequence comes from Iphiclides podalirius, assembly GCA_933534255.1. Classification (NCBI taxonomy): domain Eukaryota; kingdom Metazoa; phylum Arthropoda; class Insecta; order Lepidoptera; family Papilionidae; genus Iphiclides; species Iphiclides podalirius. The sequence continues at coordinate 4,333,251 of OW152822.1, read as the reverse complement.
CAGGAGCTATTACATGGTCCTACCACAAATATTTATTGACGATGATGATATTTTATATAAGTTCTTAAACTGTTGTAGAATATAGCTTCTGACTATTTTAACTTTGTCGTATTAAGTTTACCCGTATTTATTGGATTAAGTTTTCAAAGTGCAAATCTTTGCATTTCAGCTGAAAAATTTAAAGTTGTAGAAGAATGGACTAAAAGTTTTTACTTCCTTCAATCCCGCAGCGGCAAATATTAATCCCAATGCCTAATTAAGTAATTATTCTGAAAAGCCAGACGAAGTGAGGTCTTTTAAATACTGAACCCCTCCTAACGCTTTTCTAAACATTCCTTAGTCACAATGGAATGCACAAGTAAATTCACTTACAACTAAATGCGCTACTTGAAACGTATCGAAGTTCATATAACTTTCACCCATTACAACGATGCCTTGAGTCTATGTGCCATAATGCCCAGTAAAGCGAGCGAATGCCGACCAAAGTCGTAAATCTGTGTCATTAGGAATCGTACGTGGACGGGATCCGCGATCATGGCTTACGTTGCACGCTTTGTGTCGTTGCCAGAGGCATTTAGAGATAATTGAATCGAATCTTAAACAGAAAAACGTCTTAGAAAACATTTAAATACCAACATTTACCGGTATATAGTTTATTTTGATTATGGGTAATAAAATTATTACCAAAATAAATTGAAATGTACCTCTCACAGTTATAGTTGCATAGTTTGAATGAAGGTAATATTATAGATATTATATAATGACAGTCAACGAGACATCAAATTAACCCATCTATTGACCTTGTTATACTTTAAAATCGGGTCTTTTTGTAATAGTAACATTAAACCTTTTACATTTTAAAAACTGTACAAAGTATGATCATTATCGACTCACATTCATCGTAATACAAGTAACACGATAATAAAGCGCCGCAAACGGGCTGTATTGTAAAAGGTTACACGAAGCAAAAACGTTTCGTTCCAGCTGAGTTAGCACTTTTTTGCTTTATTGCGACACTCTTGTTCGTAGCAAATTTCACAATCTTCACATAGGTAGTTAGTGCAGTATAAATATGTATAGTATAATGTATAGTATAAATAGTATATGATTCAATGTTATAGAAGGACCAAACACAATTATCAAATTCTGTCAATACACGTATCTACAGTTCCAAAATTAAATTAAACCATTTATAAAACGTTGAAATGATCTCTTGTATGAATATCAAATTAAGGTTGAGATTGTGTAATCGTACGACGTCATATTATAGTCTATTATATTCGTTATACAGTTTGGCGGAAGTTTCTCCGTTACGAGTATATAGTAAAGTTTGAAATTCAGCGGGCAGTGTAGATAGAGTTACTTGTATGTAGCGGATCGACGTCAATTCGTATAATGTAGCAAATTCACATTTCAATCACGACAGAAAATATCACTTTAAGACCATAATAATGAAATTTACCACATATCAACATACAGGACTTCATTTTTTCTGACTTCAAATTACAACGAAAAAAATTAATGTTAGTTTGGTACATTTATTTATTTATAATAATTATTTCTTGTTTTATTAATTCATGACTATGATTATTTTGAGAGATTTAAAAGAAGTTGCGTAGGAATAATTTATTTAAAAACAACCGTTTACTCTTTGTACGTTGTAGTTAGACGTGAATATAGAATTAATTAGAATATAGAAAAAAATCACAAAGTCGTCTATAATAAAGATAAATCTTCGCCATTATACATTATATGTATATCGTGTATCTCTTCATCGTCGGATTATCGGATAAAAGTTGGGAAAATCGGTGGTATAATATTGTTCAAAATATATTTTATGTTCCTTTTCTACAAGCTTTTATTTTGTTTTTTTTAATTATGTTTGGTATTTCTTCAAAGCACTAAAAGAAAGGTTATCAACGCTCTTTGATCTGTTTTTAAACAAACACTAATTGTTCAATCTTTGCGTCTGCACAAGACAAATGTTGTAATAAATGCTTTAAAGATGCATAGATTAATATTATGTTCGTTAATCTTATGTAGCAGAAGCGACATACATTCTCCTTCCTATACACTCGTCTTAAATCCGACAGTAATTTGTGAATAAAAAAATAATAAAAAATTGGTTAATTATAAAATTTGTCTAAAATCATATTCCATAAAGAATAAAAATTATACACCATTATCATTTTTTTTTTCATTCTGAAAGTTCTTTTTCTGAGTTCTTCGTAAACAGTTTTCGCCCATAGAAAAGGGTAAAAAAGTTTTGCTTTAACAAATTGTGATAATTATCATAACTTCTTAATTATGCTAATGTGAAACTACATAATGTCAGCTTATAAATGAGATATGTTGTAAATAATTGCGGCCTTTTAAAGGCTCATCACAAAGTCTTTCTAATCACAATCATAGCACATGATCAATAAAAAATTAAATACAATTATCACAAATGTCCTATAATTGTAGGCACTATTCTATCGATTTTAATTAATGAAAGAGAACACTGCTTTAATCAACACTAAGAATTAATTGTTACGACACATGTCTTTTACGACTAAAGTTATCTGTAATAAAATAGGAGTGTGGTAAATGAAACGTAGACTTATTGCTCTAGATATAGTGTCTATTTCCAAATTAAACAACAATGTCATTAGGAGTCGATTATGAAGGACACAAAATGGTGCTTGCCTTAGACGTAGTAAAACTACATCTATATAATGTTATTCAATAAGATGGAAACAGAAACAGTTATTAGATTCGTTGTCGCTGGCAACACTAAACCGGATTTGACGTTATCTATCCTACCTTATACCGAGCGAAGAGGCAGATGGTGGCATGGAGCAGCGGTCACTTGCTTTCCGGCTGCGTTCCAGGACAGTGATATAACCACTAATGCTACTTTTCGTTACAATAGTTGTTAATATTCAAGTTCAGAAATAGTTAAAATACTAGAATCAAAGTAATAACGTTTGAACTCCTATGGATTATAGAAATGAAACAATTAAATATCATCATTAGAGCTCGATTGATGACAATAAAGTTAAATATATATCAAATGATCTATACACGAGCAATTGGAAGTGGTCAGCCTATATTTCGTTACATGGCTCTAAAACATTGGCGCACTTACAGTGTCACGTATCCTGTATGCGATAAGACGTATGTTTTTTTTCGAGTACAGTCTTGTAAATTAAATACTTCGTAAAAAAACGTGCACCGAAGGAAAAGAAAAAATATCTTCTCTATTATTTTGTTTCATGGTATTCGGTAGTCTTATCTACCTCATAATTTTGTAAATTAATAAGCAAGGAATAGTTTTGATCAGTTTTGGTATAACACTTTGGATTAAATAAATGAGAAACGATGTTAAAAATCTAATTGCTAATAATGTACCTCTTCGCTCCGTAAAATTTAATCTCATTCTTTTCGAAATAGGTAAAAGTTTAGAATGGAATGTGAGCCTCTCTTGTTTAAATCATATCTCACATTCATCGGGCGTGTTACCGAGTATATCGCCTATGGTTATTTCGTTCCTGGCAATTGGATGCTCATTAAGTAATTTAGGTCCAGCGCCCAGGTGATAAAGTGAATCCAGCCTAATATCTACGTTTGTTACATGTTTAACATTTTTCTCGAAGCCCACATGATGTGCGATTACGTATAGCTTTACCCGCCAGAAAAAGATTATCCAGTGGTTCGATACATCGCTTTCTTACAGAATCAAGTTCCCTTGGTGCTTATGTAGCGATGTCTATTTTGCTTCTTTACGAAACTGTTTGCTGTATCCTGTGATTTTTTTTAATTTGCTGCTGTGTTTTTATTGTCAGTTTTCTAGCAGTCTATTTTTGCAAAGCCCTACGCTAATTAATAAATAAATTGCAAAAAGTGCCCTTCCCTTTGTAAATTCAGACAATAAATGCTTTAAGTTTCTGTGTGTTTTTATTGTCAGTTTTTAGCGATGAAAAAAATAATATACTATTACGTAAAGTTGGAGATCACGGTAATATTATAATGTCATCCAATCTGCTGTTTCATATTCAATCAATGAGTTATCATCATCATCGTCGTTTCAGCCTGTTTGAGCCCGCTGCTGAACATAGGCCTCCCCCACAGACTGCTACGAAGCACGATCCTGAGCCACCTTCGTCCATCAATCAGTAATATATTGTCAATCAAGTCATAGCTTGTAGAACTGTGGTAGTTTCACGCAGTAGCTTTTGCTGTTGCATGAATATTTAGGCTCATGCGGGACAGTACCACGGCCTCACAGAAGACCGTCGTGAACTTTCGCGTTTCATCTGATGGGTGAGGCATCTGCAGCCCACGTTTTTTAATCAAAGTCTTACCTTCAAGTGGTGTAGGCGCCCATGGGCGGCGGCATTAGCTCAGCATAAGGTCAACTGCATAGTCGCTTGACATATAAAGCATACTGAGATGATAACGGTAAACGTTTTTTTTGTGTGAAAAGTTGCCAAACAAGCAGATGGTTCACCTGATGGTAAGTGAATACCGCCGCCCATGGACATCTGCTACACCCGAGGTTCACATATGCACTGAAAACCTTTTGAAGATCGGGCTCCGGCTACCACACTCACCAGACGAAACGCGAAAGTATTTGCCATACTTCCACTTTACGCTGGTCTTCTGTGAGGTCATGGTACTTACCCGGACGGGCCTGCCCATTCGTGCAGCCAAAGCTGCTGCGTGGCCCTACCACGACGATTAAAAGTGATCTATGTATTCACGCTGGTCAAAAGCACTGATAGGTGTAAAATGATAAAAGAAAAGATTCGCAATTCAAAGGGTAATTTACAATTTAAATGAAAAATCAAAGTATCTACAATGAGACGGGACGGGACCGAAAATAGCGTGATCTATTTTGAATATTTAATTTTTTAAGTATGCACAATGAAAAAAAAAACCATATTGAATTCGACATTAACCAAATCATAACGAGTGTCTCAACCTAGTTTGCAAGAGACCGCGTTAAATAACCGGCTAGTAAGTCCAAACGAAAACTTCGTAATAGACTGTTTCACAACACAAGTAACAAAAATATACTTAAAATGTCTTTTTCATATAATGTAAGTTAATTCCAAACTCAAATGCAAGTTATTATCACCGCTGATGAAAAACACGTGACTCCAGAAGCAACGCAAGCACGGTCTTGCCTTTGAATTAAATACGTTACATGGAAACGAATAAATACTTGGCGTCGATTTTCATCACGTGACATGATAAATGTGTTGAAGTACTTTCTCTGTTTAGGCTAGAAACGCTTTAGCAAGAGATTTTCTTAAACTGTTAGCGAACACAATTTAGAAGTACCCGGAGGACCGAGCTTTGCTCGGTTTGTTTTTTTTTTTTTTGGTAAATCGTGTGTTTTGGAAATTACATTTAGATACAAATTACTGAGTAATGAAATATGCATAATATTTTTCGATCTTACCTACGTAATAATAAGAAAATATAAACTGATGTTTTTCACAAAAGAAAGAACGTGACGCGAACCACGGCCGTCTGTTTTGGGGCCGCCCGATTACCGACCGAGCTATTATGACATTTTCTCTTGCGGCGAAATTTACCGTCATATTCAAATTATATTTTTCATTCCCTGAAAACAGGGATAAAAGGACATTTTCTAAAAATAAAACCTAGCTAGATCGATTTTACGCCCCCGAATCTATGCGCATACTAAATTTCATGAAAATCGCTGGAGCCGTTTCCGAGATTCCGATTATATATATTATATATATATATATACAAGAATTGCTCGTTTAAAGGATAAGATTAAAGGATAAGATTTGACTAATAAGAGTGACAGATAACATTAACAGCTACCAATTAATATTTATTTATTTCAACATCTTAAATCTAGCATTAAAGGAAAAAAATATCCTAATTCGCTTGGAGTAGCATTAAATTTGTTAATTTCTTAATCTAATGAATATGATATTTCCTTAAAACTAAATACAAATAATTTCGTAGCAGATAATCCACATTGAAACACTTGTGAATTCAGTCAGAACACCACAAAACAGGTCCGTTCTCCCCGCTTTGACGTTAAGGGTGCGAATAGTTTAACTCAACTACAAACTGCTTGAATATCTGAAATATAAAAGTTTATGATTTAATGATGATAATGATTGAACCGTTTACTTGAATATTATCTTAAATATGTTTACTTGTATTCATTACAGTACACATCACCCATTCCTTAATGGTTCAGTAAGTGATAAACCTTGTCAAAGTTTGTAAATAAGCAAATACTTCCCGACTGGAAAAAAATAAAGGTTCGTTATTGGACATTAATAAAACATTCGTCGCTTTGAAACTTTGCATTAAATGAAATGAATTTAAAAGTGGGCGAAACTGCCACTTCGCTAAAAGAATACAAATAGCAGTGTAAAACTCTTTTTAAAATGTTGCAAGAACTTGAGTTTCGCTCAGAGCTTACATTGAAGCAAAAAGTTCTATGTAAAGTTTTCGTGTTTTATTCAAAAAATGGCAGTAAAATTTTTGAGCGATTTTTTTGATCGAGCATTTGGTTATTAAAATGATACAAATTTATATATAGTAATAATCATGACTTGCCGCAACAATCCGAAGCATGGAAATATAATAATAAAAATAATTAATGATTTGTATTTTAACATTTCTCAGAAAAAAATTTAATATTGTAGAAACTATTATTGAGCCGTGATAGCTCAGAGTCCGGGCGCTTGCCTTTAATTCAATATACCCGAGCAACCTGAGTCCGATCCCCGGTGCCGGCACCAATGAAGTTTTTAACTTTAAGTGCTGACTTATCACGTGCTCCGCGGTGAAGGAAAACATATTGAGGAAACCTGCATATTTTCGAAATAATAACAAAAAAAGAAAAAAAAAATATTTCGAAGATATGTGAAGTCCGCCAAACAGCATTGGGGCCGCGTGGTGGACTATGCTCTGATACCCTCTGTACAGAGGAGGCCTTTTCCCAGTAGTGGGACATGTATAGGCTGTTACTTTACTTAACTTTTTTTTACTTTCCAATCTAATCAAGTAATTTATAACAGAGTAAAATAAGCATATGTATAGCATCAAGTATTAGTATTAAAATTATGAGAGAAACATTAAAAGCCAAATCAGATTGCCGTTACAACCTGAAACACGCCTTTAGAGCTCTTGAAAACAAATTAGTACACAAATCCGAATGCAAATTAGCGAATGCTCCAACGATAAAGACTCTTAGTGAGGGATGCGCTTCGAATCAAAGCGTAAATGAGAGAGCACTGTGGCTTTGAGAAACAGCTAGAGGGCGCTACTCGAGCCGTGAACAACTAGACTGTTTGCTCGTGAAGTACATCTTGCGCTTTTTAATAACGAGTGGCTGAACGTTTTGTTAGGCGTTTAAACGGTAGTAAAATAAATTCTGTCTTCAGTTTGTCCCTTTTGCTCTTGACTTCTTGCTCGTTTTATTTCCAGAATACTTACCAATATTATTTTACCAAAAGTGGGAATGTTTGCTAGTCTTTTGATGCAGCAAAGGAGCAATATGAATTTTGCCTATAATTTGGCAAAACAAAACCTTCTCGATAACCCTTCTATACTCACTTGTGTTAATAAATTACATTATTTAGTATAATTAATTTTTTTTAATTTAAACATATACCAAAAATAAAGACAACTTGTGGCTTACTTTAAACAAAATTTTAAATGAAACATTATCGGAGTCTACCACACATTTATGTCTTTAAAATCAATTTTAGTCTTGGTTCTCTTATAAATCTTGCTTCAATCACTTTTCTATCTAAAGTAGAATAAAAAAACTATAATGTTTCTTTAATTTTTTATTACTTTTTTTGTGTATTTGTGGCCTAAGCTCAGACCATGCAGTATTTAATAATGCATTTTCTTTGATGTTTCAAAACGCTTGCAGTAAATCTCACATCTCGGAAACTACTTTTAATGTTTTTGCTCCATGCATCCACGTTTTGCACCATGAATGGTCACCCTATTCATGGTGCAGAATAGTTCGCAAAACTTTTTGTATAGGAAGTTTTTCCATTAGTAGAGAACCTCCGCGAACTGTCTATCAACCGAGTTATCGACTAATGAAAAGACATAAGATCGACGGTTTACTCTTGAAAGATATATAAAGTATTACTGCTACTAATTGACCCCATGGCACCAATCGCATTATCAGTGTCTGGTACCAGAAGTCTCAGTTAATTTTGTCAGATAAGTTTAACGAAGAATGATAGAAATGGTACCTACAATTATTAAAAAATCTTTTACTTAGATTTATCGTGGCGCATAATAGCTAGAGCAAAAAGGTGGCAGCGCATCTATGATCCTCGCCTACGAATGTTGCAAATGTCCATAGGCGGCGGTTATCACTTCACATTAGGTGAACCGCCAGCTCGCTTGCCATCTTCTTACATAAAAAAAGAAAAAGTAGACTAAAAGCCAGACAGAGTGTACTGTACATTCTTTCAGTAACATTCTAGTCCAAGAACGTGGTCACAGCAGTCTGACGTGAAGTGAAAGAATGTTAACAGGTGTTGCAGATGTCTGTGGGCGGCTATTTTGTCACCTTTTCTAATTAGGTATCTCGTTAATGACTTGTCACGATCGATTTACTTAGAATATTTTTTCATTATCATCTGAATGTATAAGATATATCATTATTTTCAAAGTTATACTTGTTATGGCGCGTTTGAAAAAAATTAAGATAGTAAAACTTTTAAAATGCGCGCGCACACTGACACCGATATGATGAAAATTGTTGGAAAGCTACTATCTTCACGGTATTACCATAGCAACCAATACCAACTTTTAGAAATTTACATATAATTCCAAGTTATTCAATTAGAACGTTATCAATTATTGCATTTAATGTCTTTTCACAAAACATAGAGGACTGGCATATGGGATAAGTTATTTTTTATGCTAAACAAGTATAACTTTGTAAATTAGTACACAGATATTTTTTTATTCTCATGATACATCTAATTGCACTACGGCACTCTAGAAAGTTGCCTAATTACCAAAAACAAACTATTGGTGTACGTAACTGAGTGTGACTTTAATAAACCTGTTGTTTTTTATATCATAAGAGCAATGCAACAAGGCACTAAAGACATTCATTCATTCATTCATTCATATAGCGTTATTCAATAACAAAGCGAACATTGGCTATGAGATCGCCGGATGAATACTCTTGAGGTGTGATAATTCCCTTTCCTATCTTATCCAGAATTTACACCTGGAAATATTGAAGATACATAAGAAGAATGTCGTACGAACCATATATTCCACGCTTTATAACATGAATAAGAAAGCAGCCGCACCGTAAAGTCTGAAGGATGTGTTCACAAAGCAGTATCAGAATAAATGTGTAAGAAAACACATTTAATTCTATGTCTGTATAAACTACACAAAGAGAAGATGATAGTATTGTTACCTAAGAGAAAAAACTGTTTAATTTCTGTATTTCTCAAAGCACGTTAAAGGAGCAAATAGTAACAAATAATTATGAAACATCTCCTTTACTTTGAGCCAACGATGAAATCTATATATTAATGCGTGAAGCAAAAACTTTGTATCCCTTTTTACAAAATTTTCGTGAACGGAGGAGTATTAAATTTCCCACACTTATCCATACTAATATTATAAATGCAAAAGTAACTCTGTCTGTCTCGCTTTCACGCCAAAACTACTGAACCAATTTAAATGAAATTTGGTACACAGATAGTCTAGAGCCTGAGAAAGGACATAGGCGATTTAAATGGAAAAAGGGTTATAAAGGGTTCTCAAAGGGGATAGATATTTTTTAAGAGCTTGAGCGAAGCCACGGGCGAAAAACTAGTAGTTTAAATAGAGAAGGAGTGCACAATGCTAATACTTTTTTATAAAAATACATAAAATCAATAAAAACACCATTCTAAAAAATAGAAAAACAGTTTAGTATTAAAATATGTAGAAAAAGTGCGAAAAGATTGTCGCCGCTGTGGGTATCGAATCCACGTCTTCGGCATTAGCGGCCTGACACTTTAGCCAGTAATAAACGGCTGATTGCCACACCGACGAACACTGTAGTATTTGAACCTAACAAGAAGCTACACTTTACTGTGAATGCACCTTTAAAACGAAATTGTAATAAATACATAGTAGGAAAACTTCGTCGCATGACTAGAAGGATACCGCACACTTATTCATTATTTATGCATCGTACTGTTGTGTCGTGTCATTGTAATGTAGCGACATTTGTGTTTGCGTTCGTCACTACGTGTTTACATTGTTGTTCGTTGTTTTGTTAACAATACGCTTGATTGATATCATTTACTTCATGTATATTCTATTTACAAGAATACTGCGCATTGCTGAATAAAACTTTAACTCTAAGCTATTAATTGCATTCAACTATTTTTTTAATTTCATTCTTTTTAATTTGCATTCGTGGTCACAGGGTGGAGAGCGTTGATGTCTTATTGTCATAATTAGTGTGGATTTTTTAATTAATTATTTTGATTTGGACCTGTAATATAGGTAGCGCTATGATTTTTTTTAATGACAAGCTACCAAGTCATTCGTAGTCATTGGTAGGAACAGGTAATGTTTTGAAACATCGATCTAACAAAAAGAAATTAAAAGGGATTTCTTTTTTTTATTTAACTCTTTTGTATTTATTTACCAATGCAATAGTTTTATTTTTAAATAATAATAACTGTATAGTGAATATATAGTGGTTCTTATATAAGTAAAAATTAGAATCAGTGTCATCCAGAAGGAGAAAACAGTGCGTGAACTATTCTTCAACAGCATCTAACTATTTATTACTTCCTTTACTGTGTTCAAACTACTGTGCGTAATAGTGAAAACATAGGAATTCAACGAATTTACTTTATTTTTACTCAGTTTTCCCTCTGTGACTGTCATTCTGCATCGACCGACACTGCAAACAAAAGTAATTAACATTATATTAGCTCGTTTTTTTCCCAATCTTTTAGAAAAAATATTTTTTCAACATACACCTGAATCTACATGAGTTTCTAATAAATAAAATATATATATATATATATATAATAGAATGAACACCGATGGTTCCAGATATGACACCAGGTGTAAACATTTACAATAATAATACCACAAAATCGCCACACCGTTAATGCTTTATTTTCAAAAACCTTTTAAAAACGGCTTCACCACATCATGGATATTAAAAGCATTAACGAGGTAATCCGTGTTTTGAATGAAAACTGTTTGGGTGTTGTGGCTTATGTTTAAATCTCCCGGTTTATTTACAATGAAAAGCGATTTCGGGGATGTATGATGTATTCGGAATTCATTAAACAAATAAAAACATGTTTTATTATTAAACAACTCATAACATAAAATGAATATTTTCAATATCTCTCTCATCTTTATAAAAATGTAACGTGGAGAAATTATGTTTTAATCTATATCAGTATACTTGAAAATATATTTAAATAGGTTTAAAGATTAGTCTAAATAATACAATCAAAAATTGTTGCATTTTTATTACGCTTTAGTCTCACCGATTCGTATATAAGCGTGGTTTTCGATATCTGCATTCAAAACGAGATCTGTACCGTGATATATGACCAAGTATTTTTTTTAAATCACTGAATATCTCACGGAAGAGTTTTCAGATTTGATCTGCGATTCACTTGTACTTTGCTCTAATAATTTATAAAAAATCTGTTGAAAGGATAAACAAATCCAGTCTTTATTTGTTTACAGGTACATACATAATTATTTAAGTCATAAGTTTTAATGGAAGAAGTACGAACATTGTGAAAAAACAAATATGCGCAATAATCTCACTGAAAAAAGTAAGATTATGTTAATGGGCCACAAAAAGTAACAGTAAAGAAGATTATAAAATAATGAAAATGAAATTGAAATTTCAAAGAGCTTTGCGAAACGACTTGGCCGTATGTGATAATTAACTCTCTAGTCTAAGATTTTCCCTTAAAGCAGAAACCAACTAATTTTATGTTCCTATTTAAAATTTAATAAGTTACGATTTTTGCACACCTTACCTTTTAACTTTTACCTTTTAACGGGAGTATGTAGTGTAGTGTACCACTATGATTGAATTCTTATACTTTCATGAGAACATTGTTAAAATATTACAAATACTATTTTATTTTATTAACTGTGGTAGGGCCACGCAAAAGTTCTCGCTGATGCACGAATGGGCAGATCAGTTCGGATACGTACCACGACCTCACAGAAGACCGGCGTGAAGTGGAAGTGTTGTACTTCCGCATTTCATCTAGTGAGGGAGGTAGCCGGGGCCCACATTATTAAAAGGTGGCAACGCATCTGCAACCCTATGGGTATTGCAAATGTCAATGGACGGTGGTTATCCTCTCAGAAGACCAGTGTGAATCGAAGTTATTATACATTTTTAGGTTTTTTATGATGAGTAACATAACCTCTTTTAAAGACTTTTAATATATCTGGCATCAGGTGGTATTTTAGGTACCTACTGTTAATCAACATTTGATGAACAGCACAAGTAAGAGATAAAATCCGAAAAATAAAAAAGTTGACGATTAAGCCAAATTTTGGTAATTCGGTAAAAGTTTTCGCGATAATCGAAATTTGGCCATATCTTGTTATCATGTTGACTCTAGACCATAATTTTCATACACCTAATAGGGATTAAAGACATCGGTATCCGGTATAAATTTCAACTTGCTAGGTCCACACGCTCTTGATAAAATCGGTGGTGATTATTTAGCAATTTTAATATTTTGGTATAATGGGTAGATACGGAACCCTCGGCGAACGAGTTCGACTCGCACTTGACCGGTTTTATTTATTCCTGAAACGGCTATTTTTATTCCTGAAAATGCATTGCTCCTATTATGGTCCGCTACAATAGACCATAATGTAAGGGATACTTATGCTCTTCATAGTCTTTTAACTACAGTAGTAGTGTATGAATGTAATATTATATTGTATCGTATTTATATGCATATACATAATATGTATATGTATTTATTATATGCCCATTACCTCTTTAATTTTTGTGAATGATTGGTCAAAAAACATGTGTCTAGTTTTTATACATCAAATTTATTTTATTATATCCATGCTTGTATTTGTTTATATTGTTTATTTTTTATATTGAGAAATAAATAACACTGAAAACATTACATACAGTTTTTTTTACTTATTTTTTAATAATATTACATTACTATTACATGTAAAAGACTTATTCATATATATCACAAAGACATTAGTTCTTTATACAATATATATAAAGACAACTTATAGCCACGATTCATTTTAGAGATAGATATTAAATACTTTTACACTGTACCAAAAAATTTAAAGAAGTTTTCCACTGAGCTTACGCCGCTGCAGGGCTTAACTGCAGATTGCGTGATCCACTTCTCCTCCGCGCAAAAGTTCAAGGGAAAATAGTTCGGAAACTCAAAGAAGATTGATGGTAAAATTTTGAACGTTCTGTAATTTAAAATGCATTAGCGATCACCGTTCGATACTGCAGCGAATGGACAGCAATGAAGGGGGTTGTTTTTTTTTCTATCTTCTTTCTAATCTATTATCGGAGGCTAAGATCAAGTAGCAAATAAGCGCAGAATTTAGCTTAGTGTCAGATGTCTGAGCCTCAGATGAAATGATACAGTTTTACTATTCACCAGATAATGCAACCTTAATAACCATAGTTCTTGTTTACCCAGCCGGTAAGCAAGAATGATATCGAATTCCACGTGTCTACAAAATGGATACCCTCCAATACCGAATGACTGAGGACACCAACAGTAGGATCTAATCTTAATCTCCGAGAGTGTCGCAAATATTCGTGATCGGGCACAAATGTTTGTGAGTACATAACCCGTTTTTGATGCCGCGTGGGTGAGCGTAGGCATTTCTCCCATTTAAATATAAGCAAAAAAAAAATAATGAAACTGTATTTAAGAAAGCTTGCCTTTAAATATTTCATTCTAACTTTGCCACTATTGCCTATATCCTTAAGATATTTAGTATTGTTGTAAGAATAATGATTATGTAACAATCGGCAGTCCTCATAGATAATATACAAAGTAATATGCAAATATCGCCACAGATTCATTATTTCATTTCTCACGTTTTTTCCTTCGTTACACGAGGCACAAATTCGAAGACCGCGAGCGATGATCGAATACATTCATATTTTACGTCTATATGTTTGTATAATCCGCCATCAGAATATTCAATTTGGGTTACAATAGAGGCATTAGAAGGCTTTTGTGCATATAAATGTCCGTTCTGAGTAGGGATATTATAATTTTTGTACTCATTATTATTTGAGTATCGAAGAAGGAAATAATGATTTTTACATAGCTATCGTTACTGTGGGCTGGCGAAATCAAAATTGTTTTATGTGTACTTTTAAAATTAGAAAAATCTTAAATTATTAATATATCAAAATATCAGAATCTGTTTTACTCTCGATTTTGTTATATTTTAAGAATTATACCTATATACTTTTCAAACACAGCGTTGCGTTTACGTTACTAATAGCTCACGCATCTAATCAAATCAAATACCTTATAAATTATTTGTAGACACCGTTTAAACTTAATTGGCATGCGGTGATTATCAGATAACCGATTAAAATTACGGTACCAGTAAGTAATCTTTACAAGCGTTTTGGAATTATATTCAACGTTTAAGATACTATAAGTTGTGAACTGAAAGTTAACTTAAGTACAACTTAGAAGCGAGAAGACGAGTTAAGGAGTGATAATTACTTTTTAATCTTTATCCCAATGTGCTTTTTTTTTACGAAAATAATTTAGTTAATAGCTGGTGCAAAGTAAATTTAAATCTTAATAAGTCCTAGTAGTTTCTTATTATGGGATATTTATTTGTTTTCTCGTCTGGTTGGGTTTTTATATAAAAAATAATCATATCGATCTATATTGCATATATAAAATAAATATTATGAATAAAAATAAACATTTATATATATATATTAAAGGGGTTCAACGCAAAAAGCTAGTCTTAAATATAACAAACATAACCATAATAAAACATTGTAATTATTTCTAAGGATACTTAATACAATTTTAGTATACAATGCAACTTGCAACAAAGAACTCGGATATGATGCCAAGCCTAACGACATTACGTGTGCCCTTTTACAACAAATGGTTCATTTGTGATTCTTTACAACCGCATGCACGCGCGTGTAAACAAAATACACTCGCAGTATGTCAGGGGGTTGAATAAATCATTATAATTCTTACAATGCTCTAAGTTTCTTTTTTATTTGAGAACCCTTGGTAAGTGAGCATGACTTCTCATGATGTTTAATAATTACCCTCCCCCTACACCTGTTTATAATATTATATTAAAAATTCGGTGCCAATCTTTAATTAAGAGGCCAGGCAGATCTACACCAGACGAAACACTAAAGAATAATACACATCGAACTTTTGTATGGACGCGATTATTTGTATTCTCCGGACGGTATTTCCCCCCTACAGAAAATAAAATAATGCGGCCATAATTGTCTTTGTCATACTAAAAATAAGCCATTTATGTCGCTGTCAATTTATACCCACAATTTCAAGCGCACATTCAACATTAGGGCATACGACATCACATACGATATAACATAAAACTTTAAAAACCGGCCAAGTGAGAATCGGAATCTATAAAAACTGGATTGCGGAGTCGGACTCGTGCACGGAGGGTTCCGTACCAATATCCATAAAAATGTCAGAAAAAAATCATGCCTGTTGTATGGGTGGCCCCTTTTAAAAATTTTTCTAGTCTATTTTTTATCATTTGCTGTTTTAGCAGCAACAGAAATACATCAACTGTCATGAGATGCAGCCAGGTGACAGACGGACAGAGAGACAGAAAGCGGAGTCTCAGTAATAGGGTCCCCTTTCACCCTTTGGGTACGGAAACCTGAAAAACGTTACTGCGTTCCCGTCGAATCGTTTTACTCGTGCGAAATGTCGATTCAGAAATTAATCGTCTCCCTCCATTACCACAATAACTGGGTGATAACCTTATTTACTGAGTTTCAGTTAATAACACAGCCCGTGTCAATGGGGCTCCAGTGGCGATGAGCGACCGCGCGCGTATTTCATCCGGCATCTGTTTTCATAACGCGACCTCTAAATATTTCATTTCGCGTGTATAACACGAGGTGGAAGTGTACACTAAAGCATAAGCGTTTGTCAAAGTCAAAGTCAAATAATCTTTATTCAATTTAAACCTATTAACTTAAGCTCTTATTGAACGTCAACAAAAAATCTACCACCGGTTCACTAAACTAAACCTGAACAGAGAAGAACCGAAACTCTGTAGTCTTGTTCTTTTTGTTATTGTTTCGTGATGCAATTATACAAACTTATTTAGGTATAAAATAAGCAGCAGCCATCTGTCTTGCAAGTGCAGAGCAAGAGTCATTTCCACACATCCTGTCCTCAATGTATTCTTGGACGTTATAGTAAGCCCTTGCCTTTAAGGTAGCTTTTACAAATTGATTGAAATTGTTAATACTTAGTTGTTTGTGGATGTCACCTATTTTATTATAAAAGTTGATGCATCTACCAATAAACGACTTTCTGGTTTTAGCCAGTCTAAACCTCGGTACTTCCAGAGTGTCACCACGGCCCCGATGCGAAGGGGAATGTTTTTTTCGTAAATAGGTGGATATTATTACGTACATACATGATGTTCTCAAGAAAGTAAATTGATGGGAGCGTTAAAACGTTTATTTGCAAAAATAAATGCCGTAGTGACTCACGTGGAACCAAGCCATAGACAGCCCATAGAGCCTGCTTTTGTAATACAAATATTGTGTATGAAACTGGATGCGGAACCCCAAAGTAAGACACCATAAGACATTGTGGTGTGAAAATATGCATAATAAACTAATTTCCCTGTTTCCTGGTTAGTTAGCTTCCTGATCTTGCGTATGGCAAAGACGACAACGCTCAATTTCTTAGCTAACTTATCATCATGAATTCCCCATTGCAACTTGGAGTCAACGCTTATTCCAAGAAATGCTGTTGAATCCTCAAGGGGTAGGATTTTCTCATCAATAGAGATTTCTGATTGGTGACACAACTTTGAAAGAATAAATCTAATACATTTTGTTTTAGTGGAGTTCAAAAGTAAGTTATTGGTTGCAAACCAGCCTGACCAACATCTAGTATTTCATTAGGTTGTTCTAGTCATCTTCCTTCCTTTTAACTCTAAACAATAGTGAAGTGTCGTCCGCAAAAAAACAATTTGAGACCTTTTTTTCACTATATATGGCAAACATAATATTAATATAAATTAAAAACAGAAAAGGGCCCAGGATCGATCCTTGAGGAACGCCCATTTTTATTTTTGACCCCGTTGACCTCTTGCAAGTAACCTTTTACCTTAAGTAGTAGTACACTACGATTAATTTTTTCTTTAGATTCTCGTTAAGGTGTACGGGCATTGATAAAATGTGAATGAAAATAATAAACAATTTTTTCGGTGGTAAGGCCAGGCAGCAGCCTCGGCTGTTGCATGAATGGGCAGGACCGTCCGGGTAGGTACCACGACCTCACAGAAGACTAGCGTAAAGTGGAAGTATGACAAATACTTTCGCGTTTCGTCTGGTGAGTGAGGTAGCCAGAGCCCAATTTTCAAAAGGTTGTCAACGCATCTGCAACCCTCGGGTGTAGCAGATGTCCATGGGCGGCGGTATTCACTTAACATCAGGGGAACCGTCTGCTCGTTTGACAACTTTTCGCATAAAAAGACATTTTAAAATAAATTTACTAGGACCAAACGTCATAATGTTGACTTATCAAAGTAATACTTTTACGAACAATACTTTAATATTATATATATATAATATATAGATAATTTGGTTTTATCTAAAAATTTATGTCTATACGCAAATAAATTAATCTGTAAAAGTATTTGCCTTACAATTACATTACAATAATGACAAAGCTGGTCTTAAAATATGTAAAACGAAATATGTGTACACACGTAAGGAAGTTATGATTCTTTCTTATGTATCAAAAAAACAAAAAAACAAAAATAACTTTACAACACCTTGGAATTGCCGTGGTAATATGACATTGGTCGATTTGCAGCCAACTTCATCACGTCTCTTTTTAGGTGTCGGTATACGCGCGCATCGTAAAAATGTTACTAAAATAAGTATAACATCAATAAAACTATATACAACATACTAATAATGTTATAATCGATAGGATAAAATATAATTATATTATATATATATATATATAATTATATATACTTACATTATATACACATTTATATTATGCTTGCTAATTAAATATTTTTGAGGTGGGTTTCAGAAACTTTTATGTTCAATAATACATAACCTACGTATCACATATATAAAACCGCGACAGGAACCTTCTATTTATTTAGAATCGTGTAAAAATAATAGACAGTCGTAAAATAAACCATAAATTCAAAATAAAAGTGTTTTGGCCTCATACTGTGGGCTATAACTAAGGGAAATTTGTCAATGCCAGGAAAACGTTGGTAAGTTTATTGTCTCAGCTAACGTCCTGATAAACATCATACGGAAAAGTCTGCTATGTCAAGAAATTAAATCGGTCGTAGCACGATCGAGTGTTTATTATAATGATTTTTCCACATATACGACGTGATAAATAAATTTTCTTCATGTCTATCATTTACAGTTTTTATTATTTAGTAATTAGATGATAGATCTGCAAACTCTTCTTAACCGGGTTTAGAGGAGGGTCTGTAATTTTTTTGACATTTTATGGTTATCTTTTAAAATTGCGTAAAGACCCAAAATTCGACTATTATTGCGACATGAGATTATGATAATAATGAAGATAACTGTCTATATATTAAATGTAGTCGTATATTATATCACGCAGGAGTTTAATCGTTAGTGCTGATTGCGTGTAGCCCAATATTAATCTAAGTACGCTTTTCGAGAACTCTAATACAGATTAAAGACCATCGTAGGCTGATGTTGATAGAGATAAAATAGGTGACATCCACAAACAACTAAGTATAAACAATTTCAAACAATTTGTAAAAGCTACTTTAATGACAAGGGCCTACTATAACGTCCAAGAATACATTGAGGACAAGGATGCTTGGAAATGACTCTTGCTCTGCACTTGTAAGACCCCTGGCTGCTGCTGATTTTATACCTAAGTAAGTGTGTATAATTGCATTAAAAAAAATAACAAAAAGAACAAGGCCGCAGAGTTTCTTGCCGGTTCTTCTCTGTGCAGGTCTAGTTTAGTGAACCGGTGGTAGATTTTTTGTTGACGTTCAATAAGAGCTTAAGTTAGGCCTATATTAAATAAATATACTTTGACTTTGACTTTGATTGAATTACAA
Organism: Iphiclides podalirius; assembly: GCA_933534255.1. Classification (NCBI taxonomy): domain Eukaryota; kingdom Metazoa; phylum Arthropoda; class Insecta; order Lepidoptera; family Papilionidae; genus Iphiclides; species Iphiclides podalirius. The sequence continues at coordinate 4,313,859 of OW152822.1, read as the reverse complement.
TGCAAAAATACTCCTTTATCGTTTAAAATGTCATATATATATATATATATATATATATTAAATAGTATTAAATCTATAAACTGTGAATACTGAGCAGCGAGCAAAGAACGAAAGTTTGTAATTTCGTTATGAAACAAGTAGGAAGTTGTAATCCAATTGGTATGTAACACGATTCCGTTCGGATGTTTCTCACTTTTCTTACTCTTACTGTATTGGGCGTGCATTTGAAGAACAGTGTCCTAAATTTATTTTATCATTGTAATAAGACAACGGAGATATATAAAATAAATTAAACGCAAGTATAGCACAATATGAATTAATCAATTCCTCTAGCGCTCACCCTGCTTCTTGCGCTAGAGGGTATATGTTCGATCCCTACTACTGGAAAAATATTGTGTGATGCAGATAGTGTTTTTCAGTGTCTGGGTGTTTATATATTTATAATATGTATTTATTAACAAAAAGAAAAGTATGTTTATCAATAATCTAATACGCATAGTACAAGAGTTGCTTAATTTTTTGATGACTCCGTTTCGCAGTTGCCAAGTTATTGGCTTCGGCGTCGGGGGTCGTGGGTTCGATTCCCACACGGGACAACTATTTGTGTGACCCACAGATAGTTGTTTCGCATCTGGGTGTTTGTCCGCGTGAAATTTATGTTTGTAAAACGTCCTTTACAACACAGGATAATATTATCCTAAAGTAAGGGCAGTGTTTTTTTAAAAAAAAAAGAAAGAAAAGAAAGAAAAAATTTGAGACTAGAAAACATTGTATAAAAATGTGTCATGAATAAAAATATTTATAATTGTTAATATTTATTCCATATTTATTATGACAATTAATAGAAACAGGTTAGTTTCTCATTAGATTCTGATAGTTGATTCAGTTCATTTACCACCTTAGTGATTGTGCTGACTATCCATTGCACATTGCATACTACTTTATAGAGTCGGTACAAGATTAAATATGATGTTCTGTGACACATATTGAATTAAAATTGTAAAAGAATTTGATTATTCATACCTGTAACATACACTCAGAGTTACTTTCATAATACGATTAAAACCGGTTACGGTTGAATAGAAGATTCTTTCCTAATAATCTTCACCCACCATGAACTTCTTTTTGTGGATTTTTCAAGAATTACTTTTGAATAAAAACTGTAGGTAATAACTAGTATCATGGGGTCATTCTATTTATGTTCACATGTGCAATATGATGAGTAATAGATGCAATATTATTGTTAAAGCAATGGAGTAAACGATCAAAATGATCCTTTGGAAATAGAGGCGGACTTTATAGAGATGTGTACCTTCTTTATGTAAGTTCCTCATAGACAGGAAGGAAAGTGGAAAATATATTATGAAACAAATTTGCTTGGGTTATTTATAATTAGGTTATTATTTTCCAGGCCCTCATACGCGCTTTCAAAGATGATCACTAATTTGTTAAAAATAACTCACAAGATAATGACACTAAAAGCAGCAGGAATTATATGCAATGAATGAACTCAAAATTCACCAAAGCTAGTTTTACCCATATTATTGAGATTTTTCTTGCAAATAATTCATCAGTTAACATAGTGGTAACATTAATACATGACACGAAAGCAACGTCAATTTTAACGAAAACAAATCGGCCGGACCCTAGCGTCAAACTAACCGGAAAACGATTGGCGGACAAACAACGATGACGTGTAACAAATAAACTCTGGCGTGGAACGAGGCCTCCGGGAAAACGCCGCTTCATCACGCTTATCAATATCAGAGAGCGCGGACCAAGTCACAAATCAACTAAGCGTTCCGCCCACTCGGCCGTTCAATAACCGGCCGCGACGCCATTCATCATGGCGATACGCCTCGACTGTTATCTCCGAAACCCGGCCGAGCTCGGCGAGACTCGGCGCGGCTCGCGAGGCAATCACGTCGAGAGGGTTTCATTAGTCGAAGTGACTTAGTCATAAGACGAGGTAAACAGGGCGATTCCTTTTACGCGGACGAACAATCGCCGAGCTATTTCCAGGACGCTCGCCAAATAAGCCGATGTGGATAATTGGGCTTATTAGTTCGCTTGCCCATTGGAGCGTGTAGTCTTTAGCTGTTGATTGAATTAATTCGTACCCGGCAATTAGAGTATCTTCGCCTATCATTATTATGAGAGCTAATGTGAATACAGTAACCTTTGATTGTCATATTCGTGTAGGTAGAAGAAATATTTGAGAGTAACCCGTAAAGATGAGCTCTAAGTAATATAGTCTTCTGAAATTTGTTTTATAATAAATTGATAGTAACTAAACAAGAGGCTCAGATGATGGTTCGAAAGAGAACGTGTTACATCATTTCAGATTACCTTACTCATCGAAAGAAACGCATAAAGTATACTTTAACTTATGCCGGTTTTCTATAAAGCTAGAAAGGAAATGGCCTATTTGTGTAGCAGAAGCTGCTAAGTAAGTTATTTTTAACCGACTTTAAAAGGAGGAGGTTTCTCAATTCGACCGTATATATATATAAATATATTTTCGCGGATAACTTCGTCGTTTATGAACCGATTTTGATGATTCTTTTTTTTTGGCGAGGAGATATCCCAAGGGTATGTTTAAAGTAGGTTTTCTTTTTATGTTATTAAACATTCTCCTTTGATAGGATTTCTTTAACATAGGGCATTGATTCGTCGAGATCAATGGATGTAGGTATTATAAGGATGTTATGCGGGCTTTATAATATGCTGTCATTACTCTTTCTTTTAGACGGCTTATAGATTTTATTAAGGTCGGTTTTTCTTCCACAATGAACTTCGTAATATTATTTAATCCTCAATTATAAAACCTAATAGTACCTAGTCATATTATAGTGTTAAAACCAGCCAATCGCAATATAAGTGGTAAATAGAAGTTTCTCATGCGATATTATCGATTCACTTGGGCAACGACGTCGCATCAATTAATTAAGAAAACGAATTCAATAGATACACCGTGAATGAGAACTTAATTGTATCTTTTCCTTTATGAATTTAACAGCCTCATGTACAAGAATTGATATTAACTGATTTTGTATTCCATTTTATTCAGCACAACGAATATATTTAAATTACCTATTAGAGCCCAGAGATTTGGCGAGTCATGGTGTTGGAGGAAGAAACTAAGCATGATTCTCATGACCTTTATCACAAGAATTCTATTAGACAATATATTCCTACGAAATTAAAATCTTTAAAAATCCTAATTAAAAATGTAAGATAGCAATTGCAAATAAGATTTAGAAGTATACATTCGGACCTATAACTGTACATGTGTGCTTTAAATGGATAGTAACTACTTCAAATATTCCATAGCTATATTTGGCCACTATCAATGTTGTTGGTAGAACAACGTTAACAGAACCGTCTGATGACTTCGATGACGTAATATTGGTAGATAACAAACAAGGTCACGAGTTCGCGATGTAAGATAGTGCCTCATTTGCTACGCAAGGCCTCTTAACGGCCCTGATATAACGTGAAATGATCCGAGAAGACCTCCTGTACCACAACACAAACTGCACTTATTAAATCGTATTAGATATAACCTTTAAGTGAATAATATTATTTAATTAAAAGCAGCCTCTATGACAATAGAAGTCGACTCTAAGTTGTGATATAGTGGTGTGACAAAGAAATCAGTTTTTAGATATGTTTCCGATTTCTTATATAACAGCTCTGGTCACATCATTAAGAAGAATTACGAACCCATCGCAGATTTTTTGTGTTCAGTTCAAAATTGCGACTGAATTTCCCTTAAAGTATCATTGTACAAAGAATAATCGAGTTTTCTGCAGCTTAGCGGGCTTTGCCAAACTAGTGTACTGAAAATCAGGTACTTTGTATACTCCGTATAAAGGCGACGGGTGAGATGCGCCGTGTCGAACTGAATCTAGGTCAGAATTAGAAACACCAAAGGTTGGATCACAAAACCAAGACACGGTACATCGAGTTTCAAATGAGAAACATTCAGGTTGCTTGAAAGGATAGTATTATTTGGATATGTACGATAACGCCTAAAAAACTTCAAAAATTAAATAACTATAAAGGGTGATGATAATATTTTATTTAGCTACCTAAGTACAAGAAAAAATATTACAATTTGATTACCTGTTACTTTTAACCAAAATAACAATATTGGCACTTTTTACTGAAGACATGGAAATTATTCAAATAATATAGTGATCACTGTACTATAAAGACCTTGTCCCGTATTGTATGTAAGTTTTTTTTTTTTTTTTATGCGAAAAGTTGCCAAACGAGCAGACGGGTCACCTGATGTTAAGTGAATACCGCCGCCCATGGACATCTGCTACATCCGAGGGTTACAGATGCGTTGACAACCTTTTGAAGATTGGGCAAGTTGCAGCAACATATAATATATATTCATATACTTATTGCAAATGTTCATGGGGACCGGTGATCACTTTCCATCAGGTGAGCCCCCTGCCCATTCGCCCCCTTTTTGCATAAAAAAATCATGGGAAATCTTTAGATGATATCTCCTAAGCGGTAGACAGGGTAATGCGGTTTTGACTTCTAAAACCACTCTCAATATCTTGTAAGAGTTCAGAAATCTCTGTGCAACGCCCGTGGGCACATTGTAGTAGAGATCCCGGAATAGAGGTGCTATTGTGGCATGTCCGATTTGTGGCAACACGAGACCTCTTCATGTTAGTATCCTTTCCGGCCCTACCGAAGTGGATATTAAGGACCCTCTTTCTTATCACCCTTGTCCCCTTCTAGTCGTCTTTAACGGCAAGCAAGGAATACCTTATATATAAAGTTATTTTTCAAGAAATGAACTCACTAGTCAGTACACTATGACAGTGGCGGGTAATTTTAGCATACTTTTATTTAATACGTTTTATTTTTGTCTGTAAAAAAAAATGTTCAATTCTTTCATACACTTTATTATCTTTTCAACATTATACAATAGGCTCACATGTGTACCTGACCTGTGTCAAGTTTTGTTTATACAAGGACTCGATGCAGCACGCGTTATTTTAGTTCTATAAGTAAATACATCTCTTTACAAAACTCTTGCTTAAAATGTAAATGCACAAAAATGAATATGTTAGCAAACTTTTATTAGACTACTTGCTTATTCTGTCAACGTGAAAGCCACCAATGTGAGATAACATTGTATAGAGTAACAGCCTATATATGTACCTACTGCTGGATAAAGGCCTCGTCCATCCAGAGGGTATTACAGCAAAGTCCACCACGCGACCTCGTCGTGGATTGGGATGTCACATATCTTTGATTTGTTTTATTATTTCAAATATATTCAGGATTCCTTGCCATGATAGGACAGCGCTTTAAATTGTAATTTATAATTTCTATGGTGTGAGTAACTCGAGTTTACTGGATAAAAGCGAGCACAAGTAGACGGAGCTATCACAACTGCTTGCATGTTTATCACAATAACGAAAGGAGACATAATCTATCCCTCGAGTTGAAGCTTCACCTAAATGACAACAAATATCAATCAAAGCAAGAAGATAGATTGAATGTTTCATTGATTCTCTAATGCCCTGAAGCCAGTTACCGTAATCTATTGCCCTTGCAAAGCAACGTCTGATGCCGGTCACGGCAACGGCACATAGCATTGCAATCAACGCCCCACTCGATTAAACGTTGAATTTAACAAACAAATCAAACACGCTGTTTGATAGTTTGAGAAACGTTTAGGAAATTGCAAAATTTTCGAATTGAATTTATGTGAATTTATAACCCCACTGCATTGCAAACACATTTTTATACACATACAACAATAAAGAAATTAAAGGTGTACAGCGTACCAAAAAATTAAATATATATTCACACATACATATCACATACATACATACTATATATAACATTACAATCCTTCGGCAGTCGGTAAGAAATATGTGTCATAAACAAACGAGCTCTAAGTCTTTAATCTTTATGGGATTTCCAAATGGGAAATAGGATTCTGTAATCTTTAAATACGTGCAATAAAACGTGAATAACGTTTCATCGCACTTATTTCATACTAAATTTCACATTTGTTGACCCTCATACGTTCAATACTATTTGGACTCTTACACTGAAATTCTAAAAATGAAAAAATCATACACTTTACTTTATAGTAAACAAGAATATAAGGTACACAAGGTGTAAAATACAGAAAGAGCGAATAATTTGCGATTTGAATATCAAATACTTTTAAAAGTTTAATACTGTCTAATTCCGAATATATCGAGTGGCACCGAGAAATCGATTATTATGCCAAGATGGTTAAAAACATCGTTACAGATTCTGAGAGAATACGAAATGAGGAGTTTCCAAGCGAACTGCAGTCACGGCTGCCTTTGGCTTAAGAAATCGAAGTAACTGTGTTTACGAACATCCGCTAGCTCAATAAGCAAGTGGAATATATTTTTATATATTTTGTCTTGTTCTAGTTAACACTTTCTTTGTTTAGTACCGTAATAAATAAATAACAGGATGTCCTGTGACCATGGACACTCCGTAAACTGTTCGAAACGTTGGGAATTAAACTACAAATTAAACGTATAAAAATCCTCAAGTTGCTAAAAAGACTACCAAAAGTATTGCTGACGCACAGAGATAATTAAATTCGTCTTTACATTTTACTACATTTCTTAAACATATTAACAATGACACGTGCGTTTCAGTACATTTGTTTTTACTGTGCAAAAGTCCCGTCCGACAATGCGTGTTAATTGGTGTCCATAGACGTCCACAAAACCCCACGGTTACAGTTCCATTACCAACTAACTTAAAAAGGGTGGCTCCACTTACCTGACTACCGCCCGGTTTCTGAAACACTGATCGTCGTAGAAGTCAACTAATCAGCTGTCAAATATTATTCGAGTTGCCAAAAGGATTGTTAAACTACGAGTATTTGAATTGATCATTGTGATCATTAAGATCATTCTTACGAGACTGACGTTACAGGTGAAACCGAAAAGTTTAAAAACGCTTCTTATATTTTACACCGGTACATGTTATTGTGGGTATAGCTCCCATCCATTTTTCTGTTTGAAACGCCACACGCATCATTGGGGTCAGTAGTCACTTAACATCGGGCGCCTGCTCATTTGCCACCATCGAAAATAAAAAAAAATTACGAGTTGCATTCTGGGAGTGCCGACGGAAGTGAAAACTTATTTTGGCGTGTTAGACATTTTTAGATGGGTTATGAATTGCATTTTATTTATGAATTGTATTTTATTAATTATTAGAAACCTTAAAATACATATAATGTTATTTTATGAATCATCGTTAACAATTTCGACAACTAAAATAGGAAATAAACAATTTTGATTCGAAGTTATTTAAATATCTCGTGAATACCGAATCAATTGTACTTTTATATCTCGTTGTGCTAATATTGCGTTGATTGGACATAGTAAAATCGAATTCTCTATTCAAAAATTCGACTGGGATACTTTGAATGGGTTTCTAGTGCGAACTTCAGACGGCTGTAAGCTCTGAATGACAATAACAAGAAAGATCTTGTTGTTTAGCATTGTTTTATTATACCATTTGTAAAATTTGTGACAATAATCTCTGTCACTCTCTCGCAGAAATAATAGAAATAACGAATACAAGAATGCAGATGACGACGATGATTCCATTTTCAATAAACGATAAGTTATATTATATAAAAATATGAAGACAGCATTTTAAACGTCAGTGAAATAATTTCAAAATCCGGAAAGAATTTATAGAAACTTTGATACCTAAGCGTCGGCCGTTTTGCTTTTTCCGTTGAAGGGCTTTCGAAAAGCTTTTAAAAGGCTACGAAATCAAAGCCATTTTATTTTATCCGAATATCGGAGAGTTATCTCGTTTAAAATTTTTTTTTGATAAAATCTTTAAAGCAAACGTAATCGCAGGCATGAAATAATTCCTATACTAATACTAATGAAGCTGTATTGTTAATAAATAGTAGTATGTCACTGTCATCAGTAAATCTTTAAAAATGGTGTAAAAAAAGGTATACATTTATAATAACCAGGGTCGTAATACTCAATTTATTTTTTCTCAAGTACCCGTGTTGATATAATAACTATCTACACGGGTACTTCAATTATTAAAGTAACAAATTAAATAAATACGGTTCTATAAAACGATCTTTTCTTTCAAAAATACTCAGTTAACAAAATTACAATAATAGTTGTATTTCCAAATATGACCTATAGGGCCCTGTGTTATTTGTATAAATATATAATATGAAATCACGTATCGTTACGAATTACTACGGAACATTTAAAATGTCACGAAGTGGTCGACAGGTATCGTGGAGCACAACAATGAAATGAGCCGACGCCTATATATTATTAATGGTAATCGAAAAGGCTGTACGGCATTTCAAACGTAACGTCTAACGTCGACATGGAATGGACAGGTATTCGAAGACACTGCATTTTGTCGGCAGCATTCTGAATGGTATGCCCTTTGGGAACATTTGTGCAGTCAAGGCGACTACGAGCAAAATTTTCACAAACTATAGTTGTACATTTGCAACGTTGTAGGTGCATGCGCTAATTATTGAAAGTTCTTTAAGAATTATGGTTCGTTTTATAATTCATGACGAGTACATTATTTTATTAACGAAAAACAAAATCGAAATGTCTCGCTCTTTATTCATTTTATAATTGATTTTCAGGAGTTCCCTAATTATGTACGCAGCCCAAGATCCGATACTATTGTAATTAATATGTGGTCCCAACATGGGAAGCACTAGCTTTCTAATACAAAAAAAAAAAATCAAAATCGGTACTCTCAGTTGAAAGTTATGAGGCAACAAACATAAAAAAAATACAGTTGAATTGAGAACCTCCTTCTTTTTTGAAGTCGGTTAAATAGTATGAGCATATACATAAATGTAAGACACAGTCCGCCAAGTGAGCGTAGATGTAGATTAATGTTTGTAAATTGTTATAATAAAATAATTATTATTAATATTTCCAGGTGTTCGTGCTATTATTGTTGTAAATTGTTTGTGACATATAATTTATTTTATTTTTATAGTTTACAGGATAAAAATGTAGACTGAAAAGTTTATGTTTATATCGAAGTGCAATGGTAATTTTCAACCGACTTAAAATTTCTCAATTTCTTAAAAAAAATCTCAGTTCAAGGCTCTTATTTTGATTGTATATAATTTTATGTTTATTTTTGCATTGAATTGATGACTCCGTGGCGCTGTCGCCAAGGTATTGGCTTCGGTGTCAGGGGTCATGGGTTCGATTCCCACACGGGACAACTATTTGTGCGACCCACAGATAGTTGTTTCGCATCTGGGTGTTTGTCCACGTGAAATTTATGTGTGTAAAACGTCCTGTACAACACAGGATAATGATATCCTAAAGTAAGGGCAATGTTTTAAAAAAAAAAAAAAAAAAGAAAAGAATTCGGTGTAACTCCCATGTGGTCCCTATTAGTCATTGACTGAACCTTGAACTCTGGAGATACATGAGAGAAGGTCCTCAAAGTCAAATGGAAAATGTATTGTAAGTTTGTTTTTGTCACTAAAAATGTTATATTATACTACTAACTTGTCATTGCAAAGAAAATCAGAGTTCACCCGGGTGAAAACGTACACCGTCGAAGAGTTCTGGCACGTAATAAAACGTAATCTGATTACAATTCACTCCCCAGTTTGGCTGCACTATTGAAACTTTTCAAAGAGCTCACAGGCCTCAATGAGGTTTTCAGTAAAAACCGGCCATTTTCGAGTTGCACTCGCGCACGAAGGGCAAAATAATCATGTCTGTTGTATGGGAGCCCCATTTAAATAATTTTTCATTCTGCTTTATAGTATTTGTTGTTATAGCGGCAACAGAAATACATGATGTATTTTGTCTGTCAATTTCAACTGTCACGGTTCATAAGACACAACCTGGTGACAGAGGGACAGACAGACATACAGCGGAGTCTTAGTAATGGGTCCCGTTTTACGCTTTGGGTTTGTGAGCCCTAAAACACACTCACCTTCGACTTGCAACGCGGAAAAGAAGTTGTTTATTTACTAGCGAGGAATAAATGTAAAGCAGTATTTCGTGATGGACGGCATTAGTGAGTCCGTAGCGATTCGCGTAATTTTATTCATGGGCCACTTAATCATTTTTGGCAACATGGAGGCTTATTTTATTAAAAGGCAGTACGTAAATGTTCTCGGGACTGGGCTCCTCAGCGAAAGCGTATAAGTGGGCGTAGTTATTGAAATACATTAAGGTTGAATAGAAGTATAGGGGGAAATCGAATCGTTACTCTAAAGCTTCCTCCACTTGTTAATTGGAACTCCTTGTTAGCGTCAAATTGAGAAGTTTTTGCAATTAGACGAATTTAGAATAAATGACAAATTTGTTTTAAGTTTTTCAAAAAGAATGATGAAGAACGCTAGTGCGAGAACGAAGTGATTCGTTTGATAAACTTGTTTTTTTAGTATGTATTAGTGTAAAAATCCTTAGATTAAAAGTGCTCTACATAAGTAGATCGTCTGTTAAAAATGTACTAATTTAATGTTGGACTAGGAGGCTGATTTTTTTAAACAGTGCCCTTTCGTTGTATAGACGTTTTACAGATATAACATAAATTTCATGTGGACAAACACCCAGATCGAAACAATTATGTGTGGATCACACAAATAGTTGTCTCGTGTGGGAATCGAACCTATGACCTCCGGCGCCGCAGCCAATGCCTTGGCAACTGCGCCAGGGTGTCATCAAAAGTGCTAACAATGTAAAACGGGTTTTATTCGTTTATATTTTAAGCTAGAGAAATCGAAGCCGTCAATAAAGTTATGAATGTTTTTACTTTTTTTCACAAATCTATACAAAATATACATAATTTTAGTTTCCAACTACGACATCATTTAAGTACGTTCGAATCGTAGTCGAATAGCGAAATTTAAACGTGAGTACTAATTAACTGTAGGAATGCAAAATATTGCGTCGGAAGCCAATTCATAACTTCGAACTGAAAATTAACTTAATACATTGTTAAACTTTGAACCTACCCTGGAGGTGTGGAAAACCATAAATCACCCATATCGATTTACCATTGATGATATTCTAAAATGAACACACAGTTAGTTCCAACAGGCTGGTGATTATGATTACATCAACATTTTTTTATCATCACCATCATCAGACCTCAGCATTTATTATTCTTTTTTCATCCGTAAATCAAAATATTAACTTTGCGCAAGAATTTTCGTTCTTAAACCGGCTATGAATTAGTAAGTTTTGCTTCATAGTATATTTTCAAACAAGATTGTATAGGCTTTTACCGATGTGTTTTATCTACGATTGCATGCTGGTACAACTATTTATCTCGGTTATACTCTATGAAGTAGTAAGAACAGAGACATTGTTCTATAGTAAAAAGAGCCACGATGAAGAAAAGTCTGTCTCTTCTGTTGGAGGAAAATAACAAATATGACACTTTAATTAATTACTAGAACCCATTAAAAAGATCAAACAAATGTGTGACCGTAATGTGTTGTAATTCTTATAGTGAAGCAGGCAATAAATTAAAGAAGGTACTTCGACCATTTTTAATTTATTATATATCTAGACTCTAATGAATTTTGGAAAGCTAATTTTTGCATTATCATTGGTTAATGTTCTCAATTCTTTAATTAACAGGAACACATGAAGTGCAAATTTTGTATTCCTGATATGAATTGAATACATTGAGAGATTTTACTAAGCGGTTACTCGTATCAACAGTTTACCTTCCAAATAGATTTGAACAAAAATACTAGTGTTTCAAATTTTGTTCTTCTGGTTAAAAAGAAAACTCCGCCGAACTAAAGACGCTGTCATCGTACCTGCTATCTACCAAGCAGTTATATAACGTTACAAGGCACCGTCACTCATTTAAATTGAAACATTCTTCAAGGACAATAACAAATAGTTGTTCAACCTCTTTGATACTTAACTTAAGATAAATTGTATAAAAGAGGTAAGTAACAAAAGAAGTCGAAGTATGTTAACAAATCCGCTTTTCTATGATAAATTGGATGTATATCATCGCTTGCTAATTGAAGAGTTATGAAATGTCTGTAGCTTGTTTGCCAGGTTTTCCGCAAGCCAATTTGCTAATGACACGAGTACTGGCGGAAAAATGTTATACATTTACCCTATTAACAAAATTGAGGAAAGTTTTCCTTAAGGTAAAAAAAATACTCTTTGTAATTTATAGGGAATTCTTAGATCTGTTCGAGTTCCTTTTAAGATATTATAGCAGCAACATGTAGAACAATATCGAAATTTTCAGTCACGATCATTTTCTATCCGTAGCAATAAAATTAATGTCCTATTTTTTTGATATGCTTAGATTGATACAGTTATATCCCTTGCATTTTTCCTTTATCTCTTAAGTCTATGTACAGTCAATAAGGGAAACATAAAGCAATGTAATAAAACAATTCATTCCGCATCCTCCCAAACGCACCTCCTCGCGTTCGTCTTTACCGTCATCATAGGACCGTCCTTCGGTTACGTAAACACACCTAGGATTTCATAAATATCCGGTCGAAAACGTACTGGCCGGGAGGATCGATAGGTGAGAAGAAGAAAACACCGCCTCCGGAAGAAATAGGCGGCGGGCCCCCGGAGCGGTAAACAGCTTACGGCGCAGCCGCGGTAATTGTCGCTTCCGGCTGTTGGTTGCGAGGGAGAAAAGCTTGACGGCTGGGTGCTTACGTGTGGTGCGTTCTGACGGCGGGACGCAGGTCACCTCGGGCAATCCATTGACGGGTCGGACGGGTCACATGAGGGCGGGCGTGACGCGCGGACGGGCCGGCGGTCGCGGCGGGACTGCCGCACGTGCTATCAATCAATCGATGCGGCGCGGGCGCGGCGCATTCATGTGCCGAACAGCTGACGCTCGGGCACCGTAAACATGAATCGGCCGCCGCGCCCACCCCTGCGCCGCCCTAGCCCGCGCTCGCCCACTCTGCGCAGGGCGCCGCGATCCCCAGCGAGTCCGCGAAACGCGCTCGGCGACACACGCTGCGTTGATTTGTACGTTACGCTTTGCACTTTGTACGTCACGGCACAGGTATAAAGAACATGTACATGACACTTTATTCGAGGTCGGTTTATCAATAAAGAAATTCTATACTGTCTCCATTTATTACAAATTTGAGCACGCGAAACTTTCAATATATTGGTTTAGAATTTTGGATCGTACAAGAAATCCTGAACCGTGTCGTAAGAACACAACATGAACTTTTCAAAATTCTACACGTGAAAAGATCAAGTGACCTCACTCGAGTGGTTAAAAATATTTAAGCAAGTTGGCCGAGAATAAAAAGCGCACTTACATTGGCCGTGTGTTTTGTACATCTGAAATACAGTGGGCGTCCCTGCGTGCGGGGAGGGCGTACGGCGGCTGCGCGGTACATCGCGACCTAAGGGCTCGTACAGTGTGCGAGACCAACCGACCTAGGTCGGGACTCACATGACTGCTTATTGCCAAACCCCTCTACACAAATATGCACTTAATGTGCGCAATCACTATTACTGTCACATATCCATTTCATTTTCATTCCAAACGGAGAGAGGAACGTCGCGGTCGTGTGCTTATAATTTGGTAATGCACAATTTTGTAATAACGGCTGTCGTCCGCTATATCAGTCGACTAACGTTTCTAATAGCCTTAATGTAGGAGTATCTACCGATGTAGTTAATTGAAAAGAGTGAATTAATGACTTTGTGGTTACGCTAACGTTAAACGCTCTTTTTTATTTTTTCTTGTTACGGGTTCTTTAACGTTTTTAGTTATGTAAATATGGGGTCCGCTTTAGACTAGAGGATTAGACTCGTGTTATTTAACATACGATTCGCAACGTACATAGTTCATACTTATTTTCTAACATCATTTTACTAACATTGCGAAAAACTTTGCACTACTAAATTTGTGAAAGTTTAGAATAAACCTGTTTACACAAACAATAACTTCACAAATAATATTATTCCTTTATCCTTATTTAAGAGAAGAAATTACACTTACCATTAATTTTTTTATTATTCCTTATAAACATCAATAGTTTATAAAAATATTCTATTGATACCTTACATAAATTTTGTCCGTCTCATTTTATGTTTATTTTACACTTAAAAAAATCAGTCAAGCCCGAATCGAACTCGTATGCTGAGGGTTCCGTAACTACCCATAGTAAAATTGGTAAAAATCAACACCGATTTTCTCATGGTGGACCTAGCAAGTTGATATAGTCTTCACCACGATAAAAAGATATGAGCAAATTTTAGATTTTCGCGAAAATTTGTAAGTACCAAAAGTTACGTTAATTTTCAACTTTTTTTTTATTTTTCTGCATTTTCTCTTCACTTGTGCTCACAACGGTTAAAATAAGCAAAGAGGCAGCGTAATCAACTTACACGGTTAAATTTATAATTAGCTTACAAAGATATGTAGGTACTTATTTGCGCCATAGAATTTGATATCATTGCACAAAGATAATAGGTATAGATAAAGATAAAGATATAGGTATCCGGGCGCTTGCTTTTAATTCAATATAGTCGAGCAAGCTCCTTCAAATCGGTGGGAGCTCCAATGAAATTGTTAATCGGTGAAGGAAAACATTGTATGGAAATCTGCATAATTTCGAAAAAAAAAACGTTTAGAAGGTATCTGAAGTCTGCCAATCCGTAGTGGGGTCGCGTGGTGGACTGTGCTCTAATACCATCTGTACAGAGGCCTTTGCCCAGCTGTGGGACATGTATAGCCCGTTACTTTACTCTACTCTTTTATCAAAAAACTCTCCCCAACTAATCTGGGTTAAGCGAATAAGGAATAAAATAGACTGTAAAAAGAATATAAAGTGGTAGAATGTGGTGATGATGTAATAACAACAAGGATTTTCATTACAAATATCCTCTTTTTAATCTTTATTTTATTATCTAACAAAGTATGAATAAGTTTGTGCGGCCAGGCAACAAAGGTTTTATGCAATGACAATGCTTCCATCGAATATAAGCCGTGAAAAACTTTAGCAGCTTCGTATTAAAAAGTGAAGCGATGTTAATACGGAACATGTCAAGGGTATTAAACAATAAATAACTTTCCTAACTGAAATTTAAAAATATGTGAAAATAATGAAATAAAAATTATAAAAATTATATTAATATTACATTATTTATTTACCCAAATTCACATAAATAAAAATGTAAATATATTAAGAGGAAAGGTAAAAAAAATTAACAGACATAATGTAGACAAAATGGACCACAGATATTAGGTATCAGTTACACAAAATGCATTAATGATCAGTCACATGGTAGGTACACAAAATATCGTCTATTTGAGGTCATAGTTTCCGTTTACTTTAACATGTTTTGAAAGCAGGATGCAATTACTTAAAGACAAAATCGATTCGACCGTGTCTTATTACACAGACAAGCTCTGGCTGTGATTCAAATGCAAAATCCGTGAGTTTTGTCTCAAAGAAAAGATAACAAGGTATAGGTAACATCATCACATATATACCTGTCATGATAAAATAAAATTAATGAAATATTTACAAAACAAAAATTCGAAGATATGTGAAGTCTGTCAATCCGCACTGGGATCGCGTGGTATCCTATTCTCTAATAACCTCTCTATAGAGAAAGCTTTTGTCCAACAGCAAACACACAGCTGTTACTTTACGTTTAAACCTGCCCAGCTTAACCACCGAAGCCCATCAATACTTACAAAACTCGTGTTATTGCTTTTCTACTGCCAAGCTTTAACGGTGTCGCCACCAAACAAAAACCCTATATACAAAATAATTAATATTTCCACTTTTACGCCCGTCGAGCCAGCACTTTCGTATATATGTAATAATATAATAAATAAGTTTCATATTCTAATCCAAATTATTAACTTAACGAATATAATCAATTAACGAATTATATTATTAATTCCTAAAAATGAAAAAAAAAAAGGAAATTTAAAAGAAGTATATTTTCTTATATTAATTACGTCTATGAATGTATCTTATATAATATGTAATTTCATAACAAGCTACGCCAATCGGTTGTCTCTTGTGCCAGAAAGTGTGGGTTCGATCCATATAACTGTGTGATGAACATAGTGTTTTTTCAGTGTCTGGATATCTATGTATTTATTTACAAAAAAGTATATTTCAAAGTTATAAAAATATATAAAAAACATAAGTAGAAGTACCCATAGTACAAGCGTTGCTTGGTTTGAGAGGACGAGAGACTAGAAACAATTTGACGAAGAAATGAAGATAGATTAGCTAGGTTACATAATAAAGAAAAATTTTGAACAGAAAAAGGTTAAGATTCAGTACTACAAAAATATTCCTTTAATTTATTTAATCGCTACATTCCGAAGAAAACCATGAACTAGACATAAGTAAATTAACTGTCAGAACGCTACAAAATAACAACTTAAAAATTTACAAGGGATAGAATGTATAAAATGCCATATTATGAATTTTATACAGAATGTAAACCAAAATGGCGGGCGGCCCCTCCCCCGGGAGTCCATTATTATAAGCGGATTAGTCACCGCTGTTGTTTCGTAGTTTATTTTTAGTGGCCTCGGCTTCAGCTTACAGTTGACAATAATGCCAAGAGATATGAGACAAGCTGTTAAGAGATATGTGACAAGAGATAAGCTGTTCTCAAGCCTTAGAGTTGCAGAATTCTATAGACCTCACGGTTGTTGAAAGCTATAACTTAGCATTTTTATGTGAAAAGTTGTCAAGCGAACCATGTGAGTCACCTGTTTACAAGTGATTACCGCCGCCCAACGCCATCGCAACCCCTCAGGTGTTGTAGATGCGTTGACAACCATTTAAAATGTGTCTGCTTACCTCATTAACCAGACGAAACGCGAAAGTATAATACTTCAACTTCACGCTGGTCTTCTGCGAGGCCGTGGTACTTCCCCTGACGAGCCTGCAGAAGTATCTAATTCTGCAGGCTCGTACTGTATCCACTTTTGCAGACTCTTATAGTACCATAGTTGTAATACTACCACACTAGAATTTCTTTGATTTCGATTTAGCAAAAACCCTCATTTTTCGTAAGAATTTCCTAAAGGTGTCACTGTGTGATAATCAAAAATATAAAATAAACATAGTATAGAAACCATATTCAATAAAATGTATGTTTTGCCGCTTATTTTGACTTTCCCATCTGATGTAACGATTCGACAATACAGTCGAGAATGGGGAATGCATTTTCAGTTGTCGAGGCGGAACATTTGCATTGCACGGGAGAGCGAATAAGTATTGAATTTCGGGCGGCATTGATCACGCCAGGGTCCAGTTTATTGCACAATATTTGCAATAAAACGTGTAAAATTCCATTATAAAAATCTTTCAAAGAAGCTGTAATAAAAATAATTGCTACTTGTACATTACAATTTACAACATACACTAAAACCTTTTAGTGATAACGTGGTTTTTATGAGGTATTGAGGAAAATATGAAAAGAGATAGCCGACGAATATTACTTAGAAACAGCTCTTTCCCGGTAAACCCACCACCCACCGGAAGAATTAAACATGTTGAGAAAATTATAGCAAACCCTGCTAAGCGCTTTTTGCTACAACAAGAATTCAATTTAAATTTTTATGTCCTTGCAGTTCAAAGAAACCTTACTGTTTTAATTAAATTTATTATTATTCCTTGGAAAGACGTAACTACGTATATCCTTTTTATTTGTGAGTTATAACATTATTAAGAACCACAAAAATACACATTTCCGCAGTTATTTTATGATGATTATTATTATTGTTATTTACATTTATTATATTATTGTAATGTTATCCAGTAAAGGGCTTACAACATTACAAGAGCTGTACTGAGCGTCCATCTGCGTAAGTCGCTTCACGCTATATTGTAATTGTGTTGTTAAAAAAAGTAATTCACAGCCGTGATAGCTCAGTGTTCATACGCTCGCATTTATTTCAATATACCGAAGCAACCCGGCTTCAAATCACGGTGTAGGCACCAATGAAATTGATAATTGCAATTTTAGGTTCAAACTCGTCATATTAGTTATCACTGTATAAGCATCAAAACCCTCAGAGAAAAACAACTAAATGCAACGCGATAAAATTAAAATTTAAAATATAATAATTTGATTTGACAATGAGTGGCATTTCGTTAATACTGGAACTTATCAATATTTTTTGAAGTTTACTTTGACATGATACGAAAACCGGCCAAGTGCGAGAAGGACTCGCGCGCAAAGGGTTCCGTACCATCCTTACCAATATCATTAATAATTACTTATATTATAAACGCGATGGTTTGTATGTATGGATGGATGTTTGTTACTCTTTCACGCAAAAACTACTGAATAGATTTTAATGAAACTTTATCATACAGTTATTTAGTAATTTTCCTTCAGTACTGTGTCAAAATACGGAGTACATGTAGACGCCGAGTAAATTCATGGTGTTAACTTCGTGCTCGTGTTAATTGTGTTAGCCAAAGAAATATAACTGCTTACGTGCGGTACATAAGTACACGAACGCATTTTTTTTCACTGACCGCATACATAAGAAATGCGCATGTTTCCATATTCGTCACCGTTTCAATGCCAGAGCCGCGTCCCAATTACGTGGTTAATGATGATAATATTCACGCCAATGTAACGCGCTGTGACTGAATTTAAAAAACATTCAAATTCCTTCCACTCAAACATGTAAAATCCACAATTAGAACATCACCAAACTAATCCGAAAAGGAGGCCCTAAAATCTCTTGTATAATATTATGATCAGAACCTTTTCTTAGAGTTCTTTTTTTTTATTCCATTAAATAACAAAAATATCGACTTGGCGTTGCAAAGCAGCGCATCTTGTACTTATGTAAGGAAAACAAAAGTAGGTACTTACTAATACATTAGCAATTAATTTAAGGTTCCAAGCTTGGAACTGATATCAAATACGGGCCACAAAAGCAACCTTTTGTGCAATATTATGGTTTTGATTTTCCACATTAGTATCATGAAATAGGTAGATCAATCAATTAGGGAGCAACATCAACGTTTCGAGTGAATTAATGCAGTTATGAAGATACTGCTACCGATTGTGGTACATATTTTTGCAAGTACAAATACGAATATTCTTCAGCGTAAAAAGCTTTAGGTTGTTTTTCATAACCGCAACTGGGATAGGATAAAATCGGTTCCATGCCTTGACCCAGTTTCGTTCAAGAGACATCTGCATTCGACACTCGGAGAGATCAAGTCTTAAAAGTCGATCTGAGATGCAAAATATCTTACATCGCTTTTATAAAAGTAGATATGTAGTAACGCTACAGAACGCCCTACTTATTGCAAAATGGTTTACGTGTAAATCCACTCAGATTGGAATAAGAAATGTTTCATTTTTATTTCCTTTAGAAACTCTATGAATGAAAGTGAAATGTAATAACGTCAGTAGCAACGACATAAAATGAAGATACTTGCGGATCGCTATAAAATTATTTCAAACTTCTTTAGATCAAAAATTACGTTTGATATTAATTTTTCATTGAGTTACTAAATCGAGACGTAATACCATTTGCCAAGTCTATAAAATGATTTTAATTTACCGGAAGTATATTTAAGTCCTAAATGAAACTTTCTATACAGCAAGATGGGTTTGATTTCAATTCATTTTACATTCGAGTCTGATAACGCGCTGGGCAAGCGATCGTTTAAAATAAAAATGTTTTAGAAGCAATATTATAAGATGAATAATACTGTTTACTATTTATTAGACAATATAACGGTGGAAGGGCCACGCAGCAGCCTCGGCCTGTTGCCCTAATGGGCAAGCTCGTCCGGGTAAGTACCACACCTCACCGAAGACCGGCGTAAAGTGGAAGTTTAATACTTTCGCGTTTCGTCTGGTGAGTGAGGTGGCCGGAGCCCAATTTTCAAAAGGTTGTCAACGCATCTAGAACCCTTAGATGTAGCAAATGTCCATGGGAGGCGGTATTCACTTAACATCAGGTGAATCGTCTGCTCGCTTGGCAACTTTTCACACATAAGAAAAAAAGACAAATAAACTTACATGAGCTTTTAATAACGAACTAACTGTCCGAGACTTCGTCTACGTTGCTTATACAGTGATAACTAATATGACGAGTTTGAACCTAAAATTGCAATTATCAATTTCATTGGTGCCTTCAATCAAATACCTTTAATATAGGTATTTGATCTAGCACAGCAAGAAAAGACACATCACATGGTGCTTACAAGAATCACTTGGCCCTTATCTAAAATAATATTTTGATATTATTTTAGATAAGGGAAGACTACTGAGAAATAAAAATCTAAGAAATAAAACTTACATGAATTAATTGAAATCTATCCATTCGTGATGCGTACGCAGCGGCCGCTAAGATTTTCTTTTATATAGATATAGAAAAGGTATCTTTAATATGTACTAATCAAATTACTAAATTAATGAATTAATATTTGTTTGCTATAAACGCTATTCGTGCTGTTAATTGATCTGAACCCCTTCTCGGGTATAGGCCTTCTCCAGCTTTTTCCAGACATCTCTGTCCACTGCTTTCTTTCTCCATTGGCTTCCTCCTATAGCTTTTATATCTTCTATCCATCATTTTCTGGGACGCCCTCTACCTCCTTTTCCCGTTGGTCCTTCCCACGTAGTTGCCTCAAGTGTCCATCTTTTTTTTGTGCATATGTCCTGCCTTCCTATATGTCCTGCCCACCGCCACTTCTGTTTTAGGGCATAGTCTAAGGCATCTATAACTTTCGCTTTTCGTCTTATTTGCTCACTTTTCCTTATCAGTTTACTTTCTTTATCAGTTTACAAAAAACAGATAAAGACTATTGTCTTGGATTCGCAAACAAACTTTCCTACTGAGTATTCAGCGAACTCCGCATTTCACCCGAAGACGCTGAAATGCGACGAGTTACGAAATACGTCTAGTTCGCCGAGACTGAAAGACAATAAATTCTTCGGCCTGCAATGCAGGTAGTGGAATCGCTCGCGCTGTATTCGTAATCCGATTTACACTGTTCGTTGAAACGTTGTCGTTGCTATCGCGGACACCGAGCCAAAAACACGGGATAGTAAAGCATCGGACAACAGTTTTATATCCATTACACATGATTCAATGTTAGCGTCAGTGGCACTGGCCGGCCGCCAAGCGCAACAGTTAGTTACGAGCGATGCACTGGCAACGTCGCTCTATCATCGCGCACAATTTAATGGTGCCTCGTCATAAGGCTATTATCTATTGCTTGTTTTATTTGACAGAATATCTGACGTATTAGTGTATTTTTGTTGGGATAGTAATAGAAAGTTAGTAACTCTAATCGCTCCACCTGATTTGAAGTGATTATCGCCTCCTATTAAACACCCGTGGTGATTTAACGGCGGTTAAACCCTGAAGAGAGAGAGAAGCATCCGTCTTGGTAGTCGAAATCTAAAAGAATAGTCTCCCATTCCTATCTGTCGTGCGTATACGTGTCACCAGAATATTCTCAGCTCGACGATGGTCACTTCTTAGATTAAGCTCGGACTGATATAGCCATATTTAGGTCGAAATATAGCGATGAAATGTTATATTTTCTCCTGTGTTAGTACCATATTTCTTTTTATTTCAATATATGAAATTCGTAACACACATAGCAGCCTTTTAGCTAACTATGACTTAAAAGTCGGTATATACTAAATTGTGGAATAATCTTAATGGTCGGCTGAACAATTTAATAAGGCAAATACTCGACGTACGTAAATTCGATAAAACATCATCTTTTTGAATGGACATTTTCGCTGCCGTATTTATGTGACAAAAGTACAAAATATATAGTCCTATAAGGCTAAATGCAGTTAGTGTAAAAACTGGAGATCTTACTTTAAAATATGGTACATTTAAAAACAAAAAATGTAAATAGAATGAGAGTTTAAGAGTAACAATTGATAAAAGTATGCTACACTATATTTGATTTAAAATTCGTATACATATATTTTTAGGGTTCCGTATTCTTTTTTGAAGTTGTTTAAGAAAAGGCAACATTGCTCAAGACTGTAAGAAAAAACTAGGCACCATAGATTCAGGTTATCCATAATTTACAACAACATGAGCATTGGCGTATCTAGGGCCTTACAAAAAAAAATTGAACACTGTAGAACTGTTAAACATACATTGCACCCGTGCGAAGCCGGGGCGGGTCGCTAGTTTCCTATACGAAGAACAGAACGTCTCTTCTCCCATGGTAGGTCTGAACTAAATGTTAATTCTCCGCATTGCTGAAAAGCTCCGCTCGCATCCGGCTGAACTAATCACAATTGCATGCTATCTATTCGAAGAATGTCTTCGTAATTATAGATAAATTCTTCTTATATATAAATCCTTCCCATTTTCGAAATCTATGTTTAAAAACGCATCGATCGATTGGGCCAGAGGTGCACTTTCGAATCTGCATTTCATGTAATTATACATAGGTCACACTAAAAGTTTCCGGAACAGGCCGATTACATAAGCAATATTTAAAAAGTAACTATAACATTTGAAAATGGAACTCTTTGGCTGTAGAATGCAGTTTGTTTCATCTGACTGTCAATTGTTTTTACATTGTGGCGCCATTTTAAAAATTGCGTGTCTACCTTAACATGGATTTAACTCGGGGAAAATTTTCCTAGTATGTTTAATGAGTATATACTAAGATTTTAAGTGTAATTAGAAAGTTCAGCAGAGCCTCGCTTGGCTTAAATCTGCTTTTGGCGATGAAGGATAGGTGTCCAGCCTAGAATTTTGAATCGGTAACCCAAAATCATAGGGTGGGCACTAGACGATACTGGGTGGGCACAGCCCACTCGATCCCCCCGCTATATACGCCTATGGACATGAGAAAAATTTACCACTGTATTCCATAACTTTCAATTTTCAATATAATGAATATTCAAATGGACACGTTTGTTTCTAGTCAGCCTGACCATATCAGGGGATGTAGGTACATATTTCAATAGTTCAGATTACGTAGGTAGTGTTATAAAACACTAAGCGGTGTAACAATCTAGAATATTAATCATTGATATGTTATTAAGATCAATCACCGAAAAGCGTAGGTGTTAAAGGTAGGTAGATAGGAAAAAGCTCGTAGAAAAGCAGAATTAGGCGGTTTTTCTGTCGCACTTTAAAACACGTGAATAGTTACAGTAAGAGGGAGAAAAAAAATTCGTATCAAGCAAAAAAATACGAGACTTAAAGATATTTAAATTGAAATAATATACAATTATTTTTCAGTTTGGGCTTGCTGGCCTTGGTAGCCACTCGAACTGTGACAGAGGAGGCCAGTTCTCTCATAAGAGAACTCTCTCTTCATTTCATTTTGAAATATGTATAATAAATATAAAAAACTTATATTATTGAAAAAATAATAAACTTTAGTTAAATATTTACTGCAATAAAAAGATATTATGTTCCCAAAGCTATACAACCACTTCGTTATTGTGAAAGAACTCTTCATAAAGAGTACGAAACGCTTAAAGAAAATTAATAAATTTTTAGTGTACGATATCTTATTCGACGCATATATTTCTGTTAAGCTAATAGTTATTATAACTCTTACTACTTAATTATAATTAAACGGAGGAGTTGTAATAACATATACCTACATTAACAAACCAGGTATTTTTCTCAAACACATAATCACAATAGAATAAATAGTATACGATACTTTTTTTTAATTTTATGTGTCAATTAAAACTTGGATTTATATCTACAAAATATCTAACCTATTTAGAAAAAATCTATTCTGAGGATTTCAATGAAAGCCGCTCACTCCACCGTTAAGTAAATCCGGTTTTTACTCTACGTTGGAAATCACGTCGACACTTAATTACTATGGAAAGAAAAAAGTAGCTCCGAGAGTGAGGTTAAGAATTATTATTTCATTCAGAAATTCAGTCTGCACTTTTCATTAAATACAAATTCTTTTGTCAACATTATTTTAATTTAGCCATTTTTCCCACATCATTTTAATTGAGCCGTTTAAATAACAAAGCATAATATCATAGTTATTGTGTATGTATTCACAATTATTTATGAAGTATACCAAAAATATTCCTTCGTGTAGAAACCCTTGGAAAATGGTCTTGGAAAAACTCTCAAAATACATATTTTCAAAATATCACTAATAACGCATTGTATTATTAATTAATAAATGATAAGAGCATTATTTAAGATTTTAAAAACTTATTGATAAACAGGGATCTACTGCGCGGTATCATTGTATGGTTTTTCAGAAATACACAACTAACACTTTCTTCACGCTGGTCTTCTGTGAGACCGTGGTACTACTCAAGGGGAACCCATTCGAACAGCACAAGCAGCGGCGTGGCAGATGCTACTCTACCATCTGAGGGGTTACATTACAATAAATCTGAGTAATCGGTATTTATAAATATCGAATATTTTTGACAAATGGCTTTCTTTGGTTCCCTACAGCAGACTAAGGCTAACAGCAAACAAAAAAAAGGTTTGGGCCGGAGTATGTCACGCAAGGAACATAAATGAAATAAGAGAGTTCGTTATGTGGAACAACCAAATTAAGTACCTACCGATTACTGAGAACTGAGAACTATCGAATCCATGGGTTACATTTCAATAAATCTGAGTAATCCGTATTTATAAATATCGAATATTTTTGATAAATGGCGGTCTTTGGTTCCCTACAGCAGACTAGGGCTAGCAGCAAACAAAAAAAGGGTTTGGGCCGGAGTATGTCACGCAAGTAACATAAATGAAGTAAGAGTTCGTTATGTGGAACAACCAAATTAAGTACCTACCGATTACTGAGAACTATCGAATCCATGGGTTACATTTCAATAAATCTGAGTAATCCGTATTTATAAATATCGAATATTTTTGATAAATGGCGGTCTTTGGTTCCCTACAGCAGACTAGGGCTAGCAGCAAACAAAAAAGGTTTGGGCCGGAGTATGTCACGCAAGGAACATAAATGAAGTAAGAGTTCGTTATGTGGAACAACCAAATTAAGTACCTACCGATTACTGAGAACTATCGAATCCATGGGTTACATTTCAATAAATCTGAGTAATCCGTATTTATAAATATCGAATATTTTTGATAAATGGCGTTCTTTGGTTCCCTACAGCAGACTAGGGCTAGCAGCAAACAAAAAAGGTTTGGGCCGGAGTATGTCACGCAAGGAACATAAATGAAGTAAGAGTTCGTTATGTGGAACAACCAAATTAAGTACCTACCGATTACTGAGAACTATCGAATCCATGGGTTACATTTCAATAAATCTGAGTAATCCGTATTTATAAATATCGAATATTTTTGATAAATGGCGGTCTTTGGTTCCCTACAGCAGACTAGGGCTAGCAGCAAACAAAAAAGGTTTGGGCCGGAGTATGTCACGCAAGGAACATAAATGAAGTAAGAGTTCGTTATGTGGAACAACCAAATTAAGTACCTACCGATTACTGAGAACTATCGAATCCATGGGTTACATTTCAATAAATCTGAGTAATCCGTATTTATAAATATCGAATATTTTTGATAAATGGCGTTCTTTAGTTTCTATAGCAGACTAGTACTTAGTATCTTTGAGTCTCCCTCTTCATTTGACGTCTAGGCATGAAATTATAATATATAACCTTGGTATGATTTTTAAACTTGTTATATCCCAAATAAAAATAACTTATGATTTATGATTATGATGATATATCATTAGAATATTCAGTGGCGGATTTACCAGCAGGCTAGAGCCTAGAGCGGCAAATTTTAGGGGGCGGCAAATTGGACCTAAATTTTTTGTCTTATAGAAATATAGAAAAACATCATTATACGTAGAGAAAACGAGTCTTGAAAATTTAACATAATGTAAGACTTTCATAACTTCATTTATTGTTATTTCAGTATTAACTGGATTTTTAATAGAAAATTTAATAGACATAATGTGCGTTTTACTTTTAAACTATAAGTGCAAAAAAAACAGTGGTAGGGCCACGCAAGTTTCCCCTGTTGCACGAAAGGGCAGGCCCGTCCGGCTAAGTACCACGACTTCACAGAAGAGCGGCGTAAAGTAGAAGTGTTACAGTTCTGCGTTTCGTCTGGTGACTGAGGTAGGCGGGGCTCACTTATTTAAAGGTGGCAACGCATTTACATCCCTACGGGTGTTGCAAATGTCGATTGGCGACGGTATTACTGAAGATCCCCTCTATCAGGGGAACCGCCAACTCGTTTGCCAATTTTACATAAAAAATATCAACCTTAAATAAAATGTACATTATTTTGAGTTAGCTATGTTCATATATTGGTATAAGTATTTTTAAGGCGTACCTTTCCCGACTTATAATTAGAACATGATTGATTTCATCATGAACAATTTTTTACGTGGCGTTCTAAGAGGGTGGCCTATGTTCAATAGGATACCTCTTACGGCTGATGATGACGATTTAGGTATATTTATTTCTGAGCTTTTATAGCTCAGGAATATACCTAAAAACTATTTTTCGTGTAATCTTCAGTAAATCGTTGGTTGTAAAAATAATCCAGTTGTTCTATCAATAATCTAGTCTAAAATAATAGTAGTAGTCCATTGTCCATACTCAACTATCCACTTTTCTATGTTCTAATTCGCTTTTAAGTTCTTTCCAATCCGGTTTTCAGCCCAGTCACAGTACTGTTACTGCTCTCCTCAAAGTTACAGACGATATTCGATGGGCTATGGAGACAAATAAACTTACTTTACTGGTGTTACTTGACTTCAGTAACGCTTTTTCTTCTGTTGATTTTGATATTTTACTCGGCATTGAATGAAGGCATTCAATTAACATTTCCTCTTCTGCTATAAATTGGTTTGACTCTTATCTTCGGGGCCGCTCGCAGCGCGTTCGCATAGAAAATTCATTCTCTAACTCTTGTGAACTAAGCGCGGGTGTACCTCAGGGTGGCGTTCTCTCTCCCTTACTTTTTTCCATTTTTATTAACTCGGTCACAACAGTTATTTCTTCCAATTTTCACCTCTATGCAGACGATTTGCAGCTTTACCATCATTTTCCTCCAGCACAAGCAGACTTAGCTATTGCTACTGTTAACAAAGATTTAAACCGAATAAACTCTTGGTCGAAATCATTTGGACTCAAGCTTAATTCCACTAAATCACAGGCGATAATTATCGGTACTAGGTATGCAAGAAACTCGATCAATTTCTCTACTATACCCCCCGTAAAGTTATGCGATATACCCATACCTTACACTGAAACCGTCAAGGATCTTGGGATAATAATATCATCTAATCTTTCCTGGCGTGCACATGTAAGTGAAATTAGTCGAAAGTTCACTATTCTTTTCATGCTCTTAAATGCTTCCAGGGTGTATTGCCCTTAAAGACTAAAATCTGTCTGGCCCAAATGCTCATCCAACCCATCATAGACTACGCTGACGTCTGTTACCTGGATGCTACTGAGGAGCTTCTAAATAAGCTTGAGCGCTTGCAAAATCTATGTATACGCTTTATCTTTGGACTTCGTAAATTTGATCACGTCTCTCATCTTCGCAAGGATCTCAAGTGGCTCCCAATACGATTTCGAAGGAACACTAGGATTTTATGTCTGCTCTTTAATATCCTGCCCTACTTCACCATCTTACCTGCGTGAGCGATTTGCTTTCGCTCGTCCACCGTACGCTCCTTGCCGTTCCCATCTTAAAACCCTTCTTAAATACCCTCCCCATAAAAGCGCTTCATATTCCGATTCCTTTACTGTTCATGCAGTTCGATTATGGAACTCACTCCCACCGATAATCAGGGAATCTAAAACTATATCGATTTTTAAGAAAAGAGTTAAGGATCACTACCTTTCCTTGGCAGTATAAATGCGACATATATATATTTATTTACTTATTTATGTATATATATGTATGTATGTATGTATATGTATATATATATATATATATATATATATATATATATATATATATATATATATATATATATATATATATATATATATATATATTATATATATATATATATATATATATATATATATATATATATATATATATATATATATATATATATATATATATATATATATATATATATATATATATATATGTATATATATATATATATATATATATATATATATATATATATATATATATATATATATATATATATTTATATATATATATATATATATATATATATATATATATATATATATATATATATATATATATATATATATATATATATATATATATATATATATATATATATATATATATATATATATATATATATATATATATATATATATAAATATATATATATATATATATATATATATATATATATATATATATATATATATATATATATATATATATATATATATATATATATATATATATATATAAAAATATAAATATAAATATATATATATATATATATATATATATATATATATATATATATATATATATATATATATATATATATATATATATATATAGGACGGCAAGTGTTTGTCACTTTAGCTTTAAATCTCGAGGTGCATCCGTCTTTCTCGTCCCCGTATTAAAGTTATTTGCTGCCTCTTTCTTTGTTTTCCACGAATACAAAGAAAATAGGGCGCTTTCTTGACTTCACTCCTGACGCGTTAATAACATATCTATAGTATAAAATATCATTCGTCAGGGTTTATTAATTCTATTTATGACTATTACTATTCGTTACAAATTAAAAAAAAAATACTGCTATGATAAATGAGATATTGTCTAGACAAATATCGCCAAGCAATGAGGAATTTGAGATAAAATATTTCGATTAAAATTATTAATTTACCAACTATACCTTTTTCTTACGCTACACGGTAGTTGTTTTTCTACAAATAAACTTCTTATTAATACTAAAAGAACACTACTGGGCTAATTTACCAAAATATACAATACATTTTTTATACATTTAAATACGGATTAAAGTCAAAGTGAAAGTTTATAAAGTAAATATCTGCATTTATTATTATTACATACTAACACCAGTTTTCACAACCAAACTGTTCCGCCATTCAAATATTGCAAAGAGATTGCGTCAAATGTGAATAACATTAAACTGGTAATTAATTGGTTACTAACGGTTGTTACATAAAACAAAACTATTTTGATAGATAGAGAATGGAGTCGGTGTTTTTTTTTCTTATGTCGCCCCCAGTATGGCAACATTTTTGTGACAGATTCAAATAAGGATATTAACATTAATACAAATTAAAACTGCAGCCTCGTAAGATAAAAAAAAATCGAACGTTTCAATTGAGTAATAATTTTGTATGCGGCATTATTTTCAGTAACCACAATAGTATAAATCTGTATCAGAGTAGTTGCTTTATGATTATGATTACATCCCAATTTATCATGGCGGTATAATGGGTAGCTACGGAACCCTCGTCGTACTAGTTCGACTCGCACTTGACAGGTTTTTAACGGATCCCATGTAGTTTATGTGGACGGCCAAATCCGAAACTATACGAAACAGCCGAAAAATAGTAGTAGAGCCCGATTTTGATGAAGAATAAAACCGCCAATTTACATACATACCGGATTATTACCATTTCATAGCGTCACTAATAAAGATCAAATTCTGTGAAATAACGAAATCTCGAGGAGCTCATTTGTAAGGATACGATATTAAAAATAAAATTGATTAATGTCATTTACAAAAAAGGGTGAATTAGTTTATAAAACAATTCAACATATTCTTTAGAAGGTACATAATATTGTTGTTTTTTTGTTGCACGCTACATAAACTTAATACAATGGATCGGTTACATGGACCACGGAACGTTAAGAATGAGGTGGTAAAACGCCGATTGGTACCATCCATCCTTTACATCTATGAAAGTAACCGATCTAATCGAGACGGACGATTATGCACAACGAAGACGATAATCGGTAAGCATTGTTCAGCTAGTAATCCAGTGCCCACTCATTCTCCTGAAGGAACGCGTCGACCACCTCCTTCATAGTGAAGTTGGGAATCAGCTGGTCCGCCGTCAGCTTCACTCGCGTTACGGGATCGAAATGCCCGACCCGCTGAAATTAAAAAAAAAACACACGAGTTTATACCATACATAGATCAGGGGTGACCAACATTTTTGCAGAAGATCTACTTTTTATCCTAGTGTCGCGTTCGATTTGTTGACACGACTGCGTGGGTAATGAGAAGTGTGAGTTACGTACTTTGTACTTACATCGAGTCTACTTTGTTTACACTTTGTACAGAAGTACATTTTGGTCTATGTACAAAAGCTAAGGTTGTAGGACAACAAACTGTATATTGTGTAAATGTAATCAGTGTCTAAAATAGGGGTGATGACAGTCAAACGACCATCGCGTTCCACGTGTTGGCAACCCCTGCTAAGTGAATAAAAGTAAAAGGCGTGAAATATATGTGTACAAGTGACATTCTGGCAGAGCACTTAGAAGGGCAACTTGTGCCCAATACATCGGCCTCAGGCGCCATTGCTTTCTGAGTTGCCAGAGTGGTTGACACTTTCAAGTGTTGTCAATTTTTTGTAGTGACATACCGTATCACAAAGAGCTTTGATACAGAAAATGCTACAGAGGATGTTGTCAAAGAGTTTGCACGCACCTCTAGATGTTCCTCAATATCTTTCTTCTCATAGGTTATACCGCTTGGAGTGATTACTGGCTCATTAAGAATTTCGAAGCTAATTTTACCACACAAGTAATCTGGCACATCGCGTTTCTGTAAGTTTATTTGTATTGTTATTGCAATGCACTTAAAATTTCTTTTGAAATAAATGTACAAAAAATATAAAAACAAAAAAGATTGTTTAATATATTATAACTATAGTTGAGTCATGCAATTGCTTTTGCTATTGCACAAATAAGCTGAAACGTAGAAAACAAACATATTGTGCGAAGTATTTTTACTTTTGATGAAGGCTTAATCTCTATAAGGTTGACATATCTGTACCTCAGAGGCATACAATAGTAACTCCACATTTTTCAAAATTATTTTTCTTACAGTATTAAAATCGCAAGAGCAAATTATACACAATAGTATAAAGCGCCTAAGTCCTACGACGCCTAATTAATAAAATATCCAATCGTATATGACATAATCAATAATGCTTCAATGATTCACTCCACGCATTTTTGGCTCTCCCGTAAAATTTGTGTTTTGTCGCATAAAAGTAAAAAAAAGGTGACGGTTATCATAAAACATCACTTGAACTGCCTTCATCAATATGATCATTTGCCAACTTTCACCCATAAAAAAAATATGGCACAAACAATTTTTGTATTTGAGTAGCATAAGTGTTGGACTCGGGATGTTAATGTCATAGTTTAGAATCTTGATGAAAGTCAAATTATCTGTTTAGTTTTACAGATTTCTTGGGATCAAAAAATCAATTTATATCTGTCCGCTCTGCCAGCTATTGAAACAGAAAATCTTTTATTATCTCATAACTTCTCATTATCCTAATGGAAATTGACTTGATAAAATTTGCATTAGGTATTTCTCTGTTTCAATAGAATAATATACCTTTTCTCCCAAGATTGAGCTTGGCCCTTTAAATTCAAATTATTATAATTATTCAATGAATATTAAAAACTTATGTATAGATTTGATTATATACAATTTGATCAACACTTGTCAATTACTTGTGTTACGCATAGATAATTCTTCCGAATTTGGTTTTTATTCCCAAGAAGGGTTGAGGTAAGAAGCAAATACCATTATAATAGATATGTTGTGTAGAACCCACAACCCACTTAAAAGGATTAGAAAGAATATTCAATTAGCATTTTTACACATGAAGAATCTTTAATAAATTTGAAGAATTCCGTATTTATTACAATTTCCACAGGAGGTAAAAATTTTATTTTTATTGACATTAACTTTTATCAGGAGATAAAGCTTCAAAAAGCTAATTACTTTACTACTACTATCTACTAAATAAAATACTTACTCTCCGCCTTTCATCCATTTTGGAAAATAGATTATTTAACTCACTACTGTAGTTATTCTGAAACAAAACAACAATACAGGCTAAGACAATTTTTATATTTTATCTGTGCGAATGAATATTACTGCCAACTAAATGGAGCATCTCAGAACATTGTAAAATGTGTGTTTAAACATTTTAATTCTGGAGGCTAATTACCTAAACAAAAGTCACAATAAGTTTCCGTTTATATAGTAACAAGTTTGTTGACATTGAAAAGCTTTGTACATATCATAAACTAAATTACTTTATACAAATAATTAACCAAATTATACTTACACATTCCTCTTCAACTTTAGCAATTTTTGAATTAGCCTCTTCTTCATTTGTGTTTTCTAATTTTAGTGATTCTATTCGCCGTTGCATATCCTCATTAATGAGCCTGTAAACAGTTATATTTATTATTATAATTAGGAATAAAGTCGGTTGGCCTACATTTAAATTATTATATCATAGAGACAGTAAATATGTAAAGGGAAAACTACTTAAATAAACTCTTGTATGCAGTCCTTTTGTTTAGATATCACATAATATACATTAATTTGGAGTTTATGTTTTAAGTAATCATGCACACAATTATACTGAATCTGTAATCATGCATAAAATAAAATATATACGAAATATAAATACATTCAAACTTACGATTAGCAAAACCAACATCAGATCTAGATAATTTTGCCCTAATTTGTCTTTATAAATAAACAGTTAGCATGGGTTTCATTATACATATTATATATAATTGTATGGAAAATAGTCACCTATTAAGGTATGTCTGTAATTCAATCTCCTGTGATATTCTCTTTTCCTCTTGTACATTCCATCTCTTTTTCCTTGCAATACGTAGCTGTGCAGCAATATCATCGCCAAAGTTAAGCTTTTGTTCTTTTGCCAAGTCATTGGCTACAAAAAGAAATATTAAACTTTAACAACAATGACAATTCCGTTTTCTGCAAATTTAATTATTGCTGCTAAGCTGATATGATTGCTATAAATAGAATGCTATGTACGACCTAAACTATTACAATGTATGCATGCACTATTATGTCATCTAAGTCTTACTTTCTGTTCTTAGCTTCTTTTATGCCAATGGAAATAATGCACATCTAACTTTGGATACTTAATATATCTAAAGAAAAATTTAACAGAAATACAATGACACTGAAACTTTATTACCAAAATGTAGCGAAGAGGCTTTTCAAACGATGCTAACCAGAGTTTAAATTGAAAACTTTATCAGAAAATAAAGTGAGTAAAATTTATTATTCAAGAAAAACACACTGTTATAACTCTTGACAGTTGTTTAAAACACTGCTGAGTCCATATCCACATACTACAGAACATATTACAGAACTGAATAACAGTTTTATTTCAAACTAATTTAATTAGTCTTTAGTTCATTCTTAAAAAAAATAACGAATATTAATGTTGTGCCATTGCACTTAATTAATAAAATTTAATTTTAATAGTAAAATAAACAATCAACCTTTATTTGCATAAAATAGACTTCTAAATAAAACCAAATTAAAAGGTTTTATATAATTATGGTGCATAAAGTATCATTGTATTACATTAAAGAGACTAGACTAGCTTTCGCTAAAATCATTAAAAGCTTGTTAAGCTATCCATTACTCTGTCAATGACATACTCGATTTCTCTCGAACAAAATTTTCAATTTTCAGATACATATAAATATATACCAGTATCACTTATGAAAATTCTTTCTCTTGTCAGAAGCTTTTTACTTCTTCAATTACACATAAAACATTTTGCATAATTATACAATTCCGAAACCCCGCAGTGCCAATTAAAGACATTAAGATATATCACAGAAAACCAGCGTGAAGTAGAAATATTACACATTTCATCTGGTGAGGTACCCAGGCCCCACTTTTTTAATAGTTGGCAACACATCTTAATCCAATAGTTAATATAGTTCTCCTCTAGCATAGGTAAATCATGTAACATCAGGTGAAACACCAGCTTGCTTGCCAACTTTTTAAATCAAAATATATTTTATTGTTTATAATGCTTTAAAATTAATTTGAAGCTTTATGTAGAATTTTTATGTAGAAGTTTTATGTAGAATTAATGGTTAGAAAAAAATGTATAGTAAATATTTTTTTAAAATTTTTGTTTTTGTTAACATTTAAGCTTAGATAATAAGTTTTCTACATATACATATAGTGCAAGTCTTGGGTGTAATAAAATTACCTCGATGGAGATGTTTGATTGCTTCATCATAGCAGTCAAGTTCGACTAGTGCTTGTCCAAGGAAAAAATGTCCCTTGACCTGGTTATTATCAATGTCCAGAGCGCGACGGCAGTCATTGCACGTCGACTCCCATCGCTTCATCTTCAAGTGACACAACGCACGATTTGTGAAATATGTGGCCACAGAAGGGTTTTTGATCTGAAACGTGTATAATACGGAATTCCATTTCTGGGGTATCACGTGTACGGAACCACAATAAAAGCTGCACAACACAATAGAACACTCACAATCGCCTTAGTATAGCAGTTCATGGCATCTTCAAATCTTCGTAAACTAAATAATCTGTTTCCCTGCTCTTTCAATTCTTTGTCAGTGAGATTAGCAGTAGAGTACATATGTTTGCTCATTTTTATTAAGTTTCTGTTCTTAGTTTATATTACAAAATTATCACAAAGTTCATAATTTAAATTATTGGCCTGTTTGTACGCACTTTGATTTTGCGCAAGGATTATAAGCAGTCTGATCTTTATTTTCTTTCTAGAAATTAGTCGGATACAAATACAAACGTCAAGCTTATTTGACAAATGACAACCATAACTAAATGTCAAGCAGCCATCAAAATAATCAACGCTTCGTTTCACGCAGATCACCGTTCAGGTTAACTACATACAGATTTAATATATTAAATATAAAAAAAATTTAAACCTGTATTACTTTTAAAAACATTTATTAAATATAAAACAAAACAATTAACACATGAAAATCTTAAACCATCAATTTTCGTTAAAACCATGTAAATGAGGAAGTGAAATTTATGGGCTAAACATCATGTACGCTGCCATTATGTGCGTTTACAATTAAGGTATTTAATGATTCCAAATTATTAAAACGGGGATTGATGTGATGCAATTTTGGATGCTGGATACAAACTAGAAAAGTCTCGACTCCATAAACTAAATCGATTATCTTGTCTGTGAAGCTCCTCCTGTTGATCAATCGTATATTTTGATAGTTTTACTTTGAAAGTTTCTGTTCTGCGTAGTAAAAAAGAATAATATTTTAACCAACAAATATAATATGTTCATACTAATATTGTTAAAACATTGAATATTATATTTTACTTATTTGGAACATTGACAGCAGCAGGATCTTTAATAAGTGGTCTATAGAGTGGTACTTTCACAATTTGCTTCATTAAATATCGTGGAAAATGTTCATCGTTCAAAGATAGGGATTCTGCAAACACTTGAGAATCCTATAAAAACAAATAAAAATTACACAATTTTTCGAGAGTTGAAATCAGCTACCTTTAAACTGAAATAAATATTACCTCATCTCCATCAGTCTCTTTATATTGCTTTAACACATTTTTACACCATTTCCATATATTTTCATCTGCAGCGCCACGTTGTTCTAAGCGTTCATACATATCAGTCATGTTGCGAATTGGCTTGCGAACCTGAATAAAATTATATATAATCATTATACAAATAAATAGTTTTGTCAGCGATGTGTATGTATGTGTATGACTGTATGTAGTGTAAAGATTTTTTATCTTTGGCTAACGGTGTGCGTGAAAGTAAATATATATGCATGTACTCTTATGTATTACTTACAAAATATCTCGGACCCTTATTAATTTTCTCTTTTATAAATCTGAACGAATAGGGCCCTGACTTTTGACTAGCACGTATACTTGGTAAACCGTGAGTCTTTACTGACGCCATTTGACTTGCCAGTTGGGAGTCTGAACGTTCTATGCGGTAGCCTGATATTATGGAAGTATCCGTGCTATCGTCGTTCCGAAGCATTATATCCTAAAAATTGGTTATTTACAGTGAACGCAAATAAAACATTAAATCATTATTGTTGCTCCATAATCGCACAACTTACAAGACGGTGCGGAGCTTATAAACTGTGCCCCGAGGCGGTTTTAGTAAAGGCCTGTCCAGGGATGACATTATGCCAGACGAATTAATTAAATCAAAGATTTTCAATGTAATCATTTCAATTTATAAATTTGGTAACTTACTTTACCTTGATAATTTAATTTTATATTTGAATTTATGAAGAACTCTTAAATGCCTTAGATCAAGGATGAGCAACGCGCGGCCCGCGGGCCGCTTGCGGCCCCTTAAACATGTTTAAGCGGCCCGCCAAGCATTTCTAAAATTGAATTTATTTTATCGAATTTCTCGTATCAATATGTTATAAAATTAATCATAATAAAATGGTGGTACATACTGACAAGAAATATTTTTTGTTCGTTTTTCTGTTCTTTTCTTGTTTGTCTTTACCTTGCATTAAAATTTTTATATGAAATCTTTATTTTTTTTAATTTCATATTTTTTTATTCTAATATTTATTATAAATTTTCGTAAATTATTATGTGCGAACCGACAAAAAATTTGAAATTTAAATTGACCCATTAATTAAAAAGGTTGCTCACCCCTGCCTCAGATAACTTAATTTGCATGTCTTATTTATTTTCTATTCAGATTTCCACAAAACCCCAAACGAAAAGAACATTGGATGAAGGGTGTTCAATTAGAGACACGAAAGTGATCAGATGTTCTACCAAGGTTTTAAAAGCGTAGTACTAGATAGCTTAAACCCCGAAACCTGCTCAATGACACAACATCTATACGAGGACCATTGGTAGAAAAAACTATTTTGATTGTATTACATTGGTTTGTCGAAATAATATGTAAAGGTTTTTCTTATCTTTCTGGTCGGACTCTAAAAAATCTTAATAAATCTTGCAAATGAATCATATTGTAGCATGAAGGTGTCGATATGCCATATTTTCTAAGTCAATAAAGCAGAAAAGTAAAGTAACAGCATATATATGTCCCATCGTTGGGCAAAAGTCTACTCTGAACAGTGGGTATTAGGGTGCACTGTACATTCACATAGTAGTTTTGGGACCCTATGTAAAGGAAAATCATATACTCGCAACTTCTCTAGCTCAGCGTTTATCTTCTGCCTCGTTGCTAGTTCCGCTCTAAACTCTTCAATAAGATATGCCCAATATTTATTAACACGTGTGTACTCATTCAATTGAGCAAAGGGTAAATAGGCCAATATGCGTTTGCCAATTGCCGATGGTAGAAGCTGTAGCTGCGATAAGACAGAAAAAGATAATATTATTGCGATAATGTGTAGGAATCATAGACACGTAAAGAAGCGTCGAATGTTGTATTGCAAAAAAAATATTGTGTAGTATCCTCAGTTTTCAATTGTTAGTTTTTTATCAAAATTATTGTAAATTGCCAGGCAATCTCATCTCTGGCTTTTTGTACTTGTGGGTACTACTTTGTACAGGGCCGATATTAATCTAATTAGACTATTAATTACCCACAAAATTGTAACCTATAGACGGCAAATAAACGTATTGAATATTGAATTGTTTTTTTACCACTCTATACTTAAGAACTCGTAGCAGATCAAGGGCTCTTTGAAAGAATTTGCTACGGGCCCCGCGCTTGCTTAATCCGGCACTGAAGGTGAACATGGCTATTATACATTCAAGTTACTTAATACTATTTAAGTTTATACTTAAATAGTAATTTAACGATGTACATGGCTACTATTCATAAAATTTAATGACGTATATTGTCTTTTTGTTTTGCAAATTCTTGATTATTAAAAATGAGTGGACGTACGAAATCGACTGTCTCTGTCAATTCGGGCATGGGACGTTCCACTTTCCATATTCTCTTCTTCGAGCCATCCCTAAAAGTGGTCTCTATTTCTTCTAATTTAAAACTGTCCCGAATCAATTTCACACTCGCGTTCCATACAGATAGGCTTTCTTCTAGCTGAAAATAATTGAATGAACTGAATAAATATTTTAGCGCTTATTTTTATAAGAGTAATCAAATCGGGGGGTAAGACAATAATTTCAAATAAAGGTAATAAATTAATTATATGTATATAATTAGGCCAATTTTCTGTAAATCAGTAATTGTCTACTTATAAACCAGTACGACCAAATTATTAAAACGTTTATGTTTGTTCTCTTTATGTCTTCGTCTAAAATGTTATGTTAAAAATATTATTTACGAATTCATATTAATTATATCTTAATGAGAAAATTCATCAATAATCCTTTATTAAAATTATTAACTTTTATTTTATAAAAAAATGAATGTCATGTCGATGAACATTATCTAAATAATAATAATAATATGAGTCCAATATGGTTTTGCCTCTCCCTGAATCCTCTCAGCGTATTACTGGAGGGCTCGGGGGGAGGATTTCAGCTTCGGAGAGGAGGGACAAAAGTGACCCACCTTTTCTACATGGATGACCTCAAGTTATTCGCCTCCAATCGCTCCCATTTGATGGAATTGCTTAAAGTCACTTGTGATTTCAGCAATTCTATCAAAATGGAGCTCGGGACGGATAAGTGTGCGGTCCTTCATGTCGAGAGGGGTAAGGTCACTAATACGGCGGGAATAGACTTATCTATGCCCGTTAACATAAGGACCCTCTCTGAGGCTGAAACATACCGATACCTGGGTATGTCACAAAACATGTGTATCGATGAGGCTGGCATGAAACAGTCAGTTCGTGATGTGTTTTTTGCACGCCTGACAAAGGTGTTTGACAGCCATTTGTCAGGCGTGAACAAGGCATTTAACGGCTGGGTCATGCCAGTCCTCATGTATACCTTTGGCATACTCAGGTGGACTCAAACTGAGCTCAATGCCCTGGACCGACCGAAAAGTCCGCACAACTATGACGTCCCACAGAATGCAGGAGGGGCTTTTTGGGCGCCCTTACCATGCACAATCGCGAGGTGTGCAGCCTCCGCAACTACTTCCTGACGAGATCGGATGAGTCAATCTACACGGACGTCATTAGTTGTGATAAAGGACTTACCCCTCTATCCTTAGCCAACGAGCAATGGCAGGACCCGGGAGTACTGAGCGTTTCCGACCGAGAGGCCGTATGGAAGGAGAAAGAGCTCCACGGGAGGTTCTACAAGGCTCTACACGAGCCTTTCGTAGATACTGTTGCCTCCCTTAACTGGCTACGTTTCGGTGACATCTTTGGGTAAACCGAAGGTTTTGTCTGTGCGATACAGGATCAGGTTATTAAGACGAACAACTATCGGAGATACATCCTAAAGGATGGCACCGTCGACATCTGTCGAGCTTGTCGCCATCCCGGGGAGTCGCTACGGCATGTTATCTCCGGTTGTTCCATGCTTTCTAACTCTGAGTATCTGCATAGACACAACCTAGTAGCCAGAATCCTACACCAGGAGCTCGCTCTGAAATACGGCCTCGTGGAACGAAAACTGCCGTATTATAAGTACTCTCCGGAGGCCGTGCTCGAAAATGACCGCGCCAGGCTCTATTGGGACCGGTCCATCATTACGGACAGGACGATTGTCGCGAACAAACCTGATATCGTGTTGATGGACCGGGCACAGTCGCGGGTATTTTTGGTCGACATTACCATTCCATATGACGAGAACCTCGTGAAAGCCGAAACAGATAAGAAGACGAAGTATCTGGACCTGGCTCACGAGGTGACCGACATGTGGGGTGGTGTGCCGACCGAAATTATCCCGATAGTCGTGTCTGCGAATGGGTTGATCCCAGTCAGCCTCTCTAAACATCTGAGGCGACTGGGACTCCGGGACGGAGTCCCAGTCGCCCAGGCTCAAATGCAAAAGGCGGTGCTCCTCGATACCGCCCGCATCGTCCGCCGGTTTCTCTCCCTTTCGCCCTAACCCTCGGCCGTTTGGTCTCCCCTGCCGAGGGCTTCCGTCTAGTTGGGTCCTATTTATATATGTATTATATAAAATATTTATACATATATATATATATATATATATATATATATATATATATATATATATACATATGTTTATTTTTATCCATAATATTTATTTCATATATGCAATATATATCTATCTTTATTTTTATTTATAAACCCAACCAGACGAGAAAACAAATGAATATCCCCCAAAACATAATAATAATAATTCTTTATTTGCCATAACCAAAAAAAAAGCTAAGAAAAATATACAGAAAAAATATGAACAAACAAAAAAAATATATAAAATTAACCTATAATACACAAAAATATATAAATTTCATTTTGGCAAAAAGGTAATAAGCTCAGCGATATCTAAGAATTTCTCAGTGCAGATTTTCAGCTTATCCCTTCTTAAAACTTACTACCTACATATTAGATTTACTTACATTTTAAGATTGACAGCGGTAGTTGGCATATTTTTTTCAGTAAGCTCTCAATACTATGATAATAACAATAATGTGCATCTAAAGATTACTACTGTACTGAACACCAAGGACAAGAAGACAAAAAAGATATATATATATATATATATATACAAGAAAAACAACCAAAAAAAAAATTTAAATCAAATTACAGTGAAAAATGCGAAAATTAAAAGGTAATCACAAAAAGGTAATCATTAAGTTAAAATCAGTATTTAATTTTGAACCGAACACAAATTTTGCTTATTGAACAAGTAGAGCCTAAGTTGTTTTGTAAAGGTATAGTTCGACACACTCATTCGTAGTGGTGGTGGTAAGTCATTCCATATCTTCGATGCGCTAAAACGGAAACTACTTTTGAAACCCGCCCCTTTGTGTTTCGGTAACTCAACTGCATTATTCTGACTGCCGCGGGTATGTTTGCATTGCTTGAACGTAAACTTGTTGAAACAGGTATTCCGGTTTCTTTTGCATCATTACCTTGCGAACCATATTGGCAAAATGTAATTCCCTGCGTGCTGCCATTTTCATAGTACCTCTCTCATTGAGATACGGGGTTACGTGCGCCCGGCGTGGGATGTTGTAGCAGAATCTAGCGCATGCATTTTGGACATGCTGAATCGCGCGCGCCGTCATCGAATACAGCCGAGGTCCGTACACCGTGTCGCAATACGTGAACTGCGACAGCACCAGGGATTCCACAAGTACTTCCCTGACTTTCTCTGTAAGGTGTCTTCTGATATTATATAATAATTTTAATTTATAGAAAGCATTTCTTATTTTGATGTTAATGTGTTCGATATATCTCAGTTGACTATCCATGACATGTCCCAAGTTTTTCGCTTTTGCCACTCTCTCAATTGATATGTTATTAATTTCGATCTGAATTTTCTGCTTAATAACCATTTCGCACTGCCTCTTAGTTCCCAAAATCATGTATTTTGATTTGGACGGGTTTTTTTAAAACGAGTGCATTTTGGAAAGCCCAGTCAGATATAACATTTAGATCGTGGTTTATCTCGTCCACGGCTTTTTGTGCGTCTTGTGGTTTGAAAGAGTAATACACTTGGGTGTCGTCAGCGTACAAATGAATTTTACAGAACTTTAACTTGCCAACAAGGTCCGCCGTGTACAATACAAACAGCAACGGGCTTAATATTGATCCTTGCGGTGTGCCCCTCGTTAGGGTTAATATATATAAATATACTTTTCATGGACTATTCCAAAAGGTTTTAGCGATAACACAATTTAATTCTAATGTGAGAGTTTATATTACATATCAATCGATATCAAAACACATTTCATATCGATTGAAAAAAGGTCAATATAGAAATTTCGAAAAAGATAAAACTTTTCTATAATCATTAGAAATCTTCAATTTTTTTCCGATCAGACAGAGTCTGACGGAAAAATTGGCACTAAACTTTATATTGAGAAGGAAAAACGGTATACATATTTGTGTCGATTGCTAGTATTTTAAATTGTCATAGCTGTAAATCCAACTTTCATCGGTAAATTAAATGTGTTCCAAGACACTTGCTTGAAATTGCATTTGTCAATCATCTAGAGACCTCCTTCCTTGATTCTTTTCTCCGAAAACTTCCCGTAGAATTGTAAAAATTGCAAGCGTTACTTTCATCGAAATATCCAAATGTAACATAACAATGAGCCGTGTAGTTGCAGGTACATAGAATAGCGGTAAAGTATCGTCGGCATTTCTTACAAAGTACCTAATTATAAAGGGATTCGATTCAACTTCGGTAGTGGCTCCGTTTACCAACTGGAGTGAACCCAGGGAGCTAGGAATAAATTGAAAGCGGTTGCTGAGCCAAACGTTGCTTCTCCATTTATGCACGATCTTGGGTACAGGAACATAGGGTACAGTGGACCATCGCTGTGGATCCCGTGTACATAAGAGATGGACACCAATGTGGTTTAAAAAAATCGGTACTCCCTCAATTTATTTATTTATTTATTTATTTAATCTTTATTGCCAACCTTCAGTAAAACAAGGTAACAAAGGGCGGACTTAATGCCCAAAGGCATTCTCTACCAGTCAACCCAGGATGTGGTGAGAGTTTATGGTAGGTGCAGCAAAAGATGCAAGAATAATAAAATTTTAATTAAAGAGAATATATATGAAAATAATATTATAATTGGATACAAATCATATATTAAGTTATATACATGCATATTTATATATACATATATATGTATATATATATATATATATATATATATATATTCAAATATTTAAATATTTATAT
The DNA here is from genome assembly GCA_933534255.1 of Iphiclides podalirius. NCBI lineage: Eukaryota > Metazoa > Arthropoda > Insecta > Lepidoptera > Papilionidae > Iphiclides > Iphiclides podalirius. The sequence continues at coordinate 4,271,066 of OW152822.1, read as the reverse complement.
ATATTCAAATATTTAAATATATATTAAGATGTATACTTGTAAAAATAAATAACAATTAGCTTCTACTTTTAACTACAGTCCATATCTTAGGTCGAATTTGTCTTTAACAGGTGTTCACGAACCAATATTTTGAAAGATGTCTTACTTTTTGCGTTTCTTACGTTAAACTAACTCAATCTTAAACACTACTCAAACTTGATGACTTTACGATTGCTTAACACAGTTGGCTGTCGTCCTTACTTATCACCCTATAAGCAACTATAAACCCAATCTAAATAAGGATAAGGATAGATGATGATGATGATGATGATTCCTCCCGGCCGATTTCGGCCACGGCGACTGCATTTAACTCCGGTTTTGTCTTTGGTGTGCTCGCGTGTGGCTTATGTAGCCAATTTTTTGTTTAAAAATCCTCACACACTGCGGGCACGTTAGCACACCGTTTACGTAATTATAACTAATGGCCGCTGGTGGTCGAGCCTTTAGTTCGTCTCGCTTGGCGTCTAGCTCACAGAGCCGCCTGTCCTCAAAGTTTTGGACCCTCGTTTTAACAAGCTCCCTCCACTCAGTCCGTCTGGCTGCCTGCTGCTCCCATAGCAGCGGGTCGATGCTGCACCTCTTCATATGCCGCTTAAGCACATCTCTGTACCTGAGAAGCTGACCGCCATGCTTACGCTTGCCTTCCTCAAGTCCCGAGTAAAAGATGCGCTTAGCAACTCTTTGCTCCGCCATACGCGAAACGTGTCCGCCCCACCGAAGTTGACGTCGCATAAGGTAAGCCTCAATGCCACCTACATTGGCTCTTCGCAGCACTTCGGTGTTCCGTACACGATCAGACCATCGAATGTTTAGTATTTTACGCAGGCATTTAAGGTGGAATCGGTCGAGCGTATGGATGTGACGGCGGTAGACGGTCCATGTTTCGGCAGAATAAAGAATATTGGGCAGCACAACAGGCACGTAGACGGAGATCTTAGTCGCCAGCTTTAGGTCATGGGAGCCGAAGACCTTCGCATACAATTTGCCGAACGATGCAGCAGCAGCGCCAATCCTGCTGTTGATTTCCGCGTCTAGATCACATTTCGATGATAGTGTGCTCCCCAGATAACGGAACTTGTCGACCTGATTCAGCTTGTCCTCACCGAGTTTTATTGTCAGTGCCTCGTGACCTTGTATATCTAAAGACATCACTTCCGTCTTTTTGACGCTGATTCTTAAGCCGAATTTTTGGCACGACTCGTTGAACTCGGACATTAGCTGCTGCAGGCCGTCTGGGGATTCTGTTACAAAGCATAGGTCATCGGCGTACATTATTTCGGTGATCATAGCATGCGAAACTTTGGTGCGAGCCTTCAGTCTCGCAAGATTAAATATACCGCCGTCCGTACGGAAACGGATGCGGACGCCTTCAGAGGTTGATTGCAAGACTTCTCGAACTACAACTGCAAAGTACAACGCGAATAGTGTTGGTGCCAGGACGCATCCCTGTTTTACCCCACAGGTAACGGGGAAAAACTCAGACTGTTCATCGTTGACAGCGACACAGCACTCCATGCCGTCGTGCAGGAGTCTTAGAAGCCTTACAAACTTCTCTGTACACCCGATCTTCGCAAGTACCATCCAGAGGGCTTCTCGAGGCACACTGTCAAAGGCCTTCTCAAGATCAACGAAGCAGAGATATAAGTGACGACCTTGCTCTCTGCTTTTCTCCTGCAGTAGACGTACAGAGAAAATGGCCTCACATGTCCTCGGTCAGGACGGAAGCCAAACTGGGTCTCGGGCAAAAGGTGTTCAGAAAGCCTCATCAGGCGGTTAAGTAATACACGGGCAAAAACTTTTCCGGGGACTGACAGAAGTGAAATACCGCGGTACGAATCGCAATCGGATCGGTCACCTTTGTTCTTATATAGGGCCCTTATGCGTGATACTTTAAAAGTAGATGGGACTTGTTCTTCTTTCCACATACGATCAAAGTGCTCCCAAATAGCCAATTGCAATTCATCACCACCGTATTTAAGCAGTTCTCCTGGTATAAAGTCGATACCCACCGCGCGCTTATTTTGCTGCTGATTGATGGCGAGAGCAATCTCCTCACACGATAGTGACTCATCCAGCTCAGTACAAATCGGGAGTTGAGGTATCGAACGAATGTGTTCCAGGTCTGCAGCCCGGTCCACATTCAGCAGAATGCTGAAGTGTTCCGCCCAACGTTTGAGTACTTCCTCTTTGCTTTTCAGAAGACCTTCGCCACTAGCAGGCTTAATGGGTAGTTTTGCAAAAGAAGTTGTACTGATTAACTTACGAACCTCGCCATAAAACTCTCCAAGCTGGTTAGTGTCAGCGAGCCACTGAATGTGATGAGCCTTCTCCCGCCACCATTTATCCTTTGTTTCCCGACATAGCCGCCTAAGCTCCAGATCACTTTGTCTGATCTCCGTAGCGCTCACACTTTGGTTTGCTCTGCGGTGTTGCCATAGAAGACGTCGGTGTTTATCGACTGCCCCTGTCAGGACCATGTCATTCTCATCGAACCAGTCTTCGGTCTTTCGGACTTTTTGACCCAAAGTAATTGCAGCGGTGTCGAGAATATGAGAAGACAAAGTACCCCAGTCGCAGTCGACTCGGCCAGCATCTTTGTTGACAAATGGTAATCCAGTGGCCAAAGTGCGAGCATACTTCTCCCTCGTCACAGGATCTTTTAGCCCATCCATGTTAAAACTCACATTAGGCTTAGGTTTTCTAGATCGACGGGGACGTTGGAGTCGGAGACGCAGTTTGGTAATAACAAGCCTGTGATCAGTCCAGCAGTGGGCACCACGCATTGCACGGGTAACTAGGACCTGGGAAACGTCTCGCTGCCGTACGATAGCGTAATCAATTAGATGCCAGTGTTTGGACCTTGGGTGCATCCAGGTGTTCTTATATTTAGCGGGGAGTCGGAACATGGTACTCGTGATGGCAAGTTGGAATTGTGCGCAAAGACTAAGTAGCAGATGTCCATTGACCTTGAGCCATGCCTCGTAGTCCCGTCCAACTCTGGCATTGAAATCGCCTAACAGAAGAATCTGCTCTCTAGGCCTTACGCTTTCGATGCATTTTTCAAGCTCCTCATAGAATTGATCTTTAATGTCATCAGACTTGTTTAGGGTAGGCGCATAAACGCTGATCACATTAAGATAGTTGTTATTGTCAAGATGTAGGCGCAGTGTGGTAACGCGATCCGAGATGTGAATGGACACTCTTGGAGATGTTTGACAAGCCTATTCTTGATCGCAAATCCAACACCTGACCGTCGCGGTTCTGAGGTAGCAAGTCCTTTCCAAAAGAAAGTGTACCCACCACCGTGTTCCACCAGTTCTCCTTCTTCCGCTAAATGTGTCTCGCTGAGGGCAGCCACATCTACATCGTAGCGAAGAAGTTCTCGGGCAACAATGGCGGTTTTCCGTTCTGGACAGATATTTTCATCGCGATCAAGGAGTGTACGCACGTTCCACGCGCCAAAAGTCATATCTGATGTTTTGTTATTATGGTTATTACTTTTGCGACGTCGACCGCGAATTTATCGATGCGAAGGCAGCCGCGGTTGCTACCATTCTCAAGTGGTGGGGAGAGCAATTTTTAGGGCACCTTTTCTAGCCTCCTCCCAGGCTGAGCAGGGAAAGCAGTGCTTCCCTGAATAGGGCTGCTCTGTCACTCCAGGTGCTGCCGAACCCCTTCTGTCTCCTCAAGTCAGAAGGAAAGCGACCACGATGTTCTAGGAACACCCCTGGAGCCGCCCGTGTGCAGGTCTCAGACAAAGCCCGGTCTGCATCAAACCGAACCTCTCTACCTCGACCTATCGCCACGGGGCTTTATGAAGCTCGGAGTCCTTATTTCTGAAGCAGTCAAGTGCGCAGGAGATATTTAGGTGCACAAACGTGCGCGCAAACGCAGGTGCACACACTCGTCTTCCCCCTTCTTGATCCAGTGGAACGGAGAGACCGATACGACCGGAGAAGGGTTCCGATGATGTGTCTGACCGATGGTAACTTTACGCCCTCTACCATCGCCCTAGGCCGTCCACCAGGCCTTGCTATCGCGCCGGATCCGCCAATCTCATTGCATATCTGCTGTGAGTTGCCTTCCCCACCGAAATAGACTTTGTGTGTTGAGCGGGAGGGAGCCGCTGTAAAGAAATTGGGGGAGGAACGGTTTGGATCTTTGGAGAGGATAAAGGTAGGGATACTACTGTCTCGGATGGATGCGGATGAGACAGCAGCAGCTCGGGGAGCCGGGGTCGCGTACCCGCATACCATACCACAACTGCCGGACAGGCCAGTTGGGATGAGTACCCCCTGACGGTAGGTGAGTACGACTGATAAGGATAAAGAAGAATACAAACACAGAAACCAGCCAAGTGCGAGTCGGACTCGCGTACGAAGTGTTTCGTACCTTTATTTATTTATACTTCACTGTACACCAAAAAAAAATACATATAAATATACCAAGCAAATTACAAATTTCCATTATCTATAACAATGGCAGAAAAATTATGTCTGTTGTATGGGAGCCCCACATAAATATTTTTTATTTTAACAGACGGACAGACAGACAGACAGTTTTAGTAATAGGGCCCCGTTTTACCCATTGGGTACGTTACCCTAATAAGCAGCTTGTATATTTTTGTAAATTTTAATGAAAGTTAGCCTTGTAAATTATGAGATAATCATCCAAGGAATGCTGCACATGGTACTGTGGTTATAATAAATGGGGAAAAAATAGGTAAAACGACATTAATTGAAAGTGTACCTAGGTACAAGCGTGAAATCTTTGCGTAAAGAAGAAATAAAATATTATCTTTTCGTAATACCATCGTCAAAATCATGTTATTGTTTTAGTTACATAAACTGTATTCAACCTTTTTGAAGTCATGATTTTGTGTAGTGTCCATTCCATGTAGCTATAAGAATTTACTATTCCTCTGCTATTGAGTAACTCGCCACATTAGTGACGTACTATTTCTGTTTAAATCGAAAATAGCATTTGTGGCGTGTTTTCTGACGCACTGTATGGTGTAAGACTCTTAAGGAATTCTTTAAAATGCATACGTAAGACGCATTACCTATGCATGTCGAGCTGCGCCGACTTACTATCTGAACGACTGCCTTTATTTTCATGGTACAGTTTATTAACTAAAGGTATAAATGCACGTAATTTTATATTCAGTTGATTATTTATATACGACCCGGAAAAGGAAAATATTGTAAAGCACAACTAGGACACTAAGTATTTAACATGTAAAGTGATAATACGATCCACATCTAGTTATTCCAGTTCTGGGCATTCATCTGCCTAAAATTGTTCAAGCCATCCCTACAACTCTGGATAGCAATAGGAATTACGTTTTAAAAATGGAATACATAAAAACTTCGACTAAGAAGCAATGTAAGAAGAACAATGCAATCATAGAAATAAAATTAATTTCGAATACCTAAGGCGCAGAAAATGAATAGATGGCATAGTAAAAATTTGAATTCAGACGAATGGCTCATTAGAACATGCTTTTACATACGACGAGTTACTGTTAATTTCACAAAATTTTAATTTTACGAACATATTGTTTTACTTTTCCAACTTCGCCTTGTTCTTAATTCTCGTCTACAAGGGTAATGTCAAATACATTTAGTATGAACAAGTCAATCATTCGTACAAAACGGTTAGTTTTCTTGAAAATATATTTATCTAACTGGTATATCGTAGATGTAGTTTTTGGTATAACCCAAACCTGTGGTATTAACTAACATACGTCAAAACGTCCTACTTGAACGATTACGGATTCCACAAACGCAAAGAGTGTTATTCATCACGCTTTACGCCAGCGAACGAGGTTAGCGTGTGCTATCTCGTAAAAGGATTTGCGGAGAAGCAGTATAAAGAGTAAAATCTATTAAATAACAGTATTTATCGGGTTCCATCTCCGTGTAAAATACTGTTAAATTTAAATATGAAAAATAGTAGCAGTTAATAAAGCTATAATTTACACTGTCTTAACATTTTAGGTGCTAACGACACCGCGTCATCATCGCGAAGACTTGTTTTTCACTTGAGAAGGTGGCAAGAGCGCAGATAATCCACCTGATGTTAAGTGATAACTGCCGCCCGTGGCGGTTACCACAACCAAACTTGCAGACGTTTGCCCATTTTTAAAAGTGGGCTTTGCTTACCTCACAATGCAAACGGAGAGCAAAAGTGTCTTCTTACAATACTTCCACTTCATGAAATGCACTTCTACTCCAAATAATTTTATATTTCTTTACCGAAAATATTAAGTTGGTGACGTCATCGCAATATTTAAATCTGATCAGTAGAGTTAAATGTGCACAAACAACGGCAAACAACAGAGAGACTTGAGACAGAGATACTTTTAGTACTTTTGTGATATGATGCGTGATGGAAGAGATGGAGGAATGGATTAGTTTTTTGCAAAAGGAAAAGTCGATTTCTTCCTTTTGCAAAAACTGATCCATCAACCCATTTGTATTTTATAAACTTGTATAAGTTTCAATAATAATAAAAAATCATAATAAAAATGAAAAATTAAACACAATACCCGCTTTTGCGCTTGGCTATTTGCATGCGTCTGCTTGAAAATGCCAGACTCACCCGCTTTATTCCGCAACGTTTCCTTTCTCTGCAAAATACATTTCTATTTTTATATTTTTACTTATAAATATTATAAATTTTAATGTAAATTGGAACTTTATAGAACAATAAACTATAAAGAACATTATTGATTGTGCCCATTATACCACTGGCCTGGTGATTACCACTGAATTCAGCAACATCATTACATATATTTATATTTAAATGAAACTGTTTTAGGGATTTTAATTTATGTTTCCTAGAGCTTGCACTATTTCTATTTCTTGTTTCTACTTACTCTACAACTATTTCTATTTCCTCTCCTTTTTTCCTTGTTTAATTACAAATCTCGATGTTTCATTGATTGAGAACATAAATTAAGATATGGAAAACGTCGAAAGAATGGAACCAAATCACCAAAGATTTTTTACTATGTAATTCTATAACTATGAAGAATAATTGGTTTTATCGGTATATTATTAGACCAAGAATTTAAAGCATGTAATGGGCAAGAAGTCAAACCTCACCGCAATCACTTGCTCGACCGGTTGTGTCGTCTTCGCGTTCGTTTTTGAGTCACTGGGAGTCTGGACTACAACCATGGACTCCTTGAGATTGTCGATCTCGTGTTCGCGATACCGATCGTAGATCTTTTGCGCTCGCTTCAGAACCTGCCACAGTACGGGCCCGCCGGCTGTTGCTAGCAGCTCCAATAAAACTATCGCTTGATACTCCTGCCAGACAGACCATGCATTTTCAACTCTTCTCTTGTAGTAATTGGCTTCGGGTAGAGACAATTAAATACCTTACTTTACTTGCGCATCAATTAATATTATAAGCCCCCGTTCACGGTCAACGACTTGATTGCAACCTTTCTCATCTGTATGGCACGTAATCGTATATAATTGAATGGGTCTCATAGGTATTACAGAACGGTAGAAGTTACACGACATATGCCGCTAATCGTCCTTTATGTTATAATCTTCGCTTAAGAGAGATTGGGAAGGAATAATAGTTTTATAGTATATTAAACTGATCAACCGTTACTACCTGGGAACCTTCAATAAGAGAGTTACTCTTTCTTAAAAGGCTGACAACGCATTTGGATGCCCTTGGGTGTTGCAGGTGTTCATGGGCGGCGGTAATCACTTACCATCAGGTAAGCCTCCCGCTCGTTTGCCCCTTTTCGCCATAAAAAAACAAATAATCGTTACATGGCGCGCTTTTGTTACCCTCCGAAACACACATATTAATACATGAAAGAATGAAGGATTACAGGGAGTACTACTACGAGCAGCAGTCAGAAGTAAAGTCAAATTTAACCGTGATTTTACTATTTAAATAATTAATTTCTACAATTTAAACGTTTCAAAACAATAATCCGAATCTAGAACCCTATATACTTACTGGCTGTAAAGAGACGAACCATTGCCTATCGTCATTCATAACCTGTGTGAGAATCGTAACAGGTACAGCGGTTCTGTTGTTGTCCAGCGGAGATTGGTCGTAACCGCTCAGCACAATAGGTCTATTAAAAAAAACATGTACCTTATAATCAGCAGTTTAAAGAACCTTAACGGAAGTTTAGCGAAATCGAGCCAAACTTACGTTTACTGAATAAATATTCAGATTCGAGCTATTTGTAAGCAATATTTTTGACACGACTTTTTTTAAGATTCTAAGACACCTCCGCACTAACACGGCTAATTTTACGACAAACACGTCAATTTTATTAAAATCAGATCATTTTGAAGGTTATACTGGAAATATGTAAATAATAGTATATAATTATATAACAAATGATAATTTAATTAATATAAGTACTGTGTCTGCCACTATATACCCGCTTATCGAAAGGACAGCATCTTTTGGACGACAATTCCATACAGATTTCAACAGCAATGATAGAGTCCACGCACTACGAACGTCTTCCAAAAGAGCCAATATGTATAACTTCTTATTTACACACGAAATTCTTGAGTACCAACTTTTCGTTGCTTGCAAATGATTGTGGAACTCTTCGTTACTCTCATTATGTTCTAAAACAATAGAGTGGAATATATTGCATTTATATGAAAAATAAATATGTTTTCCTAAAAAAATAATTTGCCAAAAACTATTAAATATTAATGAAAAGACAATGAACCCTTCGTGTACCCTTACCATCAGTCATACCCTCCAAAATTGACTCATTAATTGCATTTATTGTTTTTATTACTTCTGAAAATGCCATATTATATTTATTGAACCTAATAAAACCAAACTAAAGATCTTCTTCTTCTTCTTCTAAGGCAGTTGGCGATCAATTAAAGATCTTGGGTAAGTATTGAGCAATAACACAATGTTGTCACACAAACATATTATGTCCTACCAAAGAGAATGTAATCACTACGTTTACATGTTATAATATGTTATGTCACATACATAGCAGTTTATTTTACTTTTGCAGCTCGTTCTAAGCAAACTATTTACTCGAAAAAAGGTTTATTGTTACCAGCATTTTTTAAATTCATTCTGTTGCTATCCAAATTTCATGTAAGGAAAAAATACATCATTTTTAATTATTTATTTTATTATTTTATTTATAAATTAGAAGTTAGATCTTAACACGATATACTATGACTTGGGAAATCTAAGAATAACTTACTAAAATCAAAACCATAAGAAATGCATTTAAATACTGTTCTATTCTGTAACACAGTTCCATTTTCGTAAGAAGGCGAATACTTTACAGTGTTATTGAAAATCCAAAAGTATCTCGTAACAACTAAAATGTCGATATCTATATACGATATCGGGATTGAACCTGTACCTTTCCCTTATATTTCAGTTATTTGATAATGTAAAACAACAAAAACATTTTTAAACAAAATTTTGATTGCACCATCCAACGGCTACGCCCTAGGAAAGTGAATAGACAACGTGACTTCAAATCGGCAAGACATTTCTCATTCAAAGTGCTAGCAGCTCTTTTCAATTCGACTCCAGGGTCAAATATACAATGGCAATTATTTTGTTAGCGTATATCACCGCTGTATGTGTTGTACTGGCTGACGTTCTAGTTACGAACCTCCCGATGACGTTATGTTGTCAGTAGGCTACTGCCATGACGCGAACTGACACGCGGAACCATTATCAGGTATCCGTAAGGCCAAAAAGTGTGGATATTTGTCGATTTCTTTATTTTCTGTCTTTCGTTGCTTTTTTAATGCTCGTATGTATAATTCTAAAGAGGCCTGTTGATTCTTTAGATGATCCGTCAGATCAGTTTTTGGTAAAGAACATACCTGCAACATATACGAAACTTGAAGGTATTGACCCTGAGGAAAGGGATGTGTTTGAAGGTTTTAGAACCTCTTTTTTGCCAGCCGAAGAAATCTTGCTCGCGCAGAGAAAATGGAAAAGGGCACTGTATGATGAAAAAAAGATCGGAGACTCGTTTATTTGGGAAAACACGGATGAGAAATTAGAAACACCAACTCGAACTAAGCGTAAAAGTCATCTTCCATATTCTTCCACGGACTTTTTCGCGTGAGTAACAAATATTGAACTACTAGCATGAATTTTGATGTGACCTACGAAATCTGTACAAATGTTATCTTATATTGTTACCAGAGAAGATACCGGTGGAAACGTTGATGATGAATATTATGATTTATCTATAGAAAATTATACATCTGAGGCTAGTCATGAAACTGCGGAGACTATCAAGAATGACTTTAATAAAAAGTAAAAATTTTTGAAGTTATATTTAATGTATATGTTAACAAATAGATTTTAGTATTAACTGTAGATTTATATAACCAGAACTATTTACCAAGAGATTTATGTAGACCGAGGGCCGTTGGATGATGTTGTAGAACAAGTGCGAAGGCAGCCAGAATTAGAAGAAGGTGAAATGGGTTCTTCTGCACATTTATACAAGCCTTCAAATTTCCATACGGGTATCGCATTTTCATTGCTTTTAGTAACACAGATTTGCCAATGATTTATATTCGATAATTTTAGTTGATCTAAAAAAAAATATTTAATCCAATTGAAGACAAATTTTGAGTAGTTTCATACTTACCTTAAATATTATAAAAACATTTTCATTTAGGAAATATTTTGTCTTTTTAAAAACAATATTAAGCTTTTACGTTATACATAGACTGGATCGATTACAACTGTTAAACGTTCCTCATAATATGAGGAACGTTTAACAGATGTAATCGATCCAGTCTATTTCTTTAAAATTGTATAGACACCAAATTCTTTACACTTCATCTTCAAAGTTGTTTAATGCAATTTATTCCTTTATTAAATTCGTTATTGATTTAAAAAAAAATAGGTATTCATGCCTTTTGGAAAGGTGAAGGAGATCGAATAACTATCAGAAAGACACAGGCTAATATTATGAAACAGTATATGGATGCAGAAGCCGATCCTTGTCATGATTTCTATCAATATGCTTGCGGCAATTGGGCTGCACTTAATCCTATACCTCCCGACAAAGCGGGGTAAGTGCTAAAACAAAGTTCTCGTATTTGATTCGTTAAAAAAATGAGTAATCGAAGCTAGAATGTTTCACTATTACTTATCAGTTTAGGGGTTTTAACGTTACCTATTTCTCACTCATATTTGTACTTTACGTTCATCAATAAAAAATTTATAATATCTTTGTATATCATTATGTATATTTTATTCGCAGGTATGATACGTTTGAGATGCTTAGAGAAAATTTGGATGCAGTGCTTAAAGATTTATTAGAATTTAAAAGTTTTGAAAAAGTTGAAAGTGTATACCCCGGGCAACATTTGGACATAAGTGACAATTTTTTGACAGAAGACTATATCCTTAAATGTCCAAAGGATTTACAATATAATCACAAATCAAAGAAGAATAAATTATTCAAAGAATTCGATGTTAAAGCTTTAAATCAGACTAAAGATGATATATTAATTCCAAATGATTACCCACAAGAAAGTGCCGAAATCATCAGTCGTATACGTCGATATTTAGATAAAAAGTCTAAACAAATACTAAAACCAGTTTGTAAAATGAAAAATAGTTTTCAAGGTTATTTACGTAAAAATGATAAACCAAGAAGGGATATATATAACGGGAAATCAATGGCGAGTAAACGATATAAAAGTATATCAAACATAAGAAAGCGTTCAAAATATCAATATGATGCGCATAGTCGTGTGGGCAGGAAATTACAAATGTACTATACGAGGGTGAAAAAGAAACACGGACATGAGAAACAGGCTAAGAAAATGCGACCAACCCCATTTGCACCCCAAAATGATGATCCAGCGAATGGGGACGCTGCTCTTAAGTCCCGATATTTGTTTACTTCCTGTATGAATTATCAAATTCTAGAAAAACGTGGCCATCAGCCTTTATTGGATTTGCTCGACTTACTGGGTGGTTGGCCTATATTAAATCCAGATTGGAATGACAGCAAATTCAATTGGTTAGAACTTATGGCAAAATTGCGAGTTTATAACAATGACATTTTAATATCTGAATGGGTTGGACCTGATATAAAAAATTCGGATGAGTTCGTCATTCAGTTCGATCAAACAAGTTTAGGTAAAGAGAGACTAAAACCGGAAATAATGTTTAAACTCAATTATAATCACATAATAATTTCAAACTTTCACTTCATATAGGATTGCCAACGAGAGACTACTTTTTACAAGAGTCTAATAAAGTTTATTTAGACGCTTATAAAACTTATTTGACGACAATCGCACTACTCTTAGGCGGAAAAATTGATCATGTGAAAAAATGTGCTGATAAATTAATTGATTTTGAAATAAAGTAAGTAATAACTACGTAAAATATTTACTTTTGCAATCTCGTATTATGAACCTTTTCCTTCTCTGTCGCTAGAAATCTTTACAATAATTGAGGTCAGTGATATCAATAGATGTTTTATACATCTAAGAACACAAAACTATATATATATTAAAAAAGTTTATTTATAAGTTTATTTATAAATTTTAAACTTGCTTTACTATAAGTGCGTATGAATTTTGTTTATTTCTAAATCCTATTTAATATATCCTATAAATATCAAATAACATATTCCCTCTAGTCTTGCTAAAATTACATCGGCCCCAGAGGATAGACGTAATGTATCCGAAATCTATCAAAGGATGCCAATTTGGAAACTGATAGATCTCATACCTGAGGTCGACTGGATACAGTACTTGTGTATTGTAATGAATAAAACGATCAATGAAAACGAGACGATTGTCCTTTTTGCACATAACTACGTCTCGGTTGGTATTCCATCTTTAGATATTTGAGATCATGTACAGAATGCTCAACTTCTACTATACTTTTATTTTTATAATGCTGTTTGCAGCATCTCGTGAAATTAATAAATAAAACGGAAGCAGACACTTTGGCAAATTATCTCTTGTGGCGATTTGTTAGACACAGGGTTAACAACCTCGATGACCGTTTTCAATCAGCAAAACAGCAGTAAGTGTCGGAAAGATATTTTTAAATATGTATAATGAGTTAAACCAATGAATTATTTCCATTATTATATTTCCGTTTTTTAATGTAAAAATTTGATCATTCATCTACTACGTTGTATATCCGACGGCAATAGGTATTCGTAGCAACCCTTTTATGTTATTGAAGAGAGCTACGTGAAGAACAAAATAATTCTTTCTCTTGTTGTATATTATTTTATTTTATTTCTGCACCTAACTGAACTTCTCTGAATCATCCGTTTATTTGTCTGGCAGAAAATCACTTTGGTATTATGAAGCCCGCCTTTGTACAAATAATTTTTTGTGTATAAAGTTTAAAAATTATTATAATAATAATACAGTGAAAATGTATATATGCGGAAAAATGTAATTTTTTTAATGTTTATTTATAATTCACAATGTACTCTCGTTTATCAACAAGTCTATTCTATTAATTGTTTACTGTGGGCATTTTAAGGTTCTATTATGTTCTTTTCGGACGCGAAGAAGCACCACCGAGATGGAAGAATTGCATATCTCAGGTGAATTCGAATATGGGCATGGCATTAGGTTCAATGTTCGTTCGGAAGTATTTTGACGAGATGAGCAAAAATGATACTCTCAAAATGACCAGAGAGATTCAGCAATCATTCAGGGAGATTTTGCGCACGACTCACTGGATAGACGATGCAACTAAAAAACTGGCTCGTCACAAAGTAGACTCGATGATGTTAAGGATCGGATATCCTGACTTTATTCTTAATAAGAAAGAATTGGATGATAGATACAAGGAAGTGAAAATTCATCCGGACAAATATTTCGAAAACATTTTGAATATATTACAGCATCTGACAAAAATGGAACAGTCACGGTAAGTAATCTTGTTTTCATAGAAATATAGTTGAGACTTGTACCAATAATTTTAGTTAATGAATGTAACAAAAAGATGCATCTAAAGTTTGTTGACTCCATTTTAAAAAGTGGTAGCATTTAATACTAATTATCGTATCTTATAATCGTGTTAGGTCTTGCAAACTTATTTATACAAGGCGTATAAAATATTGTGTCAGCATTTAATTGTAATACATTGTTATTTAAATAAAATAGAATGTAAATGAAAGTAACATTAGATATCATTACATTTGAGTGTATGGTATATATATTCATTTAATTAAAAATGTATTGTTTACACCACAACATAAGGCCAAAGAAAAGGCAAACTTAATGCTGATTCCACCCTGGGAGTAGTAAAAATTTTGACGTAGGTGCAAAACATAACTTTTATAAAGAAAAAGCAAATAAATCGTACGGTTTATAGAAATATACTGAACGCAAACATGAATACTTTAAATTATTAAAAACCTATATGTATATTCCTATACCTATATAAACACTATCTTTATATATATAATTCTTCCGTACATGTGCATGTCACTGAACTCCTCCTAAACCTTGATTTTAATGAAATATTTTGTGTGTTCAGATGGATTCGAGAATGGTTTAGATTCACAAAGTTATTCAAAAAGTTTGAAATTTTCTAATTTAAGACGTGCGTACAGGACAACGTCTGTTTGATCCGCTAGTATAAAATAAATATTGATATATTGTATAATAATATATTATATACATACTAACAACGAATAACGTTGGTAACTCTATTTATCGGCCACATTGGCATAGTGACATCGCAGCATATTATATAAATACGTACAATTGCACAGCAGCGAAAGACTTTTCGTACTTTTTTCTACAAATTTTAATACTACCATAGATGTAAATGAATGAAGGAAATGTAATGTTAATAATATTTTTATAATTTCAGAATCGGACAGCCAGTGAATAAGTCACTTTGGAACACGGCACCAGCGGTGGTCAACGCATATTACAGCCGGAATAAAAACCAAATCATGTTCCCGGCCGGTATTTTGCAGCCCCCATTCTACCACCGTCATTTTCCGCGCTCATTGAACTATGGCGGCATTGGTGTTGTAATTGGTAAGGGGAGTTAATTTTAGATTATATGAAATACATACCTGCAATTATGTGACATTTGACGTTTCATAAGAACGCGAAAGCGTCTATTTGTATTCGGATATTTTGAATTAAATTTGAATTTAAATTTGAATTACACGTCTTGAAACAACTTACTTACATCTTTCAAAAGACTTAAGACTTACCGGTGTTAAGGCCACGCAGCAGCCTCGGCTGTTGCACGAATGGGCAGGCTCGTCCGGGTAAGTACCACGACTTCACAGAAGACCGGCATAAAGTGGAAGCATAATACTTTTGCGTTTCGTCTGGTGAGTGAGATGGCCGGAGCCCAATTTTCAAAAGGTTGTTAACATATCTGGAACTCTCCGAGTGTAGCAGATGTTCATGGGCGGCGGTATTCACTTAACATCAGGTGAACCGTCTGATCGGCATCGGCAACTTTTCACATAAAAAAAGACTGATCTGTGAACACTTGCTAAAGACAACCTTGACCAAAATATTGACAATAATTGTTCTTACAAGCAAATTGTTGTTTAGTTTGTATAAGTATACATCTTTATATATACTTAAATATATTAGTATATCTTAGATATATATTATTCTATATTTACCTATATCCAATATAATAAATGCTTTTTACTTATTTCTTATTTTTGATTTATATATTTATTCTCATTATTCAAATTTTACTACTCTTGCATCTTAAACTTTCTCTACCATAAACTCTCACCACATTCTGGGTTGACAACTCGACGGACGTCAATGGAAAGTCGTACCCCGCCCTTTGTTACTTCGATTCTATCCTTTTACAACTCTACAATTTAATCCACTGCTTAATTAAGAGGGGAGAGACAGGTACTGGACTCAAAGCCATTCATAGTAGTCTTGAAAGGTTACATTAGTATATTTTAAAGACATATTAGCCTCTAAATCTAAGATGAGAATAGCATAATATATTATTCTTAGGTCATGAAATTACCCATGGATTTGACGATAAGGGGCGCCTGTTCGATTGTGAGGGCAACTTGCACCGTTGGTGGTCCGATCCAGCCATCGAGGCGTTCCACAACCGAGCCCAATGCCTCATCGACCAATACGGGCGTTATGTTGTGCCCGAAGTCAATATGAAACTCGATGGCGTTAACACTCAGGTAAATCACGTATTTTGGTAAAAAAGTAAGAGTTTTAAAATCTCTTACGGATGGCGCCAAACTATCTAAAGATTACGTTCCGTTTACGTGCTTTGATACCGTATTTATCGTACGCCAAAATATTTTAAAGTAGATTTTTTTGTAATCAGAATTTGCGTCGTTAAATACAGTCGTTGTAAAATAATTAAGACTAATAAATAATTATTGTAATTAATAATTATCCCAATTTGTGTGATTCCTAGTTTCCGCAAAATTGATTCATGTAAGTCATTTTCCACCCTATCGTTTTATTTTAGCGCCATCTGTTAATGCTACATTTAAGCAAAATTTTAAAGTCAAGAGTCTACGATAGATGTCATAGTTGATCTAAATTTACATATATCTAGTCAAATTTTTTAGTTCAAAATATCATGCACAAGGTAACAGCGGTTATTTAAAACTTTTTTAAATTTTCTCAGGGAGAAAATATAGCAGATAACGGTGGTGTAAAACAAGCCTTTCACGCGTACCTAAAATGGCTTGAGCATCACGATGCGAAGGACGAAACCTTGCCTGGATTAAATCATACACATACTCAACTATTCTTTCTCAACTTTGCACAGGTACAATCTCAAAATCGACTTTTGAAACTCAAATATACTACAAATATACTAGGGTAGGTTAGAGAGTTAATTATTTGCTCTTAATTTTTTTTTTGCATTCATACACGAATCTTCGAGAGTTTCTTCAAACCATGTTATATTTCTTTCTAATTAATAGCTAACAACATGGAGTACATATTTCGTAATGACTGCTTCCGATAAGTTTGGCTTTTTTATTCACTTTCGATATCTTCTTAACCTTTTTTACATTTAGGTACTTAAATAAGCGCCAAGGTCAGCAGGATAGTTTTGTTTATGACCAAATCGAGTGAGGCATGTAAGGTGTATGGTTTTACAGTAAGTGAACATTTTAAGACTTAAATTCCAATACAACTTTAGTATTATTGTATTATACGTCGATAGGCGCGAACGGAATTTAATAAGTTGATAGCACTATCTTCATTAGCCCCGTCCAGCCAGATTAAAATATTTGAAATGTATGATACGCACTTTTAATATTT
This sequence comes from Iphiclides podalirius, assembly GCA_933534255.1. Taxonomy (NCBI): domain Eukaryota; kingdom Metazoa; phylum Arthropoda; class Insecta; order Lepidoptera; family Papilionidae; genus Iphiclides; species Iphiclides podalirius. The sequence goes on along the minus strand of OW152822.1, from coordinate 4,253,727 downwards.
GATTCATGTTATATTTTATTTCATTATCTAGGTAAATGTTGTTTACGAATATTTACGATTGCAACTGGGCAAACATTTATCAATACTTTGATTCGGTACGAGTTATTATCAATATATCGGCCGTGCACATATTCAATTCTGCAACCCGCGATGACACAGCATAGGTTAATCACGAAATATTATTTATACATTGATAGCGATATATCTTGTTTATATTACACTGAAAAGAAATATATGGAAAGGTGTTAATTTGCTGCACGGATCTTTTTTATTCGGGGACGGTCTTAATTTGTGAACTGATACAATTATTGCCACTATCAATTTAATCCGAACAGGTGTGGTGTGGCGCAATGAGGCCGGAGGCGATGAGGAACAAGCTGAAGACGGCGGTGCACTCGCCCGGCAGATTCCGCGTCATCGGAACCCTGTCAAACTCCAAAGACTTCGCAAAGGAGTTTGGGTGCCCGCCGGGCTCGCCGATGAACCCCAAACAGAAATGTTCGGTGTGGTGACGCTTTCCAAAATAGACGTAGGCCGCGATGTGAGATATAAGGAACTATAAATGGCGTAGACTTTATCATTACAAAGTTATATTTCGACGTTCCACAATTTTGTTTTTAGTGTTCTGTCTGGCTCCAATGCGAAAGGGTAATCGTCACATGCCAGGCATGCTTAGATATATGTAAATAATTTCAGACCGAAATATTTTGGTTGGAATCAATCGGGTGATATAAGCCAAACGCAGGTTATAAAGATAGACAGCATACCTACTACAACTGTTTTATAACAAATTTTTTTAATATTTAGAATAAGTATACATATATCTGTTCTGTAGCAATTTTAATTTACCAGTTAATTTTAATGAAAATGTTCCTAGTGTTTTTGTATTTTGTAAATATAAAGGTTAAACGTAACTGGCTTTTTATAAAAGATTTAAGATTTAAAAGTACATCACTTAAAAGTATACATCATTTTGAAAAAAGTTAAATGGATGCTTAATATGTATTGCACAGACATATTTGTTGATTGCGCAAGCAAGATGAGTTTAGTAGTCAGGCTTATCATCTTATTTGCATGTCCCCAAAACTTTCAAAGTTAAAACAAGTTTCCATTTTTTCGGATATGATATCAGTGCACCCGATATTTTTTTTAATTAATCTCATTACGAACTCGTTGCAGTTTGAATTTAAAGTTTTTTCGAATATCACTTGGAATTTTATAGTGGTCTGGACATAATTATACTAACAGATTAAATTAAAGTTTAGTAGAATTTATTTAAAAAAAATATATATATACAGCGTGTCGTTACCATCGCGACAATAAATGAACACACGTCTAACGCTACTTGCCAATAATCATAAAAAAATATTAACGTTAAACAAAATCCATAATTTAAAAAACATATTTTTCAAACAAACTAATTAAGTAAAAAAGAAACAAAATTTGTTACATCCTGTACAACTCGCGCCACAACGTCGTATTACAAGCCTCTTCTTCTAACAGTATGTTTTGTCTCTTTTAAATTCATTCAACCCATTCATGTGCTTTGTAACCTTTACAAATGAACTTTACGTTACGCTTTTATAGGTTTTTTAGAGTGTTTTAAAATTCTTTGTTTTGGAAAATTTAATAACTCTGTAAATATTGATGTTTCAAGAATTTAAATGTTTAATACAACTTTAAAAAGTTATCCCCTATATGTGTGTTCATTTATTGTCGCGATGGTAACGACACGCTGTATATAAATTGATTTGATGAAAAGAATCCGTATTTATCAGGAACGCCAGATGGATTTAAATTAACGGTTGCCATTAAAAAAAGACACGACCCGCTTGCTAGTAAACGTAATTCGATACTTCGAAGCTGGGCACGTCGTCGTTGCTCCAAAGTGTTTGCACTTCGCTCTTCATCCCGGGGGGTACCTTAACCCGTTCACGGCACTCCCAGCGCGCACAGACTAGCCTCACGATCTCCAACCACAAACGCATTTCTACAACTAAAAAAAAAAAAAACAATTTTAAAGATTTAAAATAATGTTAAGTCCGTAACACTTCTTTAAACTGATTTTAGACAAAATGATTTTAAATTGACCAATTATATTATGTTACAAACAAAAAAAAAATACTCAAATAGTATTAGTGTTATTTTTTAATTTTGGACATTGAATTTGCTTAACAGATGGTACCAGTATTGCCGCAGTTGAGCTGTCAAAAAATGATCATCATGTTAACGGTACTGGCGAGATATTTTACGTACGGCCGACGTCAGCCCTCATTGGGAATAAACACTCAGATCTCGAACAACAACTATCTGTGGGTCACACAAATACTTATCCCATATTGGAATCGAACCCGAAAGAAGCCTAAAGCTTAATAATTGCACCGCCCAGTGAGTAATGCAGATAATGCAATAATAAATAAAATAACGAGCGAACACTAAAAATTATAGATTGATACTTACTAATCAATATGGCAAATGAGGTAAGAAATAATTTATTCATGTTGCCGTTGGCAATGAACATGGTGTATATTAGTGCCCCACATGTAGGTGCCTGACGCATCGCCAGGCCGCGGAGAGACGCTCCCAGCCATGGGAGGAACATGTATTCACTGATTGGAGATCGCTGTATAAAATAAATAACACGTAATGATAAAATGAACTATGTTTGGGATGAAGAATGTAGTGATTTTGCTTTACTATCCCCAGAAAGAAACAATATTGTACTTCTCCATAGAATATGCCAAGTTTTTTGTTTTTTTATTTTAAATAAGACTCCGACTGTACATAAATTTTATCACGAGAATTGGGCATCCCTAGTCTCTATGGAGGAAATTCATCGAATAAATCATGGACGTCTTAGAGAAAACTGAATCCGCAATGGAGGATTTTTTTAACGTGAATATTTTTTATGATTATTGGCAAGTAGCGTTAGACGTGTGTTCATTTATTGTCGCGGTTGTAACGACACGCTGTATATGGCAAGAAAATGTCTCTCAACACTATTAATTTTATCGTAAACTACTTATCATGATTAGGATTAATTTTTAAACATCGAGCCGTGATAGCTCAGTGTCCGAACGCTCGCTTTTAATTTAATACACTCGAGCAACCTGAGTTCGATACCCGGTGGAAGCACCAATGAAATTGACAATTTTAAGTGCTGAATTATCACGTGCTCAGCGGTGAAGGAAAACGTCATTTAAAATATTTCGAAGATATGTGAAGTCCGCCAATCCGCAGTGGGGCCGCGTGGTGGTCTATGCCCTGATACCCTCTGTACAGAGGAGGCCTTTGCCAACAGTGGCACTTGTATAGGCTCATACTTTAAACACAACTATTATGCACTACCTACTGTATCGTATTTAATTCAGTTAAAGCTATTAAAGCAAAAGGTCCTAAAATTTAAGTTTATGGTAAAAGTGAATTCTTGACTCACAAAAAGTCCATAGAAAGTAATTATAAACACAGTTAAAATTGATGCGAGGAAATTATAACATTAATTAAGAATTATGTGTACTTATAATGCTTACTATTTTATAGTACTATTTTTCAATGCAAATTTATCATATAACTCACCCATTGCCCAAAAACTCACCAAGTAAATTGTTTTGTTTACCGTTCCAAAAGGTATAATAAAGATAATACATGAGGTCATGTTGCACCGGCCGGTGTTTGCTGAACCGGCTTCGAAAGCATGACGTTTCAATAAACGAGGTATATGATTGGATAACGTATCATTAAACATTAGGTAGCATAAAAAACGTGTATCACGAAGACTGTCAGTGTCAGTATTGTTCTGTGCGTAAGGACATACGTGTGTTCGTTTTGTTCGAATTTAAACGTTATCAATTGTTAAATTAATAAATACTACAGAATACTTTTGTTGAAAAAACCAAGAGTAAAGAATAGACATTATTAAGAATATAAGAATAATATAGTTTTAAACCATCAGTCTGCAAAAAGTGTTTCATTTGTGTAAGTATTCCTTGTGTAAAGTACTATCGGACTGAATATATAATTGCATCATACGTTTAAATTTAATAAATTTAGATTTGAGCGTGTGATATAAAATGAAAAATAATGAAATCTTGAAAGTAAAATTAAATACTCACTTTAATAAATAACCTAAGTACAGCTCAATTTTAATCTTTACTTATATCATTACTAATATTATAAAGGCAAAAGTTTGTATGTATGGATGGATGTTTGTTACTCTTTCATGCAAATACTACTGAATGGATTCTAATGAAACGTTACAATAATATAGCTTACACATCGGAATAAGACATAGGCTATAATTTATATACATATTTTATGTATATATCTGTCTTAATGTCTGAATGTTAGGCCTTCAGCCTTTTCTACGCAGACGTAGTCGCAGGCAGCAGCTAGTTATTAATATTATTCAAGTGACCCGAGTTCAGATCTCGATGCCGCCATCAATGAAATTGATAATTATAATTTTAAGTTTCGGTTTATCACGTGCTACGTGGTGAATAATAAAAAAAAATATTTCGAAGATATGTGTAGTCTGTCAATCCAAAGTGGGGTCGCGTTTTTCTTTTTTATAATTCACAATTTTTCTTTTTTATAATTACTTGTCAGCAAAAATGAATAATATCCTTATTAGATTAAATTAATATCATTTAAACATTAACTAGATGCGACTGTTCACAGTGACTTTTCTACGCCCGTTGAGTTAAATCATAATTATTATTAGATTAAATTTTCATCATTTCAACATTAATTATATCTTATTGTCCACAGTGTTCTTCCAACGTCCGTTAAGGTGAAACATGACGAAGGCAAGGAAATATGTTGTGAAGAACTATTTTAAAGGCGTTCCGAAACGAGATGACTACGAATTAGTTGAATATGATGTACCACCGTTACAGGACAAAGAATTCCTTGTCAAAGTGGAATGGATAAGTGTTGATCCATACCAACGCGCTTACAATCAATTCAAAGAGATACCTTATGATCAATTCGGATATCAAGTTGGAACCGTGGAACAAAGCAAAGATATTAATTTTCCAGTCGGAGTCAGGGTCGTAACCCACAAAGGTTGGTCCACCTACAGTGTTGTTAAAAAAGATAATGTAACCGGATCTTTGGATCAAGTTTACAAATTACCTGATTTGCAAGGTCTATCACCCTCATTAGGGGTGGGTGCAGTGGGCATGCCCGGTGCCACTGCGTATTTCGGCTTTTTGGAAATTTGCAAACCAAAACCCGGTGAAACAGTTGTTGTGACTGGTGCCGCTGGGGCTGTAGGTTCTATCGTGGGTCAAATAGCCCGAATAAAAGGCTGTAAAGTTATAGGCTTTGCCGGATCTGATGACAAAGTACAATGGTTAGAAAAGGAACTTGGTTTTCATAAAGCTATTAATTACAAGACTGTCGATGTAAGTAAAGCTTTGAGAGAAGCGGCCCCGAACGGAGTCGATTGTTACTTTGACAACGTCGGTGGTGAAATAAGTAGCATTATTATAAATCAAATGAACAAATTTGGAAGGGTTTCGGTATGTGGCAGCATAAGCTCTTACAATGAAGATGCAAAACAGCTACCAAAAGCGACTATTCTACAACCAGCTATGGTATTCAATCAGCTTAGGATTCAAGGTTTCATAGTGTCCGAATGGTATGAGCGTTGGCCCGAAGCGTTTGCACAGCTTGTAGAATGGATCAAAAGTAGAGAATTGAAAGTCAATGAACATGTGACAAATGGGTTCGAAAATATTTTTGATGCCTTTGTTGGAATGCTTGCAGGTGAAAACAAAGGAAAAGCTGTTGTAAAAGTCTAGTAATTTAAGGGTAACTCTTGGGTACCTACTTCTTTTCACCAATATCTGTTATTTTTCCTCTTAGAAATCCTATTGTTATAGAGGATAAAACTGAAATATTAATGTTGATAAAATTTGTTTTATTTATTAACCTAGTCCAACGAAATCATGTTCTATAGAAATTGATCATAAAGTATTTAAAAGTTACGGTTTTTATTTAGTGATTAAGTTCATAAAACTAAAAGGAATTGAATGTATTGATTATGATTTCATTGAAATTAAGTCGAACTACGTCAACTAGAGAAGGGCCACGCAACAGTCTGCGATGTTGCATTGTTGCATGAATTGGCAGGGCCTATTTTAGCAGGTCTTCTGTGACTTCAATGGACTTCATGGTTTGTCTGGTGAGTGAGGTAGGCAGGGCCCACTTTATTAAAAGGTGGCAACTCATTTGTAACCCTATGGATGTTGCAGGTGTCAATAGGAGGCGGTTATCACTTAACATCAGATGAACCACGAACTCCGTTGCCACCTCCTCACATAAAAAAATTAACAGAGCTGGACTCTGTCAATATTTATTTGGTTGCGAATTTAAAATAAATTGCTAATAATATAAATTGCATATAATGTGTTTTGTGTTACATTGCTACGGATAAATCACATCATTTTATCTCGTTACGTGTAATAACTAAAAGTTTACAAGTTGAACAGTTATACAGTATGATTTAATAATGACTATGGAATAATTAATTAGTATTGTAACACTAGCATATGTTAAATAGAGTGAATTCAATGAAGCTTACACGGTGACATAATGCTGTATGTAGCTGCTTTGGTTTATTAGGTGTTTCCTATAAACGGAACTGGTAGAATGTAAGGAATTAAAATAATTAAAGCTGATTCAACATGTGATATCATTAGTAATTAACATATTGCATCTCACAGTTTGAACTTCAAACTGTATCAGGTATATAGCAAAGCAATATGGTGAAGGGAAAAAACGTGGTAAGGAAACCTTTTCATGTTTCCTTACCACATTTTGTTGGTGTGCCTGCCTAAACGTGAAGATTTTAAAATTGTCGAGTATGAACTAAAAAATGGCGAACTAGTCGTCAAATCCGTCACCAATCGACTCCACGGCGGGGTAGAGACTATGACGTAATAGACCCTAATATATCCTCTGTACAAAGAAGGCCTTTGCCCAGCAGTGAGATATATACAGGCTATTACTTTTGCTGGGGTAACCTATATACAGGTGTGGCCGCATCACGATTTACTAAGCCAATGTCAACTATGAAATTCTTACCATAAACTCTCACCACATCATGGGTTGACTGGTAGAAAATGTCTTTTGGCATTAATTCCGACCTCTGTTACTTGTTTTTCTTAAGGTTGGCAATAAAAAAAAGTTGAAAAAAAGTATGAAAAATGTGTAAAATCGTTACTGTCATTTTAAGATTCTAGTTGTTAAATAGTGCACATGTGGACCTGTGGTTTTTATTCGATTTTAAATCTTAATAAACAATTTTAAGTTTGGTCTTTGTATATTAGGTGCATTTTCGTAAGAAATGTAAGAGTTAAAAATTAAGGTAACAGAACTCAAAGCAGATCGTAATTAATACGTAAATACTTTTTATCAAATACCTAAGTAAATATTTCTGCAGAATATTCAACTTCAGATTATTAGTGCACTGCGTGTGTTGTTAGTGCACGTGATACCGATAGGAGGTCATTTGTTTTTTTTTATTTGTCTGGGTATCGTGTTCGTTCACGAGCACCTGAAGTATCAAACGACGAAGTAATACTATTATTGGGAATTATTGGTTACCTAACAATAATATAATATTGCTAAATTAACTTCAGCCTAAGAACAAGCTTAAAACGCCTAATATCACCTTAATGATATCTTACTAGCTTAAATGATAAAAATTGGTTTTGTTACGCTAAATCATGGATAGGGACCAAATAAATCTAGTCCAATGTAACCCCATGACGACACAGATTTCTGCATTTGCCGCGAAGAGGAAACCCTTCCGGACCATTTCCGGACCAATACAACTTAGGGACCTTCAAGAAGAGAGCCTACTCCTACCTTAAAGGCCGGTAACGCAATTATGACTCCTTCGATTATGCAAATGTCTATGGGCAGTGGTGATCAGGTGACTCGCTTTCATATTTCCTCCTGTTTTCCAGAAAAAAAAAGAGATAGTGCTAATTATTTCAACTCTTCACACTCGTAATAGAAACAAATATTATTGCCACTTGTACATGTTTGATGCAAATATACCTGCATTGTTTGTTGGTCACTACATATCAGTAGATTATATGCTATGTCGTGTTATCATTACAAATTTATCTGCATAAATTTTTTTTTTAAATCTTTTTTATTTAATTTTGACTGAATACTAAAGAGCGTATTTCAATTTAACGTTGTGTAAATAATCAAGACAAATAGAGTCTGATAACGATAAAATAATTCGCGACAGTCATAACTATGAAAGACATAAAGCGATAAAGAAATAAAAACTATATACTTTGTTGTAGACTCAAAGACTTCACAGTAACCATTAGGTGACCAGTGTGTAAGCATGGTGAAGGCAAGAAAATACGTTGTGAAGAATTATTTTAAAGGCGCTCCAAAACGGAACGACTACCAATTGGTGGAGTATGAACTGCCAGCACTTCAAGATAAAGAAATACTTATCAAGGTTGAATGGATAAGTGTCGACCCATATCAGCGCGTTTACAATTCCTTAAAAGATGTTCCTTACGATCAGTTCGGATTTCAAGTGGGGACGGTACAAGAAAGTAGGGATAGTAATTTCCCCATTGGAACGCAGGTGGTATCACATAAAGGTTGGTCTGACTATACCATTGTTAAAGACGTTGCAGCAATGGGCGCTTTACGAGAAGTTTACAAACTGCCTGATATGAAAGGTCTGTCACCTTCACTAGGAGTTGGTGCGGTGGGCATGCCAGGCGCCACTGCTTATTTCGGCTTTTTAGAAATTTGTAAACCTGAACGCGGTGAAACAGTTGTTGTGACAGGTGCTGCTGGGGCTGTTGGATCTATCGTGGGTCAAATAGCACGAATCAAAGGCTGTAAAGTTATTGGCTTTGCCGGATCTGATTACAAAGTACAATGGTTAGAAAAAGAACTTGGTTTTGATAAAGCTTTTAATTACAAAACTGTCAATGTGACTATAGCTTTGAAAGAAGCGGCTCCGAATGGTGTCGATTGTTACTTTGACAACGTCGGTGGTGAAATAAGCAGCATAATTATTAATCAAATGAATAAATTCGGAAGAGTTGCAGTATGTGGAAGTACAAGCTCTCTCAACGAAGATGCGGCAAGGCTACCAAAAGCAACAATATTACAGCCATCTATGGTGTCCAATCAACTTAAAATACAAGGATTCTTAATCTGGGAGTGGTTTAGTCGTTGGCCTGAAGCCTTTTCTCAGCTTATACAATGGATCAAAAGCGGGGAACTTAAAGCTAGAGAACATGTGACGGATGGGTTCGACAATATTTTTGATGCCTTTAATGGAATGCTTGCAGGCGAAAACACGGGGAAAGCGATAGTTAAAGTGTAAATATTCTCAAAAAAGTACAGCAAATTATAAGTAAACGAAGTGCATTGTCTTTTCTTTTTCCATCTTATTAATAGAATAATTAATAGAACAATAAGAAATACTAGTTAACCCGTGCGATATCTTCGCACAGTATCCGTTATCAGTCTGGAATAGTTATGTAATTACGAATAAATATTTATGAATGAAAGGTGTCTTATTTCGAAGAATAGTGATTTTCAGTCAACTTCGTTATGTTTAATTTAAACTTCTTCTAATAAATAAGTATGTTGATTTAAACTCGTAGTCACCCGTCGTCTGAAAAACCGTAATTCATGATTTTAAATAGTTTTGATAGAAATTCATTCTGTATATGTGAAGTTTGTTTAATTCATACTGCAAATGATTGTTGGAGCAGTGTCTAAATACTTCTTAATAATGTGTTTACATGTATAGTACTATGAACTTAATAATCAACATTTGCAATAATTAATACTCAGTACTATAATGTAACCTTTTTTTCTTAATGAACAGATTTAATCACAAAAAATCCATTTTAGTTCATGTTCCAGAATACTGTGTTTCATTCAGTTTGATGGAAGTTTTTAGACTGTGTAGTTGAATTTTGGGAAAAAGTGTAAACTTTTAGTTGTCCAGCGAAATCAATATTTAGTATGTTATACTATTATATTATTTATAGGCAATTGGATATATATAATGTATTATGATAGTTAATGTTTTACTTCGACTGAACGGGAATTCAACAAAATATTGAATCTTCACTGGTGAAAATAGGCAACTTCCTACAACTTCATGGTGCTGCGTCAGCATTAGTTAATACTTTGATAATCCAAGTTATATGTATAAGGCGATAGTGTTGAAATAATATTTCGTCGTAAAGCAGATTAAACTTAAAGGTTTTAACGTTTCGAGGTGGGACAACAAATGCCAGGAAGACTGCTGAAAATACGCAATGGATCGTAACTTATGGTATATGTACATGTAACTGTTATGATAGCCGGAGAAACCTTTTTTAAAGTGGTAGATATGATCCGCGAAAGAAGTAGTTATATACTTAAATGTTTATAATATTATTTTTACTTAACTTACCATTTATACAGTTTAATATTTATAATATTTACCATATATGAGGAAATCCATATAAGCAAACAGCTGACAAATATTAACAATACGTCTGATGCTTCAATACAGCACAAAATTTCTGTGAACGAAAACGTTGCATTAAATTTTTATTATATATCATATCCTTAAATTTTAGAATAGCCTTTTAATCAATTTCAGATCAGCGAATATGTAATATATTTTTTTCTTTTTCTACAACACTTATTAAGTTTCACCCATCAGAGAAAGTGTTACGGAATATTTAAAAAAACTGTCCTAAAAAGTATAGACTGATTAAAATTGCCGAAGGGGATGAAAGTAATGATAAACATTATGTGGTAACTATTCTTTAAGGCATAATATAGCCAAGGAAAACGTAACTCACTCGATACATCTATGTCATCCACATAGAGTTTATATTTTTCGCTCATAAGCACAACATGCAAGTCATTAGGTAAAGCTCTCTCGTCCAATGTTACAACTTCCAGTTTAACATTCGTGACCAAACCCAAGGACAGGCATACGAGCGCCATGAACTTGACTGATAATGTGGCTTTGGTTGTCCGAACATAAAATTTCTCAGCATGAGCAAATGCTTTCGTCCACAAGTACTCTACGCTGGTATCAATGTAGTCAATGAGCGCGCCGATTAACGGTACCTCTGACTTTGAATAAGTCATGTACTGGGGATGAGTAGAATCTCCACTTGCCATTTCTTTTAAGGTATAGGCATTTGATACTAAACAATTTAAGGATAGCGTTATGAAATTAAGAATGACGGACAGCACAGAGAGATTTCGACAATGTCACGTTTTAAATTCTGTCAAAAGAAGGGACAAGTAAAAATTTTACTTAATATTATTTTTATTGTCCAGTACTTTTATTACTAAATCATATTCTTCTAAACATGGTACTCAGTACAAGACTCGTTATATAAACCTTCCATTGTTACAAGCATGTTCTTGGTATTATAAAAAACGAAGAATCAACACATGAATAGATACTGACAGTATACTGTTCATTTTTCATCAAGATCCATGTTTTCGAACCTAATTAGACGTAGTTATACAGCGTGTCTTTACAATCGCGACAATAAATGAACACACATATAGGGGATAACTTTTTAAAATTGTATTAAACATTTACATTCTTTAAACATCAATATTTACAGAGTTATTAAATTTTCCAAAACTAAGAATTTTAGAACACCTTACGTATAAAACTGTAACGTAAAGTTCATTTTTAAAGGTCACAAAGCATATGAATGGGTTGAATGAATTTAAAATGTTAAAAAAAAGAGACAAAACATACTGTTAGAAGGAGAGGCTTGTAATACGACGATGTGGCGCGAGTTGTATAGAATGTTCCAAATTTTGTTTCTTTTTTACTTTATTAGTTTGTTTGAAAAATATTTTTGTTTTAATTATGGATTTTGTTTAACGTTAATATTTTTTTATGATTATTGGCAAGTAGCGTTAGACGTGTGTTAATTTATTGTCGCGATGGTAACGACACGCTGTATAATTAGATGTAATGTAGTATATACAAAGAAATTGACTCTACAATTTATTAGATTGAATAGATATCTACTCCCTATGTTGCCCGATACCGGAAGACAACGACGGAATGAGGACAAGATATTGGCCTCAATCATGCCCATAATCTCATTCACGACCGCCTCGAGCAGGATCCTCGTTTTCACGATGTGTTTGGGCAATCCTAACAGTTTACCAGAAAAGGCTATATCAGCATACCAGCATCATACATTCATCTGTGATCGCTACTTAAGGTATTCGGACCACCCATGCTACAGGGATACCGGTAGGTGGAAGACGAATGACTGAGCTCATAAATATAATATGCAAGGAATGAACGCAGCAAGATAACATGTCTAAATTTCGAAACACAACTATTATGTACAACAGTGTCATATAAAATTTAATTAAAGTCAAAAAATCACACTGAAAAATTAAAAACGAGGAAATTAGAGTATTAACTGATAATTATACATACTTCTAATGCTTTATTTTTTAATATTTAGTACTATTTTTCACCATAAATTTATCACACTACTGAAACTACTATTTTTTTACAATTCCGATAATCAAAAAAAAAATATAATACGTAAAGCTAACCGGTCATGTCCCACAGGTGTTGTCTAAACCGCCAGTGGAAAGCATGACGTTCCATAAATAAAGGAATATGATTGGTTAACGGATCATAAATATTACCATAAAAACGGCTGTCATGGCTGTCAGTGTCAGTTTTGCGAATAGGTAGACGTCGGTACGTGAATTTGTTTTGATAGAAAGAGAAAACAATAGGCAACAATAATAATATAATAATATAAGAATAAAATAGTTTTAAGCCGTCAGTCCGCAAAACATACTTTATTTGTGTGAGTATAGCTTGTATTAAGTAGTAGCGAACGGAACATGTAACTGCACCACACGTTTAAATAAAGTGTAATTTATCTATGCGCGTACATTAAAATATTGGAATTAATTAAAAACAGTTAGAGCCGCTTAGTGTCCGGACGTTCAATTTTAATTCAATACACTGGAGCGACTTGTGTTCAATTCTCGGTGCTTGTACCAATGAAATACTGGCTTATCACGTGCTAGGAAAATGGGAACTAATAACAAAAAAAAAAGAAATATTTTGAAAATATTATGTAAAGTCTGCCAATCCGCAGTGGGTTCGCGTGGACAACGCGCTAATCCATTTGCACGGATAAGGCCTTTGCCCAGCTATGGGTCATATATAGGCTATTTAATTTTAAACAATTTTTTTAAATGACATATAAACACAAATTCCTAATATGGTTATTAAATTAAATTTTCATCATTTCAACATTAATTATATGTTATTGTCCACAGTCATCTTCTGAAGAACACTTTTAAAGGCGTTCCGAAACGAGATGACTACGAATTAGTGGAATATGTTGTACCACCATTACAGGACAAAGAATTCCTTGTGAAAGTGGAATGAATAAGTTTTGATCCTTACCAACGCTCTTATAAGCATTTCAAAGAGATACCTTATGATCAATTCGGATATCAGGTTGGAATCGTTCAACAAAGTAGAGATGTGAATTTTCCCGTCGGAGTCAGGGTGGTAACTCACAAAGGCTGGTGCGACTACAGTGGTGTTAAAAGTTGTTCCGATTACAATGTTGTTAGTAAAAATCATAAAATAGGATCTTTTCATCCGGTTTATAAACTACCTGATTTAAAAGGTCTATCGCCCTCATTAGGATTGGGTGTAGTGGGCATGCCATGTGCAACTGCTTATTTCGGTTTTTTGGATATTTGTAAACCAAAACCAGTTGAAACAGATGTTGTGACTGGTGTTGCAGGACCTGTGGGATCGATCGTGGGTCAAATAGCCCGGATAAATGGCTTCAAAGTTGGCTTCACCGGATCTGATGACAAAGTGCAATGGTTAGAAAAGGAGCTTGGTTTCAATAAAGCTATTAATTACAAAACTGTGGATGTGAGTAAAGCTCTTAAAGAAGCGGCTCCTGGTGAAGTCGATTGCTACTTCGAAAATTCGGTGGTGAAATAAGCAGCATTATTGTGAGTCAAATGAACAAATTTGGAAGGGTGTCGGTATGTGGTAGCATAAGCTCTTACAATGAAGGTTTAGAACAGCTACCAAAAGCAACAATTCTACAGCCAGCTTTATTAATCAATGAGCTTAGTGTTCGAGGTTTCGTAGTGTAGGTGTGTAACGAGCGTTGGACCGAAGCGTTTACACAGCTAGTAGAATGGATCAAAATGGAGAATTGAAAGTCAATGAACATGTGACGAATGGTTTTGAAAATGTATTTGATGCCTTTATTGGAATGCTTGAAGGTGAAAACAAAGGAAAAGCAATGGTAAAAGTCTAGATACATAATGGTAACTCATCACCATACGTTATTGTACCAATCCCTGTTACTTTCCCCCTTATAAATCATATTGTTATTGAAATTGTTTTATTTACTAACGCAGTACAACAAGACTATGTTTTATACATATATTATGTACTGGTACCTGGTAATCTCTCATAAAATTGAAAGTTACTGTTTTTGATAAGTGTTAATGAATGTCATTAAACTAAACGGAATTGAAGATAACATTAAATTCGCATAAACAGGGCCAGACTTATCTTTAGCTTCGCACCACTATAAATATTGTACAAACAAATTAATAGGAACTCCGCTATTACACACTGGAAGCACTATAACTGATATTTGATTTCACAGTATTCAATACTGTGAAATCAAATATTAATACTTCAGTAACCGAAGAATAGGAAACCAAAAAATTTTACAATCTACGCCCTATTTATATGGATGTCTTTTACTATTTTATTTCTTCATAACAATTATTGTTTTAATAAGATTTTGGTTACTACTTCCATTACAAATGTTTATAAAGCAAACGTTGCGCAAACTTAGCGGTTCAGTTTTCAATGTTTGTGCATTAATTTATTTAATTTTATCTTTGGTTAAGTGTTTTAAATAAATTGATAATAAAGAATTACATGTTTTTTGTGTTGCACTGTTACGGATAAATGAGTAATTAAAACTTTTTCAGCGTGACTAAAATTTTATTATTTGAATAGTTGTTATGCTTTTATAACAATTAATTATTCGTTAATTACCATATTAGTAAGTACTAACTAACTAATAGGGTATTAGTGTAGCATATGTTAGTATAAGGATAATAAAAAGTAAGATAATAAGCCTAAATGGTGATATATACCTTTTTAACCAATTTTTTTAACCAATCAGATTGCAATTCTATAGACTGCTGTCTCGTTCCGTATTATACGTTCTATATCATCTGTCACATTCACATATATGTCATATTATGTAAAGCGGACCAATTTTTAACTCTACTTCGCCGAAATCTGTCTGAGTTGTCTGTCACTCTTGATTTGAACTCGAAAACCAATTCTATAATAATTGAAGGCCTATACCTTAAAAATCACGTTCAAAATTTTAAGTTTATTGGGGCAGAAAGGTTCTTGAGTGGAGACCACGTGACGGCAAGGGCAGCGTAAGAAGGCCTCCCACACTTAGTAAAAGTCGCAGGGAGTCGTTGGATGCAGGCCGCTACCGACCGCTCGAAGTGGAAGTCAATGGGGGAGGCCTATGTTCAGCAGTGGACGTCCTACGACTGATATGATGATGATGATGAAGTCACGTTCATGGTGCTAGTATGCCCTGTCCTTGATTACGAACTAGGGAGTTGTAGCATTGGACGAGAGACCTTTACCCAACGACTTGTATGCTATGCTGATAAGAGAAAGTTAATGAAAGATGTGTACATGCTATTCGGGGTCTAGAGAGTTTGATGCTGTTTTTCGGATGTGCCGTGCCCAGCAAGACGATAAGACCATTCATGATATCCTCTGACGCTTGAAATTTTATCACAAACCCACATCAATAAGTGCAGTGAAAAGAGAAACACGTACCTACATATACCAATATTTAACCTCGTGAACTTGATAAAAGGCTAATATTAAAATTAAAGTCAATATTTTTGTCAAAATTTAATCACAGCGTTATTATTGTTGATTTTAATTTTGTGATGCATTAAAGCATCTGAATGTAATGTCAATAATTGTCAGCCATACGTGGTGGCTGAGTTAACATTAAATAAAATGACTATATTATTGTGTACTAGATTTTCTTATTTTTTCCCATCCCGAAACGGTCAAGCTCGAGGGCTTCCGGGGGAGCCTCGCCTCGGGCCGTCACCCTATTAATAGTAAAAATTAAATATATAATACGCATTCTTTCAAGTTACAATTCATTTCGGTATTTAGATATACGTTGTTTACGAATACTTTTGATTACAACTGAGCAAACAGTTATTAAAATTTTCGTTGAGATTTAGAAAATATCTATATCTGTCTACATTTTGTCGGTCATGCGCATATCAAATTCTACTACCCGCGACGGCGACGTCGAAGTTGACTTTTATCACGAAAGATTATCTATTCATACAATGATATCATTGTATTTTATTGATATAACAAAAATAATATGATACCATTATACGTCGTATTTATAACTATGCCATATTTTTCTTTACAAACAGATATGTAGATACAGAACAGATATGTATCTGGAGGAGAGGGGAGTTGCTCCCCGGGAGGGGGCTGCTGAGACGGCCAGCGCTGGCAGGGTCGCGGAAGTGTGCGAAAGCGTTCCCGTGACCCTGCCGATATGCGCCTAGGTGTAACATCGAGGGGGTTTTAGTCGGTGCGAGTCCGACATAACCCGCTCTTGCCCCCGCGAGGGCGGGTATGCGTAGGCATTTCCCACGCGTCAAAAAAAAATAAAATAGATTGTCAAGATTTGGCTGGACCGGGTGTCCCTAACACCCGGGGGGAGGAGGCCTGAGAAGGCCACAGTCGCGCCGGGGTTCGCGGAAGATTACGTTTTCGTGTTCCCGCATCCTAGGCAAAGCGATAGCGCAGGTGCAACGTGGGTTTTTAGTGGGTACGTGTAACCCCCACATACCCCTGCTGCCTACCCACAAGGCGGCGGGGGATCCATAAAGAATTTTTCCCACGTAAAAAAAAGTTGTCAATATTTGATAATTCTATGATATTGCATGATATAAATATAATTTATTTCACTTAGAATAGGGGGTAAAATATAGCTTAAGTTATTCGCTGATAATTTAGGTTTCAATTAGTCTACAAATTTTTTAAATCCATCCTGTAGTTTTTGCGTTTATTCCGAGTTGGATGGAAGTTTGTTGAGCATCCACGAACTTATGGTTCGTGCCTAAAAGCCAAATTCGTTCACGAATTCTAAGTAGTTGTTGTTAGTTGCCGTACTTCTCCCTGCACTCTAAGTCGCTCGGAGTGTTGATTAGTCGAATACCTTGCGCGAGCTCGCTTTAATAGTATTTATTTAGTATATTCTTCAAGCCGCTGTACCTAGATACTCAATACTCGATCTTCGTGCATATACCAGTGACTCAAGAATAGAACATCTAATCAGAGCTGCTGTGAACGCAGCGACTATTTTTGCCCCTTGAGATCATCGGCCACTTAGCTTAGTCGGTACGCGTCTGCGCGCGAAACTAGACGCTGGTTCGAATCCCGAGGCGCCGAAAGTTCTTGTTTATTTATTTATTACACATACCAACAGTATACATATTAAAAAACTTAGTGATATTACATCACAATATGTTCTTATATTACATTGTTGTTTATTTGTCTACAAAAAACAATTAAAAGATTCACTAGGTAAATTATTTTTTTTCTCGAAAACTATAGGCTACCGCCGAATTCTGCCGAATATTATTTTTATTTTCCAGTTTTTATAAGATGACTTGCAATAGATCTTCCGCTGTCGCTATTATAACAAGCAAAAATCAACATTATGCTCATTTTTCATAAATAATTTCAATGTTTTCTTAGCAAATTAGACGTGGTCTAAAATGGTATTCAGCACAAACAAGCAAATTTGATCTTAAATTTATAAGTCTATAAGAGCGTCAGTTTTAAATTAGTATTCGACTCAACACTTATAGAGATATACAGGATGAATTTTTCATGGGGAAGTGGACGGCCAAGTCTGAAACTAACTGTAGTTAATAGTAGAAAATACCTAGGCTCGATTTGGAAGAAACTAGAACTACATCGTTAGTTTTTTGAGAAATTAACTATCGAACGCAATGATTTTGAAAAAAAAAACACGCACAATATTACTCCATTCAATACCGTCGCTGGTTTATATTATTTCAAAGAAAATTCTTTGAAATAATATAAACCATTAATAAATCAGCAAACTGAAGGCCAGACCTCATTCTTATCAAAATACTTCAATAATTTTTTTGCTTTGAAAAAGTCACCCTGTATACTGTGTGGCTTCATCGCAGATTACTAAGTGAATGCCAAGGTCAAACAGCTAAGAAAAATACATGTAAAATCATGACTGTCAGTTTATGATTCTCATTGTTAAAGTGTAGTCGTGTGATAAAGGTTTTGTATTTGATTACTAAAATAAACTAAATTTGGTCATCCTAATTTATACATGTATTGCAATTGGCATTATTATTCGGAAAATTATTAATTATATTCTTAACACATTTTAGAAGAGTTAAAAAATAAGGTAAGCGCAATTACAAACTAAACTCCTTAAGTGACGATATTGATACGTAAATATTTTTAACAAATAAGTAGGTAAATATTTCTGTAGATAATTCAATTTGCACTATAACTGAGTAACTAAGTCTGTTTTTAGCCGCCTTCATGGTATTATGTGTATAATTATATGTGATACCCATATACTATGTAATTTGTGTTTTAATTACACTTGTTTGTATTTGTTCACAACCACTTCAGACAATTCAACAAAATATATCTATTGCACAATAAACCAGTGGTACCAAGCCAATATTAACGTTCATTTTTTACATAAACCCAAATAAAATGTGTGGCTAATAAATCATAGGTTAACTAGGAGTAATAGAATATAGCTGAATGAATTTAGTTTTAAAACGTAAATGTACAATGAATAAAAAGTACAACAATTCCTCTTTTCGTCGATTACACTTACAACATATCAAAATAATATTATATCACTGAATATACTACGTACACGTATATTCGACAACAAGTGATATTGCCGCTCGTATCTGCATTGTTTGCAGGTCAATTCAGGTCAGCAGACAATATATATATATATATATATATATATATATATATATATACCGGTTACATTTAATGTTTTTGTTTACTTTTCTTATAGGATTGTTTACATTGTTCTAATTTATAAGGTCCTCCACCCCGATGTAATAGTTAGTTGGTCTGGTACGACAGTCCGTTACGATAGTCTGTTAAGTCAGTCGGTCACATCAAGTCCGAGTAGTCGTGTAGTCCGCTGTAATACATAAATATACTCCGATATATCGTCACGCTGCTGGTTGTCATTTAAAAACCCCTTCCGACCACCCGAACATTACAGACCAATGACATTAACAATACAATATTTTAATGAGTTTGTTCTATTATCCTGTAACATCAGGATTAACGATTTCTTTCGCGTTAAGAAGCCTGAGAAACAGAACTAAAAATGAAAAATAAAAAGTCGTTAAAAGTAAACCGAAAAAAAAAAAAGTTTTAATGGTTAACGCAATTTAAAAGTATAAAATCAATGTAAAAATAAAGTGAATAACGAGAAAATTCATGTAGTTGTAAAATAGCTTGGGGTGCTTTCATTACCAATATATTATAATACCGGTTTACCAATTAAGCTTGTTTGTTTTAACTGTTTATTTACTTATTTTTAGTAAAGAAAATTTTGATTGACAACTTATGACACTAAAATTGAATGCTGTCTAAATAACCTTGATAAATAGAATATGACAGTGATAAAAGTATACGCAACGGTCATGACTGTTTTGATAACAATTATGAAAGATATGAAACGATAAACACTTTAACTGTGTTACAGATCCACAATAACCCTTACGTGACCAACGTGTAAACATGGTGAAGGCAAGGAAATACGTTGTGAAAAACTATTTTAAAGGCGCTCCAAAACGGGACGACTACGAATTGGTGGAGTACGAACTGCCGGCACTTCAAGATAACGAAATACTTGTCAAAGTGGAATGGATAAGTGTCGACCCATATCAACGCGCTTATAATTCCTCATACAAAGTGCCTTATGATCAGTTCGGATTTCAAGTGGGGACAGTGCAAGAAAGTAGGGATAGTAATTTCCCCATTGGAACAAAGGTGGTAACACATAAAGGTTGGTCTGATTATACCATTGTTAAAGACGTTGCAGCAATTGGCGGTTTAAGAGAAATTTACAAACTGCCTGATATGAAAGGTCTGTCACCCTCATTAGGCGTGGGTGCAGTGGGCATGCCAGGTGTGACTGCGTATTTTGGCTTTTTAGAAATTTGTAAACCAAAAACCGGTGAGACAGTTGTTGTGACTGGCGCTGCGGGGGCTGTTGGATCTATCGTGGGTCAAATAGCGCGAATCAAAGGCTGTAAAGTTATTGGCTTTGCCGGATCTGATGATAAAGTACAATGGTTAGAAAAAGAACTTGGTTTTAATAAAGCTATTAATTACAAAACTGTGGATGTAAGCAAAGCTTTGAGAGAAGCGGCTCCGAATGGGGTCGATTGTTACTTTGACAACGTCGGTGGGGAAATAAGCAGTATTGTTATTAATCAAATGAATAAATTCGGAAGAGTTGCAGTATGTGGAAGTATAAGCTCTTACAATGAAGATGCAGCAAAACTACCAAAAGCAACGATATTACAACCAGCCATGGTGTTCAATCAACTTAAGATACAAGGATTCTTAATCTGGGAGTGGTTTAGTCGCTGGCCTGAAGCTTTTTCCCAACTTGTGGAATGGATCAAAAGTGGAGAACTGAAATCTAGGGAACATGTGACGGATGGATTCGAAAATGTTTTTGATGCCTTCAGTGGAATGCTTGCAGGCGAAAACACAGGAAAGGCGGTTGTTAAAGTCTAAATATTAAAAAAAAAAAATATATATATATATTGATAATCATTCTTAACTTATATTCTTTTAATAAATCCTAATTTCGAGTTCTTAATCTTTTAATTACCTATTCAAATGATTTTATTACCTTTAATGATTCAAGCACAATTTGTCCATTTTACATAAACGTTTATATTTATTGCATATATTTCTTTTTTAAGAGCACAAGTCTCGAAGAAAGTACCGATACGTACTTTACAGCACACAAATAATTTCGAACGAGACATGACGCCTTTGCTAAAATTTTATATTTTTATACTGTTAATCTCCGAACTTAAAATTAAATATTAGACGCCTTGGATTCGAATCTTGGCAGTGACAAAAAATTTTTAGACTATTTATTTACACATCAAACTTTTATTTCTTGAGGTGGATGCTGCCAATCAAATGACGACCTATCAAATCAATTTCAATATTCAATATTCATAATTTGTGAGGCTACAATAGGCATGGGCAAAAAATATCGATATTTTTCTATACAATTATCGATATATATCTTCAATATTTTTTATATGACGATACGGCTATAAGGACCTTCAATAAGAGAGCCTACTCCTACCTAAAAGGGTGGCAACATAAATGTGACGCAAGCGTCCATGGGCAGCGGTGATCGCTTACTACAAAGAGTACATTATTAATAGGCTTACTATTAGGTGACCCACTTGTTCGTTGGCCTTCTTTGTTTATATAATTATATATTTAACAATTCGAACTGGCAAAAAAGGCCCATAAGGAATATGAATGTAAAAATTAAAACAATTTATAATAAAAGAAGTGCACGGCTCTCCCTAAAAGATACTCGTATCCAATAAATTACCCGGTAACGAAAGATGATATTACACTTAGACCCATTTTGTGGTTCTATAGAAAAACTGATCAATTCTGAGGAATTCGCTGTATGAATTATATAATATGAGGCAGTGGAATCAAGACACAAATTTCCATAAGCGTTTTCAAAATTATTTATAAAAAGTCTGTATTCAGTAAAAAGTAAAGTAACAGCCTATACATGTGCCATTGTTGGGCAAAGGCCTCCTGTATACAGATGGTATCAGGGCATAGTCCACCACGTGGCCCCACTGCGGATTGGCGGACTTCACATAATTATATTCGAAATATATATTTTTTTGTTATTATTTCGAAAATATGCAGGTTTCCTCACAATGTTTTCCTTCACCGCGGAGCACGTGATAAGTCAGCACTTGCAGTTAAAAACTTCATTGGTGCCGGCACCGGGCATCGAACTCAAGTTGCTCGAGTATATTGAATTAAAGGCGAGCGCCCGGATACTGAGCTATCACGGCTCAGAATTCTATCTCTTATATAAATAAGAGATAGAATTCTAAATTTAAATAATAGCCACATGGGATATCATTACCCGTATATCTGGAAGACCCAAGATAGTCAGGGAACTTAAAAAACTGGTCATTGCTAATACTCCCATAACTTCTGATACTGAAATTGCAAGTAGTTTCGAAAGTTATTTTTCAGAAATTGCAGTTAATATCAAATGTATGTAAATTAAAATCATCTCCCATTGACTCAATGTTGCCTATTGTCAACACACATATAAATTTAATCGGCTAAAATTAAAGCTGTAGTGAACGACACCGGCGCTAGTCCACCAGACACTCACAAGTAACTTTTTCTGAGTCAATTTTCGTTTAGGGCAGGATTTGTCTGGGTCTCCAGGGTTCCATTGCGACGAGCGCTTCCGATTATCGTACAGTATCCACTTTTCATCACAAGTAATGATTAGATTTAAAATCCCTTCATTATTGTGTCGTTTGAGCAAAGTAACACAGCAGTCGACGCTTGTTTGCAAGTTCGATTCACTCAATTCATGAGGTACCCATAGTTCAACTTTTTTTTTTACTTTTCCGATTCCCTTCAAGTGGATTAATTACAGTTTTATCACTTACCCCAAAGCCTGCTGCTATCTCTGAAGTTCTTTGTGATGGATCCGCTTTCACAATCGACTTTGGTTTACGGCCGTCCGCGGGGTCGGTTCCGAAGGTCGACATTTCCAGAACGAAAACGTTGAAACCAAAACGTACCGTGATTTCTGATGCGACACCAGCGCCGTACACATCATTAATCCTTCGAGCTGTTTCTGCAGCACTGGTGCCACGGTAGAACTCGTACTCGTAAATATACCGATATTTCATGTTTTCCATTGTGCGGTAATAAGAGACGCCAAAGATAAAAATAATGAGGAAAAAACAAACGAATGACTTTTTGATTCTGAATTAATTTGGAATTCTTAACCAAAGAGGTGATATTTCAGGTCGGTATGACAAAACGCTAATTTCATACATGATGATATGATATTTAGAGGATATCAAGTCTCAAACTTATATTTCTTATTTAAGTTACCATAAACCTATAGTTTCAATGATAAAAATTCCTGAATAACCTACATGTATTGTAAGATAATAAAAATTTTTTAAACGATATTAACTTCTCATTTATTCAATAAAAGAAAAAAAATGTTTTCTTATCGGTCACCACGCTCAAAAAGTGTAACTTGAATAAGTTAATATCAAAGAAAAAAAATACGGCATAAATAAAAAATAAATAAATAATTATAAGTTGATAAAAATGCTTTGCATTAACCGCGGCAGTCCCTGAGTGCCACAGTTGGCATTTTTATTAAAAATTAGTATTTTTTTAAACCATACTAATATTATAAATGCGAAAGTAACTCTTGTCTGTCTGTCTCGCTTTCACTCCAAAATTTTTAGTTATTTATTAATTGGAAAAAGTGTTGTTAAGGGTTGAAAGATGTTTATTTAAGGGCTTCAACGTGAGCGGAGCCGCAGGCGAAAAGATAGTTTATTATAAATTAGCAGCCTATACTGCATTTTTCCTGTTTGCAGCTAATTTAATAAAATCTAACGTTTTTATTCCGTCGTCCTGAAGTTTGATATAACCACACTAATAGTGATTATAACTTTTTTATTATTATTATTATTTATTACTCTTTTACTATTCATTTTTTACTACTAGCGAACCGCCCCGGTTTCGCACAGATGCAATGTATTATACATATAAACCTTCCTCTTGAATCACTCTATTTAGTTAAAAAAACCGCATCCAGATCCGTTGCGTAGTTTTTAAGGATCTAAGCGTACATAGGGACAGACAGACAGCGGGACCACTTTGTTTTAAACTATGTAGTGATGCACAGCAAAGAGACGTTTACATTTCAAGTGACATTTTACCACAGTCACTCACTTGTTTTGCCTTCCCGGAACCCCTCCACTAACACTTAAACTTTATGGTATGGTATTAAAATTCAAATTGACTTTTAAGTGTTATTACGAATCTTTTGTACGGGAATATAGTTTTTAGAATGTTGTTTTTAGACTTTTTCAGGCATTTTTAAAAATTTTTCCATCCGTAAGAACCATATTCCTACTTCAAAGAATAATATAAAAGAAGAATTAGCGAAATCGGTTCAGCCGTTCACGCGTGATGGCGTGACCAAGGGAATTAGGGATTCATTTTTATATACAGCGTGTCTTTACCAACGCGACAATAAATGAACACACATATAGAGGATAAATTTTTGAAATTGTATCAAAAATTTACATTCTTTAAGCATCAATATTTACAGAGTTATTAAAACAAAGAATTTTAGAACACCCTTACGTATAAAACTGTAACGTAAAGTTCATTTGTAAAGGTCACACAGCATATGAATCGGTTGAATGAATTTACAAGAGACAAAACATACTGTTAGAAGGAGAGCCTTGTGATGCGACGCTGTGGCAACGAATGAAAAATTCTCTGAATGTATGAATCAGTCAGTTGAAGTTGTATAGGTGTTACAAATTTTGTTTCTTTTTACTTAATTAGTATGTTTGAAAAATATTTTCTTTTCATTATGGATTTTTTTTAACATTAATATTTTTTTTATGATTATTGGCAAGTAGCGTTAGACGTGTGTTCATTTATTGTCACGATGGTAACGACACGCTGTATATAGATTATTAGTTATTACTTTTTTACTGCTGCTTGCCTTGCCAATTGGCAACACCAACACAATAGCGTCAGCTGCTTAATGCCTTGTGTGATTGTTTTGTTTGTGAAGTGTTAATGCCAAGCCAAGCCAAATGACAATTGTCATGAGCGATGATCGAGCAATGTCGGAGATGTTTTCAAAACTTTATTATTTTACATACTTTTCGTTTGCAGAATTTTATGTATGTGAAGACGAATGTTCAACTTTTAGGTTCACCCATTATGATAATGAGGAACATAAATCTCAAAATGATAATTTAATTTTCATTGACATAGTATTGCCATTGGTTTCATAACAAACTCATGTAATTTTAATAATGGTTAACATTCAATAACGATGAACTTTGTTAATCGAATGCTTTTACAGCATTCTTTAAAATTTGCTAAGTTCAAATGAGTTCAGAATACAGTTGACAATTTTGTGATGTATTCTAATACGTGATATATGTAGTTGACTTTGTGTTTAGTATGATATGGATTTGTTTGTACAAGCTGATAAAAGACATGGATAGCGATGACCCGACAACACCGCTTCTAGGTATGCAAATGTTTAAATACTACATTTTATTATTACTAATAAAATAGAAATACTATATATATAAAAGTAAAAGGCTGCATTGTTTATTTACATCCTTTACAATTTGTCTATACTTTAGCCCTACGAAGAAATACTTCTTTTTAAAACTACATTATAAATTTATATTAATATAATAACATCTTAAGACTGTTCTAGTGTTGTTCGATTACATTTGCAACTGTATGGTTAAATCAATAAAAAAATGTGCTATACTTTACCCGTAATTATTTAAGAATTTTCTATTTTGATTGTAATGTGACAATTGCTTTAATAGCTGCAAAATTCTTGTTTGGTGTAAACAAAGTTCTGGTGTATGATTGATGAAAGGTACATTGAAATTTAATACATATGA
This sequence comes from Iphiclides podalirius, assembly GCA_933534255.1. Lineage (NCBI taxonomy): Eukaryota > Metazoa > Arthropoda > Insecta > Lepidoptera > Papilionidae > Iphiclides > Iphiclides podalirius. The sequence continues at coordinate 4,227,753 of OW152822.1, read as the reverse complement.
ATATAACAAAATAACTACAACTGAATTACTGATATAATAGTATACTTGTGATGAAACTGTTTTTATGTATGCAAATTTATGAAGGTCTCTGATATGTTGAATATTCAATGAAATAAAATTATACTAGCATTATAGTGAAACGATGAATGAGTGAGAATTTATTTATTATATTAATACTTAAAACAAATGTATTATTTACACTTAGAACCATCATGAATTAACCACAATATACTCAAATAAGTTTGATTATTATATATTTACTAAAATGAAATAGTTTATTTTCTATGTGAGTATAAAGTTGTGTGAAAGGCTGTGTCACAAATAAAAGTGGTGAGTGAAGAATTAGAAAATTTCACCAATTCTTCAAACTTTTGTAAGAGATGAATTTTATATTATCATATTTTAGTCAAATGAATCAGAGGAATTAATAGGGACTATGCCATATCCATTGTTTTATCTAATGCTGGGTTGAATTTCAGTTTACTTTTTGTATTTAAGTTTAAACATTTTTATGTCTAAATTGTATTCAAATCTAAAAATGTGAATTTCAAAATCATTAAAAATATATAATATTTATAGAAGACCAGACTGGTGCTACTTCTATATTATACTTTTATATTTTGCCTGATTAGTGAGATAGCCTGGGCCGATTTAAGGTTGGAAATCCATTTGTTCCTTCACTTAACACCAGGTGAAACAATTCATTGTTTGCTACTTCACATAAAAAAATATTAAAATTTACATATAGGCCTGTATAATTAGATTTTTTGTTTCAGCATTTAACAGACTTTTCGTAGTGACCTTGTTGGATAATAGACAGAAATTTGTGGGGCAACAATTTTTTCAGTGTGATTTTAATTCAGTTAAACTTTTTAGTCGCCCGTAGAAGCACTGTATCTATGAGGTGGACTGGAGTTGGTAAAAGTCATATCTCATGGAAATTGGTTGAGAAAATTTCTTTGAATAACAGCTGGAAATTACCACTATGGAACTTTTCTCTAGTTCAGTACAAGTTTCTGAGATGCGACTTTTAAAAATTATGAGTTTTCTTATTAGTGAGCTTTCACATAGTTAACCTGTGATAATATGTGTAAGGTTGAGCTATTGTGAGCCAATTTCATGAATCTCTAGCTGTACATACAGCTGTAGATCAATCTCTACCTGCTTCAATAAATGTCGAAATAATTTCAGAATCATTACGAATTAGATGGTGACATCGAGCAGATGTTATGGTTTTAAAATCTATTTAAATATTTTTAGACGACAAGTTACTATTTTTAACCGACTTCAAAAAAGAAGGTTTCTCAATTCGACCAATATACAGCGTGTCGTTACCATCGCGACAATAAATGAACACACGTCTAACGCTACTTGCCAATAATCATAAAAAAAATATTAACGTTAAACAAAATCCATAATTAAAAAAAAATTTTTTTCAAACAAACTAATTAAATAAAAAAGAAACAAAATTTGTAACATCCTATACAACTCGCGCCACAGCGTCGCATTACAAGCCTCTCCTTCTAACAGTATGTTTTGTCTCTTTTAAATTCATTCAAACCTTTCATATGCTTTGTGACCTTTACAAATGAACTTTACGTTACGCTTTTATAGGTAAGGGTGTTCTAAAATTCTTTCATTTGGAAAATTTAATAACTCTAAATATTGATGTTTAAAGAATTTAAACGTTTAATACAACTTTAAAAAGTTATCCCCCTATATGTGTGTTCATTTATTGTCGCGATGGTAACGACACGCTGTATATTTTTATTTTTTTATTTGTCGCGGATAACTTCGTAGTTTATAAACCGATTTTGATGATTCTGTTTTGTTAGAAACGGGATATCCCAAGGGTGATACCATGATAAGGAAACCCGGATCTGATGATGGCATGCCAGAGAAATCGAGGGCAATCCTCAAACGTTATAGGTATTAACAATGTTTTTCAGTTTCCGGTTTGAAGTCGGTATTTTTTTTATTTTTCTATACCTACTTAATTTAAATGTATATTATATTTAATTTTGCCCCTATTTGTTTTTATTTTATATAATCATTTTTTATGGCAACATCGAAGGGGGTGTCAGCTAATAATACTTTTTAAAATTTTGTTTCAGTTCGGTTACCACAAAGTACCTCTCAGCAAAGTGTATGCGCGCTCTGTTACCACTTTCCCGTATTTACCTATACCTATTTTGAATTTGAGTTCGTGCATCTATACATTTTGGGTGCGAAAAAGCCTATTAATACAATACAACGTGTTTTACAAAGTCCAATCTTTGTACGTACCCCCTTCAGACCTGAATATAGCAAGAAAACTATTATGATATTCGGTGTACCACAGATTTTATTTTAAATTTATTTCCTATTTAAAACATTGCACTTACTGGATGGATGAAGGTATCTTGTCTTCTAAGGACGTTTTACCACCCAGTTCCGGAATAATTTTCTGTGAGTTACGCAAATAGTTGTCCTGTGTAAAGGCCCATTTACATGCTGCCAGTTTCTTGCCTGTTGTATACAATTAAATTGAAGCAATAAATGAGTTGCATGGTCTAAACAACAAACGGTCTAAATTATTGCGCGCAATTTATTGCATTCAATTATTGCTCTTGTATGTACAAGAAAATGGCATCGTGTCTTTAGAATCGAACCCACGACACGCTGCGCCGTAATCAATACTTTGGCAACTGCGCCACGGAGTCATCAAAAAGTTTTTTTAGTAACAGCACTCACTAGTAAGATCCCAGAGCGATTAGACACAACTTATTTTTAAAAATATGAAACTTACTTTCTGAGTAGTACTTCATGTACTTTACAGACTAAAGAACATTCCTTTGATTGGCAGTCAATCTTGTACGTTCTTTATGATTGGCTTTATATTATCTTTTGTTTTTCTTCTATATGGTACCCCGCCACAACAGGCTTTTGCTTCATAAAGAAGTATATGATAATTAAGTCTACGGCGACAGATTTAATTATTATCTTTATGAGGATCGCTTCACAACTAAGGCTTAACAAAGATGATTTCTCATTTTGATTCAAAGAACATTATAACATATTCTTGTTTCATGGTAATGTATTCATGTTAGGTAATTATTCATCTCTTGTAGGCTTCATTACAACTATCATATATTAGGCTTTTACATTCACACGGTATTCTAGAAGACGCAAAAAAGAAGCTTTTTACTTTTACTTTTATGTTTTTTTTAGAGCTGCGAAAATATATTGTGATAAGACTCGATTGAAAATGTCTTCTATCTCTGCATTTGTTCTGCTTTTTTGAGTGTGTACAAAAGTTGCTCTAATAAGCATTAGTTATCGATCCAATAGCATAGTCTGTTTATTATGACAAGTAATGTATCTATATGACTTACGATTCGAATATCGCTTCGCTTGCATTACTTCAGTACCTTACGTATCGCAAATCCTAAATTATACCATGGATGTGTGCTGTACTCCAGTTTAATTTGTAAACATCTATAATAATGATCGCTATTTACGGTAAGGTACATTTAGTAGACATTTATATTTTTTGGTTATTATTTGGGTGAAAAAAAACAAACCCGCGCTACAGGCTACAGCGGCTGCCATCGATACAATTTTTGAAAACCGTTGACTGATTCTTATACGGCGGTCGTCTGTTATAATTATTTAGAGTGGATTTTGGAAAATAAAAGCCAAATAATCCCGAAAGTGGTTTCTGTAAATGCAAAAATTGCAATTTTTCGTTTCCTCGAAATTAGCATTTTAGCAGAATTTTAAACATGAGAACTAATGGACCGTTAATGTATTGTCTTCCTCGTAATTGACAAACCTTAAAAATGTCTTACCTATTCCGTGTGCCAGCCCTGAAGTTTACTGTCTTTAAGTTTTATGGAGGAGTGTCTCGGACGGAATCAGTCGTTATTAAGTTTTTCCATGAGATATACGCATTTACAGTTTGGTGTTTATATTTAAAAGATTTTTTTTTGTTTTTTAATACTGGCACATGTTATAACGCTATCGACAAGTGTTATAGTTATTGCTTGGAATGATATTAACCACCGGTAAGAATTATTAGTAGTTTTAATTAGTTGCTTAAATAATTTATTTTACATCTTGACTATCTCTCTCATTGGCACTTATTCTCTCCTTATTAAATATGTATTGAAGCTCACATGTTTGCAAAAGTAGTTAGATTACGAAATAGCCCGATTGATGCAGTGTTTTTATTAGAAATCGTGCAATTTAACGAATCGAAGCCCAAATAAATACGTTTTAATTCGAAATCCTTTACCTAAAGTGACTTTGTTTACGTAAGCTATTACTATTTTATTTATTGTGTTTAGTGTCAACAATTTAGTGTGTACGCAAATAATGTTTTCATATTGTATAAAATAAATTAATGTTCTTATATTTATTCGAACTCAACAGACGTTTCGAACATTATATTGTATGCTTGGCCAGACTGTATTTTATAATAGTGTAGACTGTGCTTTATACGATTATTTATTTTCTTTCGGTATATGTAAAGTGGCACGCTATGACATTTCTTCTTCACGTCCCCGGCACACTGCCACTTTAAATTGCAATTCCTTAGAGATCTGTCGGTTACCCTCGTTTTTTGGAGCAACAACGCACAGTCAAAGGACCCCATAAAAATGGAGTGCTGACCTGCACCTAGTTGCGGAAGCCGATGGATGCGGCTGGCGCAGGGTTGGCAGTCTTCAGGGTTGGCTTATGTTCGCAGGGTTGGCGGTCTTTGGCTTATGTTCAACTGTTGAAGTGATACTTTAAAAGGTGTCCGTAATAGCTTTTTCCTTTATGCGAGGTCGCCCAAGGGAGAACCGGATAAGGAGAGCAGGCGCGAGGCTATGCAGCCTAGAGTCATGGAGGAGACGGTTTCCAATCAGCATCTGGTTGCCAAATTACAGCCTGGACCACCTCTTTCGGGACATCGTCGCCGGTAAGCGCAGAAGCCCAATATTTATGGACAAATTACTTTAAGTATTTACAACCGTACGGCTGACAGGCGGGTGAAGAGGATATATATATTTTTTTAGTAGTATTTCCAGATCGTTAATTAATGCCGTCTTGTTTTAAAGCCCTCACCCATATCTTATGGTCCGTAATAAAAATACAAATAACGCTTTTGGTGATTAGATTGAATTTAAGCCCGTGAGCTCTGAGAAATCACACAGAGCTTTTACAGGTCTGGGGTATCCACTTCCTGACAAGACCGTCTAGAAATGTGTGTGATTTTAACTGTCTCCTCGGGTCATGCGCCTAGGAGAAAAGTTATAAAATCATTCAATTAACATAAGATAATATAAATTTTACGTATTATGTAATTTTAATCTATATTTTTACAGATTTAATTATAACCAGCACTCGTTTATATTTTTGAATAATCATAGTTGAAATAATAAGTATGTAATCATTAACTATGTATTTATGTAATTAAGGTAAACAGAAGGTCATGGCGTGAATAGAACTAATTCACGTGTTACGTAAATATTAGATATAGATCCTATACCTTTTCTCTAACACTGCCAAGAAGTCAGAAAATCAGTAATTAAAATAAAATTCTAAAATTCCAAAGTTTACCGAATTAAAAGTATAAATAAGTATATATACTATCTAATCCAATGTTATCTGAATATGTAATGATTATTATATTATATATATGTAGCGAAGAAATATGTCGTCTCTAGAACCATCTAGTAATGTTGTTCTTAAAACGTTGTTAAAATAAATACGGATGTGACTTTTTACAACAGCATTCCCGTAAATCTGTGATACATTTAATTCTATAAATACTATAATAAGTTTAACCGACTAAGCGAAAGTAAAATCTTGAGTAGGTGAAATTCATTATTCATTGACATCATTATGCACGCGAATCGTAATCGCGCGAAAGCCACGCGACCAATTATTTAAATGATCACTTTCTATTTTCATCTCGTGTTTATTTTTGTGGGAGCTAAGGCAAAATCCTTTAAATTTTTTTTCGAATGAATATTTTTGATTTGTCGCTCTCCCATCAACAAATTAAAGTTGAATGTTCTTTTTATATGAAATTTGATTTTTCTGTCTACTTAAGTTTAAAAAGCGAGTGCTAATAATTTCCTGTACCTCTATGTTAATAGACTATAAATTATAACTGGTTCTATTTATCCTTAAAGGAGTTACCGTCGGCCTTACATCCATACCTCAAGGTATAGCATACGCGATGGTTGCTGGCCTACCACCACAGGTGCGTTACATCAAAAGAAGACTTAAACTGAACAAGCACACACACAGGCGAGCGCGCGCACACATCCACAAACACGCACGACCGCACGCACGCACGCACACTCGCACGAACGCACGCACGCACGTTCGCATGCACGACCGCACGCACACACGCAGGCATACGCATATGTTCTTTGCCCGTCGTGTGTAAGTATTAAGTATTAATTGATACTGGAATTGCGTTCAAATAATATCAAAAGATATGTTGTGTTTTTATATGGTTTGAATATGCTTGCTATTACATAATTGGCTCGACCAGAAATCGAATTTTCGAACTAGTTTAAATTTAAAAATTATAATTGTATAAAAGTAAAGTCAGTACAGCCTATCTATGTCCCACTGCTGGGCAAAGGCCTCTGTACAAAGGGTATAGTTCACAACATGGCCCCACTGCGGTTTGGTGGACTTCACATACCTTCGAACCATTATTTTTGTTATTATTTTAAAAATATGCAGGTTTTGCTCACGATATTTCTCTTCACCGCTGAGCATGTGATAAAGTCACTACCTAAAATTAACAATTTCATTGGTGGCGGCACCGGAGATCAAACTCAGGATGCTGTAGCAAATTGAATCATAGGCGAGCGTCCCGACACTACTATCACGGCTCTCATATCATCTATAATTGTATAAAATTTTGATTGTTTAGCGCTAGTCTCTGCACTTGAGATGAAACTTAAAAATGTAGACAAACCTTTCGCAAAAGTTTACGCCGCCGCCGTCAAGAATTTGCATTTTAAGTTCACTATCTACAAATTTATAAATTCTAAATTCGAATCCGTTCCTTCGAATCGTTTCCGTTTCAGGTCGGTCTCTATGCCAGCATATTCCCCGGCTTTGTGTACATGCTCTTCGGCAGCTGTAAGGACGTGACCGTCGGGCCCACCGCCATACTCTCAGCGCTTCTGGCCAAATACGTCGCCCGATCACAGGACTTCGCATATTTGGCGGCCTTCCTCACCGGATGCGTGATAATGCTGCTCGGGATTTTGCAGTTGGGTGAGTGCCGTCACCATGTCAACCGATTGATAGAGTTTTAGTCATTTTTCCTGACTGATCGAAAAGAATAGATACGGAGGCTTGAAACTAAGCCACATCATTAGCCTGTCTTTGCACCTTTATTTTTATTTCTTCTTTGTTTTTTTAATAGCGTAGTTGTTTGCCGATGAGCTGTGGTGTTTTTAAGTGATGTAATTATATTGAACATATTTTTTTCATTCCTAGATCTAGATACAAAATTTTGGTCAAACTGATTTTTAGGATTCCGTATCCAAAGGGTAAAACAGGACTCTATTACTAGGACTCCGCTGTCCGGCTGTCTATCGGTCCGTCTGTCACCAGGCGGTATCACATAAACCGTGACAGTTGAAATTTTCACAGATGATGTATTTCTGTTGCCGCTATAACGACAGATACTAAAAAACAGAATAAAACAATATTTAAGTGGGACGCCCAAGGACAAGAGACATGATTTGTTTGCTGTTTTTACAGATAATGATACGGAACCCTTCGTGAGCGAGTCCTACTCGCACTTCGGCAGTTTTTTACGTACCTTAATCGAACCTACGACGTACCTACCGCGGCACTCTCTTTACATGCCGATTATATTGACTGTATAATATTGAACCAAAGTATTTTCCCTGAATGTGTGACACCATACGACGTCTTTCTTACTCATATTCACAAAGTATGATGATATTTTGTGCATTGTTACCAGGCTTCCTGTTGGATTTCATCTCGAAACCTGTCATCAGTGGATTCACAACGGCAGCCGCTCTACAAATATCGGCATCACAGCTAAGATCACTCTTTAGGATAGCCGGTAAGATTATTTCTTCTCCCTTTTATGTAATTCTGTATATTGTTAATTTTTCAATGTAGTCCCCCATCACCTCAATGCACTTAAATAAGTGCGGAAGAGCGGAAAAATAACTAACTATGCAATACCCTCTAAAATATTTTTCCTCTTCGTCTGAAAAATTTTCTAATAGGCGTCAACTTCAACTCTTAATCGTCGGAAAAATGCTTGCTTCGAAGATCATTCTTGAGTTTGGGGAACAGAAAGTAACCACTACGGGCTAGGTCCGGGCTGTAGGGTGATAGATTGATTTCTTCAAATCCGTACTCCTGAACAGTAGCCCTGGATAGAAGCAAGACGCTTGCGGCCAATTTCCGCGTCTTTTTTCTTGTATTACCTCTTTTAAATAACCGTAGGGTGTTTGCGTAAGGGCAGTGGGAAGTAATAAATTGATTTCTATGTACTCAATCAGTAAGACCATAACCCCAAAAACACTGTGGTCATGAGTTTAATTAAATTATTTAATTTTTAATTAAACTATCTCATTGGTTAAAGACACTCTGCAAGGGTATAAAAATAAAATTTCATTTCATTTAATTACAAAATTACGGAGGATGGGTTTACTTTAAACTTCTTTGCTGAGTCTGTTTCTTTTGATGCCACTGCATGTACTCCTGCTCGCTCTCAGGATCGTAGTGATGACCCACGTTTCATCACCGGTAACGATTCGGTCGTAAGTACTATGCGGATTTTTCACCACAGATCTGCAAAAACTCAACTCGCGCCGTGAGCAGATGAGAAAATAAAATATCCTTCATATAGTTTCATAAATAACCTTTTATACCACCTTAAATTTTAGAACAGTTTCTTTTTTTGGCAACTAAAAAGGGATCTAGTCCCATTAGTTTGATTTGTAATTTCCTTGTTGTCATTAATTTTATGACTATTACAGGTATATTAAATATTGATATATTTTTACATTGACGACCTGTTTACGTTTTGGATTTTCAGGAACATCAGGGCACACTTTCATTGACGCTATATTGAATTTCTTCACCAACATAAAAACGATCCAACTCTGGGACAGCGTACTTGGTGTCGCTTCGATAATTTTTCTCTTGCTATTGAAGGTTTGTGTTGTTTACGAATAAATTATGTAAATAATCCGTACCGTGATAACTTAGTCAGTAGCTTTATTGTAAAAAATACAAAAAACTTAGCTATTGACTTTCAAGATGGGATGCGACGGAAAATCGAGTACATTCAAATCATAGAATTAGAAATTTGATATAATTTTTATATTAGTGTCAAGTACAGTGTACTTTTCAATAGGCCTTGTGTCATTATGCTAGAACTGATTACTTACTGTCTGATTCTCTTAGCAGATGGTTTTTAAAAATATCAGTATCTTCAGTGTAAAAATTGCTTCTAAATCCAGTACATAAAAATTTAAAGTTTTTATTGGCTATGCTTTAATGCATAAATGATTTAAAAGTGCTATTGAAGATCTCTTGTAGTCTTAAAAAATCCTCTGCTTTTTATCGCTTCTATGAAAGTTAACTTTGATGTCTTTTTTTATGCGAGAACGTGGCAAACGAGCTGGCGGTTCACCTGATGTTAAGTGATAACCGCCTCCCAGAGACATTTGCAATACCCGTAGGGTTGCAGATGCGGTGTCACATTTAAAGTGGGCACCGGCTACCTCACTCACCAGACGAAACGTAGTAGTATAATACTTCCAATTTACGCCGGTCTTCTGTGAGGCCGTGGCACTTACCCGGACGGATCTGCCCGAATGTTTATATAATATTATTGCGTGGCCCTACCACAGTTGACCATTATAGGTGTGAGAAATTAATTTCCATTTCTGCCATTCCTCATCCAGCCGTTGACTATGACTTTGGAGGACTCTGCACTTTTATGCCACAGGTTGATTTTGTCATGATGGTGTACCCTTCAATGTTTTAGCGGGTCAAGCCCAGCGGAAATCTGGAGAAGGCGTTTCAGTGTGTATTGCGCGCCAGAAATGCTCTGTTAGTGCTCCTGACGTCAATTCTCGCATTTGTCCTCTATAAACCAGACCGTTCCCCTTTCGTTTTGACAGGTGAGCAACGTTTCTTATATCGATTACATAATTCGTTAATAAGGTCGCTGTAAAATTTTTCTACCATCTTTTCTCAAGAACATTGGAATTGCTTTGTTAAAATCCCCTTCATAAAAAAAGTGTGTATGTGTACTTTGTACGCACATAAGAAGGTATAATTCTTGTTTGTGCAAAAAGACATTAAATGTCAAAAAGTTGTTATTGGTTGCCATGGTAATACCGTGAAGTTAGTTGGAAAGCGGTCGTATATTCATCGTATCGGTTTTTGGGGGTTGGTGTGCGAGAGCATCGCAAAGAATTTTACCCTCATAATTTTTTCCAAACACTCCAAAAGAGGTGTAACCTCAAAAAAGCATTACCTACCCATAGTGTAGGACCATTAATCATAAAGTTACACCCAGACCAGGAACATCTATTTAGGGGAAAAACAAAACATTTTAATAATTTGCTTCGTTCCAAGAGGAATAGGGGTAGGGGAGCTCCTCACAGGCCAAGAATCTGACTTTAAGGACCAAATAATTAATCTGCCTGTCTGCGAATCAATTCCCAGGGAAGATCGAGGGAGGACTGCCGAAGTTCGGCCCACCGCCTTTCTCCACCGTAGTTGGCAACACTACAATTGGTTTCAACGAAATGCTCGAAGTGTTTGGCGCCGAGGGCTTAGTTATGCCACTGGTCGCCATATTGGAGAGCATCGCGATAGCCAAGGCCTTTGGTGGGTAATAGTTACAAAGTTCAAACATTAACAATATCAGCAGAAAACAAATTTACCATTTAGAAGTTATACTTCTCGAGCGAAAAGCTCAGTATTATTTGCCCAAACTGCTAAAACCTGGGTCATTATGTGGTATATGACGCAAAGACGATAAAAACGCGGTGAGCAAGACACAGTAATAAAGTGGGAAAGGGATGGAATAGTGTAGTTAGGACGATTTTAATGATCTTATTTAGTTTAAGCAATGTTTCCACACAAACTTGCAGAATTCGAATGTATCGTAGTTGACGCGTCGCGGTATGGAAATATAAGATTAAATTAAAGTAACCTATAAAGATAAAACCGGCCACGAGTCCCACTAAAAATATTTTTCTACTCTGTTTTTTTAGTATATGACTGTGTTAGGGTCACGAAACAGCCTCGGCTGTTGCACGAATGGGCAGGCTCGTCCGGGTAAGTACCACGAGTCAAGTGGAAATATATTTTCGCGTTTCGTCTGGTGAGTGACGTAGCCGGAGCTCAATCTTAAAAGGTTGTCGATGCATCTGCAACCCACGGGTGTAGCTGATGCCCAAGGGCGGCGGTATTCAGTTAAAATCAGGTGAACCGCCTGCTCGCTTGGTAACTTTCCAAAGAAAAAAAATCCCAATGGGCAGGTCCGTCCGACTTTGTACCACGACCTGACAAAAGACAGCGTGAAGTAGAAGGGGTATGCTTCTGCGTTTCGTCTGTTGAGTAAGGTAGCCGGGGCCCACTTCGCTAAAAGGTGGCAACACCTTTGCAACCTTACGGGTGTTGCAAATGTCCATTGGCGGCGGTTATCACTCACCATCAGGCGAACCGCCAGCTCGCTTGCCACCTTCACTACAAAGTAAAAAACAAATTCGTCCCGCTGTCTGTCTATCCCTAGTATGCCTATCTTTAAAACTACGCAACGGATCTTGATGCGGTTTTTTTACTAATTAGAGTGATTCAAGAGGAAGGTTTATGTTTGATGACTCCGTGGCGCTGCTGCCAAGGTATTGGCTTCGGCGCCTGGGGTCGTGGGTTCGGTTCCCACACGGGACAACTATCTGTGTGACCCACAGATAGTTGTTTCGCATCTGGCCGTTTGTCCGCGTGAAATTTATGTTTGTAAAATGTCCAACAATGTTGTCCTAAAGTAACGGCAATGTTTTTTTAAAAAAAAAAAAAAAAAAAAAGATGTTTATAACACATCGCACCCGTGCGAAGCCGGGGCGGGTAACTAGTGTCGTGTGAACGTTCTGGAACCCTATCGCGTCCAGCGGGCAGCGCGGCGGTGGACGGCACGCAGGAGATGATCGCGGTGGGCGCGTGCAACCTGCTCGCTTCGTTCGCGCAGAGCATGCCCGCCACCGGCTCCTTCACCCGGACCGCGCTGAACCACGCGAGCGGCGTGGCCACTCCCGCCGGCTCCTTCTTCAAAGGTAAGGTAACAGCCTATACATGTCCCGCTGCTGGGCAAAGGCCTCCTCTATACAGAGGGTATCAGGGCATAGGTTCGTTTTCAAATGGGCTTGCGGCCCGAATTTACCGCTCAGCCGTGCAAGATAATAGCAGCCTTATTTCTTGGCAGATTAGGTTCGTTTTCGAATGGCAGCACCACGCGGCCCCACTGTGGACTGGCGGACTTCACATATTTTCGAAATATATATTTTTTTGTTATTATTTCGAAACTATGCAGGTTTCCTCACGATGTTTTCCTTCACCGCGGAGCACGTGATAAGTCACCACTTAAAGTTAAAAACTTCATTGGTGCCGGCACCGGGGATCGAACTCAGGTTGCTCGAGTATATTGAATTAAAGGCGAGCGCTCGGACACTGAGCTGTCACCATAGCTACAATCATAGATCAATATAGCTACCACGGCTTCTTCAAAGGTCGGTGCTCAATTCACGGATAACCGTCTCTTTGATTCCATTATCGTACACACGACATAAAATGTACAGTTGGAACAAATGACGAACAAATCATTTTTCGTACGACCCGAACGCCGTAGCGGGTAGTGTAGCGTCGGAAAATCAATTGTAAAATTAATACAGAGCGAGATATTTGAAGTCGGTTTTGTTTTTTTCGTTAGTAAATAAATAAATATTTCGGACGCATTTTTACACAACGTTCACTAGTCCCAAAATAAGCAACGCTTGTACTATGGGTACAAGATAACTCATAAATATAATTAAACATACTTTTTTTTGTAAATAAATACATATGATATTATACATATATAGAAATCCGACACTAGAAAAACACTGTTCATCACACAATATTTTTCCGGTAGTGGGGATCGAACCCACACCCACTAAGGCAGGAGGAAGTACACTACCCACTACGCCATTCGGGTCATAATAATTAATTAATTATATTATAAATATTCAATTTCATGTTTCAGCGTGCTTAGTTCTTCTGGCTGTGACTCTGTTAGCGGACGCTTTTTACTTCATACCGCGTGCTGCGTTGGCAGCCATCATCATGGTGGCAATGATGTCCATCATTGACTTCTCCATAGTGAGGATCCTATGGGGGGCCAGCAGTAAGTGTTACATACAACTAAAGACATCAAGACTGCTCTATCTTATTCTGATGACGAATGAGTCATAGTTACTGAGCTAAGCTATTGTTCGGGTTCGATCGCCACAGGGGGAAAGTTTTTGCTTTAATAGTTAGTTGTTACGGATCCTCTCTTCGTCTCATTGGTTAATGTACACATTCGTGAAATACATGGAAAGTTGACTTCCAATGACAAGTTTTATATATTCTACGAATTGAAATCGCTAATATCAATATATCAGTAATATCATTAGTTTAGAGCTAAAAGTCGAAATTCCTTTATCTGATTAAGCCCCGAACGACAAGGGGGTTTTTTTTTGCATTTTTTTCTCATAATTTGCACAAAGTGCACAAGCTTAATTGATTACATATTTCCTTTAGGCAGATAACCAATGGAGTTATTGACCTAGTGCAGGCCATTTACTTGTTTTTTTTTATGTGAAAAATTTCCAAACGAGAAGGCGGTTCACCTGATGTTAAGTGAATGCCGACGCCCATGGACATCTACACCCGAGGGTTGCAGATGCGTTGACAACCTTTTGAAAACTGGGCTCCGGCCGCCTCACTCACCAGACGAAACGAGAAAGTATTATACTTTCACTTTACGCCGGTCTTCTGTGAGTTCGTGGTACTTACCCGGACGAGCCTGCCCATTCGTGCAACAGCCGAGGCTGCTGCGTGGCCCCACCACCGTGAAATAACTTTGCCATGTTATTAGTTGAAGTGATATATGTAGATAGAATTTTATATATTAGAGTATGTTTCGGTTGAACGAATTAATTCAACCTTATGAGACCACACGTTAAGGTGAACTTTTGCTAGTTAGTGATTTAGTAAACGATTCGCAATCAATTCGACCTTATGGTAACACGTTAAGGTGCACTTTCGCGTAACAGAGTCGGAGCTGGCTGTGTGGGCGATAACGCTAGTGGTGGGGGCCAGCGCGGGGCTGGAGTACGGGATCGCAGCCGGCGCCGCCGCCGATGTGTTGCGCACACTGGCTAACGCCGCGCGGGCCGAATTGACCGCTCAGCCTTGCAAGGTAATAACAGCTTTGTTCCTTGTCGAATAAGGTTCGTTTTCGAATTGTCTCGCGACCCGAATTTACCGCTCGGCCTTGCAAGGTAATATCAGCCTTGTTCCCTGGCACATTAGGTTCGTTTTCGAATGGGCTTGCGACCCGAATTTACCGCTCAGCCGTGCAAGGTAATAGCCGCCTTGTGCCTTGGCAGATTAGGTTCGTTTTCGAATGGGCTAGCGGCCCGAATTGACCAGTCAGCCTTGCAAGTTAATATCAGCCTTGTTCCTTGTCAGATTAGGTTCGTTTTCGAATGGGCTTGCAGCCCGAATTTACCGCTCAGACTTGCAAGGTAATATCAGCCTTGTTCCTTGTCTTATTAGGTTCGTTTTCGAGCTCGCGGCCGGAAAGAAGACGGAGGGTCCGGTGTTTTCTTTCAATATACATGCTAATAAACGTACAAAATAAAATAACTATAAATGGTAAGTTCTAACCGCCCTACAGCCACTCCAACTCTACAGTTAGGGACCTTAAGACTTCTAATCGATCGCTAAAATACAAATCAAACGCACAAAATCTTACCTACGAGTTACACAAACAAATATTGGTTATGGGGAACATTGCCTTGCGAAAGAAAAGCGTGAAGCTGAAGTATTTGCGTCCCCCGTAAGCGGGGCCCACTTTCAAGGTTGGCGATGCATGTTTTAGACGTTCATGGGCGGCGGTTATCACTCAAGCTCAGGCGAATGGCTATTAGGAGAATTGTTAAAGAAAGACAAAACGGACAAGGTCGACGCTCAAGAAGGCAAAGCTTTGGTATGTCGGCAAGGTTAAAAGGCAAGAACCACGCGAATAAAACATATATGATTTTTGACGAGGGTAATTTGTTTTTTTGTTCAAAATGTCTACGCCATAGTACGACAGTAAGGTCCGTAATAACACAAAAACTTCACAGGTTGGGATTAGGGGTTTCGTGCTGGTGACTCTACCGTCGGGGCTGCATTACATGGCGGGGGCGCGTTTGGGGAGGAGGGTGCGCGCCTTCCGCGAGGGGAATTCGCCTTTGGTGCTCGACGCGGCCGCGCTACATCACCTGGATGTTGGTGTCGCCGAGGTACGCGTATTACGAGCACTAGGTAGTGTTTTCCCCCTTAGCCGTGGCTCGGTTATCCGCGAAGCCACACCTGGCTGGCCCGTGGTGTAAAGCCCGCCCGAAAGGGCCAGCCCACTCTGGATGCATGCTGGAGGGTGCAGGGGACAGGTCGAGGGTGGTAGGGGAGGAGCCACTCTCCCTGTGTTCTCCTACTGAGGACGAATCGCGTTTGGCCGCGCTTCCTGTCCGCCGCGACTCGATGCACTGGTGGTGGGGCCGCGGGGAGAGGAGTGTCGGTAAACTTCTGCGTTTCGTCTATTGAGTGGGGTAACCGGGGCCCACTTAATTGAAAGCAATTGTTATGATAATAAATGTGAAGCTTCTATGTACCATAAAGTTATTTGAATTGAATGTAGACCGCAAATTTATCGCGTGAAATAAGAAAATCCCCTCAGGCACTAATCCAACGAAACCTCAACCTTTTCCCGCAGGCGTTAGTATCTGTGATGCTAGAGTTAGAAGAGCAAGGCAACAAGGTAGTGCTGTGGAACCTTCGCGAAAACCATCAGCGGCTTCTTGAACAGCTGCGCCCCGATTTACGAAGCCGTTTCTTCAACGGGCCGGCTATAGAGCAAAGATTATTGGGTAAGACTTTCCTTCCATCCTTGAGGTGCTTATCTCTCCTTTTACTTTTCCCGTGGCGTTAGGAATAATTTTAACAGTGGGCCCAAGCCCACGAATGGGCAAGCTCTCGGCCCGGGACGCACCATGGCCTCAAAGACCGGCGTGAAGTGGCAAAGTAATAAGGGCTTTCGTTTCGGTGTTTTAAATCTTAGAAATTTCTTCCCATTGAGCATGCATGCTCATGCAGCATGATCCCCATTAAAAATAAACAAAAAAAAGCATTTTGATGTCATTAAGTTCCTTGCAATTAGATCGTGTGGTATTCTAATATTGAGCATTTTATGGTATAACATGGTATATAATACCATAAAATGCTCGATATTATAATATGGCATGTGGTATATACCCACACATTTTCAAATAGTTCAAAACTGTTTTGTGGTCAATACCCAGTTCTTTAACTACGTTTCAATCACAAGTATGCTGTACGTGGCATTAACATGAACCATAACAAGGTGACCAGAGTGATATCAAAATTCCCGGAATGAAACAGAAAAAAATCGCTTGATCCATTATGTACTTGACCTCTTACACTGCAATATATCTGTAAGCGTTCCAAATTTTTGTGTCGCCTTTTTCCCTTTTTAGTAAATAAAGAATTAAACTTCAAAATATATCCAATTTTTTTATTCTCTTTTTGGCAAACAGAAAAGCAATTTAAAAATGACGGAAAATAGTTTTTTTCTATTCATTTTTCTTTTTTAAAAGATTATTACATATTTAATGGTACTAAAACCAGCCAGATACAAATATTACAAAAAAGATATTTTACTACTTCATGCATACAAAATACGAAGGTCATTCAAACTATTATTTAATCTGTTTCTCTTTCAGACGGTGAAATTCAAGCTGGAGAAGGCGATTTTTAATTTCTAAATTAAATCTTATTATATTGTTATGTTTACTTAGGTAACGTTTATTAAGATGTTTATTCTAAATAGGGAAACAATATGAATATTTTCGAATGTTCTAGAATAATTTACCATAGTATAAGTAAGCTACTTTCCTTTTGTTTTATTGTTACAGTTACTGGAAGCTTTAAGTCATTTTTTATATTTAAGTAAACACGATTGTTCAATATCATTTAGCGAATTCCATTTATATATAAACAAACTTTATAAATTCATTACTAAAAGTGACGAAGTTATCTAATTTTAATTATAATGCAATTACAAATAAATACATTTTTATGTACATATATAGTAAATACAATCATTAAAAATAAACTCAGAAAATTGAGACCAAGGCCAAGACCCTAGATTCGAGTAAGGAAACCTTAAGGAAAGGCAATCGGGTGAAAAAAACGTCTACCGATGCGACGATCCCTATTATTCTTGTAAAAATTTCCTTATTACTCTTTTACCGGTGGTGGTACGACCAATAAGATCATCTATTGTCCGCTCAATTGCTTGGGGAAGATGCGCGAGTGTATTATTATTAACAGGTTGAAGGACTATGTTTATGCCAACGACCTTTTTCTCCCGAGCTATTTGGTTTTCGACTGAATCATTCTTGTCCCGAACAGATCTTTCACATGAAAGGCCCGAATTACATAAGTATGGTTGCACTCTATTTCGATGTAGCAAAGTCATTCGACAAGTTCTGCATAACGGCTTCTTGTACAATCTGTTTGTACTTAATGTGCCAGAAAGGCTCGTGCACGAGCTTTCCTATTGAATTGCTCTTTCCGATACTTTAGCTAGGAGCCGTTTCACAGGGCTGCTGCCTCTCTCCATTGCTCTTTTCGCTTTAAACGGGCGACATCCCTATATATCCAATCTTTCAAAAAATCACATAATAGTGCCAACCGATATCTAAGAAAAAGAAGATCAAGTTCCTAGGAGTAACTTCTGTTTCCTGGATGATATTCGCTACCCATATTGAAAACATGTGAAACAGCGTCATGTTCGTTTCAGGTCGGCTCTATAATTTAATTAACCCGTCAAGTTAAATGGCCATAAGACCTATGTGATACAAGGCTCGCGTACGACCCATAATGCCCTAAGCTTGTATATCCTTTGCTCATGTAAGCCACAAAGAGCTGTATAAACATTAGGTAGTTCAAAATAAGTTGTCCCGCCAAGCTCCTGGCGCTAGGTATCAGCCTAACGTCTACTTGATGACCGACTACAGATTACCAACGCTACGTAAACACTTTAAAGAGTTAACCAAACGGTTCATCGAAAGAACTGAAAACCATTCTAACACCAACCCTATATATACATATAAGCGACCGTTACAAATCGGCAGTATTTGGTCCATACAAACCTCGATGGTCCGCAGGTTACATACCTCCAGTTTAAGAAAGAGCCATATCGGACGCGCGGGTTCTGGTTAACCCACGAGTTCTCCGTTCGATGAAGCTAGAATGGTCCACTCACTGAAAGAATAGAGCCGTGATAGCTCAGTGTCCGGGCGCTCGCCTTTAATTCAATATACTCGAGCAACCTGAGTTCGATTCCCGTCGCTGCCGGCAGCAATGAAGTTTTTTTTTTTACTCTTTATTTTTTTTAAAGGAGGGTTTAATCAAACATGATTATGCCACCCTCATAGGCATTCACAAAATATATAATCTGTTAATGGGTGCGCCAGGATACAGTTGCATTTGCCAATTTCAAATAGATCTATATTATTTTGGGAGGTAAATGATCTCCTCTCAACTTCGATCCGGACACACTCCACTATAACGTGGTATACATCTTCTGTGACACCACACTCCTCACAATTCGGGGAATTTGTTTTACCCATAAGGTATGCAAAACTGTTTAGTGGGATGTGTCCAGATCGAAGTTTCATAGCAGTTACAATATCAGACCTACTCATGCTAGATCCACCAAACCATGGCGAACTGGTAAGACTCGGCTGTATTGTCTTGTACCAAATACCCTTAATTAGTGACCTCTCATCAAAGTGCTCCTTCCACAGTTCTTTACATTTATTACGGACTAGATATAGTTGCTCTGTGTATAAAGGCAGACAGTTGAACGTTATTCCATTTATAACACCTTCCTTAGCTAAACGGTCGGCTGTTTCATTACCCATTCTAATTACCTTTTTTTTAAGCCCTAGCTGGCGTAGAGATTCAAAAATACTATACGCTATCGGTGCACCTCGAAAATTCGAGACGCATCGAGCCAAGTGGTAGATTGCACTCTTGGAGTCTGTTAGTAGTACAAAATTATCTGAATCAATAGAGCAATGAAGTTTTTAACTTTAAGTGCTGACTTATCACGTGCTCCGCGGTGAAGGAAAACATCGTGAGGAAACCTGGCATATTTTCGAAAATAATAACAAAAAAAAATATTTTTCGAAGATATGTGAAGTCCGCCAATCCGCACTGGGGTCGCGTGGTGGACCCTGATACCCTCTGTATAGAGGAGGCCTTTGCCCAGCAGTGGGACATGTATAGGCTGTTACTTTACTTTTGCTACTTTACTGAAAGAAAAACATCAGCTGAAGTAAGAGTAGAAGTAAAAATTAAGTACATTGTATGCATTTAATTAAGGTTCCATTCAAGTTACATTTCATTTCGGTATTTATGTATTTTCACCTTTTCGACTCACGATATTGAAATCACACAAATTTTATCCGCGTTTATTTTGATTATTTTAAACAAACGTGAGATGCACCCAACCGCGTAATGAAACATTGTCATACAGAATACCATTTTAGCAAGATTCGACGAAAATAATTTAACGTGGCCGCGTTATGTGCCTTGCGGTCATAGAGTCAAGACCCCAGCTTAAAATAAAGAGATTGACGTCATGTTCATATATTCATCATTGTTTTTACCAACATAGCTGCAACAATTCTTGGTCCTACCTGATACTTTGGACAAGGATGACGCATGACCTCGCGCCCTCAGCATGACTAGCTTAATTTTATCTTAAATCAAACAACATCACGTCATCATGTTGGTTGTCGCGCAGACTATAAATTCGGCCTCATAATTTTTACCAAACGCTCCAAAAGAATTTTGAAGTTTACTACTTATCTTGATTATAATTAAATTATATAATTGCAAATATTGGTATAAAATTTAAATAAAACGTTAAGGTTTCAAAATAATGGAAATAGCGATATCTGTGAAAAGGTACACCTCTCAATACACTTAAAAAATGAAACGCATGAAAATTCTGTGTTAATTAATAACTATACGCACTAATAATTCAAATTAAATGTAACAATATAACGTCATAATCCTTTCACGCATCAAACATACTGAGCCGACAACTTACCGAGTCATTCGTTTGCCGTTCCGATAAACAAAAAAACAATACGTAACGCTAACTGATCATATTGCATGAATGTAAGATAAGATAAGAATGTTACTGAATCCGCTAAGAAAGCATGACGGTCAATAATTAAAGGAATATGATAAACGCGAGCATATGTAAACAGAAGTCAGAATGATGATCACTGTCAGTGTCAGCTGAGTGTTGACATCGATCTGTGTTCTGTGCTTAGGTAGAGACGAACGTATAACATGTGTTTTCGTTCTACTTAAATCGAAATCAATTGCTTAATCATATTTTGTAAAGATACTGCATAAAAGACAATAATATTTTTGAAGATACTTAGGAAGGAGAATAAAAGGGATAGAAATAATAACATTATAAGGAATAAGACAAATTTTAAGCCGCAAGTCAGCATAAGTGTTTTATTTGTGTAAGTATTCCATATGTTACGTAGCAGCAAACTTAATATATTATAAAATAGTAAAACGTTTAAAACCACAATCTGTTAAATATATTATGTTGATACGCGGGACATTGACATAGAAATATGGATCTCGTATATGAAGTTCCGTATTTTTAAACAAAAAATGTACGTAACACAATGTGGTACTTTATTTGGTAATGTCACTTAGTTTATTAATGTCAATGTCCTGTGTATCATCGTATATTTAACAAACTGTAGGTCAATTAAATAGTAATTTACCAATGATTGTTAACATTTTTTATGTAATTGTGAAATAATAAATTTTTACTCTTATAAATATTTTTCAACGATAAAAAACATACCCATTACAATTATGAAACAAAAATCTACGGAAACATCCAGATTTCTTTTCAGATTCGACAGTTGAAATAATTTTTATTTTTAATTAAATGAGTCACACACCCGACAGAGCAATCCGACACGGACAGGTTAGGTTAGAAGGTTAAGGCGGGAGCTCTGCTCGGTTAGCCTTCGTAGTTATTTGTTTTATAACCATCCAGAAATAGGAGCTTAAAAATAATATTACTTATATGAAGTGTTTCTATAAGACGTAGCTATGACTTGTTTTTGTATTCGCGCGCTAATATAAACTTTAAATAATGCACGATGTTAAAGTGTAAACAATAAAAATAGAAAGGTGTTTGTGATATGTTCTTTAAGTATCCAGTAACCTTTCCTTGTACTTAGTTCCTTCAAAGTAAAAATGTAAGTTTAGTAGTGTTTTTTTTGTGATAGTATTGTATTTCCACAATGGAGTTAATAAGTTTTAAAATATGTTTTTTATGATAAGTAGGCAATATCGTAGATTTTTACTCTTAACATTTACTCTTACATTCTTAATTATGGCAACGTTTTTTTATCGTTTAAATATTATATTTATAAGAGAAAAAAACCTGTGCCGCCCATCTGCTCCTTTACCAAAAAATCTTCACTGGATTATATAGATATTATTTCAATATTAACTATAAGCGACTGTCCACAGTGACTTTTCAACGCCCGTCGTGTACTCATCATGAAGGCAAGGAAATACGTTGTGAAAAACTACTTTAATGGGGTTCCGAAAATAGATGATTACGAATTAGTTGAATATGAGGTACCACCCTTACAGGACAAAGAATTCCTTGTCAAAGTGGAATGGATAAGTGTTGACCCATCCCAACGCGCTCACAATCAATTCAAAGACCTACCTTACGATCAATTCGGTTATCAAGTTGGAATTGTTCAAGAGAGCAAAGATATAAATTTTCCTGTCGGAGTCAGGGTGGTATCGCGCAAAGGTTGGTCCGACTACACGGTTATTGAAAAAGATATTGTAAATGAATATTTGGATCCAGTTTATAGATTACCTGATTTGAAAGGTCTATCGCCCTCATTAGGAATAGGCGCAGTAGGCATGCCAGGTGCCGCTGCTTATTTCGGCCTGTTGGAAATTTGCAAACCAAAACCCGGTGAAACAGTTGTTGTTACTAGTGCGGCTGGGGCTGTAGGTTCTATCGTGGGTCAAATTGCTAGAATCAAAGGCTGCAAAGTAATTGGCTTTGCCGGATCTGATGACAAAGTGCAATGGTTAGAAAAAGAGCTTGGTTTCAATAAAGCTATTAATTACAAAACTGTGGATGTGAGTAAAGCTCTTCGAGAAGCGGCTCCTGGTGGAGTCGATTGTTACTTCGACAATATCGGCGGTGAAATAAGCAGCATTATTATCAGTCAAATGAACAAATTTGGAAGGATTACGGTATGTGGTTGCATAAGCTCTTACAATGAAGATCCAAAGCAGCTACCAAAAGCAACCATTCTTCAGCCTGCTTTGTTATTCAAGGAGCTTACAATTCGGGGTTTCCTAGTATGGAGTTGGTATGAGCGTTGGCCCGAAGCATTTTCACAGCTCGTAGAATGGATCAAAAGTGGAAAATTGAAAGTCGAGGAAAATGTGACAAATGGGTTCGAAAATATCTTTAATGCCTTTGTTGGAGTGCTTGCAGGTGAAAACAAAGGAAAAACTGTTGTAAAGATCTAGAATTTTGAAAGTAATCTCTTCGGCATACGTTACAATACTAATCTCTGTTCTTTTACAGCATCCCATCTTAGAAATGATATTGTTGTCAACGATAGATCTAATAACTAATATCTTAGAATTGATAAAAAAAAATTTATAAAATTTTTTAGTAAATTGTTTTATTTATAAGTCCAGTCCAATGATTTATATTTTTGGAAGGCACTGAAACCTGATTTTAAACATTTGTATATAAAACTTTTGTATATGGAACTTGTCCCTTCCGGATAAGTCGTCCAGAGCCAGAGGCATCAGCCACTAAGCTAAGCGGTAGATATCCTAATTTGATGATAATAAAACAAACATAATTTATTTCTTTAAAAAATATTGTGACTGCAGACAGTCATTGGAGTATTCATTTAAGTGAATGACGACAGTGATATGATACTCGTTTTTAAGAAATAAGTTAAAATGTACAACATGCGTATTTTTCGTAACTTAAATTCAGATTGTAGTTAGATGTGTGCTTTTGGGTTTGTGTGCGGTTGTGAATATGTATTGTGAAAGGAGTGTAATGCGGCGTGTGAGGTGGTGTTGTGTTATTGTGAGTAGAGGTGTTGTGGTAAAGCTTGTAAATATAACAATCATAAAAAGAAGTACCGAAATAACTAATTAAAGCATGAAGACCATTGTCTATATCCTATTGAATAGGTGCAGCCAACGAAATACAGAGGTATAAGTTTCATTTGGACCCTATTTTTCGTAAGATTTAGTGAGGAACATTATAGGTGTAATTTTTATTCTAGAACAAGAAATCATTTACCTCCTAACCGTTAAAGAGCAGTACCTTTCTTCATCAGCTCAGAGTCATGAGATGATGATGACCATACGCAAATATCTTAATAGTTTTAGAAAATATATGAACAACATTGTTAATACCAATAACATTTAAAGATTACCCTAAGGATTACTACCCTCGGGATATCTACTTTCCAAAAAAAAGAATCGTCAATATTGATTCATAAACGATGAAGTTATACGCGAATACACAAAAAAATATATAAACGGTTGAATTGAGAAACCTCCTTTTTAAATATCGTTTAAAACCAGAAGGGCTAGCTAAGGAGTTATAAATATTCTTTAGAGTCAAGGTCATGTTACGTTATAATGTGGATGTCTCCAAATTTCTGGTGAATGGAAAAATTCTGGTGAATTGGAAAAATTACAGAAATCATGGCCCTGTTTCCGCATAGCATAGATGTACGATATTGACATACCATCCGTCCGTATAAACTTCGGTAAAGATGGTGTTCAAATGAACTTGCGTTGAATGAAATCATTCAACCCAAGAAACTAAAATCAGCATTGACCATTGTAAAAGCTTCCTCTGCATATTCGATCTTGAAGTGACGATACGCTTCAAATATGTCGACACATTAATTCTTAAAGGCTGCAATGAAAAAGAAATTAAAGTAAAAGTATACTGCGTTGATTTAATTAAGTGAGCTTTGCTGTGTATCACGATAAACAATTGGCTAAACATTCACATACTTTCTACTTCCGAAACCATAAATGAGCGGTTAACCGGTGTCGAACCGCTTGCTTTCACTTAGACAAAAAAATGCAGCTAAACGCGCCTTCGACCGATACCGATCGGAATCGAACCGTACTCTACTTCGACGCCTTCAGCTAGAAGTCAAAGATCGTGTATCGGAACACCGACATACAACGTGGGACACTCTCCTAGAGGACATCGAGCCATCGCACACCGCCTACTGGCGGTTGGCCCGCAGTCTGAAAGCAACCCCCCGCGAATCTCTACCGCCGTTAGTTAGTTCTAATAGCGCTTCAGTAGCCCTAGATGGCGCCGAACAAGCCGACCGCCTGGCGGACAACCTAGAGCAGCAATGTACGCCATCGCGCGAACACACCGATTCGGCCCACCTAACGGAGGTGGACCGCTTAATCGAGACTAGGGCTGCGCTTCCACCGGAAGGCGAACCTCTAAATTCAGTGACCCCCGAAGAGGTCCAAGATATAATTAAAAATTTAAAACCGAAATCCGCCCCGGGCCCAGATAATATAAGTAATAAGATTCTAAAAGCTCTCCCTGGGCCGCTTATCTGTTTACTGGCGACAATTTTCAATACGCTTCTCTCCAGTTGCTCCTTTCCGGACGACTGGAAGCAAGCCACGGTTATCGGCATTCGCAAGCCGAATAAACCAGCCAATAAGCCCTCTAGCTATCGTCCCATCAGCCTCCTCAGTTGTCTGGGGAAGCTCTACGAGCGGCTTTTGTTAAACAGGCTCAAAGAGCACGTATTTTCCAACGGCCTTCTGCCGACGGAACAATTCGGCTTTCGAGCTAGACACTCCTGTCCAGATCAGTTATACCGCCTAACGGAGCACATCCTAAAAGGCCTAAACCACCCGAAACATCTCAGTACAGGGGCTCTTTTCTTCGATGTCGCAAAGGCATTCGACAAGGTCTGGCACAACGGCTTGCTTTACAAGCTGTACACACTCAAAGTGCCAGATAGGCTCGTACACACCATCCGGGCCTTTTTGTTGAACCGCTCTTTTCGATATCGAGTCGAGGGGCACCCTCTCCACAAGCCGCCGCCTCACGGCCGGCGTACCACAAGGCTCCTGCCTCTCACCCTGTTATTTACGCTCTACACGAGCGACATACCCAGAGACCCCCACGTCAATTTCGCTCTTTTCGCGGTGACACGGCGCTCTTTTACTCAGATCGCAACCTCAGCCAATTAACGACTCGACTCCAAAGCGCCGCCGACCGCCTCGGCGATTGGTTCCGCAAATGGAGAATCGATATTAACCCAGAGAAAAGTGTGGCGATTCACTTCACCCGTAGCACCCCCAACCCCCATCCGCCACACCGTTACAAAGGTCCTCGCCAGTACAGAAAGTTGGGGCAAATATCACTATACGGCCAAACTCTCCCCTGGGAGAAAACGGTCAAATATCTAGGAGTCACTTTCGACTCGCGTATGACTTTCACTACGCACATCAATCAAGTCCGAAACAAAGCCGCGTTCGTCTCCGGCCGGCTACACAATTTAACGAACAAACATAGTAAATGCCCTTAAGGCACAAATTATTGTTATATAAAGCTTGCGTAAGGCCAATCATGTCCTACGCATGCATGATCTTCGCACACATAAATCCTACGCGCATTGACGAATTGCAAGTAGTCCAAAGTAAGTTTATCCGCCGCGCAACCGGTGCGCAATGGTATCAGCGCAACGTCGACCTGCACAGCGATTGCAGACTCCCGACGATTCGCGCTCATTTTAAAGATTTGACAAAACGGTTCTTCGATAGAGCCCAGCATCATCCCAACCCTCTGGTGGTAAGCGCAGCAAACTACCTACCGGACACTAACGCGAACGTTAACAAGCGTCGCCCGCGAAACGTCCTCATCGACCCGGTCGACGAAGAGGACTTAGACACGATGGACCCACCGCCGGGGGTCCCGCCGGATAACACTACACCCACAGTTAGTGTAACAACAATCACACCAGTTCGCCCTCGCCACCGAGCACGCCGAGACCCACACAACGCGTACACAAGATACAACCCGCGTTCCGGGGCGGTTCTCACCGCTCCCAGCCACCGATTAGCTAAATGCACAGTCGACGGCCGTCGGGGTCTCGGTCCGAACCGGCGACCTCGACGGCCCTTAGATGACACACCATAGTAGTTAAACGCACGCATGAGCACATGCGCGACCCTACCCATAGCGGAGGGTCCAAACCCGTGGGTTCTGGCTAGCCCACCGGTTCTGCGTCCGATGAAGCTTTAATAGTCTCGGGACTGAAAGCAAAAACATCAGTTAATACAAGATACAAGATTGCTTTCACTATTTTTGAGGACAGTGAAAAATAGAAAAATTAAACGATTTAGATTCGAATATTGCCCGCTCTATGTCGAAAAGAATTTAGTAGCACTCAGAGCCATTCCACATAGTGCCAGCGAATTCAATGGCTTCGTAAACAAAAAAGGTCATTAACATCCAAACAGAGGTAAAATACTATCTACCTTCATTCTTATTTTTGCTATTTTCAGCGAAGAATACAGTACCGAACATTTTGCGCTGTAACTGCATACCTTAATTTCCACTACGTGCTGGCTCCGGGGAGCAAATGTAAAAATGCATTCCCTTGCTATAAAACGTACACAGAATAGTGCCGCGAGGCGGGATAAGCCCCTCGTGTTTATTTCAAACACGTGACGGTGGTAACAATGAATGTGTCCCCAACAGATACTCTTTTGTTATTACGCTAGATAGGCGACAAGAAAACACTTGCCATTGCTAAACATTATGTACGAACTTTCACATATAAAAAGTGTTTTATAATATGTATACATGTCGGCGTGCGCGACGCTTTTTCCAACATGCACGTCATCAAAAAGACTATGACAAAGGCCACATGGCGTACGACTCAAAACAAAATATTTTTTGTGCAGGAATATGTGCTTAGGACGTTTTAAATTAAATATAACAATGTTTTTAATTACATTTAATGCAATTTAAAAAATATTTAATCTATTAATGGTTTTAGGCTTTTCATTTTTACGGCTGATTACAACTAAGAATAGAACAGTTACTCTGTAGCGTAAATGCATCGCTGTGTTGCTTACTTTTATATTGACTAAAAACGAATATGTTAGTGTTACTTTTGTCGTATTTTGATTATGTCATTGTGATTGTTATCGCTGTTCACCAAGAAACCAATAATCAGGTTATGAAGAAGGCAATTTTAGAGCATTGCGGAATTTCACAAAAATTGAGTTAGCTGAATATTTTTGAAGCCAATTCATGGAGCTTATCTTTACGTAGTTTTTCAATGCAATTGAAATATTTCAAGCATATCTATTTTTAGCATAACTATTTCATTAAAATATTTTTCTATAGTATTTCATTTATTAAACAGATTTACTGATAGATTTTTTTAATGCAAGAAGGTGGAGCTGGCGGTTCACCTGATGTTATTTAATAACCGCCGGCCATGGACATTTGCAACGCCCGTAGCGTTGTAGGGTAGATGCGTTGACACCTTTTAATAAAGTGGGCCACGGTTACCACTGGCCTTCTGTGATGTCATGGTACTTACCCGTAGGGACTTGCCCATTCGTGGAACAGTCGAAGAATAGCCGTTAGCCTACCATAGTAATACCATAGATTTACTGTTTATTCCCTCAATCCGTTCCCGCCTTGTCGTGGCGTCGGAGGCTAAGTTAGCATCACACTGTGAAGCCAAGAGGAACTCACACTGGGCCGGCCTCAGACGTCCGCTACGAGGCAGCTCATTGAACCCACTCTAGATGCGTGCTTCAATGATGCAGGGAAATCAGGTCGAGGGTGATAGATTTGGAGCCTAACAATACTTGTGTCAGTATATATGGAGTTAGTTGCCCGTTCAAAAGAGGCTGAATAGGAAGGCATGCTTTATGTTCCAACGCGTCTTAAATGAAGGGGAGCGGAGGTTTGGTCTTCGTGCAGGGGTGCTAGTGAGGTGACAGTGCTGATAGGGTTACGGAATTATGAGAAGCGTTTCTGTAACGTGATGTTTGTAGTTAGTTAGTCTATGTGGGTCCGACATAGCGCGTCCTTACCTGCGCGAGGTCGGGTATGCGTAGACATTTCTCCCATTGAAAGTAGTTTATTAAATGAGTTTTAAATTAAAAAAAGTGGTCATGCTTTTATATACATTCTCATACTCTGAAAAAACAGATAAATGTTATTTAAATGTTTAAAAATACAAAGTCGTTTTGTCTATTTAAAAATTAGAGTATCATGTATTCTGTAAATGGTCTGGTTGGGTCCTATTTATTTATGTATTATATATAATTGTTCAGACGCTTAACGACCTCTAGCGCCAAACGGAGGGCCCTCCGGCACCGCAGCGGAACATCATATTTTTAATCGAAAATCGTGGAATTCTCTTTGTGACTCTCGTTTCACGAACATTCTTGTAAAATTCGTAAAAAAATTATAATAAACGTTATTTTTTCAAAGTCATACAATTAAGTACTCAGTAATATTTATATCTACTTGTTTATTTATAGAAATATATAATCACCTATATTATACAGGTATTTAGTGAGGGGACGACACTTTAGGGTATGCAGGTAAAGAAAGTCCGCATTTACACAAATAGATGAATGGTGATGGTCGTCGGAAATTATAGGAGATAGGCAACGAGTGACCGATATTTCATCATTGGATAATACTAGTTACTAGATGTAAAATATTCTTGTTGTGATTATAAATATTATTACATTGGAACAAAAAATTATATTACTTTGTATGTTATTATATATAATTAATATCTGATTATTCACTTTAATAATACAAGTAGGTACTTTCGGTAAGGCCATGTGCTTTTGGCTTATCTACTGTGTGTATTTTCGCGGTCTGCCCAACCGCCTCGTAAATTGCGCAAAACGTGCGCGGCCTAACCAATTCACATATTGATTCCGATTCTGCTTAATTATATTTGGTACGCATCAAAATTCGCACCAATCCCATGACGCCGGATTCTGCAACCTACGTCTCTGTGTATTTGCAGTTTAGTCGACTTTTTATTATAGTAATAAATAAATTAAAGACTCCTTCATACTGATTTGACGAGATCACAGTGATCACAGATTTGTTACAGTTCAAAATTACATAACAGAAAAATAAAACAAAATATAAAAATTATAATAAACGATTGTATTGCCGGAATACATTTTGTAATACTGTCCATCAAAATGGTACAATATGTAGGTCTGTTGTAACGATTGCATTAGAAGCACTAGAACATTCATTGATTGATTTCGGTTGTCTGTTAATTATAATATAAATAAAAACGCACGCTTAACCGAGCGGCCAAGAGATGACCTCACGGCGCGAAAATCTTGAATATTTATCTACGTTATTTTTATTGCGTTATTTTTTTGCATTGCTAAAAATGCAATATCGGATTATTTTTCAGGTACTGTGTATCCTTTACGACATACAACACGATACAAAGAACATTCAACGTTGAAAAATAATGTAACGTGAGATGTCGTCAAACTCTTAAAATATCTAAGGATTAATTTTTCATTCATTAATAAAAATTTGCAATTTAAAGTCTCATCTTGAGTTCAGAGATTGGCATTAAAAATAAAACTTAATCCTAAAAGCTATTTTAGTCAGTGGTTGCAATCCATTAAATCAATTTTAATGAATAAAAATAATTATGTGTAAGAAGATTTAATATCAATTAATAAGACATTTATTCATTGGCTTCAAAACTGTTGTAGTTGAAATCTGTTGTAATATCACGTTAAAACGTTCAATGAAAGCGTTTATTAATAAACAAGACTATTTAACAGCAAAACTTGGTTATGTGCTATGTCTAATTTGCGTAGATCATAATCACAACTATTACTATTAAAACAAAATTAACGCTATATTTTCTGCTACCGGTAGAGGAAATGTAAAGGTGACTTAAATGTTTGAATTGAATTCCCGACCACAGCCGCTAAGTATTTTAAAAATATTTATACTTTTTAATCCTCCGTCGCGAGTTTTCTTAGCTGTTATCTCTAGCGGAGAGTACTATCTAGCCATAATCCTAAGTATACATTTTTAACTTTTACACTAGAGCCTTTAATATTTTAGCTAATGGAATTATCAAACTTAACTTAACTTAACTTTTTTAAAACGATATTGCTTGCTTTTTATTTTAAGTTGAGAAAGCGGAGGAAATAATGAGATAAGCATAATAATGAGATGATACTCTTTTGCATGGCTACAGTCTCGTGATATTATTGTTAGTTATGAAGATGATGACAGCCTACTAGCAAACATAATTGTGTTTCACTGCACTTACGATGTATATTAAAGTTTGTAGAAAAAACAATGTAGATAAAATACTTCGAGATTTTCGTCAGTATGGAAAACAAATGTTAAGCTTATTCGTTAAAGGATATGGGCGCGATAGTGGGGCGAGGGTTTTTCTACAAATTTTTGTCTCGTGTATTTTTTTCCATATTTCTGTAGCGGCGGTATAAATCAACAAAGAGGATGTATTATCTCCCGGAACTAGCCCTCTACTTACAAAACAAATGGTATTGAATGTATTGTAATGATTTTGTGTAAAGTTCGTTGAAGAATTGCCAAAGATAAGACATTAAACAGAGAAACGGCAAAAAAATTCATGTGTGTTGTATGGGAGCCCCTCTTAGATATTCTTTTGTTCTGTCGTTTAGTATTTGTTGTTATAGGAGCATCAGAAGACATACATCATAAGATACGTAGTTCATAACATAATTCATAACTTCATCTAAATGTAACAACCATGAAATATATAATTCTTTTAAATAGTTATTTTTCATAACATTTTTCTTGTTAGTGCTTTACTGACAAACAGTTTATGAAATGAAAACTCGTATGACATTAATTTTTTCGCAAAGCGGTCTCAAGTTTAATGCGCGCTGGAGACATCGGGGAGATGACACGTTGCCACCGAGACGCCTCCTTTGCTTGTCATCAAATTAAGTTAGTAAGCTGAGCTTAGGCGGATAGATGATGTTCGAGATCATTAACCATTTTATCGCTTATAATCCGACATCTTATGTAAAAAAAATTACGGAATTCATAAATGATATGCTTATTGTATTCAAGACAAAAAAGGCCTAGGTCGAGATAATTATTATTCAATTAGAATTTTACTTGTACTTTTCGTTTTTACTTGGAATTTTACTTTTGGTGTGTAACGTTTATATCTGTTTCCCTTTTCAACCGACTTCAAAAAAGGAGGAGGTGAGAACCTCCGCCTTTTTTCGACTGTATTTTTTTCTGTTTTTTACCTTGTTACCTTACAAATTTCGATTGAGTGAACTGATCTTGATGATTTCTTTTTATTTGAAAGCTCCCATATTAATTTCATTGGTACTGGACCTTGGGCTCCGGAGATAATTAGGGAGATATTTGAAGCTGGTTTTGTTTTTCGTTAGTAAAATATGGACCTGTTAAAAATTTTACTTATTAAACGGAGTTGGCACATTTCATTTAGTGTTCTAATTTAGACTTACCGCTTGTTGTACCACCGGTTTAACTATCTCATGTGTCCTGTGTTGAAGGAGCTAACTTCGAACACAGGTGGTAAGGCGCGGTACGTAATAAGCCACATATTAGTTCTGATTCTCATGAACTATTTGCGAAGTCCCTCGCGTTCATGGTACCCCTATTTCTTAGTGTTTTGTTACAGGAAAGTTACAATAATGACTCGATTCGGAGCGTACGAAACCTTAGACTACAGTCGGATCGTCCCGTAATGTAAAAAAAACATTGCTTTGGCCGTAGCTTAATCCGGTGTAACCAAGACAAGGGTACACCTGCCGAAGATATTAAAGCAAGTCAAAATTCAGTATCGCAACAAAAATGGATGCACCTGTATAATATCATGAATGCTAGGCATGACTTGTATGTAGCATGTTCTTTTTTTTATGTGCGATGATGGCAAGCGAGCTGGCGGTTCACTTGATGTTAAGAGATAATCGCCGTCCGTTGACATTTGCAACAGCCGTAGTTGCAGATGTGTTGCCAACTTATAATAAAGTATGCTCCCTCCCTCACCAGACCTAACGCAGAAGTATAACACGTGCTTACCGGGACGGACCCGCCCATTCGTGCAATAGCGAAGACCGTTGCCAGTACACGCAAGCAACATCCACCAGATGTTCATTGTCACACGTCAATTGCGGTTAGCTTAAAGCTCCGGTATGTCAGTGGACGTACCCTTTATTTGTGGTCAGCGCTACCTCTGATTTCTCTTATTAATTTTTAAATGTGGAACTATTTCTTATCCTTGCACCTGGAATGTGTCATGTAAGATAAACAACTCGCTGTTAAATTCCTTTGACAATGCAGGCGAAGCCGCGGGCAACAGCTATATTACTAACTTCTGCTCGCGACTACGTCTGCGTAGAATAGGCTAAAGGCGTAACATTCAGACATAAAGACAGATATACATAAAAATATGTATATAAATTACAGCCTATGTGTTATTCAGATGTATGCGTTACCATCGCGACAATAAATGAACTCATGTCTAACGCTACGTGCCAATAATCATAAAAAAATATTAACATTAAACAAAATCCATAATTAAAAAAAATATTATATTTTTCAAACAAACTAATTAAGTAAACAAGAAACAAAATTTGTAACACCCTATACAACTAGCGCCACAGTGTCGTATTACAAGCCTCTCCTTCTAACAGTATGTTCTGTCTCTTTTAAATTCATTCAACCCATTCATATGCTTTGTGACCTTTACAAATGAACTTTACGTTACGCTTTTATAGGTAAGGGTGTTCTAAAATTCTTTGTTTTGGAAAATTTAATCACTCTGTAAATATTGATGTTTAAAGAATTTAAATGTTTAATACAACTTTAAAAACTTATCCCCTATATGTGTGTTCATTTATTGTCGCGATGGTAACGACACGCTGTATATATTATTGTAAAGTTTCGTTAAAATCCATTCAGTAGTATTTGCGTGAAAGAGTAACAAACATCCATCCATACGGTACATATTAGAAAGGAAGTAAGGATATTCTATTACCTATTGCTTGATTATTTTATATATATTATTAAACCTATACTTAAATCCCGATTCCTTTATTGTGAGAAATGAACGTTTTGTAACATAATTTATAATTTTTCTAATAAACATTGAGTTTTTTTATTGATAAGGAATGTAGTAAATAAAGTTTTATGCATTAATTAAATTTACTAAAAAATAGCAATTTAGAATGTGCGACTACTATTCCTTGCTTAAGTTAAGTCTTCTGGATAAGAAATGTTAATTTAATGCGATAAAAATTTATATTTTTACTTAATACTGCTGAATTTTGCGTCTATTTAAACGTCTATTTAGGTAGATTTTTTAAGATTGCTTGTCATCGACCCAACTCTATTATTTTTTATAGTTTGGTATTGCCATCGATTAAATGCTTGGATGCTTTTACCATGTAGTCTACTACGATAAATTTAAATTTAAACTAACGAAAGATGGTGGGATCGTACGGGATATTAATTTCGGCGTCGCAGCGCCAAACGACTCGACGCGGGCCTCCTTGATCCCATCGTTTGTTTTAAATCGCAAATGCGACTCGAAGATTCGGTCTTTGTGCTGCGTTTAATAGTATGCTGTTCTCGTACTCGAATAACGTTGATCCGCTTACTTATATTGTATAATATATGTATTGCATACTAATATATGTATAATATGTATTTATTCACAAAAGAAAAGTATGTTTATCAGTTTTCTAGTACCCATAGTACAAGCTTTGCTTAGTTTGGGACTAGAGAATGTTGTGTAAAAATGTGTCCAAAAATATTTATTTATTTTATTTATTACTTAAATTTTACAACAAAATAAGTTCTTCTCCCTTATTTCTTTGTGAGTGCTAGCATTATGAAACACAGTACATTGTTTCGTCTATAAATTTTATATTTATACGTGTTTAACTATTTATTAAGTAAGCAGTAATAATAAATTTGATCTATCTAATTATCGAATAAACACAGCCTTTATCTGGTCAACTAACTTTATTTATACATGAAGAAAAAAATATTCTCGTGTGATTAAACCTTAAAGCAGACTGACTTACGTGTAGGGAAGTTAAGATTTCGTTATAGATAGGTGAACTTTTCCCCAATATTTTACAGTTTAGCATTTATTACATTCGAAATTTCGATTATACTGGTATTAACAACCGAATAAATTCAAACGCGCCTTCACATTAAATCTCGGTTAAAATTAAACGAGTTAAGCCCGACTGAGTAATGGGCGACAAGCCGAATGCGGCATCTGTTATGTTTCGCCAATAAGCCCAATAAATAAACGTCGATTTGTTCGCTTCCACGAACGGTATTTGACGCTTTATGCATCCTTTTAATAAAGTTCTTGCTAAATCATTCCATAATTGGCAAGTGGTTTCATAAACGATTATCGCAATAATCTTTGAAGAATTGATTACAGTTCCGATTAATATCGATCAAGTCGTAGTTCCAGGCATAGGAATTCGCAAGCCGCATTGATAATTCACTATGTTTATTGTTTTTCTTATTTTATCGACTATATACGCTTAACGTTATAAACATGATTATATAAAAGGAAATGGACTGAAGGAACTAGCTTAAAGAAAAAAAAATAAACCTTAATACCTAAGTACAAACTTCCACGATAATAATGGACGTTAAAGTGTTATGATTAAGTAAGTTCGAACGAGCACAGCGACCTAGAAGATGTATTGTAGTCTCTCCTTCAAGACCATTGCTCCTTTACTGTAGGGTTATATTATCCTGTGCAGTAATTTTACACGCAGAAAAGTTTTACACCCAGATCCAAAATCTTTTCAACATTATCTGTGGGTCACACAACAAATAGTTGTCTCGAGTGTGAATCGAAAATGGGTCGTATTTTCGATTCACACTCGAGATAACAACTAATCTAAATATTTTTTTTTTGTAGCTGATTCCGATATCTAATCCTGAATCCGCTGAACTGAGATAGACTTTACAATTAAGAAGCAATTTAAAAAAATCCGACTATTTTTCTTAAAAAACACTCCGCTGCTTAGACTACAACAATATTTTTCAGATTTACTGAAAGTAGTTTATGTGTTAATCTAGGCTTATCTAATAAGCTATACTGGTACCGAATTTCATCTTAATCTATTCAGCCTTTTGAGCAGACGAGTCGAAGTTCTTAACTAAGATGAACTGTCGCATTTCAACCAAATATTATAACATCAAAACAGTATTTCGCTAAGGAATTTGACTAGATTTGTAGTCATTACTTTTCGATTTATTATTTAGTTATGGTCAACTATTTCAGTACGAGAACAAATTTTCTTCTCTTCATCTCCAAATATTTCGAAAGCTGATTTCTGATAATCCTGATAAAAAAATGTGAATTTCGTCGATTTTCAACACGAGGAACCGTTATTTGTCAAGACGTAACTTTGCAAAATCCAATGTCACGTGTTATTTACCTAACCACGGTATCTTCGAGAAACTTTGCTCGATACAAAATAAAATGGCGCGCCATCGGTCACGATGTGAACATTCGTTAGTCCTTGCACGTTTCGCAAGCCAAGCGCAAGCAAGCCAGGTAACTTGGCATTGGCAAAAGCTGTTAGTGTTGGCAGCCAGATGCCACGTTCGGGAACTTGTGTTATATTTCGTGGTGTAATTACGTGGTGTAATTGATCGGTGTAGACAGTAAAACTGTTAATCACGTTAGCAACGTGCAAAAAAAAAATAACAAACAGAACGGTGGTTGTTTAAATCTCTCTAGCCCTGTTGTTTTAGAGTTGAGTATTGAAGTTATGATTGGTGAAATCAATAAGACAAGAAATAAAATAAAAACAAAAAAGAAGCCTAAAATTTGTTGTATGTTGTAAAGATGTTTTTCCCACAAGTATAATGTATTATAAACGTTAATTAAGGAAGATAACATTTTATGTCCATTATTCGGAAATTTTTACCATATTTCGATAAGTTCACTTTGATAAATGATATTAATAAGAGAAGGATAATGTTAGACGTGAAAAATATCGGATATCGCTGAAGTAACACCCTGACAGCATAAAACATGTTGCGACGTCATTTTTGATATATTTGCTAAGACACCAGCACCGTCATGTTCTTTAACTTAATCATACGATTCCTATCGGCTTCGTAGTATCTATCTAAAAGTGTTATACAAAATTTACAAAACATTGTTATATTTTATTCAATCTTAAAATTCTTCATCTAAAGTCGTTAAATACGAATATATTTGCTTATGCTAGATGATTTCAATATAAGATTTAAACTTAAGCGTCGATCTCAAACATTCAATTTTATTATTATTGCGTATTATATTAATATTCGTTATGTACATTAATTATATATTTTTCAAATAGATTTGTAAAGGCTACTGAATAAAGTAGGGCCATAAAATTAAACATAATCGGTCTTATTCATAATAAGTTATCGGAGGTTTAGAAACTCGCTAAAAATAGATTGTCAAAAAGCCTTATTATTCCAAAGACCAATATACTTATATATTGCCTTATTCATAATCGTTCTATACCGCTAAGACGTTCATTAACTCTCCGATAAAATGTCTCTGATAAAAACAAGCTAGCTACTATAAACGTTCGATAAACGTATATTAGCGAAAAACATGGCCAATTTTGGTCAGCTGATTACTGACGTTTGCTATGACTTCCTTTAAATCATTCCACGCCGGCACTTTTGTTTCATTAGAGATCGTATCGATGTTTTTTTCGTTGATTTTCGATAACACGAACCCGCCAAAACCATCTTTCAAATCTTAGAAAGCAAAAACAGTTTTTACTAGGTAATGCATGCATGAAACAGTGCGAAGTTCAATACAAAATTGTAACACTAACTTTATGTTCATGTAGCTAATGTTCACTACTTACCTTTTTACCATTCATGTTCATTTTAACATTGCAATAATTTACTTATTTTGTTAAGGCCAAAGACTACTAATAAATAACAACAGAAGAGTTGGCACGAATCACGATCAATATGTTTGACACATCTCAATATGCTATTTTTTTTTTAATTTGTAGCGATCCATAGATAAAAAACTCATGAAACCATTCTTCTTTATCATTCAAATTTCACTACTTTTCCACGAAATTGCAACATTATATTCAATAAAGACATTTTAGTTATCGGAGGTTTATCAAATGATTATGAATAAAGATTTTTATCAAACGTTTGATATGCTTAAAAGACTTTTACTAATACAGATTTATACCTTCGATAAGAGTTTTATTATGAATAAGACAGAATAAATGCTTTGTTCCCCTGCCCACCTAACCGAAAATAAATCGTGAGGTGTATGAATTTTTATTATCTATTTATTGAAGCAAGACGTATGTTACTGTGAATTTGGACAGAGTGTCTGAAGTGTAAATTCTTGAAAAATCTATTGGAAAGAAATGAATTATCAATATATGTAACAACATATATTTAATCGAATTTTGTAAAAGGTTTTATAGGCTCGTTAAAATTGTTTATTAATTACTCGTTAAATTTCAATAACTTATGAATAATCAAGAAAAGAAAAAATTTGAGAGAGTTGTAAATTGTTTAATCTATAGCAAGAATAAAATATTTCATTTGTGCGCCTGAAGTACGTAAAATTTTAATGACTCGTTTTCTTACACGCACCTTAAAGTAAAATTTTGGTTTTTCTTTCATACATTTCGAACTTTTTGAAAGGTCTTTGGTCACGCGACAGATTGAATTGTTTTCAATCCTAATATTTACAACGTTAAACATACTATAATAATAAAATATATTTATGTCAATTCATTTAAAATTGTTGATTGAGAAATCCGCTTCAAAGGTTCCAATCAAAATAAAGCTGAAAAGCGGGGATTACTGTCGAGTCTTAAGATTACCGTAAACTTGGTGAAGGATGGATAACATATGCATCCTTCACCAATTATTTAAAATAGAATAAATACTGTCACAGATTTGTGACCTCTGTACATGTGGCAAATCTAAAATTATAAATTACGTAGTTAAAAAGGTGTTTAGTGGCATAGACCACATATTCAATAACAATGTGCTCGCACCAGGAAGTCACCTCGAGTATAAGACACAGAATTCATTTAGCAGATTTTCACGCAGTAAGGTCGTCAGCCGCTTAGCTTAGATTGTAAAACGTCTGGGTGTAAAACCGGAAGATACATGCTCGAATGCCGCAGCGCCCAAAGTTTTCTGATAGTCTAGAAATGTAAAAAAATCACAATTTGTTTTAACACGTTTTTTCAAGCATCCTATTGAGTGCCTTCTGTATTACCGGTTAATTGCTGAAGAAATCTATAGTCTAGAATTCATTTTGTGTTCGTACTTTCTAAGGGTAGATGGGGTTACGATAGCCAGTTTTATTCATAACAATTGTTTACAGATGTTTTGTGACTTGTATAGCATAGTCAATATTGATTGTGTCATGTGATGGTTTAACTATGAGAACGAAGGCTTTATTAATTCTGATTGAAGTTCTGAGGCGGCTGGTGAATGGCGGCAATGCCACAAAAATAGGGCATGTGGCATCCTAGGCTATACACATGCTGTTTTGATATAGCTTTTAGTTTATACTAAAAAAAACGCACATCTTTTGTTAGTTCCTTTGCTTTGTATATTTTTAGGATCTAGCAGTTTTCTGTCCACTATTCGTTTGTTTACAAAATCATATTTTGTTACACGGTTTTTTAATCTTTTTCTTTGTGTTGTAGTATATAGCCCAGCCTATAGTTAGGAAGAAACCGCTTATCGCCAAAAACGTTATATGTTTTAATTTATCTCTTCCTATCCTTACCTACCATGAGTTTCAAAACAATTTTCAGTTACACGTCAGTGTGTTTGTTGCATAATACCAATATATATGCAACATATTGGAGCGTAACGAATGCGGTTACGGGAGCAGCCTGCTACGCCGTAGACGTGGTCATTGCTATTTTGTTATATATTTAGCAAAACTTAGTAACAGTGGTTTGACAGCGAGTATAGGTCTTATTACATCATAAATATACTATTATGGCATTCATTATGTAAAACTTTTCATTCATTTTTTTTAACTCTAGTCGACATACGAGTTTCTTGGTGTTCATTTTTGAGCATAGGTATGTCAGCCTTTGTGGCCCATTTACGTCAGAAATATCGGAAGACAAAATGTTGTTTCGCCTTTTTTCTTTCATGTCGCTTTTGCGATCGGCGCAGAATGTTTTGCCTTGACACTATTTTCCTTTATTATGTTTTGATAGACATGTCGATATTAAAAATAACGGTTACCCTCCTGCGTTGTATGGAAACCAGTTATAAAGCGTGTAAAACTTGCCCAGACGCCGTGCTATAAACATGTAACCAAATTCTAGCGTACTTTCGAACTGTTCATGTGACTGTTACTTAGTACGGCATTATCACTAACTAATAATTTTAATAATGTATCTGTCAATCATGACAAAGTATTTATATTACTATCACTATTTGGATTTTAATACAGCTGTTACTTTTTATGATGATTTAAATTTAAGTCATATTTATGCTCATAACTCTTATTATAACAATTGCTCTTATTATAGCAATGATTAAATCTTTTTGTGTCACTGCATTTTAAATTTATATATTTCATAAAATTAATCTGTTTATTCCATCGATAGTTTAAAATCGCAAATACGACTTGAAGGTTCTGCGTTAGTGCTGCTTTTAATCGGGAACTGTACTTGACTAACATTTTGCTACCTTAATTTTTAGATCAACAACATCTGCTGTCTTCTTATTTACATGATAGTTGCTAACTGCGACCTAGCTCGCGTGAAACTTAATAAAAAAGTTGGATCAATACTTACGATTTTAAAAGTTCATTTGTATACACACTTATTTTAGTAGCGTACACAAGATTGAAATTGCGTAAATGTAGGTCTTAAAAATGCGGTTATGTGTGAATCAAATGATTTTATTAAATAAGAGAAAAGATGTACTGATGACAAATAAATAAGAACAAAAATTGCCCCTATTTTTCTGGTCTTAATTATTTATTGTTTGCACAACAGCAAAACTAACGTATTTCTCATAAATTAAAACATTGGCTAGTAAATATTAACATTGAACCGGAGGTTATTTACAATTACTGGGTTTTAATTTTTTTGCGTGAATCATTATTATTTTTCTAAGAAAATTCATTTCTTATACAATCAGCTATCCGCCGTGAAACTTTCCGAAAAACGATTTCGATTTATGAACAGAATACTGGAGCTCCATTAAATAACAGTTTTCTGTTAATGTTTGATTAACCTAGGTAGGTAGGGCATGATGTTCAATGAAATGAAATTTTTAAATTATATAAAAACATGGAAATAAATAAACAAAAAAAATAGGAGGTATACAATAAAGGTAAGAAAAACTATTCCATTTATCATTTCGTCTCATTGTGAGGTTTGTTTTGCTGAAATAAAAGTCCATTCAGTAATTCTTCTAATCGTAAACGATAACATTTAATTCAAAATTTCGCTTTCATAACTTTCATTGCAATTTAACAACGCGTCCAATCTATGTTGTACCCCAGTCAAAAATATTGGTTATTAATACATCCGTAATCTTATAACCCGAACGCCCAAGCCACTAAGCTAAGCGGTTGACATGCTTCAGCGTGTGAAATTCTCGACGTCTTAGCTACTTTCTTTTTATTGCCTTCACAGCAATGCTCGGCGTTGTCTCATGTGATTCCTAGCATTCACACTATCTATATACTAGAGCTGTCGCCTTTGCTATTTTTCGAATCTAGCAGCAGTGAAATTTTGCGATAGTTTTATCGATACATTTTTAAATACTCTTCACTGTTTAACGAGTTTTCTTAACCCCAGGATTTTAGTACTGTTATTATTGCAATATTAAATAGTGCATATGATATGGTAATCACACTTAAATCGGTGGAAAGTTCTCAAGCGCCTAATTTTTGAAGCGGTTAGGGCCCTGTGTAATGGCCTCTTTATTGATATTAAATCGCTTAGACGTTGTAACCATTTGATGAACAAAACAGTTTGGGGTTCTTGTAACAGTAGCAGTAACTGAGGAAAATCTCCCTTATGTATAATTTAGGAAATTTTGTTATTAATATGCATAAAGTGGGGCCTTATTTTTTTTTTATGGATAGTGTAAATAAATCTTTGTCTTTCTTTTCTTTCTGTTTATAACATTTAGCTTTTTTTTTCTTAAAAAATTGAAAAGTTACAGTCCGTAGATTGTTCAAATTAATTTTCAAGTGTGGAAAATAAAGAAGTCGTGATTTTTTATCGCAGGCGTGCTTAAGTAGATATTAAGAATTAAGTAAACAACAACAGTGACATTATACAAAGTATTATATAAAGTAGCAGCATCATGTTTGTTATAATACTAGCTGCTGCCTGCGACTACGTCTGCGTAGAATAGGCTGAATGCGTAACATTCAGACAGAAAGACAGATATACATAAAATATGTATATAAATTATAGCCTATGTTTTATTCTGACAACTATATTATTGTAAAGTTTCATTAAAATCCATTCAGTATTATTTGCGTGAAAGAGCAACAAACATCCATCCATACATACAAACTTTCGCCTTTATAATATTAGTAGGGATATTAAGGATTAGTAAGGAAGGAAGGATATCCATAGTAACGAGGTATTGTTGATGTACATTGTCTTGTGATAACATTTGTATGAACCTATTACCGTTTACAGAAATATTCTTATCAGAATTCACAATGTAATGCCTTACAAGAAATGAAACAACTCCTATTTTATCAAAAAATTTTGTTGCGACTTAATGGTATATTGAACCTTCAAACGTTGTTCTTTCGAGTCATATTGTTTAATGTTCAGTGCTTAAGTGCTTTCGATGCAATGTTCGTTATTTATTCAATACTGTCTCTGCGAATTCGCGACGCGCTCTCTTTGTCCATAAAGCGTTGTTAGAACTTTCACAACAGCTATAGGTGTTCGGAAGAGAAAGTATTACAAAACAAAGTCGACCTATGTTGTAGCATTTAAAATGTTTATGTAATTCAGCACGATCGTACTCTTTGTATTATGTTTGTATAGATTATTATACATTATACAATGTTTATTTAAAATGTTTGTGTTATTCAACACGATCCTAGTCTTTATATTTAAGTAAGGAATTAAATATCAACACTGGATGGTAATAAAATAATAACAATAATAATTAATAGGTAATAAAGTAATAATTTTAAATGTTGATATCTTAAGTATCCTCCACCACATCAGAGATGCAATAAGTGGGACATGTTCTGATATTAGTAAGGAGTTTTAATATAATATTAGTAAGGATATAATGACTATTCAAATCTCATCTTTTATTTTTTTTTACGTTGTTGCAAGCGAGCACGAGAGGTAAATACCTGAATTCAAAACTGATTACAATCAATTGGAAAGAAGCTCTAAATACTTTTGTTGTCTTTATAGAATAAGAATTTTGTGCCCACAAAACAAATCAGTAAGTCACTCCGATACGATTTCTGTCTTGTATTGGTAGTCACATCTTCATTTAAATTAGTAAAAAAAATATTAAAGGG
Organism: Iphiclides podalirius; assembly: GCA_933534255.1. Lineage (NCBI taxonomy): Eukaryota > Metazoa > Arthropoda > Insecta > Lepidoptera > Papilionidae > Iphiclides > Iphiclides podalirius. The sequence goes on along the minus strand of OW152822.1, from coordinate 4,184,605 downwards.
ATATAAAATATGGAGAGTTTTTGGACGAGATAGAGTGTAGCTATAAAAATTATTTAATTGGTGAAAGAATGTAGAACTACTTAACTTCTATATATTATTATAATTTATATAAGACGTTGATTGTTTCCTTGCCGAAAATAGAATAAATTTTGAAAAATGCTATGAATATTGATTAGTTATTAAATAATACAAAAGTTTATTTGATCAAAAAATTATAAAAGCAAAACTTGATTGTTGAGAGATGACCACAGAATAATTCAGCATAGATTGCTTTTGCTGAATGTTGACTACATGCATTTTTTGGTCAATTCTGGGCGGTCAATTCACGGAAGCTTTACATACAATTTTACTTTTGCAATTAAATTGGAATTTTTCAAGCGTAACATAACTACTCGATTAAAATAGAATTGTTTTGCAGTATTTTACTTACCGGTACAGAACTCAATAACGTTGTGAATAAAGTGGTAGATTGGTTCAATAAAATATACCTACACAGTATAGAATTATAGTTATGTTTCTTCTAATGTAGAATTATCGGTGAAGTTATCCGTAAAAATAGAAAGGATATATGCATACTTGGTTAGTGTGTGTTAACCTATTTACTAGAGAATTCTGAGTTGCAAATATCATAATTGTAACCTTGATCATCTACAGCACTTCTTATTGGAGTCTTGGAAATTAACACTAGCCTGATGTCGCATAGGAGAAATTGAATACTTTTTGCCAATTTAAAAAAAAAAGCCCAATGTCGCTACAATTAGAAAAGAATATATATCAAATTTTAAATTGTTCATAGTGCTAATCTTTGCACTTAAGATTTAATATTAAAATATGTAAGTACGTTTAAGGATATATATGTATTTATAAGGGCAAAAATGTCATGTTTTTTTAATTGTAAATTTTCAAAATAAAACCCGTCATTATTCATATAACATAGGTAGTATTAGATCTATTCCATAGAACTCGCGCATTTTGTCGTGATATAAAGTACTCCATGTAAATCTCGGATTCATATACTATCCCCAAGTCGTTCCCGTCCGTTGTTCCTTTTAGGAAGCTTTTTCGTTTACCGACACCTTTAATTTTGTACAGACAACAAGAAAAAAAGATCTTGTAGTCTTCAGGATCTGCCAATTCAAAGGAAGAAAGGAAGAAATTGATCGAAAGAAATTGATCGAAACGGGGCAAACGAGCAGGAAGCTCACCTGATGGTAAGTGATCACCACCGCCCTTGAACACCCGCAACACCAAAGGACTTAAAAATGCATTGCCTACCTTTTAGGAAAGAGTATGCTAAAATTGCCATCTTTTTTTAGACTCGCTTCGTGCTTCCACACGGAACGGACGTTAATCTGAGCCGGAGGGCCCATGCCAACCGACCCGGAAGCCATTTTGCAACCGTTGTTGCTATATATATTATTTCCTTTACATCTCGGTGTGCACTGCTTGCCTCATCGTTGTCGTGTTTCGCGGTCTACGGTTAGGGAAGTCTCAAGCAAGAAGAGTGAAGAATAATTATAGAAGATAGAAGAAAAGTTACAGAAGAAAGAAGAAACTTTGACCGACTTCCGAGCGGATAGTGTTAGTGTAGTGTTGTGCTCGTAGGCAGGTTCCTGTCCGTAAGTAGAATTCTACACACATTTCTCGTCTCAGAGGCGGCATTGTAATTTTTATCTGTGTGCTTGTTGCATTAGGCGACAGCTAGGTACTCACCCTAGCGCACCTAAAGCGCAGGCGATCAAAGGTTAATTTTAGGCACACACCTCCCTGCCGCAAGGTGGGGAGGCCTATTTAGACAACCACACGCCGGCGGGGCGCAAGCCCCAAAGGCTCAAGCGTCGACATGGGTTCCCTCATAGAGGAATTCCTGCGGGAGGAATGCCCCGAAATATGGGCAAGATATTTGAATTTCGCGAGGGAACGACGCATCGTCGTCGAATTTGCTAGCGACAGTCCGGCTTCACCGGCTGCCGTCTCGCCGCCATCTCCGGTGCCCTCCGCACCAGTTATTGTGTCGCCCTCTGCGACAATTTAACACGCCCGTCGCGTCGACCTCCGCCGCCGCGATCGATCTCAACGCGCCTTCCGCGCAATCCTATTCGGCCCCCTTCTGCGCTGTCGTTCCCGACTCACAATCGGACGGCGGCTCAGACATGGAGGTCGAAACGACCCCCGCTAATAACGCGAACGCCGACGGCTTCACCGTCGTCAAATCGCGGAAAAAGGGCAAGCAACGCCCCGCCACCGACAGCGACCCCGAAAGCGAGGCCGCCCCGTCAAACCGTCCCACCGCGACGCCCGCCAAAAAGGCAGCCGCGTCTGCCCAGTCGGAACCGACTTTCGCCTCCGAGCGAAAAATTAAGCCACCGCCACCTATTATAATACAAGATAAGGCAAAGTGGCACCAAGTTTGTTCGTGGTTTGAACGCCACAACATCCGAGACCCCCGGTCCAAGAATACGCATATGGGTATCCGCGTATATCTCAATTCTTCGGACGACTTCCGTCGCGCAACTAAATACTTGCGCGAAGCTAAGGTAGGTTTCCACACCTACTCTCTACCCGAAGAGCGCAAACTTCGGGTCGTAATAAAGGGCGTCCCAAAAGAGTCGGATGTCGATATGGCTAAGGTCGACATCCGCACTCAGGGATACCCCGTCCACGCCGTGCGCCGTCTCAGGCACCCTCGCACCCGTGTCCCTATGGACATGGTCATGGTGGAACTTGACCCTACCCCGGAAGGTAAGGCCATTTTCAACCTCAAGAGGGTCTGTGGGCTCAGTGACTTAGTCATCGAGCCCCCACGTAAATCGGGTGTTGTGGCACAGTGCCACAACTGCCAACATTTCGGCCACACGGCCAATAACTGCTTCGCTCACCCAAGGTGCGTCAAATGCACCGGTGACCACGGCACAACCGAGTGCACGAGGGCGAAAGATTGCGCAGATCCACCGGACTGCGTAAATTGCCACACTACCGGTCATCCGGCTAGCTACAGAGGCTGCGCTAAGGCCCCGAAAACTCCCGCGAGGAAATCTCCCGCGAAATCGACGTTGCCCAAACCCGCGCCCGTTAAATTCATTCCCGCGCCCGTACCCGTCGTAAACGCCTGGGCGAAACCCCAGGTGGCCGCGCAGGTAACCGCGCCGGTAATCCCGGTCGCCTCACGACCGATCGCGAAACAGCTGCCCGCCTCTCAAACGGCGCCGCGGCCGCAGGTGCAGCCAATTCCGTCAGTTTTCGCGGAAAACAAAGACGACCCATTCGCGCAATTAGCGAACATTTGCAGTTTATTGGATACAATAAATAGACAGGAACTCGCCGTATTGTCCGCTAAATTAGCGGCCGCCACATCTGGCCACGAGCGTCTTAGGGCAATTAGCCAGCACAAAACGCTTGTGGAAGCCCTTTGGGCTTTTACGAGCCAACCATAAAGATCAATAGTCCGCGCAATAAAACCGCGCTCCGCCGCGTCGTTAATTAGACCCATAAAGGCACCTTAATGGGAAGTACAACCGCAGGTAAAACAAAACCTCGGGCTCTGGTTGTTTCGTATTTCAACGCAAACGGCATAAAGGGTCAAAGGGATGAAATCGCGGAATTCCTTCGCGATTATAATGTAGATATTTTCCTAGTGCAAGAGACATTCTTGAAGCCTAGCGTACGCGATCCCAGAATCGCAAATTATAATATTGTCCGCCACGATCGGTTAGCAAACCGTCTGGGAGGCACACTAATTTATTATAAACGGTCCTTGCACTGTTGCCCGCTCGACATTCCAGAGCTAAATCAAATAGAGGCATCCGCGTGTAGGTTAGCGCTCACCGGCCACAGGCCGCTTGTACTAGTCTCAGCCTACCTCTCGGGGAATAGAACCCTCCTTCAAAGCGACCTAGATACGCTTCTAAACTTAGGCCCTTCCGTGATAATTGCAGGAGATCTAAACTGCAAACACGGCTCATGGGACATTAACAGCATCCCAAACAACAACGGAAAGCATCTCTTTAGCTTATCCGATAACCTAAATTTCAGTATAGTCGCTCCCGCGACTCCCACTAGGTATCCTACGGTGGACAACTACCAACACGCGTCACCGAGTGTCCTAGACATAATGTTATTCAGGGAGGTCTCGCTCGACATCGAGTCGATAGAGACAATCCATGAACTAGACTCAGACCACAGGCCCGTCCTGTGTAAACTGGGCCAGAACGCCGGCGCGGTCCCTCCGACCAAATCCGTAGTGGACTGGCATCGTCTTGAGGTCAAACTCAAGGCCTTGGACCCCCAGAACTTAGTAGACTTACCCGAGACGATAGCTACGTTCGATGACGCAAATCCAGCGATAGCGAGTCTCCGTGAAACTATTACTTCCGCAGTCACAGACTCGGAACGGACGGTGAAACTGTCGGGCGACCGACGGTTTAACTTTCCGCCCGACCTACGACTGCTAATTAGACAAAAAAATGCAGCTAAACGCGCCTTCGACCGATACCGATCGGAATCGAACCGTACTCTACTTCGACGCCTTCAGCTAGAAGTCAAAGATCGTGTATCGGAACACCGACATAAAACGTGGGACACTCTCCTAGAGGACATCGAGCCATCGCACACCGCCTACTGGCGGTAGGCCCGCAGTCTGAAAGCAGACCCCCGCGAATCTCTACCGCCGTTAGTTAGTTCTAATAGCGCTTCAGTAGCCCTAGATGACTCCGAAAAAGCCGAATGCCTTGCGGACAACCTAGAGCAGCAATGTACGCCATCGCGCGAACACACCGATTCGGCCCACCTAACGGAGGTGGACCGCGTAATCGAGACTAGGGCTGCGCTTCCACCGGAAGGCGAACCTCTAAATTCAGTGAACCCCGAAGAGGTCCAAGATATAATTAAAAATTTAAAACCAAAATCCGCCCCGGGCCCAGATAATATAAGTAATAAGATTCTAAAAGCTCTCCCTGGGCCGCTTATCTGTTTACTGGCGACAATTTTCAATACGCTTCTCTCCAGTTGCTCCTTTCCGGACGACTGGAAGCAAGCCACGGTTATCGGCATTCGCAAGCCGAATAAACCAGCCAATAAGCCCTCTAGCTATCGTCCCATCAGCCTCCTCAGTTGTCTGGGGAAGCTCTACGAGCGGCTATTGTTAAACAGGCTCAAAGAGCACGTATTTTCCAACGGCCTTCTGCCGACGGAACAATTCGGCTTTCGAGCTAGACACTCTTGTCCAGATCAGTTATACCGCCTAACGGAGCACATCCTAAAAGGCCTAAACCACCCGAAACATATCAGTACAGGGGCTCTTTTCTTCGATGTCGCAAAGGCATTCGACAAGGTCTGGCACAACGGCTTGCTTTACAAGCTGTACACACTCAAAGTGCCAGATAGGCTCGTGCACACCATCCGGGCCTTTTTGTTGAACCGCTCTTTTCGATATCGAGTCGAGGGCACCCTCTCCACAAGCCGCCGCCTCACGGCCGGCGTACCACAAGGCTCCTGCCTCTCACCCTTGTTATTTACGCTCTACACGAGCGACATACCCAGAGACCCCCACGTCAATCTCGCGCTTTTCGCGGATGACACGGCGCTCTTTTACTCAGATCGCAACCTCAGCCAATTAACGACTCGACTCCAAAGCGCCGCCGACCGCCTCGGCGATTGGTTCCGCAAATGGAGAATCGATATTAATCCGGAAAAAAGTATGGCGATTCACTTCACCCGTAGCACCCCCCAACCCCCATCCGCCACACCGTTACAAAGGTCCTCGCCAGTACAGAAAGTTGGGGCAAATATCACTATACGGCCAAACTCTCCCCTGGGAGAAAACGGTCAAATATCTAGGAGTCACTTTCGACTCGCGTATGACTTTCACTACGCACATCAATCAAGTCCGAAATAAAGCCGCGTTCGTCTCCGGCCGGCTACACAATTTAACGAATAAACATAGTAAAATGCCCTTAAGGCACAAATTATTGTTATATAAAGCTTGCGTAAGGCCAATCATGTCCTACGCATGCATGATCTTCGCACACATAAATCCTACGCGCATTGACGAATGCAAGTAGTCCAAAGTAAGTTTATCCGCCGCGCAACCGGTGCGCAATGGTATCAGCGCAACGTCGACCTGCACAGTGATTGCAGACTCCCGACGATTCGCGCTCATTTTAAAGATTTGACAAAACGGTTCTTCGATAGAGCCCAGCATCATCCCAACCCTCTGGTGGTAAGCGCAGCAAACTACCTACCGGACACTAACGCGAACGTTAACAAGCGTCGCCCGTGAAACGTCCTCATCGACCCGGTCGACGAAGAGGACTTAGACACGATGGACCCACCGCCGGGGGTCCCGCCGGATAACACTACACCCACAGTTAGTGTAACAACAATCACACCAGTTCGCCCTCGCCTCCGAGCACGGCGAGACCCACACAACGCGTACACAAGGTACACCCGCGTTCCGGGGCGGTTCTCACCGCTCCCAGCCACCGATTAGCTAAATGCACAGTCGACGACCGTCGGGGTCTCGGTCCGAACCGGCGACCTCGACGGCCCTTAGATGACACACCATAGTAGTTAAACGCACGCATGAGCACATGCGCGACCCTACCCATAGCGGAGGGTCCAAACCCGTGGGTTCTGGCTAGCCCACCGGTTCTGCGTCCGATGAAGCTTTAATAGTCTCGGGACTGAAAGCAAAAACATCAGTTAATACAAGAAGACAAGAAAATTGCCATTCCATTAATACATACAATTTAACCTCTCCATCGCTACTCACACATTAAACTGAGCCGATGTGAAAGTGACAAAACTTCCTAAAAAACTAACCGACTTAACTAATATAAAGATGGTTTTTCCAATATATTTGGATTTCTCTTTACGATCCAATTATTAAAACTGTTTAAAAATACTATTTACGAAACGGTTCAAATCTAAGCCATTTAAATATTTTTAAGAGAATTTTATACGTACGTCAATGATTCACGACCGATTGCCGCTGTAAATTAGCCGATATAAAATTTTTCCAATATCCATTTGCCAGTGATCTGGCAGGCGGGGTGGCTCTGCGCTAGCATTATGTTATTTACTGCGCGCGGTTTGGCGATGCATCTTGTTCCCGTGTACTAGTTTTTACCAAGGTTTCGTCTGTTTGGTATTTCTGTTAGAAATACTAAATATTTTCTAGTGTAGTTAAGCACTTAGTACGTGCGTACTAGAGCCGCCCAGAACGTAACTGCTAAAAGCAAGCTTTATTGGCGGTGTTAATTGTTTATCATCAGTTAAGCGGAGTGCCTCCTGCACACTTAAAATATAAAAAAACCTACATATTACTTGTACATATAAATGCATGCACGCAAACACAATATATATCAGTTGGTCAAAACGTTCAAAAGTAATGAGACTGCTAATGGACTTAATGATATAACTGAATTGTGAATAATAAAATCGATACAAATCTCTAACGCTAATCTCACAGGTAAATATCGGTTTGTCGGATTGAAATTTAAAATTACGTACTACCTTTTGTTCCTACGATAATTTAAAGTCATCGTCTGAAAGATTTGACGAGAATAAAAAAAATTCAAAACCTTAGCGATCGAGATGTAGCTGTAAAAAATTATCATCTTTTCTGACGTCTTTCATATCATATATTATCATCTCGTTTTAATTCCTTGTCAAATTAAATTTTTGAGATAATATTGACAGAAAGTATCCCTTTAATACACTTTTGGCTAAAGCTTAGCTATTTTAAGTAATGTCTTGCAGAATAATGAAATTTATATTATTGTATATTGAAATTAGTAAGTTGATAAGTTACTTTTACTTTTTTTTAGCAAAATGTCATATCTCTGTAACCTCATATTATACTGTTTATTTTGCAGTTATCGATTTCAATGTTAATTTTAATATCAGTAATAAACTTTTCTGTGGCCTTTATTTATTATTTATAATATTTGTTTACAGCCGTTGAGTACCAAGTATAATGTAATTCCAAGGGATATTAATAAAAATAGACGTTGTTGTGTTTGTGGTGATATTCGCTTACCATAGAATGCGTTTATTCAATGTATAACAGTAAAATAAAATTCTTTGTCGAATATGTAATGCGTTTTACAATATACAACAATTTTTATAGTCCTACGCTGAAACAATTATCAATAACGCGGCCAATTCGACATTTTCGTTCGTTTAAAACTGTTGGAATTTTAATAACAATTGTGCCCAATTATGGCTGTATACCGTTATGCATCGGCAAATGTGCCGCTTAAAATAGTTTGAGCCATACAAGCTTGTTGTGATATATGTTTGTAGCAAGTTAAAGTGTGTATATAAAACGGTCGCAATGTTTTGCCGCTGCCAGGAATCGAATCGAACCTTCGGGATTCCTCATCAAGACGCTAAGCTAACCGAACGCCATTGTCACCGCGTGACAATCTCGACATCTTATCTACTTTTTTTATGCACTTTTTGGCCATGGAGGAGCAGGTGATTCTCTAGACTCTTGAATAAAGAGAAAGATGAAACTGTTTATATTTTGACTTTGGTAGGGCTATGCAACAGTTCGCTGTTGCACATTGTGTTAGTACGCTTCGCTTGTGGCGTTGTTTTGTAATAAGACTTCCAATTTTCGATTACCATAAATATTTTCAAAAATTTGTAATGTTTTTTTATTTTCTTACTGTTTATTCTTTACTTTATTACTCGAGATACGAACTTTTACAATTAAAAATCTTATAATAAGTCTTTGTAGTATGACTTAAACACATAATCAACTAGCGGACCCGACAGACCTTGTCCTGTAAACACGGCTGAAATCCAAAAAAAAACCTATAAATAAAAATAAATAAAAAGTTGTAGTGGACCGAAATGTGAATATAAACCATTCTCGAATCGACCTGACGACAAATACAAAATTTCATTAAAATCGGTCTAGCCGTTTAGGAAGAGTTCCGTGACATAAACACGTACAGAAGAATTATATATATAAAGATAAATAATATCAGAATTTTTCAAGAATAAGAAATTAAGCCCTGCTTTGTATACAAATTTTACATAAAAGGGGTATTTTGTATATAAACCTCTACAGTTTTAAGATATTTTATGTTTATTATTTTTTAATCAAATATTTAAGTTAACGTTTAAGCGATGTAAGTATTAAAGATTATATTTCATAGAGCCTTAGCTGCTGTAAGCTGAGATTAGACGCGTCAGAGAAGTTATGAATCTTAAGTATAATTATCATATAAGCAATGGAAAAGCAATTTTAAAATAAACCATTTATTTCAAAAATCCAAATTTATAAAATTACATTTTTCAACCCATTGGTTATGGCTACTTTTTATAATTTTTCAAGGAAGGACATAAACGGATTAAGTAAAATACAGTTTTCAGACGAAATAAGGATTTACAAATTATTGTGTACATTTAGAAAGTTTATATATATTTATATAAAAGTTAAGTTAAATAGATAAAGAGGTTTGATAATGATTTCATGAATATTGTATTAAACTTGTAATAAGAAATATTATCCTCTAACGCAATAAGTCAAACAGTCATCCTATGACACGACGTCATATTTGCCGTCGGAATTGCTTATTAAATATAAAGAAGGTGTCATGTAACACTTTCATTAGATAACACGATAAATGTCAATGAGCTTGGATATAAGTGTGTGTGAGACAAGTCGAAGCGATTTAGTAAAATAATTTTTGGTGAAACAGTACTTATATTGGTAAGCTTATTTTTTCTATGGATTTTCTAACGACCGCGTAGTTGGATCGAAATCGGTAAGTTTATATATATATATATATATATATATATATATATATATATATTATATTATTCCTATCATCGAATGAAACTTTAATCCTAAAAAAATTGCTCATAACAAAAAAAGCTCAGCACATACATCATCATCTATTATTGCTAATCATATTAGGGCCAAATTCCCCTTCTGGATATGATTTCTTTTCTGTGAGAAGATGGCAAGCGAGCTAGCGGTTCAGCTGATGTTAAGTGATAACCGTGGCCCATGGGTATTTGCAGGTACGTTGACGCCTTATAATAAAGCGGACTCCGGCTACCGTACTCACCAGACGAAACGCAGAAGTATAATACTTCCACTTCTCATCGGTCTTCTGTGAGGTCGTGGTTCTATTCTGGACGGACCTGCCCAATCGTGCAACGTTGAAGACTGTTGCGTGGCCATACCACTGTTTATATATATAACATACCTTTGTAAATGAAATGGACTAAGCGGAATCTAAAATATGAACCAACGGTACATGATAATTAAATAAGAAATTCATGCAAATTCGGGAATAAACGTGTATTATTATCAACCGATTTTAATAACGTGGAGGTTCTCAATTCGGTTGTGTTCTTTTTAGGGTTACGTATCCAAAGGTTAAAATGGTTACTAAGACTTCGCTGTCTGTTTGTCTGTCTGTCAGTCTGTCTATCTGTCTGTCTATCCGTCTGTCACCATCTCATGAACCGTGGTAGTAGAGAGTTGAAATTTTCAGAGATGATGTATTTTTGTTGCCACTCAAATAACAAATACTAAAAAAAACAGAATAAAAACATTTAAGTGGGGCGCTCATACAACTTCGTATGCGAGTCCGAATCGCACTTAGCCGGTTTTTATATATGCTACATCAGACCTCCGTAATTTATGAAACAATTTTAAAAATTCCTTTTGCAATGAGTTTCTGTTTGCTCCCTTGCGGTTTCTTATTCATTTCCTCGGTATTGGAACTTAGACTCCGGAGATACATCAAGGAACTCTTCAAAATCAAATAGAATGTGTATAGTGAGTGAGGTATTTGAAGTCAGTTTTTATTAAAAATGTTTTATTAATTGTACCTTACAAACGACGAGTACAGTTTCACTGCAACATTCTGCTGAGTGATTTCCTTTTTGGCATGAACCGCTACGTACTATAATGAAACGGGAAAATATGCTTATTGGAGTTTTATGTTCATGTTCTTTTTTTCGTCTAATTTTTATTGTTCTAAATGATTTTTGTGTACGTTAGTCTGTCTTATGTCAAATAAATCTCTTTCTTTCTTTCTTATTAAGATCACTTTCTTCTGTCTGTCCGTGTGTCACCGCCGCTTTTTTCAGGAACGGGTGGATCTAGCAAGTTTTTTAACTTATACCAGATCGGTGGTTATTATTTAACAAATTCATTATGGCGGTATAATAGTAGGTAAGGAACCCTCGGCGTACGAGTTCGACTCGCATTTGACCGGTTTTTTCCAATAATATATATTTGTTTGAAAGTTCAAAGAATATTTTTAATATATAACTTTAAAACTATATATTTTTGATCCGAGATAAAAGTAAAATACGTTAAAGATTAAAATATAATTAATGAAATCAAGATTTACGGTCCCAATTGAAACACAATGGAGCTGAGAAGCTCCCTGAAGAAATCAACGAATGGGATCAACTTGGAGTTTAACCAAGATGAAATAACTTTTAAAGTAGACAGACAGGCTATAAAGCATTTAATTGAAACGTTTTCAACACAGAACAGTTCAGTTGATAAAGAAGAGCATCGGATTGGGATAATACAGGGGATCTGGCTTATTGTGAATGATAATAGTAGAATAAAAGCATTTTCATCGGGAATTTAAACAGTTAATTATTTAAATTCCATTTATCTTACCTTTATTACAACATACCGTTATATCAAGTGTCAGACATTCTCCCTCGTGCTCGCGTACGATTTGGACAGTTCTAGAGAACAAGAATATCTTAAGGATTCTCCACGATTGTCTCCTTTCAAAATTCCAACTGGTTATATTAAGTCGTAGGATTTCAAGATGATTTAAAACATTTATTTAAACTTTCAAAATTAATAAATTTAGTGAAAGGGTTTTAATTCGCATTATCTTTGCTTTTTGTTTTTAAAGAATCATGATTTTTGTTGATACTGTAATTGAGCCTATGAAAATAAAAATATAGTAGCCGACCTTACAGGCGTTGTCCAGTACACACGTCTTAAATTCGAAAATTTCAAACTTTTTTGAATAACTTTGTGAATATAAACCATTCTCGAATCCATCTGAATACACAAAAAAAATCATTAAAATCAGACCAGCCATTTAGGAGGAGTTCAGTGACATACACACGTATAGAAGAATTATATATATGTAAAGAAATGAAAATAAAATATGTACTGTATGTATTTTATGGCAACAATTATTCGTTATAAGAATCAGAAGTTCAAACAAAATTTGTGATAAGTAGAAGAGGTCCTAACCGCTGGCGCTTCGTTTTTTTACGTGAGAAGGTGGCAAACGAGCTGGCGTTTCACCTGATGTTATGTGATAACCGCCGCCCATGGATATTTGCAACACCCGTAAGGTTGCAGATGCATTGCCACCTTTTAATGAAGTGGGCCCCGGCAACCACAATCAGCTGATGAAACGCAGAAGTATAGCACTTCTACTTCACGTTAGCCTTCTGTGAGGCTGTGGCACTTCCTCAGATGGACCTGTCCATTCGTGCAACAGATAACTGTTGCATTGCCCTATCGGAAGTAAACGTCCCACAAAATTAAGATTTTAATGCTGCACTTTCCGAAAAATATGACCAAAATATGACTATAGTAAAGACGTATGGGTGTTGGGAGTGTCCATGGTCAGCGGTTATCCAGTACCACCAGGTGATCCATCATAATTCCTATAACTTTTGACCTTAATGGAACTAGAAAACATCATAAAAGTGGTAACAGTGCGCTGCTCCTTTATGATCCTGTATTTTGTGTGTTCCTCCATTATATTCTTGAGAGCGATATATGGTGATGTGACGATAATAGGTAACTACCTTACTTATTATTACACTGCAATATTCTTTATTAAAAATTGTCAATCAAATCAATTGATTTATTCGTTTTTCTAAGTTAATAAGTTAAGTCACTGTACTTTTAACATTAATCTTTGTGTTGTGTACTTTAAATGTACGTAGAAAATAAATAAAATAACATAGACAATAAAAACAATGAACTAGCTGGCAAATTCCTATTCCTGGAACTAGATTGTCATTAATCGAAACCATGATCAATTCGTGAACGATAATGAACGCGATATTCGTTAATGAAACAACTCGTTATTTAGGCAATGGTTTAGTTAAAACTTGATTAACAAGCTTCACAAAGCTATGGATACCATCTGTTGAAGCGAACAAATCGGCGTTTATTTATTAGGCTTATTGGCTAAACAACAATCAGCTTGTATTACTCATTGGGACTTAACTCGTTAAATGTAAAGTGAGATTTAATGTGATGGCGCGATATATCCCAGAGAAATCCAACTTGCGACTGCAATAAATGTCAAACTTACATATTTTCCATTCATCAATTACCTACAGTTGTTTTCTATAAATCTGCGATTTTAAATTGAGAAAAATTGTATCCTTTAAGGGGAACAGATTGCGTCATTGTTTATATAATTAATAAACACGCATACAATTTTATCCATCGCTTATTTTACATTTTATTACATTACAACTTTATTACATTACTAAAAAGAAATGAGACTTGTATTAATTTTGATCCTTGCTCAGTAATATGCTAGTAGTAAGTAGCACACTTAAGGGCCGAATACTGAAACGTTCACAACATTGATCTTTGCATACGACTAACGTTTTAGCATTCCCGCACTTGGTGTTATTTCACATTTGCAATAAAACTTTTCGCGAAGGTAAAAGTGATATGAAGCCTGATATGAAGTATCAAACACTAGTCCATATGTCATATACTCATCTTGCTTTTAATGTGAACGTTTTTGTTAAATAATAGCTAGTAGTATAATCCTTAACCTACTAATAGTATATCCTTCAAATACATTTTAATTTTCTTTTATAATTATATAAATTTTCGTATTATAATAATAGTCAAACTTTGTCGTCGCTTTCTAATATATTTACTTAAAGAAAGGATTCTGACTCTTCATTCATACAAATTTAGATTTGTATGAATATATAGTAGATAAAATTGTAGTAGATAATATACGAAGCCTGAAAAGCCCTTTGTTGCAACTTAGCAATGCGCCCAATCGGTTTAAGTAGCCCCTCCGTCAACAGTAAACAGTTCTACAAATAGTATCTATGACGTTATTGTCAATGTGTTGAAACTTGTTATTTAATTTAAAAAATATTTATTCCGTAAATATATTTAGTATGTAAAAATAAATCTACATAACAATAATATTCTTCCCTATATAAACATATAAAGCGTTATTTTTATTAGCTTAAAAAAAAGCTCTTGTTATTTTGCGCGATAAACAGTTCATTTCAATTTTCATATCTTCGACTTTATAGAAACTAGTCTGAAACGCCTAATCTCAACTTAAAAGCTGCTAAGATCCTGGTCAATTAAAGTCTTTAATAATTATATCGCTTAGATGTTACAAATATTTAATAAAGAAAAGAAGTTTAGGATTCTTTAACTTCTTTTCTTTATTAAATACAGTTTCTAAGCTGAATTCCCTTTCAATATTAAATTAATAATCAATTATCATTACCACTTAGGTATCTATTTTGTGCTCAGGCGTTTTTTATTAATGAACGGTGAAGATAAATCTTTGGCGCCTTTCTACAACTTTTGTTAAAGAGAGATAAATCTCGAATGGGTATGAAGAATAAAGAAGAAACTTTTAATAATTTAAAGGTTTTGTTAAGACCTCTAAACAAGAATTTTGAATACAAATAAGTAGATAACTTTCATAATATTACATAATTTGATAGGCATTGGGATACAGTCGTAGACTACGGTATAGATATATTTGCAATGTAGTTTTTCATAAAATAATATTGTTTTGTCGTCAAACTTTGTTGCATATTATTATTACAAACTTTCTACATTTGCTCTTCAGTTCATTGACCCTTCAAGTGATGTTCCTTCGACTCATTTAGTTTAACGTTCAATGCTGAAGTTTTCGGTGGAATGTTCGTTATTTATTAACAGAATTGTCTCTTTATAACATTTTCGCGCATTTTTTACCCGCCATCCATTGTTAGCGTTTCTAAAATTTTTATACATTATCGATAGATACAGTTACAATAAATTAAGACATCTCTGCAATATAAGAAAGAAAGATATAAAGAACGATCGTCAATTAATTTAATTAGCATTCTATTAATTGTTATTGTTCTTTTATTATTTTTTCTGTTCGAAAGTTAATTTTATTCCCATATTGCAACATAATGTTCTTAACCTCTAGCCACTATTACAAATAAATATACCTTGCGGACCGGATAGACGTTGAGAGTACACACGGCTTAAATTCGACAACTTAAAAAAATGTGAATCTAAACCTTTCTCGAACCGACCTGAAGACACACATAAAATTTCATTAAAATCGGTCCAGTCGTTTAAGAAGAGTTCAGTGACATACGCACGTATACAAGAATTATATATATAAAGATGTTAATAATGTTGTTTACATAAAGTGAAGGTTTGAACATCGGTGTTTCACTCCAATCCCGAATACCTAGTACGTCTCCTTTTTTGGAATCGGGGAGGAAATCTTCAAAACATACCCTGTCATCTTACATGGCAGGGTTATGTGGGGTTCTTACCCACTAAAACCCCCTCGGTGGCCACCCTCTGTACGTTTGGGACCCCGGGATCTCCTATTGAACGCACCGGTGTCCCTCGGTACTGGGCGTGAGCACGCCTCAGGGAAGAGTAAACCTTCCCCGATTCCCTCGCCATGTCGCCATAAAACGTTTAACTAATTCAATAAATTTTTTGATTGTATTTCCATATCTTTTATATATTATAGTAATTAATTGAACGATGATTGTCAATACAACCTCAAAAATCTTTGCGGAAGTATTTGTATTTCATGAAAACTTTTTTCACACGACATCGTATTAAAATTTGTGTTGTGATATGAAACAAATATTTTTAATTAAGTACAAGTGAAGACTTAGAGCATGAATTAATGATATTTTTTTCCATACTAAGACAAAAATGTCAAACAATTAAAATACCCAATTAAACTCAAAGCTAAAGCAAAATATTTAAATCCATGGTTTAAAGATTTCTTCTATATTTTCGATATTTTCATGAGTTGTTAAGGTGTTATATTGCTTTGAAATTGTTATTATATCTGTAGCACATACATATACTTCTGAATTATTAAATTAAAATCGTCCATGGAGTAATGTATAACGATATAAAGTTTTAAATCTTCATAAACGTGGTTGATTAACCCCAGCGAGCCGAATGGCTGGACTAGTTTAAACTCAAGTTAATGTTCTGCGCTTTAAGGGAATTTATTGCTCCTTTGACATTAGTTTGGCATTTCACTGAGTCTATGATTCGTCTAAGTTAGTTACTTTGGAATCTGGATACTGGAACTTGATTACCATTGTGTTAAAAACGATTTGAAACATATTTTTAGTGTTTAAAGTGTACATTGTGCCAAAATGTCATCTAAAATAACTATTGTGTCATGAAATTGAAAACGTTGAATAAGTGTTCATTTATCCTAATAAAATAATTTAAAAATGTAAACTGTTTTGCTACGAACATTTTAAATGCTTCTGGTAAAATGTCTTTAAGCACGGTTTTATAAGTAAAACCGTGTAAGTAAGTTAAAGAATTACAGACTCGATTATTTGGTATCTTACTTATAATATTGTTAAAGCGAGATGTTTTTATGTGCCCGCCAAGTTTTATTTTCCATTTAAAGTAAGGTCTACCAAGTCATTTGTAGCTGACATGCCCGTCGCTCGTCTGTCTTTGACACCGAGAGATATTTGTGGGGGAGGCTGCAGCTTCGAGGGATTGTTACGATAAGTAAAATTAATTTTGAGAATATAACCATCATATATATACTGCTAGTGGCCTTGTTCTTGCAACAAATGTTAAACGCTTTAATATAAAATACGTACATTGTATAAAAGCGACGATACTCTACCTATCAATTCTTTAACAAATTTAAAAAAGGCATAAATTTCAGGACCTATGCAGTAAAATAAGTTTAAAATTACTTATTTGTTTAGTAGTGTTATAGTTTTATAAATCGAGCATTAGAGAAAAGTATGTAAATAAGTTTACTTTTAACTCACATTTTTATAAACTTTTGTTTTAATTTTTTTATCGGGCATCAATATACAAAGAATTCACACTATACAATATTCTAACCTTAACATGATTTGCTGACTTACGACTCTATCGACATATAGGTAACTCAAACATCTAAACTAAATTAATGTCATAGTAATGAGAAAGATAATAATAATAATATTATATATGTATTATATAAAATATTTATATATATATATATATATATATATATATATATATATATATATATATATATGTTTATTTTTATCCATAATGTTTATTTTATATATGCAATATATATCTATATCTTTATTTTTATTTTTATTTATAAACCCAACCAGACGAGAAAACAAATGAACATCCCCCCAACAAATAATATTTATATCTATATGTTTATTTTTATTCATAATATTTATTTTATATATGCAATATATATCATATTGCATATATAAAATTTATTATATTTATATTGCATATATGTTTATTTTTTATCTATAAACACAACCAGACGAGAAAACAAAAAAATATCCCCAACATAATAATAATGCACCGCTTTCTGCATTAGATCCTGGACGGAACGCTCCAAACTCTAATGCAGAAAGCGGTGCTCCTCGATACCGCCCGCATCGTCCGCCGGTTTCTCTCCCTTTCACCCTAACCCTCGGCCGTTTGGTCTCCCCTGCCGAGGGCTTCCGTCTGGTTGGGTCCTATTTATGTATGTATTATATATAATATTTAATATTGTATTATATACAATATTAATATCTATATATTTATTTTTATTCATAATATTTATTTTATATATGCAATATGTTTAATTTTTATCTATAAACCCAACCAGACGAGAAAACAAATAAATATCCCCTATAATAATAATAAAAAGCCTGACCCTCTCTAAGGCTGAAACATACCGATACCTGCGTGTGTCACAAAACATGTGTGTCGATGAGGCTGGCATGAAACAGTCAGTTCGTGACGTGTTTTTTGCACGTCTGACAAAGGTGTTTAACAGCCATTTGTCAGGTGTGAACAAAGCGCGCGCATTTAACAGCTGGGTCATTCCAGTCCTCATGTATACCTTTGGCATACTCAGGTGGACTCAAACTGAGCTCAACGCCCTGGACCGAAAAGTCCGCACAACTATGACGTCCCACAGGAAGCATCGTACGAGATCGTCAGTAATGAGGCTGTACCTGCCGCGGAAGCATGGCGGTAGGGGCTTTTTAAGCGCCCTCACCATGCACAATCGCGAGGTGTGCAGCCTCCGTAACTACTTTCTGGCGAGATCGGATGAGGCAATCTACAAGGACGTCATTAGTTGTGATAAAGGACTTACCCCTCTATCCTTAACCAACGAGCAATGGCAGGACCCGGGGGTACTGAGCGTTTCCGACCGTGAGACCGTATGGAAGGAGAAAGAGCTCCATGGGAGGTTCTACAAGGCTCAACACGAGCCTTTCGTAGATACTGTTGCCCTTAACTGGCTACGTTTCGGTGACCTCTTTGGGGAAACCGAAGGTTTTAAAGGATGGCACCGCCGACATCTGTCGAGCTTGTCGCCATCCCGGGGAGTCGCTTCGGCATGTTATCTCCGGTTGTTCCGTGCTTTCTAACTCTGAGTATCGACATAGACACAACCTAGTAGCCAGAATCCTACACCAGGAGCTCGCTCTTAAATACGGCCTCGTGGATCGGAAACTGCCGTACTACAGGTACTCTCCGGATGCCGTGCTCGAAAATGGCCGCGCCAGGCTCTATTGGGACCGGCCCATCATGACGGACAGGACGATTGTCGCGAACAAACCTGATATCGTGGCGATGGACCGGGCACAGTCGCGGGTATTTTTGGTCGACATTACCATTCCATATGACGAAAACCTCGTGAAAGCCGAAACATATAAGAAGACAAAGTATCTGGACCTGGCTCACGAGGTGACCGACATGTGGGGTGGTACGCCGGCCTAAATTATCCCGATAGTCGTTTCTGCCAATGGGTTAATCCCAATCAGCCTCTCCAAACATCTGAGGCGACTGGGACTCCGGGACGGATCGCCCAAAATAATAATAATGTATTTATTTGCGAAATATACGTTAGGCAGAAGTTGTACAGTATAGTAATTTTTAGTAACAATGTTCGATAAAATTGTACATTATTAATTTACTGAATAAGTTTTAGATATTAATTATTAATTTAAGAAAAATTCGTTTATACTGTAATAACATTTTTCTGTTCACATGTCGCGTAGTTTTTTCTTAAATAGATTTGTGTTTAATTCTTTTATTTCTTTCGGGAGCCTATTATATATTTTTGGTGCCATGCAGAGTATACTTTTGCTCATAAGTTTAGTATTAGTTTTAGGTAAACAAAGTTTGTATAAGTCACGTCTGCATATAGATATAAACTATAAAACTTTTTTATAGACGACCCGAAAGATGTAGTGAGTAGTGTAGGCAGGTACAGCACCTGCGCAACAGTGTGGGTTAAATCCCTACTGGAAAAATATTGTGTGCGGAACATAGTGTTTTTCTAGTGTCTGGGTGTTTATACGTGTATAATATATATTTATTTTCAAAAGAAAAGAATGTTTAAGTATGTTTATCAGTTAGCTAAACACAATATATACTATGGGTACAAGCTTAAACAACGCTAATAAGTTAAGTACAAGCGTTGTTTAGTTTGGGGTTAGAGAACGTTGTGTAAAAATGTGTTCTAAAAATATTTATTTATTATAGACAAAATTCTTCACAAATTTATTGGATGATGTAAACATATCCAAATAACTGGATATGCTTATGCGTGAGAAAGCTTCGTAGAATTATTGGTGTTAGAAACAGTTTCCACTCTCAATAATATTCTCTTTTATTATTCTATTTTTTCCAATTCCAATAAACGCTAGTTTAGATTAAGAATCCATGCAATCACCACAAAACCCTTACTTAACATACTTCTGCTGATCACGTTGAGATATAAGGGATAATAAGTGTTTTATGGGTCGGAGATTTTAGACAGACTCTACTAGTAGTGTAGAAAAATTAAAGCCCATGAACTTCAGTAATTTCTTAAAAGATCTCGTTTATGGCTTTAGTTTAAAATCTTCAAGATCTTGAATAAGAGTACAGTTGAAAAGGAAAGAGTCGGCTGATACATTTGCAAATATTGCTTACATTCAGGAAAAGTGTATCAAATGTAAACGTGCCTTAATTTCCCCGAAAACATGCCAAGCTGCAGATATATATAATACACTGCTTATATTTATTTCGATTCAATATCTTGCCAAATTTTATTACTTGTTGAGTCCAATTTCTAAATTCATTGAAAACACCAGGTTTTCCCATTGCCTTCGCTAATTCTGCGTGTGGACACTCCTGTTATACAGTCAAAGCGCTGCATAGCATTATAGTAAAAGACACAACTTTAACTAGGTTTGCAAAAGCGGAAACTGAATTGGTATCACGAATCCCTAATATCTGGAGAAAGGAAACTACTAGACGAAGCCAAAACCTAAAACCACCAAAACTATTGGAAGTGAGTAAACGACGTAGAATTACTAATGTGAGAAGCATTTTTCCTGCTATCACTATAGATACTGGAAATTTGAGATACAAATTCAGTCTCTTCTTGCGCATACCATTTGAAAGTCGAGGCTCCTACTATACACAGTATTTGTACTATTTCTTTATAGTCTTTAAAGAAGTTTTGTAGATAACATCTTTACCATTAGTAAGACTTTATTTTTACCTCGCTAGGTTTATTAGAATAATTGAGCACAGAATAATTATGACCATGTTATAATTATTCTGTGCTCACATATGATAACAGTTCTTCTATTTTCAAACTGTAACTCGACATTTTCGTAACCACCGTGGTGTTTCCTTTATCAGAGTAGAGAACAGTTAACATTTTTATGGTTCCGTACACAAAGTGTATAACGGGACGCTATTTCTAAGTCCCATATAAGGGACATGATTTTTTTGCCGTTTTCATAGATAATGGTTCCCCTTGATAAAAACCCTTCGTGCGCGTTTGTAAAGCACGTTAAATTCGTCTTTTGGAAGGTATTAGAAGGCTAATAGAAACTTATTTGCTCATTCACTCTATATATTTAATTTCTTAATTACGTTTGAGAAATGATATTAGTAAGGCATATTTAATACGAATACCTTCAAGGTACTCGTTTTAAATATGCCTTACTAATGTGCTCTTGACGATTTTATTCTCCACTAATTTATCTCTCTGATTACATAGCACACTATGGTCATCACATAGCGAGCCTAGATACAGAAAGAACACCGAAGCTTTTGCGCGAATCAATTGAAAGACTTTGGGAATTAAAGATAAAATTGCAAAGAGTAATTGCAAAATATTTTCTCTTTTAACGGTTGTTCACTTTAAAATTTTTTTTGGATAAATATTTTTACGTTTTTTTTTTTTTTTGATGAATGAAAACAAGGAAACGGATAAGTGGAAGGTCTCTAAATTGTATCGTTTTGTCTCTCAAAAAAATTAACATATCCACTATAAAAAAAAATGAAAATATTTGTTTTATAAATATATAAACATTAACATATAATCATTAAAAATTAAGAGGTCGATAGATATGTTAGCTATAGCACAGTTCGTGCACAGGTATTCCAGAGCAGAATAGGTAAAAGATACCGCTGACACACACTCTTTGTACACACAGGATGCATAGAGCGCCCCATAGTTTAAGATGAAGTTCTTTATCATCAAGCATCTCCACTTTTGGACAGGATTGATGAGGATGAGAAAGAACTGCCAAGCCTGCGCTGATTATATAATTACCCGATCCTCTCCGAAGATAGAGTAGAGTATATAGAGAGTTATATATAGAGTATCCCTAGAGTTTCCGAGGATGGCAAACGCTATCCTTGCTCATGTTCAGAGTTGGAGCGTAAGAAAGAAGTTGAAGTTTGCGCCAAGTAAAACAAAAGCTTATGAATATAATAATAAAGTTTAAATACGACTCTAAAATTGTACGTATGTATCAACAGTATAGCCTTACAACCCTCAAAATTATCGCATTTAGCCATGTGCTTCTTCCTCAACGAGTTCATGGACTTTACATTCCTTGATATGTTGGGACGCTTCCATGTGTTTGCAATCCTTACTGGTTAACCTGTTGTCCACTTCCTCCCATTCTGGGAGTAGTTTCTGCCGTTAAACCCACTATCAATTACTATCAATACTTTCTGCCGTTAAACCAGCCACTATCAACGCTCCTCGCTCACATGCTCTCAGACAATATTCTTTTTGCGCCTATCGAGTCCTTTTATGTCGGCGTACTGGATTTAGTCCGGGACTCCAGTTTTGACATGGCAAATCTTACCCCACCATGATGACGATGATTTCACATGCAAGCGTAAAGAAAGCAAATGAGCAATAGCGACAATGAGAGTGAAACCGCCCACACCAGCCGTCCTATCGCGAGTCCCTTTAAAAGGCGGCCTGAAAATATTGGCCCCAACATGACATAAGAGTTTCAAGAGATAGCAAATCCCAACATCCGTTCCCAATAATCATACAATCAAATCCAAATGTAATTGCATCTCAATTTGGTACGAATGGCACAACTTTCAAGGTGGTAGGGCAATGCAGCAGCCTCGACTGTTGCACGAATGGGTAGGCTCGTCCGGGTAAGTACCACGACCTCACAGAATATCAGCGGAAAGTGATGGTATAAAACTTTCGCGTTTCGGCTGGTGAATGAGGTGGCCGGAGCCCTATTTTCAAAAGGTTGTCAACGCATCTGGAACCCATGTCCATGGGCGGCGGTATTTACTTAATATCAGGTGAACCGCCTGCTCGCTTGGCAACTTTTTAACGTCCAGTTAGAGAACACCCATCAGCACCAACATACTATATACATAATTATAACGCACCCAGACCCTTTAATCAACGGGCCTAAGCTGCTGATATTCTCACATTGAGAATCTTGATATGTATGTAAGATACTTACAATTTATTTTAAAACTAAGTACTTCCGGTTACGTTGAAAGTTTGACGACAAGAAATGGAAAATAAAATGTTACATTAGCCTCACTTTACCACAACGCTTACATTTTAATTCGGTATTCAAAGTTCAAAATTCAAATATTTATCACTGTAACTGCATACCTTATTTTATTTTACGTGCTATCTAGCAAGTACGAATGCAGAACAGCGGTGATAAAACGTACAGAGAATACTACCGGTGTGTAGAACGACCTCCGTATAGTAAAAACGTGAGACAGTTGCGAATGGTGGTTTGTTATGATGACAGAGCGATGGGTGACGTCACCTGTGAAAACTTATGTACGTGATCATTTTAAATAAACTGACGTATCGTAAATAAGCTGCCCCGTGTTAATATGCATATTATGAAATGTTATTATAATACAACAAAACCATTATAAACAATAAGCCTATCATATTTGAATTTTTGTTATATTATTGTTTATAGTTGGAAAATCCACTGTTCTATCTTTTAGTCGTTGGTATGTAAAAATTATAAAGTAACAGTATTAAAATTTATGGAGAAATAATCATTATAAACTTACTGTTCATCGTGATGGAAATGGCTTGTGACCTTTATGTGCTCTATTAGAAAACAGGAACAATGTTATACTGGTGGTATTGAGAGTGGTACTTAAAAGAGAATAAGTGAAATGGGTTAAAATTTGTTTCCATTCAGTTTAATAAGATTTCTTTACAATTAAACACATTGAAGATGATGTGAATAATCCCTCTTTGTAATAAATATTATTTAATTCGAACTTAATGCATTTATTATTGTCTGTGGTCAAACATTATATTTGATTCCTACATTCATTTATGAGTGCCTTTAAACAGACAGGAATTTCCTCACAGGTATAGTAAGGAAATGTCAGCAAATAAAGTAAAAAAAAAAAAAAAAGAAAACCAGAACCCTTGGCACAGGCGGAGTTAAGAAGAGACAATTACCCCCTTGAGCTTTCAATCTCATGAGATGATTGGATACAATGTAGATACTGCAAGATTTGGATCCATGGAGCTTGTGCCAATTTATCAGAGGTGTCAAAACAATATATTTGCTATTATTTTCTTGTATAAATGTCCATACTTATCCTGACCGGTACTGGAAGCCAATTTTTTGTGGTTGTTTTTAATTCAATAATTTAATTTTAATTTTTTTATTTACAGCAAAGGCTTTACGCTTATTAGCAGGTATTAAACACGGACCTTAAGGATTTTTGTTTTATTCGAAATAACCGTACAGGTGACGGTACTGCAGGACTCTCCCCTAATATGTGTTTTTTGTTTGAGAGTATTCAATACCTACAAAGTTGTGACATAGGGTTTTTAAAGTGACCATTCACTGCATACTTCTTTAAAAAATGTGACATGTCAAGTGACGGTAATATTTATTATCTTAGATTGTTACTTAGCATATAGCTATATAACCTTAGTCTATAGTTATGTGTTCCTGATTTTAATCACAATTTGGCAGATAATGATTTGTTGACAAGTATCTCTATTGATGTGTTTCTTCTGGTATAAATAAAAGCTCTCGCCCCCGCTACCCACGTGAAAAATGGCAAGATAAAATAACTAAATTATGAGATACTACCACGATCGAATATTTCAGTTTACAGTATTTTAATGGCAAGTCTGATCTTTTATTAAAATGATGCCAACTGTGTGGTTTCACGAGTTATTTTGGCAGCTTGAAAGTTCACAGTTACTTGTTAATTGTGTAAACCAAAAGCAAAATGTTTGCCAAATTACTGTGTAAATCTTTAATACCAAGTAATTGTTATACTGTTTATTTTATTAGTAGAATTGATTATCGCAAAAAAATAAAATAAATGAGGCATCAATGGGTGTTAATAACAGTAAAATAAGAAAAGTAGTTAAAGAATCTATTTACTGTGTAATAGAAATTAGCTTTACTGTTTATTGTATATTGAATTCTTATTTTTACGCGAATACTAAACGTGGCTTAATGCATTTTAGGCTATTTTAACAATTTAATTTTGATTTTTAATTCCCACCGGAGAGACTGATATGTATCACGTCTAGATGTCAAAGTTAATCCGGGCTATATTAATAAAATAAGTGATAGTTAAACGCGATAAATGCACCGCGTAAAATAGTTGCATTTACTGTTTTTTATTTCGTTGCAGAGAGACAAAATTTTTCTGACACAAAACAGTGTGATAGTTTTGAATCCATTAATGTTGAAGAAATTCATTTACATATAGAATTGACATATTCTAAATCAACTTAACGGTAATATAGTTTTAGTCTGAATGCTGCAATTCATACTGAATTAAAAATTTTTGATAATAAAATTAATATCAAATTATAAAGTTAAAACGAACGGTAGTAGCGACGCCTACGACGTAGCAGCTGCGTTCGTAACCGCATTTGCTGCGCTCTAACTTGCGTTTCAAATGTATCAGTGTCACACAATACATAAGCTGTTACGTCATCGGCTATTGCACCATAAATCTTTTTTCTATTTTAAACGATTTGAATATCAAATCTATTTGTATACAAGTGAGCATGCAGCGTCAAAATTTCATGTGTCATTAAGATAACCGGCACGCAGATACAATTATTTCAGTTGAAACAAAAAATTATTGAGAGCTCAAGATTTTAACGTCCGGGCACGTTACACAGTGCTGAGTGATTTTATTTGTAGATAAATTTTCGCTACGGGATTCGAACCTGCATCTTCCGGATGAAGCACCCGAGAGTTGTCACCATTGAGACGTGAAAATCTGGACATCTTGTTTAATACGGTTTTTTATATTTCTTATGACGTTTGTTCTTTATAAGAGACTACATTCACATTTTTTCATATTCTCGCCATAAATAACATTAACCGTGTTCTTTCATTTTACAAGAGGTGGTATTGAACTTCTCCGAACCAACGCGCCAACGTGACTGCGCGCCTCATACTACAAATAAAACCAGTTCATTTTGTTTAGGTACATTAGATTAAAAATACCATTCTCTTTCATGAATTCTTACCTTTGACGTTTTGATATATTATGTATAGGTTATTGTTCTTTTTAACTGTCTTTATCTTTGTGATGTTCATGCCTAATTACTTTGTAATAGTTACATTGGTCATAGCAGCTTGAAAGTAGGTACTACAACTGTATTATAGTACAGTAAAAGAAGCTACTTAAAAAGAAGATAAGTTTTTATCGTTGTCTATCTCTCATTGTTATGCTCATTGCTCTGAAATGAGAATTTCAATTTTTTTTTTCAAAATTTATAAAGCGCTCAGTTACCTATCTGTTCCCTTTAGTAATCCCCCGATGAAACGTAACAATATTTATCCTTTGAAAAGATAAAGGAATAACCACGAAAAGAGCAAAACCTTAATCTGTATAATTTTATGTTCCATTCCCAACACTTTCAATTCAATCGCGTTCAAGCTGCGGTGTTCTTTTTGTATATCTACCTATCTGGCTCAAAGTGAATGGTGAAAATGTGTACCTAATGACTCCGTGGCAGTTTTTGTTTAAATTTACACGTGTTTTTTGTATATTATGTGAATTTCCAATGATGCTATGTTTGAACCATTTAAATTGTGAATTTGAGCTTATTCATTTCTGAAGGTAATACATTAAATTTATAGAAGGTTCCTTCCTATATATATCCGTTCCGTTGAGCCAGGAGACCTCACGAGGGCACTCCTTAATAGTTAGTAGTACGGACACTAAACTTTATATATAGATCGTTGCAGTCCGGATGTTCCCCTCATGGGGGTACTTCACCACGATTAGTAGTAGGGATAGAAAAGTTTGTATATGCGTTTCATTTTATAGCTCAATATGATTTTGCTCTCATGCTGGCACTATAAAACTAATGTTACAATGTTGCGTCGTTTGTTTTGTAACTGTGGTTACCGGTTCTCAAATTTTTTGTAATAAAATACCACTTTGACACCTGTCCAGACACATGGTAAATAATTTTGAATTTAAAATGGAATTCGATAGTTGGGTACATGTAATGTTCAACCCCGAAAATTAAAGGGTTGTACATATTTCTTTTTGGTACATTAAAATCCTATCTTTAAAAAGTATTTTCGAAATATTTTATCCTCCACATGCTCGTCATTATTTCATAACTATTTCTAAAGTCGTAAATTTTTTTTCCCTTGCACTTTAAATTTTATTTTATATTTCAATATATATATGTATATATATTAAGTAATAAGATTCTAGACAAAATTCTTTCAATTCTATAGACCTTCTATAGACTTATAGACTTTCTTGAATAATTTTTCTACCAAACTGCGGTAATTCGTAGACGTTTCTGCATAAATAACGATTATCACACTTTAAGTTCTTCTGTGTAGTCATTTAAAGTTTCTACAACTAATTCAACTAAGTTTTTGACAAAATACTGATAGCATTGAACTGCAACAAACTGAGAAATTGTTATGTGTAATTTATATGCGTAATTTATTTCGAATAACCATAGGAAAGTTGTGATTACGACCTTAATAAAAACCTTAATAGTATCCAATACCTAATACGTATATTTAAGTTTATTCGCCTTCTTCAGTTTTTATACAATTAATTAATTATTTAATTAGAATGAAAACACGTTTCGTTATCTCGGAATTTACTTAAACAAGTTATTTCGGAATTTACCTAAGAAGACCTCCTTTGCGATTAGCAAGATATTAGGAGAATATCTTTTTTAATTTTTGAGAAATCCATGACAGAAACCCGAACAATTAAAAGGAAAATGGCAGACTTATTTTTGCTGTTTATTCATTAAAAATTAAGCCTCCTCTTGTACGCGGTACTAGGAAAATTTGATAAATTACACTGGATGATACTTCCTTTACTCGTTTCTTTCTCGGTCTAATGCTTGACTTAAATGTTAGTTACTATTTTAATATGAATTTATGTAAAAATATTATTTGTTATTTCAACACCAAAAATACCTTAATTTTTAGGCTCATTAAATTTTGAATAATACATTTATTACATGTGATTTATTTATACCTACAATTAGGTTATCGCATACATAAAAACTCAATGATACCCTCATAAGTATCACAAAGCTTTTTGAAAGTTGTTCTTTATGATGCAGTTTTCAACGTGTTGACTGATTGATGACTCCGTGGCGCAGTCGCCAAGGTATCGGTTTCAACGTCGTGGGTCGTGGGTTCGATTTCTATACGGGACAATGATTTGTATGATCCACAGATAGTTGTTTCGCATCTGGATGTTTGTCCTCGTGAATTTTTTGTTTGTTAAACGTCCTTACAACACAGGATAATGTTATCCTAAAGTAAGGGAAATGTTTTTTTAAAAAGAAAAAAATATATATATATCAGTAACAGTAATGGGCGCTCATAGCTTTTTTGGTGGAAAATGTTTTTCAAATTTGTTTTAGAAATTTTATATAGCGGTTTACAATTTAGGAAATTGTTTCCTATATATAAACATTTGTTTTTTATTATAATTGGATGGCAAACGATTAAGCGGTTCTACTGGTGGTAGAAGTGCTACCGCCCGTATTTTGCTTTTCATCTTCTGTGTCTTACTTTTCTGATAAGGTGGCCGCTTGGTCTATGCGACAAGACCAAAAGAACCTGTACTAATATTTATGTTTAAGTACATGTCAGGAACACATTATCCTACGATAGCTTGTAATTTGATATTGCAGCGTACATACAGTCAAAATTATATGTATATATCGGACGGCATGTTTGTTTCCGACATTTGATAGGCTTCATGTGAGACGTTATCAGAGCCAGCTTCTTCTACAGACACTGTATTGCAAAATGCGTAGTACTTTATGCGCCGAGATAGCAATAAAACTTTAGCTATAGCAAGGGTTGAAATTAACTTTGAGAACGGTAAGGATCTCTAAACTTCATACCAACTTAGATATTTGCACCATTCACCAATTGTTTGAAGCAAATTATATAAAAATTTTACAGCTCAAAAATACCCGTTACTTTAATTTCATTTAAATATAAAATTAGTTACGAACCATACTAAAAATCAGGCATTAAAATTCTTCTTGTTGTACGGTACGTTGTAGTGGTTGTGAAGACAGGAAATGCCTTGAAAATCGTGATGTTGTGGAACGCTTGTCATCGAGGTTGTGTAGATGAAATTTTTGGTTTTGGCGAGATGTCCGATGGTGAAATTTAGCCGCCGGGATCAACATAACAATGCCTTGAAACACTCCGTATACTTGGTATAATGTCTATTGGTCAATTTGGGAGGTTGGAACTTATCGAGTCTGGAAGCGATAAGATTCTAGAAGACTCTTGAAAACAGCACATACACACGCGGCTCTGAAGAGATCGGACTAAAGTTCTTCATGCGAGTGTTATCACCTTTCATGAAGAACAGCCCCACCACACTTATGCTCCATGACTCTGGTCTAGCACTATCTCGAAGGTCGGAATTCAAGAGCTTCTGAAGTCTGAGTCAACAAAAATAAATAATTGCCAAATTTATATTTTCGCGAAAACTTGTTGGTATCAAAATTTGCATTTTATTTCAACATTATTTATTTTTTGGAATGTTCTCTTTATTTTTGTTGCTAGACCGTGCTTTTTGCAAAACATCGTGGGAACTACCCTATAGGCTGTGGGTCAATTGGGAACAGACACTACTATTTAGGTTTTCGACTCAAAACCTATAGGGTACTTCCCTTTGACCTAAAAATGTCAATTTTGGTTAAGCCTTTAGTATACTTACTCTCTAGAAACGGTGTAAAGATATGAGGATAGATTAAGATATGCTTTGCTTTAGCTAACGTGTTTCCTTTACAGCAAGCACACTTTCCCTAAATGATAATTTTACAATGAACATTTGAAAACTAGAGATGTTCTCTTCGCTGTTGAAATTATATTTTTAGAGCTAGTTAACTTTATGTAGATAACGGCAAGTGTTGCTAAAATAAAAAAAAAAATGTGTGTGTGTACTAGCGTACACTCGTAAGAAGTGAAACTTTTTTATGACGTTATTTTTCAAAAAATAATTTACTATATGCAACTTTACAGAAATTGGTTAAATAAACTTAAATTAGATAAAGTTTAATAAAAGGCTTTTATTATCATAGACATAAATACAAATTCTACATTTATTTCATTTTAGCTTTGTATAATATTTAGTTACATAGGTGGCGTTAGTAATAAATTAAAACACACTATGGTTTGACCGTTGTAATTAGTATGAGGGTCCGCAAAAATTGTTGATTAAAAAATTTGCAACGTGAACCTTGTTTATTTCAATTAACCTCACGGACCCAAAATACAACCGCTTTGAATTTGTACATGGTCCTTCGTTGCCGAATAGTCAGCCAGTGAGTAGAAGGCAGACATTCGACTCGCGCGCGAGTGGAGAACCGAACGTTGGATCGACGTCGCAACCGCAAGTTCCAGGAGCCGATCGAGGTTTCGAAGAGCATCATCGGTCAGCTTCAGATTGTGTCTTCGGTGGAAGGCGCAGTCAGGTCACGGTGGGCGGTGCCTGCCTTTGGAGAAGAGGAAGTCGACACAGTGTCGTGCTCTGAAGTATTAGAGCTAGCACTGTCATTACTACAAAGATTATTATTGAATTTCATTAATTGTAATAGAATTATTACTATCATTGATGTCGTTATTATATATTTGTGTTATTAATGGCTTATGGTAACTGAAATACGAAATATATTGTTTACATTTTAGAATTAGAATTAAAATAAACCCTTTGATTTTGCTGATCACTTGCTATGAACACACAAAGGAACTAACGCCATCTAGCGTCAACTATTAAAACCACTAAAGAATAAAGACGACATAAAACCCCCTATTCAACACTAGATAGCGTTAGAGGAACATTTTAAGATAAAAAAAAGATGGCGCGTAACGGAAAAATGTTACACTAAATTTTTTTCCAACCCCGATAAAGAAGTTTCACTTCAACAAAGTAGTCAGACGTCGAGCTTTTGGGCAGTGAGATTATTAACCTCAGCTAGATGGCAAGAGTACCTGGACGCGTAGTCCGGAAGTTGTAGGTTTGAAACCTGTCAGCGGAGAAACATTTTCGGACAGCTTTATCAAAACATTTTTTGGTTTCATTCATACTACGAGTAAGCGCAGAAACTAGTACTAAACACTAAAAAATGTCGTTCGGGCAGTCAGTAGTCATAATTTATACGCCTTTCGTATTTAATAAGAGTAAATGGAAGCTTTGTCAGGTCACGTAAGATGATCGCTCACGTGTTTAGCACTCTGCAGGTAAAGTCATCCAGCTCTTTGTCTTCATAACAAACCCCCATTCACAACTCTCTCACGTCTTTGCTATACAGAGGTCGTTCCCCACGGCGCTACTATTCGTTGTACGTTTTATCATTATTATGCATTCGTTCTAGCCAGACAGCACGTAAAAGAAATTAAGGTGTGCAGTTACAGAGATAGATATTCGAAACTTCAAATTTGAATACCGAATTAAAGTGTAAACCTCGGTGGAGTCTGGCTATTGCATTATTATTTTTCTTTTTTAGTATAGTATTAGTAAGTATAAAATGCGTTTTGGAATATTTTTAATAAGAGGTCATATCAAAATTGTTATGAGAATTCTGCCATTCATTCCTACATGCGGTAGCGTTGAAATTTGATACGAATGATGATGTGCCTTGTTAAGCAAATGTAACATTTCTTCCTTATATAATGTGATAATGCTGTTTTAATAAAATATATACTACGGTTAAATAAATTATTTAATAGGTTGAACATTTGCTTTAGCGGTCTTAATTTTTAGTTTATGTTACTCAAAGGCGTAACGCCTTTGAGTAACATAAACCTGTATTCTCCACCACCGTCGTTCGTCACCAAACTGTATTCAATGTTGTGTCATTCAATGTAAGGTGTAATAGTTAAAGTGTAAAATATTTTAACTGTTGTGGGGCCACGCAACAGCTTCGGCTGTTGCACGAATGGGCAGGTCCGTCCGTAAAAGTACCACGTCCTCACAGAAGAGCGGCCCAAAATGGAAGTGTCATACTTCTGCGTTTTGTCTGGTGAGTGAGTTAGCCTGGGCCCGCTTTATTGTAATTGCAACGCATTTGCAACCCTTAGGGTAGTGCAAATGTCCATAGGCGGCGGTTATCACTTCATCAGGAGAACATCAGGTGAACCGCCAGCTCGCTTTCCACCGTATCACATAAAAAACATTGTGGCTAACATAAGATCAATTAATATTATTAATTTTTTAAACCAATACGCCCCCAGTCTCAAAGAAAGTAAAAATAGATATGAAACAGGCTTTTTTTCTGAAAACGTTTTTCGAGTGATTTGTAATGTCATCTAAACAATTCTTAGTAATGCCGAACTTTTTAATATACCTATAATTCGTAACGACAAGGGGATATCGCCGCTGTAATGGAGAATGGCATTAATTTACTAACCTATCTTTACTCGGGCTCTCCGTAATGTTTATATTTTTCTGTGAAGGGAAAGTGGGTGCCAAATAAATTTTTAAACTTTTTGCGCTCATATATTTTCAAATTGATTAGATTAAGCTTAGTGGACAAAACATTTGAAATTAAGGTCCATTTATTAACAAAGTTTTAAATCTTGTGTTTCTGATGAAACTATTGCAGAAAATAACACTTTATAAATTGATATAATTAAAAAATATAATAATGTTTTCTTCTCTTCCGCGTTTGAATTTTTAGAGCGAATCTTTGGTGTAAACTGCACTTCCTACTCATTTACATTTACTAGGTCATGATTAATTTTTCATGAATTATTATTTAGCTCAGTGGCTAGAACGTCGGGTGCGTCGAGTCCGGAGGACACAGAAGAGATAAATCCAAGCAGTGGTGAAATCGTCTATTTTTATAATAATTTATAGAGATTAGAGCTTTATATCGATATTAAAGCACCGCAGAATGGTGGCAGAGTGGCGAAACGCAATACCGACCCTCGTTTTCCTCAGCGACACATCTTCGGTAGCAGAGGACATTTATATGTAGTAAAGTAATTATATTATTTTTATGTATTAACGTATTTTACTTATTTGTTTACATTATAGAATTAAAATTATTTGTTTAAATGTACATCTACTTCTTTTACTGAAATATCACACATTAAGACGAAGTCCCCCTGTACCTATATAAAACATATGTGTGACATTTAAATAAAAAAAATATAATACTGATTTAAACATTATACCGAACTATAGTACTGATTTAAACATTATACCGAACTATCTCCGAAACGACAATCGATATGTTTGTCGAAACATGGTACGTGGTAAGTCCGCTCGCTCGCGACATTGATTTAATGGGTAAGAATTAACAACGATGTTTAAACAGACGTTAAGTTATTGCAATTCATTATCATTTATTATTTTTCTTCAATCGTGCATCTTCGGAATTGGTAAGAAATCTTACATTTTTACAATTTCCCTATGACGGTTTGTCAGTGATAAAGTTATCCCAAATATCATCCATCAAATGCCTGCGCTCGGCTTACAAACTCAATTTGTTGATACGCCAACATGGCGGCTCGGCGGCAACGTGACATCTGCCGGATGTCACCAACACGCAGTTAACCTGAGCCGGCTGCTGCGGGGAAATTAATGACCCGCGAGTATTCACTTCATTATGAGACATGTTTGATGGTAAAGCGCATGACAACTTAACGGGACTAATCAAATTTGTGGCTTTCTAAATGTTTACGTGAAATTTGATGCCTTTCAAAACCGGACATATCATAAAAACATATTTTATTTTTAATGATACTAATGTAATACAAAATGATAATGAAAAATTAAAAAAAAAATTAAATTAACGTAAAAAGAAAGTAAAAATTCAATTAAAAGAAGACTGTAACATTTTTTTTAAAGTAATAAGTATCAGCCTATACATGTCCCACTACTGGGCGAAGGCCTCCTCTATACAGAGGGTATCAGGACATAATCCACCACGCGGCCATACTGCGGACTTCACATATCTTCGAAATATTTTCATCAAAGCCCTTTCATTAATTTAAACACAAATTGATCTTCTCTTTAATCGGAATGATCAAATCAAAGAGTTAAACCATCCTTTTGGCAACTCAAATGACATTTGAAAAGCCATTTGACAGCTGATTAGTTAACTCCTACGATGATCAGTGTTTCAGGAATCGGGCGTAAGTGATTAAATTTTTAGATTGATTTTTTTTAGCCCGTCCGTCGATAAGTGAATCCAGTGCTATTTCATATATTTCGCGTGTACTATTTAACATCTCCTAATTAGCTGAAAATAAGCTGGGATTAAAACTCGGTTAAAAATAAATCTCTGTACTTACATTTTTTTGAAATTACATTCCATTCATAATACTTGTGGAAAGTAAGTTAACATAATGTTTTAAGTTATTATACGTTTAAATCACTACATAGTATGAAACAAAGGTCCCGCTGTCTATTTGTCCCTATGTATGCTTAAATCATTAAAACTAGCTAGTGATGTGATATTGGTCGCTGCTTGTGGAGTCGTTAGTTTGTTTACGTTACGCGGAATTTAAGGGGTGATTGACAGAACGGCCACCACATCCCATTGGGTTAATACCAAGAATTTTTTCTAACGACCGAGAATTTTCGCAAGAAGCGCACATTTAACAATGAATATTTGTAACCAGAGATGTCGTCTATGCTCTTGAAACTTATGATTAGCTGCTGCCCGCGACTACGTCTGCGTAGAATAGGCTGAAGGCGTAACATTCAGAAAGAAAGACATATATACATAAATTATAGCCTATGTCTTATTCTGATGTATAAGCTATATTATTGTAAAGTTTCATTAGAATCCATTGAGTAGTATTTGCGTGAAAGAGTAACAAACATCCATGCATACTTACAAACTTTCGCCTTTATAATATTAGTAAGGATTTAATTTTTAATGCCAGTATCTGTACCCAATATGACAAGCCAAGCATTGCTTAAAATGCAATGAAGTAGATTGGAAGATTTTTGTCATCGGCCCCTTACCTCAGTTGATGAGGTCGACGATTTTGTCTATTTATATACAGAAAATTACGATTAAAATTTTACCTTGAATGAAGAGACTGAGACATTTCTTGACACAAATATTCATCGTTAAATGTTACTTGCAAGGTGTTTGCATGCTCTAAGTACGCATATACATTAAATGACGCAAAGCATTTCTAAATGAAATGAAAGTGGATGGATGTTTAGATTTTCGTGCCGTAAGGTCATCGCCCGCTTAGCTTAGTAGGTAAATTGTCTGGGCGCGTTACTCGGAAAACGCTGATTTAAATTGTTATTTTATTATGGGATTGCACAACAGAAACAATTTCATGATATTAAAAATTGTTATTTGCCTTAATATAGAATTCTTAACCAAATATTTGAATAAAGACAACAAAAATATGAAATATTTGATGTAATTCTGTCTTATGAATTTCTGAAAAACTAAGTTTGACTTATACGTGTGTTAACATTGACATATCGACTTGCTTAATAATACCTACTGTACTTACACAGGTTTCCCATCAATTTTGATGACCATATTAATAGAAAGAAAAATATTTAATTATTGAAGCATATTTATGCATATCATTCAACTGTGGTAGTGGCACGCAACAAACTTTGTTGTTGCACGAATGGGCTGGTCCGTCCGGGTAAGTACCACGAGCTCCAAAAAGACTAGTGTGAAGTGGAAATGTTATACTTCTGTGTTTCGTTTGGTGAGTAATCTGGGGCCCACTTTATTACAAGATGGCAACGCATCTGCAACCCTACGGGTGTTGCAAACGTCAATGGGCAGCGGTTATCGCTTAGTCAGGTGAACGAACCATCGGCTCACTTGCTACCTTGTCACATAAAAAAATAATAACATCGATGGTTGAATGTGGTACAGCTACCGTATAAAAATCTAATAAAATAAATTTGCACAATTCATGACTTTTATTATGCGAACTTGTGTTCGTTGCGGTTGCTACAGAGGACGTGGTCGGCGTTGAAATAAAATAAGAACCTAAATAGGGTTTAAAGAAGAATTCCGTGAGCGCTCACATTATCTCTCGGCATTATTGAGATGACGGCGAATGGCAATATGCGATAGAGCACAGCTGCCTTCTATTGTGTATTGGAGACTCTTTATTCACAAATGACTTTTTATTACCCACCATGTTTTACGGAATATTCCGATTTTTCCACGTATGTTATACTTATTTTATTTTTGTTGTTTATATCTCATTTTCATTATTACCTGCTGATGACTGCACGGAATAATCACCATGCGGAGTGTTGCTAATAGGAGAATGACAGGCACCTATCACGAGGTGTTTATCTCCCTTCTACAAAATATGCGATGATGTGAATATACTACCGGCCGCACTATTTTAAGTTAGTTCAGAGAATCACAAAATAGCGATTGTAACGGTTGATCTCAAGTTGAAATTATTAGGGTTCCGTACCGTAAAAAGTAAAACAGTAACCCTTATAAAATCACTCTCTTGTCCGTCTGTCTGTCTGTGTGTCATCGCCGATTTTTTTAGGAACGGGTGGACCTGAAAAGTTGTTATTTATACCGATACTAAGCTCTATAGTCTCTAGTGTATAAAAATCAAGGTGAGATCATCAGTGATAAAAATCAACCTGAGTCAACACGATAACATGATATCAGCGTGGCGGTGTTTTATTGGTTGCCAGATAAAAAAGTATGCTATATATAAATTGAAAAATTATGTAATTTATCAGTCTTTTAATTAAAAACAATGTTGTTTGAGGCATTGATAAAAAATAAAAAGTACTTATTTAAAATGTAAATAAAGAGAACAAAAATCGATGAAATTATGAAATATGCATGAATAACAGTCACATTTGAAAAAAAATAAAAGCGTAATATTTTTACGATCCACGTGCACACCGACAGCAAAAAAGCGACATGATGAAGTTGGTCCCAACTTCACGGTATTATCACGACAACCAATAACAACTTTGTGAGATTTAAGTATAATTCCCAGTTATTTAATTAATTTCATTCGTTTTCAATTGTAAGTAAAGTAAAATAACAGCCTATATCTGTCCCACTGATGGGCAAAGGCCTCCTCTATAGAGAGGGTATCAGAGCATAGTCCACCACGCGGCCCCACTGCGGATTGGCGGACTTCACATACCTTCGAAATATATATATATTTTTTGTTATTATTTCGAAAATATGCAGGTTTCCTCACGATGTTTTCCTTCACCGCGGAGCGCGTGATAAGTCAGCACTTAAAGTTAAAAACTTTATTGGTGCCGGCACCGGGGATCGAACTCAGGTTACTCAAGTATATTGAATTAAAGGCGAGCGCCCGGACACTGAGCTATCATTCTATATATCATATCTTTTCAATTGTATTTAAAGCCTTTTATATATATATATAAACATATATAATAATCTGATGATAGCAAATATAAAACAAAAACAAAAAATAAAAAAAAAATAAAATTATACAAATTAAAGACTTCAGATGACATTTCAAGTCTTCAAGAAATGGTCACCGAGCAGTCTTTCAAAGGAGATCTTACTGGGCGCTTTACGTATGTCGTCGGGCAAGGAATTCCAGAGTAGTGTAGCCTTGACTGTATAAGAGTTACTCAAAAACCCGGTGAGATGAGGAGGTATAGTTAACTTGTTGTTAGTTGTAGACCGAAGAACTTTATTTTTTATTATTTATTTAATTCTAGATATCACACACCGGATTCGTGCAATCTGTCCGGATAGGATAGCGGTGTTCGTTTTGTCTCTCCAATCGACGTACAATGAAATTCAAATTCATGTACCTTAGACCAATAAGATTTAATATTGACTTCTTGATTTCACGCGAATGTTATACATATTAAATGAAACCAGTTTACGGATTTAATAGCGTTTTAATTTTGATTTTATAATTCCCGACGTTTTCGAACACTTTCCAGCGTTCATGGTCACGGAACAGACTATCATAAAGGAATTATAAAATCATAACTAAAACGCGATAAAATCCGCGAACTGGTTTCCTTAACATAATAAGATTTAAATTAACTTAACAACCGTTAAAATTGTTTCTCTCCCTCCTGTCATCGAATTATGTACATTTAAAATTAAGCAATCGCAATACATACATTACATAATCACCATAACGATAGCACTGTTTTTAATTTGATCCAAACCCCAGTAAAGTAGACACGCAGTCCACCTACACACGAGAACAAAATACTCAAGACCATCGACACGTGCAGTTCGTGGGCCAACAACTATGGCAATCGAGTTTTGAAGTTGAGCGGTAGAGATAGAGACGGTTAATTACACTTCAGTTTGCACAAAAAGCCCGCGCCGCTTCCGACTAATTTAAATGCAGCATTTTTACCTATTTTAGGGTTCCGTATCCAAAGGGAAAAACGGGACCCTGTTACTAAGACTTCGCTGTCTGTCTGTATGTATGTCCACCAGTCACCAGGCTGCATTTCATGAACTGTGATAGTGAGACAGTTGAAATTTTTATAGATTTTCATCCCTTGTTAATTATGGTCCCTGTATAACGTATTGTCAATATTTTATAAGGTTTAAAAACAACAAATCTTACTAAAGTTAAAAATAATTGTAATTATTGATATCATAGAGAATTTATTGTTCATTCATCAGTTCATCGTGTAATAAATTCACTGGTAGAAAATGCCTTTTGCATTAAGACCAGCCCTCCTTTGTACTAGTCTGTGGATAAAGTTTAAATAAATAATTTTATTTATAAAATATGATAGTGAGGTGCCACCATTATTTTCTCGTTTTCTATGTGGGCTTAGTGAACTGTTTAAGTATTTTTAAAGGTTCTGTTTAGTGTGATACATCTTGATGCATGAGCTATTTATGTTCCATGTTATATGCTTAGCACAAACGACGAATATAATATTAAAATAAACATTCCTATAATTTCGTAACTATGTCTATTTATTTTGGTATTGAGGGGGGGGGGGGGGGGGAATCTTCAAGAGATACCCTGTCATGATACCACAGGATTATGTGGGGTTCGTACCCACTAAAACCCCCTCGGTGGCCATCTTCCGTACCTTTGGAGGGACTCCGGGATCTCCTACGGATTCCCTCGCCATCTTACATCAGCACGAGACAACTTCGTGCTGGTGCCAATCCATGTCCTCTTTTAGTCGCCCATTACGACAGGCATGGGATACCTTAGTTCTATTTTACGAGCCCAAGACTCTGTAGTCTGTAGCTAACGGGGTGGCTCGTCCATTTCTACCGACGCGGTGTCTTCGTCTCCGAGCGGAGTCGGCCCTCTCTCGTTCCCGCTCAGCGGTCTCCTTCTGGAGCATAACAGCTTCGCAGAAGGAGACCAGTGCAATCCAAGCGGATTTCTCCACTGCAACTGGAGCAGATAGGTCCTGCCCGATCTTTTGGACCAGGATCCAACGCTCTGACTCCCACGTAGGGTACACAGCGAGCGTATGTTGCGTAGAGTCCTGATGACCTCCACAGTGGTGATATTTCGTCGTCGGTTCACGTCCAATTCTATACCAAAGCAACAGTGGCCGGTGAGTACCTGCGTCAGTCGAAAGGTGACGTATACCCCGTTGCACTAACCCAGGCTTCGAAGCTCGGCAGAAGCGCGAACAACTCGCTGCCGCAGGTTTCATGGCTCTTCCAGCCGCTCGCGCCAAATCTCCAGCGCACGTATGCACTCCTGCTTCCGTACATAATAATAATACAGCCTGGTGACAGACATAAAGACAGACACTGGAGTCTTGGTAATAAGTTCCCGTTTTACCCTTTCAGTATGGAAACCTAAAAAAGAAAACAATGTCGTGCCGGTTTTTAGTCTAGGGTTTAATTTAGTTATCCGTTGGTAGTTTTTTGACGTTCGATAAGAGCTCAAAAGAATCCTATATTGAAGCTAGAAATTGAACTCGACTTTTGACTTGAGCTAAAACTCAACCATATGCCTTATATTCATAAGCTTCCATACTTTTAACGAGTTCTTACGACGAGGCTAGTATAGATTCCTAACGCGAATGTTCACTAGCTGTTAATCGAATATATGTTCAGAATACAAAATTCCAGTTCCCTTTTGTTGGCCCACAAAAGTTTCTCTTTATTGAACAAGTTGTGTTATTGAATTTATTCGCCGTGTTTCTCGCTTATTTATTTTAGATGGCAGGTATCACTGTCAAAGTCCACGATACATATAATGCTTAATAAGGATTTCACCCGGGGCTTATCGTCTTTGAATATTTATAAATGACGTAGGTTCTCGCATAAAGTATTTCCCAAATGTTGATAATTTCTTGAATTTGCGCGACGAGTACTATACGAAACGAATTGATTTATATCGTTTATTTTTATTTCCTGAAGTTTTAAAACCTTTTCAGCGTTCATGTGTACCGGACGGACTGAGGCGTTAGACGTCTGAATGTTATTGTTAGCCCGTTATTTTCCGATGATTTAAGGTTTCTTTAAGTTAGTAAAAAGTTTCAATGTTGCTCATAAAAACACCCAGAACCGTTGGTATGATCGATTTTGGTGAAAATTGCCAAACAATCCAATGATGATAAAAATTTAATTTTGAACCTTCGGATACCAGATAAGTTTTAAATGAACTCACTAGAAAGTTTAATTGCCATTGTCCTAATAGCTAGATAGCTTCAAACACGGCGCTGCATTAAATTTTGGTTAAAATTCAACGAGTTAAGCCTGGCTGAGTAATGGGCGACAGTCCAAATGCGACATCTGTTATGTTTCGAAAATAAACCTAATAAATTAATGCTGATTTGTGCGTTTCACACTCTGCGGGTGGAATTCGCTAACTGAAGACGGATATAGTGCTGATCGTTAATAAGGATTTAGCTGAAGCGCCGCCTACTTCACGGATTGTTCCTGGGTGAATTCACATTTGTAGCTTATGATTAGATTTTAGCTTATTATAATTATGATTTGATTAGGTGTTTTATAATTGATATTCTAGGCGCCATTACGAGGAAGTGGAAGCTGAACTGGCCGGGTAATTTTTCAGTTTCTGTATGTAACATCATCTTCTTTTTATTTTATTTATTTATTTTATTTTATTCAGAAAAACAAACAACTATATTAACAAAGATAATTGTAATTTATAATTGTGATAGTGATTTTAAATACTAAAAAAGCTATTTATAAATTTTCACATTTAGAAATCTTAGATTACAGTTACTATAGAAATAAATAAATACAACTAATAAAAAAAGACACGTGAGTACAATGGCATGAACATAATTATGGTAAAAATAACAGTAAAGCTAATATTTTACGAATAAAATACATGTTTCTATGTTTATCCGTAATTCATTTCTAAATCATTTAACTGATCACGATAATATTTTATTGGGGTGGAATATTGAACACAACTAAAATTCTATTGTAAACATTTTTTCTTTGTGTGTTATTACAAGTAATGCCGGCCAAAGATTTACTAACGATTTTAATTTTATTGTTGTATCTAGGAAGCGGTGAACAATTCGACATTTTATTGATATATAATTACGTTCCAACTTGAGTGCAAAGACTAGCACTGATCAAAGATCAAATTCCAATGGCAGAAATACTCATTTTTAAATATTCATTATAAAAATGCATTTGAAATAGTGCGTTTGCCGTAAAAGAATACGAGTACAAAGTACGGCTACGTTTAGTGCTAAGTACGAATAGATTTTCACGTGGCAAGACCGCTTAGCTCAACGGTAGACACGCTAGAACATCTGGGCAAGTAACCCCGAAGGTGCAGTTTCGAATCGTGACAATGACAAAGAATATTTTGAAAATTCATCTGCACATTTCAAATCTATCGTATTTTTATGGGTAGCGACAGAAGTACATAGTGTATTGCAACAACGTACGGAAGACCGCCGTGAAATAGAAGTGTTATACGAGTACGTCTGCGTTTCGTCTGGTGAGTGACGGAACTGGGGCCCACTTTATCAAAACCGACAGCTCGCTTGCCACCTCCTCATATAAAAAATGCATGCC
Organism: Iphiclides podalirius; assembly: GCA_933534255.1. NCBI lineage: Eukaryota > Metazoa > Arthropoda > Insecta > Lepidoptera > Papilionidae > Iphiclides > Iphiclides podalirius. The sequence continues at coordinate 4,142,525 of OW152822.1, read as the reverse complement.
TGCAAACAGATTTTTATTTATATGTTAGGTAAATTAATTGGAATAGGTATTTTGAAAAAGAGCTTATTTAGAGTACAAGAAAACGAGAGATATTAAGTTATTTCATTATACTACGGTTTTATAAACTTTTATAAATGAATATGAAGACGTGGGAGTTACTCTTTAGCAACTTATATTTTAAATCTAACATTTTTGTCGAATGCTTCCTTTTCATCTTATTTTATCAGAGAAAGTAGTATTCCTTTGAAAGTGCTTTCCGATTCCAGATGAAAGGTTCTTAGCTCCTTCATCTGAAATGTGCATCTTTGTTAAACTCCACTTTGACTTATTTCCGCTAGACGTTTATTTCTTCTTAAGCTTCAGGTACCCCGCTTTTTAATTGAGACCGCTGTAACTTTCGTTGACAATTCGTTTATTCGTTTGATTTCGTTCGTTTTTAATTTTAGTACTTACTGTACTAATAAATAAATTCCTGAAACTGGAATGTATTGTTTATGACTAATAAACGTAGTTTTCTCTCTCCTGTCGTTTAAACTTATAATAACTTAACTGAGAAATAGTGATAAAAGGAAGCATAAATAAAGATCAATAATACTTTGACGAGTGGTAATATGAGATATACGAACCACTGGAATGTGAATTTATCGACCATTTCGGTCATTCCGGCTACGGTAATCACTTAACCTCAAGTGACGGTATATACATACACCAGCCTGCAAAACAAATCTGTTTGCCTTTTACAGTGTTTAGACGTGATTTTATGTTGTGTGAATTCGCAAAATAATAGCTAAATAAATATTTATACAAAGGCAGCAATGGAGGTTGATTTGCAGTCATTTTAAAGAGATCCATTGTCTATCTCCAAAACCCATCATCAGAAGTATATGAAATTTAAATGGGACCATTTCGGAATAAAATGTCTTTCGAAAAAAAAGGGTGTGTCTACTTATGTACACGCGTTAGAAGTTATACTTCTTTGGCGTAGCAAGAAAAATCTTTTCCAAAATTTTATCTTTCACCTTATTCTCAGGTATTTAATACATTGAAAGTTTTATTATAACGCATTATCTAGTTAAGTAAAGTTTAAGTTAAATATCACAAAATAAATATCGTGAATACAGTTGTCAGTTATCACGCGAACATACCAACTCACTCTTAAGATCAATTACATGCCCGATTTTTGAACGTAATTTTTGCCAAGGACCCACGAAATTGGTAAAGATTGAAGTGAAGCGGTTAACTGCTACTGAATAAATTGTATTATCAAAAAAAGAGATTAAAAGATAGCTTCAATATAATATTTGTAATAATGAGATCATTAAATAGTTACTTTAGATTACATTTAATAGTTATTATAGTCACTTTTATCTAAGGTATCGTCATCCCTCCGAAAGTAATAATGAAATTTGTTTCCCAGGGCCACTGGAAAAGCGAAGTTCGCATGAAACTGTTAAATACGCAGATCTTATTCTGCGTATTTAACAGTTACATACGAATCATATTTCGTCTATTTTTTTTTACAACAAACGCTCATAGCTAACGCTTTCCATTTTTCTTATTAAATCCTAAACAGGCCAGATGCCTATGTCACTCATGATAATTTTTTTTTAAATAAATAAATGTGTTATTGGAAATTACGGTCACTTCTGAAATAGGTTGCCTCTAAATAAAATAGTATCGTGACTATTGTTTTTTATTTATTTTATCTTTCGCTTTTTTATTAATTGTTGATTGTCATATCTATACCACTAGAAGGCACATGTAGTATTTACACACGTACAATCTTTAATTTGATAAGAAAGGAGAGAAAATACCTATATTTTATTTCACGCTGTTACGAATCGGGAGCTCATATATATATGTGTGACATTTTATTTTTTCTACATGCTTAGGAAATACATAGTTAAATTTTAGTGGCTGCGACGTTAGATTTCTGAGTTAAGGTCATCGGTTCGAAGTACAGTGGCATGAATTGATGAGTTTTCTGCTGCCCAACTATTATGCTTGAGGCTAAAACGAACGACAAATCGTTAAAAAAAATTAAACCGCGTCTGTCTACTATATTAAAGGCGCAAAAAAGCTCAATTTTTCACTCCTTCACGTTACACATTCAAAAAGTTTGTGAGATTTTTTGATAGTATACGGGAGAGCATCTCTAATGCCCCATCGTCACAACTTTTAACACCATCGAATGTATCTGGTATTTTTAAAAGTAATTTGGCCTTTGCAGAAGATCCTAATTGAAACTTGATTGATAAGATAGATTGCAAGATAGGTTACAAAATTAATCATTTGACTTCATAAGGTTTATGCGCAAACAATATGTACAAAGGCGGACTTAATGCCATGAGCATTATTCACCTTGAGGTTATCCAGAATAAGTTTAAGTAGGTGCATTGATTATAAAATTAAAATAATAGGCATAATTGTACGGTCAAATCTGCTTTTAAATCGATGCAAAATATGTACTAATATGTTTGATACAATTTTTTTTACCATTATTATATCGAAAATTAATGTTCACATTGACATTTTAACGAAGGCACGTATGCTACTATTTATTTTAAGCGGCATGACTGCCGAAACATAATGGAATGAGGCGATAATTACAGGCCATTAATAAAATTACAATGGAAATTTCAAGCGAACAGCATCGGGGACGGCATTGGTGATTGTTTCATAATATTTGTTCTATTGATAAATGCTATAAAAATTATTATTCATTTTAATTATGACATTTTTTTTCGTATTGTAATGCTAATTTTATGTTAGAAGATGGCAATAGAACTGGTAGTTCATCTTATGTTTAGTGATTACCATCAACAATGGTAATCACTGAACTTAAGATGAACCTTACATTTTTTTACAGGAACTAACAAATCCTAGGCGTGAAATGGTGATTAACTTCATGGCGAGTTGTAAGTTCAAAGATGCGAGTTACATAAATGTCGAATTGTCAGGAACAACAGAATTTAAAAATAAAGGCGAAAATCCATGAAAATTTTATCATTTAATAATATATGGTGATCGTCGGTAAATGGGTATTATAATTTATTATATTGTTTTTTTTTTTTTTTGTTATACATATTTCAGCAATGTATCTTTTTGAAAGAATAAAGACTAGTTTTCCAATAAAGTTTAATTAAATTAAGCCCATCGCTTATTAGTTATTCGCTATCTGCGTTATTATTATTAAATAATGAGATATAATAATGTACGTCACTATCAGTTTCAGTGAGCCGTAAAGTGGATAGCGCTGGACAACATCACACGCAAATCACAACCCCAAATAGTAAGTAAATTATCGCGTCTTGGGTTGGCACTCCGCGAACTCCAGCGAAATTAATCGTTCTTCCAATATCACTATATGAAAGTTAAAGTCACACATTATGAATGAATATAATACTTGTACATATTTACACACTTAAAAGAAAAAACATATTAAATTAAACTAGTTTACGGATTTTATCGCTTTTTTATTTCGACTTTATAATTCTCGACGTTTGCGAATAATTACCAGTGTTCATGGTCACGGAACAGACGGTTGAGAGATACATCTTGCTGTCAAAGTCTATTCCGGCTACTGCTATTTTGTTATTTATTTTTATTTCTATCTACGCAAAGAAGCTTATGGTATGTTAAGGTCTAACATTGTTGCCATGCTTGGATTTAATTTTATAAATTAAGGGATCTCAAGCCGATGATATACCCCGGCCATCTTCTCTATTGTTCTTCTAAATTAGGATGTTTCTTGGATGGAATCGGTTTTCAAATCGAGGATTTTCGGCTGATTCGGTTGGGGCGGTCTAAAATATGATCGCAAACCGCAAACTTCTTCAACCGTTGCTGCTTCACGTCAGATATGTGTTCTTTTATTCTGGCGACTGTTAACAAGACCGCAGAGTTTCTCTTCGGTTCTTTTTTGGACAGGTCTAGTTAGTGAACCGATGAAAGTTTGTTCACGTTCAATAAGAGCTTAAAATAGGCCTTTACTGAATGAAGTAATTTTGACTTTGATTTTGACAAAAAAAATTACATTTCATAGTATCAATGCATACGCGTTCACATTCAGTAAGCGTCCATGCTTGTTTAATGTTGAGTGGTATACATTTCATCTAAAAGATTATTTTGGATACTATATTACATTTAATTATTTAGTTAACAAATCCGACGCTTAATTGTTTAATCTGCAAAATCTGTAAGGGATTACATGTATGGCGAGAGCAGACCCTTTATTAATTCCAAAGCTATTAACAAAACTGCTTATCTGCTTAGGAATGAAGGCAAATAATATTCAAACAAACAATAGAGGCGGGAAATCTTAAGTCAAATTGTAATGCGTTGAAGTATTTTTTTATAAATCTTTGTTTTTCTATTTAATAATTTTTATAAATTTAAATCAGCTCAATTTATAATGTAGAAGATGAAAACTTTAAAAATTAAGTTAGGGTTTAACACAATTTATCTAGAACCCTTTAATGTAATGAATTTAAATAGTAAAAAAAGGAGAAGACAACCATACTAGATGCATTAAATGATTAATCAATCAGAATAATTTAATCCATTACAATTAACATGTTTTACCGTCCATGAAATAAAACATCAACTCATTAAAGAAAAAATCTTTAAATTTGTTTTCTTTTAGAAATCGATTCATTAGTAATCGTGTTTCCATCGATACTTTTTTAATCTTCTGACAGTGCTACCTGCTAAGTTTTAAATTTATTGTTTGAAGATTTAAGATTCCGCAAGAAAAACATTTCTACGTTCTTCGATATCGATGCAAAATCAAAATCAAAATCAAAATCATTTATTCATCGACATAAGAAACTTACATTTCATTTATCAATAGTCATATTTTTTTTTAAATCTACCACCGTTTCGTAATGAGGTTCCTCTAGCGGAGAAGAAACAGGCGAAAGAAACTCCGTAGGTATCCTCTTTTTTGTAATTCATTTTTTTTTTTTTCTTAAAAAAATTAAAATATTATACAACTGATTTTTTTTTTCCTTTTAGAGCTTGGGATCGATCAACTCATTCCCAGGGGTTATTGTCATTAATGTATTCATTTGTATTATAATAACCCTTTTTATAAAGTTTTTCTTTAATAAATTTCTTAAACCTGTTAATGGGCAGGTTTTGCGCATTTACTGGGATTTTGTTGTAAAAGCGTATACACCGCCCCATGAACGAGTTACTTACTCTATGGACTCTAGTAACTAGCCTTACAAGCTTGTGTTTGTTCCTAGTGTTCACATTATGTATATCAGTATTCTTATCAAAATTATTAATATTTCTACGCACATACATAACATTTTCATATATATATTGAGAGGCTAAGGTTAATATATTTATTTCTTAAAACTTCTCTCTCAAAGATGCATTCCAGGCCCTTTTTTGGAAAATAAAAATTGTTTCTATATCGGCCGCGTGCCCCCATAGCAAAATACCATATGACATTATGCTATGGAAGTAACTAAAATACACAAATGCAAGATGCAAAATTAATGGTTGTCGAAAATCTTGGAGACTTGAATATTTTAGGATTATTTTGTTTTATATTTTTAGTGTTAGTCTCTACACTCAAGGTGAAACTTTAAATTGTAATTTTTTGTAGATAAATTACTTAATCTTTTGTCGCTGCGGACCTCCTATAAATCTGACTTTTCCCTAAGTGGTGGAAATGTAAGGTTATTACACCTATCACTAAAACAGAAAAAGTAGAAATTATTGAAAAGTTTTTAAGTCTTTCTCCTCTTATTATTTTGCCTGCACTCTCAAAAGTATGTAAGAAACGTGTGTGTTTTACGATGGTAGGGCCACGCAGCAGCCTCGGCTGTTGCACGAATAGGCAGGCCCGTCAAGGAGAGTACCAAGACCTCACAGAAGACCAGCGTAAAGTGGAAGTATGACAAATACTTTCTTTCTAATTAAAAATAAACGCGATAAATCCGTAAAATTAGTTTCATTTATAATGTGTAATCGCGTAAATACAAGAAATTATTAAATACTTTCGCGTTTCGTCTGGTGAGTGAGGTAGCCCTATTTTCAAAAGGTTGTCAACGGATTTGTAACCCTCGGGTGTGGCAGATGTCCATGGGCGGCGGTATTCACTTCAGGTGAACTGTCTGCTCGTTTGACAACTTTTAGCATAAAAAAAATGATTCAGAAAGGAAAATAATATCACCCCTACTCTAAACGCTTGGTTTTCGTAAGTAACATAGCACTAAATTGGCGGCAATCGTGGCAGACATTTAGCTTAGTGGTAAAACGATATGGGCGCATTTCCGGAAGACGTGTATTTGATTCCAAGAACATCTCTAGTTTTCAAATCTTTGTAATAATATATAATTCTTCTGTGCGTGTGTATGTCACTGAACTCCTCCTTAACGGCTGTACCGATTTTAATGAAATTGTGTCGACTCGATAATGGTTTAGATTAACATTTCGGTCGAATACATTTTTTTTTAAATATTTGAAGAATTATATTTAGTAATAATCGAAGGTTGTTACTAAATTTAATTGATCAATCAATACCAGCGAAATAAAATTTTACAATCGACGAAGCCAGTGTTTTCATTTACAATATAAACAATACACATACAGCACAATGAACGAATTATATCTAAAAGTGTGATAGTTCCATAAGAATGAAATTGACTGATTGTAAAAGTTGGTTCATTGTTAATGAAAACACACTTGATATATTGATATGAATAATAAATTTCCCTGAATCGTAAATCTCACTACGACGTTTGAGCAAGTTCATGAATAAGTTATGCAAGATTATACGTGCTTACGCCGTGTGATACTCGTACTTCTGAAGTCGTGAAATGTTAATATTACGATATAGGCGCGTCAAGTGCCAATAGTTTTCTTAGTTGTATACCATTAAACGTAAAATATTTACTTGTATTATACGGCGTGTCGTTACAACTGCGACAATAAATGAACACACGTCTAAAGCTACTTGCCAATAATCATAAAAAAATATAAAACATAAAAAAAAATCCATGATTAAAAATATATTTTTCAAACAAATTAATTCAATAAAAAAGAAATAAATTTTGGAACATCCTATATACAACTACTACTGACTAATTCATACATTCAGAGACTTTTTCATTCGTTGCCCCAACGGCACATTACAAGTCTCTCCTTCTAACAGTATGTTTTATCTCTTTTAAATTTATTCAACCCATTCATATGCTTTGTGACTTTTACAAATGAACTCTACGTTACAGTTTTATACGTAAGAGTGTTCTAAAAATGTTTGTTTTGTAAAATTTAATAACTCTATAAATATTGATGTTTAAAGAATGTAAATGCTTAATGCAATTTTAAAAAGTTATCCTCTGTGTTTTTTTTTTTTTAATTTTAAGAAAGTAACTCTACTCTACGACTCGCGGTCCGTACTCTTTTTTTTGGTTAACATGTTTTTTTTTTTTAATTTTTTTTGGGCTGTCACCGCCGTGTACATCAACCGGGCTGGTAGCGGTGCAGCAGTGAGTTCATATTTATATACATATTTTTTTATTATTATTTCATACATATACATAAAATAATTAATATATTATATATATATTTGATCTGCACAGTTTTTGCTGTAGGGAGAATGGACGGAGATCTCGTCGTCGCAGGTTATTTGGTAATAGGTGTTATTTTTTTGCTAGTCTCTCTGCGACCGCTGCGTCTCTGTTCCTAATTGTCATTTTAAGGTTGTAGTCTCTTATCTTGCAGGTTGGTGCCGCCATGGCTTTTTGGATAAGGCGGCCTGCTGCGTCGTCACAGTCGTCTGTGTAGTAAACACAGCTGACCGTGTGCCGGGATACCGCCACTACGGCATGCTGAACGCTGTCGTGCAGCTGTAGCTTGCTCCTATGTGTGTGTTCATTTATTGTCGCAGTTGTAACGACATGTATATAAAATGATAAGATCGATAAAAATAATTAAGAGATGGAAATTTTTATATTGTCCATAGTTTAATCAGTATAAATGCGAGGATCTTATGTTTGCACGAAAGTGACTTAGGTTCAAAGAAATATTTATTTTCTCAAAATAGAATATTACAATATTCACTTATCTTTAAGAAAATTTTACATAGTACATGTTAAATAACAATTTAAAAAGTTTGGATAATCGGAGTTATTGCTAACTTTCCATTAAAAACATTTTTAATTTTTTTTTGAAACTCGTTAAAGAGGAACAATTTTTGACATCGGGTGGTAAGTTATTATATAGCTGAGCTCCTTCAAACTGTATATTTCTTCTTCCATACAAAGTCCTGATTTTAGGTAGTTCTAAGTTATGTTTATGTCGTGTGTATTTATGTTTTTTCTTATTAAATGTAATTTGTGTCTTTATTTGATTTGTTAATATTTTCCTGATAAGTATGCATGTAGTATAAATGTATAATTGTTGTATATTAAATACTTTCGTTTTATTATATATGTATTTAGTAGATGTTAGAAAACTATAGTTGAACAAAACTTTAACAATTTTATTTTGCGCCCTTTGTAAATTATTTGTTTGTTTTAGCAGCCGTACCCCATATCTGGATTAAATATTCTAAATGCGGCTTTACTAGCGTGTTATATACATTGTAACGTAGCTTATATGGCATGCATTTTGAAATGTTTCGCAGCGCTCCAGTAAGTGGAATTATTTTTGACCGCACATAGTCTAAGTGTGCTTTGAATGTTAATCTACTATCTAAAATAAGACCTAAATATTTTTCTTGGTTTGATCGCTTTATTTGTTGATTGTTAATTATAAGTGGAGAAAAACTAGAAATTTTCTTGTTCTTGGCAGAGAAAATAATGTATGATGTTTTATCTACATTAATAGTCAGTAGGTTTTGTTTTAGCCACATATCTAACCTAAGAAGATCTTTCTGAGCTTCTGCGATGACGTAATTATTAGAATGTCCAAAGTAAAAAAGACAGGTGTCATCAGCATATAGTGAAATATGTCCAATTAGACCAGCCTCACTAATGTTATTAATGTATATAAGAAACAACAGAGGCCCCAAAACCGATCCCTGTGGTATTCCGTACTCTATTTTAGCAGGGTTGCTTTTAAAATCTTCAATTTTAACGACTTGGTATCTGTTAGTAAGATAGGACTCAAATATTTTATGGGCACTTCCAGTAATACCAATATTCTTAAGTTTTTGTAATAAGAGCAAATGGCTTACTGTGTCAAAGGCCTTTTTGAGGTCAATAAAAATACCAAGAACTATCTTTTTCTTATCAATATTATCCTTGATTTTTGTAACTAAATCAATGGTTGCTGATACCGTGTTGGAATTTGGTAGGAAGCCATATTGGTTTTTATACAGGAAATTTATGTGTGTGAGGTATTTAAATAGACGACTATATAGCACTTTTTCGAATATTTTTGATATCACCGGTAGTACCGATATAGGGCGGTAGTTACCGGGATCCGTCTTAGTTCCAGCCTTATATATAGGGGTCACTTTTGCGACTTTTAAAGTATCAGGGAACATTCCATTTACAAGACAATTATTGATGCTATTCGTTAAATTACTAACAATTAGATTTTTTTATGGATTTGATGGACTTGGTCGTTATTTCATCTATTCCTGAGCTGGTGTTGCTATCTAAGCTATCAATAACTTTTATTATTTCATCTTCTGTGCAGGGTTTTAATTGTGATAATATATTATCATTATTTTTATTGCGTATAGTGCTAGTCTTTATATTATGTAGTGTATTTAATGTAGGATCGGAAGGGTGGAGAATTTTTTCAGCTAATATCGTACCAATATTTACAAAGTAATTATTAAAGGTATTACAAATTTCAATTTTATCAGTAATTTCTTCATCTTCGACAATAAGCTTCTCTGGAGCACAATTTTGGCTTACCTTATTCTTTGCAAGTGTGTTAATTAAGTTCCACATTTTTTTTGGATTTTTATTACATTTTTCAAAAGCATTATAATAATATTTCTTCTTTTCTTGCTGTATAATTTTAGCTACTCTTTGCTTTGCCTCTATATATCTTGTTTTTACGTGTATATTTTTTGAATCGGCTTTGTACTTATTCCAAAGTCGATTTCTATCATTAATGTAACTAATTATTGTTTTATTAATCTAGTCATTACGTGGCATGTTTATGATTTTGTGCTTTAAGATTTTAGCATCAGCTATTTGACATTTTTTATAAAACGTTCAAATGAGTCATAGTTCTCAATAGTAAAATGGTTCTTTGACACATTTTTAAATAACGTAGCATAATCTATGGCCTGGTATTGCACTTTTTGACGCAGTGATAATTTATACTTCTTAATTTCAATATAAATCTGTTTGTGATCTGAAAGTGATGAATCTATTATGGCCATATGCATCTTTAAGTCCCAATTATTTGTAGTCACGTGATCAATAATACTTTTTGTGTGAATAATACTTTTTCTGTTTCACGAGTAGAAAAGTCTTCTTGAATATTGTTGCTTATAGTTTTGTTCAGTAGAATACCTCGGTATCAGTTTTTTGTAACCTTAATTATTTTTGGTAAACCCTTTATGTACTTTATTACGAGGTCAGATTCACCGCTTTCTTTGCCGCGATGCAACATTTTCGTCTTGAAAACATACCTTAAGACATCTTGTTTTGTCGACATTATATTTACCTAAACGCATAGTACTAATGGGAGTTGGGCATTCCTTATAAAACTTTTAATTAAGTTAAATGCTTCATCAATGTCGTGTTTACGCCTTATTACGGATTTTTGTTCTGTAATTCAGGTATACCCGCAATAACAATATTTTTTTTGCCTTTGAGCTCGTTCTTTAAATTCTATGGCCAAGGACTCATAGTCGAATGTTGGTGGAAATTTGTTATTTTCTGCGGATTCGCTCTTTAGGGCGGCTAAATCACTTTCATTATTTATAGTACGTAGTTGGTTTTCTAAATCTTTAATATTTTTTCTTATCTGCTCTATATCAAGTTTCATTTCAGATTGCTCGGCTTGGAGAAATTCGGTGGTTTTAGTAAAAATAAGTTTATCGAATTCCGAGCGAATAATTGAAGATAATTCACTTTTAATTTTTGTTTCCAAGATTTCTAAATAACCAGAAAATTTTTGATCGAGCGTTTTATTTAATAGCTTCTCAATACTCTCTAAAGTAAATGGCTGTGGTGAGAGGGTGGAGGATGGTTCATTGTGCTTACTTAATAGATCAATTGTCTTGCCCTGGGATTGAACGGGCTTATTACTATTATCTCCTGCTTTTGGCATGTTGGCTATACAAGATGGGCAAATCCATTTCGACCGAGAAGTAGGTGAATTCACATATGCTACACATTCATTGTGATATTGTTGTCCGCATTTTACATTGCTGCATTTTATACGTGTTTGTGTTACTAAAACAGTTTCTTTGCAAGCTGAACATAAAACCATCTTTATTTTAAAGTAAGAATGAACAAAAAGAGTTGCGTATAGGACGGGGCCCGAACCTTGACCTCAACGATTCTAAAGCACAAGGACTCAAACTACACCACGCGTCTGCTATGTTATGTTTTGAAAATAATGTTCTGTTTTGTACAAATATGTCTTGGTTAATCAGCAACTACGTATCTTATTTTCACGTGTGGGTAGACAAATGTCACAACACTGTTTCACAATTGACTTGAAAGAAGAAACCCTAATAGTGAATGCCATTAAATATTTAAAATAATGTCGTTCAGTTATAACAACAACTTTTATATATTCATGTACATATATGTATATATCAAATATATAAAATTCTCGTGTCACGGGGTTCGAACTTGAACTCCTCCGAAACGGCTCGACCGATTTTTACCAAATTTTATATGCGTATTCAGTAGGTCTGAGAATCGCCTACTATCTATTTTTCGTCCCCCTTAATTTTAAGGGGGTAGTCCACTCCAAATTTTTTATTTTTTATGTTTTATATAAAACTTTTTGTTTCTATTTTTTTATGACACAGCATACAAAAATACATACAACCCTAAATTTTCAGCCCTCTACGCAGACGTAGTCGCGGGCAGCAGATAGTATATATATATATATATATATATATATATACATTGACGACATTTATTATAATGTATGTACATAAATATTTTTTAATTTAAGAATTTAGAAGACGTTTGTCAATATATATATGTATAAGTTATTGTTATATAATTACTCTCAATTTATTTCAGAAAGAAGAAAACTTTAACATAAAAAAACTGGCCAAACGCGACTCGGTCTCGCGCACGAGGGGTTCCGTACATGATCCTTAAAACTGGCTAAAAATCATATCTTTTACAGAACCCCACGTATATATATTTTATTCCGTTTTTTAGTATTTGTTGTTATAGCGGCAACAGAAATATATCATCTGGTGACACAAGGACAGACAAACGTCTTCTAAATTCTTAAATTAAAAAATATTAATGTACATACATTATAATAAATGTCGTCAATGTATATAATTTCAACGAGCCAAAAGTTTAACACGGCTGGACGTGAACTCATGCAAGTTACACGCCAAGTTGTACATCATCACAGCTCCGGCTGAATTTCCCGCGCTTCATCAGAATTTATGGCTGTTCTGACATCACTTTGGCACGACACTGTCTTATGATTGGTGATAAATGGCGATCATGCACCGCAACATTTTTTCACGCCATATTCAACACTGACATGTTATGGCTTAATATCCTACGGCAACGTCAAAAACTGATCTGAACTACAAATATATAAATAAAACCAATCAATAAATGCAATTATTGAATAGCTTTAGCAGAAGATTTAATAGTCTAAGCACTGAATGTTAGCACATCAGTTAAAACATAAACATAAAATTGGTTTTCAGGAGTTCCCTAAGTATCTCCGGAGTCCAAGATTCAATACCAATGAAATTAGTATGAGACCACATAGGAAGCACCAGCTTTCATATAAAAAAGAATCATCACAATTGGTTTACTCATTCGAAATTTCTGAGGTAAAAAACATAAAAAATATCCGGAAGCGGAGCGCGCGGGATGGCAGTTCAGTGGTGGAGATTAATTCGGAAATAAGAAGAAGTAAATAGAACGCAAAAGTGATATGTTAAAGGAGTAAAATGAAAATTGGCGCTGAAAGTTTAAAGAAATATAAAGTAAAAAAGTAATTGGATGACATGTGCTACAAAAAGAGGGTCGCTTGTGTGTGTGTAAATAAAGTGAAGATAAGGATACCGCCCTTTCAATATCAACATGATTATTCCTCATGTTCATTTAAGTATTTTTACTAAAAAAAAAAAAAGGTTTTAATTGAGGGATAAAATATAAAGGTGAAACGAAACTAGTAGCCATTCGGCCTGTGCTAAGTCCGCATGTATATTTCCGCAGGGTGTACCACCGCCTCGTAAATTTCCACGAACGTGATCTGACCAAAAATTTCTCATATCGCGAACATTTTCGCGGTGTTTTATTTCATATATATGGAGGGAACATTCAAACTCGCATAGTTTCGCTCATAAATATAAAATTTAAATTTAACAAGTGCCATGATTTATTTCAATTTATGTATGTATCGTAAGGATACATTTATTATTAAATCATTTACACAGCAATATTAACTTTAATAAAAGTTTATGTAATATGTTAATATAACAACTCACTATGATTTTAATATTTATAACATACATACATAAATGTTATCGTATGTCATCATCATCATTACAACCTGTGTTAGTTGACGTAGGTGGAATGGAATGTATAGCTGAACATAGGCCGATCCAATAGACTACCATGAAGCAAGATCCTGAGCCACTTGTATCCATTGACTTCGCACACATTTGCAGATCGGATTAAGTCGGATGATCATCAGCCGGATTACTTAGTCTTACGCCCGGTTCCTGAAACACTGATCATCGTAGATGTTAACCTAATCAGCTCTCAAATGGTTTTTAAATCTATTTAGAGTTACCAAAAGGATGGTTAAACTCTTTGAATTTATCATTCTGATCATTAAGATCATTCTGGTCAATTCTAAATAGAGAGTTTAGCCATCCTTTTGGCAACTAAAATGAAATTTGAAAAGGCATTGGACAGCTGATTAGTAGACATCTACGTTGATCAGTGTTTCAGAAACCGGGCGTGAATATTTCAACAAGCCTTGGTAAACGGTATAAGCATGATTGGTAATTATAAATGTGATTGATAGTTAAAACGTTACTCTTCTTTTTATCATGCTCAGGGGCAAGTGTGATCTCGCCTCTTACCCGCTGAGGGTAGACATTACTCTTATTTGCTTTTGGCATGAACTAATCTAACTCACTCTCTACTATATTAGTGATGCATACGGTTTAGTTTTATCAACAATCATGGGTTTCTTATTTCATCTAAATCAGCTGAGAGCAATGAAACTTAAAATTTACTAGGTCGTATCTTCGTTAATATCGTAAAACAACTTTTTAGAAAGGGGCCTACTACGACGAAGTAACTGGAATTTGCAAGTACAGAGTTATGTATATTTAACATATAAAACCTTCTAAAAAGGTTTTTCAATTAAAATCCTATAAATAATTGATTAATTAAACTTAATTGATAACGTGTATAATTAAATTAAATTGGGGAATTTGAGTATGGTTTGAAATTTTGTTTTTTCTTTATTTAATTAAGAAAATGTGTTATTGAGAACAAACTTGTTTAAATACAATAATAATAGTAATAATAATAATAATAATTCTTTATTTTCTCACCACAGTATGTATCACAATAGCATTTCAAAAGGTGGATGTACAAATTAATTTTCATATTGTGGGAGACTGATGCACCAAAACTAAGCTCAAGGCTTGTATTATTGGGTCATCAGGTCCCCTCTCCTTATAAATTTGACAATGTGTTTGCAATTTAAAGACGTATCTTTCAAAGACATTTACAATTTCCATTCTAAAATGAGAGTTAATGAGAACATAAAGATTACTGTTAATAAGTGAACATGCATATAAATTAAAATTAAATCTAACACTTAAACCACTATCATACGTGGTGGTGTTCGTGTGTGCGTGTGTGTGCGTGTGCGTGTGCGTGTGCGTGTGCGTGTGCGTGTGCGTGTGCGTGTGCGTGTGCGTGTGCGTGTGCGTGTGCGTGGGCGTGTGCGTGTGCGTGGGCGTGTGCGTGTGCGTGTGCGTGTGCGTGTGCGTGTGCGTACTTACGTACCTATTGCTTTATTTGCCTAGAAGGAAAAATATTATATTAGAAACGATAGGAGTTTTTCTGTGTCATTGTAATTTAGACCCTGTAACCATTCAGTCACTTTCTTTTTACATACTTATTTTGTTTTTGTATAAATGGAAACATTTTTGTTGACTTTGTTGTATAAATAACTACCCAGAAAACAGAAGAAGCGACAGGAAATTTTTTTAGTTATTTTATTTGTGTATCTGTCAGCAGGGACATGACGCCTGCTCTCTTTGAAGTTTTTGGGACAGATCTTGAGTTGTCCATGTTGTTTGAGGATTGTGTGTAATAAAAATAGTTGGCCAACCGTGAGTACTTTTGCTTTTTGGTATAACTCCGTAGTCGAAAAACTAAATGGTAAAAAATGTGATACTTTAAGAATTGCACGCTGGGTTCTTTCAAGTTCAAGAATTATTGTCTTGGGCGCACCACCCCAAGATGTGATACAGTAAGTGAGAAGAGATTGTGCAAGCGAATAATATATTTTTTGCACAATTGCGCATCAACAACATGCCTTAATGTTTTGAAAATGTATACAAGTTTTCAGAGTCTGCCATTTAAGGTGTTGATATGGGACTTAAAACGTATATTGTTATCCAACAGTATACCCAGATATTTAACATTGTCTGCTTTGTTAAAGTGAGCGCATGAACAGTTGGTATGTTGAGGTTCGGGGCAAGTATGTGCAATAATATTGTATTCATTAGGAATTTGAGTGGTATTTTTTATTGTGAAAGTCATGTACTTAGTTTTTTCTGCATTGAGTGTAAGCATATTATTTCTTAATAAGGTCGAAACGGTGTTGAAACCAATTTGAGCATTGTTAAAGACGTCTGACCAGGTTCTACCATTGAACAATAGTACAGTGTCATCAGCAAATGTGATAATTTTGCCTTTAGGAAGAGAGAGCATACCTAGGTCATTAATGTAGATGAGAAAGAGTGTTGGGCCAAGTACACTTCCTTGAGGTACTCCGTAATTTAATTTCCTCTCCTCACTTGTATATTCACCTACCTTAACAAATTGTATTCGGTCACATAAATAGTTCTTAAACAACTCCAATTGAGTTCCTCTAATAGCAATGTTCTCTAACTTCTTTAATAGTATAGGAGCAGAAATCGTGTCAAATGCTTTGGCAATATCTATAAAAATACCTAAAACTATTAATATAAACTATCCATATTAGTGACGATGTAGTTTGTTAGGTCATGAACGGCATCTGCACTTGATCTATCGGCCCTAAATCCGTACTGTGTTGGGGAAAGTAAATTGTTAGTTTCCATAAAATTTACGAGTCTACTGTTTATAATTCGCTCTAGTATTTTGGAAAAAGCTGGTAAGAACGCAATAGGCCTACAGTTAGTAACACGATTTCTGTCTCCTCCCTTAAAGATGGGATGCACAACTGATCTTTTAAAGACTGCTGGAAAGGAACCACTTGTCAAAGCCAGGTTACACACATACGTTAGAGGAGGTACAATAAGATCTTTATGGATTTTGAGTAGATTTGACGAAATTTTGTCCCATCCCTGCTGCTGAGTTACAACGTAAGCTTAAAATAAATCTCTCAACCTCTTTCTCATCTGTTGTAAGTAAGACCATAGTTTTAGTGTTAATGGTAGTGATTGTTGGAGTGTTAATGGTATTAGAGAGCAAGTTCTTTTCAGCGGTAAATTTCCCAATGCTTGTAAAGTAATCATTTATTAAATTAACAGATTGTTCAGGTGTGGGAGACAGATACAGTAAAGGCGTAAATGTGTTTTTCTTTTTCGCTCTATTTGTAATTTTATTAATGGCTGTCCAAATCTGCTTATTATTTTTACCAGCTTTATTAATTTCTTGTTTTTCGTATTCCCTTTTTACTCTTTTTAGTAGAGAATTACAAAAGTTTCTGTATCTGTGATATGATATTTTAAGGGTGTCATCGTCTTGTTTGTTTTTAAGTTTTTTATGCATGTTATCTCTGTGTCTGATACATCGTAAAAGTCCTGGAGTGATCCACGGCTTTATGATTTTCTTGCGATTAGGAATTTTTAGAATTTTTGTGTTATTTTCGATAGCTTTTTGTATAAGGTCAGTTAGTAACTCTGCAGCTAAGTTGGCGTCTTGAGTTTGATATACTTTGCTAAAATCTAGTTGAGTAATATCAATGTGTAGCTGGTTATAATCAATATGTACTACTGACTTAGCTGCCCTATTACGTGGGATATTATTACCTATAAATAGTAAAACAGTTTCATGATCTGTAAGGGCTGAGTGAGCAACTGCTGTTTTTGCCGGGTGGTTTGTTCTTAACATAATATGATCTAGGCAAGCGCTTTGTCGAGTGGGAAGAGTATGGGCTGGTAGGAGTCCATGGGATGCCATCAAGTTTAGGTATTGATTTTTTTCAGAACTACAAGAATCTTCTGTAATTTTAATATTTATGTTGCTGGCAATTATAATTGTATTGTATTTTGTTAATGTCATTAGTGTTGAATTTAAGGAGTTGAGAAAGTTTGTTATGTCTTTGTAGCTAGGTGGTCGGTATAGAGCTAGCAATACGGTATTGGGATCAATTATTATTTTAAGGCAGTTTGCGTTATTGAAATTTGGTTCATGAACAGCGGCATTATAGGAAGCCTTTATATATACAACTACTCCTTCATTTTGTGTATAGTTATAAATAGTTTTATAACAGTTGTAACCTGCTAAATCCTCAATATAGCAATTTCCTCGCAACCAACATTCAGTCAATATTATGACGTCCCAGTCAACTTTTGATCTGACTAGTATAGTATGACAACCAGCCATATTTTTTGTTATACTTCTAATGTTTTGATTAAGTATTTTTAGAGAATTATGAGGATGTATATCAGATGGAATACAATTATCCAAATAGCAAGTATATGATTCAGACACAGATACAGTATCGATGTTATTTAATGTATTATTTATTGGAGTGAATGTAAGATAGAGTTTTCATTTGGCATTTTACAGTTGACAGTTAGTAGGTATTTAAATAAACTAAGATTTGCAATTTTCAATTTAGAAGTTACGATGAAAAAATGAGAATTGTACAGAAATATTACGTACGTATAATCGATAAACACAGAAAAACTATTCGATGGTTTTGACTGCAGGGAAAATAATATGTGTGTAGGTATAATTTTTGTTTATGTATGTATGTGTGGGAGTCTTTGCACGTTTATAAACTAATAATGAATATAATGTTAATTGCTTAATATAACTTTGATAATTTTCAGCATGACTTATGTAGTTATTTAATTTTACTATAATAATTCGATAAATTAGTATAATAAGCTTTATAAGAAGAGTAGTTTTCATAGTATTAATGTTAATCAGAAGAGAATAACATATGTTTGTATAATGTGTAAGCGAGGAACATTTTGTGTGCTTTACATATTTTTTTAACAATATGATTAAGATAGATATAGAACAGTTATACAAATTATTAGCATTATTATATGCCATGGATTTTAAAGAAGGATTGCTATTATTTATCATACTTAGTCTATTGTAGTTACAGATTATAGCATTATATATCAACAAGATCTTCGGAAAACTGTATAGTCACGCGGCTATTTTTAATAAGTCTTTCTCATCTTTTATACGTGCGGCTGGTTGACTTTCTTCTTTTCTAACGTACACTTGACCATACGATGTCCAAGCTGCTATGAGTGACTTTCTTTTTACGAGTTCTCTTGCTTGATAAAATAGTTGTCCTGTTTTTTTAGAAAGAAATTCTGACACATAGATTGACTTTTGTGGGCCATCCAGTAAGTGCTGTTCTTACAAGAATGATTTGTAATACATTGATTATACACAATAACGCTAGTAAGTGCTGTTCTTACAAGAATGATTTGTAATACATTGATTATATTATAATGTATCATTATAATAAAAAGTTTGTTTATAGAGGAAATATTTCTATGCCATGTCTACTTCGTAAAGGCCTTTTAAACCACAATACTTTTATTTCCATTTTAATGAAAATGTTTTTTATACATAAACAAAAAAATTTCTATATTTATTTTTTTCACTGTAGGAGGATCACGAAGTAGCCCCATCTATTGCACGAATGGTCAGGCTCGTCAGGGGAAGTACCTTGGCCTCACAGAAGACCGGCGTAAAGTAGAATTATTATACTTTCTTTGGTGAGTGAGGTAACCGGGGCCAACTTTAGAATCGGTTGGCAAGGAATCTGCAACTCACATGGTGCTGTAGGTGTCTATGGGTGGCCTGTTCACTTGCCAACTTTTTAAATAAAAAATCTATTATTATATGCCTTAATGCCAATAAACATAAGTGCGAACTAAAGACAGCTTTTACCTTGGAATACTGTGGTGTTACTAAACCTGAGTATTAACTTGTATATGAAACGGAACAAATAAAAAAATTTAAACCTCTAATTACAAATTATGACGCATATAAATAGGATATTTTTAATTATCTGTAGGACGTGGTACACACATTGAAGGGGTTCTAATACGTCCTCGGCCTTTTAGTGGCGAAAACAGTACATAAACAGGATATAACGCTAAAATGAAACAACAGGATTTCGGCCTAACCTAACAGCTCTGTGAGACTAATACTCCAGACTGTTTCTCATCGCTAACAGTTATCGATTATTATAGACAATGGCTTTTGAAGCATTGAAGAAGATTGGCATGATGAAGTAGGTTGTTTTGCAAACAACTTCACCATGTTGCATCTTGCCTGGCGGTGTACACGGGAATCGTAAAAGTTTCACTCTCATAATAATTGTTTACAAACGCATCAATAGAAGTATTTACAAAATAAGCTGAAGACTACAGATACGGCTACATATTAAAACCAATATTGAAGTATTCGAAAATAAAAAAAAAAAATAAACGAAATTATTGTTCTTGTCAACTAAATAATAAAGGAATGTAGACAGAATTCATTAAACGCCACACATTGTTGTGACGAATGCTATGAATGACCTGCTTCGTGTAAGGCGCACCACCCACCCGCACGGAAATTAAAAAGATGCTTTATTCTTCCGTTTGCTGTCTGCCGCCGCGATCCAAGCCGGCGCACCCGACTCAAACCGGACGCCAGCTCGAACATGGAGAACGTACAAATCCCACGCACCCAAGCTGACAACAGTTACTTCATCGACGTTATAAGCTAACGAAAAAATGGTATAAAATACTCTGCGTTCGAAAGTATAGTCGCCACCTAGAGCCATTCCGCTTTGACTTCCGCCTAAAAAGTGGCCTCGAGCTCGCAAAACTCCGATAAACCTCAATCTCCTTTTCCCACCTTCATCAACGAGAATGTGCTTATGTTTTGAATGTCATGACTTCTGTGACTCTCAAAATTGGCTAACTTCCCCAAAATGGTATATGGTTTATAAGTGCATAAAATAGTGTATGGTATATGGTTAATAATATT
Organism: Iphiclides podalirius; assembly: GCA_933534255.1. NCBI lineage: Eukaryota > Metazoa > Arthropoda > Insecta > Lepidoptera > Papilionidae > Iphiclides > Iphiclides podalirius. The sequence goes on along the minus strand of OW152822.1, from coordinate 4,121,904 downwards.
TTCGTGACCAGAAAGTAGGCTTTCTTAGTTACTAATTAATGTCATAGGCGTCCCATAGAGAGATAAAAGAGATGAGATAGAAGGTAAGGCCAAAATAATGAAACTACTCTTGGAGGTTCTCGTATAAAAGTCACTGTTAAACATCATAATTGTTTCATCCGCCCCAGGTGCGTGAATTTCACCAGGAACCACTACAAAATGCTCCCTTCAGATCGTCTGAGGAAATATCACAGCCTAGCAAAAACTGTTTTAAGGTAAATTTTCCCGTTTCTCTACTGAGTTAGATAACCGGGCCAATTTTTGAGGATTGAGAACGCATGTGCAACCACATAAGTATGCTACATATCTCCTCTGACCGGACTGTCGTAGCGGAGGGACTTGTCTTGACTTGTTGGTCTACCATGTTGAAGCTAAGAGGACCCCACACAGGGCCGGCGTGACAGGGCCGCTCTAATTCGGATCGTTGAGCGTACTGCGTCTGGCACTACTATGCGTATTGGGAGAGTGCGGGGGACAGGTCGAGGTCCGCAACCTGAGGGGGAGTCGCGAGAAGAAGAGATGTGTTGATATTGCGTTTGGCCATTCTCCCTATTGTCCGCAACTCAGTGGGACTCCACCGCTGATGCAGCAGTTATTGGGATAGCTTGTGGAGTCGGTTGTCTGTACAAGAGGCTAAATATTGAGAGCCGAGAGGGAGTTGCTACCCGAGGAGAGGGCAGACTGAGGGAGGGGCAGCTTCGGATTTTTTTTCCGAAGTCTCTATTGTGAGTCTCTACTCTACGAGGGGCCCCGTCTGTGGAGGCCCCGGGGCTGTTGCCCCGGTTGCCCTCCCCTAAATCCGGCCCTGGCCACGCAGTATGGACATGAGTCATTTATATTATAAAACATCGTATGCCGAAAACATATCCCAGTAATAGCAGTTATTTCAGTTTATAAATTAAAAAATCTCGTATGACTATTCATTAATAATGTTCTGTCTACCCCAAGGCTAAGAAAGATATACATACATATAGGTAACATATGTATAAGAAAGACTGAATATGTGATAAACTTGTATATAAAATTAACTAGTAATCAACTGCAATGTAATAATTATTAAAAGCAAGTTAATCGATACATACTTCCATATTTTATTGCAACTTAATTGCGTACGATTAACATTTCTCGTTTCGCTACTATAGAGGGTCATAGGACCCTAGTATTAATTGTTGACTTTTCTATAAAATTCTGCTGTTTTAGCATTTCACACTTTCGTTATTTTCGCGTTGGACGCCGAGAATACAAAAATGCATTCTTCTCGCGATAGAGACCACGAGGAATATTAAAGGATCGGGATAAGCCCTCTATTTATCGTAGAAACGTGACAGGATGGGAAGGGGTCTCGCTGCGGAGAACGGTGACCGGAGACCGCAGGTGAGGCGCTACATGATTTTTTGGTTGTCAGCACCAACGAGTTAAACGTCTTGTCTAATTTAAACACTGGTTTTACTAGCTTCCGGCAAGCCAATAATAGCCATTACTTCTAATGATAAATGGTTGCAAATGGAGTACGAACTTGGTCGGTAATTATGCTAGATTTATTGCGTCATACGACGGAAGGATTCTTCTCTAATGCTAAACGAATCTCAGCGCTTTTGTTCAAGACTAATCAGATTTGTAACTAACTGAAGTTGGTGATACATAGCACGTTATTCGTTTAATGAGGAGAAACATTGCATAACTGGCTCGAATATAACTGTATACTTCAGTATTCACCCAGATTTTCTTACCAGTTTTAGAAGTTTGTTAGAATCTCTATATATAATCGCACAAAGGAGTTTTTTTTGTCGGTACGTCATAACTTCCAATATTCTGCATCAAATTTAATAATCCAACTTAAAAACCAATATAAGCTTATGGTTGCTGCTGTAGACGAATAATATAAATAGTTTAATATAAATATTAGTAGTATAAACTTAATGTTTTCACAAGAAAATTTGTGTCATCTACTGGCAATTTATTTAACTGGAATATAGCGAGATATAGTGAAAAACTTTATTATTCTAAATAAGATACGAGTACCTATTCATTGATTTTTTTTAAATTTAATTAAAGAGCTCTGTCGCCGTGTGATGTACACCCTGTGTATAACCAACAAGTACTCAACATGTTTTATTATCTTAAACTAACGCCTGGTTTCTGAATCACTGATCATCTTAAAAGTTAACTAATCAACTGTCAAATTACTTTTCAAATGTTATTTGAGTTGCCAAGAGGTTTCTAAACTCTTTGAATTAATAATTCTGATCATTAAGAAGATCATTTTGGTTCAGTGCTTCAGAAACCAGGCGTAGGTTAGCTAAATTAAACATCGTCTTGGCTTCGTCCGACATTGGGTGGGCCAAGATAACCTTCACGTATCCAATCTTCGGAAGCACCCCGACCAAAACAGTACACATGAAAAGCTTCGTTTTAGACACACTCCATCGAAATGTATTGAAGACATTTGCGACGATCGTTGATGACGATCATCAATTCCACATACATAACATTTATGAGATGTTACTTCGTAAAATTCCCGATGTATATGATCATACATGATAGATTTTGATATGATAGATTTTTACTGTCGAACAAAATCATGTTCGAAAATCTATCATTTTGCCGTTGATAGACGCCGTATTGGCGCAGACATATTTGCGCAACGTCATCTGATTAAGTTGGTAAACCGAGTGGAAGACGATTGATGTACGATCGACTCACAAACGATCGTTAATTATGTTACGTCGTTTATTTATCGATAATGTTTTCTGCGGTTAATATATTTATCTAATTCGTTGTGTTAAATATAAGTTGATGAGAAGATGATTGAAGATTTATTGATTTAAACTTTTTTGACCATTATTAGAACGATGTAAAATCGACTTTAACGAAGCGATTTTTACATCAGTTAAAGCAAACGACACTATCCGACAACCTGAGCACTTTTGTGGTACACTTTACGAAAAAACTATCAGGCCTATAGATTTGTGCCTTAACATAGTAATTTAACTTCATATTTAGATGTGTTATATACCAAAATCTGTGTTTACATATTCTATATATAATTAATTGATTTTTATCATCAAAATTTATTTGTTTTATTAGCTGGCCTGTTATATACAGGCCAGCTAATAAAACAAATAAACATGCTTGTATTTATCACAGTGATGTAAGTTTGATAATGTTTTAATATTACGTTTTTTAATTTTTTTTAATTTTTATAATTTTTATTAATATACAATATTTTATTTTTTTATTTGACTGTGGTAGGACCACTCGTTCGGGTAAGTACCAAGACCGGCGTCATGTGAAAGTATAATAACTTTTGCGTTTCGTCTGGTGAGTGAGGTAGCCGGAACCCAATTTTCAAAAGATTGTCAACGCATCTATAGCCCTCGGGTGTAGCTGATGTTCCATGGGCGGCGGTATTCACTTAACGTCAGGTAAACCACCTGCTCGATTAAACATCTAGTGAAAAGTTATTCATGGTTTAAGAGAGGCCATTAATCAAAGAAGAAGAAGAAGAAGTTATTCATGTTTTATTGTTTTAGTTAATTTATATTAATCCTTAAATTATGTTATGTTGACCTTAGCTTAATTTTTTTAGCGTTACACACCGCGTGTAACGCCGTAACCCGCAAGTGCCGCTACCGCGGTCAGGGAAAGGGATGGCTGTTGGCCATCCTCACCACCAACCAGCCAATCGCTGTTCGAGATACACGCCCGAGTACTGGGGACATGGCCCCGAGGCTCGTTGATGCAGGGCCTTTGGCCAGCTGCAGTATATTACGAAAATTTTTTTTCATTTCTCATTTTCCAGATTGTAAATTGAACCTTGCTCATTAACATTTTGAAACAGACAATTATAACGTTTTTTTATAAACTCTATAACAACTTAATACAATTGGGCCCAAAAATCCCCGTCTCCTTTAGTTACTAAAACAAGAACATTTCAAAATATTCATGATACCTTGTTAATAAATCTTAGTACCATTTTTATCGGTTGAAACTTCGACGTGGCACATGCCGCCGCATACTAATGTATCGGGGATACTTAAAAAAAGATTTACTGCGATTCAAGGTATGCATATCTAAATATGCTAATAATAAAAAAATAACAGTACATTTATCCAAGATACGATATAACAGTACTGACGACCTTAAAGAAATGCGGTACTCTCACGACTCACGTGCCTGTTTGTCCCTTGTATCTGTCTTTTTGTAGTCAATTTGAGACCAAAGTTTGTAAGTTATGGAAACGGTATTTAATTTTAGGGTTTGTTAATTGTCTTCAAACGGTTGATTTCGGACTACGGCTATCCTGCATTGGTACTGCACACGCGTCAGCTGGCTAACACGAAACTTTTAAATGATTAGAGCCGGAAAACACGCAAACGTACATTAATGGTACTAAATTATTACCCTGTACAACAGTTTCAGTAGATTGAACGCCAAAACTATAAAAAAAAAGGATTTGAATTAGAAAGCGAAACTTTACTCGCTTGACACCTTCTCAGATAAAAATAAAAAAAAAATATACATGTTGTAAACAGACAGACAGGCAGCGGAGTGTTAGTAATAGGGTCCCGTCTTACCCTTTGGATACGGCACCCTAAAAGCGAAAATAGTAAACATCGCTATTTACGTTTAAACGTATTACGCGATTTTTTTTTTAATTTTAAAGCCATAGGTTATTGTTGCTTGTCTTTGTATTTACTACACTAAACAATAAACATAAGAGTCTTTTAAAGGATGGGAACTTCTGTGAATGACAGTTATTTCATTAATACTCGTTTTTTATCTGGTGTTAAGTGACAGCCGCCACCGGTGGGGCGGCGGTTCTATGGCTACCTCACTCACCAAACGCAGAATTATAACACCTCCACTTCACGCCGGTTTTCCGCTATCCGACAGGCTCGACTTTGAAGTCGCTGCCCCCGTCGAACATACGCGCTTTCCTTACGTAGAGGGACACACATCGGATGTGCTTGACATTGCACTCGTCAAAAACATCAGTCTCTCCTTATGCGAACCGGAATTGATACACGAGCTTCACTCCGATCACCGACCAGTTCTCCTCCGGCTAGGGCCTTCAGCAACAGCCGCTCCCCTAACCAAAACTGTCATCAGCTGGCATAAAATCAAATCTAAATTTAACGAACCTAATCCTCCACAACTAGAGTCAATCCCTAGAGAATTGAATACCAAACAGGACACGGAAACCGCAATTCGAGCCCTCACAAGCCACGTTAACACCGTCGCCGAGCAATGCTCGAGACAGGTCCCGGCGATGGAAGACCATCGCTGGGCCCTGCCAGACGATGTGCGAGACTTGCTGAGACGCAAGAATGCGGCCACTCGAGCCTATGATAGATATCCCACCGACTCGAATCGTAGACTGCTACGTAAATTAAAGCGTGAGGTCAAAACACGCATAGCAGACTCACGAAACGAACGATGGGACTCCACCCTAACTTCAGTAAAACCATCCCACGTAGCCTTCTGAAAACTTCCCAAATCCCTCAAGGGTAACGGCATAACAACCATGCCGCCACTAGTCCGTCCGATAGGTACGCCAGCAATGCTGGACGAAGAGAAGGCCGAATGCCTGGCTGACAGCCTAGAGTCTCAATGCTCCCCCAGTCTGCTTCCGATCGACCCCGAACAACTTCGCAAGGTGAACGAAGAGGTAGAAAGGAAAGCCTTAGAGCCACTTCGAGATCCCGTTCCCCCAGTCACGTGCTCCGAACTAATAGACACCATTAATAAACTACGCCCGCGTAAAGCACCAGGCTCAGATGGTATCACCAATAAGGTGACCAAGCTCCTCCCTACTAGCATACTTCAGATACTAGTATTAATTTACAACGCGGCCTTAACCGAAGGCTTCTTCCCATCCGAGTGGAAGGAAGCCGATGTCATAGGGTTCCTCAAACCCTCTAAACCCGTCACTCTCCCAACCTCATATCGTCCAATAAGTCTTCTCAAAACATTTGGGAAGATCTTTGAAAGACTAATATTAGCCCGCTTAAGATCCCTTTTGGACACCAAAGGGCTCCCCATCCCAGAGCAGTTTGGATTTAGAGCCAAACACTCATGTACCCATCAAGTGCACCGCATCACGGAGCACATTTTAACTAAACGTCAACGCGGACTCAACACCGGTGCACTCTTCCTGGACGTGGCAAAAGCGTTCGACAAAATCTGGCACAACGGGCTCGTATACAAGCTATACGGGTACGGAGTGTCCGACCGTCTCGTATGCATAATACGAGACTTCCTAAGTAATCGAACCTTTCGCTATCGCGTCGAGGGCGTTTGTTCGACTACGCATCCCGTTCGAGCCGGGGTGCCCTAAGGGTCGGTGTTGGGACCAGTCTGGTTCACTCTCTACACCAATGACTTGCCGCGTGTTAAAGATGTAGAACTTGCTCTTTTTGCCGACGACACCTGTATCTATACCACAGGCAGAACACCCGAATTGATCCATCGACGCCTCCAAGCTGCGGCCATCACCATCGGTGACTGGTTTCGGCAACGGAGGATCGAAATCAATCCCGCCAAAAGCGCGGCAGTCCTTTTCGCGCACAAAAAGAACATACCCATTCCACCCCCCGTTAAACTGGGTTAATAAATTCAAATATCTAGGCATCGTCCTCGACTCCCAGCTTAAATTCACCAAGCACGTGACCCAGGTCAAGAACCGGGCGGCCTTCGTACTCGGTCGCCTCTACCCGCTCCTCAATAAAACGTCAAAAATGTCCCTTCGGAACAAGGTGACCTTATATAAGGCAGTAGTTCGCCCTATCATGACGTACGCGAGATCCCGTCTTCGCTCACATTGCTCCGAAGCAAATACACCGGCTTCAGGTGATTCAAAATCGATTCTTGCGCAGAGCCACGGGAGCACCCTGGTTCATGCGCAATATCGACCTACATGTCGATCTAGAATTGCCCACCATCGCGCAATTCCTGAAGTCGGCGTCGCGCCGATATTTAGATTCCGCCGCCGCGCATCCCCACCCACTTATCGTAGGTGCCGTCACCTACAGGCCCTTGCCGCTAAATATTTTCCGCCGCGATTACCGAAGACCGCGTCACGTTCTCGACTTCCCATGACGATGAGACTACTATCGCCATCGAAAGGATCAAAAAACTCAAGAAACACACCAACACACACGGCAAACATATACTAGGTTCCGCCACGTACCTGGCAGGTTTTCCCCTATTAATGATAGAAGCGTTGCTGGAGTTTCTTCCACCACTTCTTCTCCCAGCGCCAACGCTCTCCGAAGTGGTAGTAATGTTAGCACTAGTAATTCCCCCAGTCAGATAATAGCTACCGATCGAGCCGAGGTCCGGCCCTCTCGGGCACCCTCGAATCGTAATGCTAAAGCGTGACGGCCCGAGCCGAGGCTCCCCCGGGAGCCCTCGGGCTTAGTCACCATAACGCGTAATAACCTGAACCTCGGCGTACTATACGCCGAGGTTCAGGCTAGGCGCCTTGTGCGCCAGGCCACCTCAAGTCCGTCGGATCTGTAAAGGCCCCTAAGGCCAACAGTGGCTCATCCAGCCAAAAAAAAAAAAAAAAAAGCAGCGAAGACTGTTGCGTGGCCCTACCACAGAAAATACAATGTTTCTTAAGGTTTTTTATTTAAGTAAAAAGATGCACCAACAACACTTAAATATATCTACACAATTGTCCTCCGTTGTATTCACAACATGCATTATTTTATTACATGGCCACAATACTATGTTACACTTACCTTTTCATTACAATATCTTGATGTTCAATGCTTCATGTATATAGAGTATGTTCTATTATGAATTATAACAAACGACAAAATTATCGAAGAAACTTAAAAGTTTTAATAAATCGTCGTAATCGTAAAGTGGGACGTCGACGCGTCTCGTGACTGTGCATATTAATGTAACTTTATTCCTTTTCCGTTAGATTTATTTTACAAATAAAAAAGAGGTATTAGAAGATTTTGTTTAGAGCACGATTTACGGAGATTTATTTTAATTTAACTAAAAACATTTTAACCCATTTTTACTGAAACTTTAAAATAGCTTAGAATGTCCTTACAATTCGTAGTTGTTAGTACTTTATTTTCGCCCATGTACAGTCATGTAGTAAAGCAACTTTTACGCAAAAGCAACAAAACTCATTCATTAAAACTTGTAGAAAAAGAACGAAAAGATTGTCGCCGTTGTGGGAATAGAACCGTCGTAATGTTTAATCTTAGTGCAGAGATTAGCACTATAAAAAACTTGCTTGCTTGAAGCAAGCGTAGCAGGCACACAACGGCAACGGCAATCCTATCTCTGTTGCGCGAGGTACATTGCAAACCTTCTTTGTGCCCCGCGCCGGAGTTTGTGCGAATGTTAGACATGTGGACCTGGCATATGGCTACGATTAGATAGCAACGACCATCATGTCTATGGTGCTATATAAGTCACATAGCGGTAATGCTGAAACAGATCTACTGATTAACCACGTCCAAATGGCTTCAGATTACGTACTCGAACAGATCCCAACGGCAGATATCGTGATCCTTGGTGATTTTAACGCCAACCATGTCGAAGGCCTCAGTCAGAATCGGATAGAATACGGGAACACGACTATGCCATAGCGAATGATTTGACGCAGCTCATCATGCCTACACACATACGAGCTTTGCGGGTATCCGCCGTGTGTAATATCAGCAGACCGGGATGGTATGCGGTTCTCCTTTGCATCTCTCCCTGGGGCAAGGTTTGCTTCTTACTGGAAAAACCCAGTGACATCACCGATGAGGTACTTCAGGGAACGGTACTGTATATTTCATTCTCTACGGTCCCCATCGCAGGCAGATCCAAGTCCTGGTTCTGTCGATCCTGCAAAGTGGCATCTCATCGTAAACAGTAGAATTATTGGGCCTGGACCATTGCGAATGTTTAGGGATGTAAATACCATTCACTTTAAAAACAGCACACCACGTACAACTTTGTCTAAGCGGATTGACGTCACCAAAGATTCAGAAGAGGAACAATTAAATCTAAGTTGCTAATGTCTATGTGAATCAAAATTTATTTAGAAATGCTTTAGCCACAATTAATTTATTAAAGACAAAAACAAAACGAAAGTAAACACGTGAACATTTTTGACTGTGTTGAAATTTTAAACATTGTTGACGCGATGATAAATAAATCGAAAGTATTGGATGGTTCCAATTTGCAAAATTGAAGCGATGTATAAATGTTTGTTTGGCTATTGCAATTAATGGAAATGATTGATTCAGTTCAAATCCCTCCAGGTGAAATATAAAAAATAAAAATGAGTGTTTGATATTACGATTATACACATAAACGTTTCATATTGCATTATGGGAGTTGTTACATAGGTTTACAGATTCACACTACTAATTCTGATACTGTCTTTATTCTTTATTGAACATGTTGTCACTTTCAATCTTAAGATTATTAAATTGTTCGTAAATTAATGCGTTTACCACAATATAATAGTTAGGATAATTCACGGATCTCCGAAGAACCATTCTGTTACATCTTTAAAAGAGTAGGTGAAGTTGGAAATCGCCATGCATATCGATGTTTCTCTAATACCTCCTTAAAAAACGAAACCTTAATTAGTGTCTCCATTATATGAATACGACTATGGGCATTTTCTTTATGTTAAGCGTCCATATGATGAACAATTTCCGTCGAGCAAAGTGGGATAAGATGTTTTCCGGGTTCCTACAAATTCCCTGGTCTGTATATTAGTATGTAGCGCCCTGTACATTTTGTATTATTCAGTAGAAGTATAGTAATGAGCCAAGATTTGAAGCAACAGTTTTTGTTATTATATCGAGATTTCTGGACAGCCACCTATTTCCATCGTTACACCAAAAACCCAACAGTGTCACCTCCATCTTCTTCGTCGCTTGTACTGAAACCATAATATTAACTCTGAATGCAAAATCCTTATTTTTATTTGAAAGCGAATTATTTCTATCAGTGTCTAGCAATTTAATCGAACTTTAAGTAAGTTTAAATGACTGTTTCAAGGTTGTCGCTAAATTTTCTTATAGGAACATCTAGTGCAATTACCGACGAGGTGCTTTCTACTTCTTGTGTTTTCTATGAAAGCCATGATACGCTAATCATGTAATAAGTAATATTTGCAAGGTACTAAACCTGCAGACTGTGGTAACCCTATAATGTTATCCCCGTCTGCACACGGTTCGAGTTTATCAGTTACTAAATATACTGCTACATCTGAAAAAAATATACTCTGATTTGAAATAGAATTTACTAAGTGACAAAACCGCCGCTACACACAGCTATCTACGACACCGCACCAACAAGTCAGCTTAAGTGTGGCCCCATTTTTATATAAATCTTACGATATATCTTTCCTCATTATGATTTGTGATTATTTAATTGTATTACGTTATCATAAAATGTATATCATTATAAAATCATCTATATAAATGATAATACATGTTACACAATAACAAATCCTGGAAATTACCTACACTGTAAACAGCCAGCTACAACGTTCCATTCTCACGGCACTGCTAGTTTAGTACTATATGCCTACCGTTGCGTAACGCAGGTGTTGGTCACCGCAACCGACAAAGGCATCGCGGCAAACACCAATCTTGTCTGACACGATTAACTATCATGTCTTAAAAATAATTTATTTTTGCATCTTCCAGTTGTCTTCGTAGCCTTCGAAATTACCGTAGTAAATGTCACTGTCACTATCTCGGCCTGCGGATCTTCGCTTAGACTATGGTTGCTGCTATTGCTAGTACAATAATATCACGCAAATTTAAATAAAAATTATTTACATTAAAAAAAATTTACGTTAAAATCAAAAATATTTTTGTATATTTAACAAATTGGAGGCAAGCTGAATCGATTGAAAAATTTTTAGTTTGCTAGTAGATCGGGAAGTGCCACGAAAGCACTGCTAAAAGATGTTAAAGATGCTAAAAGATGGTCGCCGATGCTGCTAAAAGATGGTCGTCGATGTCGTCATTGCAACACTTTTTTCACCTAGCCCCTCAAACACCAACAAACAAATCAGAACGATAACGTGGGCTAAGAATTTGGACTTCATTTCAAAAAAAGTCGGCTTTTACGTTTTTTTTACCCTTTTTTGTTTTTTTTTTTTAAATTTCACAAGACAGAAATTTGCGGTATAGCTGACAAATTTAGGGTGGTAGGGCCACGCAGCAGCCTCGGCTGTTGCACGAATGGGCAGGCCCGCCCGGGTAAGTACCACGACCTCACAGAAGACCGGCGTAAAGTGGAAGTATGACAAATACTTTCGCGTTTCGTCTGGTGAGTGAGGTAGCCGGAGCCCAATTTTCAAAAGGTTGTCAACGCATCCGTAACCCTCGGGTGTGGCGGATGTCCATGGGCGGCGGTATTCACTTAACATCAGGTGAACCGTCTGCTCGTTTGACAACTTTTCGTATCGTATAAAATAAATAAATTTCCGGTATAGCTGACAAATGTCAGCTATACCGGAAAATATCTGAGAAAATCTTTTGCCATAGAAATAGTAATTCTATTTCAACGGGAATAAAAAATTCAATATTTTCCTAGAGGCTTCTTTCTACTCTTTCTTTGAGATTTAGTTCAAGCCGTATTTAAAATTTTGCTACAGGCGAAAGATACATTTTGCATGTGAAGTTTATTTTAGGTTGCAGTTTGCAAGCGGAATGTTTGATGAAGCAGGAATGTTAAAATATTACACTAGACCGAAACGTTGAAATTTCATCTTAAGTCGATACATAAGATCTTAGTCAAAACAGTGAATATAAATCTTGTATATATACTAATATGGTATGAATGAATAACATGTTTTAAATAGTTCTAAATGAATATTTATTTAGGACGCTAAGATAATGATTTTAAATTTTTTAAAATGTTAAGTTCTGGTCATCAACAAAATGGGAATACACACCCTATGCTTAAACTTGTAATATTTTTGCCTGGCCCCCTTAATTTCTACATGATTTTCTAATATAAATAAATTATCAGTATATAAACAAATGATATCAACACAAATTATACAGTATCTAAATAATTGTTAGTTATATTAAATAAACGTTAACTAATCCCTGAGAAACCAACAAAGGAGGATGTAACGGTTATTATTAACGGCTTCTTCACGTTTGAGCTTTGAGCAATAACAGTGTAAGAAAAAAGATTAATGCCCAGTTTCCGAAAGGCCAATCAAAGCAGAAATCACATAACACTATGACAAAAATGATCAGCTGTTAATCTCTTGTTAAACTGCCTTGGGTTTCTGGAAGGTATGTTCAAGAAAAATTAGCTAATCACTGTACAACCAATGATAATGAATGAAATGAATGATTTACTTCAACTTACTCTTTCTATTGTATAGCTGTCCATTTTAAACAAAACTTAAATTAACGTCACTATCCAGTCCTGTCACCGTGTGATTGCCAACGTAAAAATCCGACCTATAATAAAATTTAATTTATATTATTTATATGCAAAAAGTAAAAAAAAAACTTTACAGAACGTGAAGAAAATGAACTTTTATCCATAATAAACAAGTAGGTATTATAAAAAGAAAGAATCCACATTATTTATTAACTTTTGAATCGCATTTTGTATTTTTTCTAACTTGTAATGTTCGTATAATAATAAATAATAAATAGGTAATAGAACACATGAATGTCCTAACAACGTATTAGGGAATTCTGTTTACTTTTAATAAAAACTAAGATTTTTGATAAATAACATCGTTGGTTAAAACGATTGATCGTCCAAATTGACAGATTACTTAATAACACTTTTGACAGCTCGTTGACCACCGAAAAACGCTTTCAGAAACTCGATTTACTGTTGATTGTCCGTTAATCAGTGACTAATTGCAAATCAAAATCAATGTTGTTTAAGACGTTCTAGCAACTCAGATCATGTTAAACAACGATTGACAAGAGATTTATCGTAAACTAAAAACTGTAACTTTGACAATTGTTTGTTAAAATTTACATTTTAGCAACACTATTGCGACTTTCTCTCTAATAGAAGAGAGCTTTTAATAAATCATACTGGTACCAGGATGAGAAGATTCGTGTTTCCATTTCAGTAAAGTAATCTTTACTGATCGAGATACGCTTAATTAAGTACTGATCGGTTGTACCTGATTTAAGAAACTTTTCATTTCGTCGTTTTGCGACATCAGAACAGACAAAAGAAATATAAAGCCATTTATCTATAGAAAGAGCGTTAAGCGGTTAATCCTCGTAGTTTACTCGGATCAAAGGGCTTCTTCCGGTCAGATAAAAATACTTCATGCGTTAAGTAAACCTCAGATAACTTGATTTTTGCGACTATAGCTGGGCGAACAAGATAGACTTTATGTATTACTTCGGTTTCTCAATATAACCTTAAGTTGGAAAACGTTATTTACATTTAATCCCTTAAAACGATAAATAAATACATAAAATTGCGATAGAGAATTGTTTATTTTAGTGTTAAAAGTGCTTGGACGCGATTTCGGATGACACGGATTTTTTTGTATATTAACCCTAGCATTGAAAATAAAAATCCAATAATGTTTTTGTTAGTGAAGTTTAAAACAAATGTAGGCCGACTTTATTTTATGGTTGTAATATATTTGCAATCATACGAGGGTTGCAAGTGTCAATGGGAGGCGGTTATCATACAACATCAGGTGAAGCACCAGTGCGCTTGCCATCTTCTTAAGAAATAAAACTACTACAAAGCGATAAATCGGTTAAAAGCAAGAAATTATTATGGGCCCCGGTTATCTTACGCACCAGTCGAAACTCTGCGTTTCAGTATAACACTTCAACTTCATACCAGTCTTCTGAGAGGTTTTGGTACTTCCCACAAGGGGCCCATCAATTCTTGCAAAAGGGAAGAATGTTGCATGGCCCTACCATATTCAATCGTTTTTATCATATATGTCATAGTATTGGACGGTCTTTGATTAATAAAAGCGCAAATTTATAAACAAAAATGAATATAACTCACTAAGAACTAAGAAAAGAATTATGGAATTATAGTGACATTGTACCAACAATATAATGTAATGTAAGTAAAACAATTACGGCAGTAAAAGTTGAAATAGATATCTCTGCCCATTGCGAGTTGTACTTAAGATTAAGGTGGTTGGTAATTGGCTATTAAATGAAATCATAGTCACTAACGACATCATGTAGGTGTTTCCTCTTACCATTTATGCTTGGTTCTATTAATAAGATGAGGACTTTATTTTATGAAGTGCTACAGTGGAAAACGCATAGCTAATTTATAGTGGCGTGCTCCAATGAAGTTTAGACTGATAGCATTTAAATAAATTAAATATTTTAATTTAATTTAAATAAATTAAATCAAATTTGTACTTGCAGTGTTTAACAATTTGATATCAATATGCTTTGTCCATAATAAGCATACGCAAAATTTATAACAAATTTTGGTTTTTTTCACCTTTCTCTCGGGATGTAAAGGCTATAAAAATAAAAAATAAATAAAAATAAATTGCAATAAAAATCTGTATTATCTAATTTTGTGCGTCATTGAAGACTTCACTCATCATGGACTGTTTTTGAACAATATGGAGACATGAAAATATTTAAACGGACTAATAAACCGTACTAATTACGTGAGTATGGAGACATGAAAATATTTAAACGGACTAATAAACCGTACCAATTACGTGAGTAGTAGCGAAAGCTATATCAGAATATCAAATAAAAATAGAAATATTCGAAATAATAGGAATATAAACATCATTGTCATTATTTGATGGCTCACTCCCAATACATCGAGTAAATTGTAAAATTTCTCATTCATATATGTCTCCTAAAATTGTGTGTTAAACATTAAAATCGTATCAGAATTTATAACACAGGGATTTGTGATACAGCTCCATTAGTATTTTACTTTTAACCGCTAACGTGGGTGTCTTGTGCCACGCAGAAAAAGAATACAGTGGAAACCCAGAATTGTAATTAGATGGCAATTTGCGCAAATGAAACTAAAAGTAGCTAACAACTTAGTAATTTGTTTTAACAGCTCTCGGGCGCATTAAGTACTTGCCTTACTACTTAAGGCGCAATCAGATATGTATATAAAATGAGAAGCAATAATTTTTATACCATGAAAGAGTTTAAGTTTGCTTTAATATGTTTTAGACATTAATACATTTATAATTTAACTAAAAGCCATTTAATTACAGGTTTAAAATTTATATGGTACTAGCTGCTGCCCGCGACTACATCTGCGTAGAATAGGCTGAAGGCGTAACATTTAGACGGTAAGACAGATGTACATTATGTATATAAATTATAGCCTATGTCTTATTCTGTTGTATAAGATATATTATTGAAACGTTTCATTAAAATCCATTCAATAGTATTTGCGTGATAGAGTAACAAACATCCATCGATACATACAAACTTTCGCGTTTATTATATTAGTAAGGATATATAAGTAAGGAAGATGTTACTCATTTTTATATTGTTTTTTGTTTATTTTGGGCAGGATTTTATTTTAGAAAATGGTATAGACCTTTTAGATTTTGTCTTTGTATTTATTTATTTATTTTATTATAAGTTACATAAGCATGTGATGATATTTCTATACTTTTGTTAATACTTAGTCACTAAACTCTGAATGATTAGGTACATATATATATATATATATAGAAAAAAATTAATAAACGAAATTCGGAATATTATGATTATTTACGCTTAACTGCAATAATAAAGCTATTTCTCCTACTTTCTTAAACGTTTTCTACTAAGTTCTAAAATAAATATATTTTTATAAATAAGTCCTTAAAACAACAGAAAATATTAACAGTACGGAAACACAATTCAAAATACGAACGAAAATTTATTTTTACAATATTTAAAATCAATGAATAATAGAAAGATACTTAAATGAATTCTCGAAAAGCCCAATTATAGGTTCATTAATGGGGATGCGTCAACTGAATGAGTCGCCTTGTTAAATTGAAAGCAACTACCCAATTAGTGCTCGGAAGCAGTTTGAGTACATGAGGTGAGAGTGCTTGTTTATTTTAAACATAAGAGGGCTTATTTGGACTTCACTGGAAATATTATTTAGAAAAATGCATTTTTCCGATGTTCTGGCGAAGTTTCCAATTCATTACATTCGGCGTCGGGGGTCGTGGGTTCGATTCCAACACGGGGCAATTATTTGTGTGACCCATAGTTAGATGTTTGCCCGGGTGAAATGTATTTTTGTGAAACATCCTTTGTGGTATACAGGATAATATTAAGTTAAATTAAGGGCAATTTTTAAAAAAAAAGATTAAAAAAAAACATTATATATGTCACACAAATTATATATTTACGATAAAGGATAAACAATAAGTTGATATTAAATATATGTATGTATGTGTGTGTAGTGGCAGTACACGTTTAGTATATTCCATAAGTGGTAAAATTTCTTCTTCTAAATGAAACTAATTTTACGGATTTATCGCGTTTATTTTTTAATTTTAATTCCTGACGTTTTGAACCCTTTACAGCGTTTATGGTCACGGGACAGATTGAGGTGTTAGTGGCTACCGTCAGTTTTTGAATTTTTAATTTTGTGTCCGATCTATGCAGAAGGAGCTAATTGTATCTTGTCTTGCAGTAGTGGTTCGTTTAGGCCTAGATTTAATTTTATTGATGACAGGATCCCAAGCTGATGGTAGTACCCAACCTTCTTCTCTATTGAAATTAGGGTGTTTTTTAATTTCAATAGCCTCGCGAATCATCCTTGGGAGGAATCGGTGTTCTTTTGCAAGGATCTGTGGTTTATCAAACCTGATGTAGTGGTTGGGCCTATTTAAAATATGCTCACAAACTGACTAACTATGACAATCAGACGTCTAACACCTCAGTCTGTCCCGTGACCATGAACACTGTAAAGGGTTCGAAACGTCGGGAATTAAAATTAAAAATTAAAAATAAACGCGATAAATCCGTAAAATTAGTTTCATTTATAATGTCCAATCGCGTAAATACAAGAAATCATTTCTTCTTCTTTCAAAAAAAGTTCTTTTTTTTTGATGATATCCCAGACCGATTAAAAATCAAACATTCTGCGTTATTGTGTTGATAGAAAAATCAACGCAAATGTTCTAGAAGAATTTTTAGTTAGGTACCCTTGATATAAAACAATGAACTTGTATTATTCGACAAAAAAATATTTCTATTTTGCATTAAGTAAATATTGTTATTACAGATAAAAAACAATCAATTTTTGGCATAAACATTAATCGCTTTGAACTCACCTTTGACCTTTTTGACTTTTTTTATGTGAAAAGTTGGGAACAGAGCAGGTGGCTCATCTGATGTTAAGTCAATATCACCGCCCATGGCCTTCTAGAACACTTGACGATTTGCAAATCTGTTGTCTACGTTTAAGAATACGGGTCACGGTTACCTCACTCACCAGGTGAAATGCAAAAGTTATTCTTTTATTTGTTTCAATAAATATGTATTTACAATTATAATAAAATGTTTATTTTCCTGCTAAGTAAGGTTTACGGTTTTTTTTCATATTTATCTATTTATTATACTTATAGTCTGAAATGCTCTTAGTTTATTTTATTTTCAACAACATTTTTATAAATGTTTTATTATTTACGACTACACTAAACTATAAGTACTATTTTATTATTTTGTGTAACTTTTATTTGTTACCAATGACATTATATACAAATACGAGGTAGACACGACACTAGCGCGCTGAAACTGAGGCACTGAAATTAGGGCAGTTGTTGTATTTAGATTTAGTCGCATAATAACAGCGAGTGATTGCTATCTCGTTCCGTATCGTGTCATACGTTCTATATCACGTAACGGTGGTAGGGCCACGCAGCAGCCTCAGCTGTTGCACGAATGGGCAGGCTCGTCCGGGTAAGTACCACGACCTCACAGAAGGCCGGCGTCAAGTGGAAGTATGACAAATACTTTCGCGTTTCGTGTGGTGAGTGAGGTAGCAGGAACCCAATTTTCAAAAGGTTGTCAACGCATCTGCAACCCTCAGGTGTAGCAGATGTCCATGGGCGGCGGTATTCACTTAACATCAGGTGAACCGCCTGCTCGCTTGGCAACTTTTCACATAAAAAAACATCATCTACCACATTCACATAAATATGTGTATCTAAAGCAGAACTACTTATAAACGCAGCGCAGTATGGACATGCGTCATCTTTAACATAAAACATCATTGTTTGATATATCACATACAGTGAAAGGGATTTCTTTCTAATCGGATTTCCTAGCTTCTTATTAAAAATAATGCTGTTAGTTATAATAAAATCATAAATAATAATAGCATAATTAACAAGTAATAATTAAATAAAATAAACAGCTTTGTATATTCAATCTTTACGTGTTATCGTGATAAAATCTTTTTCAAACTGAAATGCACGTCATTTATTATCTTTAGTACAGTACTTCACGTAGAATAATTTTCCTCTCAAGAAATGACATTAAAAGAAGTACTTTACTTTGTACCATAAGAGCTTATAGTCATTTGTCATTCGCTTGAACACGAGACAAAAACGACCATCAATTTATGTGATACAATGGACCAGACAGCGAATAAAAGACCGGATTCTTTGATATAAAGGGAATAACACAACGAAACACTGTCTTTGAATAATAATAGGAAAATAAATGAAAAATAAAGCGCAAATCTTTGTATGGAATTCTATTCTAAGCTTTGAAAAATATAAACAGTAAACAATTTTTTACACGTGAAAAAATGACATTCATGGGTGGCTCCCATGTACATCGAAATGATGTACGTATTTTTGTAGATAAATTGCTAATCTTCTGAGATTTCAGAGATTCAGGATTTCCGCTTTCTCGGATGTAACGAATAATATCTCCAATTGACGAGTTTATGTGTCTTACCTTAAATATTCCTTTACATTTAATTTATAAATAATGTCCATACTATAATAAAGCCAGATTGCACAGCAGCGAATTTTTTTTACTTAAAAAGAGATTATTGTCTGAAAGAGATTGTTGAACTCTTAATAATTTATGTGGATTCTTTTTCCAGATATCATCCGAAGCTTAAAAGGTCAAAGTCCCTGGTAAGGGTTTACGTAAACCACAGATAGAGATGGTTTTATCTTAACATGTCCAATCGGGGAGAGGCCTACAAAAAATCACGACGACGTAATAACATATACCCAAAAATCTACGTTAGAATGTGTTTCAATCTTCAGTTCAAACGTTTATGAAATGTGGTATAGAAGTGATAAAATACACTTTAATACCATAACCAACTTAATGGGGAAATAAATCTCGTACTCGATACGAATTAAATAAATTTGAGAGTGAATTAAATTAAATATTAAATGACCCGATCAATAGGGGGAAATATAAAAACACATTCTTTAAATTCTACTGGAAATTGTACACTGTGATTTCTTCATCTTACATTCTTTATCAAACAATATATAGAGAAATTCGTTGCAGAACATAGTTATTAACGGAGAATTCCACAATTTCTTCGTTAATATCTTTTGCTCTGTGAAAGTTTCATAGTTCGTTTTAATTGACTTCTATACAAATAATACGTATTTAACGTACTTATTTAGAAATATCATTTTAACAAAATAAATTGTTACTCATCAGGAATTTAGCAAACTGCTACAAATGCTCATCGTAGTATGTTTTAAATCGATCCAAAATTGCGTTGTTCGACACTTTGTAGACATGAAGGAGAGTTAGTTTGATTATTCCTGAATTATTTATTATTATGCAATAAAACATACTAATAATGTAATTAAAAATTTGTAAAAGAACTATCGCTTTACATAAAAACATAATATGAGTGTTTTTGTTTTATGGTAATAATCTAACAATTGTTTTTATCTGAAAAAAATTGCTTTATTTTTTATTGGCATTTTCACATATCGTTGCACACTACACAATCGAAAGCGTAAATCTTTAAGTATAATTTTTTTTACTCCATGTAAATCATTAATGTTACAAAATAATTTTACCTTAGGAACGTTTACGTTAACACCTGGTATTGTATGTTTTATGTGAAAAGTTGTCAAGCTAGCAGGCGGCTTAACTGATGTTAAGTGAATACCGCCGCCCATGGACATCTATACCATACGATGCCTTGTGGATTCGTTGAAACCGTTTTATTTCATGGGTACATGAAATAAAACGGTAGTACACGACAACACCAAAATAGTGTACAACAAAATAGTAGTACACGAATCAAGATTATTCAATAATTACAGGCAAACTTTTTGGGTATGAAAGATGTTATGCTAATACTCTACAACGTTGCTGACTGGGAATTAAAGGCCAGGAACAATTCAAACTACCCCTATCAATCGTATAAAGTCCAGGCTTTCATCTAACAATTCGTTTCAACTAACGAATTGGAATCTGATGGATTGCTGAGTGAATTGGACCCGTTTCCTCGATGAAAGCAATATTAGACGATGTAGTTATTAAATGAGATTTTCTTCATGAGAGAAGATGACAGGATTCATCTGATGATAAACGCCGCCCATGGACATCTGCAACACTCGTGGGATTAGGCAGCCATCTAGTGCAATAGCAAATGCACCTGCTTGGACCAACCACAGCATGCACTTAATGTAAACAGTGATAACTGTTTCATTTGAGAATAATCATCACTCAACTTAAACAGACAGTAATAACGGTTAAATTTGAAAATTATATAGCCTTCCGAAAATATTATTTGTGTGCCAATTTCACAATTTAAATATGAAATTTATTGCTCAAAATTATTGTTAAAAAATAATTTGTTTATAAAATTCAGAGGTTTACGTTCATGACTAGATTAGCAACCCGCCCCGGCTTCACACGGGTACAATGTATTATATATATATAAACCTTTCTCTTGAATCAATCTATCTAGTAAAAAAAACCGTATCAAGATCCGTTGCGTAGTTTTAAAGATCTTAGCATGCATAGGGACAGACAGACAGTGGAACGACTTTGTTTTATACTATGTATAGAAACAATTTACCACGACATAGGTCGACTCATTTACATTGTCCAACAGCTTTTCTCCAGTCTCCTCCGATACCCGAAGGTTGTCAAAATAAAAATTTGAGTAACGGTTACTTGTATTGTGCATATGTTTGAGATAATTATTCTTCGTAATATATGTAACGTATGATGTTTTTGAAATTAATGAAATTCAGTTATTCGCAGTTTTTATATGAATGACTCTTGCACGCTACGTGTATATCAGTTGTATGTGCGTGGATGTGCCTACATTAAAAAATAAAGCCATTAATAAATAATTAATAAATATTAGGACTTATAACAGCGGAAATCGATAGACGGAGCATTTTTCAATTTTCTGAATTATATATTTGAATATTTAAATTGCTAGAATGAAAAAAAGTGGTCACTCATGTGGGCTTCATGATTATGACTAAAATTTTCCCGCCTTTACTGACTGTATTACCACCACCGGATCACGGGCGTAAAGTGAAAATGTTATACTTTTACATTTGGTCTGATGAGTCAGGTGACTGGGGCCAAAGTCTTGCTGACGTGGTAAAGCATTTACCACTTCGGGCGGTGTTTTACCCTTAACATCAGTTGAGGCACCTGCTCTTTTATCAATATCACACAAAAAAAACCGTAAGGGATAACTCGTCTGATAAATAACCTTAAACACCTTGTTTGTTTCGAGCGCAGCCAAATAATGTACACAATAAGACATGTCTTGTGTGAATGAAACAAGTCGCCCTTTGTCCAAGTATTATTTGATCTTTACAGTCATTAATGCAGAACAATCGTCTTCTTTATCTATAAATCTGCTTGATCTGTATCTAAATACATAGGATAAGACTTCTGCACTATGGAGGCAATTAAGCTTTAATCCGAAGTCTGGCTCAGTGGTATTGTCTGATGCAGAGTTCAACGGGATTAAATTGTACTTTATCTATCTTCGTTGATTAAACCTATAGTTTGTGGATTTTACTTGTCTTTGTTTATGTTATTAATATTTTCCTTTATAAAAAGGAGGATCATAAAGAAAACGACCAAAAGCTTAAATTTTGCCAAGCCGAAACACTTATTACAAAATTTAATTTTTTCGTTATCTTGGAAAGTTCTAACAAATTATATTATCAACACATATTTATTTAGACGGTCATACCCTGTAACTCGAAAATATAATATACAAAAAGTAAAGATTTATATAACTAATCCAAGCTTAAAGAACAGGATACACGACTAGGATTAATAATTATAATTTAAATGAAATTAAAAGAAATAAAAACCGTACTAATCATTTTGCAAAGTGATACGAGTATAATAAAACTGAAACCGCTTGAAAAAAAATAATTAATACCATAAAAGTAAATAAAAGTTAAAGAACACATTTTATGAGGACATAATCAGTACATCTCTGCATGTCGTAGCCAGTCTTGACTAAACATACTAAGTTGAACGCCAGACATGACTTCTCGACTGGTTGAGGTTTACATCGAGCAGTCATCAACAGCCTACAGCCGTTGAACAGAATGGGCATATAGAAACTGTCCGACGTTCTGTATTATTGTATAGCTTGATTTTCTCGAGATTTGTCTATAATAATACTATTTAGATCATGTTTCTACTTTTTTTTTTATTTATTAGGCAAAGGCGTCCTCCGAACAGAGGATATCAGAGCGTAGTCCTCCACGTGACTCCACTGCAGATTGTCGGGCTTCACACTTTTTTCGGTTTTTTTTTTTTGTTAACATTTCAATAATATGCAGGTTTCCTCACGATGTTCACCTTCTCCGCTGAACACGTGATAAATCAGCACTTAAAATTAAGTATTTCATTGGAACCTGCACGGGGGATGGAAGTCAGGTTTCTCAAATTAAAATCGAGTGCCCGGACAGTCAGCTATCACTTCTATATATTATATAGACTATTTCTGCTTAATAGATAAAATATTGTACTTAGTTAAAAATAGATTTTAAGTACGAATGTATGTGCAATGTAACGTGTAATATATAATAACATGCTATGCTATGAGATCTACACTACATACTATGCTATGTGCGCATGTATAATAAAATCCCACAGTCGATATTAAGTCTGCCGCTTGACCAATTTAAATGTAAAATTAAAAATCAACTAATGATTAAAGCATATTATACCATTTCGGAATATCTCGACAACGCCAATGTGTGGAGTTAATACTGTTGATACTCACATAGGCTAGAATAAGACTATTATACCTGTATATTATATTGTACCCTGATATTTTTGAAAAAGAGCAACTGTTGAGTTTCTTGCCGGTATCTTCTCAACAGAAACCGCTTTCCGAACCGGTGGTACCTTACGAACCTATACACATAATCTTTGATGTAAAATTTGACGACTCATAAGAGCGCGCAAGCGTCTATTTGAATAAATATATTTTTGATTTTGATTTTGAGCTTTGGAGCTAATTACTTTAAATTTTCATAAACAATCATTATTAAACAAACAAAAATTATTATGCACATATATAAACTATTGTAGTTTATAATATCAAATAATGTTTATTACTACCTACAATCCTAGACGGAATAAGTGATACACCACAGGAGTTACGAAATTATCGCGAACGGAATGTTTCTTTTTTTAATTAGTGATAATTAATAGCATTTAATAAGTAATAAATCTTTCAATATTGTAGCTGTAATGTTTTTTTTGTATGGGGTAGGGAACTGTCGAAATAAATTAAGACGAAACAAGCCAGCGAATTAAAACTAACATTGATAATTAAAACAAATGCAATCGCATTAGTTTTATTTATCAATTTTTTTAAATACTTTTACTAAAAAAAAACTAAAAGTATGTATGCATAAATCTCCCGTTGTTAATACATTGTATGTTGAAAATACGTTCCGAAATATTAATACCTGGATTTCAAAAGAGATCGCAAACGAGCAAACTGGACAATTTAATCCATTACATTCTCAATAAATCAAACATTACTTTAACAACAAAATATTTATAAATAATTAACTTGGTTCGTAACAAAGTTTACCTGAAACATATCTTGTATTCTGTACTTGGGAATACTCGATTAATAAATTAGACACGTTGAACGTGCACTTAATTAAGAGAGTGTACTGAATGTGAGATGTAACCAAATGAGTTTGAATATATAATGAAGACTCAAATCCCAGCTTACTATAATCAATGGGATAGGCCAAGACTATGACTTTCTTCACACTATTTTTTTCTCCCCGATCCCAAAATCTGTGTGCCGAAAAATCTATTTTTCGGCACACAGATTTTGTTCTTGTGGGGATCCAGTTACAACATGGTCGTTATTATAAACTTGTAGTAAGAAATTACATAAATTTAATTTAAACACTAGTTAAGTCATATGACAAAGTTAAAATAAATACGAGAAAACGATTCAAAAGCAAAACTTATTTACAAAAATAATACGTTTTAGTGTATATGTAGTAAGTAACTCAGATATCGTTCCAGCCGGAAAGCAGCCCACGATTTATCAAACATAAAAAATCAATAACCACTGTGGCGTGCGCTGGTACCTCTGTTTTAATGCATCTTGCATCTTTTCCATTAAAGCTTTCCCGCTAATAGCAAAACACTTTTATTTCGCTCCTGTTTACTTTTCACTTTACGAAAATGTTGAAAATTTACATAGTACAAAATTACCGCCGCCTTTTTAATATTTATAATAAATATCATTTATACACACACTGGCACAATTAGTGGAAAACAAAACGAGAGAACGAGGCTGAAACATGAAACACATGGTGATATGTTTAAGCCTCGGAAACAGACCGTTTGTTTCTTAGTGAAAAGTTAGCAAGTTTGTAGGCAGTTAGTAGGCTCCGATTACCTGACTTCGTAGACGAAACGCAAAAGAATACTATTTCTACATCACAATGGTGTTCTGTCCTGGTCTTTTACCAGGTGGCCTGCCCGTTAGTGCAACGGGGGAGCTGCTGCATTGACCTACCACAAAGGTTGACGTTGTTTTTTTTTTAAAATTATAATATATTTCATTTTTGGACTTACTCTCATAGAACTAAAATTACTCACCTTTATAACAATTTTACTTAGTGGCTAAACTTTTTTCCATTGGGGCTCGTATAGTCTTGTATAATATTTCTACCACGCGGTGTGTTTAAGCGTAAACTACTTTGGCAATTTATTAGTTCATAAATCCAGTTTTATTATGATATCGCGGAAGGGAACCTTAAATTTATTAAGTAATTAAGCTGTGATGAATTCAAAACTAAATGCGGTGAAAAACACTCTCAAATAGTCGTCATTGAATTAATTCAGTTAAAGCTCGGGTTTTCTCACGTGCTCAGTGGTGAAGGAAAACATCGTGAGGAAACCTACTTATTTTCGAAATAATAAAAAATATGTGAAGTCCGCTAATCCGCAGTGGGATCGCGTGATGGCCTATGCCCTAACACCCTGGGAACAGAGAAGGCCTTTTCCCAGCAGTGGGACATGTAGGTATAGGCTGTTTATACATACAGATACATTAGCAGTATGTGAATCTGTTGGTGTATACCAACTGCAATATCTTTACGCCATTTCACTAATTGTGTTAAAACAATATAGCGACAGACAAACTATCTTTCGATCTATATTTATAACTAGCTTTTCGCCCGCGGCTTCGCTCGCGTTGACGCCCTTAAATTAACATGTTCCTTTAAAAATATGTACATTTTTTAAATAAAGATATTTTCAAATCTTTACAACACTTTTTTCCGATTGAATGCCTTGTCTATGTCCTTTCTCAGGCTCTACACTATGTGTGTACCAAAGTTCATTTAAATCGGTTCATTAGTTTTGGCGTTGTAGTGTATTGGCAGGAATGTGGGTAGTCTCATGCGCCTGCGTCACGTGTCAGTCGCGTTCCGGCAGTCGAGCATAGGAGTCGAGTAGTGTGATAGTGTGCGTGTTGCGGTGCTGGTGATCCCTAAAATACACCAACAAGCAAGATATTACAGGCGTGAAAGCGAGACATCCAGACAGAGTTACTTTCTCATTTATAATATTAGTATGGATTTACAAGTATTTTGTTCATTTAATATAACAAATACGAGCGTATTATTTTAAGCCACCTGACCTTGGAAAATCTACAGAAGACGTTTGAGGACATTTGAGAGATTTATAAAAAAAAAAAACTTAGATTTTAATTCAAACTTTGTGTCCCTTGCCATGGGCATATGGCATACAATTATTCAAATATATTTCATATATTCATATTTCTCTGGTTACCATTTTGATATTTTAAGCTCTTGATCATAATTGGAAACATATAATTTTCTAATGGTGCATAATGGAAGTAATACCGGCTGTTCCTGAACGATTCTTATGAATTTGGGTTTGGTCCAAATTTATTCCGAAATTAATTTGGGCTTGGTCCAAATTCAATTGCTAACGTCGTGGCAAATGATCAGGACGCCCAAAATTTCATTATCATGTTTAATTGCCGACATACTTATTTAGAAAATAAAAATTTAATAAATGTTAAATAGGTGTAGTTTTCCATGTATGTACAAGAATGGCGTTGACTAAAATATGAATGAATAAATGCAGCAAAACTTGTTTACGCCAACATACAAAAATACAATACTGATAAAATGAGAGTACTATTGGAGAAATGAATGAATATTTAATAATTATCTAGATTTAAAAAAAATCAATTTTTTATCTATCGGTAAAATTTTCTTACAGAAAGTGTCTGAAATATGGCCAAAAATTCAATTCAAGCTCAGACAAAATTCAAATATTTTTCGATACTGTTTAAATTATAAGAAAAATCGGTTACTTTTTTTGAAGAAAATGTATTTGCAGTTTATGGCATAGAACGTTATTGTTTCACAATAAATATTTTATTAAAACTATAATTATGTCATGTACTCTCGCTCACTCGCAGCTGACTGTCGAGCGACCGTCTTCATATGACCAAATCGTCTCCATATTAAGTGCCTCACTTATATTAGTGCAATGTTCTGTCTATTATATTTTATTGGTTTGTAGTTGAAAGGTTATAACAGTATTCTTCTGCACCACCCAAGCAAATTTGGGCTATTGTTAATGATACTACAAATATTGTAATATAGCGTATAGAAGAATACTAATCCGGGAAGTTATGCAATTTTACACTTTAACATAATCATAACACCTTTTATACCATTTATAGAAATTTGGGTAAAACTATTATGCTAAAGAGTTACCTCTTAATTTTTCGACCACATTAATGTTGCTGGATATTTGGTTGAGGTTAAAGATTTTTAAACATATTTGTGAAACAAGAGTACATATCGTCTTTGGTGGTGATGTCTATTTATATTTATTTGCCTTTAGCTTTCTGCCTCTTATTACTATTATTCGATCTCCAATTTTGTATGCAGCCATCGTAGTCCATCCGATAGAAGCCGTATATTGTGTTATTAATACAGATCAGCTTTTCGATCGGGCGCCGTCCTAAATACATAATATCTAATTTGTGTGATGCTTCCAATGACATTTAGTAAGATTTTGTAAGTTAATAAAATGTACTACTTTTGTTAGCTTTATTTTGAGTACAATGTTCACATTGCTACAAATATTTTTTTTTCTATTAATTAAGCTAGTAATTAAGTAAACTGTTTAATCTTATGCGGAACCCAAAATTTATCTTCTTTATCGTTGTTATATCCAAAGTACAATTATTAAAATGTTAAGTATAGTACACATACTGATTTTTACAAAAGACATATGTCATATTATAATTTAATTAAATTATTATATTATTTTTGCGGACAGAGTAAACCAAGATACTTTGAAATGATACGGCCTTCTCTAACAATATCTTATGCCTCTGGAAGAACGCTATGAAAGTACCCATAGTCAAACAAACGCAAATTAAGAGCACCCCAAACGTTTCAACACTTCGACCAAATGAATATCTTAAACTTTGCCTGAGGAGTTTGATTACACACTCTTATAATTCATTCCAATATACTGACCAAAAATTATTTATTATGAATTGCTTAATTTCTATTGAACGGTGAAATTTAGTGAAACACATAAAGTACTTACTGTGAATTTTATCGGATGGTTAACTTCAAAGTTTCTTGACCCATAAATAATTATATTAGGTGGGATAATAACGTTATTTTTAAAGTTGAAAGCTGACATTAATTGAGTCATAAATGTTATAATCTATATTTATAAAAATGAATCCCTATTTCCCTTGGTCACGCCATCACGCGGGAACGGCTGGACCGATTTCACTTTTTTTCTTTGTTCTGTTTGTTATTTTATTTATTTATTTATTTATTTATTTAGGATATGGAAGACTTACAGCTATTCAAATCTAACTAACGCTAAACTAGATGACAAACGGCCAATAACAATCCTTCACTTATAGAAACATTATAGTTGGAGAGCAGACAAGTACTGTAGCTGATTAATAAGGTAAATTAAAAAAAAATTACAAATGATATTACAAGTTAAATTTATAAGACTATTTTACCTATTTATCTTGCTTAAAAAAGTTAAGGCTTAAGTACCTGCTTGCCGATGACACACTCATTGTGAATGGATCAAAATCGTGCTGTGTACATATTTTATTGAAGCTTGCAATTGCACGCACAATATAACTATTTTGCATGTAATTTGATGACGCTTTAGGCAAATGCAAGGGTGGCGTGAAACGAATTGCGACATTTATATATAATTTGGTTAATAACTCAGGGCAATCAATTTCATTATTCAAAATTTTTAGTATAAAGACGTAGTCTGCTATCTCACGGCGAATTGTTAGCGGTAACAGATGATATTTTCGACGGAGTTCAATTTTTATCGGGAGAAGGTTCTTATGAAAGAAAAAATTTAAAAAATTGCCAGAAAAAGTCTGAAAACAACACTTTTCTATATTCCCGTGCAAAAGATTCGTAATAATACTTGTCTGTGCTACAGACAACTTAAATTATAAATAAAACTAAAATTATTAATCTGTATAAATTCATGTATAACTCATAGACTGTTTTTAATACTTGTAACACTCGCGTTGGGAGTCGACCGTTAGGTATATTGGCTCAGGATGGTTAACGACTCACATTCAAATTCGTACATTCGCACTGACTTCCAACCGTAACGGACTCGCATTCGAATACAAAGCTAATTATTTTTTATTGAAATTATATTAATATAACACGTTCAGAAGCGTTTTTTCTTCATCCTTGTTCTATCCTGAACAATACTTAAAATTCAATTTGAACTTTAATACCATAACATAAAGTTTAAGTGTTAGGGGAGGGGTTCCGGGAAGGCAAAAGAAGTGTTTGTGGTAAAATGTCACTTGAAATGTAAAAGTCTCGTTGCTATGCATCACTACACAGTATAAAACAAAGTCGTCCCGCTGTCTGTCTGTCCTTATGTATGCTTAGACCTTTAAAACTACACAACGGATATTGATGCGGTTTATTTTACTAGATAGTGATTCAAGAGGAAGCTTCATACGTATAATACATTGCACCCGTGCGAAGCCGGGGAGGGTCGCTAGTTTTATATAAAATGACAATTACATATTTTGACACATATTTAAATTCCTCAACGTTTAAATCTAAATGAAATAATCGTAGAATATCAATGGAGCAGATCTTAATTTAAAAAAGAATATTAACATCATCAAATATTATTACTAAGACTCAGCTGTCTGGTCTATATGTCTGTCCGTCTGGCACCAGGCTGTATCTCATGAAGATTGTTAGTTAGACAGTTCATTTTTTTAAACTTTCAGAGACGATGTATTTCTGTTATAACAACAAATACTAAAATATTCAAGTGCACAGGGTCGTACTGCTACACGACCCTCTCATTGATTTGCCATACACCTTTTGTTTCAACTGAATTCAAAAAAGGAGAAGTTTGTCAATTCGATTGTATGTTTGTCACCTCAGAACTTTCGATTGAGTGAACTGATGTTTTTTGAAAGCTGGTGCTTCCCATGTGGTCCCATATTAATTTAATCGGTTTTATGTGGTCCCATATTAATTTAATCGGTTTTATGTGGTCCCATATTAATTTAATCGGTTTTATGTCGTCCCATATTAATTTGATTGGAACTCCTGAAACTGAATTATAAAATGAATACAGGGCGAGATATTTGAAGACTGGCTTTGGTTTTGTTTTTCGTTAATAAAAATATGAACTTGTTCATCGCTACTAACAATACACAATCAATATTTTAAATTTACTGCGGTACTCATTCATCGTCCAAGTCTCGCATCTTCTTTGAGGCATTCAAAAACGGTTTTCCTGCTCGATTTACTTGTTAAAGTCTGTATTGCGGAAAATTAAGGAGTAATTTCACGGAATAGCAATTTTCTTATTGTAATACCCTTGGGACATTTGCCAACATTCCCCATCTATGCCATTTACTTAATATGTATGTTATAAACATTTACAATTCGAAGCAAGATAAACAGGTTATATATTTAAAACTTCCTTGGATGTATTATATTTATTACACGCTACGTAGTATTTCATGAAAATGTTAATTATTAATTTTTATACATTTTACATACTTCTTGTTGATACAATTTAAATACTCGTTATATAAATTTAGGATTGTATATTATACACTGCATTCAGTACATGAAACAATATAAACAAAATCACAGGATTTGTTTTTAATTTGTTCTGTGTTTTACTTTAAAATAAAAGTTGACCCTTACTTTAACCAAATTATATTTAGACGTGTCAAATAACTACGTTTTCATAGTTGTTTGATGTAAGTTGGTTATGAATAGCTCATAGTCCAACGTCGTGATAATATGTATTAGTTGCACAATTTTGTTGCTGAAGAATTATCGAATATTTTAGTTTACTGAGTTATACATGTGTATAGTAATTTATTTCTTGGCTTTTGAAGCATTACTAGTGGTTCGGAAATATAAATAAAATAGCCATAAAACTTGTAAAGTTCAATAATCCAATCATTCTACTCATAATATGTATGACATAAGGAAGAAAATCATTTATGGATTTGGGATTAAACTGCTACTTTACTTATATCTTCAGAAAGTAATAAAATTTAAAGTAAAATAAAAAAATATCATGTGATATTTATTTAAAAACAACTGAAATTTTGTGTGTATCTTTATTATAGTAATTGTACAACTATAGTAATCACTTCAAAATTAATGGAATAGCTTTAACCACGCATAAAAAAGGTAGTATGCACAAATCCCTTCAAATTTTTAATCTTATTTTATTAAAACATAGTAACCGTTGCTTAGTTACTTACTGCACAATACTTTTTATCTCACCTTAGATGTGAGAACACACCCTCAAAATGTTCCTCTTAGATTGAGTACATTGTGAGCAACGCGGCGTGTTACGACGCCGTACATCTGATCCACCGAACTTTATTCATGATCGTTACATTTTTCAATTTCACGCCGAATTTGTTTTGTTTGAACCTGTACGTAAGGACGATTATAGAGCAATTTGTTCAGTGTTCGTTGTGTTTGATATCGATTTTGTTTTCGTTCAAAATGAATTTTTCGAGAAAACTTATTCCTAACTTTACTAAGTATTCGTAAACTATAAATATATATTTGTTTATATTTATTTATCTCCAATACTGTCTGTCTGATAAAGAAATGAAATTTATAAAAAAACTTTTTAGTAACTGAAACTGTATTTTCATGTTTTCAATTACCATAAATAGACAGATAACTTAAATTTGACATCCATAAGTAAGCTGTAATTTATCCTTAGTTACGCCAACAGCCACTCCATTTAAAATCTTTCAAAGGTTTACGTACTTTTTCATTAAACGATTTTCCAAGGAGAATGTGCTTAAAAGTAGCGCTTCATGAATTTTAATAGCTATTGAGATGCAGTAGCTCAAGAAGACGACACTCTGTAATATCTTCTGCAAATCTCACATCTTTTCATTACAAAAAAACCCGCTCAATAGCAAGTCAACTTAAAATGAATGTTTTTTTTTCCTTATTTATTATAATATCAGCATAATTATTTCTCAAAGATGTTTTTATGACGCCATGACTTCCATGATTTTTCGTCTAATTTAATGGTTTAAACATTATTTTAAAGCTTATAATTGCTCTTGATGAACAAAGATAAACAAGTATAATTAATGTTAAAAAAATTCGCGTAAAAATGTTATTGAAAAAAAAAACACCACTGAGAAAAAAAAAAATATATGAGTGTAAAGCTTATACACTTATTATATTAAGGCTTTTGATTAATTGTGTCGAATTTTATGTACCTCCTGATATTGATTACAGAATGACAGTGGTGTGCTCGGGTATGGATTTTTTTGGATACCAGGATTCGAAACACCTAACCATTTTTCCCTAAACACAGAATTTGACTGTGGCAGGGCCACGCAGCAGTTTCAGCTGCTGCACTATTGGACAGGCGCGTCCGAGACAGTACCACAGCCTCAAAGAAGACCGGCGTGATGGTTTTTCACGTTTCGCTGAGTGAAGTAACCGGAGCTTTTATAAATGTTTGTCAACGCATCTACAAACCCTCGGGTGCTGTAGATGTCAAAGGGCTTGAAGTAATCACTTAACACCAGGCGAATCGCCTGCTCGCTTGATAAATTTACACATAAAAAACGGCATATGAAATATTTCTTTTGTCATTGAAAAAAGAATAACAAAAGAAATGTTTGATATGCCATTCAATAATTGTGTTGAATGGCATATCAAACCCACACGTGAGCTTCACGTAAAAATAGAACATATAATAGGTGTTGACCTATTATATGTTCTATTCTTAGGGTTCTTATATGTTCTATTCTTAGGGTTCTTATATGTTCTATTCTTAGGTTCTTCTTATATGTTCTATTCTTAGGTGGTGCTCCTTACACAACAACATTACATCGACGAACGTTTACAAGGATACTTATTGTTTGTATAATGACCATTACCTGTAATAGTATAAATACCATCAAGTGAAATTTAGTACTCAATAATTCCGAACGATATTTGATGTTTATTCATTATAGTTTTTATAGGTACCATTATTTTATATGAATCGATAATTGCTCAACGAAAGAAATTGTGAAATTATTTTAATGCATAAATTCATTACACAAATAGAGGAAAGTATCTTGTTTGTCTTAAAGTAGATGTATTTAATAGTATGTTTTTATAGTTGTGTACACAATAAATTATCAATTAACCCTCGTGACAACAATTAATCACTACTTAAATACATGAGAAAAAGTAAATATTTTAAAATGAAGCAATGAGCCAAAAATGCTGTGACCTTCTTAAAAGTTTTTAATACACAAAGTGTTACTCATTGAAAGTGAATTAGTTACAAAATATAATCATTGCTTATTTCGTATAAGAATTATTCCCATGCCGCTCTTGCTCTTTCAATAAATAAATTGTATTTTTTTTTATTATTATAATAGGTATATTGTGTTTTGCGTACAATTATTATTTTTCTTTAAATTTAAGTGTTCAGCCAATTTGAGGAAGTTTGTTATCCGCATAGTGGACAACATTTCAGTAATTACTTGGTTTTTATTGAGGTTATTTTTCCAATGGACTTCGAAAGCGGCTTTAAAAGGGATTCATTTTGGAATGTTAACAACCAATGTTTTAACCTTATAGTTACAGCCTTAATAAATTTGCCTTGGATTTATTGGGTATTTTTATAACATTTTTAGGGTTCCGCACCTTAAAAGGTAAAAAATGAACACCTCTAAGAAGAGAACACCGATTTTCTCAGGATTGGGTGGATCTAGCAAGTTATAATTTATACCAGCTACTGAAATCTACAGTCCCTATTAGGTGTATAAAAATTAAGGTCCTGATACAACACGTTAAAAAGATATGGGCAAGTTTAGATTTTCGTGAAAACTTGGTAAGTACCAAAATTTACCTTAATTGAAAACCAACTATTTCTTTAAACAGGGAAATTTTCTCAGCCCGAGATATTCCTATCTACACTGTAGTAGCATTAGTAAGCAGTAAGTAGTAGCATTCGTAAGCAGCATTAGTGTTCTTTACCATAATTTATAAAAATATGAACTTTTTAAATCATATTAATGTGATTGGATGGTTTAGTTAATGTTTCTCGTCTCAGAGGCGGCATTGTAATTTTTACCTGTGTGCTTGTTGCATTAGGCGACCGCTAGGTACTCACCCTAGCGCACCTAAAGCGCAGGCGACTAAAGGTTAATTTTAAGCACACACCTCCCTGCCTCAAGGTGGGGAGGCCTATTTAGAAAACCACACGCCGGCGGGGCGCAAGCCCCAAAGGCTCAAGCGTCGACATGGGTTCCCTCATAGAGGAATTCCTGCGTCAAGAATGCCCTGAATTATGGGTAAAATATTTGAATATCGCGAGGGAACGACGCATCGTCGTCGAATTTTCTAGCGACAGTCTGGCTTCACCGGCTGCCGCCTCGCCGCCATCTCCGGTGCCCTCTGCGCCAGTCATCGAGTCGCCCTCTGCGACAATTGATACGCCCGTCGCGTCGACTTCCGCCGCCGCGAACGAACCCAACGCGCCTTCCGCGCAAACCATTTCGGCCCCCTTCCGCGCTGTCGTTCCCGACTCACAATCGGACGGCGGCTCAGACATGGAGGTCGAAACGACCCCCGCTAACAACGCGAACGCCGACGGCTTCACCGTCGTCAAATCGCGAAAAAAAGGGCAAGAAACGCCGCGCTACCGACAGCGACCCCGAAAGCGAGGCCGCCCCGTCAAACCGTCCCACCGCGACGCCCGCCAAAAAGGCAGCTGCGTCTGCCTAGTCGGAACCGACATTCGCCTCCGAGCGAAAAATCAAGCCACCGCTGCCAATAATAATACAAGATAAGGCAAAGTGGCACCAGGTTTGTTCGTGGTTTGAACGCCACAATATCCGAGACCCCCGGTCCAAGAATACGCATATGGGTATCCGCGTATACCTCGATTCTTCGGACGACTTCCGTCGCGTAACTAAGTACTTGCGCGAAGCTAAGGTAGGTTTCCACACCTACTCACTACCCGAAGAGCGTAAACTTCGGGTCGTAGTTAAAGGCGTCCCAAAAGAGTCGGATGTCGATATGGCTAAGGTCGACATCAGCACTCAGGGATAGCCGGTTCACGCCGTGCGTCGTCTCAGGCACCCTCGCACCCGTGTCCCTATGGACATGGTCATGGTGGAACTTGACCCTACCCCGGAAGGTAAGGCCATTTTTAACCTTAAAAGGGTCTGTGGGCTCAGTGACTTAGTCATCGAGCCCCCACGTAAATCAGGTGTTGTGGCACAGTGCCACAACTGTCAACACTTTGGCCACACGGCCAATAACTGCTTCGCTCACCCAAGGTGCGTCAAATGCACCGGTGACCACGGCACAACCGAGTGCACGAGGCCGAAAGATTGCGCAGATCCACCGGACTGCGTAAACTGTAACGCCACCGGCCACCCGGCTAGCTACAGAGGGGCTAAGGCCCCGAAAACTCCCGCGAGGAAATCTCCCGCGAAATCGACGTTGCCCAAACCCGCGCCCGTTAGATTCATTCCCGCGCCCGTACCCGTCGTAAACGCCTGGGCGAAACCCCAGGTGGCCGCGCAGGTAACCGCGCCGGTAATCCCGGTCGCCTCACGACCGATCGCGCAACAGCTGCCCGCCTCTCAAACGGAGCACATCCTAAAAGGCCTTAACCACCCCAAACACATTAGTACAGGGGCTCTATTATTCGACGTCGCAAAAGCATTCGACAAAGTCTGGCACAACGGCTTGCTTTACAAGCTGTACACACCCAAAGTGCCAGATAGGCTCGTACACACCATCCGGGCCTTTTTGTTGAACCGCTCTTTTCGATATCTAGTCGAGGGCACCCTCTCCACAAGCCGCCGCCTCACGGCCGGCGTACCACAAGGCTCCTGCCTCTCACCCTTGTTATTTACGCTCTACACGAGCGACATACCTAGAGACCCCCACGTCAATCTCGCGCTTTTCGCGGATGACACGGCGCTCTTTTACTCAGATCGCAACCTCAGTCAATTAACGACTCGACTCCAAAGCGCCGCCGACCGCCTCGGCGATTGGTTCCGCAAATGGAGAATCGATATTAATCCAGAAAAAAGTGTGGCGATTCACTTCACTCGTAGCACCCCCAACCCCCATCCGCCACACCGTTACAAAGGTCCTCGCCAGTACAGAAAGTTGGGGCAAATATCACTATATGGCTGGCCAAACTCTCCCCTGGGAGAAAACGGTCAAATATTTAGGAGTCACTTTCGACTCGCGTATGACTTTCACTACGCACATCAATCAAGTCCGAAATAAAGCCGCGTTCGTCTCCGGCCGGCTACACAATTTAACGAATAAGCACAGTAAAATGCCCTTAAGGCACAAACTACTGTTATATAAAGCTTGCGTAAGGCCAATCATGTCCTACGCTTGCATGATCTTCGCACATACAAATCCTACGCGCATTAACAAATTACAAGTAATTTAAAGTAAGTTTATCCACCGCGCAACCGGTGCGCAATGGTATCAGCGCAACGTCGACCTGCACAGCGATTGCAGACTCTCGACGATTCGCGCACATTTTATAGATTTGACAAAACGGTTCTTCGATAGAGCCCAGCATCATCCCAACCCTCTGGTGGTAAGCGCAGCAAACTACCTACCGGACACTAACGCGAACGTAAACAAGCGTCTCCCGCGAAACGTCCTCATCGACCCGGTCGACGAAGAGGACTTAGACACGATGGAC
The DNA here is from genome assembly GCA_933534255.1 of Iphiclides podalirius. NCBI lineage: Eukaryota > Metazoa > Arthropoda > Insecta > Lepidoptera > Papilionidae > Iphiclides > Iphiclides podalirius. The sequence goes on along the minus strand of OW152822.1, from coordinate 4,085,095 downwards.
CCACCGCCGGGGGTCCCGCCGGATAACACTACACCCACAGTTAGTGTAACAACAATCACACCAGTTCGCCCTCGCCTCCGAGCAGACCGGTGGGCTAGCCAGAACCCACGGGGGTTCTGGCTAGCCCACCGGTTCTGCGTCCGATGAAGCTTTAATAGTCTCGGGACTGAAAGCAAAAACATCAGTTAATACAAGATACAAGAAGTTAATGTTAATTGAGTGCCGTCATACAGGGACATCCGCTTCAGCCCTCTAGTCCCGGGATCGGTCAAGGTTTATCCTTCTCCAAGGCGTGCTCAGGCGTAGTACCGAGGGACACCGGTGCGTTCCATGTGAGATCCCGGAGTCCCTCCAAATGTACAGAAGGCGGCCACCGAGGAGGTTTTAGTGGGTAAGAACCCCACGTAACCGTGTCATGTAAAGTGACAGGGTATCTTTCGAAGATTTTCCCCCCGATACCAAAAAAAAAAAAGAGAGGGAAGGGGCTTGACATGTGGCTATGGCATATATGTTATTAACTTTTAAACGATGGACTTCGATTACCTCACTCAACATATAAAACGCAGAAGTACATGCTTTTTACTTTTTGCCAGTCTTCTTAAATGCCGTAGTATTTATTTTCCGTGAAGAGCTCCAATTTATGCAAAAGTGCATTTGCTGCTCCACTCTATACAAGTATCTTCTGTATACTATCTAGTATCTACTGTATACTCTAGAATAGTATTATATAAAAAATCTTAATTTACGTTATTATTTTTGTTCATTACATCATTCAAATAGATATCTCCAAAGTTTATTTAACTAATGAGGTATACACACATGTTATAAATCCGTCTTTTTTTTTCACAGATAATATTTACTTCGATTGCTTTGATATACTCTTGATTTTCCCGGTACTACTCTAATTATTACAAACAATATCAATTCATAACGAATTGAAGAATATCAAGCTTGAAAACTTGATAAGGTGGTTCTTGTAGAACAGATTTTTACTAATTACAGATTCTAGGGGTTCTAGTCTAAAGTTAGATTGCCGACATAAAAAATCCAAGAAACATAAAACTTACTAATACTTATTCACTAAGATTACACTCATTCCATAATGCAGTATATTTATAATCCATAAAATACAAAGAGAGTTCTATCTATGAAAAATATCGAATCAAGGCACGTTTATGAATTGGCGTAGCAGTCAGTGAAGCATGATGGAGTGTGCTAGGTCCACTGGCGACCACAGTGCAAGCCAAGCGAGCGTGCATTGCCAACTGTTGGTAAAGTGCCAAAAGCGAAATGCTGTATTTTTTACGATATATCCTTTAATAGACAGGAGTTTGTACCGTACGCCTAGCACTTCATTTTGTTATATGTATATAATATTCGGTTCCTGATGTTGCAGTTTGAATCATAAATCGAAATAATAATGTAATTTTGTCCATGATATGAAAAAAAAATATGGTTACATAGTTTTTGAAGCACACGGGACACGTTTTGTAGATAACAGATAAGTCAGGTGCTTTGCGCGATAGGTTTCGCTAAGATATATTATTTAAGTTTTTTATATATGGAATATTTACTCTTTGTTTAATTAAAAACATATTTATGAAGTTTTACATTGAAATTGGTGAGGTACAAAGGTAAATGAAACCAGGGAAAACACACTGCAACAAAATCATATTTTAATCGGATTGAACGTTTTTAAATTTTATTTAAAGTAAGAACTTACCTAATTATTAACTAGCTGCTGCCCACGACTACGTCTGCTTCGAATAGACTGAAGGCGTAACATTCAGACAGAAAGGCAGATATACATAAATGTATATATTATACATAATGATACATACATTTGTATGTATATAAATTATAGCCTATGTCCTATTCTAATGTATAAGCTATATTATGTAATATAGCAAATATTTATTCAATGGAAACGATTCATTATATTCAAGTGCAATACAATTTCGTCTTTAAATTATTAAAAAAATGCTAGAGACAGATACTTATAAACTTTTAACGTTCGTCTGCTGCTTGCTTAATTTAGCAGAAAATTCCGTTTGCTTCATAATTACTAGGACTAATCCTGTGAGGCGCCATTTCTATGAAAACTTTAATTGCGGGCGACCTTTCGACTACGACCTTATCTTACAGCGCATATCGTGAACAAAATTTTAATTCAAAACAATATTCATCAGATTCAACGTTATTGTTAAAACTAGTTGGGGGCGAGAACCTGTACTTAAAATACTTTAATACTACCGTGCTGCACTTAAATAAAAGATATGGTCAAAATAATCGCGCTCGTAATGAGTAACGATACGGGCTGTCTATGGCTTCGACCCACGTGAGTAACTTCGGCATCATTTTAGGCAAACGTCTTGTATGTACGAAGTTATGTACACCTTTTTATTTTTTTTTTTGTACTGGTACTGAATCTTATTTGGATACCATCGTCCGCAAACGGTTCGAGTACCTCGGTTACAGGTACTGAATTATCTTGACTGTTTACGACTGCGCGAACGGTCCGAGGGCCACAGTTATTGAATACTCTGTTACATCTGATGAAAGATACACTCATATGAAATAGAACTGACTCACTGATACGGCCTCTGGTACACCTTCCGCAACACAGCGCTCGCTCCGCAACGTATTTACAGAAGCGTTACGAGGTGACGTCACGTCGAATTCATATCTCTCTTTTTACCCTCTTTTGGATCATAAATTATTTAATTCTATATGCAACTACCTTTTAAGAAAAAGTAAAGTAACAGCCTATAAAACCTATAAGTCCTACCCTAACAGCCTATAAGTCCTACTGGTGGGCAAAGGCCTCCTCTGTACAGAGGGTATCAGGGCATAGTCCACTGCGGATTGGCGGACTTCACATATTTTCGAAATAATTTCTTTTTGTTTATTTCGAAAATATGCAGGTTTTCTCAGGATGTTTTCCTTCATCGCCCGAGCACGTGATAAGTCAGCACTTAAAATTAACAATTTCATTGGTGCTGGCACCGGGGATCAAATTAATCGGGAATTAAATTAAAGGCGAGCGCCCCGACACTGAGCTATCACGGCTCACTTTTTAAGTGCAATTAAATAATTGCTGCTTCGCCTCCGCAACAACAATCATCATATATATATATATATATATATTTTTGGATATTAATTTTGTTTCCACCAAGTCATTAAACAAAAAATTAAACTTTACATAGTTTCAGGAAATCCGGCGTTTTTCATTCTCTCTAAGAATTCCTAAAATGTCCCTAGAGTATCCGCAGTTAAACAGATGCAGTTATTAACATGCAATCTTAGTTGAAAGCCACGTTCCAATAATATGGAACAAAACACATTTGGAGAAATGAAATTGTCTAAAACTTTTGGAGAATAAACTTGGATGGAAATTGATATGTACAAATCATTTATTTCGCGTTTAGTCTTAGACTCGAATTAAATGTGTTAAAATTATAGACATTAATAGATAGGAATAATTATCAACACATATGTTCCTCTCATTCACTTTTAATATTTTTTAAATTATAAGTATATATAGTTATAATAATAAGTATATATAGATACTTATCTGCCAATTTATTTTTAATGGGTTATAATTCTAACTTTTGAAATTATTGAACTATTGAACTATTGAAATAACTATTGAAACCCATGCATGATTAGACTTGCAAAGGTTTATGGAAAGAAATTATAAGGTTATAAATGATAGTTATTTAACATAAGGCACAACGAAAAAACATTTATTTCATAGAATTCTATTATATTTCATAGAACAAAGAAACATAATACATTTTCGCTATTACTGATGTTGTATATATTTAAAAGAACGCTATTTATTATAAACTATTTGAAATAAATATGTAATTATTTACTTATTATATGACAACTTCAGTATTTATGCGAATAAACGAAAATACCAAAATCAACCAGCGAGGCTTCAGAAAACGGTAAAAAAGTAGTGGAAAGCCACTTCAAAATTCATGACACTTCCTGTTTTGAGAATTTTTCTTGCCCTTATTTTCCTCTTCCAAAGAAAATATTCATCCCCTCGCTACTCAATACGCCTTCGGAACGCCGAAATGGACGCGGCTTCATTGTTGCGCCACATCGTCGTCCCGGGAAATCTTTTATGGAGAAATGCCATTAAATCCGAGGCGAAACTGGGATCACGGTTCACGTGTTTTGTAAACGTAAAACGTCCCGTGTGTACAGAATGTACTGTGCACTGAGCCCTCGTAATGTGTGGAACACATTTGAATGTTTATTTTTTATTACTATGCTAAAACCACTTTCTAATTTAATATATGACTGGATCGTAAGCAGTTATACATTTTTGTCAAAGATAAAACAGTTTTCAAAATGTTATAGGGCAAATTATATTTATCTTGTTTAATTATATTATTCTACTTTGTACTGATATATCTTTTTCTAATATGGAAAGTTTTTTTTTTATGTTATGATTTATTTCGTTCTTATATTATTTCACGGTCTTCAGTGCGGTTGTAGTACTTACCCGGACGGACTTGCCCCTTCGTGCAACAGTGAACACTGTTGCGTGGCCTTATCACATTATTGTAAGCTTCTTACTAATCGTGTACATTTTTAACTATTTTCTTTGTTTAATATTGCAAAGTTATTAGTTGGAGGTGTTAAATGTTAATTTAGTCGAAAAGTTAATTTAGATTTTTATTTTTTTTCTAATTGATGTAATTGTAAATAGCATTGATTAATTATTATCAAAATTAATTGACTAATTGTGATCATTTTGTGATCAATTGAAATAATTTTTGATCCGATCTCTGGGATTAATTTGAATGCCGCTAAAATGTTTCCAATGACCTTAGAATTTTGAACTCACTAAGTGAGTGTCAAAGTATTGACCAATTGCTAAAAATCTATGACCATTAACCTATAACCTAACCAATTTGGACCATTTAAAAAATCATTATTTGTGCCGCTAAATAGATGGGTCACTATTATTGTCCTGACATCAAAAATTACTGTTTAAATTCAGGTTTAACGCAATAAATTCATAGAAAAATGTCACATGTGAATATTTCAGTACATTTTGAAAAGTTATGCTTATTCAGGGACATATTCCAGCTTTTCCTCTTTTTCAGGGTCTATTAACTGTTTCACAACTCTACCATTAGCAGGTATGGTGTTGTTACTTTGCGTTATTTTACAAAGTACTGTTTGTTTTATAGCCCTACATGAGTGCGTTCACATGTTTATATAATTATAATTATTTTTTGTTCCAATAAGGACTTCAAAATGAGGTTAAATTATTCATAAAAATTAATAGTCGTTAAATACAATTACATGTTATAATAAACAATTGCTACGTATATGCTTAAAAAATATTTATTAAAAGTCATTTCATTTTGTTATCGTGTTAAAAAACATTTATGTTCCTGAGCTTCTGACTGACTAACTTCCCGTATATTTATACAGGTCGTCTCTTCATCACATGAGGGGTCGTAAGACTGCAAAGGTCAATATGGGACTTCGACTCAAGAACCTTCTTCCCTAGGGGTTATCGGTTCTTCAAGTTTATATAGTGTTATTTGCCGATGATACATCATTAATTTTTAAAATCGATCGACAGCTTGTTACACTTGACGAGGTAAATAATGCTATGTCAGAAATAGTCTATTGGTTTAATACTAACAATTTACTATTAAATGGTAATAAAACTAAGTGTATGAAATTTTCAACACCTAACGTTAAACATTTGGGTGCTACCAATGTACTTATAAATGGGGGGGAGTTAGGCCTTGTGGATACGACTGTCTTTCTTGGAATAACTCTCGATGCAAAGCTTCAATGGGGTCCCCATATATCCAAACTTGCGAATAGACTAAGTTCTGCAGCGTATGCTATAAGGAAAATAAGATGTCTAACTGATGTAAAAACGGCTAGAATTGTGTATTTTAGTTACTTCCATAGCATAATGTCATATGGTATTTTGCTATGGGGGCACGCGGCCGATATAGAAACAATTTTTATTTTGCAAAAAAGGGCCATAAGAACTATTTATAATCTAGATTTGAATGCATCTTTGAGAAAGAAGTTTAAAGAAATAAATATATTAACCTTAGCCTCTCAATATATATATGAAAATGTTATGTATGTATGTGCGTAGAAATATTAATAATTTTGATAAGAATACTGATATACATAATGTGAACACTAGGAACAAACACAAGCTTGTAATGCCAGTTACTAGACTCCATAGAGTAAGTAACTCGTTCATGGGGCGGTGTATACGCTTTTACAACAAAATCCCAGTAAATGCGCAAAACCTGCCTATTAACAGGTTTAAGAAATTTATTAAAGAAAAACTTTATAAAAAGGGTTATTATAATACAAATGAATACATTAATGACAATAACCCCTGGGAATGAGTTGATCGCTCCCAAGCTATTTCTAAAAGGAAAAAAATCAGTTGTATAATATTTGAATTTTTTTGTTAAGAAAAAAAAAATGAATTACAAAAAAGAGGATACCTACGGAGTTTCTTTCGCCTGTTTCTTCTCCGCTAGAGGAACCTCATTACGAAACGGTGGTAGATTTAAAAAAAAAGATGACTATTGACAAATGAAATGTAAGTTTCTTATGTCGATGAATAAATGATTTTGATCTTGATTTTGATTTTATATAGTCGGCCCATTGCCACTTCAGCTTACCGTCAAACCTTAATGGTGCTTTATTAAATGAAACCGCACGTTTACAAAAATTAAATACACACCAATGTATAATCATACCGTTTCAGGGTAAGAGACTCGAGAGAGTGTTGTACAACTTGACTCAAACCGTTAGAGAAAAAAATGAATGGTACGCCTCGTGTTCATGTATCATGTTTTATCTTACCCTGACCTAATATACATCCACAAGGGTGCACGAGTAGGGTGGTTCTCTTTATTACGACATAAGATTATATGGAATTCTAACGACTTGACATTATGCGCTGTTATCTTTAAAACCCAGCTCCAGGATCATGGCAAAGGCAACTGCCATGTGGCCCCGTCACCAAGAGTAATCGTAGATATGTCATCCCCATAAGGAGAAAACGACTAGCAAAGAGCCCTGTGGAACCCGGTGCTGGATTTCCCTCTAGATTTTCCTGTAGTCTTTGTCTTTGTTTAAATAAATATGTCATGAAAGTAGACCGCGATTACGCCAATTCCCTCCTTGATGAGCGTTCTTAGATGGCGATTTGAAGTTATTGACGGTGACTATACTTATCATTGGTACTTGTAACTGTCACATTGCGTTCTCCTTTCCCATTATGTAATAACCGCTTAATATAAATTAAAGCTTATTGCAACAATCGGTCACATATAGTTACTTATTTTACATAATCGTTACACTATTATTGTAATTGTTTCATATTTAATCCAATCGGTTATTTTAATTATTTTCGTACTAAGTTTAGTATAATTTAGTCTGTAAAGTAAAGAGTGTTTACGACTTACAGATGGAAGCGGTTACGGAAAGCTCTGCAAACAAAGCAATGTAAAACAAAATTAATCACTGTCGCGCACAAAGTGCGGTCATACCTTTCCGCATATAAAGTGCATATAGAGCATACACAGAGATTTTCATCCCCACCATTAGCAGTTTACTGCTAAAAGTCACTTATTTATACTTTGTTGTTAGTATAAAAAGGTTTATTATAGTCAACTTAACATTTAATACAGTCATAAAATCCATGCAAACTAGTAATCATGATTGGATAAAAATGAAAATATAAATTCAAATTCAAAATATCTTTATTCAAATAGACGCTTGCGCGTCCTTATGAAACGTCAAATTTTCCATAAATAATTGAAACATATGTTCGTAAGTAAGTTATCACCGATTCGGAAGGCAATTTCTGTAGAAAAGAGACCGGCAAAAAACTCAACAGTTGCTCTTCTTTTTAAAAGATCAGATTACAATATAAAAAAAGGCATAATAATATTCTTATTTTAGTCCACACATTGACATTGTCGAGATATTCCTCAATGGTATAATATGCTTTAGCCATAGAATACTTTTAATTCTGCGCTTAAATTGGTCAAGTGGCAGATTTAATATCGACTGTGCAATTTTATTATATATTCGTAGATTTTGCCCCAATAACGACCTATTTAGTTTTTGTAGACGAAATAAGGGTGTGGTTAGTTTTTCCTCATTTTGAATATTTACTTTATGTTCCTCACTATCCTTTTGATAATAATTAAGATTATGTCAAATACAAAAAATTACAATAAAGCATTAAGGTGCAATAGTGAGTACCTATATTAATCTCTTAAAAGATCTCTGAGTATATTCTGGGCGCTGATGTTAGAGATTGCTTGGACAGGCCTTTTTTGAAAAATGAATATAGAATTTATATTGCATTTGATATGTATCTGATATATACCAGACAAGAAAATGCCGTACGACAAGATGCTTTGAATGTAACTGAAGTAAACAAGTCTGGCAGTGTCGATGTGTGATAGCTGTCTAAACTTCCTTATTTTACCTTAACCTATTCGCAGGAGATGATATAGTATTTGTTCCCTCGTGTTTTATTTTGTATCGAGATACATTAAACTACTCCAAGACCAAGTTCGCATGAACACTTCCCTACGTTTCTCTCCTCGCAGATTGAGTGAGTACAATGTGAGCGAAGCGGCACGTCAGAAGTCTATATATTGGTCCTGACAAACTTTATTTACGATCGAGTCTCTTTCAATTTCACGCTGAATTAGCTTTCATTGAGTTACAAACCTTGTGCGTACAAATGACGTCTGTAAACTTGCCTTCCTTCTATTTCGAATCATTTACCAGGAACTCTTCATTTCGTATTTAATGATGCGTAGGAATACTTTCTATTGTTCATTAGATTTATTTTATATGCTGTGTAATTAATGCAATCATAATGTTTAAGCTTATAATCATAATGGTTATAAGCATAATATCTTTAGTATATACGTTTATTTCATACTACTCAAATAAAGCTGTCTATATCTATGAGTATTAAGACTATGACTGAAAAACCGCGTTTGTCAAATTTTATTTTAACAAAATATATTACTTTTTCAATGCTATATTTGTAAACATTAAAGACTATTATTTTTGCAAAATATCCAACAAGACTTAATTGAGTGGTATAGTAATTTGAAGTGTTTATTAAAGACTCTTGTGGACACCCCCCTGGAATCACGTATAACTCAGCTACTACAAGGATAAGGTTCACAGGAAATGGGCAGATTCTGTAAGGAGACTGTAATAATACATGTTTGTCAAGGCAAAAATATCTTTCCACGTATACAAGTCTGGACCATAAGAAGTACCCTGTGGGGTATCACTGGAATAGAGTGGATTTGTGACTAGTCGGTGATTATTTCAAATACTCTAGTCACTAGGCTGAATGGAGGAAAGATAAAGACGATTAACATGTTGCCAACTAAACGTAACGCATATCTTTTACACTTCTTATATAATACTTGTAAACTTACTTAATATTAATTATGCTGTACACGTCTTACGTGGAGTGTGAAAACCTCAGCACTTTAAAAGTGAAGTAGAAAGAGACATAATGTCTTTTCGAAAACATTTCCCTTATTATAGGATAACATTATCCTATGCTGTAAGGACTGTATACATATACAAATTTCACGTGGACAACAACGACGTCCGAAACAATTGTCTGGGGTCACGCAAATAGTTGTCTCGTGTAGAAATCAAACCTACGACCCCCGATGTCGAAGCCAATACATTGGAAACTGCGCCATAGTGTGATCACGTAGAGTAACGGGCCACGACACTATTAAGGTGGAGAGTTATCTAGCTAGCGAGCGATGGATGCCTTAACAATTATAATAAAGTAGGTACGCATAAACTTGATTAATTTCTTTTGCCGACATCGTATTTCTCACTCTTCACTTACAGAAATAAAGATATGAGAAAAAAATAATTTCTAAAAAAATGTCACCTCTAAATAAAAATAAGATTTTAAAATTTTGGTTACATTAGTTATCCAAGGTATACTTGCCTTATTGGTTATGACTAAACTCGTTCTGAGTGATCTTACGGAGCATCGTCGTTTTCTTTATTTTGAAGTGATTTTTTTTATTTTCGCGTTATATTATAGTAATTAATCTCTTGACTTTAAGTTTTAAATTCAAATAGCAATGTCGACATCTCGTAATTCAATAATCATCATAAAACGATTCTTAAAATTATTTGTGTTCTGTAAAGGACATTAAAGTCGATGCATCAAGCATTGCTTAAAATGCGAAAAAAAAAACAATAGAGATAAAATACGTTGAGAATTCGTCGATCTGACGATCAGGCTTTTAGCTTAGCGGTTAAAGAAAGACAAAATGTATTGTGATGTTAGTTTAAATAGCTGAGATTAAGATGTATAGACTTTATAGTAGAGAAGGTTCTATATAAAACTAGGGGAACAGAAGAAGAATTTCTTCCTTTCTTTTTAACATAATTATGTTTTAATCACTCATTATTTTTTACAAAAGCTATGTCGGTGGCAGTTAATCCAAATGAAATTAAATATTATAACATGTAACTAAAGTTGATAAAATAATGGTAAAAATTTGTAAAGAGTTTGAATTGTTAATTTTGTCAATGTGGCAAATCGCAAATCTTCAATACTTTCGAAAATCGTAGATAACAATTAAGGACAAATGGAAAAAAATAATATAATTTTTATGAAGGACTGAATTAATTTATTTGAATTTTCAATGACGTAAAATACAGATTTCACGAAGAGCTCTTGACATGGTTTTGATTGACAGCAACCGAATGATTTAAGAATCTCGACCTGAATTAAAAAAAAAGAGTTTTTTTTACAAATCACATAATTAAAAGAAAGCCAATGTTTTTTAGATAAATAAAATTGAAAATATCACAACATTTAATTTTTTTATTTTTTAATACAAGTTTTTTGTTGGTAAGCGACATCTTCTTTGTATTAACAAAGATGTCGCTTAGTAGAAATAGAAGCTTAATAGAAATAAATGATTGAGATATCACCTTGCCATCACACTGTGAATTGTCTCTCACACACCACCCATAATGTAAAAGGTTTATGATCGTATCTCTATGACGGAGAGATAACCTTATTTATCTCCACTCCACCAGTCCTCAAAAGGAAACACTCACTGAGCAGATTGTCTTTTGTTTTCGGGTTTATAGCAACATATCCTTTCATCACTTGTGACCTTTTCAAATAGAGCAATTCAGTGACCTCCGTTGAACTTTTAAAATCTTTATATATATTTTAAAGAAATATATTTTCAACACCTTACAACACTTTTTTATAATTAAAAATATGTCCATTCTCAGTCTCTATACTATCTTTGTACCAAATTTCACTTAAATCGGATCAGTAGTTTATGCGTGACAGCGAGACAGACAGACAGACAGAGTTATTTTCGCATTTATAATATTAGTATGGATTAGGTTACTAAGGAGTTCTATATTCGAAATTTAAAAGAAGTTTTCATTGGCAATGTATCTAATGTAATAACTAGCCAGTTTTCAAAACGTTCAGTGTCACCCTGGTATCTTTCCAAGCCTCCCGTTTATTATACAGAGTGTCGTTACCATCGCGACAATAAATGAACACACGTGTAACGCTACTTGCCAATAATCATAAAAAAATATTAAAGTTCAACAAAATCCATAATTAAAAAAAATATTTTTCAAACAAACTAATTAAGTAAAAAAGAAACAAAATTTGTAACATCCTATAAAACTCGCGCCACGCATTACAAGCCTCTCCTTCTAACAGTATGTTTTGTCTCTTTTATTTTCATTCAACCCATTCATATGCTTTGTGACCTTTACAAATAAACTTTACGTTACGCTTTTATAGGTAAGAGTGTTCTAAAATTCTTTGTTTTGGAAAATTTAATAACTCTGTAAATATCGATGTTTAAAGAATTTAAATGTTTAGTACAACTTTAAAAAGTTATCCCCTACGTATGTGTTCATTTATTGTCGCGATGGTAACGACACGCTGTATATGGAGATAATTAAGTTATTTGATGCATTACGGTTGTTATTTCGATTCAGGTAATCCAGGGGCGATATAGTTCTAGCGAGGCGAAAGAGTCAAATTCAATAATAAATTAATATATTTTTTTAAATAATATACAACCTATCAGTTTGAGTTAAATGAAGTTGAAACTAATTTATATCAGATTAAAACACATCATGATGACGGTTAAGAAAAGGTTTTATAAAATGTGTAATCAAGTTCCAAAAACGATATTGATATGCCGATGTCTGTCTACTAGCAGTAGTGATATTTTATGTACATATTGTTATTGATAGTTTTATTATCTTTTTAAAATTTTAGTGAAATCGTAATCAGATTGTATCAGATGATATAAAATGTGAGTGTTCAAAAAATATATTCCTTTCGTAGTTAGTGAAGCGTCATTACATTTAACATGACAGTAAGAAAATGAGATACAATCGATCAAAAGCGTAGATCATTTTTATTCAAACCATTTTTTTAAAAATAAGGAGCAAATCTTCATACAGTGTATCAATTTTGATATTAATAGATATTTCTTACATAATATATACTAAAGTAAAGTTCGTTCGTACGAAAGGAAAGTTCGTTCCAACCGAGTCACGCATTTCTTTATTTTTGATAAATTGACAAATAAATGGAAATAGTTTTCATACTAGAAATTTCTTAACGATGTCAGTTATTTTCAACTCCAAAAGTAGCTCCGCGCTTGCAAGCGGTGCTTAATAAATCAAACGTTCAATAAAGTTTGTTTAGTTAGTTATTATGTGAATAAGAATTGAAATTCACTTAAACTTTACAAAAGGCAAACAAACGTCCTTATTGCAGGACTATTTTAATAATAAATACACATATTTACATAACCTTCTCTAGTCCCAAACTAAGCATATATAACTGATAAACATACTGTTAAATGATAATTTCTTGTATTAACACGATTATACAATATAAATGAAACAAATTTTTACGGATATCCGTAAAAATTTGTTTCATATATATAGATAATGGAAAGCGTTTGGTGCCGATGACGCGAGTTCCATGATCTTTCTTCACCCACATAGTACTCAACGCAACTAAAAAATATTCACTCCAAAACCTTGCCCGATGCCCTGCCTCCTTTGCGACTACATCTCGAGTAGGCGATCACGCCGCAGTGCCACTGACACAACAAATTGATACTCGGAATTAAATGGGGATCGTGAATCACTGACCAAGATTCCCACCGAGACAAGATCCTAACTGCCCATCAGATGGAACAGCAGTAAACAACAAGGTTCTTTAGGGTGGTTCTTTATAAATAAGTTGAGTTAATAATAACAATAATTATTATTCAGCAGTGGAAAAGGAACTTCTTGGCAAGTTTTATGTCCAGACCATCAGGCATCGATATTTAAGGAGTTCTTTGCTGGCACAAAGGAGATGCGATATGTAACACGTTATACTTTTCAACGTATTTAACCTGCAGGCTGCATCAGGTCAGCTGGGATGGATCCAGCTACACTAAGTGCCCACTGATGTGGACGGGTGCGTGAATATGCCTGTGTTCTAGGCGGCTGATGTTGTAATATCATTCTACAAGGTACAAGGGACTGAATGAATAAACATCATTATAAATAAGTTATTTATTTTAAATATTATAATACACCCCTGTACATATATTGTATGTACTAGTTCAACCCTTTAAAATGTATTTGTTTTATAACAGTTTTATTATAATAATGATTTTCAAACCAAAGCCCATGCACAAACAAAAAAATATTTTGTTATTTCGGAACTCGATGTCAATTTTGTGACGAATTTCACCAATTACATTAAGAGTAATACGTTTTATGCTTCGAGCCTTTAATAACGATAGTGCTTCATTTCCCAAGCAGTCCTCTGCTGCCCAATTAGCCTAGAGCACTTTTAATACACGGAAGTTGAAATTGTGTCGCATAGCAAGCCTTCAATTTTACTTTTTCCTTCGGGGATAAGCAGAACTGTAACGTTTTATTATCACACCATTTTTATTAAGTAAATTAATTTTTAAGCCTACATTAAAGACGGATTCGGAATGGACTAAAATAACAAATAATATTCTAATAAGGCAGACATTTATAATAAAATAAAAACATCACTATTTTATTGTCAACATATTTAATTACTACATAAATTAAGAAGATTAAATTGAAATTGATGAAGTACAATTTCAATTTAATCTTCAGGTCCATTATCTTTAGTGGATGCATTTCGATTGCTTTTTGAAATTCATGAGGCGGTCGTTGCTTGGAGCACGTTTCGGTACTTCTGCGAAACGTTTAATCAAAGAGTGGGCATAGAGTGAATATTCAAGAATATCAAATACCTCTAAATGTAAACTTTTCCAAAATGGAAAAAAATGTTTCCATTGGAATAATATTTTCTACTCACATACTTTCAGGACCTCAAGCCGTCAACATTTGTAATTGCAAGTGTATTGAGTGATATATTATTATAGAAGCCACAGCAATAATTTTTATAATATTTAAACCTTGTTAATTTATTTTTTGTTGTTATTTTCCTTGTTAAGACAACATATTTACAAATTGTGAACCAGTTTAATCAGTCAATTATTAATACGGAAATGAATATAAGACAGCTTTCTCTTTTCAAATCAATTTCAATAGTAATGATAAGATGCAGTAAATTATGTTTGTTCCTGTAATTAGAACTCGTATTGAGAAGTTCAGAAGTAACATAACAGAAAAGCTAACATATTTAACTTATTTAAAGCTATCATATTTAACTTATTTAACGACACCCCAGATGAGCTTTACAGCATATAATTTAAAACAGAATTCAATACTATGTTTAATTCCAAGAGCTTTCAATGAATAGGCAACAGTTGGAATTCATAGAAGTAGGCATAGATTAAATGAAACTAGCTGCTGCCCGCGACTACGTCCGCGTAGAATAGACTGAAGGCTTAACATTCAGACAGCAAGACAGAAGTACATAAAATATGTATATAAATTGTAGCCTATGTGTTATTCTGATGTATAAGCTATGTTATTGTAAAGTTTCATTAAAATCCATTCAGTAATATTAGCGTAAAAGAGTAACAAACATCCATCCATACATACAAACTTTCGCGTTTATAATATTAGTAAGGATTTATAGTGAAAAAATATATAATCCTAATAATTATTATTCTTTTATAGATTATGTCTGGTTGTACTTCTGACTCCAATAATTTTGGACCTATCTCTGTACTGTAATTTTTGAAAAAATTGTATTGAATCAAATGTTACTGCATTTTAGTGCACATAATTTACTGCATAACATTTAATCCCCAGCAATATGGATTTACTATGAGTCTAACAAAACAGATGCGGATATCCAGCTTGTTTAGATTGATAATTGAAGCCTGTGAAGAGTTGCAGGATGCCTTACGTATATTCTGTGACTTAACCAAAGCCATTCATTGCCTTCTACATAAGACTTTGGTCAGGAAACTACACTACTATGGTATAAGAGATGCCGCACTTGATCTTCAGACATCGTACCTGAGCCATCGAACTCAGAAAGTTGACGTTTATGGCAAAAGATCTCTTATAACGACCTACTTAAACAAATAAACTAGAGCACGCAGCATGGTTGAAATTCGACAGTAATTAATGTAAATTATAAGTTTGAACAATGTTAGTCTATTTTCAAACACAATACTCAATAAACAAAAGAGTATATATGCGTGTGTGTGTCAAATACAGGGTAGTGTGTGTAAAGTATTCAGTGAAATCGGTATTTTTGGGAATTATTAAAAATATATTATTACCATTCTGCACTCCTCTATATAAACTACAAGTGTGGGAAATTTCATACTCCTTCATCCGCGAAGTTTTCGTAAAAAGGAGTACAAAGTTTTTGCTTCCCGTATTAAAGAATAATAATACTGTTTCACAGTAAAAAAGCATAAATTGTTAAAGTAAAAGATAAGTCTAATTTACGTTTGCGTTATTCAGTACAGCGGAAATACGTTGCAACATTTTGCATTTGTATCACGCTGCGCTTGAATATGGAATGCGTTAGTATTTAATATTAATGTAGAAACAGGCGCTTTATATGTATGTTCGTAACTTAAGGGAGATAAAGATAGAATTGCTTTAGTTCATTGTTGCTAAATAAAATTTGGAAATAATTTAAAGACAAGTCAGATGCAAGCTTTAAGCTTTAGATTTCCATTTACAAATGTTGTAATAACTTTTTAAATATTGTTTATGTAAGTGGCTAGTTCTCGAAACATAAGTAATAATATGTATTTATTTACAAAAGAAAAGTATGTTTAAGTATGTTTATCAGTTATCTAGTACCGATAGTAGAAGTGTTGCTTAGTTTGGGACTAGAAAACGTTGTGTAAAAATGTGTCCTAAAATATTTATTTATTTTATTTACTAACTATTTAAGGTAGTTTTTTTTCCTGAATATTGTCTACTTGTAACATTCGTAAAAGACAAATATTTAAATTTTCTTGCGTACCTTTTTTCTTTACAACATTTAACAGACCAGACTCGGTTGCTAAAGTAAAAATAATAAAATAAAATAACTATCATTTATATGACTCAGCTTTGCCGCCAGGGAACATGGATTCAATTTCTCCCAAGTCTTTGTGTGATATTTTGTTTATATAGGTCGATTCTATTCGATAATTTTAGTTTTACGCTATTTTATATAATTGTATAGATATCGGATATAAGGAATTATAAGTGAAGCGAATAAAATAGCCATTAAATAATTATAATTGAATGTGTGGTTGTTGTTCATTGTCAGGATTAATTCCTTTTCTCGGCGACAGGTGGAGATGAAGTTTACATATCTTTGCATTATGATTAATTTGTTTTTAATTATTTTATTCAGTTAGAAGTAATTTTACAGTAACTTTTGTATTCATAGAATAGAACTAACTATTTGTATTCGTAAAACAATACATGTATAAATTAATTCTCTCTTGCCGCATTTTATTAAAAAAAAAATCGTAGCTTGTAATTTAAAACATCTCTGGTAGACCTGTAAATAATTAAATAATTTTTTTCAGGTCTACGGCTGAAAAGAATTGAACCATGTAATTTTTTTGATTTCTATGAAAATTTATTTTAAGCAAACTGCCTTTGACTTAATTGACATTTAACAGGTTATAAATTAATGTCAATGAGGTCACCATTCCGACGAAAACCACATAAGTAATAATGGAAAAATTTCGAAATATACCAAGGTCGTTCACCATCATGCATTACACGGTTCTCGGGGAATTTGTTTGTTTCCTCTGGGAGCTGCGAACACGCACTCTTTGAATTGAAATTACGTAATTACGAAAAACGAAGCCGATCCTAGTCTCGCGTTGAACAATGACGTTTTAAAAAGACATATTTTAAGTAAAATTAATCATAAGCTTTACAATAATTGAGATATCCAAACAGAAGGAGACGTTCACTGATCTTGTGATTCTTATATTAGGTTACAGAAATATGTTCCATGCGTTTTGTTTCCGGTGGTCGGGATGCAACATTGTCTCAGCAACAGCCGAAAAAAATTCCAAATTTGTTTCCATTGTCCAAATTGTGAAAAAAAAAAAGGTTTTATTTTATGTGAGTAGGTGGTAAGCGGGCTGGTGGTTTACCTGGTGTTAAGTAATAACCGCAGACCGTGGGCATTTGCAACACCCGCAGTCAATTAAAACTGTATTCACAATATCTACACTCACAACGAAGCCTGCAACTAACCCTGACAAGGTTCGCGATGGATCGGCTTACACGATCATCTTTAATTCTTCGTTGTCAACTAAGATCTCCGGTCGTCTACGGGGTTTTTCGGTAGGTTCAAAATTGTCATAACGGGAGCATTGGAACCAAGAACGTACTTATCTTGTTTTCATGTTTAGTAGCTATCCAATACACATCATTAATCCTTCAATGTGTTTCCTCAGCTTTGGTCGCACGTTGGAACTGGTATTTGTAAATAGCTCGATGTGGATTACTTAATTCGAACACAAGGACTCGAGCCGAAATTCAAAATTTAATTTGAACTTGGTATTCCCAACCGAATGGTAGATATTTGAGATAAAAATAAACAGTTCGACAAACGACAGTTTCATATGTACAGTTTTTATATCAAAGTCAAAGTCAAAGTATATTTATTCAAAATAGGCAACTTAAGCTTAAGTTCGTATTGAACGTCAACAAAAAATCTACCACCGGTTCACTAAACTAGACCTGCACAGATAATAAAATAAAAACGGCAAAAAATCATGTCTATTAGAACCCCACAATTTTTTTATTCTGTTTATTTGTATTTCTTTTCATAACGGCAACAGAATTACAGGTTCATGAGATACAGTCTGGTGGCTGACGTACATACATAGTCTTAGTCTTTCCCTTTGGGTACGGAACCTTAAGAAGCGAGATTAAAACTTATCATGTATATGTGAGAAAATGAAATGGAAAGCGTGGCCACACGAATGCAGGAACATTTCATGCTTATTTGTACACTAGTTGCTGCCAGCGACTACGTGTGCGTAGAATAGGCTGAAGAAGTAAAATTCAGGCAGAAAGACAGATATACATAAAAATATAAATATAAATTATAGCCTATGTCTTCCTCTCATGTATAAGCTATATTATTTTAAAGTTTCATTAAAATCCATTCAGTAGTATTTGCATGAAAGAGTAACAAACATCCATCCATACATACAAACTTTCGCGTTTATAATATTAGTAAGGACACTTGATATTGTACATTTATTAAAAGATACTATGTGGGACCTTGGTTGCAAGCTGCCCGCACTTTCTTGTTTGTTAAGTAATGATCAAGAATAAACTACTTATACACATGCATAAGAATTATTAAAAAACATTTAAGCATATCCCACTGGCCATTTTTAAAATATTAATAATGAAACCTCTTTTCATATCTCATATCGCTCTTGTTACACTGGTCACGTAAATATCAGGTCGCTAAAAGCTGTGATGGACCCTTAAATATCTTAAATAGATTCATGAAAGTGTGAGTGTTGTAGTTGATTTTTAATGCTTAAAATATACACGTTTTTTCACATTATTTTATTTTAGTAAAAAAAAATAAAGAACTGGTAAAAGACATAAAAAGTTTCTTCTTTGTGTTTATCATAAGATTTATTTTCGGATCTAGATTGTTTAATTTGTCATACCGTGAAACTACTCCCCGAAGATTTTTTCTTTTTGAATCGTACTAGATCTGACTGTTAAGATTTTTCTTTAAGAAATATCTCCATGTCGAAACGTCTCTTCGCTTTGACTCAACCACTTGGGAGCTCCTTGACCCGGAAGATAGCAACTTTGAAGATTTGTTTTAAGACTTAAGCTCTGTTGTAACATAGTATTTTCAGATACACGGGGCCACAAAATAACGAGTAACTTCCAATTAAAATTAAACTTAAAAATACACCCTTCTCGCACAGTCGCTTAAATAAATTGCTCTTATAAAATGTATGTCAAACGTAGTTGGTAATACTTATCATGAATCTAAAATAGGATCAATTTGTGGTAATAAAATATGATACATTATTTCAAAGACTACTAATAAAAAATTACATCCATAAGTATGAAGCAGTGAACAGAAAAGTACAACTAACTTAACAAAAATAAAAACAATACAAACATCAAAATGTATTTCTACGATAAAGTTACCAAAGTGGGAAGTCAATTTAGTTATTTTTCCAAATGTCTGGGTAACGCAAATCTAATCATTCGCAGAATTTTGATAAAGCTCGGTTAATGAAAGTAGCTACAAGTCGAGAGAAGTGTCCTCACAACAAATAAAGTGACTTGAGGAATGCTGTGGTGAGATAACGGTCTGCGAGCAATCACAACCAATCTGGTATAAAAGTGCGTCGTCAGCAGCTTAAATCGAATTTAAAAGTGTTGTTCACCGTCAGTAATATTAATATATCTTTTTGGACTAATGTTTTGATTTGAAGATATTGATGCTAAAGATTTCAAAAGGTATAAAAATGATCTGTCGTGATTTAAATTGTCCTATAGCATTTCAATTCCTCCATAATTTAAGCTTTGCTTTTATCCTTATCTGCAATAATACATTGATGTCAAATTTTAAAATGTTGAGTAAAAGTGAAGGTTATAAAATTGATTTTTTTTTAATAAACATTAATCGAAACATTATAATGTCGTTTTATTGTAAATTAAAGTACATCTAAGTAAGATCAAATGACTTATTAAACCCGATTAGGTTAACAAAATTTTCTGTTGGATGTTTTTGTAATCTCGCGTTAACTGGCAGTAGGCGCGATCCGGGGACCGGCGCTACCCTTCGACACCGTAGATGGCCTAGCTCCTAAAGGACTTCTCGGCCCATTATGCAACTTGGCAAGGACTATCTATATACTATTAACTAGTTTTAGAAAAAAAATAAAAAAAATAAAAGTGGTCCAACTCTGTGAAATTCAAGTTTAAACATGATTATTTTCCATAAAAATATTTTTTTTAATATCCAAAAATGCAATTAGAAAGGTCATTAAATTAAGCAAACACTTGACTACTTCATTTATTTCCATTTATCTTTTCAATACCGGATAATGGGATTCGAAGCGGCGCATACCTGCCGGTTAGTCACATTTTTAAAGCTCTCTAAATCGTAAACTACATTTTATACTGAAAAAATATTTTGTATCTGGATTGAGGGCACATATAGGTATAACATAATCAAATATTACTAAAATCGGAGACATCAACTTTTTTTTACCTGTCCGCTTCGCGTGGAATGCCCCATAAGCATGATGTCACAACACGCATAGAACAATCCTAGATTCTCACTGCCCTGTGAACTTCCAAGAAAATAATCTTGCATATCGGGTGTGACGTCGCACGGCATTAAGGCGATATTAACAAAAATATTAACATCATAACTTATTTTTTTATTTATCCAATATTAAATATTAATATTAAAGCTTAAATAATTATTTTTCAATTTCTTCGACATCGTTGCTCTATTCGATTCAGCGAAACGTGACATTACAACATTCCGAAGCAGATTCACCCTGCAGTTGCATCAGCCGCCGGGCTAGCGATCGTCCAAAGTAATAAATCTAATATAAACCTCAATAAGTTAGGATAATTTAATAGAGTAATTTTATATAAAATAAATTAGTTGGAATATTTTAGTTATTTTGGTTACGACTATTTTATTGATTACTCATTTTTGACATGTGCTATAACAATAATTAATAACAATCTTTCGAATGTTTTATAAAACATTTTATTACGAAAAACCGGGTGGATTACGTTATTTCATGGAAATTATTTTGTTCACAACCTCAATACTATTCTTTTACATAATTCTTTCCTGAAGTAAAACGGAGAAATATTTAGTTAAGATTACATGATAGTTCATATTAATTTTTATTAATGTAATTACATGAAATTTTAAGTTAATACGACAGTTTTGAGACAAAATCCGCATAACCTCAATGCTTTTACCGATCAGAGATCATATTTTCATCATATTATAAGATTAGAGAAGTTCATACTATTTCCCCCAAGAGTGGTAATAAATTATTACATTCGAATCCTGCTTCGTCCGTAATTATGTTCAAACAGTGAAACAAACGTTTTTTACTTTTTACCTATTATCACTAAATATATAAAAATAATGTATATATCTATACAATTATGTAATCTCTATCGATCTATCTATACATATATAATTTGTATGTAGGAGCCTAGAAATATAAATAAAAATAGACTTTTCTATTACGATTTTATTACCCGGTGTTAGCAATTTTTACAATGCTTTTATTCGTTTTATGCGGTTATTTATCATATATTAAATTTAAAATGAAACAAAATAATTAAGAAAGCTTTTCAATGAATATGTTTTCCTAATGTTATAACCAAATTACTCCAAAGCCATTGTAATAATTATTACGTACGCGTCACATGCCGACTTCCATCATGCTTAATTATAAATGAACACCGTATTTTAAGCTCAGGAAATTTAATTAAATTTCCTTAACTGAGTGTATGCTTACCGATTTATCTGCATTGGCTTTGTGGCGGTACGCCTTTTATATACTATAAAACATATTATCCCCACGTGCGTAGCAGAAATGCGAATATAAGTATTTGTATCGCGTCAATAATTGTTAACTTTTTTTTTATGTGAAAAGTTGTCAAGCGAGCAGACGGTTCACCTGATGTTAAGTGAATACCGCCGCCCATGGACATCCGCTACACCCGAGGGTTGCAGATGCGTTGATAACTTTTTGAAAATTGGGCTCCGGCTACCTCACTCCCTCACTCATCAGACGAAACGCTATTATACTTCCACTTTACGCCGGTCTTCTGTGAGGTCGTGGTACTTACCCGGACGAGCCTGCCCATTCGTGCAACAGCAGATGCTGCTGCGTGGCCCTACCACCGTTAAAACTCTCTTATAAAGGCGCACTCTTATATCGAAAACGATAACCAAGAAAGTAAGTCTATGAATAGTCATTCTTAACTCCGCCAGAAGCTCAAGGAGTCAAAACTCCTGCCAAACATTATAGAGCAAGTCCGTTAGAGTAAGAACAATCTTATTCGACTAATAAATCAATGATTTATTGATTTCTTGTTTTTAGGCTAATATTATACATGGTTAAATGAAACTATTTTACAGATAGTAACGCGTTTTAATTTGATTATTAAATTCCCGATATTTCAGTGTTCATGCTTAAGGAACAGTCTTTCCCAAAACCAAATCTATCATTGATAAGAATGCTTGAGTTTTTACGGTTTTTATAAAGAGATAAAGTGGTTAGGCAACATATTATACAGCGTGTCGTTACCACCGCGACAATAAATGAACACACATATAGAGGACAACTTTTTATAATTGTATTAAGCATTTACATTCTTTAAACATCAATATTTACCAAGTTATTAAATTTTACAAAACAAATATTTTTAGAACACCCTTACATATAAAACTGTAACGTAAAGTTCATTTGTAAAGGTCACAAAGCATATAAATGGGTTGAATGAATTTAAAAGAGATAAAACATACTGTTATAAGGAGAGTCTTGTAATGCGACATTGTGGCAACGAATGAAAAAGTCTCTGAATGTATGAATCACTCAGTTGTAGTTGTATATGATGTTATAAATTTTGTTTCTTTTTTATTTAATTAGTTTGTTTGAAAAATATAAAAAAAAGTAAAGTAACAGCCTATACATGTCCCACTGCTGGGCAAAGGCCTTCTGTACAGAGGGTATCAGGGCATAGTCCACCACGCGGCCCCACTGCGGATTGGCGGACTTCACACATCTTCGAAAAATATTTTTTTTTGATATTATTTCGAAAATATGCAGGTTTCCTCACGATTTTTTCCTTCACCGCGGAGCACGTGATAAGTCAGCACTTAAAGTTAAAAACTTCATTGGTGCCGGCACCGGGGATCGAACTCAGGTTGCTCGAGTATATTGAATTAAGGCGAGCGCCCGGACACTGAGCTTTTTTAATTATGGAATTTTTAACGTTTTATATTTTTTTATGATTTTTGGCAAGGAGTCGCGGTTGTAACGACGTGCTGTATATAATTTTACAAATAAAATATACTTCATCCGCGTAGAACAATGATTTTTTCCAAATTATGTTCTATAGAAATACGAGTAGGTGGATATGACCCCAGAGCACCGAAAGTGAGGAACACAAATTACGCCCATTGATGTAATAAGATTGCTACCTATTTCAATATCATAAGTTTTATATCATCTATCACATTCGCTTATATATGTCATGTAAAGTAAAGCGGAACAATTTTTAAAAGCCTTGCACTATGGACATGCTGTAATGCGTGTTCATGAGATGTTAAAAACTGAAGCGGATATTGTTTTTTGAGATTATGGAGAATATTACTATAAGTACCTGGAGGACCGAGCTTTTCTCGGTTTGTTTTATAAGAAAATATGAACTAGTGTTTTTTACAAAATAAAGAACTTTAAAAAAAAGTGAAAAATAAAAAAATAACAAAATCATCTGGAGCGACCAAAAATAAAAAATAAAGAAAGCAATGATCTGGAATCGAAAAACGGCATTCTGTTTCGGTGCCGCCCGATTACCGACCGAGCTATGATAACTTTTTTTTTTTCGGTGAAAAGTGGGATACAACGACATTTTCTAAAAATGAAACCTAGCCGTCGATTTTTCGCCCCCGAATCTACACACATACTAAATTTCATTAAAATCGCTGGAGCCGTTTCCGAGATTCCGATTATAAATATAATGTACTATGTAACAATACTTTGTAATTGTAATTGTAATATGTATAAAATAATTGCTTACGAAACAAATGTTAATAGAACATTAAAAAAGAGTACGATTTTGAGATTGTACATTGAAATTCTGATATCACGCGCGCACCCTCGTGAGAAACGTAGCGGTTTATTGTATGTGTTAATATGTATGTATATCAGTATGACTATTATGTATCGTTATACGAGTTAAAATAGAGACAATAACGAGGTTCTGATAATTCTCAAGACTCTTTATTTGTTACTACCAAGACATTTGGTATATAGTCTATATAATATTATACTAACAAGAAATTCGGTAGGTAACCTTAAATGAATAAAGCTAATATTACCAGAAATTAAGGGGTCCATTTCTTAAATCTTCATAACATTAGTTTAGTTAATACTAATTATATTGGTAATATGTAACTTAATTTCGACGATTATATATATACATAGACGTTAAAAAGATAAATGAAAATTCTTGTTAGCCTCATGAAATGTTTTAATTAGTTTAAATGTACCCTTTTATATTTTTAAAGGGTAAAAAATATATTTGCTTTGACTTTGACCTAAACTACTCCAAGTTTCTTGACCTGGAACACGTGAACTTTGAAGATTAATCCTACGTCTTAAGCGAAGTTTTAACAGACACGGTCTATATAACTCAAATTTAATTTAAGAGATGATTCTAATATTACTACACTGAGTTGAAAATTGTATTCCAAAAAAGATTGACAGCTCATTTCCATGACTTCTTTCATTCAATTCAAGCGAATGATTCAATAATTTTATCATAGCATAGTTGACAATTGACGTCATTAAATAAAAAAAAATTGAAAATATCGATTAAATTGACAAGTACAGTCGATGCAATTAGTAGACAATTAACATATAATGTTAATATTTATAATTATTAATATTTTTTGTTGTTCCTCTAAACTAATTGTTAGAATTTTATTCACGTCAAATTTTAAAAACTTGTTTATTTAAATTATTACTTCAAACAGTAAGAATATCAACCGCTTAGTGGTTAAAGCCTGGCCGCGATAAACGAAAAGCGTAGGTACACATAATGGCAGCGGTCACAATTATTCCAAAATTATAAAACATTTCTACTTATAGTGGTACTCCCATCGGCTTACAATAATGGAGAAAGGCGATAAAAGATTTCCCAAGACGAACATAAGTTATGACGTTGCCGCTGTAGCCCATTTTAACTTTCGCTACTAGTGGAAAGTACGGTTTGTTCGCAAGTTTTAAAGTTTATTCATGCTAAGTAACATGCAACATATTCGGATGAAGGATTTAAACGTATCCTGGCTGAAATAAACTTTAAAAATAAAAAAAAAAATCGTAAAGGTGATTTGTACTGGTTTCTTGGCCCAGAGTCACTAATAATATTTTTATGGAGAAAGAGGACTAACGAGCAGGATTCTTAGCTGATGGTAAATGATTACCGCCGCCCATGAACAGGTGCAACATCCGTGGGCTTAAAAATGCGTTGCCGGCCTTTAGGAAAGAGTATGCTCAAGTCGTAACGGTACGGAAAGACCGCTAGCGGCAGCTGGTTCCACAGAGTGGTTGTGCGATTAATATACACGGTATTGAAATAGTAAACATAAAAACAATAAATAAAATTATTATAAATAATACCCAGAAAAAATAGTAAAGTATCAGCCTATACATGTATCATCAGCATATACATAGGAAAGGCCTCTTCTGTACAGAGGGTATCAGGGCATAGTCCACCACGCGGCACCACTGCGGATTGGCGGACTTCACATATCTTCGAAGTATATATTTTTTCGTTATTATTTCGAAAATATGCAGGTGTTCTCACGATGTTTTCTTTACCGCTGAGCACGTGATAATTCAGCAAGTAAAATTAACAATTTCATTGGTGCCAGGGATCGAACACATGTTTTAACCAAACAGGTCCAATCCAACGGTGGCGGCTGTTGTACCACGACCACATAGGAGCCCAGCGTAAAGTGGAAGTATGACAAATACTTTCGCGTTTCGTATGGTGAGTGAGGTAGCCGGAGCCCAATTTTCAAAAGGTTGTCAACGCATCTGTAACTCTCGGGTGTAGCAGATGTCCATGGGCAGCGGTATTCACTTACTTTACATCAGGTGAACCGACTGCCCGTTTGGCAACTTTTCACATAAAAAAAAACATGTTAATAATAGAAGTATCATCGGAAAATTGTTCGGGTTGAATTAGATTTTAGTGAATAAGATCATACTAGCTGCCCCAATGATGTAGCCTCGTGGAAGATTGGAGAAAATAAAGTATCTTTCACTTTGCGCTTCGTCAAATTCAGAGGTTGACGACATGCCTGCACCAAACCTTGTGTTGAGCGGCCATGGGGAGCGCTCCTCTTTGATCGCTGCTCAGTTGTTTTCTTCTTTTAAAGTAAACGAAGAAAAAATCTCTGGTTGAGCTAAGATCATGCTTTTTAGTTCCGTACCCAAAGGGTAAAACCGGACTCTACTACTAAACTCTATTACTAAAGCTCCGCTCTCTGCCTGTTTGTCTGTCCGTCGGTCACCAGACTGTATCTCATCAAACGTGATAGTTAGATAGTTGAAATTGATTGGTTCACAGATGATGTTTTTCTGTTGCCTCTATAACAACAAATACTTAAAAACGGAATATAAAATATTTAAGTGGGGTCCCGTGGGGTGGGTTTGCCCTTTTTATAGATAATGGATTCGATACAAAGTAAAAACGGATCAAAGTTCTTAAGTAAGAATTAAACTTGTGATATCGATGTCGATTGCACGTGTTATGAAACGAGAGATAAAATAATAGATGAGAACAGTATTTTATTGACACGGGCGGATATAGGTATTAGATCCACGAAATAAGCTAATAATTGAGTAAAAAAAATATTTTCATTTTACTTCATTACTTTAATTTTATGTTAACCATCACGGTTTTTGGTTTTATTTTACGAGCTTGCCAATAGGAAGGCTTATAATTTGACTTTAATATGAATTAAAATAAATTATTTAGGTTTTTTTACTCTTCGTTAATTTTATTTATGAAAGAATAAGGCTAATTGCCTAATCGCTAATTTAATAATAAATTATAACTTATCTCAAAATAAAGTGATTTAATAACTAGAAAATAAAGTAATTTATAGTAAAGTAATTTGTAGTAATTTTTCTTGTTGTGTAGGGAATAACATGCTTCCACAAAAGCCTGGTTTAAAATAGAAACACTTACACATTTTCCTTTCTCGTACTATTCCGTGGGCGCTGAAGATATCCATGGCTGGAGGTAATTATTTATAATAAGGTGAAACAACAGCTATTTTGCGACTTCCTCCGATAAAAAAATAATGTTAAATACAAAAATCTTGCGACTGAATTTATTCTGCCCATGCATAACGTAATTATGTTTAACATCTTAAGTTCAGTTTTACAAAAAGAATTTTATCACCGTATTATTCTATATTGTTTATTGTGATTCCAGAAATAAATACTTAAAATATAAGACAATCACTTGAAACCCAAGGAATAACAAAAGATTAAGAATGTACAATTATAAAGGAAAGGAAAACAGTAAACAATTTTATAAGAGTTTCAACAAATTGCTGCTTACGTCTTAAAAACAGCCAAAATAAATCTTACCTTGGGACTCTTTAAAATTATAATATTATTTGTTTTCTTTTATTTGACGATGACAATATACAGAACAATGACACTTGAACCTTATTTAATTTTGCAGTATTAACGTTTAATTATTTGAATAACGTACAAAGTGACCTTTTTTGTATTGTAATGCGTAAAAATGGGTTTTGTATTAAGAAATATCAAAAAAAAAATTCATCAAAGAAGGAACGAGAGTGAAACGAGAAAAAATAAAAATACTCATAAAGGATTCGGTCTGCGTATCTTTTAAAATGTGTGCGTTGTTTTTCTATTACGATTAATACCTAATTTTTGAAGTATGTTTAATTATACTGACACTAAAACGTACATTAGTCTTGTTGAGTTAATATTTCGCATAGAATTTTAAATATCTACGGATTAACTTGTATTGATTTCATTTATGAAGATGTTTCCTGACTAATTTGTGGAACAATTTAAATAAATTCAATTTTTAATTTCAAATTTCAGCTGTTGTAGTCAAGTATATTTTACAAGTAATTCCAAAATATATTCATTATATTGTTTTAGATTTGGAGTTAATTTATCTCTTACTTTTTTTCTTCTACATTCAAACGTTTCAAAAGCTGGCTCAAATATTTACGAGAGGATCAAAGACTTCTTAATTTAATCCCGTTTCATGTTTCATGTTTTGTGTTTAAAGGGGTATAGTTGAATCTGTTTTCTACCTAATTATTTTCACTTCTGTTAGTATTATTTAATGAAAAATTAATTATTCTTGTAGCTGAATACCCCAAAATTCATGAAAATATTGCTAAGCATCCTAAGTTTAAGCTAAAGTTGAAGTTTAAAAAGTTAAAGCTTTACTTGATAAAGCCCACGTATATACGACAGACTGTTAAACAAACTCCCAGAAAATTTAGTGGCAAAAAAGCGCTAAAACTTGTAGTACGATCAAGCCATAAAACAGCTAAATCACGGCAAAAAAAAGGGGGCAGAGGGTCTTCAAATGCTTATGTCGAGCATTATTGAGTAATGTCGCAAAATTGGCCTGAAGATAAATGTAATTAATGCAATACTGTGACAATGCCCCAGTCAGAACAACAAATATTCATAAAAAATGATACCATCTTAAAAACAACTTAGATGCCGAAATGATTTTGACATTTTAATGGTATTTAATAAATTAATATATTTCTACTACTGAATTTATGTAACTATATATACAGTATGGCGTTACAACCGCGACAATAAATGAACTCACGTCTAACGCTAATTGCCAATAATCATAAAAAATATAAACGTAAAAAAATAAAAGAACAAAATAAACGTAAATAAAAGAAATTCACAAATTTTCAATCAATCTAATTAAATAAAAAAGAAACAAAATTTTTAACATTTATTCTACTACAACTGACTGATTCATACATACAGAGACTATTTCATTCCTTGCCACAACGTCGCATGACAAGTCACTCCTTCTAACAGTATGTTTTATCCCTTTTAAATTCATTCAACCAATTCATATGCTTTGTGACCTTTACAAATGAACTTTACGTTACAGTTCTATACGTAAGGATATTCTAAAATGATTTTTTTTTTGAAAATTTAAAACTTCGGTAAATATTGATGTTTATAGAAAGTAAATGTTTAATACAATTTTAAAAAGTCATCCTTTTTATGTGTGTTGCTTCATGGTCGCGTTACTAGCGCCACGTTGTATACATATTAATGTCACGAATTTTTACCAAGCAGTTCCTTAAATTTTTGACACGAATGAATTGCGAATTGAATGCTTAATAGATAGGTATCCCACGAAAATATTTTAAATGGATCAAAACAAATGTTATAATTTTTGGATAGTATAATGATAAAAGAATTATTAGGAAACAAACCAATATTAAAATAATATTATAACGATATAATTCATTAAACCAAAAAATAGCTCAAATCCAAGCACAAAACAGGAAACGAGCTCGAAAAGTTGCAGTAGTTTCCTTTCCTGGCTAAATAAACAATCTTCCCAATATCCGAACGTACAAACTGCAGAAAACTTTCATGACCAAATTAAACCGTAAATCTGAAATAAAAATAACGAATTACTTCTACTTCAAATCGAGGTTAATTCATGTTTCAGTAAAGATAACCTTCTACCCGTAATATGACCACGTTCAGAATTTTTGAAAACTTTACATAATCATAAATTGTATATTAAAATGAATATGTATTTCGGTGGTAGGGCCACGCAGCAGCCTAGGCTGTTGCACGAATGGGCAGGCCCGTCCGAGTAAGTACCAAGGCCTCACAGAAGACCAGCGTAAAGTGGAAGTATGACAAATACTTTCACGTTTCGTCTGGTGAGTGAGGTAGCCGGAGCCCAATTTTCAAAAGGTTGTCAACGCATTTGTAACCCTCGGGTGTAGCAGATGTCCATGGGCGGCGGTATTCACTTAACATCAGGTGAACCGTCTGCTCGGTTGGCAACGAGTTTATATATATAATTTCGGGTTTATTTGCCTGTAAATAATTATTGAGTTGTGAACTGTCGACCTGTGTTCACGAGTCTGTAATTACCAGTGAAATATATGGTACTAATAAACAGTACGATAACCTATTACATTTTATAATAACCTTTACATTGTATAACCTTTTACATTTTTTTCTTACTGTGAAATACTAAATCGTTTTAAAACAGACGTAATTTTCATAAAATGAAAATGAATTTCGGATTTATCACGTTTTAGTACTGACAATAATACCTTAGTAAATCATGGTCCGCGTAATAACAAACTTCCTGATACCAAGCGTTGTGTTATTGTCCTACTTTTCGTACTGCGTGCAATTCCATTGTCTTGGAATATTTCATTTTTGTCATTTATTTTGAACAACCCATGAAACAATGCTTTAATAACCTAGCTCCATTGTTCTCCTTAAATTTCGCTAATTAGATGTTATTTATATCATAATACCCGTATAAATAAGACGTATGTCTTAGACGTACTTTTTAAATTAATCTATACTTTTATTTATTAAGAACACACATAATTTTTTATTTCGAGGAATCTTCATTTGAAGTACATTTAAATGGTACAGAATTGAACCAACTTGGAACATATTTGATTAGAGACTGAATGTAATAGGAATGGTAATTTTTAAATATTATTCAAAACTACGAAATCTCTTATTTAAATTATTTTTCCAAATATGTGTGTTATAATTGTTCTATTTTATTTTAATCGTGTATCAGGTTTAAATTTTATCATCATAAGCATCAGCCTTTTGGTTGTTTACTTCTGTACGTAGACCTAGTAAACGTCATGTCTCGATCTGGTATTGGACCACTACTGCTGGAAGTATCTATAATAAACGCCATATGACTCCATCTTGCGCCGTTAATGTCCAGTTATCCTGGGGGTGTTCTGCGAGCAGTGTGACCAGCCCACTGGCATTTCAGTTTACTTACCCTGTACATATCCTTTAGAAAAATTTTCGAGTTTACCTTTCTCTATCGCTCGCTGACTGATTTTAAATTTGCGGACTATTCTTACTGTGAATGTTAACGTTTCGGCACCGTGGATCATGACGTTTCTTTTAAGAGCCTGTGTTAGTGACGACATGAATTGACGATGATTGCTGAATGCACCCCAATCTATAATAATTCTTCGGTCAATTTTCCCCTCAAAGGCCGGACCTCATGCTAAAAATAAAGTATAAACGTAAAATAACATCATGTAGGTATATGTCTGTTATTATTTAAAATTTTAACACTGTTATTAGTTAAAAAATATAGGGGTTTGCCCACGGTGTTTTCCTTCACCGCGTCGTGTTTCGTATTTTATTTATTTTTTCACAATGATGACACTGTCACAAACCAATTTATAAATAATAATAAATGGAACTTCATTTACATGAAGTATTCACGAATCATCAAGTAATATCTACCTTTGCCATAACTATTTAAAATTTTGTTTTTTCAAATAATTTATAAAAAACTGACTTAATAATATAGTGCTGATATAATAACGCACGATATGCCCTCAATCAGCTGAGTGGCTCACAGGCAAATGTTGTCGACCATTTTATTTCAAGTCTCTTTGAACGAAATGTTAACACGAAGAAAAATTTAATTAGCGAGTAAAATGCATATTATTTTCAACATGGGAATTCACATTCGGATTAATATTTTGTAGAAGTAAAAGTATGGAAATTAAAAAAATATGGTGGAAAGTGAACGCTTTTAATTAGTCCAATAAACTTTCTAGGTATATTTTTACCGATGTTTATTGTAATTCCTTGTATGGTCAATTTTGTGTTTATACTTCACTACGCGTTGTTTTTGAAAAAGGAGAAAATTTTTCACGCGGGTCACCTTTTAAGAAAGTTAATTTGATTTTTTTTTTTTCAATAAAAATTCGATAAAGATTTAAGAAGTTTAGACCGATGCTTTAAATAACTGGAAGACGGGCGTGACTTGTTCAAGTAAAGTCCATCCTTTGGATCCCACTGAAGCGAGTGCTTAATTAGGCGGCACAAGACCGGGGGGCTTAATGAGCTATAACTTCGTGTACTCTAAAGGAAGTATATGAAATGAGATGCGGGACATTAAAACCTTTCCAATTTATAAGCAATCATCATTTATTATTTAATTTACGTGTTATTTGCTACAAATAAAATTATGTTATGTCTATTTCTATATATCGACGTTTATTTTAGTTTTTTCCATCAACAAGCATGGGAATAATATAAGGGCTGTGCTTATTTTCTGTTAACCACAAACAAGTTTACAAATGTGTACATTATTTTATAGTGATTCTTATGATAAATTTTAACTTTGTCTCTCTATAGCAAGCAAGCATCTCCTATAAGAACAATCGGAGCTTCGATTTGAGCCCGGCAATATCTTGTACTTTAGGTATTTAATTTTCCTAGTTCTGTTGTAATTCCAAAGACTTGATAAAAACCCATTTTGTTTCGCTTCGCAATCGCATTCGCTTCGAATCATCTATACTACCTATGCCTATGACGCCTTGTGTGACACAACAATAGATATCGACTGTTTGTTGTTTCCGCGCCGCAACGCTTCATAATTTCTTAAGATTGTACGTATCGTGATCGTAGAACCTCACGTCATGAAGAACACTGTTTGTATTCACTGCCGCCCGGCACTCCGTTGCGATGTCTAATCGAAACTCGTCTCACGAATTCGTCACCACTATATATAAGTGTGGCATTTCAGAGTATAGAGACCTTTACCCAATAGCTCGACAACCGATTGTACAGTATGATAGTAAAAATGCATATCAACGTTGATTTACTGTTCTTTTTGTACACCGTCTCACGCTCGCGAAGTTGGAAGATCCACGGCGTAGTAAGACTGATTTATCGATATGCTGCGCTTGTCGATTCAACATAAGCCAATACTGTGTTAGTAAAATAATAAATTTAGCTGGATTGAATTTGTTTAACTATAAAAAAGTACAGGAATTAACTCGTATTGACTGTGAAACATGGATAGCGTTTTTCAATCGGAATATAACTCACCGGTTTTCATGAAGAAAACGGGTTGCATTCCTACGAATCCATGTTAAAGCGAACACTGGTGCAGCATTGACCGATGCTTGTTTCAATGTCTGGCGGGAATCATTATTGACAGCATCGTCGGAACATACTTTATCAGTTTATCGATGAACCACTCACTGTAGATACATATTACACACTTACATTAATGTACACCACGTATAAAATTAAATAAGTACAGACAATTTCAACAAAAATATTCTAAGCTAGTGGTAATGGTACAACATTTTGTATTCCCTTGTCCTTGTCCTATTTAGTTGTGCTTCAGCTATTTAAAGAAAAAGCTTTCAGGATTTAAGTACGAGTAAATTATATATAACATCATTGATATAGCTCTCGATACGGGGAACCCTTCTCAAAGTAATTTAGTGCGGCTCCAAATAAATTAGATTACCCACACGTCCCAAATTCGATGGGTAACCAAACATCAACTACTGATACCCAATTCGTAACTTTCTAGTGCCTCTCATAAATTTGATTCACAAAATGATGTTAGGCGTGAAATATCGACGTGAACTTTATTAGGTCGTAGATAAATTTTTTGCGAAATAATTTTAATGGCGGAAGCTTACTTAGCTGTTATTTTCACGTTTGGTTGATACCTATATGAAACGAATAATGATCATTCAAGTATTGGCTTTTAATAATAATGAAGAAGATAAGAAAGAAGAATAATGAATCACTCAAAAGAATCGCTTTTTTATCGAATGACGTTTCTATACATTGAGCTTTTTTTTTAAATCCAATGAACTACCTATCTATTAAATAATGTTATGAATAGTGTTATATATTATCAATATTTTAGTTTTAATTTTTCAACTCCGATACAGCATAGCTGAAAGGGTAAATTGCATCTTCAAGTACATGTGGTCCAGGTCAAGAACCATAGCAATTTAAAGCGCATAATATTGCTTTCCATATAAACATTTTAAAAATTACTTGTTGACCATTTCGATTTGAATTCAGAAAAAATGATTTTAAGAAATGTTTTAGGAAATAAAATTTAAGTTCTAAAATCAAAATCATGTCACGTTTCAAATATGGAGTAACTGGTAACCAGCTTCCACTGTTTAAAGGTTGCCTATGCGTCTAGAAGTGTTCAGGTATCCATGGGCGGTGGGAATCACTTAACATCTGGTGAATCCGGTCAGATTTTTCCATAAAAAAATCAATTTAACCATGAACATTACTCTCGTAAATATAATTAATCGATATTTTTATATAAGCTATATGAATGAAATCTCACGCCCTTCGTTGTTGATTCAAAATGCTCCAGCTAATAGATGTTTGCGGATAATGGATGCGTGTCTCGTTACTAAATAAATCATTCGCCATCCACAGTGAATTAAACTACATGTTATATATAAAAAGCTATTTACGCATGACAATCTCGACCAAGTGTTTATACTTGACAGTGTTATTTATATGGATAATTTGGTTTTTCGCTTATTGGTGTATCCTAGTTATCTATAAAAATAACAATGGCTATAAAAAGAAGTGTCTACTAAAGAAACATTTCAAACGTGAATGTTTGTAAAAACAGAACGAACAAAAACAGAAAAATACATAAATATTGTCCATTCATCTCACTCTGAGTTGATGATCATGTTTCTTCTGATCTTTGTTTTTTTAATAAGTAGTAAAAAAGTATATATATAGTGACTTTCCTCTACCCCTTTTTTACGCAATGTAATGATAAAAACTCAAGGACTGAGTTTCAATAAATAGCAGACTTAACGAATAATTCATCAGAATTAAAACGAAAATATTCTCGCCTCTGCGGGAATCGAATTCACGCCCAGAGGCTTTGCATTTCTTTCTGAGATAATGTCGTCACTGTATAGCGTATTGTCAACGTTTTTGAAGTTATACATCTATTGGTGCGTTTGGTACAAAATATGAGGGTTGGTTAAATTGACGATGCACGCGCACACCGACAACCAAACAGCGACATGATGAAGTTGGTCGAAAAGCGACCAAGTCCGACTCGCACTTGGCCCGTTTTTTAAACATAAGGTGCATGTTTCAGTAATATTTTAAATTATCAATAATAGCGTATTTTGTTTAATTTTATCTCTCAAAAATATATAGAGGCGTCACTAATGCTTGATTTTGAAAATCGTTTTTCGTTATAAGTTTCGACTTTGGACACTCATTGTTTTTTGAAGTATAAATGTCGTCATTTTGAAAGGAAACGTTTTATGAATATTACATCGTTTCTAGGTTTTTATTGATACGCTCACAATAGTTACTTTTAAATGACTTACCATTGTTTTCATAATGATACACTCCAAGTAGGACTTGTATTATAAAATATGTCTGCAATTTATCAAAAAATTAATATCAAGTTATAGTTTAGAACAAATTTACTTAGATGTATATTAAGATTTACAAGTTTAACTAAAACAAGCAGCAAATTTCACATATACCGAAAAGCGTAGTTAAGCTTGCCGTTAAATTTTAGTTTCAAGCTGCTATGAATTTCACCAGTTGTTTCTAACGTTTGAGTGCGTAGCTATTGTGAAATTTGAATGTTAGCAGATTTTAGTTCTAGGACGGTATTATATAGTTTTATCATTGCGAAAACCAGCAAAACCTACTATATTAGTCAAGTTATAAAGTTGTCAAGAATAAATTAAAATCATTTCAAAAAGGTGTGAAATAATTTCAAGTTATTCTTGATTTCGGATATTCAGTGTATTTAAACCCTGTCTATATTGTAAAGCCGAAAGTTTGTTTGTTGGAAAGTTCATGTTCCAGATTCTGACATAGATTTGTTTTATCCTAGTTTTGTTATTCTTATACATTAAACATCACCTTCTAATGTTATATGACAGATGAATAGATTTATTGTGTTTAGGTCTTCGACAAATACTTGTACAATTTTTTTGTTCTGGACAAATGGCAAAAAATTCTACAGTTATTATGTGTCTACGTAAAATAACTAAATTGGTCGATAGGAAAATGAAAGTGTTGGACACGCAGGATATAATTTCTAATGGATATATGCTGCTAGGGAAACTACTTACTAATTTTATGACTTGACTTTTAAAATAGAAAATATGTAGGTATAGCTTGAACGTCAATACAAAAGATATTTTTTTTAAAATATGTGTAAGTGAACTTAGGAGTCACTTTCGACTCGCGTATGTCATTTACTACGCACATTAATAACGTTCGGAATAGAACCGCGTTCGTCTCTGGCCGGCTACACAATTTAACTAACGCTAAAAGTAAAATGCCCTTAAGGCACAAATTATTATTATATAAGACCTGCGTACGACCTATTATGTCTTACGCATGCATAACCTTCGCCCACACGCACCCTACTCGCTTGTACAAGTTGCAAATAGTACAAAACAAGTTCATCCGCCGCGCAACCGGTGCGCAGTGGTATCAACGCAACGTCGACCTGCACAGCAATTGCAGACTCCCGACCATTCGCGAATATTTTAAAGACCTGACCAAACGGTTCTTCGATAGAGCCGAACATCATCCCAACCCTCTGGTGGTAAGCGCAGCAAATTACCAACCCGACACAAACGCGAACGTCAACAAGCGTCGCCCGCGAAACGTCCTCATCGACCCGGTCGAGGAAGGGGACTTAGACACGCCGGACCCACCGCCTTGGGTCCCGCCGGACAACACTACACCCACAGTTAGTGCAACAACAAACACACTAGTTCGCCCTCGCCTCCGAGCACGGCGAGACCAACACAACGCGTACACAAGGTACACCCGCGTTCCGGGGCGGTTCTCACCGCCCCCAGCCACCGATTAGCTAATTGCACAGTCGACGGCCATCGGGGTTTCGGTCCGAACCACGACCTCGATGGCCCTTAGATGACACACCATAGTTAAACGCACGCATGATCACATGCGTGGCCCTACCCACAGCGGAGGGCCCAAACCCCTGGGTTCTGGCTAGCCCACCGGTTCTGCGTCAGATGAAGCTTTAATAGTCTCGGGACTGAAAGCAAAAACATCAGTTAATACAAGATACAAGATACAAGACCATATACATGATTATGATAGACATATATGAAGACCGGCGCAAAGTAGAAGTGTTTCATTTCTGCGCTTCGTCTTGTGAGTGAGGTAGCTGGGGCCCACTTTATTTATAGGTGGCAACGCATTTGCAACCCTATGGGTGTTGCAAAAGTCCTTGGGTGGCGGTTGTCACTTAACATTATGTGAACCGTCAGCTCGTCTGCCACTTTATCACAAAAAAAATATTTATACTGATGATCTGATGCCACGCCAGTAGGTATTAGCCGGATATTATAACTTAGGATCAGACTTAGCGAGTTTGCGTAATTACTAGTACCTGGAGGACCGAGCTTTGCCGGGTTGGTTTTTTTTTGGTAAATCGTGTATATTGGAAATTATTATTTAGATACAAATTACTGAGTAATGAAATATGCACAATATTTTTCGATCTTACCGACGTAATAATAAGAAAATATGAACTGGTGTTTTTCACAAAAGGAAGAACTTTAAAAAAAAGGGAAAAGATAACAAAATAACAAATCGACAAAAAATAAAAAATAAAGAAAGCAATGATCTGGAATCGAAAAAAAAAGTAAAAAAATAAGTGTGTAAATGATCGTGATACGAACCGCGGCCGTCTGTTTTGGGGCCGCCCGATTACCGACCTAGCTATTATGACATTTTTTTTGCGGCGAAATTTATTGTCATATTCGAATGATATTTTTCATTCCTTGAAAACAGGGATAAAAGGACATGTTCTAAAAATAAATCCTAGCTAGATCGATTTTTCCCCCCGAATCTACGCACATACTAAATTTCATGAAAATCGCTGGAGCCGTTTCCGAGATTCCAATTATATCAGCGGGCAGAAAAAAAAATTCTTCTGCAGGCTGACTGTACGACATACAAAAAAAGAAAAAGAAAAAGGACGCGCGCTATCAAGATCGAACTCAGGTCTTCCGGATTCGCGCCCAGACGCTTTTAAGCTAAAAGTTTTTTCACGTTTTAGGCAATGCTTGGCGCACCTATTGCTATATCCTTTTTTTATCAAACTCTCTTTACAATCATCGTTTTATAACGAGGGAATTGAACTCACGCCCCGAACTCTCTGCTATTAACTACTAAGCTAAACGGTCTTTCATCTAATATATTTTTTCGCATTTCAAGCAATGATTTGCGCACAAACATTTCATCCTTTTTTCTACCAAATTTTAATCTTTCACCAAGTACAGAGATTAGCATTATAAAAAAATAATTTATTAAAATCTAAGTAAGTAATTATCTGGTTACATAATCTTTAGTATTACTACTTACTTTATTAATTAAATAATTCACACATTAAAATCACACCTAAATTAAACAGTGCAAAAAAATTGAGCCGAACAGCTTTAATTAAAGACTGGATGTAGTTGGCATGATAAAACTAGAGGTAATTCGAAATACCGCGAAATAAATTGTGGTGGCTCTACCCACACTTTATGAAATCAATTTCATTTGAAAAATTACGTCTTCTGAAAATAAATAAACTGTCAGATCCAGGTATATTTGAGTGAAACTGCTATCCACGATCATAAATTTAATATGATGCGAAGACGATTTACTCATTAAAATAGTCCAAAAACTCATTGGTGCTTTTCATCTGAGACTTTAGGATTCCAAGTATAGCATAATCAATTTATAAGTTTCGATGAAGCCAAGTTCATTACTTCGCTGTTAAACTTACCGCCAAACTCTGAGATTACACACAGCTCTTAATTAATACTAACCGTTTCTTTGGCAAGCGAAGTCATATTAATAAATATTTAATACTAAAGTAAATAATTAGTCACATAAAAGTTTACAAACTGGATTTTACTTCAATTACAAGTAGGTACTATATTATTCATTATATTTTGGTCTTCAAATACATTTTTACTTTGCCTGTTAAAAGAATTTATGTTTAGCTAGGAAATACTGTTATGATGGTTTGTTGAAATCATTAAAACAATATTGGGAATCGGACTGGAACGGAACTTAGCCTGGTTAACTAGACACTAAACGAAACGTCAGTGTCGTGTATCAGTTTGACAGCGTCTATGACTATGATAAGTTCACTGGTTCAGGTTTACTTAGCAGTAAGGTAACTTTACTTTGCCTAGGGTCGTTAAAGTGGGTGTACGTCTAGGAACTGTCACGCGCTCTGTTTTCTTATGTAGCTAAGTTTATCTCTGTTCAACGGACATTATTTTAAAAATTACAGTAAACTTGGTCAGATTATTATAAATAGAAATGGGTAAATATAATGTCGGAACCACATTATTTGAGACAATTATAATAAACCCAATGAAATCTCAAAAAAGGAAAAGATAACATAAAAAAAAAAACTATGATTAAAAGTGACAAAAAAATTTTAAGCACACGGTGCTTAGTATAATTTTTGAACTTAAATCTGACTTAACTGTACCCCCCTGTCTGTTGTTTGCTGTTAAATAAATAATATAAAATATTTTCGTGAACAAGATAAAGTAATGGTCTTTTCTTAGGATATTAACCAAAGGATAAAATTAGATTATATTATATTAATGTGATCACCATATTTAGCGGATTTGTTTAATAACTCGAATTTTTTAAGATGTTTCTCGAATGGATAAACATTCACCAGCGGCGGTGCAACCCAAGATAGTGCTTAATCTTTTTCTTATTAATTAAGCCCAATTCGCTTTAGTAAGGCTCAGAGTTATATAGTATACTTTCCCTTTTTATTTTCTCTTGTAAAGGTCTAACAATATTATTTACATAGGTCACCCCAAAAGTTTCTGGAACTGGCCACTTAGGTACTACATAAAAAAAAAAATTTAAAAGTAATAACAATATTTGAATCTCTTTGGCTGTTGAATACAGTTTGTTTCATCTGACTGTCAATTGTTTTTAAATTGTGGAGGCTTTGTAAAAATTGCGTGTCTACATTAACATGGATTTAACTCTTGAAAAAAGTATGATTTTCTACGTTTTTAAGTGTAATTTAACAGTTCAGCATAGCCTTGTTCAGCTTCAATCTGCTTGAGGCGTTAGTGCACCATGCCAGACGAGCGCAGTCGTGTCAATCTCAGTGACGAATCTCGCGATGGTCGCTCGTCCACCATTGTGAACAACAAAAACATGAATGCTGTGTGCCGTATGATAGAAACAGACAGGCATGTGACCTAGCATGAGCATGAGCGAAATAGGCATGACTTAAATACAATCAATCCTGCACAAACATTTGGGTGTTAAAAAGCTTTGATGACGGTGGATCCCACACCATTACACCTCAAAAAACGCACCGCGTCACTCGCTGCAATGCCATGCTTACCAGATTCAACAAAGGGGCTGTGGGAGGAGCTTGATGTGGGAGTACAGATGAGAAATATGGATTTATTGCTACGATTCCAAAATAAAGCAGCAATCGAGCGTTTGGGTATTTCAAGATAAGCCGAAACCAACCAAAGCGGCGCGCGTGATTGCTTCTTTTTTTTAATAAAACTGGATACGTAGCTCTGTAGCTACGTATAAGATTCTCTAAAGTAACTGTTTGCCTTAGAGAATCTTCGTACAGTGAATAGTGGCTGGTACACGACCATTTGTTTGCCGGAAGTTATAAACGAACTGTGCAAAAATAACCGTAAATGCCGTATCATCTTGCACGACGATAATGCTAGTTCCTACACGACCAGACAGATAACCGAATTTTGAAGGTGAAAAACGTAGAACTTATGAGCCATCCTGCATACAGTCCCGACCAGGCGCCTTGTCACTTTTTTTGTTCCCAAAAACTAAGAACCAATAACGTGTTCAACGATTTTCATCATCAGAAGAGGCTGTCGAAGAGTATGAAAAACACGTTTATGAGGTCACCACAGAGGAGTGGCACAAATGTTATGAATAAAATATTAATCCTATGAAAAATTGCATATACGTAAAGGAAGAATATTTTGAGAAACAATAATTTCTGTTTGTTGAAGAACCGAGTACGTCAATATCGGAGATAAGAAGTGTATCAATAAGCGTAAGAAAAGAATCAGTTCTTTTGATTTCAAAAAATTATGTTTATTTTTTGACAAAAAGCGAGGGAAGTTATTGAGAGAAAAAGAAAAAAAATACAGATGCGTTATAAGAGGAGTAAGTAAACTTACATTAAAGAAACAGTATTAAAAGCTGCAGAGGCGCGTGATGATAAATGTGGAAAATGTTATAATATTGTGAGTTGAAATTGTTGGAGCGTGTAAATTTATGTAATAAGAGGTTTTTTTTTTTCAATCTTAAATTAAAAAAAACCTCTTATTACATATCATGGTATATGCATACGGGGAAACAAAGTAAAAAAACGCGCCTTGCATTCTACCTGGAAGGTGGTGAGGAAACGAGTGCATCGTCATAATACGGAAAACGGTTGATTACACGGAGAAAAATGCATGGGGCATTTTTTGTAGATAATTTCATGACAAACAATTTTCATTATTACCTCTATTGACATCCGAGCTATAGATCGCGAGATATTTGCGAAAAACTGATTTTCGTGACATTTTGACCTTTATAACTTTTTAAATCGGCATGATATCAATGTCGATTTTTCACATTTTTTTTACAACGCCGTAATAAAGGTGTGTACAAAAACTCAGCTCAAAAATAATTTTTTCGCCGATTGGGGTTTAAAATGCTTAAAATGAGTGGGCTAGTAGACGGGGCCCACTTTATTAAAAGGTGGCAACGCATCTGCGACCCTGCGGTTGCTGCAAATGTCCATGGACGGCGATTATCACTTAACATCAGGTGAACCGCCAGGTCGCAGGTGGCAACAAGGTGGCAAACCTTATCTCATAAAAAAAAATTTCGAGTAACATTAAGCCAACCGTACAGGAGTTTTAATTAACAGATATGGAAGAAAACGAAACAAACAGTAATAATATACCTATAATTTATGACGTTGATTGTTTAAATACATTAAGTAAGAAACAACTGTATTCTAACCAAGACCAGTCAGGGATTTGATACAAAGTTCCGTCACTAACACGCCTTGGGCAATGAGGAAACTTTGGATTACTTCCATGTATTTCTAAGTTTGCTTGATTTATGCAATTTAAATGTTCATACACACTCCTATTAATATCGCGAGAAACACGTCACATAAGCCGCATAGTTTTGAGTTTAAGCTTTATTTACTTGGGTTACCACTTTCTTCAGAAAATGCTCTTATGTTTAGAGGAAACCGATGTATATGGAAAATTGATTTTAACATACAAGTAAACAAAAAAAAGTAAAGGACATTGACGTTCGCGTAATTCAATTAAAGTAAATTTAAAACGATTGAGAAAAGTCACTAATGAATTAATCCACAAGCAAAATTCTCCAGTCGCTTATAGTTTCCCAGAAAAAAATATTTAATAATTTTTTAGTTTCACTAAAAAAGTCCGTCATTTTATTAATTTTACTTCAAACTCTCAATACACAGTTCTGCCAACATGATAAATATAGCGGGCGACGTCATACTCGTATAGATAGTTCGATTTTTTTTTTAATTTAATGAGCAAGACACAGCAATCCGACTCGGATAGATTAGGTTAGAAGGTTAGTCTTAGCCTTAGTGGTTATTTTTATGACCACCCAGAAATAGGAGCAGAATTGACATATTGACAACAATAAAATGGAAGATTTCTATAGTGAAAATTACACTTCACTATTTTTTCACATTTCACAATTTTTTTTCAAAAACTATAAGCGATCGGCTAATTCTGCTTGTTGTATTCATTAGTGATTTTTTTCTATCGTTTGAAATTTATTAAAATTGTATTACGCAAACGTCAATTTTCTTTACATTTACCATCTTTACCACATTAACTACATACAACACTTTTCAAATATTTTTTTTAATTAAATTAAATATGCCATTAGAGGAAATATAAAAATGAATTTATTGTCATTCGAATTCATTCCAGTATAAGGGGTGCATTTAGAGCATTATTCTTTATAGTTACATAATATTTTTGAATTTAAATTATGAATGCTTGAATATGTTTTCCAAATTATGACGTTAAATGTCAATGTCTATAAATGCTTAACTTAAAAAACAGGGCGCAAAGGTGTTGTATCGAAAAACTGTTCAAAATTTGTAGTTTTTAATTTATTAATCATTACGTTGAATTTCATTACTTGAAGTGAGGGGGGAAGTACTCCTAGCCACGGTGCCCAACATAAATCATCCGATTACATACAGCTGATGAGACTATGCGTATCAGAAGAATTTTTGTGGAGGACACGGCGGCCATTGCTATTATCTGTATCTAGTGTCAGGTTTTAGCTATAGTTATAGGTTTACGTTTCTTTAATTGTATTTGAACTTCACTATCGCATTGGGTATTTCCTGTATTGATAATTGTTGGTTGATGTATAAAAATAAAATAAATAAAAATTTATAACATACTTATTTCGTTGATAGCCTAATAAACACTTTCTCAAAAACACTATTTTGATGTGGGTATTTTAATATACATTGTTGAAATAACTTTCTATGAAGAGTTTTTGAGGAAGTAAGTCGTAAGTATGTTGTGCTATATTCGTGTTTTTAATACTCATCTTTCAACGATTGACACCTCTACTCGTATGTATGTAACATGTCAATAAATTATAACACATAAATAATAACACTTAGATTCTTATTGTCACAGGTTATACTTTTTACAGTTTAATACAACAGAAATTTGATAAGTATAAAAACTCTTAATTTTTTTTACTTTTTTTTAATGACAGTACTCCATACAATAGGTGAAATCCCACATTT
Source organism: Iphiclides podalirius (assembly GCA_933534255.1). Lineage (NCBI taxonomy): Eukaryota > Metazoa > Arthropoda > Insecta > Lepidoptera > Papilionidae > Iphiclides > Iphiclides podalirius. The sequence continues at coordinate 4,040,800 of OW152822.1, read as the reverse complement.
GCAGAGTGGTCTCGTTCCCGCTTCGTTAGGCATTGAGACGTCACGCGACAAGGGCTTTGTCTGTAGAGGAAAACGCAAGACTTCCAACGTTGCACTGTATTTCGTTTATCCTCCGAGTAGTCCGAATTTTATGTATCTCTCAGCCTCTTCTACTTTGACGCTGCGAATGATATAGCAATAAATCATCTTTCATAGCAATTTTAATCACGTTTAACTAAATTTAAATCCTAATTGAAATCAAAACTAATACATAACCAAGAATCGATGACTCCTCGTCGTAGTTGTCAAGGTTTTGGCTTCGGTGTCGGGGGTTGTGGGTACGATTCCCACACGGGACAACTATTTGTGTGACCCACAGGTAATTGTTTCGCATCTGGGTGTTTGTACACCTGAAATTTATGTTTGTAAAACGTCCTTACAACACAGGATAATGTTATTCTATAGTAAGGATTCTTCCTTACTTTAAAAATAAAAAAAATGTATAAAAGAGTTTACCCGCGAGTATGGGTGCAAGTGCGTATTTGATTTTTGTTGTTTTTAAACCTCTTAATAGGAATATTTAAAAGTAGCGCAAAGAAAGGTAAATTGAACGTAAGTTAAAGTAGACAGATATTGGTAAACTACAATAAGCCCTGTTAAAGCGTTAATCTGCGTAGTAGTCCGGATCCGGAAGCAACGTTTCAGTCATAGTTTAGTTCAGTAAGCCTTAGATAACACGATAGCTACAACTAACACGATACCGTCCAGATTACTTTTATATTTTTATAGTACCATTAATGTCACTCTGGAATGGAATGTACAATTTGATTGTATATGTATAACATGCTATAAATATAATTGAACTAATAATCTGTTAGGAACTAACGCCCGGTTTCTGAAACACTGATCATCGTAGAAGTCAACTAATCAGCTGACAAATGGCTTTTCAAATGTCATTTGAGTTGCCAAAAGGATTGTTAATCTGTATCTTTAGTAATCACGATAGCGTTAACTTTTGCGGGTAACCCCGAAATATGATAGCTCTTTGTTGTACGACAGAAGAATTAGAACTCTTAAACTCAGCCCGGGTTATGAGGTCTCAATATTTTAATGTTAGGAGTGTAGCGGTCTGTGTTTCCTTTTACAAAAAACAATTTTCTTGTACATACTGACTTATTTAGACTATTATAGTAGGTCAACTTACACCGCCATACTACGCAATTGGATTGATATATGAAGTACTAAAGAGAATAATATGCGTATACTGCATTTACTGCGTTACATAACAGTGATATTTTTAGGTAAGCGGTAACGATTCTTTGTATGGTGACTGCTTGTAGAAATCGTCGTCTCTGGGTTCATTGCCATATAAAGTTAAGGCACCCAGTTATTCCAATTGCTGCATAATAGAGAATTGACTGATTCATTTCGTGGGCGTATTTAAAGGAGATACCTACAAGATATGTTTTTTTGGTGAAATATCCCAGCCGTGTCGGAGTACCCTCATTATTTTCAAACAAAAGTAATGCTTATTTAGGTTTTTATATTACTTTAGATTACGAAAAATGGCCTTCGAAACGAAACTGCTAAATTAATTATCTGAAAAATAGTTAATAGTAATATTGTTAATGGATAATAATATTACTGGATAATAATTCCCAATAGTTTTAATACAAAACGCTCTGACTATTATTTTGTTTGCGAATATATATAGAATATCAATTAGCATATTTAGGCAATTTTCAACCACGTTGAATTTTATTAATATAAAAAAATACGTTTAAACCGTGATTTGTGTAGATATGTCTAATGTGGAATTTTTTTTAATTAACAATATCAGTATCTTTTGTACAGTAGTTTATTTCAATTCCAAAGTTAATATTTTGTTTAATTTACAAAAACTGGGAACGTCTATCGCACTAATTTAAATGTGAGAGTTAATTGTGATTTCCTCACGGTACATCGATTTAACAAATTTTAATGACATTTGACATTTATGTATTCTCGATAGGCTGGATACAAAGAGAACATATTTTACATTACCAAATTGTTTCAGTACATAAATATTGTAATTAAATTAGATTTATTAATTAGATTACTATGTTTAGACTAAAGTTCTATTCTATAAGCATGTTACAAACGAAGCACAGCCAACACAAGTGTAACGGTCTTTATTTAATTATAAAACTGTTTAGTAAAAATAACTTACAATAATTCTTCCAAGAAAGGTAGTGACAACTAACAAGTTGCTAAAGATTGTTTATTTATATGAAAAATAAATCCAATTGGACAAGCTGTAATGATATTGGTCTGAAAATAATGAACCAACAACGGAAATAATTTTTTGGTCATCTTTTTTTATTCCTTCCGATTTATGAAAGGAGGGCCGTTTTTATTAGGTACGTCGGATCACAGATTATGGAAATTTTGTGACTGGATGTCTAACATTAACGAGGAAAACTGTCCTAAAATCGAATACTCACTTCGTCGTCGTTATGTCTATTACTTTGAATCGTGCAACTTTAAATTTTTATAAATACTTTTTTATGTTAGACGAGATTAGGTTTTTATTAAGAAGATTAGACCTTTAGAAGTTCTAATATTCTTATAGTACTATTGGTCAATTAATTATGTAAATATAAACTATTATCCGTTTAATTCGATATTATAATTAGATTACTCCACGTGAGTATTAAGTACTGTACCATGACGCACTCAGTAAAAATACATATGGTCTTGCACTAATATCAGATAATGAAGCACAATGACAAACTACAACAATTACTACAAGGCACTGCGTATAACTTACCATGAAGTATTAATCTTACCTAAAACTGATTACGTGACAGATTCTGAAATGTGCTTTATTTTCAAGAAACTTCAAAGTCCATCTTAAAAAGATTCTTAAGTAAACCAAAAAGGGTCATTTACGTAACCATCAAGTATTTTGATGTATGATTGTCAAATTTTAGTTAAAATTTATACAATTTATTGAAGTTATACTTCTTTTGGCGCGTTTAGTATGTAAAACTTTGACAGTGACATTTTGAGGATTTCAGGCACAGGGAAAAACAATTTAGTTATTTTTCTCTTATTTCCATAAAGAAGTATAACTTCTTACGTGCTTTTCAAACAGAATTATTAGAGTAAATATTTTTAAACAAGTTTTTATGCTACTCCTTTGAATAAATAATTAAAACAAATTAATGTTTAGTTCTATTTGGCAGAGTGTAAGCGATTACTTCTATAATGTGATTTTTTGCAGGTAAATGGTCAAAAACTATGTATCTGCATCTGGAAGATATGCAGATTTGCGTCCTGCAGCTTTGAAAACGAATAAGGCACCCAAACGCTTCACCGACTAAGCTAAGCTTTTAGAGATAACCGAACTTTAAAGCAAAAAATAATTTTCAAAAAATATAAATTATGGAATGTGATCAACAAGAGAAAAAATAATATAGAAAAGTGCGGGGTGCTCGGAATCACTTGTTATAATATTTTAATGACATTATATAGGTACAGTATACTGGTAAAAGTAGTCATAATGGAAATATCTTAAAAAGCACCCCACCCTTTGCTGCAATAAAAATGTTTTTTCTTCAATTCATAATTTAAATTTATTGAAAATTATTATACACTTTTTAGTTCGGTTATTTACAAAAGCGTGTTTTTTAGTTTTATTAGAACTATTATTTATTTAAAACATTTATATCTGCTAATTATAAAAGAGTGTTTTTTATTTTTTAAACAAAGGCGTACTTGCCACAAGGAGACTACTGCGTATTGGAATTGGAAAATAGCTAATCCTGAAGATCCTGATCAGGATAATAGGAAAACCTATTTGAATGATTGCATTGTCACGGGTCTTTGACGAGTGTGCAAAGTATGGTTCAAATCTCATCGTTCAAAGTGGGGCAAAATCACATTTAAAGTGTACAAATTAAACTGTCGTTGTCTCAAAAGATTGTTTTGTTTACTCAGTATAATGATGAAACATCATAAGATATTTCCCAGGGTGACTATATTTCACGATACATTTTAACTTCTCCCGAAAACTAATAACAGACTTCGTTTCGTAATCTTGTGTTTTCATACCGTTACCCTCTTGGCGGAAAGCTTTCAAAAACCATATTCCCTGATGGTAAAAAATATTTCTCGTTCTCTTGAAAGTTTAATCGAAATAACAGTAATACGAAATACTCGTAAACCTTATATTTCGATGTTCTACAAAAATATAGATGCATTACTTTTATTTGAGATGGTGGCAATTCAATTGAAAGTATTATACTTCCATTTTACGGCAAACCTGTGGTTTTTAAGAAGACCCTACCCTTTAATGCAAATGCGGTGGCTGCTGCGTGACTCTGGAAAATCTTTAAATTTTACATTATTTCTTTAAATTGTCAAAATTGTAGAAAATTATAAATTTTGCTATATTATATATATTTCTATCATTTCTTTGAAAAATATTAATTAACATATTATTAAAATTACATATAATTTATATTATGTTTATAATTAAAGTTTTTAGACAACTGAGAATGAAATAATAAATATTAATAGAGATTTAATGAACATTTTTTTGAACCCAGTACCGAAAACACGCTAACTCATGGGGGCAATTAAGGTTGACAGTAGTTACTTCGGAAACATATTTATTATATCGGCATGATGATGAAAATGAGTCAGTGGCTCTTGTATCACACATCTCACGCTTATCTACGCTTGGGATTTAGGAAAATCGACAAAATTGAGGGGAACGTTAAAAGTGGCATTATGCCTTACCCTATATATCACGTGTCTATTAAAGTAATTTGATATTTTGACATACATACTATTTACATTAATAGTACAAAAATTACTTGTCTTACTTGTGTCGGTTAAAATTTCATAAAAACCTTGCAATTTTCCATCTCTGTAACAAAGATTATGTATTACTTTATTTTACAAACATAAATTGCTACAGACTGTTTCCAAGTGGTGGCTTAAATTAACATCGGCTAACAGTTAAACTTGTGACAATGCAGCTTTTAGAAATTCCCGAACTTTACAGAAAGTTTGTCTTGTTACATGGTTAAACTGCTACACCGTAGACATTGAAGTCGGCATGGTTATCGTGTCACGATGCTTCGTTATAAGTCCCAAACTTTGGATGAGGGGCATAGCGACTTGTTTATTTCAATCGAGGTTTAAATCAGCTTGAGATTTCAGTGGTATGACGCAAGCGGGTTTTATTTTGTCTTTTCATTATAATTTTTTATCGTTAGGTTAACTTTTAGGTATCTGTTTTTCTACTTATCCCCACTGAATCTACTTATCTGAATTTTTAATTAGTGACATTTACAACCATTTTGATTTGAAGTTTTGATTAAATATTCATTATTCGACGACCCGAATGGCGTAGTTGGTAGTGTACCTGCCTCCTGCGCCAGAGGGTGTGGGTTCGATCCCCACTCCTAGAAAAATATTGTGTGATGAACATGGTGTTTTTCTAGTGTCTGGGTGTTTCTATATGTATAATATGTATTTATTTACAAAAGAAAAGTATGTTTAAGTATATTTATCAGTTTTCTAGTACCCATAGTAACAGCTTTGCTTTGTTTGGGACTAGAAAATGTTGTGTACAAATGTGTCCTAAAAATTTATTATTATTATTTATTAATTTATTATTGGATATGACATAAAAAATCGTCTTTTTGCTTATGCTATTTATATTGCTATAAATCATGCTATGCAAAGCTGAAAATGCACATATTATTTAACTTTTTTATAAAATATTATACACACAGCAAATTTTATTGCGGCAAGGCCACGAATGGGCAGGCCGTCCGAGGAATTACCACGGACTCAAAGACGGCCGGCGTAAAGTGGAAGTATTAAACATTCACGTTTCGTCAGGTATGCATCAGCAAGCCATCGGGTATTGTAGATGACCACGGCAGCAGTATACATTTAACATAAGGTGAACCGCCTGCTCGCTTGGCAACTTTTAATTAATAAAACAATAAGTGGTGTGATATATTTTTAATATTACAACTTAACAGAATTTCACCCCTTTTCATTTGTGAACAATATACACAATTGAAATAAAAAATCGAATTCATTTGAAGTTACCATTCACACGATGCAGAAGCAAATTAAATCCGATCTTCAAACTAAAAGCTAACTGTTAATTAAAAAAGTCTTCAAGGATTTAATTACTGAGATATCTCTAGAATTCAGTTGACTAAGATTTCCTTTCAATGAAAGAGTGCAATCTCGACCTCCGTTTAGAAGTTATTCCAATGTTTATTTTCTTTTTTCTATCCTTTTCATAAAACTTCGTCATCCCTCGTGAATTACACATGAACCCTCTCTCTCATCTCTAATGAAAAAACTCACTGTGTGACATTGTTTTTGCTTTAAAAAATATAAACGTGACACTTATGTTAGTTTAATGGTATCCACCGTCGATGTCTAATTTTACAGGGCCACCTAAATAAGCTAGTTTCATTTTCACCGAAACCGGTACCTTACATTTAAATAATTGATTCATGTTCCTTAAAAATAATAACACCTTTAAAATAATTGATTCATGTTCGGCCAAAGTTCATATACGAATACGTTTTTTAAAACGCGACAAAATCCGTAAACTTGTTTCATTTAATATGTATACCTAATATTCGAGTAAAATCTAGAAGTTCATATTAAACATTTCATTTATCTTAAACGAAGTCAGTCGTAACAGGTATGCTAGTCTCTGCACTTAAGATGAAATATTAGTAGAAAAAAAGTACGAGAAGTTTTTCGCCTCTTTTGGAATCGAACCCACAGCTTCCGGATTCACGCGAAGACACCTTAACTACTAAGCTAAATGGTGCATACTCGGCGTATCCATTATTATATCTTTTACGGCATACAAATAATTTCGAATATTGTTTTACAACGATGTTTCGAACGAGAGAGCTTTTTCGCTTGAAATGCGATAAAACAAAGTAGGTAAATGACGTTAAGATTATCATCGGTGTGGCAATCAGCCGCTTAGCTTATGGTTACAGCGTCTGTCACAGAGGTGAAAAACCACAATTTTTAAAGTAATTAAAATATAAAATATGTGGATCATCAAATAATTAATTTCAGCAATACACAGGTTTTTACACCCACAAGGCCGAAATGAAGTGGAAGTATTATATTTTTTTGTTATTAATTCTATTGAGTCATTTTAATACTTATTATTTTATTAAATAATTAGAATGATGAGTTATTTAATGAGTTTTTGTGTCATGTCTAAGGAAAAAATATGTGATATCTGGCTCAAACGCTCACGTAGTAAGTTATAAAAATGTATTATGCATAAAACTGACAATACACATACAGAAAATATAATGAACAGATTTAACGTCATTATTTTATTAAAAGTCATTAGCTCGTGTTAAGTCATATAATTCCGTAATTTATCCTTCAAGGATAAAAAAACAACTTGTACACTTTAGTTATTCCTAGAATCTGAAAATGGATACCGATTATACAATTAAATCTAAAATAAACAAATAGCCCTAAAATTTGATAGGATTGTACGCTATTTGCTCAGTGAAAGGATCTGTTTATTAAAAATTCATGGACTTGAAATGGAATCGAAACGTGCGGCTCGTATGCTACGGACTCTAGTAATGTATTCCGTTTTATTTATATTTTATTCAAATCGAAAATTTTAGATGCTTGTAAATATCAGACAATACGTTTTAGTAACGTCGTATATATTTATTATATAGAAGTAGAAGGTCTACATCGACGTAGCAAGGTCCACTGAAAGTCAGTTATTTAAGTATACACACTTTTTTTCAACGATAAATCAACATAAATGCGTACATGTCCAAGAGCTTTTAGTAAATAACGATTATTATAGGTGTATATATATTTAGTCTGTCCCGTGACCGTAGACGTAACAGTGAAGCTGGTAATTTAAAAGTAACAAAAAAAAACCGCTGTAATTACCCTTAACCCTAACGTTAAGACGGTGGTCGGGCCACGTAGCAGCTCCGGCTGTTGTACGAATGAGCAGGCTCATCCGGGTAAGTACCGTGACCTCACAGAAGACCGGAGTAAAGTGGAAGTAAAATACTTTCGCGTTTCGTCTGGTGAGTGAGGTGGCCGGAGCCCAATTTCCAAGAGGTTGTCAACGCATCTGCAACCCTCGGGTTTAGAGATGTCTATGGGTGGCGGTATTCACTTAACCTCAGGTGAACCGTGCTCGTTTGGCAGCTTTTCACATTAAGAAAAAAACATTTAAACGATTGGATACGTCATAATTTTCTCAGATTGTGCATATCCGGTTAAATTAAGGCTTTACATAGTAACGATTACTACTGTTATTCAAAGTCTTAGAAAAATAAATCTGTAAATAAAACTGACAGTCGGCCCGACTTCACTTATCATCATTTTTTTTGCTATAATATGCAGATTTCTCTGTTCGCTATACGCCATCGTGCTTGACTATTCTCCTTGTGTATTTATAATTAAAAGCATTATTTACAGGATGTCTAACGTAGCGTTCCATCGGAATTTAACATATTTATTTTTGTTTCATCTGAAAATAAGACTTGTTTCCATTCTCGTACCGTCCAATTAACATATTTTTAGCGAATAATAATCGCTTCTCTCGGTGTTGCTTGGTAAGAAGCGGTACATTTCGAGATATTCTTCCAAACAATTTAGTGTCCACTAGTCTTCGGCGTATCAGTCTTGACGAGATGTTTCTGGGGTCATCAGGTGAAAAAACTTCACTGTGTTGTCCCCTGTGGGAATTGAACCCACCACCTGCAACGCCGAAGCCCATACCTAGACCACTGCACCTCGGAGAAATCAAATTTATTTGTATTTCCGCTGCTTTTATAATTTTTCCCGCATAAGTTGCAGGAAACACGATGGAAAAATTAGTTTAAGAAGACATATTTTGGCACTAAACCATTTCTATGTAACTGTATATTAAATAAATTGTTTTGAAATACATTGAAATAAAACAGTAATTTTTCATAACTTCTGTTTTTAACTTCGCTCAGTGTTAAACACAGACTAAATAGAGGCAGATAATACGAGATTAGGTAAATAGGATACAACAAACAATAACTGTAATATTAGTATGAACCTTTCCGCTCATAAGTTAACAATTTCTATCATACAGAAATTTATAATTTGTAATTGCACTAAAATATGGTTTAATCATTATTCAGAAACTTTAAAAGACTGAAATAAAACATAAATTTAATGGGTCTGTAATATAAAACCGCGAAAACATTATGTGCCCGTTCATACTCACGGCGAGATTTTAAATATGTGTAGGGGATATTGGGCCCTTACAATTTGTCTTGGTTGTATGCAAATAGTGTTTAAATAGTTTCTCAATGTAAAAATCAACACTCATACTGTAAGTAAACTAACGTCATTTTTTTGGCATACTTTAAAGCGTCTGGCGGAAATTACCGTCGACGAAGACTGACTGGCAATATTGATTTTAAATGTCTAATAAAATTTTGTAAAATGTATATGAAAATCAGCACTCAGAATTTAATAAAAGTGATTGACGTTTTTATGTACCTTTAGCATCTGGTACCTGCGAATTGGCCGCCGGCCCAATCTAGCAGGTATGTATACTTTCAGAGTATATTCTAACACTACTCTGTACGATATATTTTGTTACTCAGAAAATAAGTAACGTCTGGCGGCTCTGGTCTCTTGAACCATATGGAGCATACATCACGAGCGATTTAGAAGCACTTTACGCCCGCCGCAAACCGAGGAAATAGAAGAAAGACTATAAAGTTGTCTTCGTCTTTTGCTCTACATACATTTTTGTGTTTAAATCGCGTATGATGTATGTTTGATTTTTTTTTTCTAAATAATTTTTAGTTTCTTCATCACTAATTCCTACAGAAGTACCTTGCGAGTTCAATTAAGTTTCATGTAGTAGCTACTATAAAATAAAATATATTAATACAGCGCCTCCTAGTGAGCTACTATCGTAACAACCATTTAAGAATCCTCACTAATCGACTAGAAATCCATTAGGGTTTAGAAAATAAACATTTCAATTATTTTTTTGTGTTCATTTTTAGGGTTCCCTACCCAAAGGTAAAACGGTACTCTATTAACAGACTGGATCTCATGAACCGTTTAGACAGGTGAAATTTTCACAGACGATGTCTTTCTGTTGCCGCTGTAACAACAAATACTAAAACAACAGAATAAAAAAAATTAAGTGGATCTCCCATACAACAGACATGATTTTTTTGCCGTTTTTATAGATAATCGTACAGAAACCTTCGTGCGCGAGTCCGACTCGCACTTGGCCGGTTTTTTTATTCTTTGTTACATAGTACGTTTTGGTCTTAACCAAGCTATGAAGCCAGAGTTACTGTTTACCCTTAATTGAATAAAGTTGAATATTTTTGCACTAGAAAATACTCCTCATGTTTATTTTCAAACTAGAGATGCCATGAACCAGTGTCTGAGTTTTTAATTAAAAAAACGAACTTTTTTAATATCGTTCGTACATGCAGCATAACTATTCGTTATAGTTAAAACAAAACCAACGTTGGATCATGTAAAACTTTTTTCGCTTTTAGTGTAAAGTTTTATTCGTTGACACTACTGGTACACGAGCCGTGATAGCTCAGTGTCCGGGCGCTCGCCTTTAATTCAATATACTCAAGCAACCTGAGTTCGATCCCCGGTGCCGGCACCAATGAAGTATTTACTTTAAGTGCTGACTTATCACATGCTCCGCGGTGAAAGAAAACATCGTGAGGAAACCTGCATATTTTCGAAAATAATAACAAGAGAAAAAATATTTTTCGAAGATATGTGAAGTCCGCCAATCCGCAGTGGGGCCGCGTGGTAGACTATGCCCTGATACCCTCTGTATAGAGGAGGCCTTTGCCCGGCAGTGGGACATGTATAGGCTGTTACTTTACTTTACTTTTACTGGTAGGTCAGTAACAACAGGCGTATTTTCCGTCACCTTCACACTAAACTATCGATCCAATAATTTCACATGCAACACCAAAATTCTTCTTCACTATATGCAATATAAAATCAATATTTGTGTTTTACGTACAAGTAAAACTTTCCCGAAGTTAATATATTTGGTGCATGCTGTTCTTACCATTGTCTATTTATTCATTATTTGGATTGCTGCCAGTGAATCACAGCTTAAACGAAAACAACAGAAATGAAGATTGATGAAATACCTCATGAATTTTGTTCAAATAACTTTAACTTTATAACATCTTTTATTTGATACAAACACGATCTAAGCATTAATTCTTTTTCAATCTGAATCCCACATTTTTATGAATTCCCGGGATTGCTCAGACAAAAAGTTTTATTTAATCACAATAATTTTCGCTTTCACGTAGGTGTAATAAAAATCTTTTATTTGACTTAAAAACTCAATTATTTGAATTATTAAAGCACATGAAAATTTTTACTACCACGAATTTATTACTTTATTTTATAATTTATAACTTGTCAATTTTTAACAAACGAACCACAAAAGAACAACAAATAACAACAATAGGACAATATCACATTTATTTAAAGAGGATACATAACTCGGCACGCTACTACAATTGTTTAAAACATCATATAGTTCGATCAAATGTCATTAACTATTTACAAGGCCGTATATTTTATTAATGAAGTTTTAACTATTGTTACTACATAGTCAATAGTCACTATATATATTTTGAAAGTTCGGGGAAAAACATAATATATGTAATAATAAGTGTAATTATACAGCGTGTCGTTACCATCGCGACAATAAATGAAAACACATCTAACGCTACTTGCCAATAATCATAAAAAATATTAACGTTAAACAAAATCCATAATTAAAAAGACTCGGTAAATATTGGAGGTTGAAGAATGTAAATGTTTAATTCAATTTTAAAAAGTTATCCTCTATATGTGTGTTCATTTATTGTCGCGGTGGTAACGACACGCTGTATATAACTTAATAAAAAGTGTTTCGTGTGGTGTGAGTGTTAACCAGGGCCAACATTTTTAATGAGGCAACGTGTATGCACCCCGTCATGTGTTGTTGTTTCCTAACATCAGTGAAGCACCTGCTCGAATGCCATCTTTAGACATAAAAATACTTGCATCACTAAAAGCCTTTTCTGACCTATTTGGTCCTGGGAGAACACCAACTTGGAAAAGTATAAGCGGCCATAAAGAAATGGGTGGCGCCGAATTACGCGCCGATATTCGATACGACGGTATACCCCGCGAGTGACGTTACGTGTCTTTTTCACCCGCGATCGGGAGTCGGGAGAGTAACATTCAATGGCTGAGAATGCCACAGCTATATTTCGGACATACCAAGACAACCGATCTGATCTATTCTTTGTACTATTAATTTAAAGTATCAAATTAATTAAAAGATCGTAAAAACCAATTCATAAAATATAAATTTAATAAAAAGAAAAATTACAATAATTCTACAACTAAACTAAACTAAAGTGATTATCTCGGTCGAAGTGGGACCGAAGAATAATGAATTCCGATTCCGATTCCGTCTTTAATTAGGTTTGGAACTACGTGATTCTTGCAAGGGCGTCGGGCCTGCTGACTCGGCGCTTCGTGACATGCGGCTCCGCAGTGTGCGTCTTTAAGTAGCTTACATACTTTTAAGTAGGTTACATACTTTTAAGTAGGTTACAAACTTTTAAGTAGGTTACATACTTTTAAGTAGGTTACATACTTTTAAGTAGGTTACATACTTTTAAGTAGGTTACATACTTTTAAGTAGGTTACAAAGTATGTAAAATCTCTGCGGATACCGAAACCTCCTGTTACAGAATCGAAATTGATGAAATCTGCGGCAAGAAATCTACCAAACCGTTTCGTAAACCAATACGGATATAATTTCAAAATAAAATAGTTGAAAGTCATTTACGGTGTTTTAGTAACTTCGTTGAAGTAGTCCATTTATTTCTAGTCTCTGCAATGTTGTTTTAGTATTATTGTCATATTATTTCATTTGAACTTTTAATAAGAACGTATTTAAAATAAAATGCAGCTTTTTAAAGTATTTTATAGTACTAATCTCTGCACTTAAGATTAAATCGATTAAGATTAAGCCGAAGACGTGGGTTCGATTCCCACAGCGGTGACAATCTTTTCGTACTTTTTCTAAAAGTTTTAAAATGCAGTTTATATTATCATGATCATCATTTCAGCATGTTTGAGTCCACTGGTGAACATGGGCGTCTCCCACAGACTTCCAAGAAGCACGATCCTGAGCCACCAGCGTCCATTTACTTCTGCACAATTGCATCGGTAAACTTTCATGCATAACTCATCACCAGAACTGAGTTATGAACATTACTTACATATACATTATTCTTGCAGAACCTTTCCTGTTCTTGACTATACAAGTATGAATGTTTTATATAACGTTAATCTTGTATGTACGGATCAATTCGGTTATAATTTAGTTTCCACTAACGTTTGTAATATTTACAGAGAGAAATAAATCCAGTGGCAAAACACGAGCATTAAATTTGAATCAGATTATTCTACGACAGTTATTCAAGGAGAAGACAAAAATTTCCATAATCCGAGTTTCAGTGTAATAACAACGAGCCCTATTTGCAGCAAACTTGGAAATAAGTAGTCTGAGAATCGAGATTGGGATCGGGGTTGTTTCACGTTGTCATGGTAATATTAATAAATCGGATGTAAAGCACAGCTGAATTTTATATTTGAAGTGTCTTAAACATTCGTATTTTGTTCCAATAATTACGATAAACTGATAATGTCTAGATATTAAAATGTGAGACAGGAGGGGGAGATTAAATGATTTACTTATGAAATATTTTAAATTATGCAAAAGGTTTGAAGATAAAAGAAGGATACGATAAACATATTTAAAAGTTTAATGCGTATTTGCACTTACTTTCTTGAGCCAATGCACTTCAATAGCTCTTTAAAATTCATGAACCGCTTTTTAGATTAATCGCTTCTATATATTCAAGGAAAACATTTAAGCAAAAACCAATCCTTCATTATTTAGTTCTTTTTATATTGTAATATTCTTTAAAACAATACTTTGGTTGGGAATAATAATAATGTTTTGTTTGTCGTACTTTCTTTATTGGAAATGTCATATATGAAAATAATTAAAGTTCATTGAATTTATTTTGCGTTCGAATTTCATCAAACACTTAATGCAGAATACACAGCGCTCAGCTGTGTGACTGAATCTTATTCTTATTCATCTTATTCATCTTATTAATCTTAATCTTATTCATCTTAACACGCTTAAACATAAAAATATAAAAGTATTAAATTAAGAAAACATTAAAAAATTACTGCATAGTAACATAAATTAGTTTAACTATAGTTTATTATTCCGCAATGGTAGTAAACATTTTGTATAGATGTTGAAATGCGAAGGGATATTCAACAAAGTGAAACCGCGTTAATGCTTCCGCAGTGCAGTAGCAGCAAACAAATAAATTTATGGGAAACTTGTGCCGGACTTTGTTACAAAGACTGGCATTTATACACTTATAACTTTAATGTGATATAATATGTTATGGCTATTACGTCTTCAAGTGCTAATTCGCCTGAATTACAAATTATATTCGTCTATAATTTAGTAGGAAAACATCATAAACACGCCAGAAAAAAGAAACAGGTACAGCAGGGGGATAAATAAAAAGATTGTAACATTTTTCTAATCATTTACATGATTCACTTTAACTTAAGATAATCAGAATAAAGTATTTAGACCTGCCAATTCGTGCAACAACAAACTGTTGCGTGGCCTTACAACAATAAATTAACTGTGCTAGCAGTCTGTGCTGCAGTGCGAATGGGCAGTCCGTCCAGGGAAGTACCATGTAACAACAAATACTAAAAAACAGAATAAAAACATTTTTAAGTGGAGCTACTATACAACAGACATGATGTCTTCCCGTTTTTATGGGTAATGGTACGGAACACTTCGTGAGCGAATCCGACTCGTACTTGTTATCAGTATTTAATATACACAAGCCATGTTTACTAGCGTCTAGCTTTTTAATTTATAACTAACATAGCCCGGATTTTCATACTTTAAAATGCCACGAAAAAATTCTAAAAATGGTTAAATAACTTATAGAGGACACGTAAATATAAATTTTAATTTACATGCTTTGAATACTGAATTTGGAATGAAATTTCTTGTTTCTATACAGACCGTTCGGGACTTGGCTCATCTAAAACTTCGTAACTCAATTAATGATTAAATAAACGATGATTCAGATTTTCCTCAACTGTCTGCAAAATTACTGCGCCCATAACTTTAGTAGTGTTGGCGTCAATTCGTATTGTGTTCTCAAATTGATCACGTAAATGGGCACGCTTTGATTTAAGGTTCGGAATAATTTGACTTTTCAGTCTTCAAAGTTTAATGAAGCACCGTTAGGTCAGATTAACTCCGGTATGACTCGCGCGACACTACATAAACTAGGGGTCAAATGCCGGTAGGCAGGTTGCGATGTTCAAGTAGTCAAAGTTTCTAAGATGGACTCTGTTCGAATAGGGTCGATATCGTTCATCAGGCCTTTTGGCCGAGTTTTTCACGCCTGGCTTGACATCGGTGATCATTCAAAAGGTTAAAGCGTTAGTCATTCGAAACTCGTACCGTCGATTTAGATAATTAAATGATCGGTCAATACAATGTAAGAACAGGATTTCAATTGCACGATTAAGTTTGACGCACAGGTTGTGGTAATAGTTACGAGTAACTTATTTATAGACTGGAGTAGCTTTGAGATTAACCTCGAGACGACAGCGAAGGCCAGTTTCAAATAAAAAAATGGCCTGTAGCCTATGAGTACTATTCTACTAGCCGCCACCCATATTCGTGCTTACTCTTTTTTATTCGAATCCCTAAAGCCATTTGCGTTAAAGTGCTAAACAATGAGAGAAAAATACATGACATCATTTTTTTGCCCGTTAAATATCAGTTCGCGTCAATTAGAGTTCACGGCAGTAAGTTGATCCGACAAACTGGATAAGTTGGGCGACGTTTATTCTATTTAATAAGTACTAAGCTAGTGCAAAATGAACAGTGACGTTGGATGAGTTCGTGCAAATGTCACTATTCACGTGCGGCTTGGGAGCTTTGAACTTTGTACAACACCGGAAGTTTGACCAACTCGTTCGTAGCGGGCGTAAGTGCGGGAATTATGAGGAGTTAAGAGTATGACAGTTATCGCTCTCATATAGGGATCGTAGTTGGCTTTACACGGTAGCTCTTTAGCTACTATTTTCTTATACACGCTTTTGGTTCCTTCTTCAATGACGTATGTTGCAAATAAAAAAAAAACTGTTCATCCGAAAAAGATTTTATCAAAAATTATTGATACAACGCACCTCCCAATATCCAAATACATGAACCTGTATGACCCTAATCATTTCCATACGACATTCAATAGATGAAAAGACAGTTGACACCCATTAAAAAAATCTACAATATTTTAACGTGACATTTTGGGTTGACACTCATTAAAAATCTACAGTCTTACCACTTAAAGTGACATTTTCTACTTTAACCTGCTCAACGGAAATTGTAGATTTTACATTATTGGTCGGGGGTGTTTTATACTATATTATGTTTTATACTATATTTTTATACTATATTCCGCTTGTATGTAGTATATGGTAAATCGGCAAAATTGATCAAAATTGTAGTCAACTATTTAATTGCGGTCCGCAACGCT
This sequence comes from Iphiclides podalirius, assembly GCA_933534255.1. Lineage (NCBI taxonomy): Eukaryota > Metazoa > Arthropoda > Insecta > Lepidoptera > Papilionidae > Iphiclides > Iphiclides podalirius. The sequence continues at coordinate 4,024,070 of OW152822.1, read as the reverse complement.
TTAGAAATCTTAATTATCCCAATATACTTAAATTACGCCTTAACTTATACGTACCGTCTCTTATAAATTAACTAAGCAAACTCATGGAGTAACATCAAAGCAGTTGCCTTGTGCTTGACTGAATAATTGCTGAACTTTGTGCATCTGCTCCTGGTGAACTGTTTCCAACTTGACAACCGGATTAGCCGAGAGGCGATGGGCACTTAAAATCTGTGGTTAAACTACCATTGTTAATATTGAGTAGATTTAGATTAAGCCGCAATTTCGTACGTTTCAGAATAAATAACATGTATAATTTTATTTAATAAACTTAGACTTATCTCTTACTTCTTCTTTAAATTAAACAAACTTAATAACTTACAAACAAAAACTGTAACTATATTCATTTAACTTAATTAAAGTTAAATGAAAATTGATGTTTAGTTATAATGTTACTTCAGGAATAAAACACAAGTTACAGTCAAAAGCTAATTTTCTCTGCTATGTATTGCAACATGCGAAAGAGATACTTATGTTAAAATTTCTTAAGTATGTACTACATGTATTTCTACTATAAAGTACTATTATAACACTAAACTCCAATCATATAATTATGACATGAATTTTTTTGTTATCTAAAGTTATGTGTGTACTTTTGTGAGCACGTAAGAGGTTATACTATGTTTAGCGTAGGTAACAAAAGAAAAATAACTGAAAATGTTATCTCCCGCATCACTACTCTTTGTTTCTGAAAAATACATTACGTGTACTTGATAACGGCTTAATCAAATAACGGAATAATAGATAAATTTCAAAAAGGTGTTATTGGTCGCCTTGGTTGGTCTCTTGGCAATCAACTTCATCATGCCCGTGACGATGTGCGCGGACATCGAAAAAAAAATTATTCTCATATATTTTCCCAAACGCGGCAAAAGAAGTATTCTATAACTATGTATAATATAACTTCAGAAATATCTATTTTACCAAATACGTGTTAAAAATTAACTGCCTACATAAAAAGTATTTAATTTTAATATAAATCAAGTATATTTACTGCTTCGCGATTTTAAAACATGTGTTCTAGATATTACTCGATTAATAGTTATAAAACTAAGTTAAATTATGGCCCCATCTATTTAGCGGCCCCATATCTTTTGGGTATTAACGTTTATTTTTTAATTTGTTTGTCAACGAACAAAGAATTTTTAAGTGGTAAAAACAATTTGTTATATCATTGATAAGTAAGTTCATAAATGTTTTTATGTAATATATACTCTATTGTAATTTACAATTAAGATGAAAGCATAGCTATTAAATTTCACAAACCATTATTGTATTCGTATGAGAAAACTTTGGACAAACAGTTACCTTAACATACTTAAAGCAATCCAGCGAAATAATATTCTAAAGTGTACCCAGCGTATCGAATTCAATGTCGTTAAACTCACATAAAAGCAAGCATGTGTCGAATTTTGTAACTGTTTTGCCTGAAAGCTCTCGGATTATTTTTAACTTTTATTTAATTTTCATAGAGTAATTAGCAAAAAATATAGAACACATTGATATCAATTTTTAAGTTTTATTTTGAGTTTGATGCTGGACTCTACTAAATAATAGTCAAAAAACTGTCGAAAATTTATCTATTAAACTCACTTTAAAATTACGTCTTTTAATATTGCCCATTCGTGCAACAGCGAAGACCGTTGCGCGAATGTGAACGTTCATCCGAAAAGAACGGCTTCAGTTTCGGTGGTCGTGGGTTCGATTCCCATAAGGTTCAACTATTTGTGTGTCCCACAGATAATTGTCTCGCATCTGGGTATTTTTCCACGTGTTTGTAAAACGTCTTTACAACACACGATAATGTTATCCTAAAATGAGGGCAATGTTTAAAAATAAAAGTTGAGTGAGCTATCCGGGGCCCACTTATTATAAGGTGGTAATACATTTGCAACCCTCCAGGCACTGCAAATATCCTTGGGCGATAGTTATCACTTAACATAAGGTGAACTGCCAGCTCGTTTGCCACCTTCTGGCATAAATAAAAAGTTTATTTCAATACCGCTATATTTTAGAACCGCTATGATTTAAGGATCTTATAGAAAATAACCTATTCCTCCTCCGATTTTATCAGGTGAGCCGTTTGTTCGTTGGCGGTATTTTCAATAAATGAACACAAGTGAAATATTTATTTATTATCTGTTTAATAATATTTATGAACAAATATTGGAGTTAGGTTAGTAGGTACAAGTGAAATTGGTCTTATGGCACACCCCGCCGTGCTAAAATATAGCTTTACGTCTCGTTTGTTTTTTTCACAAAACGACAAAAAAACATTGCATTTTATTTATACTTTCTAAACATGATTAAAATAATTCCTCATTTCATTAAAATTTTCTCATTCGTTTCATTCATAAATGTAAATAGAACAAAACATAGAAACGTAAAAAGGCAAAATTTTGAATTTCTTGCTGCATTTGCTATGAATATATTTTAAGAAAAGTGAAGTTATATGAAAGTTTTTACACTTTTAAGTAATTTCAGTACATAAATCACAAACGGACGAAAGCTTAATTTCCCCTGAGACTTGATTCCTTTTACTTAGAGACTTTAAAAAATTATGCTTGTTATAACCTATCTTGAGGTACAGTGTTTAATCAAGCGACCTTATTCTTACTATCTACTAATATCTTATAAGAAATATATTATTTTTATTTGCACCAGTATGCCATTAAAATATAAGAGCTGTAAGAGCTTTTAAATTTTAATAGCCAGTAGAGTCTTATTTTTTTTTTTTTCACAACTTCAGTTTCGCATTAAGTACGCCTGTAATGATAGTTTTAAGTTTATGTATAAAAACAATATAAAACCTTATAATTCAAAAACAATATTTTATAGAAAATATTAGCTTATATTTCTTTGCAGGGTACTAATATGAGATAGCTTTTTGCGCCGGAGATAGTCGAAATAGAAAATTTATTGAGGAAAAACCCTAAGATTCAAACCCAGCAGCCACTGTGACATTAATGATTATCTTAACTATATGTAAATCCATGGGACATGATTGTGAATTTCGGCTTGAAAGTGTTTGCTTCGAGGCGCTGATTAACTGACTCCTAATTGAGTAACGAAGTCTCCAAGACTTGTTAAACAGGCAACCCAACTAACTAATGGCTTGTGGTCAAAGTTTTAAGAGGGAGCGTTTAGTCTACATTTCGGAAAACGTCTATATACATTATTATATATAAAACCCCATTAAAATAAGTGGGTAAATAAGAAAGAGAAAACTAAGGCAGTAGTCCTTGAGCATTGGCGAAGTGTTTGGGAGGGTTTCAGAGGAACCGACATTATATGCTCTCTCGCCTTATTGCAAAAGCGACTACAATCTGCGATTGATTCGTATGGCGTATACTAGGTGGCTTTTCTAAAGGTGCCCAAATTCCAGTCAATAATTTAAAACAAGAATCGATTGACATTTCGGGATTAGTCTTAGTTTCTTAGTTTTTCCGAAGACAAAACGTTGTTTACAACATCTTTATTAGTTGACCTGTTTGTCAACAATCCTATTGCAATGAAATATTTCTATTACAAAATTCGTGTTGGGTTTCCTCAAACCATCGGCATAGTTCAAGTTGTGACGGTGCAACAATATATTGAAGAAAAATTTGCGGATCATGTCATTTCTTTCGCTAGATTTATCGGTAATAAGGTAATGTATGAAAATTGCTATCTACATACTGAAGGTTGTCTTATGTAGTTCCTGTAGTAGAAGGTAAAATTGAGTGTGTGTCCCAAAAACGATTTAAAATTGCTGAAGAACAGGATGGCGTCTACAAGTGTGCGGAAGAACTAAAAAACACTAAATAATTAATTGTTTATATATTAATTAGTGTATGATTGCTTAGTTTTTTCTATGTTTGTATGTTAGTTTCCTTAGCTTAAAGTATAGAAAAGTATAGGTTTGTGTATTTTTTTATTACTGAAAAATACTTTATTAATTTGAATTCATCTCATTTTAAAGATAAATCCTTCAACTTAATTTTTTTGCCCCCGAATCTACGCACATACTAAATTTCATGAAAATCGCTGGAGCCGTTTCCGAGATTCCGATTATATATATATATATATATATATATATATATATATATATATATATATATATATATACAAGAATTGCTCGTTTAAAGGATAAGATTCATCGCCTTAAATACATCGTCCACAATATGTATGTATGGATTCCTAAAAAAACTTACTATCAATATTTGTTATTAGATCAATAAGAGATATTTGTTATTAATTCAACCCCATCTCTTATTACTTGATGCAGCACCAAATAAGTAACGGAATAGTTACTAGTTGTATGTCTGTGTAAATTCGTTACCTCTGCTATTCTTGTTGAAAAAAACAGAGTAAATTATTATTTAACTAGGATTCATCAAAATATCTTTGCGCCTTAGTAATTCTTGCTCCTGGGATTTTTGGTATATTTTGAATAGAGTACTCAAAAATGACAGTTTTTTTGAACTATTAATTCCTTATGCATCTGTATGTGTTTGAGTATTTTGATGATTAAAAATGTTGTAAAACGTAATGAACTAATGCGTTTGATTTATTTCACTATAGCATTGCCCTCTTCATCCCTCACATAGAATTCTTTAATGTCCATTTCTTCCTTCTTTGTTCTCCGAGTGAAGTTAGATGTAGGGAACTTTTAACTATTATAAATACATCAAGGGCCATCCTCATTACAATGGAAGGTGCCAGTATCTCCCACGAAATGCACTTATCTGGACTGCACATGTGCACACTCTTGGAAGGAAAGAAACTTCCCGAGTTCCCTCAGTGCTTTGCAACAATTTGCTTTCACTACTTCTTGATGCCGCCCTTACCCAGTCGACTTAAATGGATTGTAACGACCCCCGAACGAACGCTTAAATATAAAACGTACCGTTTGATAATAATGCTGGGAATAATATGGCTCTCGGATCGCATGTCTGGATTGACATCGCATAATCACAAATAAATGAATGGAATGTGAAATGTGGGCAAATATCTAAAACTTTAAAAATATAATGCTATATATATACCTTTAAAAATAATATATAATGCTGTATGTCTATAAAATATACCTAATAAAATAATTGAAGTACTTTGTTAAAGTATAATAATTGCCTTCATTAGAAAAGCTAGTGGCATATAACTTGCAGTCAAAGTAATATTAGTAATACCTATAAAAATGTTATCATTTGACATTTACGGAACCGAGGAATATAAAATTCACAAAGTAACAAACCAGAGTACATTCTTCAATTTATTACTTGCGGTTTAGATAGTATTTAGAGAATTGAATAAAAATCAATTTACAGGTTGGAAATAAGCTCACTAAATAAGCAAAGTAAATGCAAAGCAAAGAACGCAAACTGAATTAGTTGAACAAACGGAAGACCCTGTTGAGTTCATTAGTCGTGGTTATGCAAATCAAATTGTCTGGGTATTTTAATCTAATTTCTCAACAATACGTTGTTCGAGGATTACATTACAAAAACCCTGTGTCTATACCTATAGAAAGGCAATAGATATTCTTATGTGAAAAAGAGAAGAAAACGTCATATTCATGCAAGAATTACATAGCTAAGATATCTTAGGAAATGTTATTTTTACACAATTTAAAAATTAAACACCGAGGCAGCTACTATAAAAAATCAATGTTAACCATGGTGCAGAATATTATTGTGCTATCCACATTTTTAGCACAATATTTACATATTTTTTTATACTTCAACAACTACCATTAAATATTTGGGACTCATGATTAAAATATAATGAGATTGTTCTGCATAATGATTTGTATCTTTCTTCATTAAGTTTCTTATGACATTAGTATAATTATTTATATCGTTTATTAAGGCTTAGCAACTTGATATTATACATACCGAACATTAACATACAAATAGGTTTAACTTTAATCATTAAGCTGTAACAATATATGTACGTATTATTTAAATTACAGGTAAACACATCACTATAAAAGTAGAAACATACTTAACTAAAACAATATCTTTTATCTCTGATAATTCTTTATGAATTCAAACAATTAAATAATTTAAAATGATTGTAAATTTATACTTATTTTTCTTTTATCTCTGACTGAACTAAATTTGATAAATAAACGGCCTATTGATTGCTTGGGGATCTGCAAACTGAAAAACAACAACAAGTAAACGGTACTTAATCTTAGGGATTTCTTTACATTGCTAAATTCGTGTGTAAGACCATCCAGCTATGATGCTAAGCTTCCTGTTGATGCAGGCCCGTGTTGCAATGTGTTTCAAGAATAACACTGTCCATGGATGTCAATCTTATGTTCCGTATAGGACTGCCAGTTTTTTTTTTTTTTTTTTTTTTTTTTTTTTTTTTTTGGGCTGGATGAGCCACTGTTGGCCTTAGGGGCCTTTACAGATCCGACGGACTTGAGGTGGCCTGGCGCACGAGGCGCCTAGCCTGAACCTCGGCGTACTATTATTACGCGTTATGGTGACTAAGCTCGAGGGTTCCCGGGGGAGCCTTGGCTCGGGCCGTCACGCTATTATTATCACCGGTTTGGGAGGCCGCCAAGCTCTTAGGGCGCTTTGGCGGGCGCTCCATGGAGTGATCAGGCTCAAGGGTCCCCGAGAGGGGACCTCGGCTTGGGCTGTCACTCAGCACGCGTTTAGCATTCCGATTCGAGGGTGCCCGAGAGGGCCGGACCTCGGCTCGATCGGTAGCTATTATCTGACTGGAGCTATTATCTGACTGGGGGACTGCCGGTATAGGATCTATCAAACACGTGTAATCTTGCGTTTCTGCGCGTTTATGCGTTACCATAATTTCACAAAGTAGTTTTACAAAGTCTAAGATTTCAAATTACAATTGTGCTGCTTATAAATAGATTCTTTAGACGGTATAACTCAATGAAGGCTCCAGAATGTTGATTATGAAAGAAAGAAAGAAATGAAATACATTTATTTACCAAAAAAAGGACGCACACAATAAAAAGAAAGAAAAACTAAAATTAACAAAAAATAAAAGAAATAAAAAACAATATTTATAAATAATTCAGTAAAGCAATAGAACATAAATACATAATTAAAATATAAAACAAATGAAAAAAAAATTTAAAAAAGAAAAATATTGTACGCCTTATTCCGGTAAATTAGGTTAGCAGCTCAGCATTATGCTATGCCGGAAGTCAAGGCCCCAACACAGCGCTGATTTTCAGTGCTAGCCTTCTAGTTTCATAATACTTCTATGCCTTACTGACCCATACACAGCGAAGCTACTAATACCAATTATTATTTAACTTACTAAAATTAATTATACAACAAAAGAAAGTCTTTAAAATATTATCAGTAATTTAATATCACAAACATTAACAATATGGCGGATAATCTCTCCTCCATGCGCTCCGTCTAAAAGAAAATTAATTTCAATTTGATATTACCGTGTAGAAATTATGTACAGTTCTTTTATAAAAACATAATACGATGTATATATACAGACATATAGACAGTAAAAATAATAGTAATTAAAAAAGAAAATACCGTATATGGATAAGACAAGCTATCGATTACTTAATAAATATACCGTTCCATTAAATATCATCTATACAGAAGGAATGTAACATTATTTATATTATTATTAGACAAGTATTTGCTACTATTTAAAAATAATTAAAGGCTGAATCTAATAAAAAAAAAAACAAGAATGGCCACGTCACTGAGATAAACTCCTAAGAACATCAGAATGGCATGGCAACAGGCACCAAATCAAGTATGATGTATGGTTATGTATGATTATGTCTTGGTTACAAGACTGTAACATTGTTTCGTTTCACGTATCCATCCCATCTGGCGATTTTTAACTTGCGCGTTGCGTTTCTACGCACCTTCATAAATCATGATTTTTTTTGATTTTTTTTTAATCGTTTACATAATGATACACCCCATTCTCGCGCTCTTAATCCATAACGAGACAAAAGGCAGCTGTCTTCTGAATACCGATCTTATAATGCCTTAAAATCCGCACCTTTAATTTATCTCTGCCGTTGCGTGTGTAGCGAAGAAATGTGTGTATTTAAAACTACAAACGAACACATTTACACAATTTTAGTAAAGTAGTAAAGTAACAGCCTATACATGTCCCACTGCTGGGCAAAGGCCTCCTCTATACAGAGGGTATCAGGGCATAGTCCACCGCGCGGCCCCACTGGGGATTGGCGGACTTCACATATTTTCGAAATATATATATTTTTTTGTTATTATTTCGAAAATATGCAGGTTTCCTCACGATGTTTTCCTTCACCGCGGAGCACGTGATAAGTTAGCACTTAAAATTAAAAACTTCATTGGTGCCGGCACCGGGGATCGAACTCAGGTTGCTCGAGTATATTGAATTAAAGGCGAGCGCCCGGACACTGAGCTATCACGGCTAAACAATTTTAGTAATCGTATTAAAATGCTTAATTGGAATATGCAATTCTATTATTAAACATAATTAACTATAACACATTAAGGTCTCGATTTGCGCAACTTAACTGGAATTTGTAATAAAGCCGTACAATTGTACTATTTATATGAAGCGAACATAAGGATTCGTTCAAGAATGGGGACCATTGTTAAGCTAATTTAGCCTGTCGATATTATCCGTTCTGTTATTGTAACAAAAGGGAATATTGTTTTGCTTCACTTTGTTCTTTAGGTCGTATCTTATCCTCTATATTCTAAAAAAATGTTTACATGACGTTTATCTTTACGTTAATATTATTGATTGCATAATGAGTTTATTATTACATTAATTTTCGTTAAATATCTCTAAAAAAATAACCAAGACATTAGAAAGTGTAACTTAAAAATACCTAAATGTATGTATCGTGACATAAAAACTATTTCACTTACATTTTAAGCCTTCGCTCAAAAAGGGTATATTTTTTTTTTACAATACTTTTACGAAACTCTTTTTAGGAACACTTTATTTTACAGTTCATAGTGTTTTGCCCCCATCGTTATACACACAATCAAGCTCCTAAGACAAAATAACGCCTTATATGGGATATATCTAATATAGCCGAAGGCCATAGCTAAATAATTCAAAAACATACGTAAGCATGACCTCATAAGCTTATTGATAGGCAAAAAGAAAGAAGTTGAATATTGTCATTGAGCACAAAAATATTCCCTGGAAATTATGTCGAAAAACTTTGCTGCCGCTTTTCTACTGTTCCTTATTACTAGATCCTCTTGATCTGGCATTTTTGAAAATAATTTATCCAGTCATAGTACTAACATGTCACAATAAGAATTTTTGACAATAAAACATTACTGCCACTATAAAACAAAGTAAGTTAACGCATTATTTTATTTATTTTCCATTCTTTCAGTCTCTGCTCCCTGAGTTTGAACAAAGCTGGAAAAGAACGCAAGGTGCGTTCGCAATAATTAAATCTTTAGCTTTTGAGGCTTCGTCAACATAATTGTATTTATTAATTTCCGTTCTATTCGTTCCTTAATTTATTTATTCAGTGAATAAAATAACAAAACACTCCCTTTCTCATTTGCTACGACAGGAACGTTCATCCCTCATATGCATAGTTATACTATTAGATAAACAGAGCTGGTAAATTATAAGTAAATAAAAAAACACTAAGTTCCAAATTTTGAAATTAGGTATAACGGTTCATTATTTTAAATTTAGAAAAAAATTCGGTCTCTTTTGGTGTTACGCATCTTTAACCTTTCATGGCTGAAGTGGCGTTCATTGCGCGAAATAATACCCTTTACCACACCCTTAACGAGTCACGAGCCTTCATTAAAAATGTATCCATACATGGCGGATGTTCGCTTAAAGAAGTAAAACCTTGTAAGGGAAAATTATAAGAAACATCTGAGAAGCTACGTGTACCTTAAGTCATTGACTTTTGGAATGGGATTGATGTTAATGTATAAACCAGCGACCCGCCCCGGTTTAATGTATTATCCATACCTACCTCTCGAATCACTCTATCTAGTAAAAAATTATTACAAAATGACAAATATTGACATTAATATTGTTACGATACTACCGTCACCCAATTGTGTTGCCTTCTCGGAACTCGTCCACTAACACTTAAACTTTATGGTATGGTATTAAAGTTCAAATTGACTTTTAAGTATTATTATGAATCTTTTGTATGGGAATATAGGAATGTGTTGTTTGTTGACTTTTTCAGGCAATGTTTAAAATTTTTCTCTCCGTAACAACCATCCTCGTACTTCAAGAAATATGAAAAAATAAATAGCGAAATCGGTTCAGCTGTTCTTGAGATTTGCGCTTAGCAACAAATTCGCGATTCATTTTTATATACGAGTATATAGACGAAAGCATTTGCGCCTGTCTCTGAAACGGCAGGCGGCGGTTAAAATCTAACAGATTTTCACTTCCCATGACATTAAACATCTCTTTCTTATCTTAAAACGGCCTCTGGCCAGGAGTTACATCATTAATCCAAAACTGACATTTTTATAAACACGATGTTTCCTAATTAATGTTAAAAGAGGCCATTTTCTGTTTTGGTTTCATGCTGTGATCATTTTCCTACAACGAATTTGCTTTTATGTATAGGCGCGAAATAAAGAACAGTGGTAACGTATAAATACATTGACCAACAACGGCATAACATTTGCTACACAAGTCAGTAATATGCTAAAGTTATGTTTACTTTGTTTTCCAATTTTACTTTATTTATATTTTATAATATGACAATAATTATAACCAATTCTTTGAATAAAGATAAGATGGAAATACCATGTCAATACAATACCAAAACATTACATTCTATATTTCTCCTTGCTACGTCGTCTCATCTTGGCGAAGAATAAAATAATGTAGATATAAGATACCCGCAGGGAATTAATAAAGGAAAGCTTTTAGCGTCGAGAAACACTAGAAGCATTTAACCAGTAACATAATTCTTTTTATATTTTATTTGAACAGCAAGGTTATTAGTAATACTCTAAATTTATAAACAGTTTCATTAATAAATTACATATAATAATTGTATTATATTATACGTACATATCACTTACTGATGATGATATGACAGAAAATAAACTCCGTAGTTAAAGTAGAGTAGTTGTGATTAAAGTATATAATAACCCATATATCTTGGTTCCATTGTCGGGAATCGTCTAGAATCATAGGAGATCTCCTATGTAAGGGAATTATAAAATACTTCTTGGATTTTATTGGTTGTGTTTAAACTGGTAAAATATTTCTCTTATCAGTTCATGATAGTAGGCATGATGAATGTTATGGGTATTAATACCATATCGCCCTTTAGCCCCGCCGCACTGGTGGGGATGGTGGCCTGAAGTGATTTTTTTTATGTGAACAGTTGCCCAGGGAGCAAGTGGTTCACCTGATGTTAAGTGAATACCACCGCTCATGGACAATCCACACCCGAGGGCTTGCAGATGCGTTGACAACCTTTCGTGCAACAGCCGAGGCTGCTGCGTGGCCCTACCACCGTGATGAAATAAGAATTAAAGCAATTCAATCTGTATAGCTATTCATTTCAATAAAAATAATTAGATAACGTAAAATTACAGTGCACAATTTAATATACAAGAAGAATCGGATGGGAGATAGAAACTAGACATGCGCGTCAGGCACATTGCTTTATATTCTACATGCACAATGTTTCTATTCATCTATGTGATACGTATCCTCTTGTATATTCCGGGTGAATTCAGGTTACGGATCGATATGACAGGCAAATCACAATCAATCACACACACAAACTACAACTACAAAATAAATAAATACGAACAAACTTTTTCATTTATAAAGTTATTGCGGCGATAAAAACTGAAAGTTCACTTACAAACCAAGCGAGCAGACGGTTCACCTGACGTTAAGTGAATACCGCCGCCCATGGATATCTACTACACTAGAGGGTTGCAGATGCGTTGACAACCTTTTGAAAATTGGGCTCCGGCCACCTCACTCACCAGACGAAACGCGAAAGTATTATACTTCCACTTCACGCCAGTCTTCTATGAGGTCGTGGTACTTACCCGGACGAGCCTGCCCATTCGTGCAACAGCCGAGACTGCTGCGTGGCCCCACCACCGTTAGTACTACTTCTCACATTGGTTTTTATGATTTAAAATTCACAGAAATCACATAAGGACGTTTAATAACGTAAACGTACTTCGTAAATCACTAAAAATATATCTATCTCAAATTGAATTTATATCAATATCGCTTTAAGTTAAGTTCTGGCATGTACATAAAACCGTATCGTCACATTATATTAAATTATAATTATAACTCATGCAAGGTAACCGATATATACTCAGACTATATTAGTACATATATCTATATCCAATCAGACCGTGCAGCGATCAAAGGAACCTCTTGTATTGTGTACAAGAGCAAAGTAAATATCGCAACGTATTCCATCTTGTTCTATACTCTATATATAATTTGGTAAATCTGGATTAATCGGTGTTGTTAATAAAACATATATTAAAATAAATAAAAATAATTAATTTTTTACACTGTCACAAAGTAATTGCATGCATGCTTGTCATTATTTTAGGTTTCATATAGTTTAGTTAATCAACTAATCAAGATAAATGTAAAAAACGCATGCATAACCTCGAAAATGTATAGTAACTGCTTATATACATCCCTGCTTATATACAACTACTGGGCTTAGTCCTCCTATGTACAGATGATATATTACGGCATAGTCCACCATGGGACCCCACTGCGAATTGGCGGACATATCTTTGAAATATTTTGTTATTTCGGAAATAAGCAGGTTTCTTCACGATGTTTTCCTTCAACACTCAGCACGGGATAAATCAGCACTTAAAATTTATAAACTTCATTGGTGCCGGCACCAGGGATCGAACTCAGGTTGCTCGAGTGTATTGAAGGCGTGCGCCTGGACGCAGGGCTATCACGGATCTTAAAAGTATTAATTTGATTAAAAATGAATGAAATTGAGGTAAAACAACATACTTACTTTATTTGTGGCTGTTAATAATCAAAACTCTTTTTTCAAAAGTCTTTATTTCTTTTATAAAACATATCTAGTATATTTTATTTATATACTTGAAGCATTCGAATTACATTTTATGTAATGACTTATGCCGACAACGTTTGCCCGCATGGGACCTTGGTGAGGTGAATACGTTTACGATAAGAAACAACTTTTGCAGTCCAACAAAATTCAAATGTAATTATATTTCTGCATATAGTTTATCCGGATGATATAGATGAAGACTTTTAAAAATTTCAACAGTATTAGAACAAACCTATAGTAAGGAAATAGTAAAATAACATCATAGTAAAAGACAATTTTGGGACAAATGTGTTAATCACACCGTTATATATTTATTTGTTTATATTGTTTAAAAACCAAATGTCTTGAAAATTTTTGTGAAAATTACGGTCTATATTCATCTTGCCTCATTTTGTATATTTCAAGTAAACTGCTCCGACGCTTCGTTAGACGCTAAGCCGGCACAAGATAAGGGTTTTGTTTGAATAGGAAACGAGACAGTTTACTACTTTAACTCCTACAAATTTCCTTTTACTATTAAGTTAATACTCTAATTTTTTTCGTATCTCTTAAAAGATTACATATTTTTTATATGTATGTACTTAATACTAATAAATATCGGTAGTCAAACTCACTCGCTTTTTCTAAAGCTCAGGCGCAAAAATAAATTAGTATAAAATAGTTTTATGAAAATAAAAATTCGTGCATTATTTAATTTATTTTCAAATATATGATACACTCGAGGGTTCCAGGTGTGTTGACAGACGAAACGCCAAAGTATTAGGTATACTTCCACTTTACGCCGGTCTTCTGTGAGGTCGTGGTACTTACCCGGACGAGCCTGCCCATTAGTGCAATAGCCGAGGCTGTTGCGTGGCTCTACCGCCGTTTATCGTTCCACCGAACGATAGAATAAAAATTAAAGTGTAGAAAAAATAAAGTGATTGCCCTCGCACTATTATGAGTCCAACTGTGATAAAAGCTGTGAAGACGCGAATCCAAAGAAATCCCTTGCGTAAGCAACTGTTGGTAGTATTAAGCAGAACTACGGTGAAAAGTATGATTAAAGACTTGGAGCTTCGAGCTTATCGAAGAAAACCAGGACATTGTTTGAAAGCGCGTTTAATCGGCCGGAGCCTGAGGAGATCTCGCATACCGCTTCAGACCGCGGGGGAAAAAATACCGTGAAATTATTTTTCACGATGAAAAGAATTTTAGCGTAGAACAGACAATAAACATAATGATAAGGTATCTGCTCAGTGAACAGTGAAAAAGCGAGCAGCTGCTTCCGCGTATCCAGCGAGGCCATTTTCCATCGTCACAAATGCTTTGCCTAGGAGTTTCATGTTATGGGTTAACTAAGGTATATATTTTTGGGAGAGGCGTAAAAATAAATTATGATATGTATCAAAATATGGTTAAAACTTCATGTAGCCTGTTTATCATACAATATTGAATAACAAACACCGGGTATTCAAGCAAGATTCTGTGTCAACTCATAGAGGGAAAAGCACGCAATACTAGCTAGCGGCGATAAAAGACCCGCCCTCCTATAGTACAGACTTAAATCCGTTTGATTATAAAATATGACAGCACTTGGAGGTTTTAGCTGTGGTAGGGCCACGCAACAGTTCGCTGTTGCAAGAATGGAAAGGGGAAGTACCACGACCTCACAGAAGACCGGCGTAAAGTGGAATTGTTATGTCCGTTTTATTAAAAGATGGCAACGCATCTACAATCTTACGGGTGTTGCCAATGTCCATGGGCGGTTATCACTTAACATCAGGTGAATCGCCAGCTCACTTGGCTCCTTCTCACATAATAAAGGCCTGTCTAAGGCGTCATTTTAATTTGGAGTCACATATTGATATCGACTTTTAGTCGATCGTTTAGTTAGCATATGCATCTACGAGTAAGTTTTATTAAGTTCCTTTTGGTACATACTAAATGGTTACTGTAAAAACAAATATGTATCAACTATTTTACAATAAGCATGTAATAGATTTATATATAATATTTTTTCTAACTCATTACAGTTAAATACTAAGTAGTTTCCTATAAAAAACGGACAGGACTTCGCGTTTGTAGTTTTATTTTCATTACAACATGTTGTTGTTATATATTTATTTCTTGTAAGATAAACATATAACATATTCTTTAACATATCGACATGACATAGTTGTTCGACATAGTATCAACATGACATCGTGTTTCATACAAATAGGATTAAACCAATTTGAATGCAAATAAGAGACAGTATTGTAAAATATAACAGCATTTTGGAGTTATTTACAACACACCCAACAGTAACCTATTTCTGCCCATATAAACAAATTATTTGTTATTAAAGTATTTATATTGCAACTTAAAATGAGGCACTTTACTTACTTACTTACTTACTTGGCTGGCTCAGCGACCCAAAGAGGATCTTGGCCTCCGACACGAAAAGACGCCACTGCTCTCTATTCTGGGCTGTTTCTTGCCAATTGGCTGATTGTAGAGCTCTCAGATCTTTGTGGACTTCGTCTTTCTAGCGATATCTGGGGCGACCAACAGGACGCTTCCCTTTTGGTTGACCCATATATGCTCTCTTGTCTGCACGATCCTCCCCATTCTCTCCAAGTGGCCGAGCCAACGCAGTCTCGCGGCTTTCGTTTCACCGATAATGTTGGGTTCGGACACAAGATGTTCAATTTCCCTATTTTTCCAAATTCTCCAATTCCCATCCTCGTCTGTCACCGGTCCCAGAATTTTCCGCAAGATCTTGCGCTCCGCCACTAAGAGCTGATGCTCTTCCTTTAACGTCAGTGTCCAAGCTTCACAGCCATACATTAAGATAGGTCTGATCACCGTCTTATAGACACGTATCTTAGCTTTCATGTTAATGAGCTTGGACACTAGGAGTTTGTGCAGGGCTGCTGTGCATCTTAGGGCGTTTTGTGTGCGGATATTTATTTCGTCCTCTCTCTGGTTGGTTGCAGTAACGGTAGTACCTAGTTATTTAAACTGGTAAACGCCTTTATAGATGACCTGACCAACAAAAAGATTATCCCGCTTTCCTCTGATATTGTTGTAGCGTTTAACCTGTAGGTACTCTGTTTTGTCGAGGTTAATTCTGAGACCGATCTTTTCTCCCTCCAACTTAAGGATGTCCGCCATGCATCCAAGGTCTTGTTTGGACTTTCCTAGTAGTGCCAGGTCATCAGCATAGCCTACCACCTTATGTTTGCCATTTAATTCAACTCCCCCATCGTACTCATCGTACTTTGCGGATGGTGTATTCGAGCACTCAATTAAACAGCAACGGCGACAAAGCGTCACCTTGTTTGAGACCTGTCACTACCTCAAATTTATCAGTGAGTTCTCTTTCTATCCGGACTGTCATCCTGCTGACTTTTGTGGCTACCATCACCATATAGTTTAGTTCACCATAGTTTTTCAGGTATATTAAATTGCCTTAGGATTCTATAAAAGGCCTCTTTGTCCACGCTGTCCTACGCTTTCATGAAGTCAACGAATAAAATATGAATAGTCTGTGCGTATTCCCACTTCTTCTCCATCAGCTGATTTAGGAAAAATACTTGGTCAATAGTACTCCTGTTGCGCCGGAAGCCAGCCACGTAGTCGCCTAAGATGGTTTCAGCATAAGGCTCTAGTCGTTTTAGTAGGATATAAGATAATATTTTGTATGCTGATGGAAGCAGTGCAATGCCCCTGTAGTTGGAACACTGTTTTTTGGATCCTTTTTTTGTGTATAGGGCAGATAACTCCCACATTCCACTCTTTTGGTTGGCGTTCATCGTTCCAGATCTTAGCTACAATTTGGTAAATTCTTAATTGCACTGCTCCCCCACCATACTTCCAAATTTCACCCGGTATCTCATCAGTTCCCTGGGATTTGTTGTTCTTCAGTCTCATAATAGCCCTATGCACCTCCTCAAAGTCCGGCGGTTCAATTTGAATTTCACAGCTCGTACTGGGATCCATCACTGTCTGGCAATCTGTAGGTGGACAATTTAGTAGTTGCTTAAAAAATTGGTGAAAAAGAGGTGAAAAAAAAATGAGGCACTTTAAAAGACTTTTATTGATATTTAATTTCACGTGAAATTGTTAAAAAAATCACACCTTTATTTTTATCTTATGACTTACTTAGAATAGGATAATAATAAAACTAACACTGAGGATATTAAGATTCGCGTAATAATACCGAGATTCAATATTTGTTTACAATAAGAATTTAATAAATCCAGCTTCTATTGTATTACCGAAAGTTATAATATTCATATTTCATAACGTTTTAGTCCGAATTTAAATAAATTATATCTAATTAAATTGGTTATTAAATTTTATTAATTGAAATGTGAAAAGATTAATTTCAAAATAAAATAAATAAAATAAAAAAAAGAAAACTTTTAAAGTAAAAAGAATAAGTTAACTACCGTAAAAATACTTCTGGTACACTTTATGTACTTTAAGCTTAGGTACGTAACTAAAGATACTGTAAGTTAATATTAACCTAGTTATTAAAAAATATAGATAAAATTTAATTCATTAAATAATAAACGTAAATGCAGATTTGAATAATAATTATTCATTATATAAATTATAATATCATAGTCCATGGGCGGCGGTATTCACTTAACATCAGGTGAAGAACCGTCTGCTTGTTTGGCAACTTTTCACATAAAAAAGAGAAAAAAATGCGTATTAAGCTTGTCTTGTTCTTATTGTATTATATTATATTCAAGGACGTTGTTTTTTTTTTTAATTATTTTAAGTAAAGACGATGAAAGCATATTCAAGTGCCTTGTTTTCAATTGAAATATAAGCGCGCTAACTACAAAAAACTTCTCTATTACTTTAAAAAATTGTAGAAAAAGTACGAAAGGATTGTTGCAGAATTTTAATTTTAATGTTTAATCTTAAGTTCAGATATTAGCATTATAAAAATTTAACTTTCTAAAAAGCAATGGCGACATCTCTTTCGGATTATCGTTGTAAAATTATATTCGAAATTGTTTGTATGCTGGAAAGGATATAGCAATGACGTTAAGATTTTCATCAGTATGGCAATCAGCCGTTTAGCTTAGTGGCCAAAGCGTCAGTCAGAGACCTCTCAAGCTAAAATCCATCAAGCCGTTCGGGTTTCAGAGCGTGCCAAGCAATTATACATACATACAAATATACATATATACTCTCGAAAAACATAACCCTCTTTATGGCGCAGTCGGTAATAATGCAAAAAACATGTTTAAGCGCGACCTTTAGCTGATAACTAATGATAGGCAAAAACGAAGTAGATTTTAAAATATTCTCGTGAAGCATGAAAATTTTCTCTCCTTTAATTTATAACGACAAACATTGCTGCAGCGTTCTGACTGTTTCTTATTACGAGAACCTCTTGACCTAGTAAACGACATCTTTGAATACATTTTATTGCTCTGAACAGGAAGAAAGGAAAATAGTCAAAGGAGGACCGTTGCTTGCTTAAACAAGCCCATCGCAACAAAAGTCGGTGACAATAATACGTAATTATGAACTGGCGTAATTTAACGAATGTTCTTTTTATTTATTTCTTTACTTTTGTCGTGCATACGAGAAGGCAAGGTCTGTTCCCAGAAGTATAACTTTTCAGGTACTTGTTCAACATCATTGACATTATTTGGAGAAAGGAATATGGTGCGTAATTTTAAATTGAGAAAAACCGCCAGTCTCGGTTGGCGTCTTTCGATTTTTATGAACCTTTCACCTTTCATATTTCATATGGCGTTCAATGAACACCATTAGCCAGATCTTTTACGAGTTACGAACGTTCATTAAAAATGCGGATGTGCGCTTGATGAAGTATATAACCTTTGAAAAATTACGCGGAACGTCTCTGAAGTGACGTGAACTTATTAACGCGCTTATAAACTCGCTGGTTTATGTATATTTAGGTAACAGTCACGGATGTCACTCAAAAGTGGAGGCAGATTGTTAAACTTAACAGATTTAGATTTTCCATGATATTACGCAATAACTCTTACTCATTATGTACTTCCTACGAACTTGATATACGCATTTGAACAGATTCGCTGTAATGGATTGAAAATATAATTTGTGATATATTGTATTGCGGCTTTTATTGAATTACGGATCGGTTGCCCATGATCTTATAACCAAAACCGACCCCAAATCTGTGATTTGTGCTGTGAATTATTTCTAAACAGACTACTTATAACGAATATGTACATAATTAACTAAACGTTTATATTTGCATGTAACTAATTAAAAACTTTATGTCTCTCGCAATTACATTCTTACGACATTATAATATTTGTGTGTATTGTTGATACGTTATAGAATATTATAATGTAAAGCAATGTCACTTATGTAATGCTGATTGCATGTATTCATACAGTAAGTGTATATATTTGTTCCATTAAATGGCGATCAAAGGAACCTTTTTTATGTGAAAAGTTGCCAAGCGAGCAGACGGTTCACCTGATGTGAATACTGTCGCCCATGGACATCTGCTACACCCGAGGGTTCCAGATGCGTTGACAACCTTCTCATCATGCTCATTCGTGCAACAGCCGATTTTGCTTCTACGTGGCCCTAGCACCGTTAAAACCTGTGACCTGTGTTGTGTACAGCAAACATCTCTTAGTATTTCACCCTGTTATAATACTCCATATATAATTTGCTTATTCTGGTTCAAGCGGTTATATTAACAAAAGCTATAACAGCGTCTTTGTTAGGTTACTTGTAACGGGCAGGTAGCGCACCTCCGGTTGCAAGCCGCGAAGGATAGAGATGATTGCATCTGCAACGTGCACGTGCCTAGTAAAAAATTTGTATGCAGCACGTGCCGACATTCATGCTCCGCAACGGCCGCCTGATGCACTCGTAGTGGCCCTGCATTATGCCAGTAATATATTTAGTTTAAATAATGTAATGATTTAGTTCAAATCGTGCGCTAAGTTATTATTTTGATAGTTTGAAATATTGCCTGACCATTCTACTAAAATTTGATCGTACGTTTCCACAAGAACGACTGCATCTCGACTACAAAAAGTGGCCAGGTCACAATTCTTTGACGAGGGTTCGACAATTACTAATATTAAATTATAATGGGTTATAAATCATTCTAAGTTTTACAATAATTAGTTAACATTTGAAGGAGTTATCAAACTAGCCACGGGTAGTTTTAAATTATATTGACAAAGGAACAATAGAAATACTTTAACAGACACTGAATAATGGTGCAAAGAGATCGCCATGTTTATTTTGAAGGAAAATGAGTAGATAAAGTTGAACAACACGGACATTTCCTTGGACTATTTTCTAGGAAATGGAAAAACCATATTCATCAAATTCGGTGCAGTCAAATACAACGTAGTAATGGGCAGCAGTTTCTATACTAATTTAGCACTTTTTTTATATGTGTAGAAGTACTAACATGTGGTAGACGGCAAGACAATATTTATTAAAAATACCCATTAAAGAAGAATCGTGTGAAGTTATGTTATTTAACTACGACTATTTAAAAGTAGTTCACCGCTGTCTCTCTATAACATTATTCATAAGATTAAATAAGCAAGAGCAGAAAAACAAAATCATTACACAGCCATTTTACATAATAATAATAATAATATTTTTTATCTATAAACCCAACCAAACGAGAAAAGAAATAACTATCCTCAACATAATAATTTATTTTATATTTATTTTATATATGCAATATATATCTATATGTTTATTTTTTATTTATAAACCCAACCAGACGAGAAAACAAATGAATATCCCCCATAATAATTTAGTCACTCATGCAACCAATACAAAAAGAGAAAACACTTAATAAAATCACATTTATAAAATTGGAAGATGTAATGTACGATATTTTGAACTCTGACTCCTGTGCTAGGTTACCCTGTGTTACAGAAGTCAGTGCCCTTCACATTTGTACATGTAATCCAAAATTTCGCTGCCATATTCTATTTCATATTTTTTATTAAAAAAGTTATAAGTTTTTAAATAATAAAATTATAACATAACTACAGTAAGTCGCTAAAAATAATGGTTATTCAAATTAACTTTACTAACTATACATTATGTAGGAGCTTCCTCGTTTTTCGGATTGGAATCATAAAAAGATTACCTACTCTAGAATGAACTATTTTATAAATGAAGACGGCAAATTAACCAGTAGTTTGAGCTTTTTTGGATACGTTTTTATTTTTATTGTAGCAACAAACTTTCGCCGCTGCGGAATTCGGACCTGCGTCTTCTGGGCGCAAAGCAGCGCCGAAAAGTTTGAACTTGTTTGATTATGGCCACACACAAATGTCCAGCTATTGAATATGTATACAACGCCCGTGAGGTTGCAATTGCATTGCTGACCTCAATACCGGGCAGGTGACCCGATTACCACATTATTAATTTATTAAGAGTACTTAAAGCCTACACTCAACAAGGTCTTATTATTATTTAATTACTAGCTGTTGCCCGCGACTACGTCTGCGTAGAATAGGCTGAAGGATTAACATTCAGACATAAAGACAGATATACATAAAATAAGTATATAAATTATAGCCTATTCTGATGTTTAAGCTTATTCTGATGTATAAACTATATTATTGTAAAGTTTCACTTAAATCCTTTCAGTAGTATTTGTGTGAGAGTAACAAACATCCATCCATACATACAAAATTTCGCCTTTATAATATTAGTAGGTAAGGACTAGTGAGGATGATTATTAATAATATTCTTGAAAGAGTAAGTATATATAAATAAAGTTTAAAATGAAATATAAAACAAACTACTACACCAATATGCTATCTAGACTTATAGATAGCATATTGGTGTAGAGAAAAAGTGCTCTTCAAAAGTATAACGATCCTCTGGCTCAGCGCTCCCAGCATTACTTAAATAATCGTCATAAAGACACCAAGATTATTTATTTTGTTTGTATTACAGATTAAAGACACACTTATTAAAGATCGAAAATATATCAATAAGAACATCATCATATCATTCCTAGTTCAGGATTCAGGGACTCTTTGTATGATTTGATTCATGTTTGTAATTTTGTCAATAAAGTTTATTTATTTATGATTATTTATTTATTTATGGCTCAGGATCGTACTTCGTGGCAATCTATGGGGAGGCCTATGTTCAGCAGTGGACTCATACAGGCTGAAATGATGATGATGATGATGATTTATGATTATTATTATATAAAATTAAACGGTGAAGGAAAACATCAACAGAAATGATAAAAAAAAATATTTTGCAGATACGTGAAGTTTGCAATCCGCAGTGGGGCCGCGTAGTGGACTGTGCCCTGGGTCCTTCTGTAAAAGAGTCTTTGCCCAACAGTGGAATATGTATACGCTGTTACTTTCCTTTTTTTATATATGAAACCGTTCTCCAAATCGGCTGCATGTAGTCAAAGTTCTTATTCATTTCCTTTGTATATTTATAATTTCACTCGATTCTTCCTTAATTGGTCATCATCATTTCAGCCTGTTGGAGCTGCATTCAGATCAGCATTTAATGATAGATGGGTATTTTTACTCAATATTTTATTGCTGCCCACCATATTTTACTACTAATAATAAGAAATTAATAAATTCTACTATATTAGAATATGTACAAAAATGCTTTAATAGTATAGAAACTGTGCTGCACATTAGTAGTACGTTGTATTTTCTCCGAATTCTGCACCGAACTCAAATTTTATGAATATTATGGTTTTTCCATTTACTACAAAATAGTCCCAGGAAATGTCCCGTATTCCGTCATTATTCTGTGCCGGTAAAAGTATTTCTATTATTCTTATTCTATGACTTAAAACTAAGCCTAATTTGATAATTCCTTCAAATGGGTTTGCTCAACACGAATAACGAGACAGATTAATTTAAAATTAAAAGGAGGATTTCACTGGACATTGATTAATGTCTTTGACAGCAGGAATTTGTTCGTGTTTATTTTTGCCGTTCACCGCGAACATATTTTATTTTTAGCTGTAGGTAGCTTCTTTTCTGTTTTATTAATTAATGGAATATAATACCCTTTATGCAATATATATCCCTACTTATAATATTATAAATGTAAATGTAAGTTTGTTTGTTACGCTTTCACGTCTATTTGTTTAATAAATGAATAATAGGGGATAAAAATTATATCACTCTTGCTAAACCACGAATGTTAATAATACCATGCCAACCAAGAACAACTTTGTGAAATATACTTACCTAAAATTCTAATATATTTAATAAAAACGTTATCATTTGCATTTAATGTCTTTTTCACAAACAAAGAGTACTGGCACAGTGGATAAAATTTTTAGATACTGGAAATATATAAATTTATCAATAATACTATGATGAAATAAACTTCATTCCAACTGATTGTTCCACGACACTCACGCATTTCTTTTTTTTAGGGTTCCGTACCTTATAAGGTATAGGTTGGCTGAGGTCCATAGTCCCTATATAAGAAGATATGGGCTTATATTTTTGCGAAAACTTGTAAATACCAAAATTTACTTTAACCTTTTTTTTTTCGGATTTTTCGGACTTTTCCCTTTACTTATAGTGTAAAATCTTGCTTTTAACCAAAATTGACAATTCTAGGTTAACCGGAAGTATAGAGTAACCTACAGGTTTTAGGGTCGATAACCGTTGTATGGTAGTTCCCGTTAACCTAGA
Organism: Iphiclides podalirius; assembly: GCA_933534255.1. Taxonomy (NCBI): domain Eukaryota; kingdom Metazoa; phylum Arthropoda; class Insecta; order Lepidoptera; family Papilionidae; genus Iphiclides; species Iphiclides podalirius. The sequence goes on along the minus strand of OW152822.1, from coordinate 4,000,310 downwards.
ATCAGGAAATTTCGCAAAAAGTAAGGTCAACTCGCTTGATCCACCCGTTCCTGAGGAAATCGGTGGTGGTTATTTACCAATTTTATGAACCATCAGCGTACCAGTTCGACTCGCACTTAACCGATTTTATTTGTTATTATTTTGAAATTATGCAGGTTTCCTTTCAACGTTTTCCTTTACTGGCGTCCCGTGATAAGTCAGAACTTAAAATTAATAATTTCATTGATGCTGCCTGGATTGATTGATGGAATGACCAGGATTTGAATACAGGTTGCTGGTAAGTGATGGTGATTTGAAAACTGGTGTGCTGTAACTATGACCTACCTAACAGTTTTTTTTTTGAGTTTGTCACATCTTTTGTTGGTTTTGTTCAAATACTATTAATTTCTGTAGAATGAATAACATTGTCCAGTGTTATACGGACATTTTACAAAGATAAATTTCACATGGACAAACATCCAGAATCGAAACAATTATCTGTTGGTCAAATTAATTGCTATCCCGTGTGTTTTTATTAATTAATTTTAATAACTAGATCCAATTTTTCCAAAGCTTAAGAACAAAGGCGTATCTATCTATCTCCAGAATTCTGATGGTAATTATCTCTATTGTAAACATTCCGGTCACTCCGTCTTATCTTAAAGATGGATATAAATAGCTTGTATATAAGAGTATATAACCTAGAAACGTATTTCTTTTCACAATACTTGCTGCTCTGCAACTCTTACTATTCCAGCTGCAATATTTTATTACTCCTTGCCTGCAGAAATTCGTAGGACCCTCAAAAGGGCCTCATTCAAACACTTTGTCCGTAAGTAATACTGCAATTAGTCAAAGTGCAAAAAGCTTAGAGTTATGAGTGTACAATATATGTAAAAAATGTTAAAAATTAACAAAATATGTTGTCGTTATGTTGTCGCTATGTTAATTACGCCATAGCCTGTGAGCAAACAGAATTGCACAGCGTGAAGACTATCATCAAAGAATAACGAAGAATAAATACTAACTGAATGAATATGAGAATTATAATTATTCTTTAAATTCATACTGTAATGCATTAAGGTAGATTTCGTAAAATTGACGACAATACATACATCTCAATGGAGCTATTGCATAGTTGCAAGTAAAAATTGGGACTCCAAAAAAATTTCTTTAGAGGTTACGTATGTTAGGTTACATATTTAAGCGTTTTAGTGCCAATAAAGCTTCTTTTTTCCGGTGGATATGATGATCATTCATGACAACCGTCATCATATCGAGAAGGCTTTCCCGGTTTGTGAATCATCTCCGCTTGGGATATTTTCCAGGGTGATGGGAAGTGAGAGGTTCTAATGTTTGCGTTGATAAAGCATGTAAGGAACACGATCTGTTCGGATTCTTTTTTATGGACGGGGTAATTAAATTATATCCCGCTTGTCCTGAATGGAAACGGTGTGGTTGGAGTTATTGGAAGAAACAGTCTGGTCGAGAATTGAAGGAGGACTGGTGCATATTTGCTGTAATGAGCTACTTTTTTTTATTTAGTTCTGTGACCGACACTTTGGCATTTTATTGCCCTGAATGGAAACAAAACAGTTGAAGGAGGACTGGTGCTTCGCAATAATTAAGTCATTTATCCACTGTTGAAGTACTTGTAAAACATCCGTTGCATTAAGTCTTTAGATGTTGAAGTACTTGTCAACATCGTTGCATTTATTAAGTAGCGTTCAACTTATTCCTTAGTTTATTTACTCGGGGAATAAAATCAAAAAATATTAAATCCACTTTATCACACACTAATGAATACAATAACATTTGTATTCGTAACGACAGAAATATTCGTCGCTTGATTTAGATAAAATTGTAAGTTAAAAATACTAAGTCCTATTTTTTTTTTTGGTCATAGGTTCATTATTTTAAATTTAGAAAAGCTTCGGTCTCGTTTGCCTTCTTTCGGGTATAAAATTGTGTGACGAACCTTTCACCTTTCACGTTTGAATTGGTGTTCAATGCGCAGAATAAAACCATTTGCCACACCCCTTACGAGTCACAAGCCTTTATTAAAAATGTATCCATACATGGGGGATGTGCGCTTGGCGAAGTAAAACCTTGTAAGGTCAAATTATAAAAAACGTCTCTGAAAGTACTTGTACTAAGGCTACTACCAGGTTTTTGTTTTATGTATGTATACATATAATAGCGGTCGTTGTCCTGTACATGTCTTAAACAACGACAACAACTTAAAAAATTAACAATATTATTTTTTAAGTTGTTGTCAAATTAATAATAAAGAATTTTAGTGGACCGAATTGTGAATTTAAACCATTAACGAATTAACTTGAAGATACACAAAATTTCATTAAAATCGGTCCAGCCGCTTAGGAGTTCAGTCTTTTCACATTCGCTTCGTGCTTCCACACGGAACGGACGTTAATCTGAGCCGGAGGGCCCATGCCAACCGACCCGGAAGCCATTTTGCAACCGTTGTTGCTGCTATATATATTATTTCCTTTACATCTCGGTGTGCACTGCTTGCCTCATCGTTGTCGTGTTTCGCGGTCTACGGTTAGGGAAGTCTCAAGCAAGAAGAGTGAAGAATAATTATAGAAGATTGAAGAAACGTTACAGAAGAAAGAAGAAACTTTGCCCGACTTCCGAGCGGATAGTGTTTAGTGTAGTGTTGTGCTCGTAGGCAGGTTCCTGTCCGTAAGTAGAATTCTACACACATTTCTCGTCTCAGAGGCGGCATTGTAATTTTTATCTGTGTGCTTGTTGCATTAGGCGACAGCTAGGTACTCACCCTAGCGCACCTAAAGCGCAGGCGATTAAAGCTTAATTTTAGGCACACAACTCCCTGCCGCAAGGTGGGGAGGCCTATTTAGAAAAACACACGCCGGCGGGGCGCAAGCCCCAAAGGCACAAGCGTCGCAATGGGTTCCCTCTTAGAGGAGTTCCTGCGGGAGGAATGCCCCGAAATATGGGCAAAGTTCCTCAAATTCGCGAGTGAACGGCGCCTAGCCGTCGAATTTACTAGCGACAGTCCGGCTTTCACCGGCTTGCCGTCTCGCCGCCATCTCCGGTGCCCTCCGCGCCAATTATTGTGTCGCCCTCTGCGACAATTAATACGCCCGTCGCGTCGACTTCCGCCGCCGCGAACGAACCCAACGCGCCTTCCGCGCAAACCACCTCGGCCCCCTTCTGCGCTGTCGTTCCCGACTCACAATCGGACGGCGGCTCAGACATGGAGGTCGAAACGACCCCCGCTAATAACACGAACGCCGACGGCTTCACCGTCGTCAAATCGCGGAAAAAGGGCAAGAAACGCCCCGCCACCGACAGCGACCCCGAAAGCGAGGCCGCCCCGTCAAACCGTCCCACCGCGACGCCCGCCAAAAAGGCAGCCGCGTCTGCCCAGTCGGAACCGACTTTCGCCTCCGAGCGAAAAATTAAGCCACCGCCACCTATTATAATACAAGATAAGGCAAAGTGGCACCAAGTTTGTTCGTGGTTTGAACGCCACAACATCCGAGACCCCCGGTCCAAGAATACGCATATGGGTATCCGCGTATACCTCAATTCTTCGGACGACTTCCGTCGCGCAACTAAATACTTACGCGAAGCTAAGGTAGGTTTCCACACCTACTCTCTACCCGAAGAGCGCAAACTTCGGGTCGTAATAAAGGGCGTCCCAAAAGAGTCGGATGTCGATATGGCTAAGGTCGACATCCGCACTCAGGGATACCCTGCCCACGCCGTGCGCCGTCTCAGGCACCCTCGCACCCGTGTCCCTATGGACATGGTCATCCCAAGGTGCGTCAAATGCACCGGTGACCACGGCACAACCGAGTGCACGAGGGCGGAAGATTGCGCAGATCCACCGGACTGCGTAAATTGCCACACTACCGGTCATCCGGCTAGCTACAGAGGCTGCGCTAAGGCCCCGAAAACTCCCGCGAGGAAATCTCCCGCGAAATCGACGTTGCCCAAACCCGCGCCCGTTAAATTCATTCCCGCGCCCGTACCCGTCGTAAACGCCTGGGCGAAACCCCAGGTGGCCGCGCAGGTAACCGCGCCGGTAATCCCGGTCGCCTCACGACCGATATCGCGCGAAACAGCTGCCCGCCTCTCAAACGGCGCCGCGGCCGCAGGTGCAGCCAATTCCGTCAGTTTTCGCGGAAAACAAAGACGACCCATTCGCGCAATTAGCGAACATTTGCAGTTTATTGGATACAATAAATAGACAGGAACTCGCCGTATTGTCCGCTAAATTAGCGGCCGCCACATCTGGCCACGAGCGTCTTAGGGCAATTAGCCAGCACAAAACGCTTGTGGAAGCCCTTTGGGCTTTTACGAGCCAACCATAAAGATCAATAGTCCGCGCAATAAAACCGCGCTCCGCCGCGTCGTTAATTAGACCCATAAAGGCACCTTAATGGGAAGTACAACCGCAGGTAAAACAAAACCTCGGGCTCTGGTTGTTTCGTATTTCAACGCAAACGGCATAAAGGGTCAAAGGGATGAAATCGCGGAATTCCTTCGCGATTATAATGTAGATATCTTCCTAGTGCAAGAGACATTCTTGAAGCCTAGCGTACGCGATCCCAGAATCGCAAATTACAATATTGTCCGCCACGATCGGTTAGCAAACCGTCTGGGAGGCACACTAATTTATTATAAACGGTCCTTGCACTGTTGCCCGCTCGACATTCCAGAGCTAAATCAAATAGAGGCATCCGCGTGTAGGTTAGCGCTCACCGGCCACAGGCCGCTTGTAGTCTAGTCTCAGCCTACCTCTCGGGGAATAGAAACCTCCTTCAAAGCGACCTAGATACGCTTCTAAACTTAGGCCCTTCCGTGATAATTGCAGGAGATCTAAACTGCAAACACGGCTCATGGGACATTAACAGCATCCCAAACAACAACAAACAATATTCATATCGGCTCCGTACTTAATATTATACTAAAAACAGAAAAAGTTTGTAAATATCTAGTTTAAGTGCATAAATAAAATGTTCTATCTACAAAGTTAAAGTGACAGTGTTATCTACAAATTTAGACACAAGGAAAACTTGTTATAAGTGTTATAAAAACAACAGTGTTAGTGACAATTATAAATACAATATTGGTGAAAAGGATGGGAATAGTGGAGAAAAGGAAAGTGTTTATGCAAGTACAGTGTTCAAATACTGTTTCAAAAGTTTAAAAAAACTTAAAACCGTAAAAAAACTTGTTGTTGTAGTGCGGCACGCATGCCATACATTTCATTGCAATTAGTCATCCCAACGGATTTTTACTTTAAAAACCTATGCGAAGTTTGATCATGTCCACAATTTCGTCGTGATTAGTTGTGGCATGATGGCTTAATGCAAGAGACATCGACTTTAAAATTTTTATCCTGAGTTCTAATCCACAGCAGTGAAAAAGACTTTTTGTGTTTTGTTGTTTGTAATAGTTGTCGAAACAATTTTGACTTAAGCGAATTCAGAAATTTCTTAACTTATATAACTTCTGGTATTGAGTTTAATACAGAGACATCTTTAGTGATTTGGCGCTAAAAAACAATAATTTAAAAAAAGATGTCATCTAAGGAGACTTTAATAACCACTAATAGCAACCAAAAGAGGGCAGCATTAGTAAAATGTTTTAAATGTAAAAGTTCTATTCAGATTAAAGAAACGTTACAATGCTTCATATGCAGAAACAGATACGAGTTTGACTGTGCGGGTACAAGCGAAAAATTATATCGACTGATGGATCAAGATTCAAAAAATAAACCACTTATCTGTAAGCTCTCAAGACACAACATTGACAAAAATGGGGATAACAGCACATAAGAGAAAAATACTAATTTTCGGAACACAACAAGTCGTTGGTCTAGCTTCAGCTCTCTCCCTTTCCAGAACGGGAACAAAATATGAAAAATATGATGTGACTGCTGAAACAAAGCCTAATGCTTTAAGCAATAAAATAATAGAAAACTGTATAAAAATGAAGATAAATACTGAAGACAAGCTCATTTTATGCGTGGGCGAAAATGACTATAACGTAAAAAGGGTTTCAGCAAAATTACGTACTTTATGCGACAAGCATAAAGACACAGCTATTATTGTACTTGGCATTTTAAAGAATCAATATAGATATGCTAATACAATAAACAACAATATTAGGAATATATGTAAAGAGTATAATAATTGTCAGTTTGTGAATGTTAAATATTTAAAGCTTTCTGAAATTTGTAATTCTATTAATTATATAATTGACTGTAAGGATTATGACAGTAAATTTTTAAATGTTGGAAACTTACGAAAATTAATACCGAATAATAATTGTTTTAAAGAGAAAAATACCGATCCCAAAACTTATAAGAAAGGCACTATTCCCTATTTTTTTAACAAACAAAAACAAAAAATCAATACACTCCTGAGCAAAATAGAACCTACTGAAATTATGGTAGGGAAGAAAAAAGGGACTATACCTTATTATTTTTTGATTCAAAATAAAAACTTTTTTTGTGAAAGAAAAAGTATCACCGAAAATTAAAATCTTACATCAAAATATAGCAAGCGTTTTAGCGAAACAAGAAATAATGGAATTAACAATAAAAGAGCTAAAAGAAGTAGATAATGAGCCAGACGTAATATGTTTGTCGGAAACATTTCTAAAAACGGACTATCATAATTATTTAAAAAATCAAAAACTACGAGCTTGCGGCTACCTTTTGTAGAGAACAGAAAAGAGGTGGAACATGCATCTTAGTAAAAAATGGCATGATATACAAAGTATTAGATTTTATACAAGATTTTGCTACAAAGTACACATTCGAAATATGTGGTATAGAACTACTATTTAACAATTTGATTATTATATGTATATACAGAACTCCCTCATCAGATCCCTACATATTTCTAGGTAAATTAGACAATTTTTTACATGAAGTACTATTGAGATATAAGTTTAAAATGCAGGTAGTAATCGCAGGAGATTTTAATATTAACACGATGCAAAAAGGGAAAATTGCAAATGACTTTTATAATTTAACACAAAATTATAACTTACTTCTGCATATAACGGTTCCTACTCGTAAAAGTTCCTGTATAGATCATATTTTAAGTAATATTCCAACAGCCAACCACAAAGGTGCTACCTTTATGTCTTTCAGATCACGAAACAGCGCAATTGTTATTTGTTCCAGTTGAGAAAAAAATAATGAAAGCAAAAAACATACTTCATATATAAAAGAAATTATAGTATAGAAAATATTCAAAAGTTTAGAGAGTGCTTAAAGAACCTTTTATGGTCAGATGTATATTGTGAAAGCGAACTAAACGTGGCATTTGCAAAGTTTCATGATCTATTTAGGCTTTTTTTCAAACTTTGCTTTCCTAAAATTAGAATAAAAATTAGTAATAAAAACAAAGACAACTGGATTAGTAAAGGTTTAAAAATAAGCTGTAAAACTAAACGGACTCTCAGATATAAATATTATAAAAAAAAAGAATTTATCGAACAGATTAAATTATATTACCTATTCTAATATCTTAAAGAAAACCATTTATGCAGCAAAAAAGAACGCAAATATAAAGTTTTTAAATAAAAACAAAAATAAATGTAAAGCAACATGGAAAATAATAAAAAGGAAATTATGAACACGAAAGTTACAGATGGAATAGAGAACATTAGATTTAACAACACTGTTATAAAAAAATCCGATCGAAATAGCTAATATCATTAATGCATACTTTATAGATGTAACAGAACAATGCGTATCACAAAAAATTATAGCAAATAGATCTACTATCAATCGACAACTTAACTCTATGTTCCTCACACCCATGACAGAAAATGAAGTGCAAACAATCATTGCGTCTCTAAAAGATGTTTCTTCGGTAGGGTATGACGAAATTAACACAAAAACTATAAAAGCTTGCTCAAAAGAAATTGTTAAAGTTATAACGCATCTTATTAATCTATCTTTTTCTTCGGGTACATTCCCAGAAATGTTAAAAATGTCGGTGATAAAGCCGCTTTTTAAAAAAGGTGAAAAAGAAGACGTCAGTAACTATCGTCCTATCACCTTAATACCGATATTGTCAAAAATATTTGAAAAATGTATGTACGAAAGACTCGTACAATATTGTAACAAATTTCAAATTATTAAAAAGGAACAGTATGGCTTCCAAAAGTACAAGTCTACGTCGTTGGCTATTTTTTCTCTTTTAAAAACGATAATGAACAACATTAATAAGAAAAATTGGACTTCAGGCTTATTCATAGACCTATCAAAAGCTTTTGACCACGTACCTCATGATAGGCTATTACAAAAATTAGAAATATTGGGGATCAGAGGACCCACACTTGACTGGTTATCATCGTATCTTTGTAACAGACAACAATGTGTAAGCGTAACAAGGATTAATGAAAACAATGAATTAACTAACTACACCTCCAGTTATAAGTATACTAAGTATGGAGTCCCACAAGGTAGTATATTAGGCCCAATTCTGTTTATTCTATATCTTAATGACATCACAGGCATAATTAATCACAAATTTGTTCTTTTTGCTGACGATATTTCAATCATAATGACCTCAAGTAAAGAAAATAATACAATTAAAGATCACGAAAATGACATAAATAATACAATTGACACATTAATGGAATGGTTACATACGAATAATTTAAAAATAAATCTGGATAAAACGAAATTCATACAATTTAATAAAAATAGCAAATCGACAATAAATATAAAACTCAACGTTTCAAAAATTAAAGAAGTGACGGAAACCAAATTTTTAGGAATTATTTTAGACCAGGATTTGAATTGGAAAATGCAAGTTGAAACAGTTTGTAATAAAATGAATAGATATGTATACGCTCTTAAACAAATTAGAAATGTTACAAACATGAAAATAGCTATGATTTGTTATCACGCCTATGTAGCATCCATATTACGCTATGGGCTCACAATATGGGGTAACAGTACAGATTTTAATAGAGCTTTTGTTGCCCAAAAAAAATGTATTCGCGCAATATATGGTCTTTCACCTCAGGAGTCCTGCAGACAATGTTTCAAAAAAAATGGCATTCTACCGCTGCCGTCACTTTATATTTTCGAAATCGCTATGTTTGTGCACAAACATATGTACCTATTTAAAAAAAATTGCGAAGTTTATCCACGCAATCGAAGGGACCCAAACAGACTTATTCTTGACGACATACCAAGATTAAAAAAAATATAACAATAGTTGCATAGCAATGTGTGTAAAAATATTTAATAAACTACCTAATGAAATAAAAATAGCAAGTAGCAGATTGTTTAAAAAAAAGTTGTATGAATGGCTGAATGAAAATAACATTTACAATATCAAAGAATTCATTTAATAAAGAAGAGTGGTAAATTACTATTAGTTGTAATGACAATTGGAAGCATGTTTTGACGAATTAAAAGAAATAAACATAAATTTAAAAAAACTATGACACGAACACGGCAAGGATGACAGAACAAAAAAATTTTATAATATGATTGTTATGATATTGTATTTAATTAATTATTGACAATTTATTATTTATTAACAAATTATTTTCATTTGAATATTTGCAATGTTTTGAATTTTTTATGCGATATGATTGTAGTGATATTTAAATTCTAAAAACTTTTGACAAATTTTATATATTTATTTGTATTTTAACACCAGAACATCGTTATTATAACACTATTGGTATGGTTCTGTAAAGTATTTGATATAGTTTTATATTAGACTCCTTAGAGTATGATAATGGAAATGACAATTATAGCTACTGGGACAAAAATTTATTATTTTTTTTTTATATTGATTCTATTGTTTATTCTTTTTTTTATATTGATGTCAAATACTATTACTATGTTTTTTAACTTAATGACTGCATGGCAATTCAATTGCTAAAGCTAAATTTGCATGCTGTTAAACAGCTAAATAGGTTAAAGCGACAGACATGTACTTAAACATCTTTGTAACCCTATTTATGGCAAATAAATATTTGAATTTGAATTTGAATTTGAACAACGGAAAGCATCTCTTTAGCTTATCCGATAACCTAAATTTCAGTATAGTCGCTCCCGCGACTCCCACTAGGTATCCTACGGTGGACAACTACCAGCACGCGTCACCGAGTGTCCTAGACATAATGTTATTCAGGTAGGTCTCGCTCGACATCGAGTCGATAGAGACAATCCATGAACTAGACTCAGACCACAGGCCCGTCCTGTGTAAACTGGGCCAGAACGCCGGCGCGGTCCCTCCGACCAAATCCGTAGTGGACTGGCATCGTCTTGAGGTCAAACTCAAGGCCTTGGACCCCCAGAACTTAGTAGACTTACCCGAGACGATAGCTACGTTCGATGACGCAAATCGAGCGATAGCGAGTCTCCGTGAAACCATTACTTCCGCAGTCACAGACTCGGAACGGACGGTGAAACTGTCGGGCGACCGACGGTTTAACTTTCCGCCCGACCTACGACTGCTAATTAGACAAAAAAATGCAGCTAAACGCGCCTTCGACCGATACCGATCGGAATCGAACCGTACTCTACTTCGACGCCTTCAGCTAGAAGTCAAAGATCGTGTATCGGAACACCGACATAAAACGTGGGACACTCTCCTAGAGGACATCGAGCCATCGCACACCGCCTACTGGCGGTTGGCCCGCAGTCTGAAAGCAGACCCCCGCGAATCTCTACCGCCGTTAGTTAGTTCTAATAGCGCTTCAGTAGCCCTAGATGACTCCGAAAAAGCCGAATGCCTTGCGGACAACCTAGAGCAGCAATGTACGCCATCGCGCGAACACACCGATTCGGCCCACCTAACGGAGGTGGACCGCGTAATCGAGACTAGGGCTGCGCTTCCACCGGAAGGCGAACCTCTAAATTCAGTGACCCCCGAAGAGGTCCAAGATATAATTAAAAATTTAAAACCAAAATCCGCCCCGGGCCCAGATAATATAAGTAATAAGATTCTAAAAGCTCTCCCTGGGCCGCTTATCCGTTTACTGGCGACAATTTTCAATACGCTTCTCTCCAGTTGCTCCTTTCCGGACGACTGGAAGCAAGCCACGGTTATCGGCATTCGCAAGCCGAATAAACCAGCCAATAAGCCCTCTAGCTATCGTCCCATCAGCCTCCTCAGTTGTCTGGGGAAGCTCTACGAGCGGCTATTGTTAAACAGGCTCAAAGAGCACGTATTTTCCAACGGCCTTCTGCCGACGGAACAATTCGGCTTTCGAGCTAGACACTCTTGTCCAGATCAGTTATACCGCCTAACGGAGCACATCCTAAAAGGCCTAAACCACCCGAAACATATCAGTACAGGGGCTCTCTTCTTCGATGTCGCAAAGGCATTCGACAAGGTCTGGCACAACGGCTTGCTTTACAAGCTGTACACACTCAAAGTGCCAGATAGGCTCGTACACACCATCCGGGCCTTTTTGTTGAACCGCTCTTTTCGATATCGAGTCGAGGGCACCCTCTCCACAAGCCGCCGCCTCACGGCCGGCGTACCACAAGGCTCCTGCCTCTCACCCTTGTTATTTTACGCTCAACACGAGCGACATACCCAGAGACCCCCACGTCAATCTCGCGCTTTTCGCGGATGACACGGCGCTCTTTCAAACCGGTGCGCAATGGTATCAGCGCAACGTCGACCTGCACAGCGATTGCAGACTCCCGACGATTCGCGCTCATTTTAAAGATTTGACAAAACGGTTCTTCGATAGAGCCCAGCATCATCCCAACCCTCTGGTGGTAAGCGCAGCAAACTACCTACCGGACACTAACGCGAACGTTAACAAGCGTCGCCCGCGAAACGTCCTCATCGACCCGGTCGACGAAGAGGACTTAGACACGATGGACCCACCGCCGGGGGTCCCGCCGGATAACACTACACCCACAGTTAGTGTAACAACAATCACACCAGTTCGCCCTCGCCTCCGAGCACGGCGAGACCCACACAACGCGTACACAAGGTACACCCGCGTTCCGGGGCGGTTCTCACCGCTCCCAGCCACCGATTAGCTAAATGCACAGTCGACGGCCGTCGGGGTCTCGGTCCGAACCGGCGACCTCGACGGCCCTTAGATGACACACCATAGTAGTTAAACGCACGCATGAGCACATGCGCGACCCTACCCATAGCGGAGGGTCCAAACCCGTGGGTTCTGGCTAGCCCACCGGTTCTGCGTCCGATGAAGCTTTAATAGTCTCGGGACTGAAAGCAAAAACATCAGTTAATACAAGATACAAGATACAAGGAGTTCAGTGACATACACTGGTACAAAATTAATTGTACATATAAAGATTCGACGATTCGATGGCACCGTCGCTAAGGTGTTGACTTCGGGGTAAATGTAAATAACTTAGATGTTGGCGTCATTTAATTAAAATAAATTTTAAACGATAGAGAAAAATCACTAATGAATTAATCAACAAGCAAAATTTGGCGGTCGCTTATATTTTTCGAAAAAATAAATAATGAAATAGTGTGATTTTTACTTTAGAAATCCGCCGTTTTTTTGTTGTCAATATGACAATTCTGCTCATATTACTGGGTGGTCATAAAAAAATAACCACGAAGGTTAAGGCGGGAGCTCCGCCTCAACCTCCTATATTTATCATATTGGCAGCACTGTGTATTGAGTTTTTGAAGTCAAATTAATAAAATGATGGACTTTCTTAGTGAAAATATGTGATCAAACGAACTTATTGTGTTGTGTACAAGAATAAAGCAAACATCACTACATATTCCACCCTATTCTAATGCTCCATACATAATTTGCTAACTCTGCTTCAATCGATAGTTTTAACAACATATAATGCAGAGTTGATGCAAATGTCAAAAATCGGTGCTCAATAACAATGTTTCTATCTTATTTCATAACTAGTTTTTACTTAATTGATAAGTGAAGATTTTGTTTAATTTTGATTTATTTACTATATCGGAGACAAACGGGAACAAAAGACAAAATAAAAAAAATCACATACAGCATGCGGATATTTGCAGCTGCTCCCTTAAGTAGTCTCACTGAGAACAAATTTGTTATATACAAGAACAAACTAGTCGGTAGCTCACTTACGGCAGGACTATTATAATTACAGAGGATACATCACTTAATAACATTTCAAACACGTAAGAAAGAGGGTAAACAATTTATTGTAGAGAAGCATTTTATGTATTTTGGTAAACAGTATCATGATTTCACTTATAAGAAAAAATTCTGTTCAATACATTTTTATCACATTCTTTATTATAGTGATATAGATAAATGATAAAAGTTATACAGTGTAAGTTAAAAAAAAATTAGGAACACTATATCTGCGTAATTTTTATGTTTTCATAGAGCTTAAAGAATGTAAGATTTATTAGTACTTTATTTTAGTTACACCAAGTAAAATAAAGCAAGACCAAACGTATTTACATTAAAGGAAATATTTTTTACTTTAACCACGCTTTTAGTTGACATACATTAATTATATTACATTTAAGACATAATTCAGTATGCAATCCAGGATTGGTTCCATTGTGCAAAAAATATTAGAAATTAAATTATGAATTTATTTTACGCAAAACGATACCAAGGAATCTTGGTTCCATTTGGTATATTAAAAATAATTGTTATTTATTGAAAACTGTGTAATTTATAATGGAACCAAGTATGTGTGGATCTGTTTTGTATAAAATGACATGGTAGTAATATAGTTTATTTGTTTGAACAATCGAGTCCCGTTGTACTGTGGTTCGGTTTGGCTTTATATGTAATGGCTTTTTGTACACCCTATTTCCAAGGGAAAAATCATGTGGTTCTTTTTTTAATAAGAATTTAGACCAATTTTAAATTCAATATTCTTAAAAAAAAGAAAAACACAAAATTGTCGTGTGGTTCCATATTGCATAAATATGGACGTATATACTATAAAATATTGGAATGCATCAGTGTGCAGTACTAACAGTCGACGTTCTAAATTTCTCAGTATCCTTTTGAAAAGTTTATGTTTTTCCTGGGAATGTAGACGGAGTTATACCTGCATAAAATTTGCGAGAAATCGAACTAATGCTGAATGAAGTTTCTTATCGATAGCTCTGAATGGCTTTCTGTTTCTTCTTACCGTTCGCATTAATGGTATAAAATAAAGTACCTGGATGACCGAGCTTTGTCAGGATTTTTTTCTCACAAAAGGAAATTGAAAAACGAGAGAAAAAAAAATATTATCTGGAATTGAAAAAAATGTTAAAAAGAAAGATAAAATCATCTGGACTCGAACCGGGGTCTTTTACCGCCCGATTACGACCCGAGCTACTATATATACCTAACCTTGTAGATGGTGGCGAAATTTACCTACGTATTCCACTGGTATATTTATTGGCTGATCGATTATCGATACTAGCTAGATCGATTTATCAAACCAAAAACCCCCTGCATGCTAACTACATTTCATGAAAATCGCTGGAGCCGCTTCTGAGATTCAAATTATATGTGTTGGCGCTGGCAACACTGTATACCGGATATAACGTTATCTACCCGAGCCAAGGGACACATGGTCGCATGGAGCAGTGGTCACTTGGATTTCCGCTGCGTTCCCAAACAGTGATATAACCACTAGTGCTGCTTGTCGTTATAATAATTGTTAATATTCAAGTTCAGTATACTTAAAATATTAGAATCAAGGTGAAAACGTTAGAACTCTTATATCAGAAGTGGGATTCAATGCAATTCAATTCGAAAACTCGTGCTTGGCTGTTCAAACAATCGGCGACATATTTTCTCCTTGGGTACCTACCCTCGTAAAATAAAACGTGTTTTATACTTACTCTAAGTAATGGTCATAAAATCTTTTAGTTAAATGTAACGAAAGTTTTGGTGAGTACCTTCCAGTTAATTAATTACTCAACAGATACACATGTTATTAGTGTTATGAAAAAGTTACCTCGTTTCTTCACATGCTAACAATATTTTTATGAAATAAATAATGGAAAATCACCCAGTGGTTTATATGACCTTGTTTGATGACCGCCACACATGAACTATGCGCAATACCCTTGAGATTGCAATCGCTTTGTTCACCTCAATATAGGCAAGAAAGGCACTTAAAACGGATCTTCTCTGAGTTTGTAGTCCTTTCACGAATGATATATTTCTATTTTTCTTTAATTATGATATTCTTGAATGAGTAGCTTCGCAGATATTGAGTTTCCAAAATAAGGTTTTAATAAAACTATGAAAGTTAATTTCTAGTTGAATGAAAAAAAAAATACCATACGAAGTTTTGAATACAAAAGCTTTAATAAATATTAAGTCATCATATAAAGATTTAACATGTTTTATTTAATGGTCAAAAATCATTTTCAAATTGGAAATTGTATAATATATCTACAAAATCTGCCTCCAAGTTAGCGTAAATGTAATTAACGTTCTTATTTAATCCCTTCGCTCATTTATAATTACTCTTAATTCTTCTTTAATGGGTATTTTTAAAAAAACTCTATAGTTTGTTCTTGTATATAAAAAGTATTTTAAACTTAAATATTATATTAAAGTATGGACAAAAGTGAACGCTGTATTTTACGATACTACACCCAACTCAAGTTTTATGAATCTGGATTTTCCATTTCCTAGACAATAGTTGCAGCAAATTTCCGTGTTATACCACTTTACACTTTTCCCTTCAAAAGGAACATGATGGTCTGTATATAAAATGACTTGGTATGTTTAAAAGTATTTCTCTTGTTCCTTATTCAAAATAAATTATAAGTACCCGTGGCTATTTATATAAAATTATTAATTATTCAATACTCAAAACAATCAAAGTGAATTTATTATAAACTACAAAGGTTAACGAACAGACAAAATAATAAGGAGTGCCGCAGTAAAAAAAAACCATTTCAAACAAAGTGAAGCTTTAAAATATAATTTAAGGGACCTCAGTAATAACAATTAAAAAGGCGTCTATCATCTTAAACGAATGATTTGAATATTGCTGGTTGTACTATTAATAACAATTGTTCAATACGCCGATTCCGCTAAAGAAAATTCGATTGATCGACACGAATGGAGAGACAGACAGATTCATCTAAAATTGAAGCGAGGATTTCACTGAACATTGATTGATGTTTTTCGCTCCAGGAATTTGTTCTTGTTTATTTTTCATCGTTCACCGCGGATTCATTTTTAAACAGTGGTAGGCACTTTTTTCAAAAATTGTATTATTTACGGAAGACTTATGTTATAAATGAAACTAATTTTACGGATTTATCGCGTTTATTTTTAGTTTTAATTCCCGACGTTTCGAACCCTTTACAGCGTTCATGGTCACGGGATAGACTGAGGTGTTAGACGTCTGATTGTTATAGTTAACCCGGGCTACCGTCAGTTTTTGTATTATTAATTTTGTGTCCGATCTATGCAGAGGGAGCTAATTGTATCTTGTCTTGCGGAAGTGGTTCGTTTGGGCTTAGATTTAATTTTATTGATGACAGGATCCCAAGCTGATGGTAGTACCCAACCCTCTTCTCTATTGAAATTAGGGTGTTTTTTAATTTGAATAGCCTCGCGAATCATCCTTGGGAGGAATCGGTGTTCTTTTGCAAGGATCTGTGGTCTATCAAACCTGATGTAGTGGTTGGGCCGATTTAAAGTGTGCTCACAAACTGCAGACTTGTTCAATCTACTATGTTTTATATCAGCTATATGTTCTTTCACGCGGGTTTTTATTGCTCTTTTTGTTTGTCCTATGTAGGAGAGCCAACATTCACAGTCAAGTTTGTACACTACTGGATCTTGCAGAGGGATATTACACTTGACAGATGGTAAAAACTGACTAATCTTCTTCAGCGGCTTGTAAAATGTATTAATTGAAGCCTGCTTTAAGATATAACCAATCTTGTCGGTGACTCCTCTGACGTATGGTAGAACAGCAGGTACTCGCTCCATTGTGGCTGGTTTCACTCGGTCACTGTGACGTAGGCGCGGTGCTCGAAGCTTGTTGTCATGCAGAACTTGCTTGACATGTTGAAGCTCAGCGACCAGGTGTTGTTTGTCACAGATAG
Organism: Iphiclides podalirius; assembly: GCA_933534255.1. NCBI lineage: Eukaryota > Metazoa > Arthropoda > Insecta > Lepidoptera > Papilionidae > Iphiclides > Iphiclides podalirius. The sequence goes on along the minus strand of OW152822.1, from coordinate 3,983,259 downwards.
GGATCTGTGCTCTCTGAAACAAAGATTTGCCCACGGTAGCTAAATGGGATGGATGGTGGTGAGAGTCACCGTTTGGGTATCTATTTGTATGGGTTGCCTTCCTATACGCAGTGTGACTTACAGTGTTATTTGGATTGCGGATGACCAAAACATCTAAGAAAGCTTAAGAGTTATTATTCTCTAATTCCATAGTGAATTGTATTTTGGAATTTACTGAGTTCGGGTGATTTAGAAATGCATTAACTTTACTTGTTGGTAAAATGGTGAAGGTGTCATCTACATACCTCTTATAAAACCTTGAATAAATGGGAGCTGTGCGAAGGGCCTTCTCCTCAAAGTCTTCCATAAATATGTCAGCGACAATGGGAGATACTGGGCGGCCCATTGCTACACCATCTATCTGTATGTAAAATTCCTCCTTCCAAAGCAAATAGCCGGATGTTAGGCAATGATTAAGTAGTAATGCATACTCTTCGGGCATGTTATTCTCTTTTAGCTTCCTTGTTACAATTGAGATGCAGTCTTCTAATGGTAGGCATGTAAATAAAGACTGTACATCAAAACTTACCATTGTTTCATTGACAGCAAGACATAGTTGTTTTATATCACTAAGAAAATGGTAAGAATCCTTTGTGTATGCCCTTGTGTGTCCTCTCAGTGGTGAGAGAATTTGTACTAGATGTTGAGCCAGTCTGTAAGTTGGTGAGTCGATCTGGCTTACAATAGGGCGTACTGGCATGTCTGGTTTGTATATTTTAGGCAACCCATACAATTTTGGGGGGATTAAGAGGGTTTTGCACATGAAGGTGTCATCGATTTCACGTCTAGATTTAATTTTTCGGAGTATTTTTAATGAGATCGCTAGTTAATTTACGCGTTTTAGTGGTTGGGTCTGTTTTGACCTTTTTATACGTTCTTACATCCGACAACAGTTCTTGTATTTTCAAATTATAATCCGACGTTTTCATAACCACCGTAGCATTTCCTTTATCTGCGCGGAGAACAGTTAAAACTTTGTTGTTGCGTAAGTTGTTTAACGCGTTAAATTCATCTTTAGGGAGGTTAGACTTCGGTACCGAACTTCGACGTAATAAAGACGAAATATCTTGTCGTATACCTTCTAAATCTTCCTTACCGATGTTATTTTTATATAGACAGTCCTCGACACTACAGATTATTTCTTAGTACGGGATTTTTCGCGGCGTTATTGCGAAATTAAATCTTAGCTTTGCCGTGGGTGTCCAAGCCACGGCTACTAAACCCATCCGCCACGTCAATGCAGGAACCCGGTCGGAGGGACTTGGTGACCTAGCGCGAAGCTAATTGAAAACCACACTGAGCCGGCCTGTGGTGCAAGGCCGGCCCGAGAGGGCCACTTCAAGTGGACTCATTGAGCCCACTCTGGAGGCGTGCTGGAGGGTGCAGGGGTTAGGTAGAGGAGGATCCACTCTCCCTGTCTTCTGCTTCAGAGTAGGAGTTGCGAGGGGAGAATAGTGTCGGTATTGCAGTGTACCGTTCTCCCTACCTTCCGCGGCCGAAATATAGCAAGCGGCGGAGCCACAGAGCAGGTCCGCCGCTGCGGGCTGGGAGGCTTGCTGCTTACTGGCTCTCCTGGCTCTTCTGGCAGCCGAGTAGGAAGGCACGCTGAATGTTTCAGCACGCCTTACCTGGATGAGAGGGAAGTTGCACCCCGAGAAGGGGCTGCTAAGGCAGCCATTGCTGGCAAAGTCGCGTAAGTGTACCAAAGTGTTCCCGTGGCCCCGCCGATTTGCGCCTAGGTGTATATTCCTGGAGGTTTTAGTCAGTGCTCTAAGAAAAGGGTTACCAAGCCATGGCTACTAAGCCCCTCCGGCACGGCAAGGCGGAAACTATGTCGAAGGGGCTTAAATCGATATAATGTATTAATCTGGTGAACTTGAGCAATTACGTGGAACATCGTTGGGGTTTTAGTCGGTGCTAGGTGGACATAACCCACTCTTGCCCCCGCAAGGGCAAGTATGCGTAGGCATTTCCCCCAGGATAACAAAAAAAAAAGTATATCGACTTAAAGGTGGTCAATTTGATTGAATATACTTGCTAAATCATCAATTTGCAACAATAAAATGATAATTATATTTCCAAAGTGAAAATATCAATTGTTCCAGAAAACAATTCCCATTGCAATTAGCTTTTGCTATTACAGTTGACAAGTCACAAGGCTTAACATAAGATAAAGCTAATATTGATATTGGGGAAAAATTGGTCTTAAATAGGTCGCGTTTTCAAGAGTGAAAATACTTGAAGGATTAGCATTATATCGACGATTTCCCTTTTTTTTTTTTTTTTTTTTTTTATGGGAAAAAAAGCAGCAAACGAGCAGGAGGCTCACCTGATGGTAAGTGATCACCGCCGCCCATGGACATCTGCAACACCCGAGGGCTTACAAATGCGTTGCCGGCCTTTTAGGAATGAGTACGCTCTCTTCTTGAAGGTTCCCAGGTCGTAACGGTTCGGAAAGACCGCCGGCGGCAGCTGGTTCCACAGAGTGGTTTGCGAGGCAGGAAATGCCTTGAAAATCGCGCTGTTGTGGAACGCTGGACATCGAGGTGGTGTGGATGAAATTTTTGGTTTTGGCGCGATGTCCGATGGTGAAATTCAGCCGCTGGGATCAATCCAAACAATTCCTCGGAACACTCCCCGTGATAGATGCGGTAGAAGATGCAGAGTGACCCAACATCTCTACGCATAGCCAAAGGATCAAGCTGATCGGAAAGACCTTGATCGTCGATAACTCTAGCTGCCCTACGTTGGATGCGGTCAAATGGAAGAAGCTGGTAACAGGGGGCTCCCGCCCAGAGGTGAGAGCAGTACTCCATGTGGGGCCGAATTTGCGCCTTATAAAGGTTTAGGCGTTGAGCCGACGTGAAGTACTGTCTCGCCTTGCTGAGCACACCGAGCTTCTTTGAGGCCAATTTGGCCTTACTTTCCAATCCCTTTGATAGATTAAATAATATTACAAAATTCATATATGTAAAATGTATGAAGAAATCCGTATGAAAAACCTAATGTCTCAGAATTAATATAACTAAAGAATGTTTGATAAAACAAACAAAAATATCTATAATTATTGGTTGTATGAATTATTTACCGAAGCCCATTTCAAATATAATAATTTTAAAACTGTCTTAAAAATTATTACCCGTTAGAAAAACTACGCGAGCCCTCGTAAAGCTCTGCTTTTTGCCTTGAACCATATATTATTTAATCGATTGGATTTAAAGTTATGTTACGTTCAATTATTATTTGTGTTGAAAATGGGTTAGTCAATGGAGTATTAGGTTGTGTCGAAGATATAGTATATGAAGAAAATTATAGTCCTCCTGATCAAATGCCTCAAATGATAAAGGTTCGATTTGAAAATTATTCTCATTCAACTTATAACAACAGGGGCTGTGTTCCAATATCATCAATATATTAATAATGAAAAGTTGAAATATCAATTAATTGTTCAAGAATACAATTCCCATTGCAATTATTGTTCGCTATTACAATATAAGAGTCACCAGGCCTAACATTATATAAAGCTATTGTAGATATTGAGGAAAAGGAAACATCTATTCGTCTTACATATGTCGCGTTTTCAAGAGCGAAAACACATTAGGATTAGCAATTGACGAAAAAATAAGTTACTTTTAAGTGTAAAAAACCCCAAAAATACTCTTGTATTTTACAATGATGCGTCCCTTATTTGCATTCAAATTGGTGCCATCCCTTTTTTTATAAATATGTTAAGATATACATAAGTTACAGGAACAATATTATGTAAAGACATATGTTTTTCCAAAAGTTACACCATAATATGTAAAGCCATAATTTAACTTCGTAAATGTATGTAAAAATGTAAAAGTGGAATGAAGTAAAATTAATTATGAAGTTGAATTTCAAGTATTTCGTATTTTAGAAATAAAATTTCCTAAATATATATATATGTCCATTTGCCTATAAATGTCCCATTGCTGGGCAAAGGCCTCCACGGCGTAATTTTTAGGTTTTCTATATAAGAAACTGCTTAGTAATTAAATTTAATCAGTAAAAAATAGTTAAGGATATTGTTACATATTCAAAACAAATATTAAAAGTTATATATGTACATTAAAGCTGTACATTTACAGTATTATAATAGAACAAAAAACAGAGATTTAAGAACGATTTAAGAAAAAAAACATTAAAAATAAGATCCGACGTAATAGGAACGAAATTACGTGGTGGTTGGACGTAAATGGAACATGCGGTAATTCCAATAGAAATTAATGATATTTGCCGACAGCTTTATGTTATGACAAAATCTAAATTGAGCGTTTCAGCTTCATTTACTATGACTACGTTCTATTAAAACTAGTAGTGTGGCTAGTCAGGTAAGTAATCTACAAAACTTTAATTGTTTCGTTTAAGCTTTTAATTTTCCTAATATTTTTAGTGTGAGGAGGTGGCAAGTGCCTGGTGGTTTACCAGGTGTGAAGTAATAATCACCACCCAGTGACATTTGTAACAGCCGTGGGGTTGCAGATGCATTGCCACCTCATAATATAGTGCACCCTGACTGCTTCATTCACCAAACGAAACGCAGAAGTATAACACTTCCACTTCACGGTCTAGCACGAATGGGGATGGGCACGTCCGGTTAGGACCCCATCCCCATCCCCATTCGTGCAACATTGAACATTGAAGACGGTTCCTTGAGACACTAATGATTAATCGTTAAAGCACGCAAAACTTATACTCCCATTTTAATTTGCATCTTCTAATGACAAAGATAAGCCGAGCAGTTTGCCATAAAAATGGCGATTGCTCAACTGTCACGATCAACTTTAAACTTCGCTAGACTAACTTTACAATTATGGAAATGATGGATGGCGGGGTCGTTGACAAACCAGTGAAAATAATACTTTTATTCAGATAAGCTATAACGTTTTTTAAATTTTTCCTATTTTACCCTATTTGAATGAACATCAGGTTGCGTAAGGTAAACAAAATGATAGTGACGTTTACGATGCAATGGTTTTAAAAACAACAAAGAAACAAAATCAGGTAAGAAAAATTGCACACTAAGTATACCTAAGTTGTTTTTTTTTTATTTTGTCCAGAACTTTGTAGCACTCCAAATACTATAGATATTGAGATGAGTGAAGTACCATTAGATTCAAGAGTAAAATGTTGAAAAACAGATTACTTTTTACTTGTTGAGCTTTTTGTAAAAACGGCACTACTAATATTTAATACATGAATAGATACCTAAAAATATGAAAACTTTTAACACTAACCTGAAGATTGAGTGAAGTGTTACAGTATTCTGAAATGCTTCTCTCATCAAGCAACCAAGAATATCATCGCCACCGTGTCCGTCTTTATTTCGTATGGTTAGTGCTACCATACATAGTTTCGAACAGTGACAGATGGTGAACCCATTCCAATATGCAGGGTACAATGACATGTCGTACAGATAATTCCGCAAAATTGAAATCTCTAAGATGTACGTGCCTACATCTACCATTTGAATATAAGAATACAAATTGTGCCCCATAAACAATACAATAAAATTTTTATCGCAAGCCGTAATAACGCAGTCTATCTAAGACTTAAATCGTGTCCGGGTCCGCTTTTAATTCAACAAACTTGAACAAACTGAGCGCCAGCATAAATGAAATTGTTAGCTTTAAGTGTAGTCTCAGCAATAAAGGAAAGGTTCGTGAGTACACCTGCATGTCTGATAAATAACTAGCGGAGCGGACAGACGTTGTCCTATACACTCGACTTAAATTAGATAATAAAAAAAAATTGTGAGTCTAAATCATCCCGGGCGCCACCCAAACGCATACAAAAAATTTATTCAAATCGGTCCAGCCGTTTAGGAGGAGTTCAATGACCACACACGTACAGTAGAATTATATGTATAAATATAAGGAAAAGAAATATTGCGACGATATTTTTTGTGAAGTCCGCCAATCCACAGTGGGGCCGCGTGGTGGACTATGGCCTAATACCCTCTGTGTAGAGGAGGCCTTTGCTCAGCAGTGGGACATGTATAGGCTGATACTTTACTTTACTAATTATGTGAAGTCTGATCCCTCGTCTCGGCGTGGAAGATGATGTGCAAATTTTCCATTGAGTCGCAGGGTAGACTATGCCCTACTCTGGTGGATTAGACCCTCATTATATCTGTGTCCAGCAGTGGGACATACGCAGGCTGTTACTTTACACTTTAATTTACTTTTCTCATACAAATTCGGTGATGAAAGAGATGAAAGAACTGTGCCACAATCACAAGGTTGAAATGATATGAACGTTATGACAGCATGAAATTATCAACTTAAAATTAATAAGAAATTTGTAGGAGTTGAAGAAGAATATCTTCTCGTTTCCTACTCAAACAAAAAACCCTTATCGTGTGCCAGCTTAATGTTTAACGAAGCGGACGGATCTACTTTAAAAATGCAAAATGTCGCTGCAGTATTTTTAAACACGTGTATAGTTTAATTTTTTTACATGCTATCTATATGTTTGTGCACATACAGTCGAAAAAGTAAAAAAAAATACAGTAGAATTATTTACGCAAGCCGTTTCCATTACATTAAACTAAACCAGACATATAATCGACTTTACGATAAACTAAACCAGAAATATAATTACTGACTATTAATTATAATTACTAAGTTATAATTACTACTAATTCTTCGAACTGGTCACACAGACTTTGAACTCTGTTGTACTGTAAATATGATTTGTTATCTAAATTAATCCAACCTCATACCTCACCAATGCTCCATGCGGTGCAAACTTTGTCAGTATAAATCCTTTACTTAGTATCTAATTTGAAAGCCTGAACTTTACAAACAAAACCTGTACATGTTTTACAAATACTAAAAATAACTTGTTCAAGTTTGATTATTAAAAACCACACATAAAATATGTTGTTGTTCCTCTATTCCATTCCTTATTAATCAATTAAATTTACTTAAAATTTAATTAAAACCAGAAACGTTTTCCTTGTTTACTAATTTACATGTACATATTTATAAAAATAATAACTTACAATGTAAACATTAAGACCACGTTTATTTTATCTTTTACAAGGGAAACCTTTTTATGATCTTCAACGGTATTATTTTATCTATATCATAAAGTAAACAACTGTTTCATAACAGTTGAAAGCTAATAAATTAATAAACTTTAAAAAAAATTATCAAACTATTAACCAACCCCAAAAAAAATGCCGCACTGACAATATTGTCTTCTTAAAAATACTTTTGTGTCATTTACACATTTGTCATGAACCGGCTATTAAATCTGACACCCAATCACATTCTAGGTCACAAATCGTCCAACATTGTTTATTATATAACTCCGCCTATTTATTGGTAAACATTTGATTGCTGCCAGCAATTCTCCGCCTTTAAGAAATAACTGCAAAATTAAAGACGAAACTTGATGTGAATTTAAATGTGTGAACAGCTCGAAGTAATTTTAACAGAGGTTTTAGTTTTTTATTATAATAAATACACATATTTATTGTACTAGCTGCCCGGACAGACTTCGTTCTTTACAGTAATTAAACCTTCCGTGGACATTGAGGAACATACAAAAGAATAAATTAGCCGAATTGGTCCAGCCATTCTTGATTTATGCGCTTACCACCATTCATTTTTATTTATTAAGATAATGTCATAAATACACAAGTGATTATATTACTTATACTAACACTTGTTACGTAGACAAGATAGATGAGGCCGAGAAGCGTATGGGCTTACAACACTAGCTCATATCAATACATTTAACAATAAATTTCAGATTTAAAAATATGTACGTATGTCTATTATTCGGGAATTTTAAAGATTGCCATTCCGTACTTTCCGTAGTGTCATCTAAGCCTCGCTGCGACGAGCTCGAGCCTCGGCAGCCCGAAACAATTTCTATTGTTTATGGTTTCTAGCGAATACAGTATTGTTCCTGTATTTTTGTTACAGCTAATGGACTGAAGTAGAGTATAAAAACAATCAAAACTATCGAATTGAGTCCACTGTTGAATATGGCCTATATTATCCCATAAAAGTAGATGAGAATCAATGATGTTTAATAACATAATGTCATTGAGTATTCATTATAGTTAAAAAAAAAATACAATTAGACGAAATCGGATCGCTTATTAGATGCGAATGAATGCAATAAATTAATAATCATCCTCACTAGTCCTTACCTACTAATATTATAAAGGCGAATGTTTGTTACTCTTTCAAGCAAATACTACTGAATGGATTTTAATGAAACTTTACAATAAAATAGCTTATACATCAGAATAAGACATAGGCTATAATTAATATACATATTTTATGTATATCTGTCTTTTTGTCTGAATGTTACGCCTTCAGCCTTATTCTACGCAGACGTAGTCGCGGGCAGCAGCTACTTAATAAAAAATTGAAAAAAAAGTCATTCCTCCATATACGACACTATATTGACGTTGAATGTATTATTTTGCCAAAAAACATGTAATTTACTCGTTATATATCGAAATATATATTTAAACAGTTTTTATTACATAAGTTGCGACATAAAATACTGGATCCTTTAAATCCTACATCTAAAGTACCTACACTAAGTTAATCGCTCACAATCCCAATATCTTTTGGTGGGGCCTGTTAGCTGTTTATTGCATAAGATTTGGATGTTGGCCAATTGAATGTTCTTTTCAACTTTTGTTTCATGAAATACCTAATTACGACGCCGCAGCAATATTTTTTAACGGATATGATGTGAAATCAAACTAAATGCGATTGTAAAACTAAATATAAATAATTATTAATTGCATTATGTATTATGAGACTACTTCTCATTTAGTTTTGCGGTATTTTGCAAAATGTTAATCTTCAAATCCCTACTTAATATTATAAATGCGAAAGTAACTCTGTCTGTCTGTCTGTCTCGCTTTCACGCTAAAATTACTGAAACGATTTAGATGAATTTTGGTACACAGATAGTTTAGAGCTTGAGAAAGGACATAGACTATTTATATTGGAAAAAAAATTTAAAATATACTAACATATTTTAAATAAAGATATTTATTTAAGGGCTTCAACGCGAGCGAAGCCGCGAGCGAAAAGATAGTTAATTATAAATTAAAACCTCCTTTAATTTCCTGCACATACATAATCACCGATTCATTTGAAGTTAAAAATGTAACTTATCAAATTCATATTAATTATTTTTTCAATACTGCAAGTATTGTAACTGATCCGTTATAACTCTAAACGCTTGCAGGTACCAAACAATCCTTTATTTCAATTCCACCGTATTGCTAGAAACCGCTCTCGTCTTTTAGGAGGTCATAAAACAACGCACTGAATAATCTAAGGCGTCCGAAGAAAATCCACCTTCAAATATCGTGCAACCGAACTGTATATTGTGGAAGGTTCCATTTATCCAACGACCTTAAATAGTATCGCAAACGTGATAGACATATTTAAGCCCCGCTATAAGTGCCTTTTCCAAGGATAATCTACGATAATCAATCGTGCCTTTGTCTATTGCTTGCTTAGAGGTCAAATGTGATAAACAATTTTAAACATGTACGTAGTCAATTTTGTTAATAACATTTTTGTTTTTTTTTTTAATTTTACATTTTCGTATTGGTGTGTAGTTAATAGTAAATTGTTTTCAATGTTGCATTGTATTGTAGAGTATTTTCACTTCAGAACTTAACTGGTTCTTTGTATTAATGCTAACATGACCGTGATGATTAAAAAACAAGTTTGTGCATTTAATGATATTGTTGCGAGACGCGACGGCGTAACAATCCTCAAGAGACGCGACTGCCGCCGGTGTGACGACCCACACGTTACGGATGCCTTTACACCCTTTCTCACATTGCGTCACTGTCCACTACACTGTCTACAAAAATAACCAGCAAATTAGAAATAAATACAATGTAGAGTAATTTATATTGGGCTATTTTTATATATACCTAACTTTTTTACCCTTCGTTGATCTTGTTATAAATTTTAATTTAATAAACAAACAATGCCAGTCATGGTCCCAAAATTGTAAAATTTGTCTGCCACTTAGTTTAAAAGCATATTATACAAAAAACACACAAGCACATACAAACAAACATTACTTCTCAAGTGGAGGAAGGAGGTCCATGATTATAAAAAAATAAACTAAGACATTTCACCAAAGCTCGTACATAACTAGACAAAAATTATCATAGTCATAAGCCAACGTCAAGAATCTGGGTCATACTCGGGGAATGATAGGCCGTGCGCAGCCAATGTTCTCTTCATACACAACACCAGAAATTGTGAACAATCTGTTGCTTATTAAAACTAAGCTAGTTTTCGTAATTGGGATTCAATCTTTCTTGTGGAAGCGTATGGTCATGTCCCACTTCTGATGCCTCGCCTCGTGGGTACGCACACTATTTTAATATATTCAAATAATACATAACCACTCGATTTTAATTAAATCAATCTATTATTTTAACTAAATTAGCCAAAATGATTACCCAATCTCTCAGGAAAACTGCTCACTTGTTTTCTGACAATACTTCAAATGTTAAGGTTTTGTATTCTGAGATTAATCATTTCAAAATATCAATAAATATAATTTAAAAAAAATAGTTAAATTATTTGTGTCATTATTTTTCTGTCGTGCTGCGTAATGGCACTGTGTGTCGTGTTAAAAATCTGTTGATAAGCATATTACTTTTTTAATTTCTGGTCGACAGTTCCATAAAATATTATTAACAGATGTAACCATATAAATAAATTTTTATGACCGTGATCGCTTCGGCGCCGGGGTTCATTCATTCGACTCGTTATTTCTGGTTTAACTTCGTTAATTAATTATCTGTTACACACAGACAATTAGTTAATAGTCCAGGGTATGGGTGTTTATTCCCAAGGAGGGTTGACGTCAGCCCGATGGCCGTTCCTAAACGATAGCTTATGACATTAACAACATGATTCACTAGTGCCGAACCCGCCCGGTGCCAGGACATAGGAAATTATACTTTATTGTATTATTACTATTATAATTAATATTACTGTAGAATTATTAAATATTGAATATATAGGATATTAAAGAAACTATAACGATTTTTTTAAGGGAAAAGGGTTAATTTTAACAACTATTAACATTCACAAATTCCTTGAATTTACTGCAAACTTTTCCAACCTTTAAGATGTAAGGCTGTGTTTGTGGTTGATGGGGTCTCATCTCTTTATCTAGACGGAAATAAAGTATTTGTAACTCCTATTTGATGTCGATCTTTCATATTATATGACATATATTACTGTATTATAATAATCAATTATCACTTTTCAAGAGACGGCTGTTTCAGGAGAATAATACAATAAATTGCTACGTTAACTTCGTACCTTAAACTTTTATTATTAAGATGTATAATAATAATGTTTGGTAGCAATCTTGTATCTACAATATCATAATTACATTGAAAATATTTTATTATAGACAAAAAGAAAAAGTGGTATATTCTAGGGCTATAACCGTAAAAATGAAAATAATATTGCCTGAATTTCTATTCTAAATATTCAGACATTCAAAGTACCGCAAATATTCAGAACAGAACAATAACATTTGATTTCCGTCGCACATGAGAATGCAGGGCGCGGGAGACTCTTCACGGACCAAGGACTACGAATAAGCGTCTTTTATTCTTGGACTCATATTACTCTGCTCCCTTGGTACTTTCAGAGGGTCGAGTGTCATATTTATCATTGTTTTTTATTTAGTAACAAAAAAGTACAATTCAAACAGCATTGTACTTTTAATCCACTTTCCTAAATTAAATGTGGAAACAGCTTTATCCCACCGTCACTAATGCAATGCCTGTTGTTACACAAATAAAACCACGATAACCATAATATTTGAAATTAAAAAAATGCTAGAAGTTGCTAGAGATAGAATGTCTTTTTATTTTAAAACCCACCCACTACACCTTGCATAAGTCACAATGCAAATAAATTAATTATAGGTAATACCAAGGTAGTGCAATCTGAAGTTTTGTCAGGTATGTTACTCGAATAAACACTGAAAGCATTCAAGCGTAGGACATTACAACTTAGGGTTCCTTAGATCGTATTTGTAATATTAATAATAAATATAAATACACCGAGGTGTGCAGCCTCCGCAACAACTTCCTGTCGAGATCGGATGAATCAATCTACACGGACGTCATTAGTTGTGATAAAGGACTTAATCCTTAGTCAACGAGCAATGGCAGAACCCGGGATTACTTAGCGTTTTCGACCGGGAGGCCGTAAAAAAGTAAAACGAATGCTCTACGGGAGGTTCTACAAGGCTCTACACGAACCTTTTGTAGATACTGTTGCCTCCCTCAACTCGCTACGTTTCGGTGACCTGTTTGGGGAAATCGAAGGTTTTGTCTGTGATACAGGATCAGGTTATTAACACGAATAACTATCTACAATGAAATACATCCTAAGGGATGGCACGGGGAGTCGCTACGGCATGTTATCTCCGGTTGTTCCATGCTTTCTAACTCTGAGTATCTGCATAGACACAACCTAGTAGCCAGAATCCTATACCAGGAATTCGGTCTCGTAGATTGGAAACTGCAGTACTACAAGTACTATCCGGAGGCCATGCTCGATAATGACCACGCCAGGCTCTATTGAGACCGGCCCATCATCACGGACAGGACGACTCTCTCCAAAAAAACTTGATATCAAAATCAAAAATCTTTATTCAAATAGACGCTTGCGCGATCTTATGAATCGTCAAATTTTACATAAAAAATTATACATATAAGTTCGTAAGGTACCGCCGGTTCGAAAAGCAGTTTCTGTTGAGAAGAGACCGGCAAGAAACTCAACAGTTGCTCTTTTTCAAAAATATCATATATAAAATACCGGTATAATAGTCTTATTCTAGCCTACGTGAGTATCAACAGTATTAACTCCACACATTGGCGTCGTCAAGATATTCCGCAATAGTGTAATATGCTTTAACCATAAGTTGATTTTTGATTTTACGTTTAAATTAATCAAGCGATATCGTGTTGATGGGCCGGGCACAGTCGCGGGTATTTTTGGTTGACATTACCATTCCATATGACGAGAATCTTGTGAAAGCTGAAACAAATAAGAAGACCAAATATCTGGGGCCGACTTAAGAGGTGACCGACATGTGGGGTGGTTTGTCGACCAAAATTATCCCTATAGTCGTCTCTGCGAATGAGTTAATCCTAGTCAGCCTCTCCGAACATCTGAGCTCCAATGCAGAAGGCGTTGCTCCTAGATACCACCCTTATTGTCCGCCGGTTTCTCTCCGTTTCGCCCTAACCCTCGGCCGCTTGGTCTACCCTGACTGAGGCTTCCGTCTGGTTGGGTCCTATTTATGTATGTATTAAGTACAATATTTATATCTATATGTTTATTTTAATTTATAATATTTATTCCATATATGCAATATATACCGATATGTTTATTTTTATTTATAAACCCAACCAGATGAGAAAACGACTAAATATCCCCATAACAGAAATACAAGCAAGCAAATGTTGTGGTCTTAAATTATCATATTACTCATCAACGTATTCGTGATGTGGGCTGTAGTTCGTGTGACAAAGATGAAGTATAAAATGCAAAGCTCCTTTGGAAAGTTGACGTTGATATACGGCGTGAGAACATTTTAAGAGACGGATTTTTGTGAAAATATAAATTATGTGGTATTTATAAAACATTGACTAACAAAAGGCAGCTTGAAGAATTCTACAGAGAAGATTTCTAGACATTGGAAAAAGCAGGTGATAGTAGAAAAAATCATAGTTGTATTTTTAAGTGTATTTTTAGGATGTGTTTTTTTTTTCGTAACTGATATTAGCTCTTTCAGTCTGGGGACTAGCAGGTGGCTAATTTGGGCCATTTTTCAAACTTGTGGTTTAAGGTTTGAAGAATGGCCCAAATTGTGCTGTGTATTATGTGACAAGTCACGTTATGAAGCTTTTTCATATAGCATGTCTTACTTATTAAGATCTATTACCTCTTACTTACCCGAAAAATTGAGAACCAAGCAATATCATTATACACAAATACGAGGTAGATATGACACTATCGCGTTGATACTAAAACACTTAAATTACGGCTTTCCGTATAATCCGTTCCATGTCATCTGTCACACACACTTATATAATATATAAGTGTGTGTGACAGATGACATGGAACGGATTATACGGAAAGCCGTAATTTTAATTATGTAATATATATGTCATATAGTTATGAAAAGCAGAACAATTTTTAAAAGACAGGTGGAATGAACATACGTCATCCTTATCTATTGGAATCGAGAGACTTTAGGTAAGCAACAAGTTAACAACTATGGTAATTTTATGTTTTTATGTTTTAATATAATTGAGTTTAAGAATACTATTAATAATCTAAAAAAAGTTTTCATATACTGCTCTACAGTATTGTGGGATTACTTATAATGAAAAGAAAATAAAAATGGTATTTATTCGTTTATTCGCTGCCATCAAGAACGATACATCCAACGACAATTTAATATTTATTATACTAAAACTGACGCGAATCAAAGGCGGAGGGACTTGACACATTATCTATTGCGATCAAAAAACTGGTTCTAAAGGAAACACCTGGAATGATAGAAAATAAACCTTATCTAGTAGACACAGACCCCGTACGTTACAGTGGCTTTTGTTGTAACAAAGTTCGGAAAGTATATTCCCCCAAAAGATGAGTGTCTCTCCGTCTATGATTTCATTTATTTCGTGAACTACAGTTGTAATGTTCGTTATTTTAACTTATAAACACATTATCACAGAACAATTTGATAGTGCTAGAAATTGACCATACGCTTTAAAAGGTGGACGCTCACAAGACAATTAACAAAACGATATACAACAACAATATACGAGAACTAATAAGATTCGTAAAAAATGGGAGACTCGTTTAGAGTGCGTAGAAGTTTCGTTCATCTTCATCATTCACAAATGACTATAGTCTAAGGGATTTTGTGTAATATTAAAATTTTAATAAACTGTACACTGCTGTGAAATACACCAATTTTCATAAATGTGACGCCTCCCACTTTTTATAATGAAAATCAATTGATAAAATTGCACAATAATAAGATTAGACATTGTACTACCTAATTTTTTAGTGTTTAATACATTTACACATTAATGAATAATTTATAGGTAAGTTTTACATTATGTAGAGTTTGGCACAAAAAATATAATCGCTTAGCCCGCTCGATTTTTTAAAATGTTTAATCTCATTTTTCCGGTTTGATTTTCATTTCCTATATTTCCTGGATATGATGTTTTGACATCGTGATATCATAGTGTCCTATTCTACGATAATTTTAAATTTGATATAGATTAGTTTTAATTTCAAAACTTTTCAAAGTCATTAGTGTAATAAAACAACATTAACTTTACCACTACATCCGTTGAGCAGTTGACGACTAACAGTCGATTGGGCTTAGTATTTCATCAAGTGCCTCTTAATTTAGAATAACAGTTTAATAATATAAAGAATTTACTAAAGTTAATAACCGAAAGCTTAGAAATTAGATCTTGAAACAGAACATTGCTTATCAACTTATAGCCACGACACAACATAGACTTAATGATATTAACGTATGCTTCTAGGCTTTTTTCTCCACTGTAACAGCCAAATGTGTATTAGTTCAAGTTTGATTTATGTACTTTAATTAGCGTTTTTAATTTATTACGTTTCGTAAGTACTAATATTTTTTTAATAGATTCCACAATCCAAAACACTTCTTGAAACAGCATTGAGGTCTTTTTATCTGGTCTGTTTATGTTGACTTACCGTATTTTCGACTTTCTTCCAGAAACGTCACCGAAAAGTCTATCTTATGTTCTTACGAGATAATAATAATAAATATTGTAAGTTATTTCTATTTACACCTTGATTTCTTTTATCTTTTACATTTTTTTCTAATTTTTAATAAATAAGTATATATATTTATATAACTTCTGTCACAATGTACGTAAATATTATTACAAATTTTATATTAAATAAGAATATACAAAAACATCGAAACCGGTGCTTGATAATTATGAGAATAATTTTCATTGCATTGCGAAGTGCTTAAATATTCTATTTTTTTTTTTGTTTAAATGATTTTAAAATAACTAAAAATCGGTGACGCATTATTTTCTGAACGCAAACGATTATGCAAATATTTCTTTTCATTACGCAGTGCATTAGGCATTGAGTTATTGATATCAATATTAAATATATGGTTAATATTTAATTATAGTATATTAGTTATTTGTACCGTTTCGTTTTAAATGCCATTGCCCTTAGTATTAATTTTTTTACCGTTAATTATAGACTTAGGGCTCACCCGTAGTAAAAAAAAATACAATTTACAGTACACTTCTGTTTAATTTACACAAATGATTAAAAATAAGTATAATATCTAGGGAAACATGATTTTATGTACATACACACATTGCCTTACAAAATTTAAAAGCTATTAGTCTGATCAAATAAAATATTTTATATCATTGTTAATCGCAACTTGCTTACTAAGTCTGTTTGCAGTAAGTCTTATGTTTCTTGTTTAGAATGACTTTTGTTAGTAACCTATTCTTGATAATGCTGGCGGTGTGCAAATTGTAATGGTTGAAAAGATTAACTATCTAACATCTAATATCCGCGTTAATACATATACCAACTCTTTTACATTCTCGATCAAGTCAGCTAGACTTTATACAAGGCACTGTATTTCGAAAATGTACATATTATAGTACTCAAAATAATCATAAGAATTGCCGCTTCCACCCCTGATGAACTGGAACCTGTAACGACAAATGGCATAAAAATTGACATAGTAGTGATGTGTGAAAAAATAGATGGCTAGATGCAAGAAAATTTCACTTAACAAGTGGTGAACTGCCAGCTCGCTTGTTAATACAAACGTTAAAACATTTATTTATCATAGAAAGAACATTGCATAGTGCACTTAAAACGTGATAAACATATAGAAGAAATCTTAAATATATATATGACACAAACAACAGTCTCAGACGGGTACCAGAGTTTATAAATCCAAGCAGTTAGTGATTTGTATAATAGGCGTTTTTGGAACAACGCAATGTTTTCACATCCTATAATTTCCTTAGGCAGTTTGCTGCGCTCCCAAAAATTGAATACTTTTTTTTCCTATACCAATTCTACATGTTGTTAATTCGAGATTATGTCAATTTCGGGTTAAATATCGATGTGATATTGTGACCTTCTGACATAAGAAAGTACAGCAGAATCAAAAGCTGACTTAGTTCTGTAGATTAAGTCTGTCGATATAAGCGTTCAAGCTTTAGATACTTTAAAATAAGACATTAGTTTCTGAGTGATGATATACTTATTTAATTTTATTCAGCTAACTTCAAAAGTAATAATGTACTGACCTAAAGCGGTGAACATCGATAGATGGGGCGAACGTGCTACTACCAGGCTGAAATTTGTGGATCTAACGTAAGGGGGCCTTGTAGGCTGTACTGCTTCGCATCTTATTGCAATTTCTCCTTCCGGAATGTTTACCCGCAATCTCATCGGCCTCCAACTCGATTGAAGCCCATACTCGTCGGAACCTGAAGTTTCTGTGTTGTCGATCATCCACGGTTCGCTCTAAAATTAGGTACATGAATGAATGAAATATACTTTATTGTACACAAACAACGAATATTGAATAATCAACAAAAAATAATACAAAACTGTACAATAAGCGGCCTTATCGCTAAAATTTCTACTTCAACGTGTTACTTGTGTTTACTGTCTAATCATTTCCGTTTAAACAAAGTAATTTGCATACTTAACCAAAAATTAACAAAACTGTTTTGAAATTTGTGTAAATATAAATATGACTGTTCCAGATTTAGTAACATGAAACTCCGATATCGATAATATTTGATACTAGACAAAATCATTGAATATTAAGGGTTCTGGTTAAAAATCTTCCTTAGTTAACGATTTTATCTCTACTTTGCAGCATATGAAAATATAAAATTTACTTGTAATATTCTCGGTTTATATCATAATATGAAAAGAATACCTTTACTTTCACTGACCTTTTCTGTTTTTCCATCAACATACCACACTATATTAGCGGGGGGCATAGCGGGCGAAGCAGAACAATTAAGTAGTACATCTTCCCCAAACTGCACACTTCCTAATGCTCCAGTTATAACCGGATCCTCCTTTAAGGTTACTGTTTAAGTAATTGCAATAACAAAAAACGTTAATGTTTGTATAGATATATAGATGTTTCTATATCTATTTATGTTTATGTCTCATTATAAAATCAAAAGAATCCGTTATCAAATAATATTTACTTAAATTCAGCCTTACGTTTTTTAATGCAGGATTCTGTATTTAAGTTTTGGCTTGCATGGTACATATATTTCATGTTCACTTACCGGCCACGGTTAAATATTTCGTTTGATTGACCACGGCAAACCGTGGTCCCTCAGTAGATACTTCACACGTAAAAGATATCCGAGTGTTGTATCTTTTTGGTAGAATGACACTGATTGAACAGCTGTGCGAGTTGCAAGCGCCTCTGGACACACCTCCAGCCGACGTATTAAATGTCCTGGTTGGAGGCTATTAAAAAAATTATATAATTAACCCAAAAAATCGGCAGGGATAAATTCAATAACAAGCACTCAAGCTTAAATCGCAATTTTAGTCAGTATATAAATGTCTAGAACTGTCTGCACCACCTAAATACAATAACAATACAAAACATATAAAACAAACGAGGCAAAGTGAAAGAAAACAATAAAGGAAGAACTGAAGAAAAACAAGTACCTATGTTTTTCAACTTTATTAGCTTGGTTGCAACCAAGCTATTTTAAAGGTTTTGACCTTAAATAAAACCCTTTTAACTAGATTTGTTTGGTGATTCACAATTCGAATAGAAAACTCAATAATTGGGTTCATAAATCTTGTAAAATAATGATAGTAAAAGAAGAAATTGATACGGAAAAAAACATTAACAGATATATAATTAAATACAATACTATAAGTCGCTCTTGATTTCAAGCTATCTATCATTTTTGCAAGCCATGAGTCCGATGAATGTTTAAAAGTCGATAAGACTTTGAGATGCAGTAACAGCATATCTTGAGATAAAGAATGTCACTCACTTGCTGCTCCGGCGTGTAGCGAAAAATCTCATTGTTGTCTCGATACCATTTAACGGAGTGCAACGGCGGATCCCCTTTCTCATTAACATAGTGACATACGAGGTCAGCGCTCCACCGGGGATCTCCATATTGAGGTACTTCAAGAAACGTAATGTTGTGTGCCGTAGCTATAACTGTAAAGAAAAGTTGTTCGCTTTGATAACAAGATTTTCACGACTCGAGTAACTTGGCCATAAAAATGTGGGATATCTTCGGTATGCCGGCGGAATACATTACGAGTATATCAGGCGTTGCTCTAAGGCATGTCTGGGTCTTACTGGCTGTTTAAAACAAGTTATATAAAAAATTAAAACGTAAACTGCTATTTCAATATTTGGGAATAAATCATTATTTTTTTGTGTCTTCAGGTTGATTCGAGAATGGTTTAGATTCTACAGTTAGATTCTACGACGTATTTACAGGACAGCTTGTGTCCGGTCCGCTAGTATTAAATACACAGATTGACGTTACAACCGTGACAATAAATGAACAGAGGTCTAACACTACTTGCCAATAATCATAAAAAATATAAACGTTAAAATAAATCCATAATTAGAAAAATATATTTTTCAAACAAACTAATTAAATAAAAAAGAAACAAAATTTGTAACATTCTATACAACTACAACTGACTGATTCATACATTCAGAGCCTTTCTTCATTCGTTTCCACAGCGTCGCATTGCAAATCTCTCCTTCTAACAATATATTTTATCTGTTTTAAATTCATTGAACCCATTCATATGCTTTGTGACCTTTACGTTACAGTTTTATACGTAAGTGTGTTCAAAAATTGTTTTTTTTTGGAAAATTAAATAACTCTGTAAATAATGATGTTTAAATAATGTAAATATTTAATACAATTTTAAAATGTTATCCTTTCTATTTGTGTTCATTTATTGTCACGGTTGTAACGACACGCTGTATCGCTGTATATGATGGCCTGCTATAAACGCTCGACAGGACAATGTAGCCCTTTTGAAATTGAATGATAGAAGTCGGTAATTTCACTATATTATATGTATTCTTTTTTACTTGGTTCATCTTAATAAGGAGAGAAATTGTTAAGTGCTGTGTCACTTTAAAAATTTAAATTTTAAATAGCAATAGCGACATCTCGCGTTCGACCTCTTATTGTAAAACGATATTTGAAATTGTTTGTTTGCTGTAAAGGATATCACAATAGATGCGCCAAGCATTGTTTAAAATGACCAACAACCAATTAAAAAAAAATGTAGATACTATATAAGCTGAATCACGCGTGTGGCACTAACAAGATTGGTGGCTAAGTATATCTCTATATTACTATACTGAGATATAATACTAAATATATAATACTAAGGGGCGCGACAAGCGGACCATGATATCGACTGACATCAACTGTATTAATAGTTCGCTGGTAGCGGTGAGAATTGCCGCAAGACTCGGGTGTACCTTGTGTATGCCATGAGTAGTTTCGCAGTACTCGTAGGCGAGAACGAACTATAGTACATTGACACTATTTGTGGTCGTAGTGTTGGAAGGGTGAGGCCTCTGTTTGGTCAAGAATACTTGCGTCCTCTTCCTCAATCGGGTCGACGAGGCAGTCACGTTAGGATTGGTTAATAATAAATTGCGATAACCACCAGAGAATCGAGATGATTTTCAGTTTTATTAATGAAATAGTTTTTAAACTAGAAGTTTAGCGTAAGAAATGTTTAGTTTAATAACACACATATTTACGCAAACACCAAAATAAACTAGGCATTTATTTTGGAGAAATCACTTTACATCGTAAAAACTATGTTGCTTACTTACTACAAATAAATAAAGACGTTTTGAGGAAATCGTGAACGTGATATTTACCGCTGTCCGTTTTTGAAAAGATTCTTGACATAATTATGCAGTCGGGTATTTCAAATGAGTTCTTTCCAAAACCTTTTGTTGAACATTTCACTGCTTTAATTAAAACCACCCTGTATTACTTTTAATTTTAACTTTCGCTGAAAGGTATTGTGAAGACAATAAAGTCTTCCAAGTAAGTTGAAATAAAATAAAATCATATAAAATAAAGTAAACAATACGCATGAAGAGTGAGATATAAGAATATACGAAATGTTATAATGCTTTCACAGACTGAATTTCTCGGATACTCTTTTTTATTTTAGATCTTTCTGGTCAGAAGTATCCTATCTGTTAATCCGGCGCTGGTCTTTTTCCGCGTAATCATTTTGGGGTTTAATGACATGTTCACCTGAAGGTCATCGCAGCGAAATTGTATCCTAGATGAGATGGTTGCAAGCAACTGAATTTTTAACATTTATTGTTACTAGAATACAAATGCCATATGTATGAAAATAAACATTCCTGTATAATATAGTTCTAACAGCCAATAGTTACATTAAACCATCTTATTTAATAATTGGCACGCAAAAATTCAAAATCATGTGTTATTGTCATACATCACTAATATAAAATCAACCTCTACAAAATTAATATTTATACCTCCTTGTTAACTTTGCAACAGCAAAGAAATGGATCTTTCAGAGTTCGGGTATTAGTAACTACGTAGGTACATATATGCGGACATAATTAATAAGCATAAGTCAATAAATTATCTTGAGCGCATGCCTCACATAAAAATGTTAAGTTTTTGGAAGGTAAATGCTATTTTTTCGCAATGTACATAAATAGGTCTAATACACCTACCTTAATTTATTTTAAACGTTAAAAATCTTATTTTAGGATGCTTCATCACATATATACATTCGTTTATAATCAACTACTGTAAGGGTAAGTTAGGAATATATTTTAAAAGAAATAAAAAAGTATATTTAAAAAAATTTTTTTGCCTTTATTTTGCTTTTAGATTGCTGAGCATTTGTACTTTAAATCGAAAGGAGTGGGGTTCTAAATGGAACTAAAAGAGCTCACTCAGAAGTGTGTAGCATTAGATCGAAAGGAGTGGGGTTCTAAATGGAATTAAAAAAGCTCACTAAGAAGTGTGTAGCATTAGATCGAAAGGAGTGGGGTTCTAAATGGAACTAAAAGAGCTCACTAAGACATGTGTAGCATTAAATCGAAAGGAGTGGGCTTCTAAATGGAACTAAAAAAGCTCACTAAGAAGTGTGTAGCATTAGATCGAAAGGAGTGGGGTTCCAAATGGAATTAAAAAAGCTCACTAAGAAGTGTGTAGCATTAGATCGAAAGGAGTGGGGTTCTAAATGGAACTAAAAAAGCTCACTAAGAAGTGTGTAGAATTAGATCGAAAGGAGTGGGGTTCTAAATGGAATTAAAAAAGCTCACTAAGAAGTGTGTAGCATTAGATCGAAAGGAGTGGGGTTCTAAATGGAATTAAAAAGCTCACTAAGAAGTGTGTAGCATTAAATCGAAAGTAGGGGGGTTCTAAATGGAACTAAAAAAGCTCACTATGACGTGTGTAGCATTAAACCGAAAGGAGTGGCGTTTTAAAAGGAAATAAAAAAGCTCACTATGACGTGTGTAGCATTAAATCGAAAGGAGTGGCGTTTTAAATGGAACTAAAAAAGCTCACTAAGACGTGTGTAGCATTAAATCGAAAGGAGTGGGGTTCTAAATGGAACTAAAAAAAGCTCACTAAGACGTGTGTAGCATTAATTATCGGTCTATAAATTGATCGGTCTATACCCTTACAATGACATATACTGTGCAAACCTCATACAACTTTTATCAATCGTATAAATAGTATGCCAACTTTTAATAATGTTTTCAAAACAAAACTTGAACCTTATAATTTTCTTAGCTTCATTTATATCTCACAGTTGCCGGCTTATAATATAATTTCGCCCGCAAACAGACGCCTTTGTGCTACAATGGGACAGTAATAGCCCATTATTTAACTTTATAGTTCGTAATAAGCCCCGACGAAGCCGCTCGTGAGATCTAGCAAGTGCTAAAGCGAAGCCTATTTCAACATCAAGGTTTTTGGTGAAAAAGTGCAGAAAGTTTTATTTAAAACTATAGACGTTTACTGTGAATGGTGTTACGAATTAAAGAAGAGGCAATATTGAGATAAGATTTTGTTTAACTATTGTATTAGTAGGCAATTTTTTCTGGTTTTATGAAAAAAAAATCAAACACTATGCCATGGCACCGCATGCCTCGGTAATTCGAAGCCCATCAAAAATTGTTTAACTCCAAAAAATAACAAAAATTTTTTTTGTTGAAAAATGACTTTGTTTACAACTGTTAACGGGTCTTTAAAAATTTCGAGCTTCTGAAGAGGGCTATTCTTGATTAATTCATTATATTATTTAAAATAAACTGATATAAACTTACTTCATCGTTTTTATATAAGTTTTATGAGTGTTGTTGCAACTATTTAAATATGAGACATACTAGTGTATTACCATGATGACATGTTTTGACTAACTTGGAAACTTATCATTAAATTGTTAGCGAACCTAAGCCTCAAAAACGTTAATTTCACATAGATAACTTTAATTATTTATGCCCAAAAGTTCTATCTGAAACGTGTGCATATTCTTTATTAATAATACAATTGTTACCGTTTATCCGTTTTACTTCAATATGCACTTTATTTCATTAAAAACTAGCACAAAAATATTTTACGAGGATCCTTAGTGAATGTGGGAATTGCTCTTACTTATAAATGACCTTGCTATGGTTTATTATGATTATTCAGATTTACTCTGTTGCAGGCTCTATCTCTGAGTTTGGATGTAATTCATTTACTTCCATTTGACACAGAGATCAAGTCTTAATTCTTTTAAGGGAATTGTTATTTTAAGTCGATCATAAAAAAACGTATATTTTATAAATACTATTATAAGATTTATTATATTATTTCGCTATAAGCAATCACATAGTGTTTCATTTAAATGTGGAATTATTTAATTCTATTTAGTATATTAATATAATAAATAGTTATGTATAAATTCGTACCACATAAATTCAAAGAACACATATTGCATTAAAAAACAAATAGACTACATCAACATATTGTGCAATCGACCATCAATGTAAAATTTTTCTTATAACGGCACAATTAACAACTAAGGCTCCTCGACGTTTTATTAAGCAATCTCGGACACTTTCTAAATCTGTAAGACAACAACGCTAATTCGAAATATGAAGGCTGCATCGCCACTTCCCATCGTGGGATGGCCATCAAGAGCCGGCCAGTTTCGAATAAAAAAATACTACTGCAATTGTCTTTTAATCAGTATTGGAGCAATATATAACATAATTAGATTCAATGAAAAATGGCCAAAATAGATTTTTCAAGTTAATAATGCTTTTTTTTACGACATGAGATTTCTTACGTAATACAAAGTGATAATACGCGAATAAACAGTTAGCACAAGATAACCCCAGGCTGCTAGATGCAGACATGGATCGTGACGCTTTACGATTATTCCCTAAAAGTATTGATCCAACTAATACTACTAATAATCTTTTGACCAAATCGTTTGTCTATTTTTTTAATGGGCAAATTAATAAAATGGATATAAAAATATCACTTATTGTAAAAAAAACATTCCACAAAAATAACAACAGAACAAAATGTCTTTGAAATTTTACTACAGAAAATCTTTTCTTAAGAAAGGGGAAGTTTAATTTTCGGCTACGAACTGTACCATGACCCAACAATGAAAAATTAAAATGTCGGGAGTCGTATAAAAATATTATTGTGCGAGCGTTAATTTTAAAATATTTTTTCAATTATTACCCGTTTTAAAATGGCTGACGTATTAAGTTCGGAAAATATAATATAATGATACAAAAACCACATGTTTTAATAGTGTTAATCCATGCTAATGTTATAAATGCGAAAGTAACTCTATCTGTCTGTCTCGCTTTCACTCCAAAACTACTAAGCCAATTTAAATGAAATTTTGTACACAGATAGTCTAGAGCCCGAGAAAGGACATAGGCAATATTTTTTAATTGGAAAAAAGTGTTGTAACGGGTTGAAAGATATTTATTGAAGGGCTTCAAGGCGAGCGAAGCCGCGGGCGAAAAGCTACTGCTAAGTAACGTTAATAATATTTAATAAACACTTAGAAAATATTTCAATTTTCAAAAAAAAAAGCTGTTGCACGATCGTCACTAAAACATATTTGTATTGCCATCAATTGGCTTATGGAGTGCTCAGTGCATTTTGTACGAAACGTTCATTTAAATTTCTTTTTCAAGTTTGACCTTTCACGATTACGCGGTAGTGAAACAATGAAACTATACAATATAAAGTAAACATGACACTATCGCGCCGAAACCGAGACATCCTCATTACGGCAATTAGTGTAATTTCTCATCTTTCAGTCCGATTCCATGTATGGCTAGTGTACTTCAAATGCAACTCTATAGAATGCTCTTTCTTTCCGTTTCATACGTATTAATCTGACACAAACACTTATACAGCGTGCCTTTACGATCGCGACAATAAATGAACACGCATATAGAGGATATATTTTTAAAATTGTGTTAAACACTTACATTCTTTAACATCAATATTGACTTTTTTAGAACACTCTTACGTATAAAACTGTAACGTAAAGCTCATTTGTAAAGGTCAAAAAGCATATGAATGGGTTGAATGTATTTGAAAGAGACAAAAAATACTGTTAGAAGGAGAGGCTTGTAATGCGACGTTGTGGCAACGAATGAAAAAGTGTTGTAGTTGTATAGGATGTTACAAAGTTTGTTACTTTTTTACTTAATTAGTGTGTTTGAAAAAATTTTTTTTTTATTATGGATTTTTTTAACGTTAATATTTTTTTATGATTATTGGCAAGTAGCGTTAGTTGTGTGTTCATTTATTGTCGCGATTGTAAAGACACGCTGTATATGTCATATTATAATGTAAAGTGGAACAAATTTTAAACGCCGCGCAGTATGGACTTGCGTCATTTATATTATTAAACATCATTGGTGCACGTCAGTTATTGACTAATCCAAAGAGATAGCAGTCTAAAGATTTGCAATCTTGTTACACAAATTGGGGTAAATTGAGTGTCTCAATTTTGGTGCGCTAGTGTAATAACTATGGTTGGACCATGCAACAGTGTTCACTGTTGCACAAAAGGGCAGGTCCGTCCAGGTAAGTACCACAACCTCACAGAAGACCGGCGTAAAGTAGAAGTGTTAAGCTTCTGTGATTCGTCTGGTGAGTGAGGTAGCCGGGGACCACTTTATTTAAAGGTGGCGACGCATTTGCAACCCTATGGGTGTTGCAAAAGTTCATGGGCGGCAGGTATCACCTAACATCAGGTGAACCAGCAGCTCGTTTGCCACATTCTCACATAAAGAAAATCTTTTTATATAATAAATATTATTGGTCTAATCTATGAAGCTATCGTAATTCTTACAACTGTCAAACATTTTCAATTGTAATCATAACATTTTAAAATATTCTAATTAATAACTTATTGGAAATATTATATAATAACTTATTGGAAATAAATTAAAATGTAACTTTAATAAAATAGGTAATAAAAGGTAATTTAAAGGACATAACAGTGCAGTATTGCGATACCGTATAACACAATATTTTTTAAAAATATTTCCCTTCAAACCAAGAGGCAACGTTATTTTTTAAATATGAGAAGAAATGCAGTACCAGGAATAAAATTGTTTAAACATTGTTCCAGATATCAATTATGTCGTTTGAATGAATATGTGTTTAATATATATTGTAACGTAAGTCATAGTAATGACACAGTACAATGAAATATTAAGGTAAGTATATCTCTATATTCAAGTTTAAAGTGAATGATTACACTCTTCCTGACGTACAAATTCCTATACACTGCTTGCTGCCACATAATCCCAGGTCTGACATGCAGAAAATTAGAACAGACATGTTCTCAAACATTATAATTTTATTTTAAATAACATTTGTTTACATGCCATTCCAAGCAGCGAACTAATTTACTAATAACAATATTTAGAATGGATGTAGTCATAATTAAAATAATAATGGAGGTAATATTTTAGAATAGCGACAGCTTACAAACATTTTGTAAACGTCAGGTATTCTTCAATAACATTACAATTGAAAAGAAAACATCATTGAAAACTCTCTTCTTGAAAAAAAAAATATTGTTACGGTGCAACATCATACAGTTTCTATAATATGATATTAATTACTAATTAAAAATTCTCTAAAAAATTACAATCTGTTTTAACAAAGCTTTACACATTATCGGCAATGTTAAAACAATACATCAAAAACTAGGATGTTAACAAAAAAAAAGTTATTAAAGTTTTTACTCTTAGCGATTTATCAATTTAAAGTTTTAATTAAAACTATGGAATTTGAAAGACATACTTTGTTAGATCTAAAATTAAACTTTGTTGTCGAAAATTAAGATAAATTAGCATCTGTAATAATAAACATTGAATTTATTGGCTTGATGCTCTCATAGTGATATATCGGTTCGCCGTTGATTAAGCATAATTCTCAGGCACAAATTAACGTGTTATATTCTAGAGTTTAAAAATTTGTAATTATATTAGGCAAACGTAAATCGGCTTTTATTGAGCATTTACCACCTTCAATTGCAGAGCCAATTTCTTCCGATGGTATAGCAAATTCATTAGATTCTGTGAACCCGAGACCATATACCTTTTATAGTAGAGCTTTAGATAATATAATCCTGTAAGTATAAATTAATACTCCTAATATACTGTAATAATACTTATAGTCTCTTAATGAGCCTATAAGGTATATTATATTGTATAGTATATAATATTATAAACAATAATTGTATATAATTGTATACATAATAATAATTGTATACATATATCAATCTAAAGTGAATATCAAATGTAAGTCTCAAGTTTAATAGATAGAAATATCAAAATTAACATTCGTATCAAGGAATTTTGCAGCAAAAAACATGTAATACTTTAAACATTATATGAAATTAAGGGGATAGTTTTGTACAACCATGTCTTAATAAAGTGTCATTATTTTTAAGTTTACTCATTAAATTATTTAAAACACTCGCATATTTATTTTGAATTTTAAATTAAACTAAACTACTACAAAAACGTTTCACTAAATATACAGTAATAATTTTATTATTTAAAAGTTTTACTGCTCAGTTCCGAGTATCCTCGAGTACAATAATATTACAAAGTTATCTACTAGAACCTTTCACTGTAAAAGAAAATAGAATTGCTTACGTCTGTAAACTATTCACACTTATTTTTGGGGAGACCCATTATGAATTGAGAATTTCAATAATAAAAACAAGTTAGATATTATAATGGAAGTATTTCCGTGTTTAATTCAGAATATAACAATTAAATCATTTTTTGTAATTATAATTATATTGGATTAAAAAAACAAAAAAAAACATCATTCTCACCTATAAAAAGCCCAAAAACTAGAAGAACGGACATATTTATAATCAACTAAATATTCATGGCACCGCAAATACGATATAATCAATTTGTTTCTCACATCATTTATTCTAACATAATATTGTCTGTTATTATTTGACGCACACGATTATTCGACGCTAACACTTCCACGACATTAGCCTTTTTTAATATTCCGTACCGTTACTCTCGAACAAAAACGACTTCGAAAACTTGTAAAAATATTGCGATAAGCCTGCGGTTGATAAGCTTACACTGCGGTCTCCACAATGTACGTTCCTCGCAACAGCCACGAACCAACTGCGGGACAGCTTTCAAAGGCAATCCCCCCCCCCCCCCCCCCCTCCCTGCCCGCTCCTGAAACACCCCTAGCTTCCCCTCTCATGCGTCCTTATCGCGATCCCGTAATTAGATAAATGTCATTGCTGTTGTCTGTGAATTTTTTTCCCTTCCCCTTCGAATTTCACCGACCGATGTAATAGACTCGAGTTGTCGGAGACACTCATTTGCGAAATGATATTTGTGTTTGTGCGACTCATTTCTCGTATGTGCGAGAGGTAAAAAGGCGAAAATATGTTAAACTTCATTGATGGCACTCTGCAGGATTCTTTTTCCAACTGTTCTCAAATTTTCCCTTGAGTTATCATTTATTATAAAGTGTTTCTCTTAAATCAGTTCAAGTCTAGAAAATCAGTTGTCAAAAACAGTCGTAAAAAAATCCTACAATAACAAAAGCCTCTTAAAAAAGGTGATTGTAAAAAAACTATATACGTCACGCTATATGTCGCCACAGATGTTATTATGAAAAATAATTTGCCCAGAGAGCCACCAGTCATCGCAGCTAATGCAATTGCTTCTAATTCTTCGTCTCTTTTCTTTAATTCCCACGATGACCTCTATTACATATATCTACCATATATACTACATATGGTACATATTATTTTTGCACCAAAGATAATATGTAGTATCTGATAGCTACTGAAATTAAAACCAAATGGTAACGGTTAAATGGACCTCATAAATAATCTAAGGACCACGCGTTGAGACACAACTAAATGTACGCGTCTGATGTAATTCCTAGTTCCGCTCAAGGGTCGCCGTATTTCAAAATTCGAACATTCTGGTCGCTATCTACGACCATTAATTATTATACATAAATCCATAATTAAACTACCATGGACATTTTGTAAGATTTCGTAGTAACTGATTACGCGTTAAACCGCATTGATTTCATGTGTTTGCTTGCGTTTAGATTAATTGAGTGTGTAGTGAAGAGTATAATTTTATTGAATGGTCTACAACAAAATAATGATGGCTTTTAAATGAAATCACGAGGAGCATTTCCATTGAGTATAATCTCCATACAAGGTACTCATAATGATACAAATTTTATTCGATTCATTATATATAAAAAATATTAGCGTTTGCAAGGCGCAACTTAAATTCCAACAATTATAAATATCCCAAAGGGTATTGAATATGAGCCACGATATTCTATCACCTCATTTATGACAAAGGCAAAGTCAATTTTGATAATTCAATTATGATTAAATTTATACCGGAGTAGTGTTTTAATGTTTACTTGTAATTTTATAATAATACTTTATTTATATTGAACAACCTCTTGCATTTCGTGTACACAAAAGGAGTGGACGGACAAACTTCATTTTACGAATCTTATTTAAAAAAATACAAGCCATGGTGACTCTTGGATGGCCGAAAGGCGCTCCAACCTCCTAGCGACAATACTACTGTAATACAAATGATTGTTGCAATACACTTATTAAGAAGAAATTAAAAAGAAAAAACAAAAAGACACGTGACAACGCTATCGACAAAAATCGGCTAGTGCTTGTCTACTATATCACCTGATGTTAAGTAAAGATGTCAACTCTTAAACAACTAAAGCACTAACTCAGAAAGAGCCTATTCACTTTTACTAAAAACACGGAGATAATTTATTTTTATTTACATATTTATTTTTATAAAAAAAACAGTCTATAAAAACATATTAAACTGATACAAACATAAACTCAAAAGAGTTTTACCGTGTATCAGTATCATCAATTTGAATAATAATTGTTAATACAGTAGGTCGATACTAATATGAGTGAACGAACATCGGTGAACGCGCTGGGAGTCTTTGTCAGCATAAAAACAAAGTAGCGTGAATTTAATGTAACGTATTTATATTTACATATATTTTAGCATTTTTAACTTTAATATTTTTTTTTTATTATAAGTCAGGGATAGACAGTCTGGATATTTATATTGAGATAGGTTTGCGCCGGAAAGGATCATTAGAACATTTGGATTGGGAGGATTGCGCTAACCCTGAAAAATATAGAGATTAAGGGATCAGTTTGCAGGTCCAGCGTGGTTGCTATTCTTTGGTGTAGACTGTTAGCGACAGACTTGTTAGCACCAGAGGCAAATCAGGTTCACCAGCTTTTATATATCTGAAATACCGTCCACTGGCTTTTTACACGTCCAGATCCTCACAGTTTTAAAATTGTTTTTTGTAATGTGTACCTTGGATATAAAGAAACCAGCATCTCTGTCTGGAATAAGTGCAAACACTGAACAAATGTCACTCTCTGAGGAAAAGGCCTAGAGTCGTTGACTATACCCTGATGACCACCTATACATGAATATAAAACCTATACATTGTATGTGTTTAAACGCAATTTATTCCATAAACGTGCAAGTAAAGCAAAAAGAACACAAATTATATTCTGATTTATAGGCATTCTAGATTCTATTATCAAATGAAAAATAGTTCCCTCTGTTCTATGGGATTATCATAAAAAGACCGTTACAAAGTACATAAAACTGTGCTTCACTTTATTGACATTGTCACTAGACACTTTGGTAAGCAGCATTTTCTTAACGGTTCTAAAAATATGTTTGATGCCATAATAAACAACAGCGTCCTTTGAAGTAATGCAACACTATTTTAATTCTTGGAAGAACAACTGAATTAAAGAAGAAGAATACATACATACATACATACATGTAAGAATACATGAATTGTTATATATATATATATACTTATAATAAGACTTTGTCATTCTTATTAATCTAACAACTATTTTCATAATTGTAATTTTTACGTGATATACATGTATACATATACATTTTATATTGCTTAAGGAATTCCTCAACAAGCGACAGTAGAAATAGCTTTATGGCTTTTTCGAGTAGCTTGGCGCAGATAAGATCCTCGCGAGAGCAATTCGAACCACTAGCTTTTAACTTACTTTCTAAATGCACTCCCGTTTTAAGTACGAAAGTGGCGCTGTTGTTATATTATATTGTATTATTAAAATGAAAGTTAGATTTTTACAAGTATATAGAATGGTGCCGATCTATGATGATGTATACTATCACCGTAAAGAGCATGTTATTGAAATTCAACTCTTTTTAAGCGTTTTCAAATTCTACTCCAAGATCTCGCTCGATGCTGTAGTAAGATTTAAATTCAAACAACAATACTTTAGAATCAAAAGAAAGAACATTAAATTAATAAACACTAAGAGATTTTTCTAGCTAAGGTAAGACAATTTTATATTATTTTATGCATGATCAATTGTGACTCAAATTTACGTTTTGAAACTTGATAGTGTATCATCAAATGACAAGCTAAAACAACGAACAGCTTAAAGAAACTATTTCAATTTGAAGTTCAAAAGGAATTTAAAGAACGCGTTACGAAACACGAACCGCAGTCGTGAAATAACCATCCATTAGAAATCTAGCAGTGATCAATTGAAGAGATGTTAAATTCGGGACGATTCAAAGAAAGCTCTAGTAAGGGGCTCTAGCAAAGCATCGTGACCAAAAGGTACCAGTAACTGCTGTCACCTGAACATTTTGTAACGCGTGCAATCAATCTAGTTGGCGTTGAAGTGACTTCCCGATCGCACGTATTACAATTTAGTTTCTATTTTATAATTTTTGCAAACAAAAATTAAATTCGCCATACTTTTCTTACATCTTTATAGGTATATATAATTCTTCTGTACGTGTGTATGTCACTGAACTCCTCATAAACGGCTGGACCGATTTTAATAAAATTTTGTGTCTCTTCAGGTCGAATTGAGATTGGTTTAGATTCACAATTCGGACCACATTTTTTTATTTATAACTTGTTTCGAATTTCAGTCGTGTTCACCTAGCATATTATGTAACACAACATTTTTCATAAAATGCATAAAAGCTTTTATGTGAATTGAGAGTCTGAATCATGAAATGGGTTTAAT
Organism: Iphiclides podalirius; assembly: GCA_933534255.1. NCBI lineage: Eukaryota > Metazoa > Arthropoda > Insecta > Lepidoptera > Papilionidae > Iphiclides > Iphiclides podalirius. Next base: position 3,950,374 of record OW152822.1, on the reverse strand, counting down.
AAAATTTATTTTAAGAAACTACGATAAAAACAAACTTCCGGATTCCGTACACACAGAAAATTTGTCCTTGTTTCAAGTTGAATAATCGCGCAGCCTTAATACTCATTTCACTAACGTCACGCCATCTATCTGGGCGCCTTATTTCACCACAATCCTCGGTCCGTCCGTATGTCCTTCGCAGAAGAGGAATTTTATTAATTTGACTGATTTATGTTTAGCCCTACTTGCCTCATCAATTTCGCTGGACTTCAGTTATGTACGTCAAAGTCTATGTCTAAATATCTTTATTATATAAGGTCGGTTTCAAGCTCTTATTAATGTAACCAGTACTTTACAAGACAAAACCTGAAAATGACGAGTGATATATTTTAAATAGCGAATTATAAAACCAGCGATGGTCAGACTTATGGCACATTGATGTAATGTTATATTAATATACCAACATCATATCTATAGACGGAATACTCGGGATCACCTACATGGGGAGTCAAACAACTTTCTACAACGCTTACAAAGTAAATTTTTGTATTTTTCATGGGTACATACATATTCTTCAAGAGCAAGTTCTTTTGTGCAGTTATTCATTAATATATATAACGGAGCAAATTTTTTAACAATGATTTATTCCAAAAATATTCAACAATCATACTTATGAAGGCGTTAGCACGTTCATTCCAAAATTGTACTTCACAAATACAAATAATTGCAAAAAAGCTTAGCAAGACTTCATTTTCGGTATATTCTTACACAGAAATATATGGAAAATACTCAGTCATAATTATTTGACGCCTTAATTAGAACATGAAATTGCAAATATATGCTAATGCAGGTGCACGAAACTAGCCCACTGAATCGTAAAGCTATTTCCATAACAGGAGAATGATGATATTAGTGCGGCATTTGTCACTCGGCCTTACGTTAAATTTATTACAGCTGTGTTAAAAATGGTTTTATTTCTTTTTAATTAATTAATGACTCAATCAGAGAATAAATCTATTAACAATCTCGCAAAGAAAAAAACCGATAGATTGTAAATTTGGATAGAATTTTCCTTTTTATCAATATACTTTTATCTCTAATATATAACAAATTATCCTAACAGTTTGAACAGCCTCGGGTTTATAAACTATATAGATCTCACAGGTGAGATAAGCTGCTACCAGACGCTGATAATGTGAGAGTTAGTCATTACTGACGAAGGAATTCAAAGAATAGATATCTGATTGTCATGCGCTATGAAGATTCCAACCTGTATCTTCAGTCGTAATTGTATGGGGCCGGCCCTAGACGACCATTACTTTGTTACATTCTTCTTTATTATGGTTCATTGTATTTTCCTGTATTCTATCGCTATGGACTCGAAAAAGTTAGAAGGGATGAATAACATATTGTTGCGGATCTTTACTACTCGTAATTATCCAAACAGCATTACAAAATTTTATTAGAGTGAAGTTTTTAATGAGCTTTGTTAATTTAACATTATAGTTTTCAACCATTTTAATTTTATTTGTGTTCACAATAGTTTCTGCTTTGTAAGTGTTTATGTGTGCCAAGTATTACGACAAATCGTGCGTTTCAAAAGTTTGAATCGTCATTTTAATTTTGTTATATGACGACGATTTAAAAATGTTTTGGCACATATTTGTCATTTAGAACGATAACGACAATTGTGGAACAGAGTTCATTTGGTAAATTTGAATAAGAATATATACATTTTCATGATTTTATTGCGTGACTAAAAATACCGTGATTAATTTAATTTTATTGATTTTATATTACATTATTTATATTACAGTATTAATATAGTATTATTAAGTTTTTACATATTTTTTCAAATTTAATGAAACCAAAATCCATTTTTTTTTTGTGATAAATTCGCAAACGAGCTAGTGCTTCACCTGATGATGAATGATAACCGCCGCCCATGGGCATTTTCCACACCCGTAGATTTGTTTAAGCGTAAGATATATAATGGACGACAGTATATTAAGAGGATAGGTAATGACATTTTAATTTAGTTTTAAAAATGTGAAGAGATTTAGATTGTTTAATATCTAAAGGAAGAGAATTCCAAAGATGTATAGCAGAAACCGTAAAAGAAGGAAGAGGAGTGACTAGAACGGAGAGAAAAAGAGTGTAAGTCATTTAGATATATAATTTGATCTTTTAAATTATGAGGAGAGGTGGGATTGAACAGGATGCAGTAAAGAAGATGAAAAATATGAGAATTCCTGCAAAGACGAATCGGGAGCCACTTGAGCTTATGGCGGAATTCGAAGATGTGGTCATACTTTCCCAACCCAAATATAAACCTTATGCAGTAATTTTGAAGCCGCTCAAGTTTATTAAGTTACTCCTCAGTTAGATCCGGATAACAAGTTAATAAGTTTAGATCAATGCATTGAAATGGTTTAACGGTAACGGATTTTATTGTTCACATATATTTGGGTTTCCGTTTCTTCCGTATAAAGATATATCGATTAAAGTTCAAAACTCTCAATTAATTAGTTTTGATGACTCCGTGGCACAGTTGCCAAAGTATTGGCTTCGGGGTCGTGGGTTCGATTCCCACACGGGAGAACTCTTTGTGATCCACAAATAGTTGTTTCGCATCTAGGTGTTTGTCCGCGTCAAATTTATGTTTGTAAAACGTCCTTACAACACAGGATAATATTATCCTAAAGTAAGAGTATCAAAAAAAATTAAGAAAATTGTGTGCCACTTGGTAGATCTATGAATTTTTCATATAACTGTCGTATTTCTGTTGATCATAATTTCACGTTTTCATTTCCAAATAATATGAGTTGATGTTTTAGTTTAGTACGGAGGAAGTGAATATGAGTTGAAGATTTAGTACAAGGGAAGTAAAATTATCTAATAATGTAGCAAGATCATACAGAGACCGTGATACAAAAGTAATGATTAATAAAGACCTGACATTTGATTTCTTTAAAATTTCTCCTTTATAAACTTAAAAACACGCTTCGTATAACGTGTAAGCATACATAAAATATTTAATAACCAGAATATTGCATGCCATATTGCTTGCAGTATCCGCCACATATCCGTGTCATGATGCTGGCAATGAGACGCGTTATTTGAGCCGCGCGTTCGCTTTACAATGTGGTAACAGGACACGTACGTACGGCAATACAAGGATATATTTAAAAAAAAATATATAATTAAAGCCTTTTTTAAAACCTTAGAACGTGTTTCCAAAAACTTTTTCCTACAGGTTCTGGTATCGTGGAACACCGAAGCGAATATAAACAAAATTAAAATAAAAAATCTTTATCATCCTAATTATCATCAATCAAACAAATTATTAAATTTATTCATTTGTGCTAAGTAATAATTACACTTGCTTTTAACAAAGTAAATCAATTCAATTAATGCTCTTTGAATAAAGACGTCGTATTGCAAGGCAATATTTATTTTAATAAAATCACTATTAGTATTTTGATAAATAATCTTCTTTCTTCGCTGCTATAAAAATGACTTATTTAAAAGTTTACAAATTATCTTCCACTGATGTGTTCTGTAGAAAAAGCAAGGAATGGCTCAATTGCTTGTAAGTCAGTAACTTCAGTGATGAACTGTGATCAGTGTCTATTCCTTCACCGCTGTTCCATCATCAATGGTGTGCTGAAATTGCAAATTACACCAAACATAGTTTTGCCGATAAGGTTACTAGTACCTGGAGGACCGATCTTTGCTCGGTTTTTTTTTGGTAAATCTTGTATTTTAAAAATATAAAATAAAGAAAGCAATGATCTGGTATAGAAAAAAAGTAAAAAAATACTGTGTGAAAAAAATGATCGTGACCGCCGGAGCTATTATAACATTTTTTTTTCGGCGAAATTTACCGTCATACTCAAATGATATTTTTCATTCCCTGAAAACAGTGATAAAAGGACATTTTCCAAAAATTACACCTAGCTAGATCGATTTTTCGCCCCCGAATCTAAGCACATACTAAATTTCATGAAAATCGCTGGAGCCGTTTCCGAGATTCCGATTATATATATATATATATATATATATATATATATATATATATATATATATATAAAAGTAGAGTACCTGGAGGACCACGTACCTTTTTCTGGTAAATCATGTATTTTGTAAATAAAAAAATAAAGAAAGAAATGATCTGGTATAGAAAAAAATAGAAAAAAAAAGTGTGTAAATGATCGTGACACGAACCGCGGCCGTCTGTTTTGGGGCCGCCCGATTACCGATCGAGCTATTATAACATTTTTTTTGCGGCGAAATTTACCGTCATATTCGAATGATATTTTTCATTCCCTGAAAACAGGGATAATAGGACATTTTCTAAAAATGAAACCTAGTTAGATCGATTTTTCGCCCCCGCATCTACGCACATACTAAATTTCATGAAAATCGCTGGGGCCGTTTCCGAGATTCCGATTATATATATATACAAGAATTGCTCTTTTAAAGGATAAGATATAGATGATAGTTTGAAGTTTAACTTGGTTCGAACTTGGACTTAAGTTCGAAAATTTACTGTAATATAAAAAAGAAAAACGTGATAAACGACAAAGAAAGGTAATTTATATGAAGAGCTTTTATAAGACATGACAGTATTATTTGCATTTTATAACAAAATATATGATTTTTGCAATTGTATGTGTTGTTTTTATATGTATACATATGTATGTAGTTAATAAAAAGATATATCTTCTCTAAACGAGCCTTTCCTATCAGACACATTAATCAAGTATTCTCAATTGCCAATTGACTTGACCCCTCTCAGATTTATGTTGAGTCCACATAGGCGGATCTTCACTGCAATAAAATAAACGTTCTTTATCTATCTCGTGTATTTAGCTACTTGGATTATTTCCAGTAAAATCAAGTTCATCGTCGTAATAATAACATATGTAAAACGACATGTCTTAATGATCTGTAATTAATATTAAGTAGAATTGTGTTATCATTTACAGTTTATCTGCGGAACCGTATGCGCGTAGAGTCAAGAGAATTTGGCATTTAATATTTGAGAGTGGCTCTAATAAAGGAAAAAGGCACCACACCTGTAACCCTTCCAACGATGCCACGGACAACGGTAATCACTTTCCACCAACTTTCTTAAATGAAATTGACAGGGCTCCCCAAATTCTTTCACAATTATGATCTCGCAATATCAAACAATATGAATTGAGTTAGAAAAACCATCACAAGTATTGACTTTAATAGCGCTTATAAATATAGAGCTGTTGTCATCAACTCGTATATATTAAAATAAGCGCTTTAATAATGAAGTAATGTATCAGAACAGTTTTAAATCAAGACTGATAAATTGTAAAAGTCAAAATAACATTTTTGATATTTATTCATAATTATTAAAGATGCTTACAAGAATCGCTTTTATTTCAAAGATCTAGAGCAACTTGAATTCTGATGCATGCAATATTAAATTGCTAATTGTAATGTTAAGTTCGCAATTGTAATGTTCAAAAACTTACATATTATCCAATTACAAACAGAAACAGTATTTCGACGATATTTGAAGCTTGTCAACCCGGTTATGCGAAAGATAGGCGGATCTTAGCAGAACTTATGAATAGGTTGTAAGTACTTTATATAAATCAGATTCAAATCGCGATAACAACTGATAACTCTCCAAGCCGATCAGTAATTTTAGCTTGGTTATTACACCAACGACCTAAAATTCCGTATTTTTGGTCGTTGATTATGATGCTGTCAATGGATCCCCGCCATTAAAAGATTCTTCTTTTTATTTTCAACTTGAAACACAGTTCTTTCATGACTTCATGGAAATGGCAGTGTACGATTTACAACTACTTTTAAATTTCACTTAAAATATGAAATTTGTTGAGTAAAAAGTAATACCAATCATGTTGGATTTCAGATAAATAGACAAATGTTCTCCTTTCTAATACAATCCACTAATGAATTTCAGTTGTTAAGGAAGCGTGACACAGTTAAACGAATTAAAACTTGTAGAAGAAAGGTGTGGCAATCAGCCCTTTAGCTGAGTGGCTAAAGCGTCAGGCCTCGAATGACGAAGACGTGGGTTCGATTCCCACAGCGGCGACAATCTTTTCGTCCTTTTTCTACAAGTTTTAATGTTTAATCTTAAGTGCAGAGATTAGCACTATAAAAAAACTTTAAATTTTCTAAAAAGCAATGGCCACATCTGTCGTTCGAAGTTATCGTTTGTAAAACGATATTCGAAATTGTTTGTATGCTGGAAAAGATATTACAATAGATGCGCCAAGCATTGCTTCAAATGCCAAATAACAATGTAGATAAAAGACGTTAAGATTTTCGTCGGTGTGGCAATTAGCCGTTTAGCTTAGTGGCTAAAGCGTCAGGCTACGAATGCCGAAGACGTGGGTTCGGTTCACAGCGACGACAATCTTTTCGTACTTTTTCTACAAGTTTTAATGTTTAAACATGAAAATGATTTTGTAAGCAGTGTTGATTTATAAGACCGGCCGCCTGCCTGATGTCAACCCTCCTTGGCAATCATCTATATAAATACATCATATAATTATCAACTATTTTTATTTTACTACGGAAAACGATGATTATGAACATATTATAAGCAATTTATGGAAAGAGCTTTGCAGAGAAATTAGGTACGTTTTTTGTGAGAATGTGGAAGCAAGCTGGTGGTACACCTGATGCTAAGTGAAAACCACCGCCCCCCGTAGGGATGCAGATACGTTACCGGCTTTTAATAAAGTGGTTTCCGTTGACATTACCCTCCAGACGAAACGTAAGAATATATAAAACTTCTTAACGCCGGTCTTTTGTGCGGTCGGTACATTGTCGAACGGACCTGCTCATTTGTGCAACGGTGAATACTATTTCGTGGCCTTGCCAATACACGTCATAAGTAAATGCAATAAAAATATTATTCAAAAAAGTAGCTTGCCGCTACCGTTCTATACGAAGTACTTGTCGATGTTGTATTGTGCCAATGACATTGTCTTCACGTTTGACTACTAAAAAAATCCAAAATTGAAAGTATTTATGATAGGGATAACAAAGAAGTTTCTGAAAACGTAACCTCTTCGTTAGGCGCCATGACTATTAGATATACACATCATTCATTATTTCAGTCTGTTCTAGTCCGCTGATGAACATAGGCCTCCCATATAAACTATCACGAAGCTGCCTGAGCCACCTGCATCATTTGACTCCGCGCACCGGTCATCACTCCATCTAGTGGGGGTCGGCCTACACTACGATGGCTGATACGAGGGTGCCATTTGAGAACCTTTTTTCCCCCATCGATTATCGATTCTACACGTTTTATGCCGGCTTAATACTTTGTAAATGCCATGTAATAAATAATTCATTAAGAACGTTCATAGATTTACTAATCTGCGCGCTACTTGTATATGAAAAGGGGTCCTCATCCCACCGAGCGATCGATAATCTCCCTAGCAAAGCACGCATCAATGCCTCTTTACGGAGTTTGTAGAAACAGGCTTTCTTTAAATAATAATCGTTTATGTTTCAACACAAACGAAGTACAAAACAAAATATTATGCTATTATATGTTAAGTTACTAATTTGTTTGTGTATCGCTAGTGCCTGTGGTAGGTATATAAAACCTGTACTACTAGGCTATAATCTCACAGCGCTTATTACATATAATTACAATAGTAAATAGCAGTAACAATGACGTGTTTTGTACAATTTTACATATATAGCAGTTACGACACGGGTAGTTCAATACAGTCGGTGATTAAGTAAAAATAATTTAAAAATGAGAATAAAAAAAGAACAGAAGAAGTGAGTGTGTGTATTGTAACACACGCACATACACATTATTTTTCCAGATACGTAAACGATAGAGTTAATAACTTTCTCAAGTATCATGGAATGGGTAGCTAAGATATAGGCCGGTAGTTCATTTTTGAATAGGTCCGGCTATATACCAGTATTTAAAGTTAAGTTGGAAATATATGTGAGTGGAGGGACAATTAGATATTTGTGCTTCTTAAAGAACTCAGAAGAAATGCTCTCTTGAGCATTTCGAAAAATTTTGTTAACAACAAAAACTTTGAATTTTTAGTGATTTAATTTTAATACTTAGGTATTATAATAGGGGTAGACCTAGCAAAGACAAAGACGCTGCTAGTATGAGAAAACTGAAACCGGCACTGAAAAAGGAAAACATGATAGTTCAAAACGCGAAAACAGCGCATTAATTGTGTAAATACGCTGTTTTCGTTCTCAGCAATACTGAAAACATCTACTTAGCCTTTTAGACGTGATATTATGTTGTGTCATTGTGCTAAACAGTGCATGTTTATGCGATAGCAGGTTGATTTATGGTCATTTTCATCATCAGCTCTTTATGAAATTTAAAAGGGACCATTTCGGAATAAAACCCTTTCGATTAAAAAAAGAATTTTGCAAAGCCATCTTTGTGACGGAGCAATACATAAAACATAAAAACATCCGAATTGATAACCTCCTCCTTTTTGAAGCCAGCTAAAGCGCTTAACACACGGCACGCGCACCGCCGCGGTAGACGGTGAAGCGAAGCTCATGTGGTATTGGGGTATAATAAATCCGTCGATGCCTAACACACGTACACCGACCGACCGAGCGGTCGAGCAGTGTTCTCACCGCCACCGCCTCACACACGGGCCGCTGCATATCCGCGAACATAAATGAACATTAATGCCCCATTTAAAGTTATTCTGCTTCGTAAAAATGGATGAACCCAATATCTTCTTTTTTTTCTTTCTACGCTATATAAGTCAGATTGCTGCCACCACTTCAGCATCCATTCTTGCGAGTGTCTGTGATCACACTAGTCAAAAACGCACGTACAGGCGCGTAAACTGCTTTACCGCGCGGAGCACCGCCACGAAATCCGCCGTACAGCCACCACCGTCCGCGGCGGTGCGTGGTGCTGTATGTTAATCGCCTAAAAATAAATTTTGTTTCATCATAGCTCAATATTCAAATCCAACTTGCAAAGGCTCCGTCCAGACGTTTATTCATTCAAAACCTTCGAACGTAAACGTACATACATAAAAGGATTCGAATGGACGCAATTATTCCACTCTAAATATATATATATATATATATCTATAAAGGCATTACTTCTATAATCTTCTTTTAAACGCGGACTACATGTTTTATTATCGCTTCAGTTAACTCCTCGTTTCCACCATGTTTTATTTGATGAGACGTCCCTTAAAATCAAATTAGAGATGGAAGGCTGAAGCGGTTTAATCTGTTTGAAAATTATCTCACTAGAATAATCAATTACTTTAATCGTTACTTAATGGTATATTCTTCCGTAAATAAATTTGAATCTTAAATTTTTTTGTTGTTTAATCATATATTTTTGATAAATTTTCGAATTGCAATCGATAATTTTGGGATTATTAACATCAGGTAAAACTGGCATTTTTTTTCTATGAATGTAATTGGATATATTAAAGTTTTTGTTTCCTTTACATTGAAATTTTGTACTTTACATTGATTATCGTTCATGAGTTTCAAAGAATATAAAAAAAAATTAATTAGACTTACGGTACTTGTTAACTTGAGATATTGGCCCAGACATAATAAATCATTACGCGGAATCGCATAATTGGAAACTGTCTACGTGTTTATATCGATCTATATAAATCGCTGTTATTAAATTGTGCTGTATTTCAGAATACGTAACAGATAGATCTGGCAACGCAGTGTGTGTTACTCATATTAAGAATTGTTTACGTTGAACAATGCTACGCCAATAAAGTGGTGAAGGGATATAGCAGAATTTACGGTGATTTTATTCATCTCTCGAGTTTTCTTCCTCTGTATGCTTTGGAGCATTTTCAGTACTCCATATTTGATTTGTGTCGTGTTATTTATGTGTGTGTTTTAGAAAATACTGCAGTTAAAATATTTTAATATAACATAATTACTGTTATATAAAAATGTTATAATTAATTATTTAAAATGAAGTATATTTATATAGCAATTTAAATTAAGTATATAGCTTATAGTATATGAAGTTAATATAAGAATAGATACAATTTCACGCAGTGTGTAACAGAGATTTCTGTTTGTTATAAATAACGTGGAAATATTACTAGTGCACCGGGATTTGATACCGTATCGTGATGGCGAATCGAGAGTAGACATCTATCTCGTTCACGCCTTTGCTTTTTTATCCTAAATTCGATCTACTTATTTAAAAATTACAACTGTTTTACCATTGCTTCGATTTTTTAATCCATTCCAACCAGTAACGACGTCTCATTTACTCGTCAGTCTGATAGCTTTTATTTCCGGCCGTCATTTCCAGGTATAGAGGTACACAAAGCCCCGGGCGTCACGAACATTATGCTTTGAGCGTAACAAGCTTCCTGTAAGTGATAGATGCATGGGTATAATTCCCCTTTGATTATTCCACCACATCATTAGTAATTACAAATAGTGCACCTGTACGATTTCCTGTAATCGATGACAACCACTTTGTATTTGAATGCATGAATTTTAGATTTATATTAAAATAAGACATGAATACACGCGTGTAAGCGATCAACAACAGTCGTTTTTCACTGTACATACTTTCGTATATACATTTGGGACTAGAGAGGCTATTACAACATTATCCACATTAATTTATGAGAAACAATAAGTGACATTTATTTATCACTAGCTGCTGCCCGCGACTACGTCTGCGCAGAATAGGCTGAATGCGTAATAGTCAGACGGAAACACAGGTAAACTCTGAATAAATAATTTTGTTATTCTGATGTATAAGCTATATTATTGTAGTTTCATTAAAATCCATTCAGTAGTATTTGCGTGAAAGAGTAACAAACATCCATCCATACATACAAACTTTCGCGTTTATAATATTAGTAAGGACTAGTATAAAACAAAGTCGTTCCGCGGTCTGACTATCCCTATGTGTGCTTAGGTTTTTAAAACTACACAACGGATCTGGATGCGGTTTTTTTTACTAGATAAAGTGATTCAAGAGGAAGGTTTATATGTATAATACATTGTTTAACTATATATTTTAAGTGAACAAAAATGTGCTCTCGGTTTGGTTATGGCGCAGTTACGAATTTTAAAGAAAAATCAACCTTGAGCGTCAAGCAATCAATATAAATCGTATTTATAATAACTCAAAGAATGTTTGGCATGATTACTTACTATCTTTCGTAAAGAAAAAAAACATAATACTAACCTAAACACGAGACAATACGAGATATAAAGAGACAGTATATCAAACATAGTTTTTTTTAAACACTACGTTATATTATTCTAACTGAAACGGAACAAAAAACAACCCGACAATTTGCAGTAGTGAAATAAAATGTGCCTTGCAAAACAATTTTTATTTAATTTTCGACGTATCAAAGTACGTTACAGCTAGCAAACTGCAATAAACTTCGGACAACTATTTCCTAACAGTAGCAATATATGTTGAAAGCAAAAGAGGAATAAGACTTCCGTTTTGCTTCCTAACTTCGAGCATATGCATTTGAAGCTATCGATGAAATCGTAAACCTGAGAACTTTCTCCTTTCCAAGAAAACGTAAATGAAGCTAGAAAAATTGGTAGAAAATTTTTCTAATAAATATTATACATTTTTCAATGAAGACATAAAAATATTTATTATTTTAAGATAAATACGCCATAAAACCAGATTTAATTTTATTATTTTCAAAACACTCCTTTATTTAATATGAAAATCTAAGCATTCCAAATTGATATATATTTATTTGTCAATTAATTTAAAGCAATCCAATTGAACACATTCCCGATATTATTGACACGTACACCAATAGAGCAAGATATTATAATCAGTTCTTATAAAAACCGTGCGGATTGGATCATCAAGGTAGTTTATGAATATTTTTTTCTATAGTTTAATTATTATTATAAAGGTGAGTCCAATTATAAAAAGATGAATAAATGAATGCGTGGAAACATTTTTAAACTGAATTATTCGATCAGCATCCTATAAGCGGTTGAATGTATTATAATTATTTTCACCTGCGTAAATGTTTAAATGAGGAGCACATCACTAAAACCTAATATGATATTGATGCGAATATAGTACTCGCTCAACAATATCTTGGTACAGGTACAACGGCGCAGCACAACAATGCGGTAGGAGCGGTAAATGAACTGTCAGTTGCCGGAGATTAAACTGGGCGATGGACATTAGAATAATTGGCTTAAAACTATCCAAGAATTCTTAACTCGCGGTATAAACAAGGGTCTATTTACTTCAATTCTCAGCAACCACATTTTATCATTATGATATATGTTAAAAGGGAGCTAGCTATCAGAACTGTATTGTTATAACCATGAAATGAAATATCTAAAGTGGTCAACTCTTTAAGTGCCTTTTAATGTTGCATATTGAATAGTCAATAGTTCTTTCCACAAATTTATCTAAATTGTTTGAAATACTTCATTATGGATGAATCAGAATTAGTGAAATGTAAATCAGAAACTCGAACGACACTTGTGTAACATAAGAAATTAACTTGAACCAGGCACCCGTACTCATAGAATACTCTAGAGACTCTTATTGCGTGGTAGCAGTTAACAAATATTGCCTTAAAACAGATTGACGCCGTAAAGCTTTCACGTGAGGTCGACCTCGTGACGTAGTTGCCGAAGCGTTCATTTAAGCCATCCCATCGGATACTAAGCGAGAAGTGATAAACCAGAACTCATAACATCGATTAGACTAAAGCGTTTTCAGAAATGAATAAGTATGTAAATAGCAAGAAATGCGATGACTATTTAGTTATTGATTTTACTGAGCTTATTTTTTCATTAGATAGCAGTTTTCTGGAGATAATAAATCCAAAAAATATGAAACTTTTTCGTGAATGCATCTGAGAATCAAACTCAATCAACCGTTGCGATATCAAACATAGTTGCGAGTACATTTGGTAGCGACGGCACTTAACGAAAGGCCTTTGCGTCTATTGCAGACGACACATGGTGCAATATTTGACAGGCAACTATTCTGACATCCTACTACAAACCTCACAAAGAAGTATGTGATTAAGGACATGTCACCTCTTGGCAGCAGGTGCCACGTAACAGACCTCAAAACAAGACTTGTGCCACTCCGTTCGTTTTCGCGACTGCGTGTCTCGTAACTTACGATGGTCTTTTTTCAAAGCAGTCATATCACTCTTTGCAACAGTTCCAACGCCTCTTTTTGCGATTGCAGCTGAACCAAGGAGAACACCTTGTGGTCTACCCCAAGGATAAAGGGTTTCTTCTTGTACACATAAGTATATGATTAAGATGTTTGCGTTGGCTAGTAAGCCAACGCAAACATCTTAATTTTAGAGACAGGCTAGGTGTATCAATTTATAAAACTCTCGTTCTTCATGCTATCTTCCATGATATGCTCTTTCTATCTTACGAAGGCAACGCATCTAGAAAGTGTTTATTAAATATTTTTGTGTATGTAGTCCAGGTCACTCACATACATTTTTACGTATAATTATCACTGAAAGCGGTGCGAAATATGAACGAGAATATATACCAAACAGAGTAGAAATTAAAACGCTTTGTTGCACACCTCTGGAAACATAAAAAGGTTCAAGCAACTTGCAATTTAAAAACTACTGTATCAATGAAAGGCACGCTTATAATAATTGAAAAAGACTGCGTCTGATTTTCATTTGGCTTTTATATTTCAAATAAAGTAAGGTTGTGAAATTACTTAATAGTTATTGTTCATCTGACCTTGCACATTATTGACCAGTGAAAGATTACCGTAAAAGTACGTAGAATCGCATTGAAATTTCAATCGTTTTTGAGCTACTTAGGAAGAGTCTGTTGAAGATAGTGAGGTAGAACACAGGGCTAATGGTAAAATAGCTTCCTTTTAAGTGCTGACATATCACGTACTCAGTGGTGAATGAAAACATAGAAAACAAAAAAAAATTCCACAGTGGTTTACCAAACCGCAATGGGGTTGCAAGGTGGCCTTTGCCGCGTGACTAGACCTTTTCCCATCAATGAGACATGTATTAGGCTGATACTTCATTTTTTTTACTTTTTATCGTATATATTTTAATCTTGGAAATAACTTTTTCTTACTAGTATAGTCTTCTACAAAATGTACAAAAAATCTGCTACTAAATAGAATACAAGAAGAAGACTCGACAAAAAATAATTTTAATTTATCTTAGAAGTTTTGTACAGTACCCGTTTACTTTGATTTACACTTTGGAATGAATACATATTAATTCATTTATTCCATGGAAGCAGACACTAAACAGACTCTTAAAATTTAACTTTGTACATCGATCATTTTCCGTAATACATTAAAGCTTGGATTTTCAAAACGTCTCAAGCAATTTCTTATTAATGTGTTTGTAATGGGATTTAAGCATTAAGGTTCCATGTTTCTCAGAAGCAAATTGAGTTTTCATGAATATGGACGCGAAAAGTCCATTATCTCCGACATAACGCGTGTTGTGAACTCATATCTCACAGTCGACTTTTGGGCTTTTCTTTGTGTACTCAATTTTGTTTGATAATATTTAATGGAGCTTACGCTATAAGTAAATTTTTCAATTTTAAGATTTCAGAAATGAATTCACTTCTGAATCAAGCAATAGATGTTGGAAATATAAACCATGTATTCATAATATACATTAAAAGAAAATTTAGCACTTTATGTAATATAGGAGAAATATGCACATGGCTTTCATTTCATATCTTATTTTAGTGCTGGCTCTGAAGAACCTAGTGCCTATATTAATGGATAGTTATATGACGAATGTTGACTTTGTAAATAATCAATTATACTACAACACGACAACGTCAAATGCAAAGGTTTTTCATTTTCAAATTTTATTTATATTTATCAAGTAATTTATATAATTTAAAGTCGCAACTGCCTATAAGAAGAAAAAACATTAGTTTGTACGGAAGGATGCTGCTGAACTTTCTAAGTAGTACACTTTGTTGGCAATCAAAACAACTATCTTAACTTTTTCTTCATTGAATCCGTTACAGTTAACATCCGTTCCGTCCATTTGCTTCTTCCTTGTGTTGTTTCTATAACTTTCGGCGTAACCAATCAATTCTGTAGGCAGTTTATGCACGTTCCTTATTTTAAAATCTTCTGAATTTTCAACTACGGTCATTGCGTATTATACCGTACCAATACCACAGGATTTATCCAACATAATTTTAGACTTTTTACGATGTTTATCTTAAACATTTCTCTACTTTTTATTTCCGTAAATAAGCACTTAAACTTAGTATAAGTTTTAGACTCCCGGGCTTTAAGGCGGATCCCTAAAAACTACTGTCTCCCTGTGAGCACAATAATTCTCATAAATATTAACCAAGAGGTACAGAGATAATGATAATCATAATTAAAAATATCAATTTTTAATTTGCGTTTTATTTCTTCAATTTCTCTCGGAATTGTTCTTAAACTTATGTAGATGTATAGTTTATTATATCTAATAAATTATTTTGATGAAGCTGTTGACGTTTTTAAATCTGGCAATTTTTTTATAGTAAAATATCTGACAATGGTTTCTTCCTCTATTGTACTGGATACCTGAGCTGTGAATTAACTTTTAATGTGTATTAACACGGAAAGACAAATATGATAATTGTTAACGTAATGGTTGGTAATCATCACTGTAAATAGACATCCGCAACACCAATAGGCTGCAGATGCAGTTAGTGTAATTGTTTCCAATGCTCAGCAACTTAAAGTTTTACTTTAAGTTTCTGAGCATTGGACATTAAAAATAGTTTAGTTTGCAATGCAAAGCAAAATACTTCCTACCGATCTTCTTTTACACCATTGTACTTCCTCGGTTGTGAGCATCAGCAGATAGCAGAAGTCTGAATCACAAGAATCTTCCAAAACTGTTATCATATATTTACATCAGTAAGTTACAAACATACCTAATCCAATCAGAAACGCGCAACCTGCTGTAATTAAAACATATATATTTTTCAAATAAGTGTTTTCCTCTAAAAGTCACAAAATTATTAAATAAATCAGGAAATCAAAGATATCTTAACGTATTTCGTAATTGAATCGTATTTTTTTCATTAAAGTGAAAATACGTCGATGTGATAATTTAGCATTAGATATAATTGTTTTCTGAGTTCCGTAAAAATCACAATAAATTTCTTTTAATGTCATTTATTTCTGTGCTTAAACAACACGAAAACGAAATTAGAAACTTCTAAGTACCCTAATTGTACCCCAGTAAATTGATTGGAGCAGATGCTACGCTCACCCTTCATATATTTTTTTCCTAACTATGGGCAACTGCCATTAAATAGCACACTTTATTTACTGGTCAAATTGTTTAGTTATATGTTCATTTTTATATTCATGGAAAATTTGAAAAAGTTATGTATCATATGAATAAAATAAAAAGCAAATATAAAATCAACAAAAGTTTAAATTAATTACGCATGATAACAAATTGTTTTTCAATGCCCTGTTTAGGTAATATTGCGTTTTTAATTATGAATTCATCGACTTTTAAATGTATAATGACTGATTTGTAACTATAGAAAAAAAAAAGGTTAATTGCACAGTCTTTTTGAAACAAAACACTTTAGGATTCAATCTAAAAAGTCTTTATTTCCGGCTGTCATGAATAAGCAACGAAGACAAAAAGTATTTATTCTGTTGTAAGCAATAACTTGAACTTAATTAAATTACCTCTTTTTTATTAAGTTCAATATATTTTTATGATGTTTTAAAAATTGAACTTGGGAAGTCAAGGTAGTTATGATTAATGTTTTATATCCAATTCTGTATAATGATAGGTACACGCTTTTTTGTTTCGTATTAATTTATACCTTAAACCCTTTTTGAACAATCGAGGAATTTTATAGCACAGGGGATTTAATTTAAATTGGGGAATAAGAAATAAGTGAGATTAGAATGTTTAACACAATGAATACCAAGTATTTAGACACATGGAAAGAATAGAAGAAGAAATTATGCAATTTCATAAACTGATCCGTATTGTCACGTTCAGTGAATGAACAAATTTATTTATTTATTTATTTATTAAGGCTTACCAACTAAATACATACAGAACATTGAAATGTAAATATGTTTAACTTAATACTAAAGTCGTAAACAATATATGTACATATTTAAATTACAGGTAAACACAACACTTACAAAACAAACTTGAAATATAGAACAGGAACCTAACAAAAAAAAATCTTTTATCTCTGAGAAAAAAAAACTAAATTAGGAAAATTGGAAAAATTGGGAAATTATAAATTTAACTTATTAAACACCTGACATTGTAGAATATACAGACTTGTAACTTATTTAATAACTAACACCGGTATTAACTGTGTGTTAACGTTAGTTTAGTTAGAGCAATATTTCAAATTAACTAAGTTGGTGATTCCGTAACTCGTCCAACTTTAGCGGATCGTTCTGAATATGGACCGCTCCGAAACGTGTTTATTTCACTTCATTATATCTACAAAAGGTAAGGGAATGCATACGGTGTATGTTTCAGCCTGCATACGGTGTATGTTCCTTTTTAACTAATATCAACAAGTATATATAATATATACCGATATCAACAAGTAGAGAGAATATTAACGATTAATTCATTACCAACATGATACTACATATTGACACGGGGAGTGAATAGGGGAAAAAATTCAAAAAATGTATAAACTTAAAAAAAATATGTTGATATTTTTCTTTTTGAATGTTATTTCAGATGTTTAAGTTGAAATAATATATGTGAATTAGGTAACTTGACATACTACAAATATACCTAACTGAGAATGAACAAAAACCTATCCATATTTGGGAAAGACTGCACAACTGGCGATTTATATTTGTATATAATCTTTTATAATCTTTTGAGATTTCATATTAGAAAGCTTTTTCAGAACTATCATGTATTCCTGTGTTGAGAGAGAAAAGCCTTTAGTATTGTCACTGGTGTGCCACTGGCATTATTCATCTATCAAGTTATATAATTGTTCGTTTATAATCTATCATAATACAGCTGTATTTTGTTATATTCTATATGAAGAAAAGTTTAGACTCGGTAGTTCCCGGTAGCTCAAATTCGGTGGATGATAGATATAAGCATTGTACACATGTTAACATTAATCTTTGGTTACATATTGCTGATTTCTCCCCAAAGAAAAAAATAAATAATAGACGTTATTGCTGAAATAGTCGTAGCGAATAATAGTTAAGGTAGTAAGTTGTAAAAGATTGATATTTCAATAACGATTGCTTACATCATTACAGCAAGGTTCTTGAGACAGTCATATTCAATTCAGCTTCAAAAAGGAGACAGCTATCAACATTAAAGAGTATAAAAGTAATATGAAAGAATTACTCCCATCATACAAATGAACAGGTATTTATTTAGATAACGCTACACCCATGATTAGCGGTTGTTATATTTAATATATTTTAAAGCTAATCCAAAGTAATCAATATTATACTTCTTGCACTTTTATTGTAGACTTTAAATCTTCTTCTTTCTCCTGCCTTGTCACGCCTAGTTGATGTCATCATTGCATGTGAATTATGTCATTTACGGTGTCAGCTAGGTTTATCTTGACTGGCCACAATAAATATATTCTAAAACAATCTACGTAATCTATAAAGCTATAGTATAGTGTACAAATAGGAAAGCAGACTAAATCATATTTATCGTGCTTTTCGCAAAAGTATCGAGACACTCATAATAGCTTGAACGTAACAAAGAACGCGCAAATTATACACTTTTGGAAGTTTTAACTTCTTTTATGTTGAATTTATTGAATGTGTCTTCGAATAAAATAACTCTTAAGGGTACTTTTGTGCCGCTGAGCTCAAAGATTATGATAAAACCGAACAACCAAACTAAAATCGTTACCAAGAATCAAATTACAGGCTGATCATTCAGAGGAAAAGGAGATAAAACGTTTTAACTATGGAAAATTAGAATAGTTATAGTTAAGTTTTACTTATGTTTTATAATTTTGAGGCCAATAAGGATAAAATAATTTCATATTTTTAGAACAGACTTTGAGCTAATTCTTTAATATTAAAGTCTTTTCAAGCCTTTTTTACCCTTGCATTGATTTGCAAAGATATTATATTGGTGTTCAAGGGTTGTACTGCAGGGCGTTCGATTGGAGTAAAAACTGTCGTGCGAAATTGGGCCCCACGATTTCAGGACAAAGGTGTATGAATTTTTTCTTTTAATATTTTCGTTGTGATTATTTCGTTGTTGTTAATATTTCTAGATGTTTAAAGATGTTGTAAGTTTAAGTTTAACACCTATTGCTCACCCCAAACTTTTATTGATATGTGCAAAAGCGAGCAGAATTCTAAATATCTAAAGTTTTTGTTTTCACAAAACAGTAAACGAACAAAATATGCGAGGGCATAAATTTAACTTCAACTTGACGTTTTTACGTAGGCACGTTCAGAAAAGTTTGTGTATGGGTAATAAACTGGTTTACGTCCCATGCCGTTTACAAGTTCCACGTACAAAGTAAATGAGAGAACAGATACACATATATATATAGTGTACTTTTGTTTTCTTCTGAATAATGATAAAAATGATGAACGCAGTTACAAATTATGGTAAAAAGGATTTTTCCCAGATAATGTTAATTTCTGGCCAAAGTTCATGAAAATTGGGAACAGTAAATTGTAAAAAAATGTTTGCCATTTAAGCTTATAACTTTTTTATGCTATAAGGTGAAGGCATAACGCCGGTTTTCGATAAGGTTTTGGTGTTTACCCGGAAGGACCTGTCTATTCGTGCAGCAGAGAAAACTATTGCTGGGCCCTTCCACAGTGTAACGACCTATTAATAATAATAAATATTATTATTAATAAATATTATTATTAATTAGTCATAATAAAGATCAATTAAGATGAAAGTAAAACGTTTAAGAACGTTTAGTCACAATAAAAGTTAATAATATATACTTAAATTTAAGAAATATAAGTGTTAGTATGAGAAAATGATATTACCAAAAATTGATAAAAAATAGTTAAAAATCACTGAAAATACTCAAAAAAGGATATTTATTAAAAATATAGCAAGATACGATCACGATTATGTCAATTAAATACAATTCCATACTTAGTGATTTCTAAGGGAAGTATTATGTACCGTGCGGGGACACAATTGTATGATCGTACATATATAAGTACAGAGGTCGATCGCGACTCTTAGTACTATAGTGAAAGTACATTGTATGAACGTCCCATACCAAGATCATATGGAAGTAAGGTCTAATGAATAAAAGTGATAATATGTGAAGGCTCAGAGAAAAAATAATAAATATATAAATATAATGAAGAGCAATGAATGACTTGGGACTTTATAAGAGATATTACTATGGAGTTGCATGGTACTTCTGTACGACGATATGGTCTACGGTAAACGTGGAACCATGAATGGATATGTCTTGAGTGGAGGACATATCATCGATAGCTGGTGGTAGTTGGCGTCTTAGTGACCATCACTATGATACGTTAGCTGTCATTCGACATAGTAAGAGTTTGGTGGTAGTTGGCGTCTTAGTGTGTTACACTATGATACGTCGACTGATCATCTGACTTTGGGGAGTCTGGTGGTGGCTTGCGTCTTAATGTATTCCACTATGATACGTTGGCTAATACTTGGCTGGGGTGGGGGTCCGTTGGTGGTTTGCGTCTTAGTATTTACGCTATGATACGTCGACTATCATTCGGATCGTGAAAGAGTATGTTTGGACACTTCGTGTGTTCCGAGTATATTCTAAACTTTGGAACCGAAGTTGATTGGAGTTATATTGGTGTAGTGTGAGAGTGTGACACCTACGCGATAGTCACATTGATGCATGCGGCTATATGCAGTACTGCGTCTTGTGGTAGTTGCGGGGTGATCTGCGCCTAATATCATTGCATCGTATGATTCTGGTTGACGGAGGTTCGAGGTGATGATGTCTGCTGTGTATGCGGATAGGCTGTATGTTGGCGTGTTGACCTGCGATAGTTGTATTGATGCATGTTGCATTTAGTGACATTGCGTCTTACAACATTTGCTTGGGAGACGACGCTATTCATAATGGCCGAGTCTGCGTCTCGGTTTGATGCTCATCTCAGTAGATTTGTCCAAGTCGGGTTCCTGATGACGGAACTGCAGACTGTCTGACCTCCTGTATACGTTTTAACATAATTAACGAATCTCAGTAAAGTTCCCACCGTTCGAACGAATAATGGCAACTTGCTGGTGGGTGAGACAAACTTGATCGAAAATACATTATGCTCAACGTCAGAGACACTGACAAATAAATATATGTTGCCAATTATAAACCCTTCTGATGGCTAAACATGAAAATCACAACTATGGCTATATCTGACTATTTCAATGGTTGGTGGAGCATATGCGTTTACCTCATGTGGATGGTAGCTGGCGGGAGTTAAACCTCTCAAGGCTGCGGCGATGCCATGCAACGTTTTAACCATACCCTTGGGGTGAGCAGTGACTCATAACGCGCTCTGCGACGAAATGTCGTGCTAACCTTGTAATGGTGGTGATGCCAAAACACTAACAATCACGTCTGCAGTCGCGGCGGTCTGGCAAAAGTGGTGGCGCTTACAGAGGGCTTATTATATCATAGGGCCAGAGTGCCTGATCTTTAACACATGGCCAAAACCGTATTGACGTACATTCACAAAGACTGGATTTGTCGTCGGCTTGTATGACGTTAGCACAAACTTTGACCGAAGTTACGCATTGACATGCGCGACTTCGGTCAAAGTTTGTGCTTACGCACTGCCAAGGGGCCAAGCCCTCTTTATGCTGGTAAAACAGCTTTGCAATGGACTTCGGTCCTTTCCCCAACTTTTGTCCCTCTTCTGGGGGGGGGGGGGGGGGGGGCGCAATATGTTGTTGGCGCTCACCGCACACGGCGTTGGTGAGTGTTTTCGTGGAGCCGTGTGCCTTCCCTACATTTTTTTAAAATGAGGGGAAGGTGTTGACTTGTATCGGGTATGTAAAATTGATGTGAGCCCTTTTCAAGAGAGAAGGGATATTAGTTTAAAATTATATTATGAGCCCTTTACAAGCGTGAGAGGGAGTATACTATATACTCTGAGCCAGTCTCAAGCGAGTCGGAATTAGTTAATAAGAAAGCAATCTAACATTATCTCTGGCTTGTACCACGACTAGTGAATAATTATCTATCCAAGATACACCTAAAAGAATCAAGTTACTAAATAAACACAACGTAAATGAGGTCCTACCGAATATGACGATCACAATAATATTTTATACGGCTAATTATTACCTTTAGAAAGATCCTATAGAAAGATCAATAAATTATCTTGGTCACGTAATGATGTTATATGATTTATTCGTATAACGGGGCAGAAATATATATAAGTTTAATTATATATACGCAACAGGGGGGGGGGGGGGGGGGGGTTCAGTTACAACAGGTAGAATCACGTTTAATATAAAAAGTCGTTTGTACATATTGTATGGTCATATTAAAACGTACTGTATTTTCTTATGAAACGTTGATATTGTATTCTTTTTTATAAGAGAAGATGGCAAGGGGTGAGGCATCTTATCTTAAGTGACAACCGCCAGTCATATATGATGATCGCAACCCTACCAGCTGTTACAAATGGCAGTAGCCAGTAGGGTTGCAAATGGCCTGCCACCTTTTACAAAAGTTGGCCCCGGTTACCTGACGCACCTGTCAACAACGAGTATTGCTGAGTGGTCCTACCACTGTATGCATGATCCTACCACAGTAATACATATATTACAATAAAGTATAATTGATCTGCTATGAGCTTAACTTAAATTGCCAGACGACCGATAGAATATTAAAAAAATAAAACACGGCAACTATATTTACAACAGCTTACGTTTCATTTCTGTACATGTATTATGTACCGAATTTTCGTATACAATAGCTATTTGTCCTTTATATGGTCGATTTTAATTTATTTCTACAAAAAAAGCGATTTTAAAGGCTCAGATGGTGTGGGCTAGCCTGTCTGCTAAGTTGAGTACTAACACCTGGTAGAGTAAAGACCTTGACAAATTCTTTTATGACATCACAAAAGAATACATCTGTACCTAAATATACCTTTGGGGTGGACGATGAATTTCTGATTATGCTCCGTTAGGCGAAATATCGGGTCGAGATAGGAGTGATCCTGCAAGGTGGTGTAGTGAGTTTTCATGGAGATCTTTGCTCATTATCGGCTGAACCACTTGTTCGATCATAATTTAAAAATTATTTTTTGTTTTTTAGCCGTAACTCTCCTTGTTTTTAACTTAAGTTTAGTTAATTACTGTGATATGAGATTGCGTATAATGAGTAATCATCATCGTATTATCACTTGTTAAGAAATTTCACCGTATAAATAGTTAAGGCGATGTTTTTAGAGCATCTATCTGTAAGAATATCGTAAATCTTAAAAAACGCATTTACTTAGTAAAATTAAAGTGTTAGTCTAACCCTAACTCTTAAACTATGACTAAATTAATGATTTCATTAAATGTCTACAACTCCTTCATCAAGAATATTATAATAACTATCCATTGTTGCTTCTAATTTTTAACCATTCTTTGAATACATTACATGCAAGCGCATGCGTTTGGTTAAATTATTCGTCAAAAAAGACAAAGTTGACATGAACCGCTGCTTATTCTGCCAGATAATTATAAAAAAAGTATATATTATACATGTCCCACTGCTGAGCAAAGGCCTCCTCTATACAGATGATATCAGGGCATAATCCACCACGCGGCCCCACTGCGGTTTGGCGGACTTCACGCATCTTCGAAATATTTTATTCATTACTATTTCGATGAATATGCAGTTTTCCTCACGATGTTTTCTTTCACCGCTGAGCACGTGATAAGTCAGCACTTAAAATTAACAATTCATTAATGCCGGCACCGCGGATCGAACTCAGGTTGCTCGAGTATATTGAATTCAAGGCGAGCACCCTGACACTGAGCTATCACGGCAGATAATTATATTAATTATACTAGCTGACTCGACAAACGTTGTTTTGCCATATAAATTATTTCTAGAGGAATCGGAACGCACACATAAAGTGTTTGGCAGGTTACACAGACATACTTGACAGGTTGACAGGTAGACAGGTAGAACAGTTTGTATGGGAAAATAAAATTGTTGCTATTTCGATTTTCAATGCAATTTTTCCATAATTCGTCGTATTTGAAAAGAAATCCATTTTTTATATATATAAGACTAGCTGTTGCCCGCGACTACGTCCGCGTGGAATAGCGTAGAAGCGAAAAATTCAGACAGATACAGACAGATATCTATACATATAATAAAAATGTAACTTGTCTTTGTTTGTACATGAAAGACATTTGAGAAAAACTAGTATTAAAGGTCCACTTTTATCTGTGTATCTGTGCATTTGTGCGTGCTAATCTCAGAAACGGCTTAACCGATTTGGGTGGAACTTTAACTAATGCGTTGTAGTACTTCACTTACATTTAGTGTTAGTTTTATTCAAATCGGTTCATAAATAAAAAAGTTATATCAACTTAAAAAAAGTAATAGCTACAGCTGAATTGGATGAAACTATACTTAACTATAATTATATTATGGTATGTAAAATGATGATGATTGTTAGATTATATAAATTTAAAAACCAGCCAAGTGCAAGTTGCAATCGTGCACGAAGGTTTCCATACCATAATCTATAAAAACGGCAAAATCATGTCTATTGTATGAGAACCCAACTAAAAAAAATATTCTGAAGAAAAGTTACGTTTATATGAAGTTGAAAATTGAATCCGCCATTCCATAATTTTACACTGACATTGTGCGGGATATGCAGAAAGGCCACATGTAATAAGCGAACTTAAAAACTCAACCGGCTAACTTGTGGCTTGGTCATTGCTTGCAGTGAGCATAATGCGTTCACATAACGAAGAATTATCCTGATATCATCAGCAAAACTCTTGGTTATGTTAACACTTGAAAGTTCCCCATTGTTCCCTGAACTTATCAGTTTGTTTTCGGAGAAAACGACTGTTCCAAGTATGTCCGGAAGACATACCTCCCCTTTTTTTCTCTGAAAGGATATCCTTTCTGCCTTCTTACATTTTAACAGAAAATCGGAAAATTCTTGGGCAAGTAAACGGAGTCCGGACGTTAACCGTAAACCGTAACTTGTGTTTTTGAGGCCAGAGATAAGAACGCTTCTGTGAGGCATTTATTTCTTCGCTTTAGTCCCCTGAGTAATGAGAGGAAAGGTTTTGAAAATCTCCAGAGAAAACAACTGTGACGTTCCCCATTGGCCTTTTCATCTCGGTGTATGTAATGTAGTGTTCTGTCAACGGCCTTTACGGGTGCTCAGTCAAAATTCACTCAGTTTACTTTTTTACTTTAATGTCTATTTATTGTCTATAACCTATAATTATCAGCACTAAGTCGTGTTTGGTTTTCATGACATTGTTGAGATTCAATCGTTCTCATTCTTTTTAATTCCATCGAGGCATTTTTTGCAATAAAAACAATAAAAAGTCGATACCGAATCTAATATTTTTTTACGTTCAATTATTGAGAAAATAATACAAAATAAGTATCTTAATTACAAAAAAAAATATCAGATACAATTTGTGAGTCAGTGACAAAAAACAAACATAATTTCCAAACCACAAAGCAAAATAATATCCGAATAACCAAATCTTTATTCCTAAACAGTGACAGATTTGTCCGTTGGTCGCCCTAGGCTCATTAAAGATTAAGAGAAAAGACTCGCTGGAAGGCACAAAAAATCAAATGAAGAAAGTACATGATATTATGGAGCCGACGAATGGTACCTACGCTTGATTTGTTATAATTTTATGTAATATCGCCAACGCAAAGAAGCCAGAGACGAAAGGCGAGCAACGCTACTAAAAAAACCCCACTAATTTGCAGCCAACATTTGGCCGCCAAAGTACGCCTATGGAGCAATCCACCACTGTCCCCGACATTTAAAAAGTAAAAAAATAGAGTAACAACCTTTAAATGTCCCACTTCATGGCGAGACCCCCTCATTATAGAGGGTATCAGGGCATAGTCCACCACGCAGCCCCACTGCAGATTGGCGGACTTGGCTATCGTATATATCTCAATCGAAGAAATTCGCATTATTATTATTAAAATGCAAATGGTCGGCGCTTGTCCCATAGTTAGCTTGTGAAAATATGTATATAGCGCATTTTAGGAATTTAACAACGCCATCTAGTTTTCACAGGAACTATATTCTTATCTTCTTATCGTAACTTACCTATGCTGGATTGTAATTGTATCAATTGAAGATATTGTTAAATCAATTTTTTTTTATATATTCTGTTTAAGTAAACTAATTACGATCATACGATACTTAAATATTGTGTTAGCTATACTTTGTTTTATCGAGCTAAGAAGGTAAAAATATAAATACTTTTACCAAATCACCGTAGTTTCACTTTGCACAACAATAACACTGGTATAATTACTTATTTTATCACTTTTACACTGAAGAAACACAACTCTAACTATTTAATCTGTGATACTGATTGGGCAGCACTATCGCGTATAATACTTGTTAACGGCCGGAGAAGAAGACGACGAAGACCATGAAATGCTTCTTGCAGCTTCATTTATACCTCACAGAATGACACTTCTTTTAGTGTTGCCAACAACCTCAAGGAGTGATTTCCTTTAGTGTTGCCAACACGGCCCTCCTGCACTGTGCATGTCCCAGGCACAATTCAAAACCAGTCGCCGGGAAGAAACATGACAGAATTAACTGAAAACAACATCTTGTTTTTAAATATTTGTTATACCGTACTGCTCGGCCATTCCTTTCCTTAAATCCTTCCCAGAAATACCACTACATTGAATTCTATACCATGTTTTTAGTCTTATAAATCTTTAAGATATCCAAAGGAAACTGTTCATAAATAGTCTGTAACACAGATTACTCTAGCCATAAACTGCCCCGTAAAAATAAAAAGCTTATTTAAATAGATTGTACTGGATAACCCTAAACATTGTCTTTAGGCTTAGACCATGTTTAACGAGTTTCATCACTCCCTTAATCCGGAGTAGCGCCTGTTCCAGTTCACGCCTTTAGTCTTAGGTAGAGACTGCTTCAGCTCACTACTCCTATTCTGGCGAGTAATACTGTCATCTCTAGGTTATCCACTACGTTATGAGCACATCACTCCCTTAATCCGGGGTAGCGCCTGTTCCAGTTCACACCTTTAGTCTTAGGTAGACTGCTTCAGCTCACTACTCGGATTATGGCGAGTAATATTGTCACCCATGGGTTATCCACTTGCTGCTCTTATGATGTTATTAAGACAACAGTTAACATGGGCTTATAAAATTAACTAAAATGTTCACCTTACCAACACGCTTCAATTATAAACTATAACCAATATAACATCCGTTATCAATCTTAATCCACAGTTTCATGTATTTCCATTTGATCGCCACTCACACCAAACCTTAGCAGACCCTTTAAGCTTATTAAAGGTCCGATAACGTAACATACTATGTGTTAGCGACTCAAACGGCTAACGGATCGCCTAAGTAATTTACAGAAGAAAATAACAAAGTGTCGCCTAACACACCGGTTGAACAGCCACATCGCGTCAAGCAATAGTTCGTCGCGCGTCCTACCAGTCACCGGCGGAGCAACCAGTCGCAGCAAAATCACCGCTTGTCGAACCGCCCTGGGTGGCGCCACGGCGACGGCGGATCGAGGCCGTGATTGGTCGACGCCCGAAGATTAGCTTTTAAACACTAGTTAATTGTCATACCACTGTCAGTGTATATATATGTGTAAATAAAAATTTGTACGATACGGCTCAATTGTAATGAAGAATAATAAACGTCTAAAAGGAAGAACTCTTTTATTGGAAGAACATTCAAAATTAATACAGTCCACTACAGTTTTGGTCCATCGAGTAGCCGGATAGTGAAGAACATTTACTGTCAACTAGAAGATTTCCGAAGAGCTCAAACAAGAAAATGGTTATTACCCGGAGCCAAGGCGACTCAACCGACGCGGAAGAACGAAGACGGACGCAAGAACGACAGATCGATCGTATTGAGTTGGAACGTCAACGACGACTGTCCCTCGAACCCCCAGCGTCACCCGTACCGCACCGAACAGGTACCGGTGAACAATGCACCCGTCTGCCCGCCTCGGCCACGATCCACGCCCCTACGGAACCCTCTTCAGCGCTACTGGAACAAAATGAACATCGCCGTCAACGATCGCCAGCAATGTCACACCGCTCGACAGCCAGCGTCAACACAAGGTTAAGGCTGGCAGAACTAGAGGCAGCGGAGAGACTGGCCAACATAAAAAGAAAAGAACTGGAACTTGAAGCAGAACTGGTCAAGAAAAGACTAGCCGCCGAGGTGTCGGCCATTCAGGACGACCAGGAGTCGCTACATGAGGCGCCGTTAACGCCTGCCCAAGAACGGGAAAAGGTGGTCGAGTGGTTACACTCAAACCCGCTCGAACCAAGGGGGGAGGTGACAACGGGGGGTAGCGCCGCGAGAAGAGAAATAAGAGGCGGTCACAGGCCGAAATCACCCACAAGAAAAAGCGGCATCGAACAATTAGCAGCTACACTAGAAAAAATGGCGCGACCACGACTACGGCACACCGACCTACCGACCTTCTCGGGTGCGATCAACGAGTGGCTGCCGTTTTACGCTGCATTCCGAGACACGACGCGCATATATCACATATCGTCGGCAGAAAACATCCAACGACTGAGAAGCTGCCTCAGGGGCGAAGCACGGGACGCAGTAGCCGCGCTCCTTCACACCGCTTCAGATCCTG
Organism: Iphiclides podalirius; assembly: GCA_933534255.1. Classification (NCBI taxonomy): domain Eukaryota; kingdom Metazoa; phylum Arthropoda; class Insecta; order Lepidoptera; family Papilionidae; genus Iphiclides; species Iphiclides podalirius. The sequence continues at coordinate 3,921,489 of OW152822.1, read as the reverse complement.
AAATCATCATGAAGACTTTAGAACAGTGCTTCGGGAGACCAGAAGTGATCATCGACCGATCGCTCGACGAACTAAAGAAAATGTCGAAGCCAGGATCATCGGCAACGGAGCTGAACGCATTCGCCATACGAGTACAAAACACCGTATGCGTATTGCAAACCATCGACAAAAGGGGATATCTCTTCAACCCCTTACTTGCAAGAGAGGTGCTGGAAAAAACTGAGCCCACACCTGCGATCGAGGTGGTGCGATTACGCACACGAACAAGAGGACGTGAGAGAACCGGAGATTGTGACGCTGTCCCGCTTCCTGATGCGTGAGGCAGATCGAGCGCTGCGCTTCACGTATGCACCATCTACAAGCACCATTGCCGCGAGCGCAGCACGAAGAGAGAGCAGACCAGCGATCGTCCTGAAGAAAAGAACACAACCAGTATACGCGACGGCCGAGCCGACTGAAGATATTGAGGTATGCCCTGGCTGTGGTCAACATCACCACTTGCCGCAGTGCCCCAAATATAAATCGCTCACGGTCAGTCAACGTTGGGAGTTAGTCAAGGACAAGAAGGTGTGCTTCAAGTGCATAAGCAGCAAGCACAGGCGCATCACCTGCCGAGCGAAGCCATGCGGAATCAACCAGTGTCGACGACCTCACCATCCCACACTCCATGAGGACATCAAGCCAACAGAGGACGAGAAGCCAAACGAGGAGGCCGTCCTGTCGGTGGCATCGCGAGCAACCGGCGCTGCGAACGTGTTACTAAAGATATGCCCAGTGGTCGTCAGCGGTCCACGGGGGGAGGTGAAGACGCATGCACTTCTCGACGAGGGAGCAACCGTCACACTCATCGACGAGGAGCTGGCAAAGGCGATCGGAGCTGAAGGTCCCCTACAGTCACTGCACCTACGTGGCGTCAACATGCAACAAAAAGAACAACGCAGCCGACTAGTCTCGTTCAACATCCGGGGTCTCATGGAAGAAAATAACTTCGATATAAAGGCGAGAACGATGCGAAACCTGAACCTGCATCAACAATCTATACCAAAGGAACTTTTGAAGAATGAACACCTGCGCGACTTGAAAATCGACGAGGTGAGCTACGAACGAGCTCGCCCTGGCATCCTCATAGGCACCGATCACTGGGAGTGCATAGTGTCGAGAGAATTAAGAGTCGGCGAACGCGAGCAACCCGCAGCGTCGCGCACGCAGCTCGGATGGGTGGTGCATGGAACCGCGCCACGAAACACCATCTTAAGAACGGAACACGTACTGCACCTGTATGAACCGGGGCGAGAAAACATTGACCACGACCGACAGCTACACGAGTTGGTCGAAGAGCATTTTAAGATCGACGCATTGGCGATCTCGAAGGAACCACGTTTAAACAGCAACGAGAAAAGAGCAGTCACCATCGCCGAGGAAACCGTCAAGCGAACAAACGACGGCTACGAGATAGGACTACCGTGGCGCCGAGACGACGTCACCTTACCACCAAGCTATAACGCGGCATTTCGACGGCTCCGAAAGACCGAGAAGAGGATGGACACCGACGCACGCTTCGCCCAGGAGTACACCGCACAGATAGAAAACCTGCTCAGGAAACGGTATGCAGTGCCATGCGATGGAAAGGAACGGGAAAGTAACGTCGCGTGGTACTTACCTCACTTCGCCGTCACGAATCCGAACAAGCCTGGAAAGCTGAGGTTGGTGTTTGACGCGGCCGCCAAGAGCAACGGAGTCAGCCTCAACGATCATCTACTCGAAGGGCCCGACATGCTGCTGTCCCTACCTGGAGTGCTGTTCAGGTTCCGCGAGAAGGCGACCGCAATAACCGCGGACATACAAGAGATGTTCCTGCAGATCAAGATACGACCACAAGATCAATCAGCTCAACAGTTCCTGTGGCGCGGGGACGACAGGGAAGGTGCTCCACGCGTCTACAAGATGACCAGTATGATGTTCGGAGCAGCCAGTTCGCCGTTCCTAGCACATTTCATCAGGAACCACAACGCAAGGATCCACGCCGAGACACACCCGCTCGCCTACGAAGCTATAACGAAGTGCCATTACATGGACGACCTAGTGGCCAGCTACAACGATCCGGACGAGGCAAGGCGGGCGGCGAGCGAAACGAGGACGGTACACATGGCGGCCGGCTTCACACTGCGGGGCTGGAATTCGAATCACGAAACGGCGCTGCGCGATATACCCGAAGACTACGCACGCACAAGCCCACGCAATTGGGACGCGACGGGTCCGAAAATAAAATACTCGGACTCGTATGGGACGCCGACAGAGACGAGCTCGGTTTCAACACCTCAATGAACAGGGTGCCGATCGACGTGCGCACACGAACGCGAGCTCCAACCAAACGCGAAGCGTTAAGCGCGGTCATGTCAATATTTGACCCGCTCGGACTACTCAGCTATTTCACGATCAGAGCGAAGATAATACTTCAAAACCTGTGGCGACTGAACATGGCGTGGGATGAAGAAATACCGGCGGAAGACTCTGAAACATTCGCCACCTGGTTATCGCAGTTGCATAACATTGCGCAACTACGAATACCCCGCTGCTATTCACCGAACGGGCGCAAACGCTACGAGCTACACGTGTTCTGCGACGCCAGCGAGCAAGCCTACGCCGCTGCGGCGTATTGGCGCATCATCGGGCCGGAAGAAGACGTCGACGTAGCACTCGTGGCGGCGAAAGCGAAGGTGGCGCCGAAGAAGACACAGACAATTCCACGACTAGAACTCCAAGCAGCCGTCATCGGGGCGAGGTTGGCGGACACCATACGACGGGAACATCGCATCGACATCGACAGAACTGTCTTCTGGACGGACTCGTCAACGGTGGTACATTGGGTACGCAACGAGACGCGACGATATACACCATTCGTCGCCCATCGACTGGGCGAAATATCGGAACTCACTCAAAAGGAAGAGTGGCGATGGCTACCGACCGACCTGAACGTAGCCGACGACGCCACACGACTTTCCAGCAGATCGATAAATGCAGAAGACCGATGGTTCCAGGGTCCAGCTTTCCTGCGGTCACCAACATCTCAGTGGCCCACCGAGAAAGTATCCACGTACGAAGAAGCAGACGTCATGCATATCAGTGAAAACGAACAGTCAAGTACGTGGCTACCCGATCCCACACGCTTCTCCAAATACGAAACACTCGTGAGAACAACAGCGCGAGTGTTAGCTTTCGTCGACATTCGCATAAGAAGAACCGCCACACGTATGGAATGTGGGCACATTGAACGAGCGGAGCGACTGCTTATTCAACACGCGCAACAGCAGAGCTTCGGGGACGACATACGACGAATCAACGCTTCACGTCCAATCTCTAAGTCGAGCAAAATCTATCGACTCGATCCCATCATAGAAGACGGATTACTGAGATTAAGAGGGCGCATAGGAGCGGCGTCCATACCAGCAAGCGCAAAACAGCCCGTCATCTTGGACGGTCGGCACGCGCTCACGAAATTAATCGTTCTTCGCGAACACTGCGCCGCCGGCCACGCAAGTAGGGAACGCGTAACCAACGACTTACGTCAGCGATATTGGATTATACACCTGCGACCTACAGTGCGCACAGTGGAATGGAACTGCGCACTCTGCCGCGTACGCCGAACGAAGCCGCAGCAGCCCGTCACCGGAGACCTACCACGAGCCCGCCTGGACCCATTCTTTCGACCGTTCACCACCACTAACTGCGGAGTCGATTATTTCGGGCCGATGATAGTTAAGGTGGGTCGACGCCGAGAGAAAAGATGGGGCGCGCTATTTACATGCCTCACATCGCGCGCCATACACTTAGAAATCGTCTCATCGCTATCTACGGACTCTGCAATTATGGCGTTACGACGGATGGCTGCGCGAAGAGGATGGCCGCGCATAATGTATTCAGACAACGCTACGAACTTCAAAGGGGCGGACCACGAACTACGAGCCGCTTACGAAGAATGGACGTCGAGCCTGCACGAGGAGGGACTACGACATCGCCTCGAGTGGAGATTTATCCCTCCGGGCGCACCTCACCAAGGCGGAGCGTGGGGAGCGGTTAATTAGATCAGTCAAGACAGCTTTAAACGCCGCCCTCACCGAAAAGACACCTACGGAAGAAGTGCTACGAACGTTGCTGACCGAGGTGGAGTTCTCCGTTAACGCACGACCACTAACTCACGTCAGCGTTAACCCAGCGGACCCGGAGGCATTAACTCCGAACCATTTCCTATTGGGCTCATCGACGGGACTGCCCATCACCGGGACGTGCGATGCAGCGGATCGACGGGCCTGGCGCGCATGTCAAGCACTCGCCGATCATTTTTGGCGAAGATGGGTGCGAGAATATCTACCAACACTCGCACCACGCGGAGCGTCTGAACAAGGGAAACGACAGCTTCAAGTCAACGATATAGTCATAATCGCAGATAATACACTGCCAAGAAACGTATGGCCTCTGGGGGTAATTACACGCACCTACCCGGGACCCGACGAAGGAGTACGAGTCGCCGATGTACGCACCAAGACGGGCATCTTTAAGCGCCCCGTTAGCCGGCTCGTCGCTTTGAAGATTGAAGAGGCTACGCAAGCTGCGCCGGGGGGAGAGCTGTTAGCGACTCAAACGGCTAACGGATCGCCTAAGTAATTTACAGAAGAAAATAACAAAGTGTCGCCTAACACACCGGTTGAACAGCCACATCGCGTCAAGCAATAGTTCGTCGCGCGTCCTACCAGTCACCGGCGGAGCAACCAGTCGCAGCAAAATCACCGCTTGTCGAACCGCCCTGGGTGGCGCCACGGCGACGGCGGATCGAGGCCGTGATTGGTCGACGCCCGAAGATTAGCTTTTAAACACTAGTTAATTGTCATACCACTGTCAGTGTATATATATGTGTAAATAAAAATTTGTACGATACGGCTCAATTGTAATGAAGAATAATAAACGTCTAAAAGGAAGAACTCTTTTATTGGAAGAACATTCAAAATTAATACAGTCCACTACACTATGATTCCACGAAAACTTTAATGCATAAAATTCTATTACGTTAATCTATTTTTTTTTTCAATAGTATACTTTACACTCATAGGGCGCGAATACAAACTACACACGAGTTAAATCCCGCTTCTGATGTTAGCTATACTTTGTTTATCGAGCTAAGAGAAGGTAGAAATATAAATACTTTTACCAAATCACCGAGTTTCACTTTGCACAACAATAACACTGGTATAATTACTTATTTTGTCACTTTTACACTGAAGAAACACACAACTCTATTTAATCTGTGATACTGATCGGGCAGCACTATCGCGTATAATACTCGTTAACGGCCGGAGAAGAAGACGACGAAGACCATGAAATGCTTCTTGCAGCTTCATTTATACCTCACAGAATGACACTTCTTTTAGTGTTGCCAACAACCTCTAGGAGTGATTTCCTTTAGTGTTGCCAACAATTGCGAGGAAGTTGTACTGTCACCCTGTCAAATACACCGATAAAATCGATCCTATGTTTTGTGAGTATTAACATCGCTTTTTTTTTTTGTGACCCAATTTCAATAAAATAAAGCTTTAATGTTGCACAGAATTAATCTTTAATACTTACAAAAACACCATACAAATTAGTCCAGCAGTAGGATAACTGTGATAACTGTTTGCGACTGCACTGCTTTAATCTTAAAACTCCCATATGTCCCGTTTGAGTGAACCGATTGAAATGAAACAAAACCTAGATACTGCCCAAGCTTTGCTTAAGTAACCAGTGAACTGCATCAAAATCCGATAATTAGTTTTCAAGTTTATCGCTAACAGACCGACAGACAGACAAAAATTCCAAAAATGGTTTTTATGTTTCCTATAACACATTTTATGATACCCTTTTTCATTTTTTCATAAATATATTCAATGTACAGACACGCCTTCTTCTCTTTTATTATAGTATAGATTAATGAATAATTTGACAGAAACCGTTGTTTTATTATCCGTAATTATGATAAAATAAACCTCACGTTAATTTTATAGTAATTTAGTTTAGTTTCATTTCATAAACATATTATGGATTTCCTAAGATACATTTTTTTCACACATCTTATTTTAAATACGTTTACACCCTATACTTATTGCGGCGGTTGTTGACAAGAAGTCTGGTTCGATCAAATATAGCATACCTAACTATTCAGCGAGGAAATGCTAGCGTTCTTTGCATCGTACCACGTTCACTAAACTATATAAACTTTATTAGATAACGTGTAATTAAGTTAGATTTAATATCTAAATATTGGTATGATTCAGTAAATAAGTCTTTAAAATTATTATTTTTTTCAATTGAAGCACTTAGAATTTTTTATAGCTCTTTATGTGAAATAAAATGTTGAATACAATTTATAAACTTTAATTATATAAACTTTGTTTAACATTAAGGATTAAAACAATGATGGAGGGAGTAAAGAAATTTACGTTACTTAAGTGAATACGCAACAGAAGTATTATCATTTACAAAAGGAAAGCAATAAAGTTGAAGGCAAAAGTAGCTAAACTTAGTTTAACTTTGAGCATTGATGTTATTTTATTTTTATTTAGTTTGAAACTGTAATTCCTAGATCAAGAAGTTTATAACTTAACTTAAGCTTTGTCGAATGCACTTTTACTAGGTTTTGTGTTCTTTTTTGAATACTGCTGTTTTTGAAATTCTTATTTAAAAAATAGAAAGAAAGTTCTCCTCTCACTGTCTCTGACAACCGAAACATCTGAAAACCGTGAGTGATGTTATGGTTCTATCTCACATACCATATTTAAGCTGGTTATGTTCTGGGAACACATTCAACAAAAATTATTTCTATTCGTAGCATAAGCTTCATAAACTATAAAAAACAGTTTAGTATACATATGATATCAGTTATCCTGACCGTTTAGTATACATATGATATCAGTTATCACCACGGACGGACAATACAGCTAAGATAATCTGTAATAAACTTTAGCATTAGTAGTTGGAAGGCATTTAAGGTATCGATAATCAATTTAAAATTTGTAAAAAATAACACCGATGTTAAAAAATAAAAATTATCTATCGATTAATTGTAATTGTAATATTGTCTGTTGTTGCACGAATGAACATGTTCGCGTGGGTAGTAACTCACAGAAAACCGGCGTAAGTGACTTCACTTAATATACTTTTGCCTTTTGTCCGGTGAGTTAGGTAATCCGGGTCCATAAAAGTTGCATCTGCAAACCGTCGATGTTGTAGATTTCCATGGTCACTGATAATCGCTTAACATTAGGCGAACCACTGGCTTACTTGACAACTATTCGCATAAAAAACCAACAGTCTACGTGTAAATAAACACAAACAAGGAATAGTAACCGTGCTTTCCGGTGTTATAAAATGTTACGGTTTTCGTGTTAGCCTGACCTTTTTGTTGCCCTTGGGCATTTGCGGAAAGAGACCTTATCTTATCTTTTTAATAGGGTATGCCGTTTGTATTTCAAATTCAAAATTCTCTCCAAACTTACGATTAGTTTTTCTTCACTCAAAAAGGCATTTTGCCAACGCTGTAGTATTATTATTTCAACCCATGCTAGCTAACAAGAAACATTCTCATCAAATATTCAACAATAAAACGTTAACTTTACGTTGATTATGTTAATAAAACAGTAGGGTCCTATTAATCAAAATATTAGCTGACAATCAGATAACTAGATCGCGCGCGACTTTAACTGTTGCTTCCGTTGCGCTTACGTTCGCTATGTCAACCGCAGCACCTGATCGCTCGCTTCTCTAACGTTCTCGTATTTAATGTAGTTTTATGCTCGTAGGCAGACACACGTTTATCGTCTCAGAGGCGTCTTTTGATTTTATCCTTACGATGTGTTTTTGACATGACAGCAGTCACGGGCAAGAAGCGCCGTGCGATGGTCAGTGACCCTGACATCGAACCTAGCAAAAGGTGACGTCACGCGTCACGAATTCAACCCATCAACGTAATCCATCCGTCCGCTACCGAATGCTAAGTCAAACTTTCAATGCCAATTATAATACATGAAAGCGAAATGGATCACATCTTCATTTGGTTCTAAATCACAATTTTCGCGAGGTCAAATCCGAAAACACCCATCAGGGTATTAGGCGCCCGCACCCTTTACTCACACACCTGCTACATATGCCTGTACTAAGCTCTGGTAGCAAAACCCTGCTTTGAGACCGCGCGATGCCCAATTTAAGTCCATCAAGCAACAAAGCCCTAGCCCGCGCGTGCAAGTTAATAATAATACAAATTCACTAATACAATTTTCCCGCTGATTTCTCGTCAGTCTATAGATTATTAAATTCCAACAATGTTAATTAGCTTATCCATCTACCTAATAAAATTGTACCTGACAAAGGCTCAACGCTATTGCCGAGTACGTGACCCTAATAAACGCTATCTAGTAATTTAGGGCCAAATATAAAGCTGTGACGGAAATATTTTTAAACAAACGACCACATGAATGATGTTGAAAATATATATAATATAGTTTAAGATAACGCACATGTTCGAAAAAGAAAACAGCATAAGCAGCATTTTAATAACCCTAAACATTGTCTTTAGGCTTAGACCATGTTTAACGAGTTTCATCACTCCCTTAATCCGGAGTAGCGCCTGTTCCAGTTCACGCCTTTAGTCTTAGGTAGAGACTGCTTCAGCTCACTACTCCTATTCTGGCGAGTAATACTGTCATCTCTAGGTTATCCACTACGTTATGAGCACATCACTCCCTTAATCCGGGGTAGCGCCTGTTCCAGTTCACACCTTTAGTCTTAGGTAGACTGCTTCAGCTCACTACTCGGATTATGGCGAGTAATATTGTCACCCATGGGTTATCCACTTGCTGCTCTTATGATGTTATTAAGACAACAGTTAACATGGGCTTATAAAATTAACTAAAATGTTACCTTACCAACACGCTTCAATTATAAACTATAACCAATATAACATCCGTTATCAATCTTAATCCACAGTTTCATGTATTTCCATTTGATCGCCACTCACACCAAACCTTAGCAGACCCTTTAAGCTTATTAAAGGTCCGATAACGTAACATACTATGATTCCACGAAAACTTTAATGCATAAAATTCTATTACGTTAATCTATTTTTTTTTTTCCATAGTATACTTTACACTCATAGGGCGCGAATACAAACTACACACGAGTTAAATCCCGCTTCTGATGTTAGCTATACTTTGTTTTATCGAGCTAAGAGAAGGTAGAAATATAAATACTTTTACCAAATCACCGTAGTTTCACTTTGCACAACAATAACACTGGTATAATTACTTATTTTGTCACTTTTACACTGAAGAAACACAACTCTATTTAATCTGTGATACTGATCGGGCAGCACTATCGCGTATAATACTCGTTAACGGCCGGAGAAGAAGACGACGAAGACCATGAAATGCTTCTTGCAGCTTCATTTATACCTCACAGAATGACACTTCTTTTAGTGTTGCCAACAACCTCTAGGAGTGATTTCCTTTAGTGTTGCCAACAATTGCGAGGAAGTTGTACTGTCACCCTGTCAAATACACCGATAAAATCGATCCTATGTTTTGTGAGTATTAACATCGCTTTTTTTTAGTGACCCAATTTCAATAAAATAAAGCTTTAATGTTGCACAGAATTAATCTTTAATACTTACAAAAACACCATACAAATTAGTCCAGTAGTAGGATAACTGTGATAACTGTTTGCGACTGCACTGCTTTAATCTTAAAACTCCCATATCTCCCGTTTGAGTGAACCGATTGAAATGAAACAAAACCTAGATACTGCCCAAGCTTTGCTTAAGTAACCAGTGAAAACTGCATCAAAATCCGATTATTAGTTTTCAAGTTTATCGCTAACAGACAGACAGACAGACAAAAATTCCAAAAATCGTTTTTATGTTTCCTATAACACATTTTATGATACCCTTTTTCATTTTTTCATAAATATATTCAATGTACAGACACGCCTTCTACTCTTTTATTATAGTATAGATTAATGAATAATTTGACAGAAACCGTTGTTTTATTATCCGTAATTATGATAAAATAAACCTCACGTTAATTTTATAGTAATTTAATTTAGTTTCATTTCATAAACATATTATGGATTTCCTAAGATACATTTTTTTCACATATCTTATTTTAAATACGTTTACACCCTATACTTATTGCGGCGGTTGTTGACAAGAAGTCTGAGTTCGATCAAATATAGCATACCTAACTATTCAGCGAGGAAATGCTAGCGTTCTTTGCATCGTACCACGTTCACTAAACTATATAAACTTTATTAGATAACGTGTAATTAAGTTAAATTTAATATCTAAATATTGGTATGATTCAGTAAATAAGTCTTTAAAATTATTATTTTTTTCAATTGAAGCACTTAGAATTTTTTATAGCTCTTTATGTGAAATAAAATGTTGAATACAATTTATAAACTTTAATTATATAAACTTTGTTTAACATTAAGGATTAAAACAATGATGGAGGGAGTAAAGAAATTTACGTTACTTAAGTGAATACGCAACAGAAGTATTATCATTTACAAAAGGAAAGCAATAAAGTTGAAGGCAAAAGTAGCTAAACTTAGTTTAACTTTGAGCATTGATGTTATTTTATTTTTATTTAGTTTGAAACTGTAATTCCTAGATCAAGAAGTTTATAACTTAACTTAAGCTATGTCGAATGCACTTTTACTAGGTTTTGTGTTCTTTTTAGAATACTGCTGTTTTTGAAATTCTTATTTAAAAAAAAGAAAGAAGTTCTCCTCTCACTGTCTCTGACAACCGAAACATCTGAAAACCGTGAGTGATGTTATGGTTCTATCTCACATACCATATTTAAGCTGGTTATGTTCTGGGAACACATTCAACAAAAATTATTTCTATTCGTAGCATAAGCTTCATAAACTATAAAAACAGTTTAGTATACATATGATATCAGTTATCCTGACCGTTTAGTATACATATGATATCAGTTATCACCACGGACGGACAATACAGCTAAGATAATCTGTAATAAACTTTAGCATTAGTAGTTGGAAGGCATTTAAGGTATCGATAATCAATTTAAAATTTGTAAAAAATAACACCGGATGTTAAAAAATAAAAATTATCTATCGATTAATTGTAATTGTAATATTGTCTGTTGTTGCACGAATGAACATGTTCGCGTGGGTAGTAACTCACAGAAAACCGGCGTAAGTGACTTCACTTAATATACTTGCCTTTTGTCCGGTGAGTAAGGTAATCCGGGTCCATAAAAGTTGCATCTGCAAACCCTCGGTGTTGTAGATTTCCATGGTCACTGATAATCGCTTAACATTAGGCGAACCACTGGCTTACTTGACAACTATTCGCATAAAAAATCAACAGTCTACGTGTAAATAAACACAAACAAGGAATAGTAACCGTGCTTTCCGGTGTTATAAAATGTTACGGTTTTCGTGTTAGCCTGACCTTTTTGTTGCCCTTGGGCCTTTGCGGAAAGAGACCTTATCTTATCTTTTTAATAGGGTATGCCGTTTGTATTTCAAATTCAAAATTCTCTCCAAACTTACGATTAGTTTTTCTTCACTCAAAAAGGCATTTTGCCAACGCTGTAGTATTATTATTTCAACCCATGCTAGCTAACAAGAAACATTCTCATCAAATATTCAACAATAAAACGTTAACTTTACGTTGATTATGTTAATAAAACAGTAGGGTCCTATTAATCAAAATATTAGCTGACAATCAGATAACTAGATCGCGCGCGACTTTAACTGTTGCTTCCGTTGCGCTTACGTTCGCTATGTCAACCGCAGCACCTGATCGCTCGCTTCTCTAACGTTCTCGTATTTAATGTAGTTTTATGCTCGTAGGCAGACACACGTTTATCGTCTCAGAGGCGTCTTTTGATTTTATCCTTACGATGTGTTTTTGACATGACAGCAGTCACGGGCAAGAAGCGCCGTGCGATGGTCAGTGACCCTGACATCGAACCTAGCAAAAGGTGACGTCACGCGTCACGAATTCAACCCATCAACGTAATCCATCCGTCCGCTGCCGAATGCTAAGTCAAACTGTCAATGCCGATTATAATACATGAAAGCGAAATGGATCACATCTTCATTTGGTTCTAAATCACAATTTTCGCGAGGTCAAATCCGAAAACACCCATCAGGGTATTAGGCGCCCGCACCCTTTACTCACACACCTGCTACATATGCCTGTACTAAGCTCTGGTAGCAAAACCCTGCTTTGAGACCGCCGCGATGCCCAATTTAAGTCCATCAAGCAACAAAGCCCTAGCCCGCGCGTGCAAGTTAATAATAATACAAATTCACTAATACAATTTCCCCGCTGATTTCTCGTCAGTCTATAGATTATTAAATTCCAACAATGTTAATTAGCTTATCCATCTACCTAATAAAATTGTACCTGACAAAGGCTCAACGCTATTGCCGAGTACGTGACCCTAATAAACGCTATCTAGTAATTTAGGGCCAAATATAAAGCTGTGACGGAAATATTTTTAAACAAACGACCACATGAATGATGTTGAAAATATATATAATATAGTTTAAGATAACGCACATGTTCGAAAAAGAAAACAGCATAAGCAGCATTTTAATATTAATAACTTATAATCAAACTTAAATTTTTATTGACAAGCTTATACTTGATAATAGCAACAAGAAAGCAATAAAAATGTAATATAATCCAACTTAATCTTTACTCATATAAAATTAATACAACATCACTCATTTTCACAGGTACACTTTTTTATTGTTTCATCACACTTGTTTTTTTTAGCATTTCAAGCTTGTATGCTTGTTGCTTGTTTTATAGCCAATATATTGCATTAAAGTGGGCAAGGAAGAGAACACAATATAAATTATATAAGTATTCCACATTAAAAGGGAAAACAGTCTAAGTAAAAGAAAGAAACCTCTGATGTAGTAAGGGAGACGCTAGCGGAAATGAAACTTCAAAATCATCTTCATTCGGTACATCCCAAGTGACCTCTCAATTAATTTTCAGCGTAGTATTAATTTCCTAAATGATCAAATGAAATTATTCAATTACATTATTCCTATTTCTTGCTAAAATGCCAGTAGCGAATTTATAAATCACTTACCATCAAGTTCATCAGTTGCTGGTTTGCCTCCATTTCCATAAAAAGCTGATATGTAGATCAGATTCCTTCTTGCCATTACCTTGGTGGAGTCGGAATAATATGTGAATCATGTTTAAAGTGGTATGGATGGTCGTACCTGACGTCAATGCTCCTTAGGAACATACATTCAAACCTGGAACTATCTGTCAGGCGCACAAATAATTGTCCCGTTTAGGAATCGAGCCCACGACCCACGACCATTTGCGTTATGGGACTATCATTCACTTTCATGAGCTAAGCTTTGGACGAAACTTCGGCTGTCTACGGAATGGAAGCAAGCATGGCCATGCAGAAAGTCATCATCACTGTTGCACGAATGCGCAAGTCCATCTGGAAGTGTTATACTTCTGCGTTTCGTCTGGTGATTGAGGTAACTGGGGCCTAATCTATTGAAGGGTGTCAACGCATTTGTAACCCTACGGGTATTGTTAATGTTCATGGGCGGCGGTTATAGCTTAACATCAAGTGAACCGCCACCTCTCTTGCTATCTATCTTCTGTCATAAAGGAAAAAGTCAAAGTTAATCACACAAAAGAGTATGAAATCAAACGTAACCTTTCACTAATTTGCAAACTACATAAATAGAATTTTAATGTTTATCATACAATTTTTCAACATTCTTTATCACAAATATCCCAACATGACGAGCAGTATATGGCACAAATACGTAAAACCTTTATTTGACTCTCATACTGTAAAATGTAATTGGCTCGGACCGCTTTCGTATCGCAACGTACTTTTTACGATTATCCTTCTACACGTAATGGCTATTAAGGAATCCACATGGGGACCAAATATAAATTTTATGTTAAAAAGAAAAAGTTCTAAAAGCACCATTTTCCACACGACTCTGCACACATTTTAAAGTAGTATTAACAGGAATAACGTAAACGTTATTCCTGTTTAAAACCCGATAACAGTAAACTGTTATCGGGTTTTAAACAGATAAAATACCTTCGACCAGTTAGAAGCATTTCTTAAGCGGAAAGTGGAATAAATTTCATTGATATTAGTGACTTTCTTTATTAATTCAATGACGTGGAACCTGGAGAACCTTTTGGTAAATCATGTATTTTGGAAATAAAAAAAAATAAAGAAAATGATCTGATGGCTCCCGAATCTATGCACATAATAATTTCAAGAAAGTCGTTGGAGCCGTTTCCGAGATTCCGATTATATATATATATATATATATATATATATATATATATATATATATATATATATATATATATATATATATATGTGTGTGTATATATATATATATATATATATATATATATATATATATATATATAATCGGAATCTCGGAACAAGTACAACGGAACAACACTACAAGAATTGCTTTGCGTTTAAAGGATAAGAGAGATAATCATCATACTAAGGATTTTTCCATGTAATTAGCATAATGATTGTTATACAAAATGGGTTGTCGAAGCACCTTAGCTTAATTACTTTAATACCTGTACATCAATTAGCTATAAAATCATACATATTCGTTCAAAGATTATTTATAATGATAAAAATAATGTTAATTACCCTTTTGTCAAGTTATTTTATAAATTAACTCTAAAGAAGTTATTTATAAGTAAATGACATTTAATTTAATTGTTTATATTTTACGATGACATTTGTATATTTAACAGAAAAGTTTTAGAGAGTATAAAAAACGGTTAACATGACAATCGAAAAAGTGCAACTACTATCTAGAATTAATTATCAGATTACTTCAGAACCGTTGACTTTAAAAGGAAACATCTATGCAATCATTATAACCTATTAGTTAGCTGATATCTAATTTTGCACATAATATATAGAAGCAAGGAAATGAATGATTTGGTTTTAAATTTAAATTGCAATAGCCCATTGTCCGATCGGACACTTTTAATCGCACGCTTTTAATTCCAAATACTCGAGCAACCTGAGCTATCCTATTATCAATAAAATTAAATCTTCGCTCAAACGAAGCAATACTGGAAGAAAAGATAAAATGAGGTCATTGTGCGTAGATCGAACACAAAATTAATAATTCAAAAACTGACGGTAGCCCAGGTTAACTATGACATTCAGAGCAATGGCTTAAGTCTGTCCCGTGACCATCAATGCTGTAAAGGGTTCGAAACGTCAGGAATTAAAACTAAAAATAAATGTGATAAATCCGGAAACATAGTTGGTAATGCGTCAACGCTGTCAGTAAGATACGAGGAAACAAAGTCAATGGCACAATTGCGAATACCATAATATTTCAATTTCCTGATTAAAGTTGTATAATCTAATTAAGTCAAATGCCTTAGAAAGGTCACAGAACACACCAATGGTGTCATGAAAGCTTTCCCAGGACTGCAGGATATGTAAAACTAATTCTATCCCTGCATCAGTTGTAGATCTACCTTTAGTAAATGCAAATTGGTGCTTGTTTAAAATTTTATATTTGTTAAAATTAACTATCAAAAAATATTCTTTGGCCGTCTTGCATCGTACCTGCATCGTATCTAAGGCGTCCTTCAGTCAGGGCCGGGCCTGCATCAGAGGCATATAAGTAGCGCAAATATGTGTCTCTTTATTTATATTATGTATTTACACCATTTGCTGTTCAAACTTTAGGTCCATGGGGTCCCCGCACATCACAAATTTGAAAGGTATTCCTAGGTTGGCCCTAGTGTTCCAATTGCTCTGAATTTTTCAGCTATAATGTTAACTGACTGTTTAGAAGAACCGCATAGTATTTGCAGAGTAGACTCTTTCAAAGTAAACTCAATCTAAAAAAATCATTTTTTGGAACGAAGTTCCATTCCGTCTACGACTATTTGCCATCAATACCTAATCGTTACGAAAATGCCTACAATTCCATGTTATTTAATTAAAGCGTTATCAATTTCATTTAATATGTGTTGTATTAATTAAATTTTAATGTCTTTTACGCAAACGAGGGGTGGGATAATTGCATGGGATAATTTTTTTACTTAATGGAAATGTAATACGTATATCAATAATTATTTTTTTATTTATTACACACACGCACACTACAATTCAGATTTCAGATAGATGGCGCCTGCAGCCTAGTAAACATCGTCTCCGAGTACTATTTCTGTTTAAAAATAGTTATCCCGAGTTATTTCTTGAAAAAGTGATAAAAGTTAGTGACTTTTGCTATAAATAAACTGTGACAGTGTTATCTACGAGCAGAACTGTGTGTGTGTAAAGAATTTTTATAGTTTTCTGTTGGACTGCTTGAAAGTTAATTATTCGTATATTACAGCTAATTTTGGATCGCAATTGTGAACAAAGTTGTAAGTACGTGTTATAGACAATTTATTACAAGTTTACTTCAAGATTTGTGCGAGAAAGCCTAGCTTTATAAACATTTAAATTTCCGAGACCGTTACAATAAAGTTTAAAAGTATAGATCTTAACAACGCCATCTAGCGATAAATATTTTTACTAGTTCGATCAATTTGATAGCTCTCTATATCAAGTGGCGATTATACTCAATTGAGTTAATACAGAGATCAGAAGATGGCGCCACCAGTGGTAAACAAAATCTTTTGCAATGGATGTTCGCAGGAGATCTCTGATAGACAATCTCTGAAATGTCAAATTTGCCGCAAGTATTATGACCTTCTGTGTACAAACATATCAGAAAAGCGGTTCTATAGTATAATGTCAATCGAAAGCAAAAAAAATTGGAAATGTGAGGAATGTAAAGGTAAAGAACCTAAAAGGGATAACACCAATACGCCCATCAAACACGATCTACAGCAGTCTCCTGAAAACAAAAAGGATGAATCCAGCCGCACACATGTAACGTCACGTCGTCTGCAGGAAAAACATAAAACTGCGGCCATGCCTCTACCTGTTTCCACTGTATCCGATATGCAGACAAATGAACTAGCAAATGAATTTAAGTTATTACGCCAAGAGATAGAAGGAATGCGCAACGATATGCTGGAGTTCAAAGGCACCATGGCAAATCTTCTTGTAGCTATTAACTCTTGTAATCAACGACTCGACAGTCTTGAGGCTCGAATAGAGGTGTTGGAAAAAAAGCCTGAAGCTAAACCCTCGGAGGATGTATCTCTTCTTCAGTCTACGATCTCGGATCTTAAAATGGAGTTCAACGACCGAGACCAGGATCTGTTGTGCAACGATATCGAGATCGCTGGAATACCTGAGGAAAGAAATGAGCCTTCTTTACACTTAGTGTTGGCGGTGGCGTCTAAATTAGGCGTGAATCTAGAAGACCGCGATATCGTCAGTGCAGAGCGTGCGGGTCCCGTACGTCGCGAGCATATTGACAGTCCCCGACCACGGCCCATTGTGGTACGTCTGGCACGTCGTGCTCACCATGATAGTATACTGGCGGCGGCTCGAGTTCGAAAAGGTACAACCACCGCCGGCTTGGGCCTTACTAATTCTACCGTCTGTCCGTTATACATTAATGAAAGGCTGACTAGGTATAACAGACAGTTATTTTACAAGGCGCGTATAGAAGCGAAAAATAAAAATTGGAAGCACGTGTGGACACGAGAAGGGAAGGTTTTTGCCCGAAGAAACGACGGCGAGGCACGCCATCGCTTGCGTTCCGAGAGCGACTTGACTAAAGTTTTTGGGCATTGAAAATGTTTGTTCATAACAATAAGCCTAATCTCTTCCTTCATACGAATTATTATAAAGTGCAGGTTTGTCAAAAACGAATGTATTTAAACAATTGCCACTCAAATATTCTTCGTTTTTTACTTAATAGTGCTTTTATCTCTTTTCTATGGACGAACTTTCTCTCATTTGAATGGGTTATCTTGCTCAAGGCTTATAATTTCCTAATTTTCATTATTAGCATAACTCACCCTAGTCGTTGTGTATCCCTAGTTTTTAAATTATTTTTGCTATTATTGTTTTCTTTGTTTTATTATTTGGTTTGTTATTGTTCTTTGTTGTTTTATTTTTGCGTTAAAATTAACCTCAAATGTGATCATTGTTACTTGCGATATAGATTTTTTATATGTTTTTATGGTTATATGGTTGCTTCCATGCTTGTTCATGCTCATACTGTACAGAAATACTTTTGTTATCTACACACAACACATTGCACACTTCACATATACATTACAAAAACACACTATAACACAGTACAACACAGGTACACGCAGTTTACAAGAATTAAACCTAGTGATAAATATTTAATTTACTCTCTGGATAGGCGACATGCAACACTTTTGTGCGATTTTATAATTAACTGTAAGTATTGTGAAATTACGTATGCTATTATTTTCAAATTCATAAAAAATAAAAAGTTTTCGGTTGGGCTTTTGAATGCCGGGTCTTTGGGAACCCATCATGATGAGTTTGTTGCGGCAACATCAAGGTTCGACATGGATATAATAGCTATAAACGAAACATGGCTAAAACAGGGGGAGGAGGGACGCGCACCGTTGCCGCAAGGATACCGCTTACTTCACTTACCACGTTCTTCCAAAGTGCGTCTGCGCGGTGGAGGAGTAGGATTTTACGTTCGGCAGGGAATTAACGTGCGTAAAATTGTGCACCCTCCGAATCAGGATGTAGAGCAAATGTGGTTAAGTCTTAATTCCAATGGTATTAAGATAGCTATTGGTACAGCGTATCGACCCCCTTGGCTTAATGTTGATGGGTTTTTGGATGCACTTACAGAGTCAATCTCTTCTCTAGGTAGATACGAATATATCCTGCTGCTAGGCGATTTTAACATTAATATTTTGCTTACACAGGATCCAAATACACAAAGATTGTTTAATTTCTTGTCATATATGAATCTTACACAGTTTGTAAAGCAACCGACGCATTTCACAGAACACAGTGAATCGCTGATCGACGTAATTTGTTCGAATGTCAATGTGTTTAATGTCTCTGTAAATCATATCCCTGACCTTTCCCACCACGCTTTTTTAACTTGTCAGATAAATATTAGAAACCAACGACCAGCCCCTAAATTCATTAGCTACAGACCTTTAAAGGATATGGATACGGACAATTTTAATCTAGACTTGAATTTAATGGGAAAGAGTAATTAACAGCGACGTCAACAACATGGTTGGTAATTTCAACAAAATAATACTTGATCTCTTTAATATACATGCGCCAAGTCCGGTCTTTTTTACTTAAAAAGAAGTCGTATCCTTGGATTACTCATACTGTTAAAGAAATGATGAAGCTTCGCGATAAAGCATACTTCCGAAGTAGAGTCACTAAATTGGACAAACATATAAATTACTATAAAGACTTAAAAAACCTCGTAAATCCGGCCATTCACTGCGAAAAAGCTGCTAATATGAACAAACACATAAATTCTGTAAAAAATCCTCGAGCTCTTTGGAAAAGCATCAAGTACAGCGTTGCAAATTTAAAAAAAAATGACTGTGATCTTCCAATCAATCTGTGTAGCCCTGATGACATTAATATTTTTATTCTTGACATTCCCGGTAATAATAATGACACCTTAAGTTTATCTATTTTAAGTCGTTATTAATTCGACCGATTTAATACAAATACTTTTAAACTGAATACTGTGGACGAAACGACGGTACTGAATATTATAAAATGTTTCAAAACTAATGCACAAGGTGATGATTGCATCACCTTGAATATGCCTATACACTTTCTTTGCCTAGGACTCTGACGGTAATTACCACAATAATCAACCAATCAATTACTACGAGCGTATTCCCTGAACAATGGAAGATTGCTGCAGTTTTACCGATTCCTAAAACACCGAATCCGGATGAATATAGAGATCTCCGTCCAATAAGTATTCTGCCGTTTTTGTCAAAGATTTTGGAGCGAATTATCTGTACGCAAATGATAGAATATCTTGAAAAAAATCAAATTCTACCCGCTAAGCAATCCGGATTTAGAAGGTCTCGGAGTACTGCGACTGCCTCGTTGGACGTAGTGGATGATATTCTTACAGCACAGGACAGTCAACAAGGTACATTGCTAGTCTTGCTTGATTTTTGCCGGGCCTTTGATACCTTGAACACAACTTTGCTACTATCTAAACTCTCTTACTACGGTTTTGAGAATTCTACAGTAAAATGGTTTGCTAGTTACCTTAATGATCGCATGCAATATGTTAAAATACGTAGAAACGTCGGCCCTGACCTGATATCTACTATGCGACCGGTTAATAGGGGCGTTCCACAGGGTTCAATTTTGGGACCAATACTTTTCATTTTATATATACCTGACCTTATTAATGTCATTAAGCACTGTCGTTATCATTTATATGCGGACGACGTGCAATTATACATGTCTTTTAAACCTAGTGACACAGCCGTAGCATTAAATAAAATCAACGCAGACTTGGAAAGTATTTCTAAGTAGTGTGATTGTAATAATCTTGTACTTAATCCAAATAAGTCTAAGTACATGGTTTTCGGATCACGTAAGCAAATAGATAGCATTCTATCTCAGAATCTGCCAATTTCTATTGGCGGATGTTCCTTAGTGCGTGTTATGGAAGCTCGTAATCTGGGACGTATAATGGATGAAAAGTTACGCTTCGAGAAACACATTCTAGAAACAATGCGCAATTGCTTTTATAGACTAAAAGTACTCTACCGCATTCGCGAATATCTAACGGTAGACATGCGTGTTAGGTTGTGTGAAACGCTTGTTTTGTTGAAATTGTCATATGTTGATACAGTTTTTAATGGTTGCTTATATGCTAGGACAAAAAAATGATTCAACGTATCCAAAACGCATGTGCGCGTTTCTGTTTCCCTATCCCACGACGTGCTCACATCGCTCCATATCTGAACCGACACAACTTGATGAACATGGCCAACCGAAGAACCATACACCTTGCCACATTGCTTTTCGGGGTTATAAAGAAAGGTGAGCCGTCCTATTTATTTGAAAAGCTAAAATTCTCACAGCGCTGCATTAGGACGGCACCTAGACTAAATTACCCGCAGTACCGTACGGCTGTCTTTAGAGGCAGCTTTCGTTTTGCTGCCACAAAGTGCTGGAATGATCTCCCACCCCAAATAAGACGCATAAATTCCATTAAGTCATTTAAATTTAAACTAAAACAATTTTTACTCTCTGAACAGAAGTCCAGCAGTTAAGACTTTCGTTCTTCACTAATACGAACAAAAACACACACTTTCTTGCTCCATCTCACACAACACAACAACAAAATCTTCTTCACATATAACACAAGCATGGCAGGTAAAATAAGTAATTTGTATTTGTTTTATAATAATTTTATTCTTTGTGTAACGTTTCTTACTTTTAGTCAAATGTTCTTGTTTTTTTAATTTATTGTATACAATATTAATTCTTTACGACTATTACGTAGGGCCATCTATCTCTTTCCCCCAAGGTTCCACTGAAAACCAGCATTCACTAAGATTGTCAACTTCGTGATATGAAGCTGAGTGGTGACCATTTTGGTTCATTCTAATCATAGGTATTTAGTTTTTAGCATATGTTTTATTTTTTTGTGTTATTATGTACCAAATAAATGTTTCTTTCTTTCTTTCTTTCTTTCAATTATTACAGGCTGACCCAATGCGGATAGTGTATCCAAAAGTTATAAAATAGTCGAAACAAATAATAAAAGCCAACAATTCCATGAAACCAATTAAACCCGGTAAGAATAAGCAAGCAAATCACACTTGTAAGTTTATGCGTAACATATCACGTAATGGGATACTATGTTAAAATCATTTCTATGGCATGAAAAATTCTTTAGGTAACCCAATTTAGAGTGAGCAGTGCACAAGGAAGCGCGGACGCCGCCGCCTCCTAACGGTAACTGTCGCCGGGCGTGTTCAGTGACAGTGCGCAAGTGCCATTGTATTACGTACCACACCACGGAGTAATTTCCATATGTAGCCGACTAATGCAAAAGTCCATACGAGTTTCCAGTTTGTCGTAGCCTACCATAACTAGAACAAATAGTGCAGGATACGACAAAGGACGATGGATATACACCATTACCTCTTATATAGTAAAAGTAAAGTATCAGCCAATACATGTCCCACTGCTGGGCAAAGGCCTACTCTGTACAAAGGGTATCAGGGCATAGTCCACCACGCGGCCCCACTGCGGATTGGGGGACTTCACATATCTTTGAAACAACTTTATTTATATCGCTCTGCAATCTTTCACAGTCCGTGAAATCGTTTACAGCTTGAGATCGTCCGCAAAACAACAAACATGTACCCTTTTCAATTGCTTTCGGTAAGTCACTTATCATTAAAAGAAATTCTAATGGGCCTAGGTTACCCTGACTTATGCCTGAATGTGTAAAATAGGGCTCTGATTCATGACCTTTGAAATCCACATATTGTTCCCTATCCTTCAGATAACTCACAACGAATCTTAGTAAGTGAGGAGTGAATCCTACACGTGCCAGTTTCCTAAATAGGATAGCATTTTCAACCGTATCAAACGCCTTTCTAAAGTCGAAGTACTATGCGACGTCTACTTTCATACCTGAATCTATTGCTGGTCTAAAATAGTAAACAAAATTTAGCAAGTTAGTATCAGTACTGCATGCCGGCCGGAACCCAATCCGAGCGTTCCTCAGCGTACCACACATTGCCGCAAATACCGCGCGCCACCGGCCTGTAATCACTGACCTGCGATCCTGCACTACTCTTAGAGACTGTGATAACCCTTGTAGTTTTCCATTCATTTTTTATGTGAAAAGTTGTCAAGAGAGCAGATGGTTCACCTAATGTTAAGTGAATACATAGACATAGACATCTGCTACACCCGAGGGTTGCAGATGCGTTGACAACCTTTTGAAAATTGGGCCCCTGCCACCTCACCAGACGAAACGCGAAAGTATTATACTTCCACTTTACGCCGGTCTTCTGTCGTTCGTGCAACAGCCGAGGCTGCTGCGTGGCCCTACCACCGTACTTGTGTTGTATAGGTCGCTTGTTCCAGACAAATTTTAAAAATTAACAGCAGCAGATCCGCACGAACCCCCCCACAGCCTTTTAATAAAAACGTATGCCACCCGGAGCAGCTAAATACTTCGGTTTTACTCGCGCCAATGCTAACGTCACGTCACGTAAACTAAAACTGGGAACATGAACCCGCTTACTACCTGTGCCGCTGCATTCCACCGCTGCTTGTACATTTAATATGTGTAAACGATCACTGTAAACCAATTAAAAAAACGTCGCGAATTCTCTAGTACTTTCATAATTATTTAAAATAACACCATCTCAAACAATAGTATTATTTTCCTTGGACTTTCTTAGTTTTCATATAGTTCCAAAATATTTAAAGTCCCTCGCGAATCTAGTCTGTATATGCTCACAATATCACTAATAGGTTACACATATTTCATTCTTTTTTTCTATTTTCTACTAATGTTATAGAATAATTTATACTTAAGTTTTAACTTGATGAATATTCTTAATACACATATTTAGTTATCTAAATATGTGTACCCTCCGATATAATAAATAATATTGGAGGGTACAAATATTAATAGATAGTATAATAATACTAAATAGTTGAGCTACAGTAAGTGGCGTTCACAGTACTGGATTACATAACCATATGGTTGTAATGTAAATAAAATAATAGAATTTGAGTATTACAGTTGAAATAAATTATACGCCGTTCTTCCGTTATTACTACTATCACTTCAGATATAAGAAAATAGAAAAAGCAAAAAAATTCGATTTCAATACTCTTAGTGAGTATCAATCGCCGGATATTAAATACGAACCCCGAGCGGAAATTAAAACGTCTTCAGATTATCTTCGAGGACCGAAATTAAATAGTGATACTTGTGTTTAGAATACAATACTACTTTCACTTCTTTAATCCTGACAGGAGAGATCGAAGGAACTAGTGCAAACACCAACAGAAAATGAATCACATCTGACATGTGAAAAGACGTACTAACATTCACTGTACACAACTTTGAGACGGCAATCTGTACACATTAGAAATCCCATTAAAGAACATTGATTTTTGGAAGAGTGCAAGTCTACTAAGAACGATGAACGAAGATCATCGTTCTTTGTAGACTGAGTGCAACCTTTAATAAAAATTAAGGTCATTATAATAAAGACGAAAATAACAAAACTTAATTAAAAAGAGTTGCGTAATAATACTTCCCAAAGTAAAATTAAAGTTAATTCATCGCCACCAGACGGCAAAACGCGACCGCGGAACATAAATCTCTTTTGTCACCGCTTTGTCGCGAGACCTGTTGTTGTAATCTGTGATTTTGCTTTTAAATGGATAAAAGGCTTTGCCAAGAAACTTCTGGTAGTTAAGGTGATTTAAACGTAACGGCATTTATGTATATAACTTTAATTAAATGTTTTTCTATATTCTTAGGCATTCATTTCATAAAGATGTCACAACAACTGAGAATTAAATAAAAATAATGCAATCTTTGAGTCTTTATTTTAATTCATAAATTTAATTATGACTCCAAAGATTTTGGCGGCATTTTTAACATAAAGCCCTATAGAGTGTTCATATTCTATTAGAGAAATTAGAAATAATTTAATTTTAATTTATTTACTATCAACGCTAGAGAAGAGCGATTTTGTTTTCTTTTTATTCATGACTGGTAGTAAAACGGGGAGCAAGGGTATGCAAGCCAAAGGTTTTTGTCACAAAGCTATGTATATACAGGCGAACGAAAATATGCGAGGACATAAATTCAACTCCAAGTTGGCTTTTTATGTCGACACGTTGGAAGAAAAGTTTTAGTTTAGGTAATAAACTGGTTTATGTGCCATTCACAAGTTGAGTTTACACAGAAAAAAGGGGTGTAGTAAGAAAAGAGGCTAAACGTTATGTGTTGTAAAATATAGTTCATGTCAGAGTGTATGATGGAAATTTATGATCAATGGTATATGACTAAAATATCTTTTATTGAATAAAACAATTAATTGATTAATTATTAGGTTTAAAACTGCGTTTAGGGATATAACTAATAAACTGATCCAGAGGATGACAATCATGACATAAATTGTACTGTATGTATGTTGGTTTAGTGATTTTTTTTTATTTGATAACATTTTGTGTTAGCTTTTACTGTAAATTGTCACTAAAACAAGTATTTGTTTTATTGGATTAAAAAATGTATGTCGATACATATCATAAAAACACTTTTAACAGATTGCCGATGATATCAATCAACTGAAAGGTTTTTAATTAAAACAAGTTTTTTTTATCAAAACACTTCGCACAGAACAAATAAGGATAATGTATGCGTTGCAATATTTCCAAGGGTAAAATAATTTATTTAATTGTTTTCGAGACGTAGCGTACAATTAATTCATGCTGTCAACTCCAGAATCTTTATTGTCTAAAACTTTTTGGTGCAAAAGTAAATTTCAATTATATGAAGGGATAAATAAAGCTGGTTCATGGCGCTTTTGTACTCCGCCTATCATTAATCTGAACATTGCATAAATCGGAAGCAAACAGAATACATGTACCTAGCCCGACTCGTTTTCATAGTTTTTCGAACTTTTTTATAGCTTTTTTGACACTACGTATTAAACAGATGATGATACCAGCGAGATAACCAGGTGCTCTGGCGCAAACTAGATAACTGAAGATTTCACATTGAATACAATATGCATACCGCCCTGTGTTTGATCAATATATTTTCAAAAATGTAAAATGAAGTGAATTTAAACGGGTTTTGACTTATCTCAAGTTTAAAGGCGTGACCTTGTTTTAAGAGCTTGGAGTGCTGTTATTTTTATCATATGTTTAATTAAGGAACCAGTATTGTTAAGAATTAAATAGCAACTTATTTCGATCTATTGAAAGAATAAAAACAAATTAAAAATAATGATGCGAAACTTTTAGCACGAAAATAATTAAATTAATATTAATAGTTTTAAGAATAAACCAACAGTTGAGCGTTTTGCAACCATTAAAATCGAGTTTTATCCTTTAAAATGAACATATACCATCCTGAGATCGTTGATTTAAATCTTAACTCGAAATTCTTCTAATTAATAATTTATGCGTAACAATACGAAATCACAATGAGACCTTATTCGCAAATTGTCCC
Organism: Iphiclides podalirius; assembly: GCA_933534255.1. Lineage (NCBI taxonomy): Eukaryota > Metazoa > Arthropoda > Insecta > Lepidoptera > Papilionidae > Iphiclides > Iphiclides podalirius. The sequence goes on along the minus strand of OW152822.1, from coordinate 3,895,233 downwards.
ATAACCTGCCCCACCAAAGCCAAAGCAACAGAGCCACCGTGTCATCAATCCGAGCTTTTCACTAATACCTCATTTAAGACTAGCTGTTAAGCGCGGCTTCGCCCACGTGGCCAAAAGGAATTAACAATGAGTTTTTTAATTTACACCAGAATATCTCGCACATGGCTGAATTTTTTCTTGCTTAGTTGACTCTTATCATTACCTATATTTTGGAAAATTCGCACAATATCTTTATAAATTATAGCCTAATGTGTTATTCTGATGCATAAACTATATTATTGTACAGTTTCATTAAAATCTATTCAGTAGTTTTTGCGTGAAAGGGTAACATCCATCCATACTTTCGTGTTTGTAATATTAGTTAGGATTTATTTATTTTACCTCAACTCACATAAAATTTCTAGTTTATTTAATAAAAAGTCACCAAATGTTATCGACACACCTATAAAATATAACTACGAAATTTGTTTTGCATTGATAAGTACAAACATTTTAAAGATGCTTTACGTTATTAATCGTTTATAACATTATCGTTCTAATACCATTACACAATATTTATATAGAAGTCGGAGGTCATGACAGCGTTGACATCGGGGATTTATATTGTGCGGTCGTATTAAGCGACTGGCAACAATTAATTTACTTTTGAATTAAAGCGTCGAAATGACTTGGGGACACGATGTTATATATTTATATCTGGCATTTATCTAATATATAAAATTCTCGTGTCACGGTGTTTGTAATTAAACCCTCCGAAACGGCTCGACCGATTTTCGTGAAATTTATAAAATTTATAAAAATATGTGCATATCGGTCAGGGTGGAGCATCTGAAAACATCAATTTTTCATCCCCCATAATGCTAAGGGTGGTCCACCCCAAACATTTTTTCTACCCTACAAATAATTTACATGGCATAACAACGTTTGCCGAGTCAGCTAGTATTCTATATAAACTAATGAGAAAATAATCAAAATATTTCGATCAATTTATTACCTTACATAATTTTTATGTAAATAGGTTGAAATGAAAATGAAATTTCTTGAATTGCTCGATCTCACGGTTCAAGTCTTGATAAATTTAGCATGTAAAATTTCAAGACTCAGGTGTTTGTTTTTATAGCTGAGTGTTTTTGTTTAAAACGTAACTGTGTAACGTTTACAAAATTTTCCACCGATAAAAAAATAGAAGAGATCAAAAATAATAAATTAAGTAAAACACGTTGTTATCCTACCGGAAGCGCTCGACTAAAATTGATATTATTTCTATAGGCCTCTAAGGGGAGACTCGGTTATTTGATGAACAGTATGAAAACTCACAATAGTTAATGTAAGTCGTTGGGGAGTACGTGAAGATGGCTACCGGATAAAGCTCGTTTATATGACATATTATGTATATATCACATACAACTTTTCCTAAGCCTTTAGTAAGTAAATATATCTATTAAATTATATTTAAAATTTCAGTTTAAAAAATAAAAATAAATAATGAAGCCAAGAAATTTTTACAAATAATAATCTCTAATGTATAAATTTCAATATAATCCACACCAGTTTTGGCTGTGTTCATGTATTGGTCATCGAACAAATGAGTAAGTTTTGATAAAATATAAAGGCTACATTGTTTGAAAGATTTTTGAGGTCCACTGATTCCAAACTGCAGGGAAGTATATTTTACGAAACGAAAAAATATTGTTAGATATCTCGTAACATTAGAATTACTCATTGATTAGCACTCAGCGAGTAAAAAAAAATAGAAAAGAAATGACGCCCATAATTTACGCGAAGAAAATTATGATAAGACAACACTTAAAAGTTGTTTGAGCGTTTCCTTACGTTCAGTTCCTTTTAGCGTTTACAGGAAAACGAGGTTCAAAAACAACGAAGTAGAAAATTACAAACACATCATCTGTAATAGGAGCTTTCTTTAACAAACGAGCAAGTGAAATAAAAAAGGCAAATTATATTTCGACTCATAATAATTGAAACATCGTGAATAATGTATTTCACACGATATAACAATGGAAAAGCAACTCAATGGTAATCAACGCATTGTCGTTCCTTATCGCGAGAGAGTTGCACAATGAACGGCGAGGTGCACTATTGTCCCGTCACTTGTGAATCTTAAAGCTTCTTGGAAAGTACATGCAGTGAAATATCAACCGGTGACAATTTGATCAAACAAACCAAATCGTCACAAATCCATAAGAGTTAACCATTTTATTTTATTTTACCGCCACCATCAGTTTGTGTCTACGATTATAGAATCCCCAGACCATGAGCCTACATGCTCATTCGAGTGAAACCTCCTTGTAATTATTTTTGGGCCACACCTTATTTATGTCCCCGTTAATAGAAATAAGAAACATGTCAGCCAGGAACTCTTGTTCTGTTCCTTTATCAACCGATTATTTTGCACCTTGAACATGTTATGTTGATTGCGCAGCGGCGATCAGTAGAAGACTCGGTTCTTGAAGGTAACCCCGTCAGTGTGGCCACAGTTATGGCCATACTCAGTACCCTACTGCACAACAGGTTTTTAACCGCCACGAAAGCAGGTTTTATGGGGAACTCCAATGCTACCAGGTCTTGCTACTCTCATACCAAAAACCAACCACACTGCGAGAGAGGCGTGGAATTTTGCCATGTCTGCCTCTTCACCAGATAAAGTATGTGTCGAGGAATCCTGTTTTAAATTTCAACGGTCACACAACTTTTACCTGAAATTTCAGTTGATGATCTCATATTTTATGCAGGACTCTACAGGTCTTATTCATGACACTCATAGAAGTCAGTCTAATTCTTTTCAGGATATCCATCCGATATGCACAGATATTGTATATGTACCACATCAAACAATGCAATATTTCCACCTCTTTGTAAATTTACCTCTTTTTACCTATCCAGTTATACCTGTAAAATTATCTGGTCTCTAACCAAATCGTTTGAATCGCATCTCTCCGACGTACTCTGCCTACGTATTTACCTATATATATGGATACTATGTAAAGTAAAGTAACAGCCTATACATGTCCCACTGCTGGGCAAAGACCTCCTCTATACAGAGGGTATCAGGGCATAGTCCACCACGCGGCCCCACTGCGGATTGGCGGACTTCACATATCTTCGAAATATTTTTTTTTCTTATTTCGAAAATATGCAGGTTTCCTCACGATGTTTCCTTCACCACGGAGCACGTGATAAGTCAGCACTTAAAGTTAAAAACTTCATTGGTGCCGGCACCGGGGATCGAACTCAGGTTGCTCGAGTATATTGAATTAAAGGCAAACGCCCAGACACTGAGCTATCACGGCTCGTAATATCGGAGCTATCACGGATACTATGTAAGATTATTATATTACTCATCAAGTTGTCTAGTAGGCCAGTTTTTCCAAGTGAATGATTATGATAGGGGTAATATAACGATCAACGTTCGAGTCCCTCAGGGGTTAGTTGTTTCCACAACTTACTTCAAGTTGCATATATACCTACTGAGCCCCGGTGTCTGTGGGTACGCACTTTATTGTGGATAGCTACAAAGCTAATATTCGTTCTAATAAAGATTTAGTTCGATCCTAAAGTGTGATCTTATCCTACTCGACTTTAAATAGAAGTTCAGTCGAATTCCATTTTCTAAGTTTAAATGACGAGGTTCGCTTACCCTTTTCTTAATGTGTAAGTTATAATTTGCAAGTATCAATATTCCTGAGTGTAATGAAAGTGTCTTCAAAGCAAGTGTGCATAGGCTTATTAAGCTAATGTGTTTCTTACTTAACCTGGCCTTCATAAAACGGTAGGTTTACATGCACTGGTTTTTGAGTACAAAAGCAGGGTTACGCATTTTAACACAACTTACATTTCTTGAGAACAGTTACATTAAAGTAAGATTAAGATTTACAAAATGAAGGCAGGAAAACTGTAGGAACGTCTCTGAGTTCACTACAATAAGATACGATACATCTCCCCTTGTCGGAAAATGGCTGTCGACATGCTTCCCCTTCTTAAAAGTTTCCTGAGGCTGTAAGTTTTCAGTACAATTGTAACGCGATTCACAGACCTGTAGGTATATTTGTATATCGCTAATATATATATATATATATATATATATATATATATATATATATATATATATATATACATATATATATATACCTACCTTATTAGAACTCTTATGGATTTGTGACGATTTGGTTTGTTTGATCAAATTGTCACCGGTTGATATTTCACTGCATGTACTTTCCAAGAAGCTTTAAGATTCACAAGTGACGGGACAATAGTGCACCTCGCCGTTCATTGTCTCTCTCAACTCTCTCGCGATAAGGAACGACAATGCGTTGATTACCATTGAGTTGCTTTTCCATTGTTATATCGTGTGAAATACATTATTCATGATGTTTCAATTATTTTGTGTCGAAATATAATTTGCCTTTTTTATTTCACTTGCTCGTTTGTTAAAGAAAGCTCCTATTACAGATGATCCGAAAAAATCTAGGAAAAACATTCAAACAGCTACAGTGTTTGTAATTTTCTACTTCGTTGTTTTTGAACCTCGTTTCCCTGTAAACGCTAAAAGGAACTGAACGTAAGGAAACGCTCAAACAACTTTTAAGTGTTGTCTTATCATAATTTTCTTCGCGTAAATTATGGGCGTGTCATTTCTTTTCTATTTTTTTTTACTCGCTGAGTGCTAATCAATGAGTAATTCTAATGTTACGAGATATCTAACAATACTTTTTCGTTTCGTAAAATATACTTCCCTGCAGTTTGGAATCAGTGGACCTCAAAAATCTTTCAAACAATGTAGCCTTTATATTTTATCAAAAGTTACTCATTTGTTCGATGACCAATACATGAACACAGCCAAAACTGGTGTGGATTATATTGAAATTTATACATTAGAGATTATTATTTGCGATTCACAGACCTGTAGGTATATTTGTATATCGCTAATATATATATATATATATATATATATATATATATATATATATACATATATATATATACCTACCTTATTAGAACTCTTATGGATTTGTGACGATTTGGTTTGTTTGATCAAATTGTCACCGGTTGATATTTCACTGCATGTACTTTCCAAGAAGCTTTAAGATTCACAAGTGACGGGACAATAGTGCACCTCGCCGTTCATTGTCTCTCTCAACTCTCTCGCGATAAGGAACGACAATGCGTTGATTACCATTGAGTTGCTTTTCCATTGTTATATCGTGTGAAATACATTATTCATGATGTTTCAATTATTTTGTGTCGAAATATAATTTGCCTTTTTTATTTCACTTGCTCGTTTGTTAAAGAAAGCTCCTATTACAGATGATCCGAAAAAATCTAGGAAAAACATTCAAACAGCTACAGTGTTTGTAATTTTCTACTTCGTTGTTTTTGAACCTCGTTTCCCTGTAAACGCTAAAAGGAACTGAACGTAAGGAAACGCTCAAACAACTTTAAGTGTTGTCTTATCATAATTTTCTTCGCGTAAATTATGGGCGTGTCATTTCTTTTCTATTTTTTTTTACTCGCTGAGTGCTAATCAATGAGTAATTCTAATGTTACGAGATATCTAACAATACTTTTTCGTTTCGTAAAATATACTTCCCTGCAGTTTGGAATCAGTGGACCTCAAAAATCTTTCAAACAATGTAGCCTTTATATTTTATCAAAAGTTACTCATTTGTTCGATGACCAATACATGAACACAGCCAAAACTGGTGTGGATTATATTGAAATTTATACATTAGAGATTATTATTTGCGATTCACAGACCTGTAGGTATATTTGTATATCGCTAATATATATATATATATATATATATACCTACCTTATTATATATATATATATATATATATATATATAAGAATATTTTTCAGTGTTTAGGATGACACAGCAATCAAAACACAATTGAGTTTCTCTGTAATTAAAGATTTTTTGTAAGATTTTGAAACTATAACAAATAATAATTAAAATAACAAAAATAAAAGATTTTACTATTAAACTTTACCTGTAATTAAAGAAACGACATTTAATGTTAATAATCACAATGTCGATTCCTAAATCACTATTTTACTTATTAAATATCTTTGTAATCAGATTATTTTCATGAATTGCTTCATATGACAGCTTAATTCTTTTTCTGTTATAATCCGGCGTACAAACATAGTTTTTAAAATAAATTTTATCAACGGCCGGTGCGCGAAAATATTTAAATTAAAGAAAATATTTAAATAAAAGAAAATAGTATTTTTCTTTACATATATATATATATATATATATATATATATAATAGAAGATTATTAGTATAGGAGTATAGACGATTAATAGTATGGGTGTTAAATTATTGAAGTTGCCTATAAAAAGTCGTGCGGAGCTACGCTCTGGGGAACCGGCGATCAGTAGTTGAAGTGTAAACGTGATTTGTTATTATTCTTAATCGCTAAGAAAATAATATTGTGTGCAGAGATTATGTTCCTTTTGTTTTATAAATGTTCTTTTTAAAAAATAAATTCCTTACGGATAATCTAGAATATATATATTTACGTGCGAAGCCGAGGCGGTTCGCTAGAATATTATAATAGAGTATTCGTATGCGATACATTCTTTTTAGGTAAAATTATTTTCACGCTGGATTATAGAATCAAGTTGATGAACAATCGTATGAATTACTGAACATTTATTTAAGTCTGATGATGACTAAGAAATTCCAGTTAATCATTAACTGTACTCAAGTAACTATTATGACTGTACTCAAGTTTGTAAGGAAATAGAAAAACTTTTCATAATTTTAAAAAGTATTGAATAATAAAAACATTATCAGTCCTTTAAAATAAAAATTCCGTATTGCGGCAAATAATTCATATATTCTAGTAACGTAAACTCACGTTTTCTGAAACATAAGCTAGAAGTACTGGCTCATTCAATGTCAACGTATAGTAAACAAATTTAAAACATTTAATGGAATATTGCAATAATATAATTGTTGCAATTTTAAGTGCTGACTGATCACGCACTCAACGGTGAAGGAAAACAAACATCGTGAGGAAACCTGCATTCTCGTATTTCGAAAATAAAAAAACTAAAAACCATTTCGAATATATGTGAAGTCTGCCAATTCGCAGTAGGGTCGCATGGTGGATTATGTTTATTACCTGCATTATTACTGCATACTTGATATTCTTTGCATGGAGAAGGACTGGCCCCACGAGTGGGACATAATATACAGGATGTCGCTTTATTCTACTTTTTATACTTACCATAAACATAACACATGAATAAACATGATGACGTCAAACATATCCACAGAACAACGACGACGTAAAATTACATATTAATTAATATGACACATCATAAAAAATAACAAAAAAGAGCGTGTGCAGTGGTTAGTGTGCGTCTCCAAATACACAATTACCACTGCAGAGTAAGAAAACTGCAATAGTAGGCCATGTCAGCGATAGGTACGTGCCGACATGACCTGACATCAAGCTTTTCACTAGGCACGCAGATGTGTTTACCGGGGTTTTTGATTACCATCCAATATTTATTTATTTTAAGAATGGGAAATTTATAGATACAATTTTGACAGAAATAAAATTACCGGTGTCATTCGGCACCTATATGTGAAACTCATGAAATAATTTTTTGAATTATTATTAACCAATTTACCTGTTATTTCGTCGCTCGATTGATTCGGGCTCCCTCTGTATTGTTGTATCTAAAACTATTGTGATAACATAAATTTATTATATTTGCAATGAGTCAAATTCTCGTGTTATATCCTTTAATTATAGAATTATGTGTTAAACGTCACACCAAATTTAATAGTAGAGTTTACTAGTAAACACTTTTAGTACAAGTAGGGTTGAGTGAGAAGAATGTACATACTTCTATCTAACCTGAAAATTCTTTAATAGGTTCCTTTTTTGGCATTTTTTGTATTTTTTGTGGTTACTGTATTAGTAAGACTTACTGATTAAGTTCATATTTACTTATAACACAGCATATTACAATGAGAGGTAAGTTATAAGAAGTTTCTTTAATATTCTTAGAGATACCGAGAGCTGAATTACGAAGTTTGCAGACGTGGTAGCCAACTTAGCTTGTTACTCACATATTTTCAAGACAAATTCGAGTTCTCTTCAATATAAGTCTCTGTTAATAATACGAACTTTGCAACCAAACGAACTTGCAGAATGAGGTAACTGTGTACTCTTTACAACCCATGACAAAAAAGACATGCGAAAAAGTAAATTTTCCAGAAAATCTTATTTATTATAACAATAAAAATAAATTGTTGCACCTTTAAAAAAATTAGCAACGCAATATTAATAGTCGAGCCATCCGCGACGTCACCCGTGTGTTTAATATTTTTTTCTTCTGTTTAATTTTTTTTAATTTTTATTTAGTAAAAGGTTTGGGTCCTTAACTGTTGTTAGTGTCTAAATAATCCTAACATATTTCTCACAAATTCAAACATTTGACTGTAAAAATAACCATTATACATCTTTCTTTTCATTCATTTAAATATATTAGGTAAATATTTTAAGCAACCTTTTTTTATCCTTACGGAATAGGCAGAGACAGTGCCTGATGCTAGATAATGAATCACAAAAGAAGTATGCCGTAAATTAATAATATGCCATATAAACAAGTGGCTTTTTTAATTCTTAAGTACCCAAATATACTCCTTTAAACTCTTGTACTCTTTTAAATCCTTGAAAATTATATGTGTATAACTTTTAATTTCCAACTCTGAAAAGACTGAAATTGATAGTTTTATTCATATGCGCAGTTATTTTGACAGTTTTGTCGTTTTTATCAATTTCCTCAAATATTGACTTCATCGTTGTAGTCTCTATTTTAACTTTAAACAACACCCTTAGTTATTTACAAACAAAGTTAAAATGTGACATTCCTAGCCCGGTTGGCTACATTAGAAAGATGGTAGTGAAGGGAATTTTCAAAACTTCACTTCCACCTTGGAGGCAACTTTGGTCAAGTTTATAAAACTGTAAAATAAAATTTTACGAGGTCAACGGCGTTATCTCGCCTTTAGCTACCGTTTCGAGCAGAAAGTTCTCGTTCGTAGGAAGCGGCCAGCAAATTGTATTGGTTGTGTTATTATGAGGAAATTGCTTATAAAGGAAATAGGACAAACGATTTATTTGCTGATATAAAATATTATATAACATAAAATTTATGACACAAAATAAGAAAATATTTTGATTGTGTTAATAGTACTAGTTTGTAGTTGTAAATTTAACATCCAAAATAATTAAAGATTTTCTAATTTACATCTTCCCTAAAAAATTCTCTGTTGATTTTTTCTTCTGATTTTTTTATGAAGAGAAAACAAGAGTAATACAAATTACTGATATTAAACTCATTAATTATAGAAGATGTAGTAATTTATGACAGTGGTAATATATATTATTACCCTATATAATATTAATAAATATAAATATATAAAAAGACATATATTAATATTATATTTATATATATTATACGGGATTCGCTTCTCTCCGCCTTGACCTGTACTAAATATGCTTTCGCAGCCACCAAAACGTTTCCTAACGAAAATCAGGACCTATATTATAATAGGTCTCACAACAAAGCGCCGACAACGTGGATTTATATTCCGCGGTCGCCATCGGCGCTTGGCAGCAATGAATTAACATTAAATAAACTCGCAAATTACGTACTAACAACCTAAGTGATTTAATGCTACAGCTCCCCAGCCAAATGTCGACAATTTTTAATGGTCCGTTTTTCTATTGCATTTTCTTTACTGAACGAACAGCTGTAAATATAGAACTGTTAAACGTTTTTAATTGTTTAATGAATAATTTTACTATTTACTGAATTATTTTATTACTGATTTTACTATTTATTAGTAATTATTTTGTAACACGCGCTTATTTAATATATTTCATTTATTTAAATTTAAAATCTTGACGAATTGAATACACGAATCTTCGAATTCACGAAATCGCTATCCTGTAAACTAATGTAAGCACATAATTAATATATTTTGTAAATGTTATTTTATAGGATTTTGAACATTACAATAATCATTTAGTAGTTTATGTTAATAATAAATGCTATCTTACTTATTATGAGCATATAATTTTTTAGTCATTACATTAATAATATTTGAGATAATCAATAATTAATAATAATCTTTTGATGGTGAACATATTCTAATGCATATCTCTGTATACACTGTGGAACGCCGTCGAATAGACAACAAATATTCGAATAATTTAAAATCTAATTGATTTTATCATTGTCATTATTCATTCAACGACCTGGCGTAGTGGATATCAACCATGTCTGTTGCGCCAGAGGGTGTTGGTTCGATCCCTACTTCATATAGTGTTTTTCTAATGTCTGGGTGTTTATATTTCTATAATGTGTATTTTTTTTTACAAAAGAAAAGTACGTTTATGTGTATCAGGTACCTAGTATCCATAGTACAAGCTTTCCATAGTTTGGGACTAGAGAACATTGTGTAAAAATATGTCCCGAAATATTTATTATCATTTATTCATTATCTTTTAACAAAACAAACCTAATTACTACATTCATATATAAATTTTCGCTTCAAGTATTCAGAAATAGTTTCAAAAATTCCGTTTTAAAAATAGATAAAATTAATTCCTTTACGCCTTTGTACGCGACATGACTTGTAACTACACGTAAATAATTAACATCTATTTTCAAGCTTTATCCAAGTTCCACCCATGGCTTCAATGTTGAAATTGTGTGGATGTAACTTAATGGGATCCGTTGTCTTCTCACACTTTAGTAATTTAAAGTTCAAAATTAGGTGATAAATTAACACCTTTAGCTCCAACTGTGCAAACCTTAACCCTGAAAAGAGAAAATATAATTGCTATATAATTAATATATTGCATTAAACAATATCTGTCTATCTTGTACACTATTTTAAGCGTTCAAGTCATGAAATTTTCTTTTCGTATTATATAAATTTTTATGTTCGTTCGATGTACGTTTTGTTTTAATATTTTAAAACTGCCATAAAGGCATATGATATCATTCTCATTTAAATAATGATTCGTTTTGAGAAAACTTTTATCGAGGTGACTTAAGTTGATTTTTTTCTGATAAATACTAATTCCTTAAGTTTGCTTCTGCTTTATTACTGTACCTTCCTCGTCTATTATAGAATACGAGTCGGTGCGGACGGTTTACCATGACATTGACTGGTGCATGATTATATTAAATTTTAATTGTGAAAAATAGTAATTGCAAGTCATCGAGGATGAGATAGAGACGATGCGAGTTTAATAAAATTTGCGTGACATCAGCAATTGGTGCACCTGAAATAACTTGGATATAGTCTTAGTAGTTCTAAATATGTAGCTTCAATTGAACTCACCAATACAATTCCGAGGGCCTATACCGAAAGGCATAAATGTGAAAGGCTTAATTTCGTGTTTTCTCTCCTCCAAAAATCTTTCTGGTATAAACATCTCAGGTTCTGGATAGTATTTTGGATCCAAATGAATAGAGTTTACTACATTGTAAACCACATCACCCGGTTTTAACTATAGTAAAGAAATAAAAATAAAAGCAATAAAAAAATTGAAATCGCTTTGCCAAACTACATTGTATTGCTTTACTACGTTATAAACCACGTCACCCAGTTTTAACTATGGTAAAGAAATAAAAAAAAATAGCAATAATAAATTTGTAATCGCTTTTGCCGCTATTTATTGAAATAAGGCCACGATTTTTGCTGAATCTCACTTTAAGTACAAATGTCAATTATTTTTTAATTTATTAATATATTAGTATACTTGTTTTCATGTTAATCATGCTTAATTTATTAGGTATATATAAATGTTGATGCATACTTCAAATTGAATCAATACGCGTACATTTAATAGGTATTGATAGGGAATTAATAGACTTACTGTGTATGGTTTTCCTCCTTCATGTGGGGGTGGCAATTCATATTCCTTCGTACAAGTTCGGTCCATTATTAAGGCAGGTGCCCACTTGCGCAATGTCTCTGAAAGAAAATTCAAACTTTGAAAGATTGTTTAAAATTCCTATATTTAACGACTTATATACACTTACAATAATTTAGTTTTATTACTTATGAATAATTATCAGTATCGTTTGTAGTTTAGATTTTGGAGTCCATTATAAAATATTAATAACACTGAACTGAACATGGCTATAAAATACTATGGTAAATTTATAATAGTCACTAGGTAGCTGTGTTACAGTAATAATACAGTATGTACTAATTGTAAGAAGCTAGCCACATCTGATCATTATTTACATCAATAAATGAAATTAAAGCTTGCTTCGTAAGTAATGTAATGAACTTGTTAAGTTAGTCATCAATTAGTTGTCTCTATCAAATCACTGCATCACATTTGTATTCGGCGTACGGTGATAAACTCATCGCCTATCATGATTTAGATAAGTAATGGATTTGATGGTGAAACTATTTATTTTTACTTCATTACAATCTAGAGATATAACAGTTTATATTATTTTTTTAAGTTTGTTGTGGATGTCTAGTGAATATCATGTTGATTTCTCTATTTTGTGGATATTTATATTGAGTAAAAAAGCTGCAGACAATATTACATTATTAAAAGATTACAGTATAAAAAAATACAAACAAAAATAACAAATATTACATTATGTATATAACTTTTATATTAACTTAAAATTTGATTTGAAACTTTTTACACCTGCCTCTTTTGTCTCTGCTGCCCATAGGTTGACTGGTAGAGATTGCCTTAGGCTCTTCTCTCTTGTATTAACTGATGTTTTTGCTTTCAGTCCCGAGACTATTAAAGCTTCATCTGACGCAGAACCGGTGGGCTAGCCAGAACCCACGGGTTTGGGCCCTCCGCTGTGGGTAGGGCCGCGCATGTGCTCATGCGTGCGTTTAACTACGACATGTCATCTAAGGGCCATCGAAGTTGCGGTGCGGACCGAGACCCCGATGGCCGTCGACTGTGTTTTTAGCTAATCGGTGGCTGGGGGCAGTGAGAACCGCCCTGGAACGCGGGTGTACCTTGTGTACGCGTTGTGTTGGTCTCGCCGTGCTCGGAGGCGAGGGCGAACTAGTGTGTTTGTTGTTGCACTAGCTGTGGGTGTAGTGTTATCCGGCGGGACCCCCGGCGGTGGGTCCGGCGTATCTAAGTCCCCTTCCTCGACCGGGTCGATGAGGACGTTTCGCGGGCGGCGCTTGTTGACGTTCGCGTTTGTGTCGGGTTGGTAATTTGCTGCGCTTACCACCAGAGGGTTGGGATGATGTTCGGCTCTATCGAAAAACCGTTTTGTCAGATCTTTGAAATATTCGCGAATCGTCGGGAGTCTGCAATCGCTGTGCAGATCGACGTTGCGTTGATACCACTGCGCACCGGTTGCACGGCGGATGAACTTATTTTGTACTAAATTGCCTTAGGCGTTAAGTCCGCCTATACACAATGCTAATTTTTTGTGTAAAAGTTTAAATAAAATAAAATAAAAAAGAGGTACCATTTATTACACCGTCCAAATATTTCAATTCATTGATATTCTCGTAAGCAATAATTCCGTGCTCTTCTTGAAATGATTTAATCTCCAAATACAACTTTTCTTGCACTTTTGGATTAACTGTTAATTCATGTACACACATTATCAAAGCTGTGGCTGATGTTTCGAATCCAGCTATAAAGAATATAAACACTTGGCTCGCCAACTCTCTTTGAGACCATTCTGAAAAAGACAAAATAAAGGGTTATATAATTTCTATAAATCTACTCTAATATTTTAATTGAAGTGAGCGTAGTGCAAGCTACTTGGAAATAATCTGAGGTAACATTATATTACTTTCAATATCAAAATTTATATGGCTCTCCGTATTACTAATATACGAACCCAGAAACTATTTTTAATAAAGTCTTTATGTAAGCGACTTACGTCTTACTTCCCCTTGGCGCTTAAGCTTTTCTACATCCATGATAACGTCATCTCTTTTATCTATTTCTTCTGTTTTTAAATTACCTGTTAAAGATATAATATATATACGATATAATAAAGAAATGTAATTGAAACTTAAGTATTCATTTTGCCATTAAAAATTAAAACATTCTTAGTAACAAAAATCAAATCCAAGGTAAATATTTCATTCAATATATAATTTTTGTTTGATTTTGAGGAGCGTCTTTGAAAAACAATATAGGAACAAGTTGGGAGCTAACCCACGGAATTCAGAAAAACTAAAAAATAACATTCAACAAATTTGAAAACCTCGTCTTTTTAAAGACATGACAATTTATAACAAACGATGCTACCTTTATATGCTTGCATTAAAAGCTGTATCATATCTGGCCGTTCAATCTTATTCTTTTCTCTGTGCTCCATTGTAGTCGCCACTAATGTATCAAAGAAATTCGTATACTTTGTGGCAAATATTTTAATGCCTATTAACTGAAAAAAGTGAATACACATACCCCTTTTAAAAACTGTGTAATTATATTTGTAAACAAATATCTTTAAAAATACGAGTATCTTATATCAGTCTACGTCATCAACTTATACCAGTCTTTGATTTATGTGCGAAAGTGGCAAACGAGCTGAAGGTTCATCTGTTGTTAAGTGATAACCGCCGCCCATGGATATTTGCAACACGTGCAAATGCGTTGCCTTTGCACCTTTAAATACCTTTAAATAAATTGGGCCCCAGTACCTCACTCTCCAGACGAAACGCAGAAATGTAACACTTTTACTTTACGCAGGTCTTCTGTGGGGTGGTCTACCATTGAATGAAGGTCAAATAAAATTTATCGCTGTAAAAATCTTAATTACAACTCCATAATCTCCGCATCATATTTTCATAGGTTTATACATATTTATTCCAATTTGTATTCTTTAAATTAATTTTATTTTATTTCATAGCTAAAGTAACTTACCTTTGCAAGTGAAGGAAATTGATTTGAAATAAAGAATTTTAATTGCTGTAACGGTGTCATCGCAAACAGAGATTGTCCCATTTTGTAGAAATCGTTTTCCTTGTCCTTTACTGAGTTGACTTGTAAACCAAAAGCTGAAGACGCAATTACATCATTTGTGTACCGTCGCATTAAATCGCGTACGTCAATATCTTCCGAAATATGACCTATCAAATAAAATATTTCGATGTGAAAAAGTCGGACATAATGTTTAGAAAAATAATAATTAATTGTAGTATTAATTAAATATTTTAATTAAAGAACTCTAAGTAATATTTAATTATTTATTCCAGTGATAAACATGGATCAAAATAATTATAAGAACGCATATTAGTGTTGATTGTATCGCCACCTAAAACTTATGAAAGTGGTGATATAAAAAGTATGATATGAATTTATTTGTACCGAATGTCGCATTATTTTAAAACAAAGTTATCCACCTTTATTGCAGCATTCAGGCCATGGGACGTACTATGGGCGTTTAAATGTTTCAGTTAGTACAGTATTGTTAAAAATTTATTAGTTTGTCCGGTGTCCGGTGTCCGGGTCTATACTTAAATTATCCTAGTACTGAGTGAAGATCTACTCAATACAGAGACTTTTCTATATTAAGGCATAGTTGGCCAAGTGAGCTTACACATTTTTGAAATACATTTTCCATTACTTTCTCCCTCACTATTGAGCACAAACTACTACCATATTATGTTATTTCATCATCTACATCATCGTCATCCTCCTGCCCTTATCCCACCTAAGTGGGGTCGGCACACATGCATGTTGTAAGCAGTTTTGACTATATTTTTTACGACCAGGTAGGAGACTGCCTGACGCCAAGGAAGGTTCCTTGGGAAACAAACACACCAAGATCCAATTATCTGTGGGTCAAAATTTTAATTTATCAAATATATCTTACAATTCATCAATTAAATTTATTTTTCTTTTACTACATATTTTACGTTATTTATGTTCACAAAAATATATTCTCGAATACCTGTTGTAATTGGATACTCCACCAAATTACGGAACACACAATCACGGTCACACAATCCACCAAATTACGGAAAAACTAGATAACCAATGGTCTCCGTGGTTTAATTTTTATTAGTATGCACTTAAATTGACCAATTTGGATTACCTTTTAGTTGTTGAATAATGTTATTGCTTATTTCTGTCATAAACGGCATCATTTGGCGCATTTTCGATCCAGTAAAAGCCGGACTAAGAGTGGTGCGCATATCTCGCCATTTGTCATCTGGTTTCCAAATAAAACAAGAGTTATAAAATTTACGTTTTGCATCGACCCAATAAAACTCCTTTACATACCAAATGAATGAAAACAAAGAAAGTATTTGAATACATCACATAAGGGAATTAATTAGGTATTTTTCTTTGGATTCTTACAAATTCTAGTGCATTTAATCGAAAAAAACCAACAGGGTTAATGAGTTTTACTATCAACGCTCGAATAGTTATCACCAGTAACGTAGATCAATATGTTATAAGTATATCACTCAAGTGCATTAACCTGAAACGTTATCTAAGACTTACAATTAAAACACTAATTAAGGTTAATATTTACAATAATATACAGTTGTAAAAAGGCGGTTGTTTTCATATTAAAATTGGACATTGTCTATGGTTACAGAGATTATTCAACTTTAACTTCTTGCACATAATTATAAAATTAATGATAACTTTGAACGCTTTTATACCTCTAAAACACGAATGTATTATTAAGTTTTGATAAATAGAGAGAAAGAAATGTGTGAAATAAGGAATCAAAGCTGACACAAAATATTTATTTATGCCTAGAATAAAACTAACTCAACAGATAAGTTATGTTTCAAAGGAGGCCGGGATCTGGAATTGGAGAATCGAATAACATGATTGAAACCAAAGATAGATAAAAAAGGTATGTCAAACGTGGAATATATCGCTCTTGTGTACTGCACCTTATTGAGATAAAATGGTAATCGGTTAGTGTATGTTTGTTCGAAAACAATTAGCAACATATACATAGAGATATTATATACAAAAATAACGAAACATGCACATTATTATTGTATTCAATTTTTTCATTTCATGACCTTTGAAGTTGAACCTGTAGTTATAACTTGTTTCTGTAGTTGTTAATAAAATGTTTCTTTTTTCTATTATTCAATAACTTAATTTTACCTTTCATCATCAGTAGACTGGCTCCAAATAACGGTTCTATTTCCACGGGGAAGAATTCTTTGTGATTTACAAAATGATCGAAATCTTTAACAGTCACGTGTTTAATTATTTCGGGATCTCTTATCAATACCACTGGCGTTGTAGCTTCGATGTAACCGACATACCTTAAAATAATGTTATTTAGTGTAAATTTCAAAACAAAATATTTTTATTTATTGTCCTAATTAATAATATTCATATCTTGACCTTAATATTTGCAGTTTAGATATAAATATTTTTATTTAACATAGAAGTTGTTGACCATGAATATTTTAAACACCTAATCTACCGTATCCGTTGAAACCTTTAACTCGCTATAATGGTCCCCCAAACTGCCGGATGTAATAAAATATCCAGAGCAATTTTACAATTATAATAAAATATAACGTCGATTAAATTACAGAAGGTCAATTCAATCTTAGGTAGCAAAAATATCAAATATCACTTCTATTGGCTCCTGATAACCGCTTGACAGAAACCATATATTGGTTAATAAACATAAAAATAATAAACATTAATAAAATGTTGATAATCACATGGCTCCTGTAAAAATTATGTGCTTTAAAAAAGCATGTCTTTTCATTTAATTAATAGAGGATTATTAAGTTTTAAGAACATGAAAGGTGCCGACACAAAATACTCCTGGTGTGATAAACTATTTAATTTCTTATAAATGTTTTTGTCTTGTATGGGCTTCGAAGCCACGCCGCGGTGTGCAATAGTAAGTGATAAGGCGATCAATTAAACCGTGAAATATTTATAATTATAAACTAGTTTTGGCTGCTATTATATATTACATATAAAGAATAATGCAAAGAAACAAATCTAGTAAACTTACCTTTCATTAGGAAATTCCTTATAAATAGCATCGATGTCCTCGACAAGATGTCTCTTAAGAAAAGTACTGCGCAATATGTTACCGAAAATGGGCACTCCAGGATTGTACTTTAAGCCGCGGCTTTGGAAGTAATAATGTATACGTTTAAGGGAGTAAATAAAATAAACAATAATTATGGTTGATATGAATATTAAAATTTCCGCGATCATTTTGATGAAGCTACTAGGATTGCAGTCACCGATTGAACTATTCAAGATGTGATGCTCATAGCACTATTGCGACGCAATTGATGAAAACAGATGTAAGTTAAGAGCGTTAGCGGGGAGGTAATATTAATTATTGGCTTTGATCATTATCGTAAAGTGTAATGTGTTATGTCTCAGGCATCAATAAGCAATTATTAAAGTAATAGTGCATTTTTTTAAAATGAGTTTCTGAATAAGTTGTGCTTTTGGAAATGTTATTATGATATTTATGTCAACATTTATTTTTGAAGTTATACTTCTTTTGGCGCGTTTGGAAAAAATTACGAGGATAAAATTTTTTGCTGTAAAGTATTTAATTGACAGCCAAAAGTGACATGATGAAGTTGTAGCGACCAACTTCGACAACCTTTACGTTATTCATATTTTTTATTATTTTATTACATAAAAAGTATTCATTACTACTTTTTGTTATTTACTTATAATTTCAGGTTATCTTATCCTTTGAACGAGCAATTCTTGTATATATATATATATATATATATATATATAATCGGAATCTCGGAAACAGCTCCAGCGATTTTCATGAAATTTAGTATGTGCGTAGATTCGGGGGCGAAAAATCGAACTGACTAGGTTTCATTTTTAGAAAATGTCATTTTATCCCAGTTTTCAGGGAATGAAAAATATAATTCGAATATGACGGTAAATTTCGCCGCAAGAGAAAATGTCATAATAGCTCGGTCGGTAATCGGGCGGCCCCAAAACAGACGGCCGGGGTTCGCGTCACGATCATTTACACATTTATTGTTTTACTTTTTTTTTCGATTCCAGATCATTGCTTTCTTTATTTTTAATTTTTTGTCGATTTGTTACTTTGTTATTTTTTTTCCCTTTTTTTTTAAAGTTCTTTCTTTGGTGAAAAACATCAGTTCATATTTTCTTATTATTACGTCGGTAAGATCGAAAAACATTATGCATATTTCATTACTCAGTAATTTGTATCACACACATTTTTTTTTAATTATATAACCTTAACTTAGAAAGAAGTTATTGGATTTATCAAAAAAAGATCTCAACCTGTAACATACATTCGAATAAAAAGCAACTTTACGACGTGCCTATCGCCCTATGTTTAAAACACTTGGCTTCAAATGAGTTATTATAGATATGAGATGACCTTAGACAAACAAAATTATTATTTTACATATGATGTAATCGGAAGCATCGTATTATTTTAAAAAACAAGCAGCGTTGTTGGCTTCGAAAAAATTACGACTATTATACTGTAAATAATTAATATCAAGTCCTATTTATCTAGTTACAAAAATGAGTTTACTCTTTTTTCTATACCAGATCATTGCTTTCATTATTTTTAATTTTTTTTATTTCCAAAATACATGATTTACCAAAAAAAAAACCGAGCTAAGCTCGGTCCTCCAGATACTGTAGACTTAAGTTTCCAAATTGTTATAAGGTTCCAAATTGGAATAACGTTTTATCTTATGATACAGCGTGTCGTTACCACCGCGACAATAAATGAACACACGTCTAACGCTACTTGCCAATAATCATAAAAAAATATTTACGTTAAAAAAAGGCGCGTTACCACAGCCCCGCATTAGAAGCCTCTCCTTCTAACAGTATGTTTTGTCTCTTTTAAATTCATTTAACCCATTCATATGCTTCGTGACCTTTACAAATGAACTTTACGCTACAGTTTTATACGTATGGGTGTTCTAAAATTCTTTGTTTTTTAAAATTTAATAACTCGATAAATATTGATGTTTAAAGAATGTAAATGTTTAACACAATTTTAAAAAGTTACTTCTATATGTGTGTTCATTTATTGTCGCGATTGTAAAGACACGCTGTATATTGAGAAAAACAAAAATTTTTCCCTCAACAAAACTTATGAATGCGTAAATATATCTAAAATTTTGCTACGGCTAAAAATTCTTAAGAACAAAATTAGTAGTAAAAGAGAAAAGGAACGCTGAAGAATATGTTTTTAACTTTCTTAAAAACGTGTTAATAAGTACAATCTATCTAATACTGTATGTATCTAGTTAAATTTGCCGAGATCTTAAATGACGTCAAAAAAAAACTAATTTAAGAATAACTATTGAGTGTTTGCCAATTTTGAGGCCTGAAACTAAGGGTGGCTTAAAAGGAATAAATTTTCCAGTGGCATAAATAAAAAATAACTAAAGTTTTACTAATACCTAAGGCGGTAAACTAGAACACTAACATTAGGATCCGTTCCTGTATTCATCTCACTTTCAGTATTAAATACTGCACTATTTTTAGGGAGAATATTAACTATTTCAATTCGTCTAAGCTGATCTCTTTCACGTCGGGAAATCTGTATGTGTATAGGTATGATGATCTTTATTCTTAATTTCATCAAATTAGAATTCACAGGGTTCATCCAGGATGGTGATATATGTTGCAAATACTGGGTATGTGACAAATTCATCTGTGCGTCTTTTAGTAAGGATTATTTTAAGTCTTGTAAACAATATCCAGTTTTTGGCATCGATTTTTTGTAATTTTATATCTTTTTGATTTATTGGGTACTGTTTGCAGAGTCTGCAATGTTGAAGTACTTGATAAGTTGTTCCTCACAGATTAGGCCCGTTATACAACGCTCTCTTATCGTTTGTGTTAAGGAAATGGTACCCTGCGGTGACAAAGAACGCTGTTGTACGGTCAGTAAAATACAATTCCCTTTCGCCAATAAATGCCTTGTGAAAAATAGGAATATACCATTCCTAAATAATTATAGGTCTAATTATCAGTAAGCAGAAATTCAAAATTGAAACAGTTCTGTTGTTTTAGGGTTCCGCACCCAAAGACTAAACCAGGACCCTATTCCTAAGACTCCGCTGTCTATCTGTTTATGTGCCTGTCTTTCTATCTCCTTGTCTGTCTGTTCATCAGTCTCTAGGCTTTATCTCATGAACCGTGATAGTTAGACAATAGAAATTTTCACAGATGATGTATTTCTGTTGCTTCCGCTATAACAACAAGTACTAATAAACAGAATAGAAAATATTCAAGTGGGGCTCCCATACAACAGAAATGAGTATTTAGCCGTTATAGATAATGGTACGGTACCTTTCGTGCGCGAGTCCGACTGGCACTTGTCTGTTTTTTTATGTAATACATACTTTACAGAGATAATTTCTTATATCTTAATAATTATTATATCTCCTAACTAATTAGACATTATATTATATCAATATTAAATGCAACTTCGATAAAGATTACAATTTACTGATACAAAACACGGCCCTTGCTTAACACTAAGGTAGTTTCTATTTCGCTTACCTTGTAATATTCATTTTCCAGGGAATTAACTTTTCAACATACTATACAATCAAAGTATAAAGAAAGATTCTGTCGAATTGTTTTCTTTAGTTATAATTTGTTTTAAGAATCTTTCAACTCTTTTGAGGCATGTATCCATAACTAATGAGTTTTGGTTTAATAATTTGGTAACATTAATTATACTGTTAATCATTTTGGAGAGTATGGTGATTTTACTGATCAGGATTACCTTGATCATGCTTTATTTCGACTTAAATTGGGAAAAGTCTGAAATAACAAAACGTAAACCAGTTTAAATTTTTGCTAGCTTATAATTTTGTCCATATAATTATGTAAATGCTAGAGTTTGTTTTACAGGCAGCATTCCCGGATTTCTGTTAAGTGATTTTGGTTTAAGTGCGACATGCGTCGCTAATATCATATCAGCTGTTGAGGCTTTATTATTTTCTTACTATTGTTTAATGGGAATATTCCTATCAACCTTCCTCCTCAGACCTCAAACCTCATTCAGAACCTGAAGTTACTCTTCCTTTTATTTATATCTTTCTTTATGAAACACTGTTTTTCCTGGTCACCTCGATTTTCTGTAATGTAAGCTGTCTTGTCTGCTTATTATTTCTACAATATTTTAGTGCGCTTTTCATTATCATTAACAAACGATAATTTTGTATAAGCTTTTTGAATTTTAACGTTAAATGGATTTGCTGCATCTGAATGACCGAATGCGACTTTAAATTCGAATTGAGGTCCGTATTTTTTGTAGAGTATGGCTGAATGCTAAATTGTAAACGTCATAGTTTAAGCCACGTTGGTGCATATTCCAATCTGGTGCCAGTCAAATTTTGGGAGGACTCAAAAGACTTTTTTAAAACTAACTTTAGTAACTATTTGCCAATTTTGAGGCCTTAGATTAATTCTTCAATCATAATTATGCCTTTGTAGAGTGAGCTTTGTAGAATCCTACTGAGCATAGAACAGGAAACCTAAGTTATGCTGAAAAAGCCGTCTCAAACCTAAAGCTGAAGCGCGAGGGAGGTGCATAACCATCTATGTCTTTCTGCTAGATAATCGCAGTTAAAAAGTTTAGTACTTTATTATTTACCGGCCCCCCATTAAATGTACATATATAATAAACTTATTCACATATTCGTAGGACGAAATCGTTTAATAATTAATGTCTGTAATTCGGTGAATGAACTAATCAGGAATCTCATTTCAAATGGCTCGATGTGACAGAACACATTAACGTCAACGAATGTGATTTTGTAATGGTTCCATTGTAAAATACAATTTTGAAAATTCATGCCAGAATTTCTTGAATATATTAATCATCGCCTAAAACATACGAGCGATTATAAGACAGTTTAAATAGGTATAAGAAATTCTCAGCTTAAAATAATGCAATACCTAAAAATGTTTCACACTGTGTAAAATTACATGAAGGTGTAAAATCTTTGTTTTTGCTTGAGGCATATTGTGACCAAAGTTTCATAATAACAGACCAAAACGGTGTTATCGCCTCCTTCCGGAGCCCCGCGAGACTAACGACGCTTATACATGGTTATCAAGTTTTGCGGACTGGGAATTATTTCTCGGCGGTATTCTTACTTTGAATTTTAAGAACTCTCTTACGTCGAATTTCATATGACATTGAAACTTGAGATTATGTTTATAGTCAATTTACAAATTTCTTATAATTTAATACATTTAAGGAAAGGCTATAATGATATAATAATTACATCGTCGTCTATTATTACCTCTTTATTTATTTCTGATAAACGTGCGCCTTGATAATACGCAAAAAATACATTACTACTGAAAGAGGCATATAATAAAACAAACAAACATTCGAAACCAGAACTTAGATGTTTGCTTAAAATAAATTTGCTGATGTTGAAGCAAGGGATGTTGTTATTACGTTCCTTTGTTCAATATGAAGCTATTGTATGTGAGTACGTAGAAATTATATCCTTCGTTCCTTGCACATAGTAGAATAACATAAGTAAAGGAACACAATACCTATCCACTAGCACAAATGTAAAATAGTTGCAATAAAGCGAATCCACAGAATCCACCACAATGTACGCAACGAACGCTTACATCGATCGCTATATATTTTGTGCAAAAGAGAATCTTCACTAGTAACAAATTTTGAAAGTTATAACCTATACACTTAGGAGGCATAATGTATTCGT
The DNA here is from genome assembly GCA_933534255.1 of Iphiclides podalirius. Taxonomy (NCBI): domain Eukaryota; kingdom Metazoa; phylum Arthropoda; class Insecta; order Lepidoptera; family Papilionidae; genus Iphiclides; species Iphiclides podalirius. Next base: position 3,871,463 of record OW152822.1, on the reverse strand, counting down.
ACAGAATGTTCAACGAAAAGATAAAGGTACGTACATACATGATGACATGTTTTTGTTAAATGTAAGGAAATATATTTACCCAATTACATACACAGAATATCTAAAACGCTATCAAGTTTCTACTTGAATATATTGGCTAATCGGAATGAAAGTTTCAAAGCACACAACATCTGGTTTTTGTTATTAAAGCGTCAGTGAATATAGAAAAAATACAATAATATAAAAATTAATAAAATACCCTTGGATAATAGTTTTTAGCATGTTAGAAAATTGTTATTTGTCAAGAACCATAAAAAATTTCAGTACTAACTTTAAATAAAAAACACACACAAAAAGTTCTTTAAGAAAATAAATACTAACAAAACCTCAGGCGAAATCAATCGAATTTTGACTTATCCCAATCACAAAAGGGTACACTTGATGTAGGAGCTTCGGTTTTTCCTATTTATATTGTGTTTTATCGTGAAACCCATACTATAAAGAATCACTAGGCAACTTTTTTCCTATATATCTGTCCAAGTACAAAACAAACGAAGAATAACAATGCGAAACGTTTGAAGCACTGAGCTGTTCTATTTTCAACCGAATTCAGGGGAAGTAGGGAACTCCTGAAAATCAGTTATAAAATGAATACAAAGCGCCATATTTAAAGTCGGTCTTGTTTTTCGTTAATAAAAAAACGACTTGTTAATAAAACTTAATATTTTAAAGCAGAGAGCTTATTCTTTCCTTCAAGTCACATAACGCTCTATGTCACTTACTATGTCTTTCGTCCATGTCAAGCCTAGTGAGCGGCCTATTGTTATTTATTATACACAATAATCATAATATAGCGGCTCTTATAGCAATAGTTACATGCAACTTTTATTTTACTTTATAAAATGCTATATGTGAAACATTATCAGATAACTTGGAGTAAATCTTCTTCAAATAATTTAATGCTTCAATATTTTGATTAAGACATGTTCTAACTGTTGAATGAGGCTCAATTTATATGCAACGAAGGCAACAATATATATTTTCCTTAGTCTATGTTTTTGGTAATATTGTCCTGTATTATTATGTAACCCTGTATCAATACCGTATGTATTAATAATGATGATGGATGTCTTTTACATTTGACTATGTCCTAACTACCTGTCGATTATGTTTGTGATGGTGACGTTCTATCGCTTCTCGTAAGTGTATTATATACACTACACTAGATACATACTATTGGTGTTTTTAAAACACAAAATACCAGGCGAGCCAAATTTCATTGATAATCCTTAAATTGTTTAAGGTATGTGCATTGTTTGATTAAATTCAAATTTTAGCAAATGAAGTCCTTCACACGTATATGCTGTTATTATTGTACTATATGATATTATTAACTATTTCGAATCTGTACAGATTTAGTAATTTGGTTTCAACTGTGGAATTAATTAAACATTAGAATAGCTTAATTCTAGGTGAAACCAAAGCCACTTACATCAAACGAATTATATAATATATAACTACAAATTTCCTTATGGGCTCTTATATGTCTAATTTCCGTACGGGTCATATTAAGCTCGAATGCGTTTTGACTCCGCTTTCAAAGGAATGGATTAGTGTAATTAAATGATTGTATGTGTTGTTGAATTATGTAACGTACATAATGAAGAAAATAATATATTTATCCTCGAATGTCAAATTAACCATTTAAGATATAAATAAACTTAATATATAACTTTTTATGAAGTTTCAATATGTGAATTGTTATAATTTAACAAAATCAATGATTTGAAGTTACTTGAGCTAATCCCTTCTGAAACACTTTTGGAAATTGCGCCCCTAAATGAACTGGGGGGTATTCATCTGATGATTTGTTTGTAGAACATATTATATTTAAAAAAAAAACATGTTTTTAGTGTGTAATCATATTACTAATCACTGCAAAATTCATGAATAAATTGTAATATAAAAAAATAATAAATTCCAAACATCTTTAAGAAAAAAAACTTATATTAAATTCAACTGCAATGATAGAAGATGGCTACGCCGCATTCGCGTGGAAAAGTCGACGAGAGAAATTTCCAATATGGCGTGAAATGAATCCGTGTTAATGAGCTTTCCGCTGCAGGATTTACTGGCCATGTAGAATTTACGGAAAAATGCAACTCTTGCTATTTTATTAATACTTTTTTTTATTTTAAAACGTAATAGAGACTTTAATCTTACTCAATCTTTCTTAAGATTTATTATTTTATTTTATTCATGGATCAATATTTGTACTTGTGCATATATTTTAAGTCTGATCTTGAAAAAAAAAATTATACGTCACATTTGATTACATATGGTCGTAAATCTCGTAAAAATAAACAGAGTCGCCTTTACTTCCCTACGATCCCAGAAATTAAGTTTCTATTCATTATGTACGAGTACCTAAGGGCAAAACATGTTTTTGCGTGTGTGAATGTACTAGAAAATTTATGTAATAAATATAATGCATGATAATGTAATGATGAATCAGACGGTCATCAAGGTCGCTAAATTAGTAAGTAATACGACTTAATTTAATTTACATAAAGACCCACCACTAAGGTTCGCCCTTAAGAGGAAAGTAGGTAACATATTGCGGGCCATGAATTAAATGTCCATGCCTATTTTAAACTTTGTTGCTCGTTAATTAATTCAATGGGTAGCCGACAGCACATTAATTTTAACTACCGCCATATAACTTCTTTAGAATGTAGGGGAATTAAATCGAACTGTTTCACTTCGACACCTTAGTTATGAATGGTTTGTACTTGAATCATTTACTGAATTTTGAAAACTGACACTGTCAGATTAATATATTTTCAGATATTTTTACGAAACAACGTACAACTCTTTCGACATTTTGCTTTGATTTCAATTTATTTAATCCGTCTATACAGCGTGTCGTTACTATCGCGACAATAAATGAGCACACGTCTAACGCTTGCCAATAATCATAAAAAAATATTAACGTTTAACAAAAAATCCATAATTAAGAAAAAAATTTTTTCAAACTAATTCAGTAAAAAAGAAACAAAATTTTGTAACATCCTATACAACTCGCGCCACAGCGTCACATTACAAGCCTCTCCTTCTAACAGTATGTTTTGTCTCTTTTAAATCCATTCAACCCATTCATATGCTTTGTGGCCTTTACAAATGAACTTTATGTTACGCTTTTATAGGTAAGGATGTTCTAAAATTCTTTGTTTTGGAAAATTTCATAACTCTGTAAATATGGATGTTTAAAGAATTTAAATGTTTAATACAACTTTAAAAAGTTATCCCCTATATGTGTGTTCATTTATAGTCGCGATGGTAACGACACGCTGTATATTACTTTATTTTATGAATATTTTACGTGTATAAAGAATAACTACATTAAATGATTAAAAGTTAAAACTATAACGATAAAAGATAACCGGCAGCTCAGAAGATGAGTAAGCTGAAGTGGCAATGGACCGCCAATAACCCAGGGGAAGAAACGTGGCAGCCTATTACTGGCTATCGCAGTGTAAGCCGATCCACCCTAGGTGGAGTGACGACCTGTGCAAATGTGCGGGAACTCGATGGATGCAGTTGACTTAGGGTCCGGCTTCGTGGTGGTCTGTAGGGATGTCGTATGTTGTGTCGTGTCGTGTGACGATGATGCTGCTATGATATAACATGAATCGTTATTTTTGAAAAAAAATATTATAATTTTACAGTAATTCGGTCTACCGTATTATTATTAGTTAGTACTTATTTTCTTTACGTGTCAATATTTCTTAATCGTGAAGATCGTTAAATATAAACAAACAAAACTTTTCACTTTAACATAGGTATAAAAAGCATAAGACACGCATATATACGTACATACGTATGTCGAGTCCTAAAATAAGTACAATTTCTTAGATGGTGAGTCGTAAAAAAACGTGAAATGGTCGCTTCTGAGATCACAGTTGGATGCGATCGTTTCAGAACACATCATATCGTAAAAAGGAATCTACGGACAGCTTGCGATTTGGGATGCGAGAGTAAAAATTATTGGGGCATTCGAAATATTTTTCCGGCTGTTTTTTTAAGTAACAGTTCAAGTTAAAAGTTGTTTGAAAAGGAAACACATATAATGTAATGGTGGTGTACCAAAACATGCAAACAAGGCCATCAACGTTTTTTCAGCATATTCTTTATTAAAATCATTGCATAATTCAAATTTTGCATTAGTATTACTAGTTATTTTATTATTCAGGACGTATCATATTTACAAGTTAATCCAAAGAGAAGGAATTATATCAATTATCAATTATTGTTCGAAGTTAAACCATAGTAATATTTTTTTTTTTTTTATTTATTTATACTTTATTGCAACCTTTAAATAAAAAGGATTACAAAGGGCGAACTTAATGCCTTTTGGCATTCTCTGCCAGTCAACCCGGGGCGTGGTGAGAAATCGTGGTATAATTACTTAAACATACATATATATATATATATATATATATACACATATAATAATCACTGCAAAATTCATATAATATTACGTACATACATAAAATTCGTATACATACACATCTACACACATAAATACATATAATCATACAAACGATAGTTGATTAGCTGAGGAACGGAGATCTCTTTCATTGTTCAGCGAGAGGTATTTAAATTTATCTTTAAGATAAAGCGGAGTAACAGGATCGTTTACGATAGAGAAAAGATGAGGAGAATTCTAGAGCTACGCCTTTGTTTGATTGTTAGCTATTTGAGGCGAAAACGATAGGGAGTAATATGGTCATATTTTCGAAGGTCAAAAATGTATCTAATGCAGTTGTTAGAGAGGCGCTCTAGCTTGTTAAGAAGGTCACTGATCAAGTCCGAGTAACAAACATCCGCGCAATCAATTATTGGAAAAATAAGCGTTTGCACAAGTAAGAGCTTAATCTTAAAAGAGAGAAAATTCTTCAGACGATAAAGGGTTCGCAAAGTTACAAAGACTTTACGGCTAACTTCAGTGACTTGTACTCGCCAATCCATTGTACTGTCCATAAAGAGGCCAAGGTTTTTAATTGAGTTTGATAACGGAATACGTTTATTGTTGTAGTAGACAACAGGCAGATTTGCGATGTCAATTTTAGCCAACAATCTACTGCTTGGCATTTATTCGGGTTAACAGATATTCCATAACGCATCGACCAGTTATGAATGACGCTCAAGTTTGAATTTAATCTAGAGAATGCGTTAGGGAGGTCACCAATATCAATGGTCTGTCAGGTAACCAGGTCAATAGCCTGAAGGTAAATCTGCAAGTCATCTGCATATAGATGGTACGCACAATCAAAACATGATGTGATTGAGTTTATAAAAACTGAGAACATTATAGGAGAAAGAATACCACCTTGCGGTACGCCAGAGTCAATATTAGTCCATTGTGAGGACTTTTATCCTACAATAGTCGACTGCTGACGCCCGCGAAGATAGGATGAGAACCAATCCAAAACTGTGGGAGCGAACCTTAGTTGAGCAAGTACGGCGAGGAGGATATCGTGATCAACTGTGTTAAAAGCGTTAGAAAAATCGACTAGCACCATCACTGTCACTTTCTTATCATCCATACCTAATCTAATATCGTCGGTGATTTTAAGTAAGGCAATTGTGGTGCTATGTCCAGGACGAAACCCAGACTGATAATCACTCAGTAGGTTATTTTTATGTATGAAACAAGAGATTTGCTTATAAACGCAGGCTTCCAAAACTTTAGAAAGGAAAGGTAAAATTGAGATATGGCGAAAGTGATTGAGAAGTACAGGATTAGGGACTTAAGGAAGTGGCCGTACAAATGCTTTTTTCCAAATCAATGGATACTGACCTGACTCAAGAGAAAAGTTTATAATGTGAGTTACAACAGGAACAAGGAAATCCAACAAGTTTACTATCATAATTCTACTCACATCATCACAGCCCACAGCTCTGGATTTGATTGCCAGAATGGCTTTCTTAGTCTCGTCTTCGGTGACTGGAGAAAAATGAAAATCCTGAGAGTGTGGAAGTGGAGTGGAAGCTATATAAGCTATAGTATGAGCACGGTTTGCAGGATCCATTAGAGAAACAGAGATAAAGTGTTTGTTAATATCGTCTGGAGAAATAGAAGATCCACAAACATTAGATGAATTAGAGATACCAAAAGATTTTAGAAATTTCCACACATCAGCTGGAGAAGAGTATTATATTATTATGGATATATCGGCGTTTAGCTGCACGTACCATCTGATTGCACCTATTTCTGGCTTGTTTGAAAGCTGCCCAGTTTATATTATTTTATTCTTAAACCGAGAGAAAGCTCGATTTCGCCTAGCCATTGCCTTTCGCACATTATCCGTCATCCAAGGGGCCGGTGGCCTTTTTAATTTTACTTTAATGACCGGAGCATGGGCATTATATAAACTATGAACAATATTAATGAGTATAGATACCTAGATACCTTCTCGTCAGCCGTAGAAGCCATTGCCAAGGGTAAAATTTGTATTAGCCGCATCCTCAAGGAGTCTTTCCATGTTCAAATTCCTGAAGTTGCGGTAGTTGTCCTGTTGCATATATAAACGGGGGTAACTTTAGGAGGTTTAATCTTATACGAAACATAAAATAGATCGTGACGAGAGAATCCTGGAGCGGAAAGACCATGCGTTTCCACATGGTCAAGAGAATTCGTTAAAATAAGATCAAAGAGATAGAAAGATACAAATTCTACAATTATTTCATTTTAGCTTTGTATAATATTTAGTTTCTTATTTGTAATACATAGGTGGCGTTAGTAGTAAATTAAAACACACTATGGTTTGACCGTTGTAATTAGTATGAGGGTCCGCAAAAATTGTTGATTAAAAAACTTGCAACTTGCGTCCTTCGTTGCCGAATAGTCAGCCAGTGAGTAGAAGGCAGACATTCGACACGCGCGCGGGTGTTGTGAGTTAAGTTTTTTTTGGAAAACCGAACTTGCGGACGTTGGATCGACGTCGCAACCGCAAGTTCCAGGAGCCGATCGACGCTTCGAAAAGCATCATCGGTCAGCTTCAGATTGTGTCTTCGGTGGAAGGCGCAGTCAGGTCACGGTGGGCGGTGCCTGCCTTTGGAGAAGAGGAAGTCTCTACAGTGTCGTGCTCTGAAACTCTGAAGTATTAGAGCTAGATTACTACAAATATTGTTTACATTTTAGAATTAGAATTAAAATAAACCCTTTGATTTTGCTGATCACTTTAATATAACATATATATATATATATATATATATATATTGTTATGAACACACACAAAGGAACTAACGCCATCTAGCGTCAACTATTAAAACCACAACAACAAGATGGCGCGTAACGCAAAAATGTTACACTAAATTTTTTTCCAACCCCGATAAAGAAGTTTCACTTCAAAAAAGCATTCATAAAAAATTTATCAGATGACAGATCATATACATGGTCTTTATCGTTATATTTCACAGACATTTTTCATTTTCTCATGTATCTAATCCTGATATATCTATGATTTCTCTGTAACAATATAAATCAGTATTAAAGACACTTTACGGAGCCGGGGGCGTGACTTGACTGTCAATTGATTCACGTTCCAGGTGAAAGAAAATTACTACATAGGAGGTAAAAGGAGGGTAAAAATAGTGTTACATGCGTCAAAGTCAAGAATCAGGTATTTAATAAGACTTGTTTGATATACTACTTACACTCGAGAATAGCCGTTCAAATATGCTATACCATAAATCATAATCTTATTAATTTCCATTCATTATATTTGAATATTGTACATGATCCCATTACAATTGCTTTTTTAATTTTATCATCTGGAACATTCCATACAAAGAGATTTATACAAATGTTTAGTTAAATAGGACAATAGCTTATATTTACATAATAAGTGTCTCAAATTGTGAGTTTTTTCAATTAATTTAAATGAAGAGAAACAAAACTTTTCTGTATCACTTTTTTCCTGATACAATTGTTTGCTGTAGTATTTTTTATTGTTTAGTAAAAATCGTGAACTTTCCTAAATTATAGATGATTAATAAATGTCCTGATTTTCAGCAACTCATGCAGTGAACGACTACAAAACTAGTAAGATCGTTCATAATTATCATAATTACCCAAAAATAACGAGCTGACTAGCTTTCTTTCTGTCCACTACGATCCGTTTTTCTACGTTTTAAGAGATTTAACGAAATGAGCTCCGAGCTAGTAGTAGATACCATCTCTAAGAGTTCCTTTTAATTTAACTCAAACTTCACATTTTCATCGACTTGTACGAAGTGGCAATCGGAAGTAGTTACTGCAATCTCTGTTAAGTGCTGTGGAGTAATTTATAGTTAATTTTTCATTTAATTTTATAATCTTATAATATTTAAGATGGTTCACCGCTAATTATTTCTTCACAGCTTTTTTTCTAACACTTTTATTAACTACAGATTTACAGTACAACTAAATTGTTTTATGTTTTAAAATTAACTTCTTAAATATTAACACACAATAGACTTTATTGTTATTTTGATATTCAGATAATTTTCCCTCGAACTCCATATTTAAGGATTATCTAATGAGACTACCGTGTATTAGTCAATACATGTGTATACATGTGTGAGGTGTAACGTGTGTCAACGTTGTACACGTTTGATAGTTTTGAATCTATGCTATTGAAAAGTTGAAGGGAACACCGTAATACGTGTAGATATTTTTTTAATGTACAATGAAGTCAGACATCAAGGACCTTTTACTTAAATGGCAGCCCCTTGAAGACGTCGCTACATGGAGGCTGGGGAACCCTGGGGGCCTAAGGCGTCTAGCCATTAATGTTCAAATTTTCTTGCTTCAGGGCAAATGATAAGCAAAGTGAATGATAGCTAAGGAAATATAGCGTATATGTATTTCTTAAATAATATTTTAAATTCTCAGAAATCATATGGGAATCAAAGGGTTTATCTATCATAGGATTATTATAAATCAACACCTTAGTAGGTTAATATGTCCCCTGTAGAATATATGGTGTTATATTCTAGGACTGGTATGAGCTAGCTATAAAACATTGTAAATAAATTAAGTGTAGAGATTACTAATAAAGGCATTGTAATTTGAGATAACATAAAAGATAGAAATATTCACTTGTGTTAAACACTATTTGAACCTGTGATGAGACGTCACATGTTGCATGGAGCCATTCAAATTGGCCCATATGGCAAACGTTATACCCTACTGCATGCGGAATTGCCATGTAAATAGATATTTAGTTTCTAGAAACCACAATCCAAATAATATTCAACAATCATCGTTGTGTTTCATTGAATGAAACATTTAATTAGCAATATAATGTAAGTATGGTATATGGTTCTGTATTAGATTATTAATTATAGGCTTCAAGTTTCATAGTTTCAAATTGTTGAAATAATAAAAATAATGTTAATCTAACACAGGTAAATTTTAGTTCCACAGTTATTACAGCATATTTTCACTGTAAATATTTTCTCCGTTTGGTGCAGTGCCTCAAAACGGCAACTTGTGGCTAATTAAGAGTTTTTAACAATTAACTAGCGGCTAATAGCGCCTTGTTGCCTCTAACTAAACACTCTAGGTTTTTATTTCCAACAACTGTTTTAAAACACTGAATTATATTCCTGTACCTTTTGTAAGGTAACTTACTGGATAACTTTTTTTTTTTCAGTTATCTTTTTACATCCAGGATTTGGTTTAAAAATGTTGAGAAGTAGATTTAATTTCCTTATGTAAATTAATATGAATATTATTTTTACTAAGTATTCAGTAAATAAATATATCGGTGCATAAAAGACAAAACGATTCTATTGTAAAATATTTAGTAAGAATTGGATATCGTAATAAACATTGGAAGTAACTAACCGCAGGCGGTTTATTTATAAATATGTGTCACGTTAACTTTGTAAGGCAGTTGCTTTTGTGCGAGGTAGCGTGTTGGCTTGATAAATGTGAATGCACATCTTTCAACTTCTCAAAAACTCGGAGCAGACTAACTTAGCGATACCACTAACTACTTTCATCAATTCTCTAGTAGAGGCATAGCGACTATGGTAAACAACATCATTATTTAAACCAAGAGATCGGTGGCAAAGTGCCTCTATCAAACTTTTCTAACATGAATATTGAGAAGTCTCATTAAAACTTCATTGCATATTGCCGTGAGATCGTTAAAGTGTGGGCATCTTTTTTTTTTTATAGTATAGAAACATTATTCGGTTTGCATGTTTAAAGAAAATATTAATAGAAGATCAATGCACTGATGTAAAAATTAATTGCAATTTTTTAGCTCGTTCTCCAGCTTTTAATATAAAAAAGTACCATTTATTTATACCAGTCATAAAACATCACAAGCTCGTTAAATGCTTTAATTTCCGCAACACATTGCTTTGAAAAATTCCAGTGTAATTCTGCGATTTCAGAATCAATACATCGCTGAACACTTATTTAGAGCAAAATATTCCCTTCACTCAAGTGCCGACAGGAGAAATTGCCAATATGGCGTGAAATGGAGCCGCATTAATGAGCTCTTTGTTTGAAAATGCTGACCGTGCAGTATTCGGTATTCGTTAAAATAATCATTCGAAATATTTATGAAAAAAGGGTTCAATACAATTTTCAATCATTGGTACGAATATCCTCCTGAGAGTATTTTATAACAATGACACGTAATAATTATAAGCATCTCTTTCAAATTCTTTAAATAGCACTATACTTATACGAAAGAAAATCAGAATGATTATTATTGAAATTACAAAACAAACATACATAGCTATATTTATAGAAATAAAAATATTTAAATAAAGAAATTAAAAATTTTACCAAAAAATGTTACATAAACCGTACAAATACAATATAAACAACCAGCCCATTGTTTATATACTTATTATTTTTCATTTAGCTTTTAAGATTCAAAATGTGAATGTGCATATAAAAATTTGATTCCTTAAATTTGACTGACACAGTTGTTAAAAAGAATGAAAATGTGTATATTATCACAGACATAAATTTTTCAATATTACTTTAACTAAAAATATAAATGCTTTACAAATCGTCACGTAAACGTTGACTTTTTCAATCATACTAGATAGTATAATAAAAAAAATATCAAATAACAAAAATCATACGATGAAAAGTTGCACCAAGGAAAACCAAGTCTCCCTTTGCGTGGTTCAAATTATTAAAAATAAACATAAACTCCAAGCTCAGTTAACCCTGAGGGTGGGAATGTTTTACGTAACAATAACAACTCATGGAATGAAAGACAAGCATGAATGGGTGACCGAACAGCCGACCAGGAAAGTACTAAAATGCTATAACAACGACGTAAAGTAGACACAAAATACAAAATACACGTAAAGTATAAAAATGTTTCATACTTTTGACTATCCTCCGGTGATTAAGGTAATCGGAAAACCAAAATATGTTTTCATTTGTTAAATTTGCACTCGTTTTATTTATTTCTTGAGTCGGTGGTGCCGTTTCTAAGCTATGGGCTTCGGGGTCTTGGCTTTATCAAGAAGGGCTGATGTCAGGTAGGCGGTCAATGGTAAAAACATAGCCAAAAACGCCTTAAACATCATTCATATGTTGAGCCGACCCCGCCTAGGTGGAATAAGGACCAGCCCTGTAGTCGCGGGCTAATAGAATAGGACTAATGTATTCCCTGCCTGTCGTAAAAGGCGACTAAAAGGGGACACGGATTGGCAGCAGCTCAAAGTGGTCTCGAGCTGCTGCAAGAAGAACTGAGGGAATCGGGGAAGGTCTATCCTTCTCCGAGGCGTGCTCACGCGCAGTACTGGGGGACACCGGTGCTTTCTGTGGGAGATCCCGGAGTCCCTCCAAACGTACAGGGGGTGGCCACCGAGGGGGTTTTAGTGGGTTTAAGAACCTGACATAAACCTGTCATGTAAGGTGACATCATCAAAATATACCCTATATTTTGAAGATTTTCCCCCCGATACCAAGAAGAAAAGGGATATTTTTCTTATCAGGTTGGGTTTATAAAATAATAATTTTACTATATTTCATATTTACTATATATAAATAACCAAAACAAATTTTGTAAATTTTCTATCGTTTTAACATACATTAAAATTTATATCAAATATTACATACTATTTACAAATATAAAATGCGATATATACTCGTTAAAAGCAATCTTATAGCATAATATAAATTACACTATACATATACATAATTCGACTTCATTTTCGTAATGTCCTACTAGTATCTTAAATTATATGATAAACAGTATTTCACTTGTTAATAAAAAAAAAAACATTTATTTGTAAACAGCAAAGAATAGAAGACAAATTTTAAATAAGTTCTAAAAATGCCTCGAATTTAATAATTTCCTTTTGTTCGGCTATAAAAATGTTAGTAGTAGATATTCATTTGTTCAGTTTTTTATTTATATTTCTTCTCTTCACGCCTTCAGCTAGATCATGGTACTACCCCGGAAGAATAAATGGACAGGCCATTTGTGCAACAGTGTATTTTTGCGTGGCCCGTGTTATACAAAAAGAGATAACAGTCTATGGTATTGCAATCGAATTAAACCAATGAGTATAATTTGAATGCCTGTTTTTCGGTGATATAGTATCATTGGATGACGTAAGTCCATACTGCGCGACGTTTAAAATTTGTTCCGCTTTACATTAGATGACATATATATAATTATATATATGTGAATGTGACAGATGATCGGAGCGTATGATACGGATAGGGTTGCCAAAGATACTTTATAATAACGTTTCCTACTTTATTTTTGGCAAATACACTTTATACTTTTGCATAAAAATAAAGTATGTGAAAATACTTTATATCCGGCCAGTTTTTCATTATCCTAAAATACTATTTTTAAGCATAATGAAAAACTGTCAGTACAATAGAAGCACGCGAAAATATGTCTTCGAGAGAAAAAAAAAACGTGATACGTTATTTCATTTAAAAATAGTTGGCAACCCTAGATACGGAAACAGATAATAGTCTATAGAATTGCAATCTAATTATATGGTACAATATATTTATGGTGTAATTTGAGTGCCTCAGTTTCGATGCGCTAGTGTCATCATATCCATCGCGTTTTTACATAACATTATTGACGTACAGGCTATTATCGACTTTGGTTAATGTTTTCAACTTACATACGACCGCAGTTCCGCCGTATCGTTACTTGGTATATATGTACTCCTATTGAGTATAGCAATGATACTACTTACTGTGATGTATTACTTGTATTTATGCTGATATAGGGAATAACTGAATATAGTCTAACTATGAATATTTTAATATATTTTCATGCTAATGCTTACTACGAGTACAGAATAGAAATGCCTTTATCGTTTTCAGTTTGATGCTGGAGAAAGCAAAACCATCTGTGTGTTTTAGTTTTGATCTAAATCATGGAGTCTTCATTGAACCTATTATGGTATACTAGCGATCCGCATACTAGCGTATTATAAATACAACCTTCCTCTTGAATCACTCTATCTAGTAAAAATAACCACATCAAGATCCGTTGCGTAGTTTTGAAGATCTAAGCATACGTAGGGACAGACAGACAGCGGGTCAACTTTGTTTTATACTATGTAGTGATAACATGAAATCTCTACCACTAACTCTTTAAAAATCCAATTCATGTAGCAATAACTATAATGTGTTAAGTTAATAACAAATTCGTTTAATATTTTTAAGCAAGGTTAGAAACACAATGAATTGTGTTTTTAAAGGGCTAAGTAAATTGTCGAGGGGACCGTGACTGGGCAAATCCGATTTTCCCTCATTGTACAAAGTATTTTAATGATACCTTTCCTTTCGCTTCAACGATCAAAGCTTCAACTTTATTACAATGAAAATTCCACGAATTGCGGGGAAGGGAAGACATTTTATAGAAAATCTTAAGTCTATTAGTTGCCTTTGCGATTTCCTATCGATGTAACTCGAATAAACTTCCTTCCATCTACGAATTAGTGAACGGTGTAATATCATATAAAATATAATTGGCCGCGATTGATTAAGCTTTCAGTGAATGTGTATTTTAGAATTTGTAATTCATCCATGTAAGATATTTTTGTAATAGAACATAAGTAATTATTATAAGGTTAAAGACTTTTAGCAGAAAATCATGTGTAACTTCGGACAACTATAAACAATTGAAAATGTTTGTTATTTCGTAGTTGGTGATAATACTTTCAACCGACTTCAAAAAAGGAAGAGGTTCTCAATTCGACAGTATTTTTTTATAATAATAATAATAAAATATCTTTATTCACATGGATGCTTGCGCGTTCTTACGAAACGTCAAAATTTTACAAAGAAATTAACACGTTCGTAAGTTACCACTGGTTAATGTTTCTTACCTCAGAACTGTCGAATTTGATGATTCTTTTTTTTATTTGAAAGCCGGTACTTCCCATGTTGTCCCATACTAACTTCATTGGTATTGGATCTTGGGCTCCGGAGATACTTAGGGAACTCCTGAAAATCAATTATAAAATGAATGCAGAGCGAGATATTTGAAGTCGGTTTTGTTTGTCGTTAGTAATAAAATGGTCTTGTTGATTATTCATCATACTTAACCTCACATGAGACAATGTTTTCGTAAAGGGTTACAAATCACTTTCGAACCCATCGAAGTTTTCGAATAACAACTTTTTAATGAACCGCAACCATAATTCACAGAAGAGAGAAAGCGAGAGAAGCCTCTTTCTAGAAAAAGGAAAAAGAAGAATGAGTTCATCATCATCTTAAAGTTAAGTATATGAAGTCATTATAGACAATGAATTTTATCAACATACTCCGATTTATTCTTATATTACTGCTCGTTGAATGACGACATGGATATTTTTTCTTTATATTCAATCATTTGTAGAAACATGCAGTCAAATGTTTCCGAGCCAAAAACAATAGTTCATGCAGACATGACAGACGTGATGCATTTTTCAAATGAATGTTATATATGGGATAGATGGACTTGCGATTGCATGTATCATTCATTCGTAGAACTATTATTTTATTGCTTATGCTATAGTGCAACTACGCGGACAAATATTTTTCATGGCTTCTCACGTCAACAACAACTAGCAACTGTCACTGTTTTTCATATATAGTTGGTTCTTGCAAAAACTTTACACGATTCTAGGTTACTCAGAAGTTGAGTGTGTCTAATATGCCGCTTAGACGGTCGTCTTCTTTATTGTTTTAACTAAGTCTTAGCGTTTGATTTTATCACAGTTCTGAGAGATGCAGAACTGAATATTTGATATAAATTTCAACGTGAATATATACATAGTGTCATCATTGACATTATATAGTGTCATTAAGACACCTATCCCGAAAATAGCCCACCCGTGTTATACGTAGCTTCTTAATTAGAAATTTACTAACATAAAATTATCTCCTTATGGCTTGACTACGTTCGGAAACCAGATTGCATGCATTTATTTAGACTGAACGTTACGTTGAGAAGCATTGACAACAGAAATCGCCAGTAGGGCGTGAAATGGAGCCTCGTAATGAGCTTTTTACTGCAGCACGCTGACCATGCGAAATCCTACGAAACGATGCACCATATTATAGTTACGTACGTAAATTTCATACATATAAATAGTATGATAATGAAATAAACTTACCATTTATTATCTAATTAACCAACTCTTTGCAACATGGTGCTCTAGTTGCTTTACTAGCTGAACGACTATTGCCTCTTGAGCAAGGTCCGACTCATTTGTCCAGAACAGTAATACATGCTTACAAGAGAAATACTTTAAAAACACAAAAAAGCAAATAACGGAAATCGACGGCGAAAAACACGCCGTGTGTTCAAAAGATATCAAAAACGGAACGGACGGATGGTTCAAAAAATATAACGGTGGTAAAGCCACGCAGCAGCCTCGGTTGTTGTACGAATTGGCATTAAAACTAAATAAGAATACAAAGAACAAAGCCCCGGGTGGAGCGGTATAATGAAAACAAATGTCATGCGGGTGCCAGGATAAGACCTTGCGATATAACGCAAGTTACGCAAGTTATCAAAGGTGCACACGAAATAATTTGCGCGTATATTACAAGATGAAACGGTCACACCTAATAGCAATTTCTCTTCGAATACACCTTTGAATTAAAAATCCCAAATATTAGAAGATATAACCAAAATTTATGGACCCTGAACGTAGCCGTGAAAACGTTGCTTACTAATTTAATAAATTTCAAAATAAACTTTATTGAAACGGACCTCTAAATAAGTTCAAGTAAGATTTACACCCTGGGGTGCTGTGTTGTTGAATTTCTCACGTAGGAATAGAATTTTCATGGCCCGTACCATATACCATTACTACTTTTGTTTTTTTTTTGTAATACTACACTGGTTTATTTTAGCATTATATATCTGCAATCAGTTCAAATTATTATACATATCTGAGATTCATTTCAATAAGTTATTGATAACAGAAGTCGAATTACATATGAAAACGTTTTTAGTGTTATTCGTTGTTTATATTATATAAACCTATATATTGTATAAACCTTTAAAATATTAAAAATAATTATCTCTGAATTGAAAATGTGTATATATGTGCAGTTGAATAATTAAGATGATTTCTAAACGTAGAATATTTTATTGCTCTAATACATACTACAAAAATAAGCTCAGCCTACAAAAGTTATACCCCTTCCATATTTTTATGCAAAATTTTATTGTAAATGGCTTGAATATGCGGCGTATTTAATTTTTTTTTCTGTATTGCATAAATATTTACTCACAAAAAGCAACAAAAACATTCACGACCTCCACGGTTCTGATTTAGTGTTTCAAAGCCAAAAATATATAGGTTATATTCGATATAGAGCAGCTGTAGCCAATAGGCGCTTCGCAGCTTTTAGGATTATTTGAGCTATGGACGTTATCTATTTGATATCCGCATAAGTTATTGGCATAAATAATGAAATATGAGATATTTGCACAGTATTGAAAAAGCTACGTATACAAATCGAGAGCTTTACACAGCAACAAATTATCATTTCATATCACACAACATGAATATTTTACTCGTAAATAATTCTAACTAATATTATTTCATAAACCATATATTACGTTAATAAAATAAAGTTTAATATCTATGTCACAAGGACAATATTAGGGCAGTCTCATCAAAACTACTGTGACCCTTTCATGCAACTCCTTGCCGAAAGTTTCACCAAATTTATTGGACATTGAGTGCAGAGCGTTAATAAATTCGAACTTATCTTTGCGGTTAATACTCGCTATTACCGTCCGGGAACTATTTTAACATTTGAAGTCAATTTCACCAGTGGCACCGAGAGCCAGTTAACTTGAGTTCGGGCTCTGCTAAACTTTGCACAAGTTATTCGTTCAGCCATGATGGAATGGATCCGAATTCCAATCTCTATCGTGACGGCTTTAGAGCGTTTAATACGCTGTGCTTGATGTCGTACTATAAATAACTTGATGTTTTGGAAATTAAAAATAAAGTGATGTATATAAACGGCAAAAAATGGTGTCTCTAATAAAGAGCCCTACTCATCTTCTGTGCAAATTTCATCTGTCTAACTATCACGGTTCATGAGATACAGCCTGGTGACAGACGGACAGACAAACTGGCGGACAGACGAACAGATGGACAGACAGACAGACAGCGGAATCTTAGTAATAGGGTCCCGTTTTACCTTTAGGATTTGGAACCCTAAAAACATATTTGATGTGTTTCAAAAAGATTATCATATTAATTTGTCATGAATTTAGCTTGAACGCTAACAATTAAGAATTTATCGCAAGAATTCAACATCACTTTAGTAAAAACCCTGTGTACGTTAAATAAAACCAGGCTGCCAGGATTCGCATCTGCACCCTACGAATTAAGGATACCCTCACCGCGTGAAAATCTCGATGCTTTTTTCAACATTGCTTTTATTGCATTTTTATCAACGCTTGACGGCAACCACACTTTCTCAATTGACATTTTTATAATACATATTTGAAAAATAGAGATGTCCCTTTTTCTATAGATTTTCGTTTGTAATCTTAATGCTATTATCTATGCCCAACTTGTATCTTAAAATGTGTGGATACAGTTTAAACACTCTAGTGTTGGAGCCAAGTCGATTTCCTCGTTGTTTTTATTCCATTTTCCGTTATGCTTGGCGTCTAATGTGCTTTCTTTACAGAAAACAACTGTCTCAAATGTCATTTTGCAATGAATATTTTAAAACTAGAGATATCGCCTTATACCCTTATTATTGAAATTTAATTTTAACATATTTTAAGTTTCATCATAAGTGCAGAGACAAGCACTCAAAAAATAGTTATTTATGTGGTTAACTTACTAGTTTATTAAATACTATAATAATATTTAAAATATAAGCATAATAATGAAAATAATATTATGTGAAACAAAAATACAATTTTATTTTACAATTTTTCTTGTAATTACTACAAATAAACACTTCTTGTTTCCAGTAAATAATGACTACTTTTGTCACGAGAACATCAAGTATATTTGACTTAAAAAATTTTAGTACCTTAAAAATATCTAAAATATTTACTTTTTAGGTCATCATAAGAAGAGACAATTTTTTGTAGCATAAGTATTGTCAAAAGTATTTTAATAATTACCCTTCGCTTTCTATAAAGCCTCAAGTTTTTGCCAAGAATTTTCTGAGAATTTTGTCAATGGGGCTAGGGAAACTTGTTTAACTGAAATCTGAGGTCGGTTAAATTCTTTTCAAAGTTCCAACCCCTAAAACGAATATCTGGAATTTATGAACCGAGTAAATTCATTATAACATTAAAAATAACTCATTACTATACCCAATACGATTAACATGTCTATGAGGAGAATAGATTTAAAGTAGAACGCGCCTAGGTACTCTTGATAGAAATCTCATTTCGACTTTTTAACTTTATGTTCTATTAAGGTACTACATACCTTGTTAGGTAGTAAAAACGTGATACTTCACGTTCTTAGATCTTCTACGTAAGAAAGTCGAATCATCCTATTTTATTGCTAGTTAAATAGTTTATACCTTTTCTACGACCATAGTCGATTTTACCGTCGGTAAAAATATATTATAAGCAAACTTTTTCATCGTTAAATTAAATGCATCGTTTATTTAACGATGAAGCACCGTATGTAACGTTTGTTATTCCCCTTTTCCCAGTGTCTTCCCGTACGCAAATCCATTCGTCACAATTAATTCTAACGATGAGTGATGGCAATTTTCTTTTATTTCAAGTAAATTATGCTCGAGATTTATTTTATTCCGCCTGTTTAATATTTTTTATTTGCGTTAGTGGTAAACGAGCTGCTGGTTCACGTGATGTTAAGTTATAACCGCCGCCCATGGACATTTGCAACACTCGTAGAGCAATGCGCTGCAACCCCACAAATGCGTTGCCACCTTTCAATTAAGTGGGCCTTGGTTACCCCACTCACCAGACGAAACGCAGAAGTGTAACACTGCTACTTTACTGTCTTCTGTGAGGTTGTGGTACTTACCCGGACGGACCTGCCCATTCGCGCAACAGTGAACAGAGTTGCGTGGCCCTACCACAGTTAATACAATGTATACAAAACTATAAAACGTATATAATAATACACTGTGTAAGGCAACAAACTCTTCATGAAATTACATATTTCGTCTTTTTTATAGTTGTCATAATAAATTTGCTATCATGCGAAATGTTAACAGATCCTTCCTTACAATAACCTCAAGTATAGAAACCTCACATTAAACTTACAATAGAGCCAAATGGGCGATTCCAAATAGGAAATTATTTCATTTTATATGAGTAACATTAATATGAACACGCTCTAACAACATCTCAAAAAAAATATTTCAAGAATATAATTTAGGTATAATCATTAAACCTAGCATGGTTTTGGGGTTAAACTTGCAAATTATTATGTTAAAATATCAAAAGTGAAATTTATAATTTAAATTTACCTACTTTAAATTATTTGAAACATCTGAGACAGCACAGATTCTGAATTACAAAGCTTCCGTTTTGAAGTTTTTGTTTGTGATCTTTACAGTATACTTTCCAGTCATCTTAAAATATCTGAATAGAAACAAAGGAGGAGATATAATATATTAAGTTATTCAAATACTATTCATCATACCTTATTTTACATTCACAAAGCAGTTAAAACTTGTACTTAAATAAATCACCCCGTTCTTGGAAAACGTTCCTCGATTTTGTTTAAATTCCACACGAACTCTGAAGATTACCACAAATCCCGTGACGTCATCGCTTTCTAACTTAGTCCACCATCGTTCCTTATCTCGGCAAATATTTATTGCTTCAAATTTTGTCATAGAACACAACATTTAAATTTAAACGTTTGTTCAACTCATAATCTATATATATAAAAATGAATCCCTATTTCCCTTGGTTACGCCATCACGCGTGAACGGCTGGACCGATTTTACTTTTTTTTGTTATTATCAGGAGAAGGTTCCTATGAAGAAAAAAATTAAAAAATTGCCTGAAAAAGTGTAAAAACAACACTTTTCTATATTCACGTACAAAAGATTCGTAATAATATTAATTCGTAATATCATAAAGTTTAAGTGTTAGTGCAAGGGTTCCGGGAAGGCTAAACAAGTGAGTGACTGTGGTAAAATGTCACTTGAAATGTAAAAGGCTCTTTGCTGTGCATCACTACATAGTATAAAACAAAATCGTCCCGCTGTCTGTCTGTCCCTATCTATGCTTAGATCTTTAAAACTACACAACGGATCTTGATGCGGTTTTTTTTACTAGATAGAGTGATTCAAGAGGAAGGTTCATATATATATAATACATTGCACCCTTGCGAAGCTGGGGAGGGTCGCTAGTCAAAAATATTTCTCACATCTAAGTTCAAACCGGAAGCTTAATGCAATAAACTAAATTTATAATCACTGATAAAGTTATTTTGCATTTTCATATACAATTTTAATTGCATTCAATACGTTTTACACGTTCATAAAGTTTTCTTATTCTATTCATTAATGCCCGGTTCCTATATTCAACGAACGGCCGTTAGTTACATAACTTCGTAACTTTCATAACGATTTGTAGATAAAAGCCTTTACGCGCGGTTTCTATATTAACAAAACGAGGCGTTTGCCTTACGAGCCGTTGCATTATCTACGGAAAGCGAGTTACTAGCGTTCTTTGAATCTACAAGTCGTTATGAAAGTTAAGAAGCTATGTAACAAACTACGTTATTTCATAACGTTCACAAACAGGGACTTTAAACTCAAAAACATTTATATAACTTTCCATCGTAAATTCAAAACGGAAGCGAGTCTTGCGGTCACATGATCGCTTATGAACATGTTTTTAGTATAGCCAGCATCATAATAATTAAAAACTTTTAATTGGGCGGTGACTCCGAAATGGAAACATTGGAGACTGAAACGTATATATAATATTATGCTATTCAATACAAGGAAAAAGAAAGTAGTTATTTAGCTCAAAAAACTTAAGTAGCTTAAAAAAACTGTTGTTGACGGAGTTGTGTAAAAAAGTTGTAATAAAAATAATGGAAACCTGGAAACAGTATACGTCACTGAGCCCTATAAAAGTCTCGTTGACTGTAGGAATTGTTACAACAAGGATTTAACTTGAAATAACGAATAGGTAATATCCAACTATAATTTTAAAGACTTAAATGAAATATTCAAATTTTATACTGATTCTTTTACCTGAAATCAAAAAGTCAACGTTCTTATTTTGTGATCTTATGTACAATTATAAAGTTTTTTCCTTTTATAAAATATCTTCAGATCATATTTCTATTGTAAACATTATTTCTTTTCTATAATTAAGTTGAATAATTTCTTTGTTCTATTATAAGAAAAGTTACTGAGACATCAGCCTACAGAAGCTAAAATAATAATTTATAATTAATTATCTGACTCTGTCAAGAATAACTCCTTTACTTTTATCTTAATCGGGTTTTCATTCATCGGGAACTACACTAACACTCCGAAACCTAGTGAAGCATTTGATTAGTTTTCATAAATAGAAACAATATAAAGGCAGTTAATTCGATTCTCAAGCCATTCTCGAGCTCATTTTAAGATCATCAAAACCAAGAGTTTTACTTTTATATTTGTGCAATTAGTTACAAATAAAAGGCATTGTGCTTTTAAAAATGTTTTTATATCAGAATTTTAATAAATTGTGTTAAAATCCTATCCGACTTTATAAAAGTTATTTAGGTTTATTTTCAAAAGTTAAAGAGCTCGGCATTGACATGCTCTTTAACTTAATTACTATGAGTTATTATACATGCACATAATTTTATTGAATGTTACCTAGTTAGTTACCATTTAAAGCTTGTATGGCAAAAATTTTATGTAAATTTTTCCTACTCCACTTTTGTTTTTGGCGTTGAAAACAATTTTATTGAACTGTTAAAAGGACTACTCAGCTCTTTTTAGTCTTGTTTTTTCTATTCAATGGGTTTAATCATTTTAACAATTCTCTACCAGCAATCTATATCTAAATCAGTTTATTAACTACTTAAACCCTAAATTTAAGGCAAAGTGTATTAATGTTTTAATAAGAGAAGCTAAGTTCTAATGTACTATCGGCCCACATATCTACGACCAGGGCAAGTTAACCACTACCACCTAATCCTTCTTTATCATATGATACATGACTATATGGGCACACTCAGTAGGAAGACCGCTAAAGTCGCTGAAGTTTAAACCTAACGACATCTTAAAGTCAAGGCCCAAATGACCACCGAAGCAATGTACGAAGCTTTTAATCGGCGAAAAAGGAGAAAAACTGGTCAGAAATTTACTATACTAAATCCTCAGAAAGCTCACCAACAAGCTAGTTCTGCGAACGGAAAAAGATATAGTTGGTAACTTACGAACATATTAATTTCCTTGTAAAATTTCGACGTTTCATAAGAACGCGCAAGCGTCTATGTGAATAGAGATATATTATCTATGTTATAAAGAGGAAAGATTTTATTGTTTGTATGTAACGAATAGGCTCCGAAACTACTTAACCGATTTGAAAAATTCTTTCACTGTTGAGATGCTACATTATCCCTGCTTGACATAAGCTATATAATATTTTCAAAAAATTAGGGATCCTTACTAAAACTCCAATAATGTTACTCAAGGTGTACAAAAATTACCTAAAATATTCTTTACATCGCGTGCGCTGCGAAAACTATTGATGATAGAATAAAGTAATGTACTACGACTTTGCAGACCACATCATTATTTACAAAAAGTGTCGCGACAGCATATGTCTAACTATTATGGTTATGCCACAATAAGTGTTCTTTTATTTTAAAATGTTCTTTTATTTTAAAATTTTGATTGAAATGTCGCCGCTAGAAAAGGTTCTTTATTTGTATCTTGGTATTAATCCTTATAAAAATAAATTACTTCATATTTAAGACTGTTTCAATATCTTTATATAACTTTTTGAATTATTAAATTCGGACATTCCATTCGAGAGATATCACAAGTTTAAAAATGTTAGTATATTGGAATTTAACTATCCAAACAGCTTAGTGACTGACTTAATAGTTCTTATAATTTTTCAATCATATTTATACTGGTAATTCCTGTTCGATAGTTAGCAAATTATTAAATACAGGGGCAGTTTATTTTTTTTATCATTTTAAAGATCTCATCTTTCTAGAAATAGTTTCCAGGCGAGGGCATCAAAAAAAGGTCGTAATGAGGAATCTTTACCGGAAACTGAAAATAGTCTTAAAAGTCGGAGAGAGTCAAGTAGCGTTTGCAGCGGCTTGAAGAGCATATTAATATAATAACAAATTCACACTAGGGAGTCGAGTTCTGAGCGTTCTCAACGCCTACGAGATTAGAGGGAAAGACAACAAACGTCAACGATTAGAGTTCGTAATCGACTTTTAGCTCACAGTAACAGATCAGGTTTGATGCATTAAGCTCAACAGTCTTTTGTCCAAATCGGAGCCATGAATAAGATGTGCTCTAAGTGTTCTGCCAAAAATGGGTCGATGAACCAAATGGTATGTGCTGTGCTTCTGGAAAAGTTAGTCTCCCCAATATTGAGGAGCCGCCACAGCCAATAAAAAATCTTTTGACAAATATCATTCACCATCTGGACATTTTTAACCAATATTCGAAACTGCAATAGCTTCTTTCAAATGATTTCGTTTAGCGTGAACTTTTAAAATAGAGGGACAACTATACAAGTTATCATTATCCTCCTGCCCCTATCCCACCTAGGTGGGATCGGTACAACTATATTTTTACAACGAGCCGCCTGCCTGACGTCAACCCTCCTTGGGAAACAAATACCCACAAAACCTAAATTCAAAAATCAAATTTCAACTCTGTAACTATCACGGTTCATGAGATACAGCCTGTTGACAGACAGACAGCGGAGTCTTAGTAATAGGGTCCCGTTTTACCCTTTGGGTATGGAACCCTAAAAAGGCCGTGGAGATATATTGCACGGTAGACACGGCCAACTTAAAAGGGTCTCTGAGTTACACCGATTGTATGATCCACTAAAATATCTCTTAATAGTCGTAATAGGAGAAGACGGTTTATATTTGACTATTCCTCAGCAAGGTACTGTGTGTAACAAAACTGCATTTTATGTTCATTTAGGTTCATGGTTAGAGCTACCTGTTTTAATCCATTACATTATTACTGGGACTTATTAGGGTTCCGTACCCAAAGGGTAAAACGGCACCCTATTACTACGACTCCGCTGTCTGTATCTCATGAACCGTGATAGTTAGACGGTTGAAATTTTCACAAACGATGTATTTCGTTGTTATTTGTTGCCGCTATAACAACAAATACTAAGAAAACAAAAATTATAAATAAGAGGGGCTCCCATAAAACACACATTATTTTTTTTTGCCGATTTTATAGATAATGTTCACAGTAGTAGTGTTTTTGTCAATATTTAAGTGCAATACTTCTATATTGTATAAAGATATTAAAACATGATTTTTTTAATGTGATACAGTGGCAAGCGAGCTGGCGGTTCGCCTGATGTTAAGTAATAACCTCCCAAGGACATTTGAAATACCTGTAGGGTTGCAAATGAGTGGCAACTCTTTAAATAAAGTATGCCCCGGCAACCTCTCTCACCAGACGAAAAGTAGAAGTATAATACTTCTATTTTACCCCGGTCTTCTGTGAGGTCGGTGAAGTGGATGCTGTGTATATTTAAGTTGTCCTGTTCGACTTACTAAGATAGACTAATCGAGGACTATTACTTGGACTATGTTTCCAATAAATAACACTCGGGACTTTGAAGCAAACTGATTTAATTAGCGGAAGATAATTACAATACATTAACTAGTCAAACACAGGTAAAGAGAGAGAGTATGAGTAAATACATTATACATGATGCGAGCTATTCATACTAAAAAAGTAATCCTTACTAATATCACAAAGGCGAAAGTTTGTATGTATGGATGGATGTTCACGCAAATATTATTGAACGGATTTTAATAAACTTTACAATAATATAGCTTACACATCAGAACAAGACATAGGCTATAATTTATATACAATTTTAATGCAGTCTATCTCCTAGTCTTAATGTTACACCTTCAGCTTATTCTACGCAGACGTAGTCGCGGGGAGCAGCTAGTTAATTACAATTTTGACTCCCACTTGAGAATGCGTGCGCGCAGTGGGGGTTAAATTATGATGGCCGCTTAACTAAAAACAAAAGGCTCGTGCTCGGCCATCTTGCGATAATTAGCTAATACAATAGATGCACCAGCCGCCATACTGTCGCATCACCGAGTGGGTGGAGCTACTGCTGTGCGTTAGAAAATGTTGATTCGTGCAACAGTAACTACGTCGTGAAATTCGATAGACAATAGTAGCTTCGCCGCGGACGTCGACAGCACTCCGTCGTAAAAAAGGATCGTTGTAGCGGTCGAGTTGACTAGCATGCTACAATCGGTACGGAAACCTTCGTGTGCGAGTCCGACTCGCACTTGGCCGGTTTTTATTCAATACATTGTCGATATGATGGAAAAAGATATCAGAAAGATTGAATTACATTTTATGTCGTAATAACCAGAGACTGAGGGCTGGTGAAACATTTATCTTAGAGATGCTTTAAATCAAGACATTGGCCCATCAAATATCGGTCAACGCGTAATCTGCAACGTCATATTCATTTACAGGTTCTCCGAGTTATCTGCATTCAAAAACCAAAGATGCGATGATTTATGTCTAAAGCTATGGGAGGCCAGACTTATTTGTCACTTTTACGTGTAACCCCGAATGTCCCGTAATTAAAGCGGAACCATTATCTGGTCAGCGATCTTTGATCTTCATAACGTAATTTCAAGGATATTTCATTAAAAGATTAAGAAATTCATAAAATTATTCACCACAGACGAAACATTCGGAAGGTTTTATGTGTGTGTATGATAATTTTAAATTTTTAAATTTTTTGTTAAACTTATTGTTACCCGTGCGAAGCCGGGGCGGGCCGCTAGTTATTAATAATTAAAGAAAAAAAGAAAAGAGAAAAAGATGAAAGTAACAAATTACTTTCACCTTTTATAAAGGCGTGTACAGGCATACAAATTACTTCAACATTCATTTCACCTTTTATAAATATGATTTCCACGGCTGGACTGCTCATTTTCCTTCTGTCCATCGACCTAGATGGCTGTTCGGCCAGACGGTCAAATTGTTCGAGAGAATTATTGATGAGCGCCTTTAGATACACCTACGTCAAGTAAACCCTGACTTATCGGATTGCCAGTTCGGCTTTTGGCAAACGCAGTTACCTGTGGATATGATTATTCACATCCGAGAGCTGTGAGCTGTCGCAGCGTTTAAAGGGGAGAGTGTGGCATTTACATCCTCTCCAAGCCTCATTACCTACTCCACATCTACCTACCTCAGCATACTTGCAAGTTAGCTGCATCCAATACAAGTATCAAACCATTAGAAGGAAGTGAATCAAGGGGTGCCTTTGAACGTCTCAATATAAGTAGGAAACGCCTTTTTGAAGTAAAGCTATCTTTAGGCGCGACTAAGGTGTAACTTAATGTTTTGGACAACGACAATGCAACGGAAACGCATTACGGCGATGACGCATTAATAAAGGGTCTGATTTTTAAGTATTTACACTCCACGTATCTATATTATATTATATATATTATAACCTCCTCCTTTTGAAGTTTGTTAAAAATAAAAAGTTATTAATAAATTAAATATTTTTTTAAATTCATCATTAAAATACATATTCATAATTTATTATCATTTAATAAATCAATAATAACATAAAAATATATATATTTAATAATATATATATAATGAACTAATTATAATGTTATACATTCTAGAATTTAATGAAATGTTATATCTAATAAAATATTATAGATCGAATTTTTAAAGAAACAAGGAAATTTTTTAAAAGGAAAATGACTCCCCTTTGTTGAGGCACTTTAGATTCGGCACGAGCTCTATTTCTAAAGGATTACCACAAATCCCGTAACGTTATCGTCCAATGTTTGAGGCGGGCGTAGCGTTTTTCTCCAGGAAATATTTTTCGCAAAAATCTGTTTTTTTTATTTATCCGTCATTTTCGTCTTTTTTTCATGTTTTTTAGAGCCATTACAGATTAAAATCATTGTTTATTTCTTTTATTTCGACATCACCACCATCATTAAAATCCAATTATTGTACTACACTTAATATACCAATAATTTAAAGCGGAATATCCGCTTAGCGCAAGAACTCCACAAATAAATAAAAAACCTGAAAGTGGTGTTGGAAAAAATAATAGTGTAATAAAACACTGTCATCGTTCAATTGTAGTTTGGGCTTTTGATCTACTCATCCATAACTTTTATATTAGCGCCAATAAAATACAGCGTAAATGTTCATTGTTCTTTAAAATGAACTCCTACCGAATGGGTTTGCTGACAGTGCGATATACTTTTGTAGAATAAAAGAGGCAATTTTACCCTTTCATCTTTTGCTATCTATATGTGCTCGACGCTGTTTTAATTGAAAGGGCAGATTGTAATAGAGTCTTTTCAAATAAAATTTAATTTAGGGTTTACATACACTTATGCAGATATCTTTTCTCCTCATTATAAAGGTTCATTACAGCAAACAATATAGGATAAAAATGTGTTCAATCAATCTAGTAAATTTTGCAAAATTCGAAAACTAATCGCTTACAATAAAGATAAATTTTATATGTCCGTAATAACGTTTATCTTTCCAGAGTTTTTTTATGTTTTAGTTGTATAGTATAATTAAATATAGTACGCTCTTCATTGATTTTTTATTTAAAATATATGTAGGAACTACCATAAGAGTATATTATTCATGTACAAATTTTATTTGTTTTTAGTTAAAAGGACGTCGATTTTTTAAAAGAAACATAATTGATGCTAGGGAATATTCACAGCCTTTTTATCCATTCAAGCCATTGTTAGTTCCTACGTACACGGCGTTTCATAGAAGCGGTGATATATATTTCATAACATGCAGTCGGCCGCTGAATTCGCCTTTATGTGGTAGACCGCATAGCGTTTTGCTAAGCTCTATAGCTCGCTATTAAATTGTCATGCCCCCATGATTCCGTCAAAGGGACCACGTCAAACAATATCCGGAATAATTACACAAAGAAGAATGTAATGTTCCCAAAGTATCAGTAACCTCTTCACATTCAAGCTAGATTTTGTATTTCTTAGTGTCTTTAACATATTTTGTAGATTTATACAAATTTCCCTCTTTGCTACCGCTTGGACATTGGGGTCCCTTAAAAGGAGACTATCACAAAAATATCTGATTATACAGTTTTTGGTACTTTTCCTTTAGCCAGGTGCTACATCGACAATTGTAAGAGTTCTGGCGAGAGCGCATAAAAGAATGAATTTTAATAATTAAGTGGTAAATGTAATAATATTTTTCTTATTCCTTACATTTTTTTAAACAATAAACGAATCAAAATCTCTGAAAGATAAAAACTTTAAAACTTTGTTTTATTTTATTTATTGTTTTATGAAAGAAAATAGAAGAAATGTAATGAAATTACTACTTCATTATTAAATATGACATACATATGTCGCTTCACGCACCTCGCCAGCCTTCCTTCAACTTGACCTCTTGGGCTTGGTCCAATCAACATCTCCACTCAGAGCTTCTAGCTCCGCATTTTTTATTCGCTCTAGGGGTAGGGACCACAAGACCACATGGAATTGGGGTGCCCTGTGTGGCATCTGTAACTCATTTTGTACCTCTCCACTCCACAAATAACCCAAATCCGACAAGGCTCGTTGAAATATATAACATGCAACAACCAACCAAACCAATCACTTCGGATTAGATTATTTTTGAACGTAATTTGTCTTTTTTTTCATGTGAAAAGTTACCAAACGATCAGACGGTTCACCTGATGTTAAGTGAATACCGCCTCCCATGGACATCTGCTAACTACATCCGAGGGTTTGCAGATGCGTTGACAACCTTTTTGGAAATTGGGCTCCGGCTACCTCACTCAACAGACGAAACGCGAAAGTATTATACTTCCACTTAACGCCGGTCTTCTGTGAGGTCGTGGTACTAACCCGGACGAGCCTGCCCATTCGTGCAACCTAGGCTGCTGCGTGGACCTAGGCTGGAGTTGTAGTAAATCTCATTTTATATTTAACTTACTTTAATCGTACAATTCCCCTTATGGTTGTAAAAAATTAGCGGAATTCTACGTCATTTAGCGATTTTTCACTTGCACCCGGCTAACAAAACTGTTTCTGAAGAGATTCTCATTTTCTCAATTAATTTTACAAAGGAATAATATGGCTTAAAGCGCTGATTTCAGAACATCAACAGAATGTATTTAACTATGAAGGTGTTCTGCCTCGAACCAGGCCACGTACTAAATGAAACTGAACTTTATAATTTTAGTGAAATAGTGTGGTAAAACAAGTCACAAGTAGGATAATAAATACAAACGCAGTGGAACGTTCTGGAAGGGAAACAGTAATCAAAATAAATGTCACGGTGTCGTCGGGATAATGTTTGCCACCATTACCGTAATGCGAGCGAGCGTATTCGTAGCCGAACAATGTATACAGTCATTATAATTAATGAATAATTTATTACTTATTGTTTAAAAAGTAAATTATATTAAATTTAGAAATAAGTAATCTTCACAGGGAATAAAAATGTGAAAGAAGTGAACGTCTTTAGTAATCGTAATTTTATATAATATTCGCTTTACCTGGTATGTACTAGTGTTGTAGAAAAAAATGTCTTAGAAAAAAGATTTTTACTTTACATTTTCGTTCTTACACAGTTGAAGTTTCTGCAAAGAAAATTTCTTTCTTTTTGCGCTAAGAATCTATAAGGGTATGTGACGAGCAACTCCCATCACAATCGAAAAAGGGCTAAAGCTTAGGTTTAGAATATTTTAATTTATGAGAAAATGGCAGATAAAAGGAGTCGTATGACATTATAATCTAATTGTATGATAATATGATCTAATGATTATAGTGTCGTACGAGCATAGTATCATATCACGTAACTTATAAAATGAGAATTTTTCCAACACAGCACACGTTCTGCTAAGGTCGCTGGTTCTTCATGTGGTAATCTAGAAAATATAAAAAATTACAAATTGTTATTTGTGGTAAAATTTTAGGTGTTTTAAAATACTGTGTGAAACTTACGTACGCATACAATTCATTTGTATCTTATTTCAAAAAGCCGTTCACAATCTCCTAGATGAATTACCGTTTACTATGGGAGAGTTACTATTTTGACTCTAAGAGGCGGGGGAACAATTTTAATCGGAATAGCTGCGAATCTTTCTCGTCGTTCATACCGGTGGCCTCGGCAGAAGTTGAAAACGGAAACGGGGCGGCCAATTAAAAGTTCTTAATAATTAACTAGTGGCAGTGACGTTTTGTTCACTTCGCGCCATTTTGCGCCGCCGCCCCCGAAGCCTTTTTGGGTTCAGTTTGCACAGTTTCCCGTTGTGCAACCGTAATCGTGTAAGTGTGTGTTAAAAATTGAAACTTTCGATTTGGAAATTATATTCAAAGGAAAAATAGCCGTAACGGGGACTGAGCCAAAAGGTCAAACGTACCCTATTACTAAGACTCCGTTGTTTGTCTGTCTGTCTGTCTGTCCGTCCGTCCGTCTATCCGTCTGTCACCAGGCTATATGTCATGATCCGTGATAGTAAGACAGTTGAAATTTTCACAGATAATGTATTTCTGTTGCCGCTATAAAAACAAATTAAACTAAACAAAAAATAACAAAAAAATATTAAAGTCTCATACAACATACATGATTTTTTACCGTTTTGTAGATAATGGTACAAAACCCTTCCCTCGTGCATCACTAGCACTTGGCCCGTTTTTTTTTTTATGTTTTATCAAATTTATTTTAACTTCTTATGTAAAAAATATTATTCAACCCAAAACCTATTGAGTACTTCCGGTTGACCTATACTTGACAATTTTGGTTAAAAGTAAGGTCTTACAGCACTTATAAAGGGAAAATTCCGATCAATAAAAAATTTGAAAATTAAGTTAAGTTTTGATACAAGTTTTCGCGAAAATCTAGCCCGTATCTTTTTCTCCTGTTAATTGGACCTTGATTTTTATACACGTAATACGGACTATAGACATCCGTATCTGTAATTTCTACTAGCTAGGTCCACCTGTTCCTGAAAAAATCGGTGGTGATTTACCAATTTTATTATGGCGCTATAATGGGTATGTACGGAACCTCGACGAGTTCGACTCGCACCTGACCGGTTTTTTCTTTAAAAATAGACCTGTTCAAATTGGGAAAAGTTGAAAAAAGTGAGGGCTTATTCTCATTTATATATATTTTCACTTTATAAAGGAGGTGAGCGTGTAGAATGCTTAAAATCCAATACTAAGGTGACAACCCTAATACGAAATCTCCATTTGCCGGCTCGTCACGAATCACGGGCGATGCGAAAAATCCCGTGCCTCTCCTCCGCAAACATTAGACGCCGAAAACCGGGGAGAAAGGGCAGAGAGCGTGATACGATGTCACGGATCCCGGGAAAATTAGAGATAGCGGACCCGCTGCTCGGGGTAATTTGCGGGCATGAGTCGGCAGCCTGCGTGATGTCGTCGATGCCTATCAATACCATTACGTCTTTTTATTTAAGAATCCCTCTCTATGAAATATATTTTTACCGATTCGTGGTGAGCTTTTCTTGTGTCCGCTTGATAACAATCAATCCTTTAATTTTGTTCGTACCTTAGGTAGCGCTGTTATTAAGCGTACTATTGTTACCCATGAAAACAATAGAAAGCGAGATTAAAAAAAAATATTTTTCAGACAGTGTCACTTTGAGATAGACTCGTTGTCAACAAGAAACTTTACGAATGTTTCAATAAACCACACGCCCTTTTTAATTAACCCTTCTTTAAGAATGGTGAATTTTCATTTTCCATCTTCTGTTTGAACCTCGAAGGTTAATTATTTAAGGAAATATATTTTCAGACGATAACGATTGAAGTTCTACACTGAAAGCTACCCTATGTATAGAAAAAAATGAGAGAATTTTTTTCATGTGAAAAGGTTGCAGGCGAACTGGTGGTTGACCCGGTTAAGTTATAACCGCTGTCCATGGCATCACATTTGCCGTGATAGCCCAGTCTATGCAGAGGAGGGCTTTAATCTAGCAGGGGGACATTTATAGGCTGAAATTTAACTTTACTTTTATGGACATTTGCAACATCCGCGGGTTACAGATGCGTTGCCATCATTTAATAAAGTGGGCTCCAATTACGTAACCATACGAAACGCAGAAGCATAACAGAATTAATTAAACTGGAGTCAAGAAAACTCTATAATAACATTAAAAATAAAGTGAGAAATAGCTTCAAGCGTAATACCAAATAGCATGTATATTAAGATGTCTGTATGTTGACAAATAACTTATACGTTTGGGTGATGCGGGATAACAAGGGCTCGAATTATTGAGGGATAGTTCGCAATTGCTTTGAGAAAGTTATGGACGCGTCGAAGATTTCTAGCCTTTTTATGTCGGACAATGTTTGCAAAATGTAAATTTTTTAATTTAATATCGTTCAATTCATTGCGTATATCAGTATTTTACCTAGGATGCATAATAATCGTTACGTTATAATATCCTCTGGACCACGATTATAATGTACGGCAGTTGCAATCGTTTGTGACGATGTATAGGAAAGTATGTGCATGTAATAACGATAATGCATATTGAAAAAAGTCACTTTAAAATGGAACAACCCAATAAAATGGACGCCTACACATAAAATAGTACTTTACTCAGTAATCAGCTTCAAGCAGCTGTGACACTGCGTGTTCCATTGTACATTATTCTACGGATGATGTATCTGCACCCCATACAAAAAAAATATGTATGAATTATGATTAAAAAAAAAAAAATTTAAAATTAATTTTTTGATTGCCATGTTAATACCGTGAAGTTGGTCGTTTGCCATCCAACGGATGTCGATATGCACGCGCGTCGTAAAAATTTTACTCTCATATTTTTTCTAAACGCGGCAAAAAAACAACTTCAAAATTTTCGACGAGTATAGTTACAACAACTACATACACATCACATTTTGTAATGAAGACTGAAAACATTAACATTCTGATCATTAAGAATTCTGACAACATTCTGAACAATTCAGAGAGTTTAACCATCATTTTAGTAAATCAAATTACATTTGAAAAGTCATTTGACAGCTGATTAGTTATTTTTACGATGATCAGGGTTTCAAAAACCGGGCGTAACCCGCTGTGACCCTCGTTAATATCCAGTAATATAAAATTTAGGTAACAAAAAACGACTGTATTTAGCCAGCTTCCACGTGAAAATAAAAATATATTACACTAAACGGCCAGAGACCACATCGGGGAGCTCTAATCAAAATAAATGTCATATGCTTGTTCAGGACAGCGTTGTAAATCTGTGAATAATACCACGTTGTCAACACCAATGGCAGCCTGCGTCGTCCATTAATATGTTTCGTGACATTTTTTCATGACCGGATTAGTATTTATGAGTGTGGTGGTTACGGTTTGTTTTATTTGTCTTTTATTTAAAGTAACCTAAATTCACATACGTTTTGTTTAATTCTATTTAATTGTGAAGAAATTCATCTAGTAGAATCTAATTAATGCAAAAATATGAGCAGATTTAAAGCTGTAATTTTGTTTTTGGAAAAGTTGGCAAGCGAGCAGGCGGTTCACCTAATGTTAAGTTACCGCCACCGAACAACCGTTGCGTTGCGAACACCCCTTGCGTTGCGGATGGGTTGCCATACCAACCTTTAATAAACAGACAGACAGTCTTAGTAATAGGGCCCAGTTTTACACTTTAGGTACGGTACCCTAAAAAGAAGATGACATATTATCAAAAAATACTTCACAAAGGAAGGCACTTTAAAGAAAATTCGTGAGTTCCTTTCTAATAGCACCGTGCTCGTTGAGACCGATTAATTAGAGTAAACTTTTAATTGACTGCTCCCGGCTATCTATCGTATTATTTGTACTGAGCAAATTCCTTTGTCCTAATAAGTTTCAAATTACGCAAACAACTATTGTTAACGCACAAGTCGAAAGCCTTAGTTAGGTACCAAATCTGCTTTTTGAAAATCTGTTTTTAAATATACAATTGATACATAAAACAGGCCTTGATTGCTTTTTAATGCTATAAACAGTAGCAGAATTTACAATCTTAAATTCATTGCAGCTAAATCGAATCTCACAAAGATTGATGGAAAGATAAAAAAGTTACTAAACACAGACCCGATGGTCACTTTGGTCTTTGATAATGAACATTGAAATACGGAATTTCAATAAAATATTTAACGCAGTGTTGGTCGTTTTGCCAGTTTCAGACCATTGTCAGTTTCAGACTTTACTTCTTCACAATTAGTCGTGTCCATTGCGCTTTGATTAACAGATGTGAAGACTGATAAAGAGCTTCACATCTAGGGTTAAATTAAAATAGGTACATTAATATAGTTTTATATGCTGCATTTGCCCGTTTACGCCCACTCTAACACTCGAACGTCCTCGGGTGTCAAATTATCATTAATCTGGACAAGCAGCATTTCACGGCATTAAAATACACCATTTACATCTATATCTGGACTAGGCCAACAACATAATCTGAACACAATAGGAGGGATTTCGAAGATGCAGCTGTGTCAAATTCATCCATATGAAGAGAACTTACTTCTTCACAATTAGTCGTGTCCATTGCGCTTTGATTAACAGATGTGAAGACTGATAAAGAGCTTCACATCTAGGGTTAAATTAAAATAGGTAATATTTATTGTACATTAATATAGTTTTATATGCTGCATTTGCCGTTACGCCCACTCTAACACTCGAACGTCCTCGGGTGTCAAATTATCATTAATCTGGACAAGCAGCATTTCACGGCATTAAAATACACCATTTACATCTATACTTGCCAACAACATAATCTGTAGGGATTGCTCGACCTCGAGACTCGTAGTATAGTTGCTATACTTGCCTTGAGCAGAGGGAATGGACAGCGGAATTTTAAACTAAAACAATCTTAATGAATTCAGACCTTTTAGATATTTATCGTCAATTTAAGAGATACACCCAAAAAAACAAATTTTTTCTCTTTGTTATTACTTTAAGTATGTAATTTTAGCTCAAAATTTTGCACAGCAACAAACTTTTATTGTTAAGTATTCATTCGAGAATATATAAATGGGAACCTCTGTTGCTTCATTTGAATATGGAATGCATGAATAATATTTACATTATGCTACAGGATGCTATGTTGTTAATGTGTTTTCTGATTGCTTTCATATTCGCGTGTTAAAGGCAACTAACATAGTACTTATATGAATTATAAAACGTCGGTGGTAAGAAATCCCCAATCGTGTGTACATGTGTGTAAGGTTTGGTTAAAAAAGTCTGAAGTCTATCTCTGAATTTCACAATCTATTGAAAATTTAAATGGCTTTTTCGTTTACGTGTTTTAGAATTGCTCGTCCGGAGATTCTCGTGGTACCACCACGGCCTCCCAGAACACTGAAAAAAGTTTATATCATCATCATCATCATCATTTCAGCCTGTTTGAGTCCACTGCTGAACATAGGCCTCCCCCATAGACTGCCACGAAGTACGATCCTGAGCCACCTGCATCCATCGACTTCCCGCACATTTGCACAGATCGTCACTCCATCTAGTGGGGGGTCGTCCTACACTGCGATGGCCAGTACGAGGCTGCCACTCGAGGACCTTTCTTCCCCAACGGTTATCGGTTGTACGAGCTATATGGCCGGCCCATCGCCACTTCAGCTTGCTAATCCTCTGAGCTATGTCGGTTACCTTGGTTCTACTGCGGAGTTTATATACATAAGCATTTTGTCTGGTGAATGAGATAACGGGGCCAAATTTTAAAGTTTAGCAACACATCTGTAACCCTTTGGGTAATCAAAATAAATAAATGTATATCAACTTGATAATCATTAATTCATGCATCACAGCTGTAAATAAGTACCGTATATTATCGTAAAATATAAAGGTTCATTAAGCAAAACAACGAACGCATCCAGTGCAATTTAAAGTGTTTGATGCTTGAAAACATAAAAAAGGGTAGACCACTATCGGCATTAATAATATGATCTAATATCGATGGGACATTCATGTTATCAGCCATTCAAACGTCACCGATTCCAGGATTGTTATATTCCAGAAAACAAAATCGCGTAAAAAATTCACAGAAACCAATGTCATACAAATACAGTATATATTTGCATTTAATTCGTGACATCACTTGATTCGGTAAAAAAACGACAACAAATAGAGAGCTTAATTTAATTAATATTCATGAGTATAGCCTTGCACTAGTGGAATTTGGCACAATGAAATATAGCGCTATCGCATGAGACTTCATGAATGTATTCATATATTAAAATGTTCGTTTCTAAACCGAGGTAAATTGGAAATTAGACTAGGCTAAATATCTGCAATCTGGGAATTTTGTAAATACATAGTTATATTCATGTTTGGTTTTAAGGCTTTTTAAAACATTAATACGAATATATCATATCATACACTATACTGTAAAAGTAAAGGGTTATGTAAAAGCTGTGTCAGTTCCTTATGTCAAAAAGTTATTATTGGTTGCCTCAGTAACACTGAAGTTTGTCACTTTGAAACTAACTTCATCGTGTAGCTTTTTGGCTTTTGATATGCGCCTGCATCGTGAAAAATTTTAGTGTCATAATTTTTTCAAACGCGACATTTGTTATCTTCATTGGACGTATTCTCGGGCAAACCGTAACCTTTCAACTGTTCTTCGGGAAATTTGAGGTCATTTTGCTAGCTTTAAGGCTTTATTTCTGATTCACGATGCTAGTGAACTGCTCGCTTACCAACTTTTCAAATTATAAAAGAAATATTTAAAATAGGCCAAATGATGTTTACGAATAGATAACTTCATACCAATAATAATTTCATTTTTTTTGTGAACATGGTGACAGTCAACTGCACGGAATCATTGAAGGGGGCGTTGGTTAGTTGTGTGAACGACTGTTTTCCGTTGTCTATAAAAATATATCTCTATCTCGTGCCGGTTACGTAAACGAGGCCAAATGGAAAAGGGTCTTCTAACACCATAAAATTCTAGTTTTGATGGGCGTGCGAAAAAGTGGCATGACATTTTTATAAGGTTAAAATATAAACCTCTTTGAACAACTTCGTTCAAATATTTAATACTCATCAAAATATTTGAACAAAGGAGTTATCTTTAAGACTTAAATTAAAATCACCTTTCTCATCATAATGTATATTGAGGTGAATATGTAATAATCAAAAATCCCTATAAAATATACAGAACTCCATATTTCCACAAAAAAATCCTTGTTTGAAATCTACCACCTGAATTTAGTCAAATTGAAATCAATCAATCTACTATCATATTAAATCTTAACTATTTTGAGTAATTGTGTAATCAAATAAAGTCAATCCTTTTACTTATTAGGTAAATTGTGCTATTGAGAAATGGAAGTTCAAAGAGGTTGATATTTCATACCCTCGTCCTTTAAATAACGTAATTTACAAATTGAAAACAAGTTAGAGCTTTAAACGATACTAATATTTGTTTTCAAAATACTAAACAATTCGTTACTTAAGTAGTTTTAATTCCATTGATAGTCTACGGCCGTAGGCACGTAGGTACAAAGTTTAATCAATGTCTACTGCGTCATTATCACTGCATGATTTTAAAATGTAAATATAGTCAGTTATTTATAGTGAACTTCATTAGGCAGAGCTATAAGCCGCAGCGTAACTACCAATATAAATATTTTAATAAGCTTAATTATAAATTTAAAACAGGAACATGCAATAAAGCGTTATGCTTAACATTGACCGCTTGGTCCAAAAAGTAAAGTATAATAATAAATATTATGTAAAGTTAGTTTTCAGAAAAGAATCCATTTAACTCATCAAAAATAAGTTATAGTTTCTATAAGATACAGATTATTATCAATTGTTTTTACTTTCTTACACATCTGCTTATTTAATAAGTAAAATAAATATTTATCGGACACATTTTTACACAACTTTCTCTAGTCCCAAACTAAGGAATGTTAGTACTATGGGTACTAGATAACTGATAAACATATTTAAACAAACTTTTCTTTTGTCATACTATACAATAAATACATATTATACATATATAAATACCTAGACACTAGATAAACACTATCTTCATCACACAATACTTTTCCAGAAGTGGGGATCAAACCCACACCCTCTGGCGCAGGAGGCAAGTACATATGGGCGCAATTGTATATGTAATGATTATATTGTTACAAAATATTAATTATATTTAAGATTGATGTTTAAATAACTACTTGTGATCACAAAACTGAGAACTTCAATATTAGGCACTGTACTGACTGCTTAACTGTATTGAAAAACATTGGATATTTAATTAATTTATTTAATATATTGCTTAATTATTTATATAACTCCAGAAACTTTCAAAGTAAAATCGATTAGAATCAAATATCATTATTCTGACACTTATTTTTATGTTTTGTGTAATAAAGAACATCTGATTATGTTTAAATCTTGTTAGTAGCGCCACCTGTTCACGAACTTTGTAAAGTGGTGTTTGTTTATTAAAATAAATTAGTATTTTGTGTAAAATAAATAATTTGGAGTTATGTAAAATTCATTATAATGTTACTATTGATTTTTGGAATATGTTTCATAATTAATTATACATAAATTCAATTAATGTTGTAAAG
Source organism: Iphiclides podalirius (assembly GCA_933534255.1). Lineage (NCBI taxonomy): Eukaryota > Metazoa > Arthropoda > Insecta > Lepidoptera > Papilionidae > Iphiclides > Iphiclides podalirius. The sequence goes on along the minus strand of OW152822.1, from coordinate 3,832,124 downwards.
GAAGTTGCAGTTGTTAAATGTTGAGTTAAATGACAGTTGGTTTATATAAAAGGGATTGCAGCTCACATTCAGACTAGTTCTGTGCTAGAAAACATCTGAAAGTAAACCAAGTGATATTACGTGTGTTTGTTTCTATTATAATGGACACGATATTTCTGGCCCTTCCCCGACATACACTACCCACTACGCCATTAATTCGTTAATTTCATAACGAACACTAAGACATGTCACATTTTTTTTTGATTTTGATAATTTTAATTACGTAATTGATTCAACACATCATCATTATTTGGCCTGTTAGATCCCACTGCTGAACCTAGACCACAGCATACCTCGAACCACGTTTCTAAGCCATCTGTATCCATCGACTTCCTGCACATTTGCACAGTTTATCATTCATTTCATTTAGTGTCATCCATACGAGCCTACGAGTCTTCCTGCACATTTGCATCCGCTAACTAATCTTCAGAGGTTGTTGGTTATTTTTGGTCTACTCCAGATACATTCTTTGCGAACTCTATCACGCAGAGAATTACTGAACATACAGGTCCTACGGCCATACAGTAAAGGACGTTTCGGTTACTTAGGTCATTGATAATAAACATTTATAGAACATTGAGTGATATTCGACAAATATGTGTATTAATTGTGATGTGCCGAAGTTTCTCGAACGCTGCCTATCCGAGTTGGATTCATACAGTATATCGTCGGCAAAACTAAGATTGGTGATGCATTCACCACTAACGCTAATAAGACGTCCTTTCCAACGCAGAAGTTTGAAAACAACTTTTAATGATTTTTCAAAAAAAAATCTAGTCTAATCTGGAACCCGGCAGCATCTTGTCCAACAAGACCAATATCCTATAAATCTTCTATTGGCCGTTAATTTTCATTCGTATTGGTTATAATAAGTTATTGCGTAAAAAAACGGGTCTTGCTCAGCAGTGGCACATTAATATTATTTACTTCGAACTCAGCTTATAATATTTTGGATATGATTTTCTCTGCCTTGTCAAGCTCCGATGTAATGCTTTAAACCACAGTAATTATATACACTACTAGTAAAAAGCGTTAAAAACATATACTTTATAAACAAATCCAGGTATGGAACATACAGCAAATTGCTATGTCGAAAAATACAATAATCTCTAAACAAACACGGCATCTTGATTGAATCAGAAGGGAGATGAAAGCAAAATATTTTCTGGCAAAATATCGGCGACCTGACAGTTGCTTATATTAAAATAGAGGAACGTCAAAAAAAAACATTAAACTCGGTTTCCGTGTTTAGATTATTTACAAAGGATACAATATTTACTTAGCAACGTCATACCCTTATTCCACCGTCAGTTGAAGTCAAGTTGTAGGGATAAGAAAAATAAAATTAAGACAATTTGTAAATATAAGTAGGTAAGGACAAAACAGAAACTTTTCCCTGTTTATCAACTATTTTCATTCTTTTTCATTTAGAAGACATCGACGAGCTTTAGTGTTGTCGATAGAAAGATTGTATTATGTATAATAGACTACAATTTTTTTTAGTATTTCTTTTATACTTTTGTGATATTTAACCGTGATAGGACCACGCAACAATATTCGCTGTTGCACGAATGGGTAGGTCCGTCCGGTTTAGTACCACGACCTCACAGAAGACCGGCGTAAAGTGGAAGTGTACACTTCTGCGTTTCGTTTGGCGAGTGGGGTAGCCGGGGTCCACATTAGTAAAACACATCTGCAACCGGTGTTGTAAATGTCCGTGGGCGGCGGTTATCACTATCACCTGATGTTATCAGGTGAACCGCCAGCTCGTTTGCCACTTTCGCATATAAAAATACAACTAAAACATAACACATTTCAAGTGCACCCTCAATATAAAAGTTTATGGTCTTGTATATATTGTGAACCAATGTATAAGCGTATAAAATGATGTATGTCGCAAATATAAGAATTAAGAATTAATTACTTCGGTCAGGGCTGGGGCGGCATCGGCGACAGCGGAAGTAAGTAAATGGCGCAAATCAAAAAGGTCTTTATATTTAGATTATGTATTTGTGCCGTTTGCTGTTGAAACTCTAGATCCGTGGGGTCCCCGCACATCGCAAATTTTTTAAAAGTTTATGTCCTAGGCTTAGCGCCGCGGCTGGTGACAAGAGAGCTGGTTCTTTTCTCGCTCAAAGGTTAGGCGTAACTATTCAGCGAGGAAATACATCTAGCGTTATTGGCACCATGCCGCGTGGATTAGGTTTATTAGATAATATGTAATTTTAGATAGATTCTTTTGATAGATTCTTTAGATAGATTTAATCTTATAATATTAGATCAATAAACTGTATGATATAAAAAAATGAATTAAGATGTGTTTTCATTAAATATTCAAGAACGATTACGCCACGTGTGTTGTCCGTGACAATTATTATTTAAGTTGCTTTTAATTAAATTTTTTCCGGTTTGTTATCTCAGAACTTCGAGATTTAAAAACGGATTTTAAAAATATTTAAAAAAAATTAAAATAGGAATCCATATTTAATTTATATATATATTTTTGTTCTTTCTTTTAAATAATTCGAACGAAGTACACTTGTTAAAATTGAAAAAAACAGTTGCCTCAATGAAACTACTTTTACGAATTTATTGCGTTTAGTTATTCGGTATTGCTCATAAGCACTCGCACCATTTTGCTACAGCATGAGACTACTTCGTACTGCTATTGCATCAACCCAACGTCCCCTTTAAAACGCCTTCGCCCACAGGCGAGGGACCTTAGTGTTATTCTATGAGCCTGGGACAACAGGGCTGACGGCACGGTACGCCCTTTTCTGCTGGCCCGACGTTTTCGTCTCCGAATTTCTATGAGCGCCCCCTATCTCCAACTCTCCCACATCCTGGGGCTTGGCGTCATTCTGTGAAAACCGAAGACGAGTATAAACACACGCCTCCATCTCTCCATGCAACGTCGGAGCCCATTAGTCGATGAGACCATATGGTCGTACCATTGGAGGACATCGATCACAGGACTTGCTCTATTAAAACCTGTGAAGCAGAAAAAAACGATCATGATTGATTGATCAATCACTTCTTACAGTTACTACCATAATAACTACTTACTACTAATGAACAAATAGAAAACAACACAGTACTGGGTTTTCGTTGGGTGGCCAAGGTTATGCGTCACGGGCCATGGAAGATTGTGTCTTAGTGTCAGATAGACAGAGACAGATGCTATGAGGGCTTTCTGTTACTTCCACATACCCCTACCACTCCTCCGTCATGATATACATAACACGGCTCGTTCGCGCCGCTACTACTATCGTCATGAACCCAAACCATGTGTTCCATAACTCTTAAGTACCACATAGAGTGTTGAACACTCACCAGTATAACACATACGATATATTCTCAAGTCTAAGAATAATGAATCAACAAAATACTAACCAATATTTTAATATTAACGAACCTGGAAATTAAATTATCATATCGGGCATACGTCATTTTTACGCAGACTATCCTCTATCCTCCCTAGGGTTAATTAAAAGTTAACGTGAGTAAATATAAAACAAAGAGCAGCGTTCGTTAAAATTATAATAGGAGGCATGAACCAAAAACATAAATTACTGATGTTACGTTCATTAACTACAGAATACCAAAATGTAAATCTGAGTCATTGTTTTAAGCGAACTCCATTACAGGCAGCTATAAATTTGTATGCCGCATCGCGACTTGACTGTCATATACTTTAATAGACCTAATTTTAAATTAAAATCCTTGCGGTGATATAAAACAATTTCTCACTCCAGTATTGCGTACTTTTAATAAGACATAAGTATGCGTAACATTTTCTCTCCAGTTTGAAAAATCGAGAACTTTACTCATAATTGAGATAATTAATGAGTGAAAGCTTAGTAACACTTTGAACTTTTTTGCTGTGGTATGACCACCCAACAGCTTCGGCCGTTGCACGAATGAGCAGTTCCGTCCGTCCAGAAGACCGGCGTGAAGTGGAAATGCTATACTTCTGCGTTTCATCTGTTGAGTAAGGTAGCCGGGGCCCACTTTATTAAAAGGCGGCAAAGCATCTGCAACCCTATGGGTGTTGCAAATAGGCATATGTGGCGGTTATCACCATCAGGTGAAGCGACAGCTCGCTCGCCACCTTCTCACAAAAAAAACTGAAAAAAATACTTTAAACCAGTATTGAAACTGCTAAGGCGTTGTATTTATAATGTAAATAAACTTTAATGTGTGACTTAAATGAAAATGTTTATTATGTTAAATGTCATGATCTTTACAATGAATAACATACTAATATACTAAGAACAGTGCGTCTAAGTAATGAGACAGCTACAGATAAAATAAATGTTTAGAGCGGGTGCACGTTTCTTACTAAAAGTGTACTTGTCTAACATTCGAGGTTTGCACTGAAATTTATTTTGTGGCCTTTTTCTATTATATATAACATATATTCTATATTCTAATTGAAAAGCGACACTTAACTTTCACACCACAAATGTCACCACAGTGCTGACGTCTCTGTATATGTTCGCAGTGATATCTGTTGCCAGGGTCTCCGCCTCATTGAGGGCCGTAATTTTTTCTTAATATGAATGCTAGTTGACACGGGACTTGATAAGGTTATTTATTCCTGTGTCTACCGATCGCACTGAAGTGACTAGGAGACATCTCTTTATTTAACACCTCACTGACCCTACTCATACGGTCTTACATCGCCTACCTTCTCCCAGTATGTAAATTAAGCAATTAGGGCCTGGAACTTCTGCAGACTATGGATTCAGACAGGTATGGTATCACCTCTCCTTTAAGAACTTCCGACCTCTGTCTAATGAATTCTGTATCATATAATCCACGCCCAATTACGACTCACGGTATATGCGTCATAAATGACTATACAAGTCAGGAAGATGAGACACGACATTTCTTCGCCAAATATTGTTGCGGGATGATTTGATTTTCATCGTGAGATCCGTTGAGCTGTGCGGATACTTGATATGAAGCATCGAGTAATGGAGTATTTTATTTTATATGCAGATGTACACATTGGTGGCCATGGCTCGTACATTGTTCGGCGCTTAAAAATAAGCTCGGACACGCGCCGAACGCGCGAGCTTGTAATTTGCGAGGCTCGTAATATGAATATCGAAATTGTTTAATTTCGAATATGATAAGGTTAAAAAGCGCTAACATATTAGCGTACTTTTCCTCAGTTGAAGCTCGACTAGAGAGCTACTAAAGATCTAGATATTAGCTACAAAAATAAAGCCGCCAACTCGTAGAAAAAGGCATTGCAGAAAGCTGGCTTCGATTTAATTTATTACATCGATGCAAAGCTCGCTACCTAACCATCTGGCTGTAGAACTTTTTTGTCTTCAGTTTTGTCCTGAGTTATTATCTGTTCCGTCACACAGAGCTATACAGCCTATACCCAAAAAGAGTAGCTGAGCTTACTCTTGTAATCAAACATCCGCTATGTCAATCTTATTGTATGTGCCTTGAAAATATTCATGCAAAACTGTACGAAATATTTTTTTGCTTTTTTTTTCAACTAGTTTATGACAGTTATTGCTGTACGCTACTACCCTTAACGTGGGACCGAATCAATTACTGCAAATAACGCACTTCGCCATAGATTTGTACTGGCCGTTACGATTATGTAGTCGGTGCGTGTTAGAAGTGGTGATTCGTGACTCAATTGTGAAACGCTGCTGAAGCGAGATTCGTACGTGACCACGGACCTTGTAGATAATTTATATCAAATCCATAAGAGATATCTTTGGCTTGTATATTAAAATGTAATTTCTGGGAATAAAAAACAAAATACCGTATTTTGTTTCTTATTAAGTATGAAAGCGAGTGTTCTAGATTAATAAATCGTTCTTGATGAATAAGTAGTTTAATGTTTAATAAATTGGGATTAAAAAAATGGGGAGATAGAACGTATTCAAAAATAACCAAAAGAACATCTTTGTCATGTATTAAAAGTATAAGTATTTGTAATTTATTTCAATCGTTTTTTACATTTATCAAAGGGGTTATACGAGAATGTTCCAACGGCTACCCGTCAAACATCGTAATACAAATATAGATAGCTGCAACAATTTCGATACTGTTTGCCAAAAACAAAATAAGCGTTAACGTATCCGACGTTAACGCTTATGGATAGCAGGCATCGAGCAATTATATACTAGTAGACCCAAGTTGATCAGATTTTTAGAAACTTTATTGTAACAGTAGATTTATATACTTAACATAATTTCTTAATTAGTAACTTCCGTCTAAAAAAACTCTAACTCTAATTAACCTGAGAAGCACATCTCTAATACATAACCTAGCAGATAAAACTTCCAGCAAAAAACTATTCTGACAGCGCAGCTTGCTTCAACACGTTAAAAGCTTACCCATAACTTTCAAGATTGAATACTCCACTAGATACGTGTCTGGAATTAGACTAAGCTTTGAACGGTTGCAGCTGAATGGATGGAACACCACTTATGTCGGTGGACCGACAATTGATTGCAGACCGGACTAAGAGGGCCATTACGCCGTCACTGAGCGTTAGTGATTACGACCGAGTGATTCAAAGGAGATTAACATCTATACATGTAAGTTTGACATCAAAGTTTCGATTTAAAATTTATGCTTCTTGCGCACTGAAAACCTCCGTTCTTAATAACTCTACCATGATTTATGATTGCCAGAAGGTCAAGCTACGGAATGGTATTGGACTCCTAATTACTATTATAAAGGGAGCCTTTTATAAGTGTATCCATTTTTTTAATTAAATTCTAGACATAAATAATGTTAAATAAAAATGATAAATATTTAAATCACACATTCATTTCAACTTATCACAAAAAGTGCGTGATTTATACGCAACTCATTTATTTTAAGCGTGATCATTCATAACTAACACGCACACAAGTTCGTTAGTGTACGTGAATGGTAAAATTTAGGTATTTATGAATGACTACCACGTTGTCAACAAGTTCTGTTTTTTTGAGAATAGAATGGTAATTTTTTTGAAAAAAAAAAAGTTTGTTTCTATTTCAATGAACGATTATACTACCGAGTCTCCTGTGAAAATTTGGGCACCTTTAAAAAAGCCACCCTGTATGTAAATATATAGGTATTTTACAAATATACAGCGAATATATAACTAGGTATAGTTGAATCTTATCCCCCACTAGCGACAAACTGCTAGTGGGCGAAAGCAGATGTATGTCGGTGGCTCAGGATGGTACTTGGCGCGTCTTGTGGAGGAGACCTATGTTTAGTAGTGGCCTCAAACAGACAGAAACGATGATGATTATGACGACTGTACGAAACATCCCCTGGTTGGTTAGACGGAGTAGGTCTAACGTATAAAACAAAAATATATTTAAGTTTATGAATAAATCGTAACATTATATGTGATACATCGATTTCGAAAATAGAAATAAACTTATGTTTTTATATGTATACATACATAAATAAAAGATAAGTTAACATCATGGCGCTTCAACACGTTTCAATGGTCACTTATCATCCACAAAAATAACCAATTAAAACTTCCGGTGAGACAGACAACGTTCAAAGTATTATACACAGATCGTCTCTATTACGCGCCGAGTACATATTCACGTCACGGTTGCGAACCGATGAACTGGAATTTCAACGCAATTTCTGCTCGCGTTTCCGCTGCATCCGGTTTTTAGACGAACTTCAAAGGCCGCGGCATATTTTAGTGCACGCTCGTTAAACTCCGATCCGCAGACGTCGACACATGCGGTAGTTTTTGATGGAAAGAAAAAAAAAACCTAATAGGATTTCAACGTACCAGTATGACTGTGTGTTAAACATTATCGACGTTGAGAAACGCTATGTGAATTCACAACTGTGTAAATATCCTAAGTACGGAAAAAACAAATACCGGCCAAGAGCCAGTCGGCTAGCGCACGAAGGTTTCCAGAACAGTATTTATAAAAACAGCAAAAAAAATCATGTCCATGGTGTGGAAGTCCCACTCATATATTTTTTATTCTGTTCTTTACTATTTTTCTTATAGCGGCAACAGAAAAACATATTCTGTGGACGTTTCATTTGACGGACAGACGGACGGAAAGACAGAAAGACAGACAGCGGAGTCTTAGTAAAAGGGTCCTATTTTACCCTTTGATTCAACTCAATATTGAATTTTTGCATGTAAACTAGAACTTTATTACGCAATCATTGTCGCCGTCTCCGCATGTCACATTCTAAGTAATCCTAATTATTTTGTTTACAATAAAATTACACTGGTTATTTTCCAAAAATATCTCTTTAAATAAGTTTCAGTCTTTACTTTTTGGTAATATTAATAGTTTAATAAGTATCATAGTCCAGGCGACCCCACTGCGGATTGACAGAGTTCACATATCTATGAAATATTTTATTTTTGTTATTATTTCAAAAATATACAGGTTTCCTCGCGAAAATTAACAATCTCGTTGGTGCCAACACCAAGAATCGAACTCAGGTTGCTCCAGTATGTTGAATTAACAGCGATGCCAGATCACTAGATATTCCTTAATTTACCACAATATTGAGCAAAGGAATAAAGGAAGTAAATATTTAACATATTTCAGAGCCGTTGGAGCTCTCGCACTGCATTTTCTGTTATTTTTATTTATTTTATTTAGCTTTTGTAGCATACTAAAATAGACAAAAAATAATTTCTTCAATTAGATAAAAATAACTTAATATAGTTAATAATTGATTAAGTTATTTTTATCTCGGGATCAACTTCACCTAACAACAGAACTCACATGTAAAAATAAAGTCAGTCCCATGTAATTATTAATATGAATATACAAATTACGCACACAGACAATGTCGCTAATATCCTAAAATCCGCAGAACGCTGACATCCGGAGCCGCATTAATAAGCGTATCTCAACGAATTCCCGACGAGAAAGAGCCGCGTTGTCGGAAAAATGCAAACAATAAACGTAAGAAATACTTTTGCGGAGCGCCGGGAGATCAGGGGAATTCTTTCGTTTTTCACTTCAATTAGACGCTGCGAGAACAAATGGAATTATCCTTTTAAGATATTGCTTTAAGCTCGTTGTTTATTTGCTTGCCGTGTTTTAACGTAATAAAAATATAGGTAAGTGGAAACGGTAAAATACCGACCTTTTCGAGCGTTACGAGACATTTACTACATACTTGTGTTACATTTAAATTGTTGGTGCGGTGCTTATATAATAATTACAAGTCCTTAATGTCTCACAAACATCGCCCTTCCTTGTGTTCTTCAAGAAAGCCGTAATTAAAAGTTCCTAGATTATATAAAATAGGATTGGAAGGAAACTCGAGTGAAGTGTATAATACGATACAAACAATTTATTTATCCAAAATTTAAAACATTAAATTTATTTAAAACTACATAATTATTATCTAATAAACCTAGTCCGCATGCATTTCCTCGCTGAATAGTAACCTTTGAGCGAGAAAAGAATCAGCTCTCATGTCACCTGCCGCGGAGTTAAGCCTAGTACGTAGACCTTTAAAAATTTCGATGGACGGGGACGCCACGAACCCAAATTTTCAACGGCAAATGGCACAAATACATCATGAGAATCATATCTGCGCCACTTACTTCAGCTACCTCCGACGCCGCCCCGGCCCTGACCGAAGCACCCCTTAGATGAGAGGCAGCCAAAATGTCTACACAAGTAGCATCCCAAACAAGGGCTTTACTTTTCTCCCAAGGGAAGAGAGTCGAGCACTAAGTCATTCAATAAGGATTTAATTAGCCCAAAAAAACTAAGTATATTTGTATCCCATACTCTGTTTACCAAATTACAGCTAAAAGCTTCAGAGCATTATTATATTTCTTTCCTTATAATATATTTGATTTACTTCAAACAAAAACGGAATGTTTCCAACCGAAGGTTTTATTCCTGTTTTGGGATATATCGATTGCCATCCAATTCCAAAATGGGTAAACAGAACCGACGTGCAATCGCAATGAAACCGTCACATGTGTCACCTACAAAAATGTATGCTGGATTTTTGATGAACGCAAAACGAATTAGCCCTGCGTAGTTTTTGTGTGTGGACTCGTTAAACTTCTATCCGCTGAGATTCAAAGGTGAGAAATATTTATAATAGCGACATGATCAAGTTGATTTCAACTTCAAGGTATTACGATGGCAATCAATAACAACTCTTTGACATTTATCTTTAATTCAATGTTATAATCATTCATCGTCATCATCATTTCAGCCTGTTAGAGTCCACTGCTGAACATAGGCCTCCCCACAGACTGCCATGAAGTACGATCCTGAGCCACCTGCATCCATCGACTTCCCGCACATTTGCACAATAGAGAAAATAATTATAATCATTAATAAAGAGTGATTACTCCGTGGCACAGTTGCCAAGGTATTGGCTTCGGCGTCGGGGGTCGTGGGTTCGATACCCAACTATTTGTGTGACCCACAGATAGTTGTTTCGCATCTGGGTGTTTGTCCGCGTGTAATTTATGTTTGTAAAACATCCTTACAAAACAGGATAATGTTATCCAAAAGTAAGGGCAATGTTTTTTAAAAAAACAAAAAAGAAGAGTAATTAAATGGGCACAGGGTACAAAACTTAAGAAGTATAAGTACGTGCGTAAATAAGTACACACGCATTTTTTTTATCTGAGAAAGTTGCAAATGAGCTGGTGGTTCACTTAAAGTTAAAGTGATAACCGCCACCCATTGACATTTGCACCCGTAGGTTTGCAGATGCGTTACCACCTTTTAATAAAGTGCGCTTCAGTTCCACCACTTCATGCCACTCTTCTGTGAGCTCATGATACTCCCCCTGACGGACCTGCCCATTCGTGCAACAGTGAAGATTGTTGGTGGCCCTACACTAAACAGACTCAATACTTATTTACACCATACGTACACGTAAAAATTATTGGAATTTTTAATACTAAAATTTTGAATCTCAATGTACTTATGATGAGGTTATAAAAAGCATAATTTCCGCAACTAATGCCCGATTTCACCAACGACCACTAAACACTCATATAGGTAAGGGATCCCTAAGCTAAAGAGTCCTCTAAAGTATCCCATATCTAAATTTACTTTTCACGAACGTAACATGCCCCTTACTAGTGGACTCCTCCATAAGTAACACATTTTTTACAACAGTAGTGCATCCAACTGAAATTTACTTACCGATTTCATCGGAAGTTTTTATTTTTAAGTAAAAACAATGTAATAACATTTATTTTAAGGAAGATACATTGTTTTATATTTTAATAACACTTCAATCTTTGAGTAAAAGTGTTCTGTGACTTGAATTAAATTTAATTAGCGGCATAGTTAGTAATTTCTACAAAGAACACCCCCCTAAGTTTGCTAAAGGGCCCTTTAAATCTTAGAGGCCGCTGGTGAAATCGGGCATAAGACTTTTACGTAAGTTTTATTCGTTAAAAGATATTTAAATTTTATGATCCAAAGTTACCAATGCTGTAGAAAAAAATTACCCACTAAGAAAAAGTAACAAACTGATTAAGAAGCAATACATCAAAAAACTTCCTAAATTAAGCCCCATTATAGCTGATTGCTCCCACGAGAGTTCAACTCCCACCGTTTACATAAGTTTATGTAGAAGTGTACTGCATTATTTCAGATTTTTTTAAATAGAGATGAGGCTCATTATAAAGTATTTTATGAAGAAGTTGAGAAATGTAATCAGCGTGTATTCATACGCATTGACGGAGCCGAGTTCAAAGGGCAATTTTTATTTTTAGTTTGTATTTCCGTAGTTTTCCTAACATTTTATTAAGCAATTAAAATAAAAACAAAACGTCTGGAAGTCAATTCAATCACAATCTAATTTTGAAACTGAAATAAGAGATTAACTATTTCTTCTTACAGCAAACATTAATTGAAAAATAGCTAGTTATATTTTATTATCCATGCTTGCTCGAGCTCTTATGGACACTAAAATTTGACAGATGGTCACTGCAAAAAGACGATTAAATAAAATATCAATGTGTTTTTTTATCTATACTAAGCTATATTGATAGCGGTATAGCGTTAAAGCATTTATATTGCTATCTATACTAAGTTTATATCCATAGCCATGGTAGCTTAACAGACTGTATATTAACTAACTTTAAATGAACTAAAAATTATCTATAATAAGTTTATATCGATTTCATCGACTCGGGTACTATTTAAACCGATGTTTTAAATATTATTAATATTATATTAATGCAATATTAAATGCCGTTGATTAAAAAGCCGTGATAGCTCAGTGTCCGGGCTCTTATTTTTTATTCAATATAGTCGAGCAACCTGAGTTCGATCCTCGGTGCCAGCAACAATGAAATTGTTAATTTTAAGTGCTGACTTACCACGTGCTCAGTGGTGAAGAAAATCACCTGGAAACCTGCGTATTTTCGAAATAATAACAAAACAAGTATTTGAAGATATGTGAAGTCCGCCAATACGCACAGTATTATGCGGCCGCATGGCCGCATAATACTGTCTGCACAAAGGCCAGCCAATTGGCCAGCAGTAGGAAATATAATTTTAGGCTGTTGCTTTACTTTTTTACTTTTACTGGTAATGACAACAACTGAAGCCCTTGTAGTAGCTCTAATACCTAAAATAAAATCAGGGACAAGTATTTAACAAGTAGTTTTCTGAGCAACGGAGAACCCATTATTACTTTTCCATTATCATTATTTTGCACCTTTAAAAAGTCTCCATATATACATATATATATACATACTCATAAGATTTCCCAAAACCCCGAAGACGCAGTCACGAACGGATCTTCCGGCTCTGTGGCGATTTACAATTGAGTCACGCAGCCGTGACGCCGACACGCACCGAACTCTCAATTACGACCCGCAGCATGACGGGGCAATGAATGATACGTTGTAGTGTATATTTCGTTTATGTCGATATAAACAATTGAATATTAATGACTATTTGGAAAAAGGGATATAGATATGATTATGACCAGTATATACACAATGAAGCAATGTGTGGAATTATACAACATGCCCTTATAACGCAGTAAGTAGTAGGTATTAAGTTCTTACATATGATTTTGTCGGTTTGTCAAACTGGCTGCGTTGATCTTAAATGTCCCTAGTTGAAAACGAATAAGGTGATCGTGGAAACAGATACCACGCAAACCAAGTCAAAGTAAGCGCTGATGTGAGTAGCAAAAGAATTTTGATTCAATTGTAACAAATTAGATAAGTGAAAAATCTCAAGAAACAGGTAAAAATATATGAATTATTGATACACACAGTCTCAATAACGAGGGAATTTTGAATTGCTCTTGGAATTTCTTAGACACTAACCGTACTTCCCATACCTTATTCCAAAAGTTTACAACTTTTTTCATAATTTTCCATATAAAACGCCAATTTCATGTGTTACAATTTTTTTTGGTATCGAGGCGAAAATCTGCAAAAGATTTAGTACTTAAAACTGCAATATTGAATTTGATGACTCCGTGGCGCAATTGCCAAGGTACTGGCTTCGGCGTCGGGGGTCGTAGGTTCGATTCCCACACGGTACAACTATTTGTGTGGCCCACAGATAGTTGTTTCGCATCTGAGTGTTTGTCCGCATGAAATTTATGTTTGTAAATTAATGTCCTTACAACACAGGATAATTTTATCCTAAAGTAAGGATAATGTTTTAAAAAAATTATAAAAAAAAATATAAAAGCTAATATTCACATTTCCAAAAAGTATTTCACGTATAAATTATTCTTAATAATTTATGTGAACATAACATATACGTAACTAACGTCCGGTTTCTGAAACACTGATCAACGGAGATGTTAATTAACCAGCTGTCAATTGACTTTTCAAATGTCATTTGAGTTGCCAAAAAGATGGTTAAACTCTTTGAATTGATCATACTGATCATTAAGAATATCGTTCTGGTCAATTCAGAGTTTTACCATCCTTAAGAAACTAAAATGAAATTTGAAAAGCCATTTGACAACTATATAGTTGACATCTACGATGATCAGTGTTTCAGAAACCGGGCCGAAGGTTCCGCTGTTGTACAAATAGGCAGTCCCCTCCGGGGTAGCAGAAGGCTAGCGTTTAGGACAAGTATTGTATTTTGCGTTTCCTTTGATGATTTAGACAACCCGTGGCCATTTTTTTGTGTTGACAAGGCGTATACAACCCATTAGATATTCAATTGGCTAATCAGAAAACCAGGTGGTTTACCTGAAAGTGAAGTTGGGAGGGGAGCACCTGATCTCCATAGTAAAATAATCATGAACATAAACATACCAAGCAACATTCTGGTGAAGGTCATATTTATAAAACAAAAAATAAAAGATTTTTTTAATATCATAAAATATTTAAGAGGAAAAGTGAAGTGCTTCGTACTCTCGAAATACATCGCATTTTTAAATTAAATTACTTTTTTTAATTGACCTGTTCTTATAAAATAAGCTCTGCTCAAGCTCAACTCTTTTTAACATCATTTGCTAATATCCCTTGCTCTTTATAACTCCGTATAATAATAATAATATAATAATATTTATTTATTTCTATAATAATATCAGTACAGAACATTTATATCTAAGTAATGTTAGTTACACTAAGGAAAAGACAATGAGTACACTGTGGCTCCCAAACTAGGCAGTGCCTGTATCTTGGGAGCCGGAGTGCGCTTCATGTAAAACATAAAATGAAATTATATGGACGGTACTTTAGGTAAGTTATATTAATATTTTAAAAATGAATGGTTGTAATAATTAAAAAACGCAGGTAAGAGAGCATGTGTGTGTGTGTGTGTGTGTGTGTGTGTGTGTGTGTGTGTGTGTGTGTGTGTTCGTGTGTGTATGTATGCGTGAGTGCGTGAGTGTTTTGCGGATGTTTCGTATTACTTAATAATATTTAATAATATTTTCAGTTTCCTCGTAATCGAGAGAGAGCAGCCACATTTTTAGACGCTTCCTACAAGAGTAAGGACTGAGGTCTGCGATGTCGCAATGCTTTAACACATTGTTGTACACGAAGACATGGAGAAATGAGGGACAGCGCTTTCCGAGAAGCGAGTTGGTCCGCGGACAAGGAATTCTGTAGGTACGTTTTGATACAATAGCCTGATAGTCATCTCTTAGTTTTACTCCTTTGTGCAGTAGTAAGGATGCTTTTAAAATAAATAGTTACCGTACCCTGAGAACTGGAAATTCGCTGTAGAGTTGGTTAGTGGGGTAGTCAAAAGGTTTTCTTAAAGTGACCTTTAAGATTGCCCTTTGTGCTCTTTCCAGTTCTAAAATATATCTTTTGCCAGCTCCTCCCCACACTGCTATACCATATTCAAGGACCGATTGACAGAGACAGTGGTAAACCATGCGCAGGATATTTTTTGCCACGTAGTTACGCAATTTTTTCATGGTAGATATTAGCTTTCTAACACGAACACTAAGCTGATGAATGTGACGCTTAAAAGATAAGTTTTCGTCTACTACTATTCCCAGATATTTAACCGAGTTAGTGTGTTTTAGGGCTACACATGTGCAATCATTGCTTGTAAAAGTTGTATTTGGCGAGCAAGAGTGAAGCTTTATGGATAGGTGTTCTGGGGGTTTTGATGTCGCGGTTTTGTGAAAGGGTAGTACCATCGATTTAGTTGCATTCAAGGTAAGTAAGTTGGTGTTAAGACTGTGATGGAATTCTTGTAGCCCTGTCTCAGCGAGCTTGTAAACCTCTTGCCACGTTTTGCCATGGACAAGGATAACAGTGTCATCAGCATAACATATTATTTCTGCATTTTGTAGACGCAGTTGCAGTATATCGTTGACGTAGATAATGAATAGTGTCGGTCCGAGTATACTACCCTGTGGCACACCAAAATCACTGTGAAGCACGCTACTAGTGTAACCACTTACTTTCACAGCTTGTCTTCTGTTTGATAAATAACTTTTAAACCAGTCCAGTGGGATACCTCTTACGCCGGATGCCTCTAGTTTACGGAGCAGAAGGTCTATAGATACAGTGTCAAACGCCTTGGCCAAGTCCAAGAATATGCCCAGACAGTGTTCCCCTTTATCCACAAAAGAGGATATGTAGTTTTCCATTAGTACCGCGGCATCTTCTGTGCATTTCTTTTTCCTAAATCCATATTGCCTATCCGAAATCAATTTATGAGATTCTAGGAACTTCGATAGACGGTTGTTAACTGTTTTTTCTAGTAACTTCGATAAGATGTTTAGAAGCGCGATTGGGCGAAAGTTACTAGGGCTGTTGGTGGCACCGCTTTTGTGAATGGGTCTTACCGCAGCTATTTTCCAGCAGTCTGGGAATGTCCCGGTTTAGATACTTAAATTGATTATGTACGTGAGAGGCGTTAAAATGCAGTTTTTAATTTTTTTCAGTAGGCGGGCACTGATACCATCTGGTCCAGGTGCACTGTCCATTTTTAATTGAGATATAAATTTGTCTATTTCTTTTTCGTCGGTAGGATGTAAGAAAAAAGAATGGTGGTTGTAGTATTTTGGTTCGTATTTTTTTGTTAATGTTTCTTGGGTTTCTGATAAATTATTTAGGATGCTGTTCGCAAGTTTCCTGCCAAGAGAGGTGAAGTAAGTGTTACATTCGTTTAGGGATTTTTCGGGATTGTTGTTATCAATTAGCAATTTCGACGAGTCTTCTTTATGTTTTGATGCGTACATTGATTTCAAGGTATTCCAGAGTTCTTTGGGCTTATTTTTGCTTTCTTCTATTTGGTGGCTGTAATATTCACTCTTGAGTTTATGGAGTAAGTTGTTGCAAACGTTTTTGTAATTAATATATTCAATTTTACGTCTGACATCGTTAGGATATGTCCTTGTGTCAAGATGAAGTTTATCGCGACGGCGCATACACTTGACTAGACTAGGAGTTATCCAAGGCTTTATTGTGGAATTGCTTCGGCTAATTTTTACTTTCCTTGTGTGGCATTGTATTGTTGTTGTCAATCTATCGATGAAGGAGGAAGTGGCGGATTTAACACAGCGTTCATTAATTATGTTAGACCAATTTACATTGGCGAGCTCTTTGATAATAGCTTCATAGACTGTTTTATGTGTCCATTGCCGTGGCCGTGCAGAAATACATTTTAATGATATTGCAGCAATAGCGATGTCGTGGTCGGTAATGGAACACTTGGCAATCACACCAATAGACTTATTGTTTTAATGAAGATGTGATCCAGGCATGAGTTGTCTCTAGTGGGCTTTGTGATGGCAGGTATTAAGTCATGTGTGGCCAATAGTGACAGGTATTCATGGTGTTTGAACGTTGCTGTGTCACAGATATCAATATTTAGGTCGCCCACAATTATTACTGTGTGATAATGTGAATACATCTTCAATGTTGTGTCTAAGGATGAAAGAAAATTTTCTAGGTTACTAAAAGATGGTGATCGGTAAATACCTAATAATGCTATTTTGTCGTTGATTTTTATTAACAAACTGTCCGCGTCATTAATGTTAGGTTGTGTTACGAGAATATTCCAGTCTGTTTTTGTGTATATCACAATTCCCCCACTTTTATTGTTTTGTGAATTTATTCTTGACACAGCGAACCCCGGAAGTGACTCTATTATACTGCTTTCGTTCAACCAGCATTCTGTTAAAATAATAGCGTCGAATTCTGTGTTTAAGCGTTCAAGGCCACCAAGAAAATCATCTAAATTGCGTTGGTAGCTCCGGATATTAAATGTTAGAACTCTAGTCTCTTTTAAATTCCGCAGAGTATTTCTGCATTCTTCAAGATCGTTGCAACAATGACACTCTATTGATATACTTTCATCGATTTCCTGCATGATGTTCAATACAGCCATAGGTGCATAAAAACTGTACTGAAGTAAAAAACATAGTAAGAGATGTCGTTGTTATATCAATATTTTGCAGCAGGGAAACTAAAAATATTCTTTGGTAGCGCAGTGTATACTTTGATTGTAAAAGTGTGAATGTAGGTGAGTGAAGGTCTGTAAAAATATTTTCCGAGTGTTTTGTTTGTGTCTTGTATGTGTGCGTACCCGTGCTCTGTTAATGTCCAGAAATGACAAACAAAAAACTTGTTAAAATTTAAAATAAATGACACAATTAAAAAACTAAAACATATTATGAAGAACAAAGAAAACAAATTATATACATTTATGCAGTTAGAACGAGAAGATAGACGAATATTATGCATAAAGTATCTTAAGAACATGTTACGGAGAGGTGTTTGGTGAGAGACATCCCAGATGTTGGTCCAGGTCATCATGATTTTGTATGAGAATAGCTGGGTTTCCTTCTTGTTTTCGAATAAAGATATTACCGTTTTTTGTCCAACAAAATCTGTACCTTTCTTTGGTCCTAAGTTTTGCAGATCGAAATAAATGGCGGTTGTTTTGTGTAAGGCGCTCATTGAAATACAGAGTTCGTTTGGGCCCTGGTATATCAATGTTCGAGGATGTTTCATTACGCCTTAGTTTTGCATTTAAAAATTGATCTCGTTTATGGCGGGTAACAAATCGGACGACGAGATTTCGAGGCAGCGAGTTTGTTTCTTTTGTAGAATTCCGCCGCGCGCCTGCTCTAGAAACGAAATCTATGTCCTGGTCTTCCAAAGGTACACCTATCTTGATGCCAATGGCCTTAACGATGTGTAAATGACTTTCGTTTTGGTTTTCGTTAATACCAGCGATTTCTATCTCGTTACGTAGGGATTGTTGCGTTTGATTATTTATTTGCGTCCGTAACAGCGAGATAGTATTATTAAGGGTAAGGATTTCAGCTTTCTGTTGTTCCAGACACTTTATTCTAGATTCATACTCGTCTAGGCGGACATTACATTGAGTTAAGTGTTGGGTAAGGACTTGGATGTGTCCTTTTAACTCAGTTAGGTCCTCACGAAATAGTTTTATTTCAGTAGTTAAAAGTGTTATTGCATTTGCGTCCGTTGGCGTTCCAGGACTGCTTGGTGAATTATCTGCTATTGCGGTGGTTTTGTTACTTCCGTGGCGGCCCTGGGAGACGTTGTCGTGCTCAGTGGGTAGGTTGGCACGCAATGGAGTGTTTGTGTTGTCTTTTTTTGGTAGTTTACAAACACAGGGAGGGCACACCCATGTTAACCATTGCGGGTGGATGTGATTTAATTAAAGCGTAATAAAATCAGTTACTCACTACTGTATTGAGTTATTTTTTTTTTTTTTTTTTTTTTTTTTTTTTTTTTTTTTTTTTTTTTTTTTTTTTTTTTTTTTTTTTTTTTTTTTTTTTTTTTTTTTTTTTTTTTTTTTTTTTTTTTTTTTTTGGCTGAGCCACTGTTGGCCTTAGGGGCCTTCACAGATCCGACGGACTTGAGGTGGCCTGGCGCACGAGGCGCCTAGCCTGAACCTCGGCGTACTATTATTACGCGTTATGGTGACTAAGCTCGAGGGCTCCCGGGGGGAGCCTCGGCTCGGGCCGTCACGCTATTATTGTTACCGGTTTGGGAGGCCGCCAAGCTCTTAGGGCGCTTTGGCGGGCGCTCCATGGAGTGATCAGGCTCAAGGGTCCCCGAGAGGGGACCTCGGCTTGGACTGTCACTCAGCACGCGTTTAGCATTCCGATTCGAGGGTGCCCGAGAGGGCCGGACCTCGGCTCGATCGGTAGCTATTATCTGACTGGGGGTCAGCGCGTGTAATGCTGCAGATTATAAGAGTTGCGTTGTGCGACAATGACGAATTATTATTTAATCGCAGCCCGTCTCTTTTACTCGAGGTGAGGAGGGGCTTACCTCAGGAAGCTCGCACATCAAAAGCAGTGACTCACGTTGTTTTTATTTGAAGACACTAGCCAAATATTCACTCAACTTTGTTGTTACTTGCACTGTATTTAAAGAATATTGTTGTATACAATAATTTTCACAAAAAATAGGGATTTTAAGAACACGTCCGTATCAAACCAATGCGTCCGCGCAATCATCTGATCGTATGTGATATAATATTCAAAATAACTAACATTTAATCTATTTTTTATCTCTTATCCTTTAAACGTGCAATTGTATATCTTGTATGCACTTGTATATATATATATATATATATATATATATATATATATATTTATATATATATATATATATATATATATATATATATATATATATATATATATATATATATTATATATAATCAGAATCTCGGAAACGGCTCCATCGATTTTCATGAAATTTAGTACGTGCGTAGATTCGGGGGCGAAAAATCGATCTTGCTAGGTTTCATTTTTCGAAAATGTCCTTTTTTCGCCGCAAAAAAATGTTATAATAGCTCGGTCAGTAATCGGGCGGCCCCAAAACAGACGGCCGCCGTTCGTATCACGATCATTTACTTTTTTTTTACTCTTTTTTCAATTCCTGATCATTGCTTTCTTTATTTTTTATTTTTTGTCGATCCAGATGATTTTGTTATTTTTTCCCTATTGTTTAAAGTTCTTTCTTTTGTAAAAACACCAGTTCATATTTTCTTATTATTACGTCGTTAAGATCGAAAAATATTATGCATATTTCATTACTCAGTAATCTAAGTAATGAAATATGCATAATATTTTTCGATCAAATAAATCGTATACAAATAATTTGTATCTATGTAATTTCCAAAATACGTGTTACAAAAAAAAAATCCTCATCGGTCCTCCAGGTACTTTAAAATTTAAATGAATTAGTGGTCATTATTTCCTTTGCTTTCGTAAGCTAATTTTATTTTATTTCTATTACTGACATTTTCAAAATAGTATACTTTACACACATATAACTGTGTTACGTACACATTGGTATATGACGGCACCTAAGTTTTTTTTACAGATAAAGATATTGTCAGACCCGTACGAAAAACGTCGCGTTCAATGATGATGTTAAATAATTATTTCAATAAAAATAGCTTTTCAAAACATTTCCAAAATATTTATTAGAAACATATTGGAAACCAGCACCTTGTCGTGCAGTGGAACGTAAAAGGACAAGGCTTCATATCAGGACTGACATACAGTTTTCGTTTATTGAAATGTTCTTTCTTATTTCGAAATTGACTTTATTCTATATCTAATATTAACATGTAATCTTTTTAAAAGATCTATATCTTTATGTGACTGTATCGGCAGTCAAAATTAAAGTGAGAGTCAAAATTTATCCTTTCAATAAAGGCGTATTTTAAACTCTTATTAAAGGTCAAAACAGTACCACCACAAATGTTAAGAAAATGTTTGTCCCATATTTCAACCACTGTTAATGTGGCTATACCTCAAATAATTTTTTGTAAAACAGGTGCTGTCGCGCAGTGGCTGTATTCGACTCGAACGGCTAATTAACACTGCGGTCCCGAGAAACATATTGTTCGTCGAATAACGCTAACAAAGGACCTTAGGAGATGTTAATTATTCCATCTCCATATGGATATATATATATTGAATTCCCAGCAAAAATGGGAATTTCTCTTTTTGCGGGGAGTCTAGTACCTATCCCTATTACAAGATTGCTTAGTTTGGTACTAGAAAACGTTATGTAAAAATATATCCTGAAATGTTAAAATAAATATTATTCCTTTATTTTTTTAAGTCGTGTTATTCAAGTGAAAAACTTCAAATTTGGAGGTAATTTCGAAGTTTTATTCACATTACATTCGTCTGTTAAAATGGCCGTGTGAAGTGGAAATAACGTTATTCCGATTAAGGTAAGTGCACGTTTAGACCTCGCGATAAAGTATACGTACATTATGTACAAAAATAATAACGCATCCAATGGTGGCGTGTAAATGGCTCTATAAATCACGCCACGGGCACTTAGAAGAGGATTTTATTTAACCGGATAAACCCGCCAAGGCTGTGACGCTTCATCAATTTCAGCGACCAGATAGTTACTTCCTTTTCCAGCCTTTGAAAGACATCATGATACATATGTTTTTTTATGGTAGTAAATTATATGGTAAGGAAAAATTTCTTTCATCTCAACAGTGATTTTAATGCAAGTTACAGTCAGATGTACTGTGTCAGATCCTAGATAGAATAATTTAAATAAGCATCGTATGCAATAGTGTTCTTTCGTATTAATGAATATTAATTTTTGTGTTGTACGTACTAATGACCAACATAAAAATTAATAGACTTTTAATTTTAATGTTGGTCATTAGTACGTAAGTTATTCGGGAAACCAGTTTTTAGAAAAAGTTCATAATTTAGCTTTTGTTCCGATTCATTGTAATGTAGATGGTAAACATATTAAAAAGATGTTAATCGACGGTAATCATTAAATTTTAGGTAAACTGTATAATCTTTAATACTCTATCGTTTATACTTATTGGTGCGGAATTAGGTTTATTTCGATAAAAGTGGACTGTATATGCGGGATTAGTTAGGATTTAATTTGCAACCGGCAGACGAATCATGGAGCACGCACTGACCTGGAGGCTTCCAGCGACGAATCTTCTATCGGCTTCAGTCAGCGAGGCACTCGGATTATAAGTCATGTACAGTTACACAGATTTACACATTCACGGCCGTGATTTATAAAGTTAATAATTTAAAGTAGAAGAAGCGTTGATGCGGTGTTAAAGGCGAGCGGTTACACTATATAATTGTCCATCGTGCGTGCGGTTTGAACGGACAGTGCCGGTTGCGAACGAATGAAATGAAGGATTTAAAGGAAGTATGATTTGTCAATGTAATTGACATCTTAATGCGGGAATATTCAAATTAGTATGATATGGCGGCAACATTTCCCCCGCCCTTAAAGGGTCACCTTTAAAAGGAATAGTATAATAAATGGACATAAGTTTATGCGTATGTAAATAATATGAATAAATATAGAATAAATAAATATATAGTAACAGGAGTTTAATAAGCGGTTAAGTAAAGTAATATTATTGTGAAGGCAAAGGACACAATCGAACTACAGGTCGAATAAGTGTACCTCTTGCAGTTTTTACCGTAGCGACGCGAATTATATTGTCCTTAGACGGGTGAACCTTCTCGATGACTCCTAATGGCCAAGAAAGGGTCGGCGAATTATCGTTTATAATTATGACTACTGTGCCAACCTTAATTGGGACAGAGGATTTAGTCCATTTCTGTCGCGTCTGCAGTTGATGCAAATATTCAATTCTCCAACGACGCCAGAAAGACTGGACCAACTTGTCCAAGAGCGCGTGTCGATGGAGCAAAGTCATCGGCGTAGATTCTACATCGGGGGCAGGTAAGGAACGTAATGGTGTTGTATTCAAAAAATGTGCGGGAGTAAGAGCTGTTGGTTCGGAAGGGTCTGAGCTCAATACAGTAAGCGGACGCGAATTTAGTAAGCACTCTATTTGTGCGAGGATCGTGATCAGCTCCTCATACGCAAGGATCTGCTGTCCGATAACCTTAAAAAGATGGTTTTTTATGCACTTTACCATACTTTCCCAACAACCACCAAAATGCGGAGCGGCAGGCGCTATGAACTTGAGTTCAATGCGACTTTCCGCTAGTTCTTCTTCTAAACGCGAGCGCGAATCATTTGTAATAAAATTATATAAATCGCGTAGATAAGAGCGTGTGCCGACAAAATTTGTACCTCGATCGGAGTATAGACACTTCACGGGGCCACGTCGCGAAAGGAAGCGTTTTAAAGCTGCAATAAAACTAACAGTGGAAAGATCCGTGGCGACCTCGATGTGAAGTGCACGCGTAGTAAGGCACGTAAATATGCATAGGTAAGCCTTACGAGTTTTGACACCGCGAGCTCTTATAGGCGTGTACGGTATAGGACCTGCGTAGTCACAGCCGGTGTGCGCAAAAGCTTTCTCAGATTGAGTAACTCTTGGTCCCGGTAGATCTGCCATTAACGGAAATTGCGGACGCGGTTTTGATTTAAAGCAAGTATTACATTTATTAATTCTAGACCGAATAATTCGTCTAGCAGACAAGATCCAAAATCGTTGTCTTAGTAAAGACATAAGTAGTTCTGGACCGGCGTGTAAATATTTTTTATGATAGTAATCGATCAAAGACTCGACGAGCGTGTCGTGACGCGGTAGAACAATTGGAAATTTGGTTTCTAAACTTTCAGCGGAGTTAGAAAGACGGCCACCAACATGTATAAGGCCTTCATATAAAAATGGTTTAAGCTTCATAAGCGCGGGAGAGCAATTTTTGCCAGCGTTTAAAAGTTTAATGTCGTGCGAAAAATGTCGCTTTTGAATATCGCCTATTATTATATGTTCAACAGCATTTATATCAGACGCGCAAACTGAATTCGAACCGGTACGAGGTAACTTCTTAATAAATCTGCAAACGTATACTAGAATTCGCGTAAGTTTATTCCATGAGGATATGCGTTCATTAAGATCCTGAATGAGAGAACAGCATATATCTGACGTTGTAACGTGATGAGCTATTACTCTCTCTTCAGGTAAGCAGTCCAGTTCTACCCATTCGTCCATCTTATTAGTAGGCCATAGAGATGGGTCCTGTGCGAGCCAGGCTGGACCATGTGACCACAAGGGATGCGATATTAATTTTGCGGGCGTAAGACCTCGTGACAGACAATCAGCTGGGTTGTCCAAACCAGCTACGTGATGAAAATTTGCGGCTGGTAAATTGTCAATGGTCTTAACAATGCGGTTGGCAACAAAAGTTTGCCAGCGGTGCGGTGAAGATTTTAGCCAACATAGAGTGACCATCGAATCTGTAAACGCGTATATGTCGCAAATGGGGTAGCGTGGGCTGTAGATGTCGTAAACGCGTCGAATAAGTCTTGCCAGTAGTTCGGCAGCACAGAGCTCGAGACGCGCTATTGACAAAGGTTTCATCGGTGAAACCTTTGACTTAGCACAAACGAGTCGCGTTGTAACTTTGTTTGCGTGAGTGACATGAGCATACACCACAGCTCCGTAAGCACGTTCACATGCGTCGGAAAAGCCGACTAAACGTAAAGCGCAATTTTCGCAAACACCCAAATGTCGCGGTATTTTAATGTCATTAAGTAGCGGTAACTCAGTGGTAAACCTCCTCCAAATCTCGACAATATGTTGCGGCGGGCACTCGTCCCAATCAATTTTCAACATCCACAGATCTTTGATGAGCAGTTTAGCGAAGAGCACAACAGGTGCTACGAAACCCATTATGTCCCATATTTTAGCTACAGTGGCTAGAATAACCCGTTTCGAACATTTATTGTCAGGCGCGGTAATTTTAAATTCAAAACAATCATGAGATTTAGACCAACTCAAACCTAAAATTTTAAGCTGTGCGGTTCTATCAAATTCTATTGGTTCGGTTGCCTTATGTGACGAAGGCAGTGTACTTAAGACTGTGGCGGAATTACTAGTCCATTTAACCAAATCGAATTGAGCGCGTTTAAATAAATTAATTAGCTGATTAGCAGCTGTTATAGCTTGCTCTTCAGACATTAAACTAAAAACGATATCGTCCATATAAATATAGCGAGAAGCAATTAACTTTGCTAGCGGGTACGAATCTCCATCGTCTTCAATTAGTTGCTGAATAACACGGAGCGCGTGGTATGGGCTGGACCGTAGTCCAAAACAAACCCTATTAAATTCATAAGCGGTGAGTTCATCTTGCGGTTGAAAACGATATAAAATTCTTTGAAAGCGGCGATCGCGTTTATTCATTATTATTTGAAGGAACATCTGTTTGCAATCAGCGGAGAGTGCGGTAGCGAAAAGACGAAAATTTAAAATAATCGCAAACAGATCACCTTGCAAGTTAGGACCACTATGGAGAATATCATTCAGCGAAAGCCCTGAACTTGATTTATGACTTGCGTCAAGAACCATGCGGAGTTTAGTAGTGGTTTTATCAGCGCGGATTACACCGTGGTGTGGAATGACGTACACGGGATAGCGGTTGCCAGAGTCAACGAGTGGCGCGGGTGACAGATAGCCTTTCTCCAGGTTTTCATGGATAACGGCGTCGTATGCAGCCTTGAACTCAGGAGAGCCTGCAAACTTCCTTTCCAAGCTCATAAAACGCTTTCGGGCGGTTTCGTAGGTATCGCCAAGCGAAAATATGTCATCACGAAAAGGTAACGAAACAATATATCTGCCTGAATCGTTTTCGCGTTCAGTGGTTTCACGAAAAAAATATTCGCACTCTATATCATCTTGTGTATGGGTGAGCTCAGCCCCTAAAGGAGATTCGTCAATCTGACAGAATTTTTTCATAAGTATGTCAAGCGGGTCTTGATCTGCGGGTTCGGCCGTAGTAGTACAATACGACACTGTTACGTTTTCGCGAGCGGGAAGAGAGGGCACAGTGCCCATAATCACATAACCAAGCGTGGTTTGTATAGCGGGCGGAATAGCGGAATTATCTTGTATTATACCGGGTAGTAAAAGTCGCGAGAACAAGGATGCGCCGATCAGAACATCTATCTGTGATGGGTTAAAGAACTTATCATCGGCTAGCGGCAAACCTTGTAAGAATGGCAAAGCGGAAATGTCAACAGGCGTAGAAGGCAAGTTATCTGTTATTCGGTCGACTACGAGTGAAGAAATTTTATATTTTAAGTCATCATTAAAACGCGAGGCAAACTGGAACTCAACAATTCCTTTAGCGTATTTTTCGGAACCGCCAATACCTTTTACCTTAATGTTATAATTATTCACCGACAAACTTAATCGATTACAACATTCGAGCGTTATAAAATTACTCTGCGAAGCGCTATCCAATAAACAGCGCACACTATGTTTTATGCCATGCATATCTTGTACAACAACAGTCGCAGTGGCTAACAAAACTGTAGTATTTACATTGCGCGCGAACAAATCTTCGGATAAATAAGAGCGTGTTGATAGCGGCGCAGCATTGGACGTAGTACACAACGACACACTGTCATTACGCACAACGGGCGACGGCTCTGGCGATGTAGGAGCGAGGCGTGACGTAGCCGGCGCGCGCTCCGTTCCCGATGACCGCGGCGCGGCGGTGTTTACAACGTGAGCGGCAGTAGGTTTGACATTGTCAAAGTGCAATAAGCTATGATGCTTACCCTGGCAAGTTTTACATCTAGAACTAGAATTACAAGTCCCTGCCTTATGTTTAACACTCAAACAATTAACACAAGCGTTACGTTCTTTTGTGCATTTAAAACGATCATTCGTTGTCATTTTACAAAATGTAGGACATTTGTATAAATGATCGTGCACTATATCTTTACACAAACATTTATATGTATCGATCACGGAAACGTAAGATTGAAGTTGCGGAAATTTTGCGGTAGGTCGATTTTTCGGGTTCGAATTCGCGGTCGAACTCGAATTCGACAGATGAGAACGTTGTAATATATTAGTTTGTTCCTTTACGTAATTGGTTAAATTATTAAATTGCGGAATTTTTTCTTTGCGAGAATGCATTTCGAAACAACGAACCGTTTCATGATCTAACTTTTTTAACGCGGTATGCAATATAATAAAATCAGTTAAATCGGGAAGATGTAAATTTTTTTAATGCGTTTACGGCGGTTACAAAAGTATCTAGAAACATTTCTAAATTTCGAGCGGTAGCGGTAGAAATTGGCTTAAAGTCGAAAATCTGATTAATATAAGTCGACGCAAGCATACGTTTATCATCGTACTTATCTATAAGCGCATTTAAAATAAGTCTATAGTTCTCGGCGCAAGGAGTTATACCGGCGAAAACAGACTGCGTTTTTACGGATAATTTACCCAACAAGTAATATAGTTTATCAGCGTCGGACAGGGATGAATTATCATGCACATTGGATTTAAAGCTTGCGTAGAATAAAGGCCACGAGCGTATATCTCCATCGAATGACACGAGTTCTATAGGCGGTAATGATGGTCGCGACTTTAGCGATGCTTGCGGATTACTGTCGTTAGTACTTTGACTAGTAAGACGAGACATTACACGCTTAATATGACAATACAATTCTTCGAATGCAACCCATGACTGATATTCCACCTGAGCCCCTGGGTAAACTTGCATATTATACAAATTGTAATCGGTCAACACCTTTTCGAAATCACTGCGTAATGCGTCAATAGAAGTCGCGCCAGAAAGGAACTCCTCTATGTCCTCCTCATTCTCCACTTGTTGAGAACGATCGTAAATTGTTTGTAAGCGGCTAAATAAAGAATCGCGTCTGGCCAAAGCTATATTCAGTAACATTTTTAATTTAGAATCTGGCGTTTCTGATTTATTTTTTGATGTTGACATTTTTAATAAATAACGTATACAATATTGAATATATTTCTATAGAAGTTTAATATCCAAAAACAAATTATGAATCGAAATTTGCGTTAAAGCGATGCGAGCATTTTTAAATTGCGACAATGGAGGTAGATCAATAAAACTATCTAGTTGCGCTTGCGTTCGAACGAACCAAGTAATTGTATTGTGCGGTATATAATACTAATGATATTGTATTTTTATAATGGTAATATGTATACGAGCGGGTTTAAATAATATATATATAATGCGGGATGCAGGATAGTATATAAAATATTGTATTATAATATTTTATTTCTAATATTTCGTTATAGGCGTAAGAATGCGTGAATATATAAAAAATAATATTGAATGTATGAATGCGTGAAGGAATATATAGAATGAGGCGAGAAATCACGTCGTGAAATATGCTTTGGGATATGCGGATGAAGGAAATAATGCAATCCGGGCGAAGTGGCCAAAAAAAATGGTGCGGAATTAGGTTTATTTCGATAAAAGTGGACTGTATATGCGGGATTAGTTAGGATTTAATTTGCAACCGGCAGACGAATCATGGAGCACGCACTGACCTGGAGGCTTCCAGCGACGAATCTTCTATCGGCTTCAGTCAGCGAGGCACTCGGATTATAAGTCATGTACAGTTACACAGATTTACACATTCACGGCCGTGATTTATAAAGTTAATAATTTAAAGTAGAAGAAGCGTTGATGCGGTGTTAAAGGCGAGCGGTTACACTATATAATTGTCCATCGTGCGTGCGGTTTGAACGGACAGTGCCGGTTGCGAACGAATGAAATGAAGGATTTAAAGGAAGTATGATTTGTCAATGTAATTGACATCTTAATGCGGGAATATTCAAATTAGTATGATATGGCGGCAACACTTATAATAAAAAAATAAAGGCCCATAGCTCCCGTTTTCTCTAATCCAAAAGACGTTGACAGAAATTGCAGGAGGTAAAATTATATATAATACATACTTCTATAATTACTAGCTGACCCGGCAAACGTTCTTTTGCCATATAAATTATTTGTAGGGTAGAAAAAAATGTTTGGGGTGGAACACCCTTAACATTTAGGGCGGATGAAAAATAGATAATATCCGATTCTACACCCTGGCCGGTATGCACACAAAATTTCATGAAAATCGGTTGAGCCGTTTCGGAGGAGTTCAATTACAAACACGGTGACACGAGAATTTTATATACTATATATTTAATGACAACATATAAAAAATAAGATTTTGCTTTTCGATATCGAACGTACATTTGACGTCAATTACGTTATAGATTTAAAAAGAATATGAAGAAATAGAACATTTATATTATATATTTGACCTCGTCTAACGTTTCGTATACGAATATGCGACATCAGATCCTAAGGCGGCACCATCTCAGACACAGTAGTAAAGTAAGAAAATATACGCAGCGATATGTTCCTCAATTCATTCCGTTTTTATTACCGGTTATGGTTTTTTATCACTGAGCATGTTTTATTGCACTTTTATTACGTACTCACTTTTATCGTTTCTTTCTATCGCCCCAAGTAATGTTGTTTTATTGAAAGTTGCAATTAAAATGAGAAAATGTATTAGGTATTTCCAAATAACATGCATATTAGGAAAGTAACCATATTAAACCTTTATTTTAAATTTTTCTTATGCGTGTAGTCACTACATAGTATAAAATAAAAAAATGCTTGTTTAAAATAAATCACCATTTTCTTGTGATATCAAAATATATCGTAGTAGTTTTTACCCATCCTGTTGTAGAGAAGCCAACATAATTAATTATGATTGCTTATGGGAAAGCAGGATTCCCTTAAATCTTCCGCACGTAATTAGAGGTTTGTGCCAATACATTTTTACAGTTGCTGCAAACGATACCTTTACGTATAATTTCTAGTATTAATATTAAGAGTATTAATATTCTTTTTAAACTAAATCTGTATATATCACAGCAATTTTAAACACTAGTAACGTTTACCGCACTGCCCTTGTACGACTGCACTTCATGATTTAATTTTACCTGTTTTTTTTTTGTCTTTTTATATTACGTATGGTTAATTATAACAAGACTTTGTATGTTACTAAGATAACATACAGAAACTTCGTAAGAATAGTCTTTAATCAATACTAGAATTAAACAACATAGAACTACTAAAACACGTCATTTGTAATCCCTGAATCTGATCACTTCAATTTATTTATTACGTCATACCGTGTCCTAATAACTTTTGCACTACATTATGCAAGCTCATTTGTAAGAAAATCACTCCTTAACTGAAAAAAATCAACCATATTGAAAATGCTCACTAATTGTATCACTACCTCTTTTACGGTGGCACTCACTTGGAGGTTTAAACTTCAGAAAAAGCCCATGTCACAAATGCACTTACCGACCCAATTTCGCTTTTCGAGTTACAGCCGTTATATTTCGGAGACGATAAATCAGCAAAACCCGTCGTACACTTTGTATTAAATTTTTAATTTGCTAGACCAATGGTACTGTCAAAATCGCACTAATATTGTAACTGGGAACGTTTGTGAATAATTGCATTTGTTCTCTTAGTCTGTGTGCTTATTGCAACCAATAAGCGTACAATCCGAAGTTTAATTAGGTAGAGATTATCCAAACGCCCTCTGCAATTAAGTCTTAAGACACCAAGACTACCAAGGAAGCAATTATGCCTTAATCCATGTTACGAATGTTAATAGCATCGGCTATTGAAGTATTTAATGGATTACGTGAAGTTAAGTTATGCGACGGCCACAAGCCCCTGCATCCCAACTATCGTTATTCAGGTTAGTAATTCAAATTCCATTCGGATAATTATTTCTTATAATATCAATTCATTAAATCATTGTTATTCGTCTCTTTATCACGTTTAACAATATCTCCATTTATTTCTCCTGTACATAGTAAATAGAGACAGCTAGAAAGGCGTATTTGATATATTAATTGACGCACACCACAGAGATCGACATAGGCCACCTATAGATTTTCAAAGCAGCAACCTAGCAGAAACTGTCTCTGACTAATAAATATCTTTTAATATGCGTGGCGAAAAAACTTAAAATAGAGATTAGCACTATAAAATTTAACTGCATTTAACAGTAGTACCTGGAGGACCTTTGGAGGGTTTTTTTGGTAAATCGTGTATTTTGGAAATTAATTAAATAAAAAATAAAGAAAGCAATGAATATAGAAAAAAAGTAAAAAGATAAGTGTGTAAATGATCGTGACACGAACCGCGGCCTTGTGTTTCGGGGCCGCCCGATTACCGACCAAGCTATTCTAACATTTTTTTTTCGGCGAAATTTACCGTCATATTCGAATGATATTTTTCATACCCTGAAAACAGTGGACATTTTCTAAAAATTAAACCAAGCTAGATCGATTTTTCGCCCCCGAATCTACGCACATACAAAATTTTATGAAAATCGAGGAGACAATATGTGTGCTAGAAAGTAGAAGAATTGATATTATTATTATTTTTATATTGCTCTATTTATTAGATTTTTATATCTTATCCTTTAAACGGGCAATTATTGTATATATATATACAGCGTGTCTCCAACAACCTCTCAGTTGTTGTAGACAACTATGGGGGGCTGTAATATTATATAATTAACATCGGATAAACAGCTTGCAAGGTAAAAAAAAACATCACGCAAACACACACATAATATTGGTACATGTTATTTGCTTTGAAAAAGACGGATCCTTTACTTTGGTTCAAACAAGCTCTCGTGAAAAGTGGCTTAACTCTTCCGAACGTCGACAACTATTTTATTCATGGAATAGATATTGGAAAGTTGGTTGATTTTGTTGAAAAAAAAATAGACATAATAGTTTGAAGTTAATCATGTCTACCACAGAAGTTAATAATATTGTTGTCTCGGAACTCTACCTTAAACAACATAAGCTACTAGTAGATATGATTACAATTTACGATCGTACTTTGTGTAAGATACAGTATCTCGCTGAAAGTGATGGCTCTAATAATCTGTAATAATACTATAATCTATGGCCAGCACATTTATCATTAGCGTATGAACGTGTTTGATTACCTGCCAGTGTTTACCACTACATGATGTGATATCAGGGAACCATATAATAGCAGTACTGCTAGTGCGTACTAGTAGTTAACTTGAAGAAACCGATATTTGTTAAGCTTTTTACACTAAGGCCACTGTTTCACACGAGTTAAGATTCGGCTAGATAAATCTGGTGTATACTTTTTAATATGTATTACTTCTATATTATTAAGGAATAACAAATTTCTCGTATCTCATCAAAAAATCTGAGGGTACATTGAAAAGTTTTCTGAACGAGCTCTGAGATAACAAAAAGAAAGGTTACATTCAACGCCGAAGGAATATTCCGCGAAGTTTGTAAAGATTTTCCACAAATAAATGAAGAAGAGTTATGTCTTCAGGCTTTGAATGTTATAGAACATCAAAAGTTTTGAGCCACATTATAATGTAGTTTAACCAAATTTGCTTAAACATCCAAAATGCTTATTAAAGATAGAGAAGAATTAATTTCTATTTTTTGTTTTTTTAAAGGGCCATGCATTTATTTAAAGCATTTATGCTTTTATTGCTCCAGTCTTTATTTTAGTAGCGTGTCTCTAGTATAGTGCAACCTTTAAAATAAAAGTAAACTTTTGCATATTTTAAGCAGTTAAGCCGGTATCACACCATAGCCATAACTCATCGTTTACAATAAAATACAATATATACTCAAATATGAAACATCAAGAAAATATATTTGGACTCTTATTTGCCACTTTGTTAAAAACAAAATAACGAATTGATTTACTTGGACAGAAAAACAAAAAACAAATTACTCACCTGTGAAAAAAATCTCAGGGGAGAACCAACAGAGAAGAAAATTCGTCTTACCGTTTCGAGCTTCAGAGTTAATGTACGGGAAAACGCTAAAGGTTGGATTAGATCGTATGAAGTCAATATTTGGCTTCCTTTAAAGGATAGGGTAGCCGCGATAATTTTCTGTATTCAAAGTAAATACCATTTAAATTGAAGACATTTCACCGCCCGTAGGCTAATGTTTTACGTGTTTTTACTAACAGCCTATCTATATATCTATCCTATCTTTAAGAAGCTATTAATCAAATTAATTTCATCATTATTAACTTGAATTTTAAATTTAAAACGTAAAGATAAAGCTTTCGCCAATTATTTTGTACACACGTCCAGACACTCCAACCACTAAGGTGAACAGTTGGCATATTAACATCTTTTCTACTTTATTTTAATTACATATAAGCAATACTTGTCATTTTCAGACATTTATGCAGCAGGGTGAAATGATGATGATGATGATGTCTTTGTCTAATTAGCTTCCTTTACAGCAAGCACACTTTTATTATATTATGACCTTTGCTATTGAACTATTTTTTTTTTATTTTTACTGGTACTGTCCACTTGTACAGATGAAACTTGAAAATGTGTACATAAACGTAATCCGGAATGCAGGCATGCAGGCTTGAACCCTAGCAATGGGAAATGTTTTGTGACAGTTTTATCTAAGTTTTTATGTAAGTTTAATCTTAAGTGCAGAGACTAGCCCGAAAAACTAAAAAGAAGAATTCTAAAACGATTATTACATATTTTACGTTTTCCTTCACAGTCAGTACTAAAAAATTGTATGCGCTGGCACCGCGAATGTAACTCAGGTTTCGTTCGTTTCGGTTTGTGAGTTCGATTCCCGCACGGGACAACTATTTTTGTAATCCATAGATAATTGTGTTTTTTGGCCACGCAGCAGCCTCGGCTGTTGCACGAATGGGCAGGCTCGTCCGGGTAAGTACCACGACCTCACAGAAGACCGGCGTAAAGTGGAAGTATAATACTTTCGCGTTTCGTCTGGTGAGTGAGGTGGCCGGAGCCCAATTTTCAAAAGGTTGTCAACGCTTCTGCAACCCTCGGGTGTAGCAGATGGGGGCGGCGGTGTTCACTTAACATCAGGTGAACCGCCTGCTTGCTTGGCAACTTTTCACATAAAAAAATTGTTTCGGAATTAGGTGTTTGCCCATGTGGAATTTATGTTTGTAACACCCTTGTATAACACCACACCCTTGTGTAACATCCTTACAACACGCAGGATCATTTAATCCGAAAGTAAGGCCATGTTTTTTTAAACTTAATTTATTTGAAATTAAATTAGAATAAATAAAAAATAAAGAAAGCAAAATATTCAATTTATGCTGCAGTTTAACCTATTTCGTATTCAATAAATTTAAGGTTAAATGTAAGGGCTACGCAGCAGCCACGGCTGTTGCACGAATGAGCAGGCTCATCCGAGTAAGTACCACGACCTCACAGAAGACCGGCGTAAAGTGGAAGTGTGAATACTTTCGTGTTTCTTCTGGTGAATGAGGTGGCCGGAGCCCAATTTTCAAAAGGTTGTCAGTTGTCAATGCATCTAGAACCCTCGGGTGTAGCAGATGTATTGATGTATTCACTTAGCATCAGGTGAATCGTCTGCCTGCTGGGCAACTTTTCAAATTAAAAAAAAATATTTTTTATAG
The DNA here is from genome assembly GCA_933534255.1 of Iphiclides podalirius. Taxonomy (NCBI): domain Eukaryota; kingdom Metazoa; phylum Arthropoda; class Insecta; order Lepidoptera; family Papilionidae; genus Iphiclides; species Iphiclides podalirius. The sequence continues at coordinate 3,797,351 of OW152822.1, read as the reverse complement.
GTAAATACGTGGATAGCTAACGTAATATGAGCTATGAATAGATAATATTTTTACTGATTCTTAGTGGCTTAAAATTCTGTCAATGAACGTGATATATCGCATTTTTGACATTTACTTTATACAAAAATCGTCTTCATGTGCAAGAATATTTGAGTAACATCTCAACATAAATCAAAGGTAGACAAAAGCCTAATTTCTCTCGGGACTTCAAAGAAATAAATGTGACATAAGCACGTCAGAAAAGAGAAATTATTTTAGCGTGCAAATGTCTTAGCATGATTGCTAATTTAATTCCGTATAGTATAATAATTCATGGTTATTTTTGAACTACAATTACAGGTAAATTTTAAAATAATATGTTATAATAGAATATTAAAAATTACGCTGCTGTCACTAGCTCTAAAAGGCAGCTCATTCAGCTCAGTTCCAATTTAACGTCAATTTTAGCAATATATCCGAGCCTGTTTTATAGCATCACGGTAAAATAAAGTTAAAGTAAAATAAAATAAGTCTGTATGCAACTCTTGCAATATATATCAGTGAGATATAAGTCCCGACATTAACGTAAAATTTTTGAAATTTATCATACCTACTTTCTAATGTTTTTGCTTTCGAACGACAACAGCTAACGAGACAGACACGTATCCATGAGCATGATACGACTCTCTACGTTGAGTGGCGCCGCGCATGTTAACATGGGTGCTTTGTCTAATAAAGGAGAAATCTCCTACGAAACACCTGGTTCGGTGCGAATCATGGACTCGGTGGCGATGACGCGTTCATCTTTATCTGGCGAAAAAGCCGCCCAGGATCTTAAATGTAATTGAAAAATCGTCAACTCCGTGGCGTAGTTGTCGAGGTATTGGCTTCGGCGTTGGGGGTCGTTGGTTCGATTTCCCACGCCGGACAACTATTTGTGTAACCCACCGATAATTTTTTCGCATCTGGGTGTTTGTCCACGTGAAATTTATTCTTGTAAAACGTCCTTACAACACAGGATAAATTTTATCCTGAAGTAAGGGCAATGTTAAATAAAAACTATTTGGTCATGTTTGCTGTCGCTGTGTCTATGAACAGTGTTATCTGGTGGGACACCTGGAGGGGCTGTAATTGTTTTATATTAATATTAAATGTAATAAACTTTCTTATGTACTAGGCTTAACGTCATCTACCTAGCGATTGTTGCATTTGAACTATATTGTTAAACTAGCTGCTGCCCGCGACTACGTCTGCGTAGAATAGGCTGAAGGCTTAATATTCAGACAGAAAATATGTATATAAATTATAGCCTATGTCTTATTCTGATGTATAAACTATATTATTGTAAAGTTTCATTAAAATCATACATACAAACTTTCGCCTTTACAATATTAGTAAGGATTAAATTTATACATTGTTTTTTAACGGTCAGCGATAGTGGAAAGCTAAACGTGAAAACTTTATATCTAATATTTCATGCCAGTGCATTTGATACACTATATCATGGCGGAGCCATTAAATCCGGCGTTCAATCACATTTACTGTAAAGTTTTATAGTTTTGCCTCGCAATTCGTTGAATATTGTTCGCTATATCGTCCCGCAGTTTATTGCTTAGCATTGGGATTGTTGCCAATAAACCCGATTTGCGATCCGCCGAAAGTAGGTTTTAAGTAATGGCAATTAGGCATACGCCTATGACTGAGTTCGTTCAGGTAAAAAAGCTTTAACGTTAATCCATTATAAGCGGACGTTTTGTACAAACACCCTATACAATATATGATACGTCTGTGGATGTGCGTCGGTCATGTATGGCAACAAGAATTTGAATGTCGCGACTTTGTACTCGAATTTAATTATGAGTTTAGAGCCACCATTGGCGAGTCAGTTTCGCAGAACACCAATAGTGTAAGGCTTTAAGATACCGTAAAGTGCTACTGCGTAGATTTTAATTAATTAAAATTGTGCATTCCATTAATTTGTTTGTCTGTTGTTAATTTTATGCATCCAGTCCTGTATGGTGGACAAGAAAGTATTCATTCACTGATTCCAAATTACGCCCAACAAAATCCGTAAATTAGTTTTATTTAACATTCGCTTTAAGAAATCATTTTGTAAAATGTTCTAATCAAATAAAACACAACACTGCTTAAAATAGCTTATTGCAATATACAGTGACGACATACGGAAGGCAGTCAGCACTTATTATAAGTGACAAGCCCTGAATCGGCAAGAGAAAACGGCTTTTGGACGCATATTTCCAGAAACGGTCGACGCCGCCTGTTTCAAAAACCAAGTATTTGTTATTTATACAACATCTTGGCACGCTATTTCATTTTAAAATATATTACCACTTGACCACTAACGCCGACCCTGCTATAAAATGTAAATATGTAAACAATCAGAGTGCATCATTGCAAATTGTCGGAAATAAACTTAAAGCAGAAAGGCGAGCGAAATAAGGAATAATAATAATATTACTGGTGCAATAAAAGTATTAATCGTTTATGACTGTGTAAATATTAACGTCGCTACACGATCGTTAATCATAAGCACCGCTGGCTACAGTTGTAACAGATGGCTCGCATAATTAATCCCGCTATTGAAACATCGAGATACAAATCGATGTAATGAGAAAAGCGTGGCACGGTTTTTCGATATCAATCACGTTTTAGACGTTTAGAGCAAAAGGTATTCCACAAGCATTTTGATAACGTAGCCTCAAATAAACGCAATGTAAATAAATATATTAAACGCTCCCAACTCTTTGAATAAGTAGACAGTCAGCAGTAGTTCCAAAATGAGACAGACCACTTTTTAATGTATTTTGGTATTTTAATAATTTCTTGTATCTATTCTGTCCCGTGACCATGAACGCTGTAAAGGGTCGGGAATTAAAACCAAAAATATGCGTAGATAAATCCGTAAACATAGTTTCATTTAGTATTTGGTGCCTTGTTCTATTTTTTTTATAAAATTTAGTTTTGACAATTCCTACCTTTACATTAATACGACAGTGTGTTTGTTCTTCTCTAGCAAAGGTATGGAACATTGGATCGGAATGAATTTATCAAACGTAGTTCATGACCCGGAAAAGTGACAGGCTATTTCTTACAATTTTTGTAATATTATCCCGGTAAATTGCGTAAAATGCACTGTGGCATAGATTTAAAATTATACTTTGAAATAACCTCCACATATTTTATGAAGGTCGAACCGATCTTGTTTGTAAATTCTGAATTTAGGTCAACACGAATAAAATTTCAAATCAACACGAATAACCCTATATATGTAATTTTTCAGTAACTATTCTAAATCAATGTGTTTTAAATAAAATATAGTACACACAAGATACAGTTTATATCCGGGAACGTACAACTGACATGAGCCAGGAACGTAGAAATGACATGTGGCAAGGTATCCGTAGATTGGGATTCTTACTGCGCACAACCTTGAGTTTCACGAATATTCATGCAATAATCACATTTACAAACGCACTAGTGAGTAGTCTATAAGAAACTAATAAGGCTTTTTGGGCACCACATGAATGCAAATACGTCTATATATTAGAAAACGTGTGAAATAAATTTATAAGATTTTCACGTTATCTTAGATATGAAAATCTTATAAATTTATTTCATACAGGGTGTGCCCTGTCTAACCACTCGTGAATCTAACGTTGTTTCTACTATACTTGGCATAGTTCGGTACAGCTAAGTGTCGTAAAGAAGACTTTTCTGGCTATGTTTTATAACGATTAATTGGCAAAATATTCAATTCACATAGTTCATATTATATGTCACCGCATTGGACCACTTTTTGCACCATTTTGTGGCAGAGAAATTTATGTAATAAGTCGTTGTTAATTATATACTGGGTTTTGTGATAGAGCCGGTTATATTTCAAATTAACATTTATTTGACAGTAACTCTTAAAACTTTGATTTAAACATTAGAGACTTCATGAATATCACACAATACACGTTTAGAGCAGAATCATTTCAGATACAGTAACACAAATATTAAGTATGCCGTTTATTATATTTGTGAGTAAAAAATTTCGTACGTTTGTAAATTTTTTTGATGTCTATAAAAGAAAAATTATAATTTCTCAAAATAACGTACGATTCGTACCACATTACTGTTGACATTCGGCGAAATTGGCTAAGAGCACGCACTCAATTTTAAGTCGGTTTTATTTCTGCATGTCATATGTTACACTTACCGCATTTAAGTCTTTTCATTATCGTAAAGCGGAGGCTCTTTTTATGTGCCGTAAAAAGCTATCTTTAAAATTTTCATGACTGCGGTAGCTCTGAAGTTGTGAAGTATTTTTATATACACAAACTGCTTTTTTAATGCGATAAAAGCCTCCCTGTAATATACAATTATAGTAATTATAGAGATGATTAGTAACATTAACAACACTGCCAGCCAATAAATTATCTTCATGGTTTTCACTATATTAAGACTATTAAACAAGTCTTCGATACAGTTATAAAACGGGACATTATATGATCCAGGCATTATTTTTAAATTTTAATATATCTGTAAGGCAACGAACAGCAAGATTGACTAATAAAGAAATGGTGAAATTAAAAAACGTGTGTGTATTTATGTACAACGTAAAAAGTTATATTTATGGTACAATAATTCTTTGTTATAGTTAAATGGATATGGCCACGCGTAAAGCATAGGAATATGAACAAAGAAAGTAAGAGGGGCCTTTTAATGAGTTCCATGAACCATTTAAGTAAGCATTTATAGCGCCAAGCTTAGCTAAAAATAAAACTAGACACAACCTCGAGATTTTCGCGCATTGAGAATATCGGAAGGCATCGGTAGGAAATCTTTCAGTTGAGAAAAAAAAATCGACAATTCATCTACATATATAAAACGAAACTACTTACTAGCAGACAGTCTGTCTTACCCTTCACCGTAAATACTGGAAAGGGCTCGAAACGTCGGGATTTACGTACGAATCAAAATTGAACCGCGATAAAATCTGTAAAATAGTTTCATTTAATATTTATAATATTCGCATAAAAACAAGAAATCAATATGATTCATCTACATATTTGAAGTTTCATATTAAGTGCAGCGATTAAAAGTAATAAATATTTAAGAGCCATTTATGGTTTCTTTTATTAACGTATGTTTTACTTTTTGTATAATGTTAACATTTTCAGATCCATGCGGTTTTATTTTTCATATTTTATTGTTAATGAAAAAAGGCGCAGCTCTTTTCCAATTCATTATGTCACGAACATAATAATTTACATATAGTAATAACTATGTCGTAGTTTGCGTGCAATAATGAGTTTAAAGGAACAATATAGAATTATTAATGTCCCATGCTGATAACAAAACTTTAGCATTGTTGGGTCGACGCCAGTGTTTTACATACAAAAGCTTTTAAGGACTTTTACTGTTCGGAGTTATTAATTTGCAAAATCTTATTATAAACAAACAATTTTCTACATGCCATTGTCAAATTAAGCAGTAATTCAATTTACAGTACGCAAAATTTTATCCTTAGCTTTTCTTTCAAAACTAATATTTGCATTGCAGCTCAATTCTCGTGGTTTTTGTGACAGAATTTGTTTTAAATCAGAATGAAATATGAAATAAAATACATTTAATGTAAATATACAATTTATTTGTATTCTTATTCAAAATCGTTTTGTCATACACGCAAGAACAAAAACAAAATTATGCCAATATAACATTGTTAGACGACATTTTTTATTAACATATCTTTCAGGTTGAACTCAAATTGATTAATAAATTCAACCAATTTACAATAAAAGCCTAGCTTTGGGTCAATAAAAACTCGAGGAAATAGAATACAGACAATATGCGGTATGCAAACGTTATTTTAATCAATCATAATGATCGATGGGCAGATTTGCATCAAGTTACCAAAGACATCCATTTTATTATTCTCTTTTCTATTTACCGTTTCGTTTGACATCCAGCTTTTATCTGGCTTATTAAATAATGCCTCTTGCTATCTAAGATTATACAGTCTAACAAAAATAAATGATTAAATTAACTACATTGAAAACAATAAATAAATTATAAATCCTTGTTTTTTATTTCACGGACTTGAATTTTCCACCCGAAATGTTACCTAGCCACAACTTAAGCAAAGCTTGTACTATGTAGTATCTAGTATGTTTATTATTATTAGGTGGGATATTCATTTGTTTTCTCGTCTGGTTGAGTTTATAAATAAAAAAAAACATATAGATATATATTGCATATATAACATAAATATTATAAACAAAACTAAACATTGAAAATAATAATTATTAGTATTATTAGTACTAGCTAATACTAAATAACTGATACACGTACTCAAACATATTTTTCTTTTGTACATAAATACATAAAATTAAAATAATTATATTATACAACCAGACCCAGACACTGGAAACACAAAATGTGTTTTTATGAGGATTGAACCCACACCCTCTGGCGCAGAAGGCTAGTACACTACCCACTACGCCATTCGGGTCATCTAAACAGTAATAAAATGTAAACGTAATTTTAATATTTACACAAAACATTTTCCAATGTAGGAATGGAACCTCTACACTCTTTTGGACAAGAGACAAGTACATTAGTTATCTACGACGGCAAGGAATTTGTGTCGCAAAATACGATTAAGTTAGTAAATAAGTAAGTCTCGAATATCTGAGTTTCAGCTCAATATATTCACTTTTTCAAGACTACAGTGTAATCTAACCAACGTAGTTGTTGTAAAAACAAGTCGATGCTGACAGTTGATTGCTCCGTAAATTCAACTTTATTAAATTTTCACAGCAGGGAGCCTTTGGTTCATTGGATACACGGAACAGAAATAAATTATGTAGTTTAACGAAGTATAAAATTTTTAATAAGAGGCTCTGAGAGTATTTTAAAATTACATATTTATGCTCTTTTTTGATATTTTTTACTTTTGAAGATTAATTTTATGTTTATTATTACCATGGCCACTAATAACAACTTTTTGACAATTGCCTATAAATTCCAAGTTATAACCGTTATTCAATGAATTTAGTGTCTCTTCCACAAAAAAAGAGGATTGGCATAGGGGATAAAAATTTTACTTATTTTACTTTTGTTACGCTAAAGAAGTACAAATTCTTACGTGTGTACTTATGTATACACACTTTTTTTACCCGACTAAGCCAGTAGCATAGGTAAGTTATGTTTTTCCAGAGCATGTATGTATGTAAGTGAGTCATTACATAGAACCGCAGTCGGGTTTTTTGGTTTCTTAAATTATATTCTACTTGTTTTATTAACATCAACTTGATACCTTTACGTATCACTGTGAATGAATGTCATAAAAAAAACTGGCAAATAGATGGACGGATAAACAAACATAAAGACAGATAAATGCACAACGAAGTGAATCTATAAGGGTTTTTTTTCTTCATTTTGTCGTATTAGATTATACATACATACATATGATCATATTTTGTTATGTGAAAAACGTACTATTTGCCATTTGCCTCCTACCTACGAGTAACAGATCAAAATTTTGGCTAAGTATCACTATCGTTGTTTAAAATATGACAGTGAAATACCTTTTGAATAAAAGAAATTTACCTAATCAGAAAAAAGGTGTACCGATTACCAACCTTCTGGTTTAACAGAATCGTTGGATAATTGTCGGCTAAGGTGCTGAAAAATGAAAGTTCCGTTTTTATTTGCTTTTATTATTATTAAGTTTATTTCAAAAGTATTTTAAGCAAATAAACTATTTTCTTAAATAATTCTTGACAAACCCAATCCCTCATGTTATTGTTGCAAAACATAAGATTCCAAAAAATAATATGGCCTTTTAAATACATAGATTATTTAGTGAATGAAATAGCAACATCCACGACAAGGATCAATATTTGCTTTTTATTTTTTTTTTCTAAATACAGCTCAGCCTTGTTTAAGTTTGTGCATAATTTTAAAAAGTCTCAATGTAATTTTGAACTCAACTGTGGTAGGGCCACGCAAAAGTCTTCTCTGTCGCACGAATGGACAGATCCGTCCGGGTAAACAGCACGAACTCACAGAAGAACGAACCGCTTCAGGTTATTAATTTTCAGATATTTTACATGAGTACCTAACTTGTATTTTCCATACATGGCTGAGCTGTGCTTGTATTCGTAAATATGTCATTGAATATTTAATTGAAATTCAGTAATTTCGGTAATATTTGTTATGTAAAATCTCTATGCACTGAGAGCTTAAAACTTTATCTGAAAATGGAGGTGTAATTTGCAGCGTTCAAATGAAAGCAAATAGCATCTAGTTGAGTGCGAGAGCGCTTCATCTAATTAGTGATTCAGAAATTCTCATATTTCTAGCTAGGAAATAATTAGACTCTGGATTTTTTTGTGAATTTCGGAGTTAATGTCAATTGTAAATATTTTTAGTTAATCCCTTACTAAAACTTTAACTCAATTAAGACTTTCATCAAACGCTTTAACTATATTCTTCGTTATCCCATAAAAATAAATTCATGAATTTTAAGGTGTTTCTAAAAATATGTCAAATACTGTTATGATTTCTAGGATTCACATGAAGTCATCACATTGAAATAAAACTGCTTTCTATACTTTAGCGCTCCTGATTTATTATTAAAGTTGCTGATACTGAAAATTATTACATAAGCATAACAGAGCGTCACGAGAAAATGTTTTGATGAAGGAATTCTCTATCGACATCTGTTCCAGATTTAAAGATAAAATTCAAAGTATCCGGTTACCCTTCGTATAAGGAATGGAAGATGGGAGGATATAATAGACAAACCCGATTACTGATTTTCCCTAAGGACATCCTCCCAGTGAACAAGCATTACCATAGGTAGCAGATTTTAAAACATCTAAAAATCTATCTTTAAATTATAGTTACGTTTATAAATATTTAACGTATTATTTCAAAACGGGTCTTGCTTTTTACATTGAAGGCAAAACGAAACGAATATTCGAAAATGATAACTCTTAAGTCGACTCAAATTTAAACAGCTATGTAATAGCTGAATATAGTAAATATTGAATTGAAGCAACGCAGTCCAGTGGGTTCCAAGGGGTCTTTTGTAGTCTTGAGAGTTACTTAAGTTTTAACACGACACTATTTGTGTTAAAAGGACAGGTGCATCAATTATACAGCGTGTCTTTACAATCGCGACAACAAATGAACACACATACAGGGGATAACTTTTTTAAATTGCATTAAACATTTACCTTCTTTAAACATCAATATTTACAGAAATATTAAATTTTCCACAATAAAGAATTTTAGAATAGCCTTACGTATAAAACTGTAACGTAAAGTACATTTGTAAAGGTCACAAAGCATATGAATGGGTTAAATGAATTTAAAAGAGACAAAACATACTGTTAGAAGGAGAGGCTTGTAATGCAACGCTGTGGTGCGAGTTGTATAGGATGTTACAAATTTTGTTTATTTTTTACTTAATTAGTTTGTTTAAAAAATATTGTTTTTTAATTATGGATTTTGTTTAACGTTAATATTTTTTATGATTATTGGCAAGTAGCGTTAGACGTGTGTTCATTTATTGTCGCGATGGTAACGGCACGCTGTATAGATACACCGAAGTAACAATTTCGAAGCGATGGTTCAGTTTAAGCCTCAAGTTGTGATTTGAAAGCGTACTTGAAAAAAAGACAGCAAAGTTTATGAATTGGATGTGTAACATTTTTTTTATTCTACAAAACATTTTCAGTTTAATTCGAGTTACATGCGAGACGAATTCTTAAAATCGTAGTAGCTTGTTACACCAATGAGTTCTTATTTGAAAGTAGGGTTTTCCAGTCTGTTCCTCCTTACGTCAGAAATAATAAAAAGGGATGCCTTGTCGTTGGATTTACACTCCTTTGTGCTGCTATCTTTATTAAAGTCAAAAAGTTATTAGGGTTTTTCTTGCAATCACTACGTTATTGCTTTTATTATAAATGTGAAAGTATGTTTTTGGCCTATTCTTTTTTCACGACAAAACAGATCAACTCGGAATAATTTTGGGCATGGGGATATGGTCGGGAGAGCGACTTACATTAGTTTTTATCTAATTAAAATGTGCAATTCAGACGGGATGGATCTAAAACGTTATTGTAAATTAACCTCCTCGTTTTAAATGGCAATTAAAAAAATCTAAATTTACTATTAAGGTCTTGTAAAAACACAAATGAATTATGTCTGAAATTGTTTGTATTTCGTGAGAAAATCTTAGATGGTTCCATGGTTTTGTAATGTGAAGTTTAAGTTGAAATTCGAAACAAAATTTATTTTAAAACCAATGAGTATGAGAAAGGAAAGAAAAGTTATAAGATAAAAAGATTTGAAATATATAGACTAGATTTATATCTCTACTTTTATATATTAATTTAATTTATTCTTCTTCCACCCAACAACGGCACCATGGACGGTTATGAACTTTTGCATATAGAAATTATTTCATGGCCCGGGGCATGCAAAACTTTTATCTCGGAGAAATTCACAATCGAGCAAGAAATCGTGGAGAACAAGCATAGCGTCAAGCTTTTTTAATGACCTCTAAAACGAAATCTTAATCTATACTACGTCTCGCTAAGAAAGTAAAACTACAAACTGCTTCTAGAGTAATCGAGGTTCCACTTTTGCAAATGAGAAATATCTAAAAAAAATATATAAAAAATTATAAACATAGCACTGAGCATGTATGAAATTTTTCTTTCTATTTTTTTTTGATAACTCTATTTTGCTTTGGGATATTCAACAGTGTGACGGAGGTTGCTTCTATCGGCGTGCTCGGCATGTGACCTACTAGACGGTAATTTCACTACGTTTGAGCTAAATCCTGGGGAATTTTTCATTTCAGCCAATACGCTTGTAATTCATTATTCATTAGTTACCGGGTGGAGTTTATTTGGGTATTGTACTGATGATCCGCTACCCCATAGCTGTATCCCATACGACTAGATGGGCTTTACATAGCCTTGGGCAATCATATTTTATTTCCCAAAGAAAGTTGGCGACCAATAAGCCAATAGAGGTTTCTTGTTTGGATGCCGAGATGTTTTCGTTTTGTAAATGTGCTTTTGTCAATTAAGTATCTTATCCAAGTGTTATATAAGGTACTTCACTGCATCTAATTTTTAGATTTTTATGTTACTCAATGTGACTGGGTGGTAGGATCCTCTTTTTAGTGTGAATACAACGTTAACAGACTTGGTTTCGTTCCCCTTAAATGCAGTAAGATTAAGTAAGTCTTATCAGGCCTCTTTGCATACTGCAAAGAATAATGCCATGAATTTTGAAGCCATTGTTGGTTTGCTATGTTAAAATAGGATGGCAGTGTCATCTGCAAATGTACCCATGATAATAGGATGTGAAAAGTAGGTACAGTATATGTCTCAACACGCTTCCAGCATTTTTTGGCTTCAAAAGTTATAAGATGTTTTTTTGTCTATGCACCTAGTCAATAGTATCATGTTTCTTTCGGAATGCAAACTGATTGTAAACAATTTCTTCATAATCTCTCAGTATGGGTAGAATTCGTTACAGTAAACTTATTTACTTCTTCTGGTCTCTTGTCAGATTTCAAGGGCATGATGATTTTCTATGATTTGAGTTATTTGTAATTGAAAAATTTGTTTATAGTTAATTTCATTGGTGATTCTTTTGCGTCACTTTTATCTGAGTATCTAGAACTTCTGTGATTACTTCCATAAGAAACCTTTGTTAGAAAGACATCTTATCGAGACAAATCTTATCACAGTTGTCACTGAGCATTGTCACTATTACAAGCTGTATTTTTCTTCTATCGTTCTTATAGCGTTGTTAGAAAGAAAAGTAAGTACCACGGTTACCAGAGTAACATACTGTAACAACTATAACTATGCTAACAGTTACACAAATTGTCACAACAATAATAATATATATTGTCACGTATGAAATAACAGTCTGTTATTTTGTAACAGGTATTTGTTACTTTTTTACTTTTTAAGGAACAGGAATAGGCGTAACAGGTACTCGATTTAACCTAGTACAGCTCACTCCTAGCGTAAAGTGGACATATTGACGAAACGCGAACTTTCGCGTTTCGTCTGTTGAGTAAGGTAGCCTCGGCCCATTCTTTAAATATATACAACGCATCCGCAAGCCATCTGATGTTATAAATGTTCAAGGCGATACTCACTTAATATCAAGTAAATCGCCTGCTGGCTTGGTAACTATACATAGAATAATAATAAAGAGGAATCTCAATGTTATCGCTGTGCAAAATCATTATGTTAATTTACTAATATTATGTTGTATTATGTGTTATCACACGTTAATTCATTATTTATTTACACACGTCTTATGATTTTGGTTCTCTTACAATATTTTAAGATGAATATTAAAAATAATAAACATGAAAGCATATCTATCAATTCAACTCACATTGCCATCATAACAAAAAAAATATAACAAAACTAGTTGATTCGGTAAACGTTGTTTTGCCATATAATTTATTTCTAGAGGAATCGGAACGCGTTCAAAAATCGTTTGACAGGTTACACAGACATATTTGACAGGTTGACAGGTACAATTTGTATGGGAAAATAAAATTGTTGCTATTTCGATTTTCCATGCAATTTTTACATAATTTCTCATCGTTTAAACTTTCTCTGGACTGCCACAAATATTTCAAAACCAAAATTATCCAAATCGGTCCAGCCGTTTTAGCGAGACTAACGAACAGCAATCCATTTTTATATATAAGAAGATTATAAGCAATGAGCTTATAATTTTGTTAAATTACAAGCAATGAGCTTATAATTTTGTTAAATTATAAGCAATGAGCTTATAATTTTGTTTAATTATAAGCAATGAGCTTATAATTATCTTTGTATACGGTTCATATTTGGACTCCGAAAGATGACTATGTTTCCGAACATCGCGAAAAACTCAAATGGCTTCCGATTCGCCTTCGCAGGAATACTCACATTCTTTTTCTTTTATACTGTATTCTATTCAATCCTATTTCCCCTCCTTATCATAAAGAGAGTTCCTCAGTAACACTCATTGTTACTCTCTTCGCTGCGAAAATAACCAGACCTTAAAAATTCCCTCTCATAATACTTCCTTCTACTCCAAATCCTCTTCTGTCGAAGAGGATTTGGAGTAGAAGGAAGGACGTCTGTCTTTGGAACTCCTTACCACTTCAAATACGGCGGGTGCAATCACTGGCAATATTTAAAAGACTCGTCAAAGCTCACTTTTTTCTTCCCTAAACATTTTATCTCTGTATTATTTTCTTTTTTTTCTCATAATTTATTTAAAAATAAATTTCCAATGCGTTAAATGGCTTTTGTCCACTTACCTTTCCCTTCTGTATATATATAAATATTTATGTATTTATTCATATATATATTTATTTATTTATGTACATGTAGTAGTGTTGTGCACATGTGTCTATAATACCCATATTTACAATAGCGTATACCTCAAACTCTTCTCACTGATCATTGTATTCTCTGTGACATGGTTTTCTGGAAGAAATCGCTCCTAAGCGATAAGGCCGCCAATTGTACCTTTATCTAATTGTTTGTTATCTTTGTAATTTTTTCAGGTGTACAATAAAGCGTATTTCATTCATTCATTCAATAATTATGTTAAATTATAAAAAATGAGCTTATAATTTTGCATAATTTTCATGAGTTCAGGAATAATGCATAAGTACAAAAATGCGTATAAATGTGTATAATTATTAATTTTATTAATATGAAGGAAGTAGAATACTAATTCCTAAGAATGGGAGCATAAACTATACAATGTTTTAATCCGATTAAGCATTTATTATCAACGAAAGCATGCAACGAGTTTGTACGAGGATATACGATCACTCCTTTACGCCATCTTTGAAGCAAGACTTGGGATCTTGCCCAAGCAAGTTACTCAATCGTACTCCAAGATCCAAGACACAAATTGTTTGAATATTGAATATTAAATTCACGATTAATATGTTTCACCAAGCTAATAAACCTCGAGAAAATGAAATAAAGTGACAAATGTACGACAGAATTTTCGCAAAAACCAAACCAATCAGTAGCTCCAAGGCAGTTGGAGTCGAACACATGACAATGATTAATCTAGAAGAAAATATACATGTTTTTTAAATCTACTTTTGGTTATTAATTTTACGTTAATTCATTAATTAGTATTTTAGTTTAGGTTTTTTTTTTATAAAAAAATGTCTCTCTTGAAAATCTTGTCTTGAAAATCTCTCTTGTCGCTCTTGAAAATTATTCGTCTGTTGCAAAAGTAAAAAAATATAAAAAAAAATCATTGATTTACCAGTATGGAGCATGCAAATTAATTATCCTGCTCAGTTCAAACGTAAATAAATTTATATGAAAACGTTTCTTTAGAACCTATTGGAAATGTGGAGGCAAAGTAAGAAATAAAATATGAGTTTACTTATGTGCGCACGTAACAAGTTATACTTGTTTAGCGTAACAAAAGAAAAATAATTAAAAATATTATCTCCTTTACTTTACCATAGTACTGTATTAGTGAAAAAGACATTAAATGCAATTGATAACTGTTTAATGAAATAGCTTGGAATTATAGGTAGAAATGTAAGAACATAAGGAACGTTCCAACTTTTAAAACATTTATTGTACCATGTCTTAAAAATAATCCAGTAGCTGCATATTCAGAATACACCAAGTGAATAATTCACTCATCGACAGACCACCACTGAAGTGTAGTAACTGAATGTAAAGTAAAACTAAAAATTATTTTAATATGACATAAAAACGATGTTTCCTTAGAACATTTATTCAATATTTTCTATGAATACGTACTGTATACTCAAATTGTGAAAGTACCACAAAAATATATTTACGCATGTACACTTAATTAATAGAATTTATCCTAAGTTAAATTAATTTTTATCCAATTTGCAAATTTTTATAATGTGTAGGTACTTTAAGGAAGTCTATGCTTATAAACTTTATAGGCAATTAACATAAATTCGTACTCTTAGCAGTGGTTTATACCAAGTACATCTCAATCAGAGAAAAAGCCAATTATAAGAGAGCAGAAATCCAATTGAAAATCCTAGCGTCAACTTCGGATTGCAATAACTTTAAAAGTCTTACGCTACTGAATTCTGTAGACGTATGAGTAATTGGAAATCTTTGTGGAAACTTTAATAGTAATTTCATTTCGCGGATAAAATTAGTTCACTATTTAAATCCAAATGAGATCCTTACGTCATAAAAAATTTAGTTATATGAATTAACTACCGACACAGATAATATCGACTTATGCACATAATTTGTTAAATTTAAAGATAAGTTTACATATAAACTAGTGATAATATCGGTAACTTCTATTAAGTAAAGGCAATTACATAGAATTGCTGTTAAATTCTCTTATAAACCCATTAATGAATAGTTCATCCATTTTCCCTAACTATAGATCTTCGGTTCCAATGTGAAATCCGTGCTGCTCTACGGATGCCAAACGTGGAAGGTAACAAAGAACATACCTTTCCAAGTCCAATTCTTTGCCAACCAATGTCTTCGTCCCATTGCCCTCGGAATTTACTGGCCCAAAACCATCTCTAACTTGAGCTGTTAGAAAGAAACCACGAGAGCCTGGTCACCTGATCAAGCGTCGCAAGTAGATAGATTGGTCACACGCTTGGATCAAGAGATTTAGATTTGAGGTTGACATAAGAGATTCCGATCAGTTTCGTAAACAAGTGATGGACTAGAATCCTCAAGGAAAAAGGAAGCGTCGAGAATCGTACTGACGGTGAGGGAGGTGAGGCTTGAAGCGCAAGATCGTTCTGGATGGAAATCTACTGTAGACGCCCTCTGCCCCAGCTAGGGACATTTTAAACAAAACACAATCATTTTTAAACGGTTTTAGTTAGCTCGACCCGTACGGAATTTATTTGTTTATTTGGGTCAAAATTAGAAATTGAAATTTAAGCACCTTCCCGTTGTCAGATTGATCTGAAATTTGGTACACACATTTAATTTAGATGACAATACAATGTTATAGTTTTCAGTGCACAAAAAAAAACATAAAATAAAACCGTTTAACTTAAAATTTTTAAACGGTTTTATATAATCTTAAAGACTCTTAGTTTATTCATGCTCAAATGCTGTTGTCGTATCGTTTGCATGAGAAATTACACTAGACTTCTTTGTTTATAGTTACACATATATATTAGAATTAATAGCCCCTAAAATGCATAATACAAAAAAATTTAATGATTTTTTTTCCATTTTTGACGACCCGAATGGCGTTGTGGGTAGTGTATCTGCCTCCTGCGCCAGAGGGTGTGGGTTCGATCCCCACTACTGGAAAAATATTGTGTGATGAGCATGGTGTTTTTCTAGTGTCTGGGTGTTTATATATGTATAATATGTATTTATTTACAAAAGAAAAGTATGTTTAAGTATATTTATCAGTTTTCTAGTACCCATAGTACAAGCTTTGCTTAGTTTGGGACTCGAGACCCGATGATATTTTGCTTTTTAAGTTCCTCCCTTTGTGAGAAAAAAAACCGGTCATCCAGTAACAACTAGTTTCCTTTTTATTTTATGGTGTCGACAATTTCATGGTTCCATAAAACAACATGAAACTTAAAAATATACTTATCAAGTATACTGCGTAATTATAAAGTTGTATTTTTTTTCCTATGAGGATTTTAATATAACAGTCACTGTTTTATTATTTTCATCGTTATTTCAGCTTGCTTGAGTCCGCTGCTGAACATAAGCCTCTCCCAAAACCGCCACGAAGCAGGATCCTGGGCTACCTGCATCCATCGACTTCCCCAACACTTTTTACTCACTCTATATTTTTATCTAGTATCTATAAGGCTGTAAGCAAACTTAAATGTCATTCGAATGATAAACTAATACAAAATATATACTAGAACAATGAAACTAAAAGTAAAAACCTTAAAAAAATAATGTAATAACAAAAATATATTATTAAAAGGAGTCCCTTTAGGCAAGGTTCCGAAGATACTGGCAGCGTTCCCCCTTTGAATAGCTAGACTAATTCTTTGTCCGAGGTAGCTGCCAGCTCTTGTGATGTCGACTAACCTTTTTGCTATTTCCTTAAAAAGCATTATAGCGCTAGGACCCCACGGACCAAGGGTATTGCAGGTTTTAGCTTTTTCAGCCGCTTCACAAGCCGCACCAGTTCTGTTGTTAGTTCCATGTAGATGTTAAGGGGTCAGCGTGTCTGCACAGGTTGCATCCCATACCCGGCCCATCTTCCATGGAATCTAACTCATACCCACAGCGGAGGGTCAAAACCCGTGGGTTCTGGCTAGCCCACCGGTTCTGCGTCAGATGAAGCTTAAATAGTCTCGGGACTGAAAGCACAAACATCAGTTAATACAAGATACAAGATAGACTTGGCACGTTGACAAGGGCGTATGACATCGTTAAGTGCGGCATATCTCGAGAAGCGGCCTGCACTTTTTTGGCATAACAGTCCATGATATCCTAGCTTGTCAAGATCACTGCCACAGGTACATTTATGAGGAGCGCAGACCGGAACCCCGAGCCCTAGACAGGTTGCGATTCGGAGCGTGTCAGGCTCAAGAAATGTTCCTGTACTTGACGAAGGGTACGCGTGAAGCCAGTAGTATTTTTATTAGATTTTTATTTGTCAGATAATGTACTAAATTCTTTAAAAGCGGTCCCTATCGTAACACTTAAATTATATTTATCATAATTTGGTTTATTTTATCCCTAAATAATTCAAAGTTATATTACAAAGACAAGATTTTATTGTATCCTATTACTAATTAAAATAATTATATCAATAATCAATCAGTAAAGCTGATAAAATTTTTAAGATTTCCTATCTGAAATAAGTTTTTTTTAATAATAAAGCAATTTAGTATGAAAACGTTGAGAAGGTAATACATGTTTATTCATAAAGCAATATTAAAACTATCGAACACGAAAGAATAATCATAGAAGAGCAAAGCAATAAAAACAAAGTGAATTTTCTCAAGAGGTGTAGAAGTTGACTCTCAGAATATTTTTATACAATAACATTGTTATGTTATTGTATAAAAATATTCTGAGAGTAACAACTCAATATATTGTATCTGAACTATGTATTAGCTCCATGGGGTTGAACTTGTCTACAAGCAAAAATAACTTTGAGCACCTATTTACTTGTACCCCCCGATCTCTCAAAATATCTTTAAGAAACATTTAAATCAAAATTAAATATATATCAACACGCATTAAACAACGCTTGATATAATTACTTTAAAAAACTTTTAAGTTAAACGGTTTTATTTATGTTTTTTTTTTGTTAAATTTTTTTTGTTAATATTGTATTGTCATCTAAATTAAATGTGTGTACCAAATTTCAGATCAATCTGACAACGGCAAGGTGCTTAAATTTCAATTTCTAATTTTGACCCAAATAAATAAACAAACAAATTCCGTACGGGTCGAGCTAAATAAAACCGTTTAAAAATACAATTAAGACGCAATTATAAATAAGAGTCGATTGGTAAATAATAATGAGTAAAGAATGCATCGTGAAAAACAAAGTGAAACAAAACAGAATGCAAATAAAGCAAAATTGTGGCCAGAATAAATTTAAAGTAACGGAAACATCTGTCGCCTCCATACACTTTAGCTATTTGGCAAATCTTTGGATTACTTCCAGCCGTTTCTTGAACTACTTGCTTTCTCATTCTATTTAAAGAATAATATTTTTAAAACTACTATTTTGTTTCTCCCTTATCTCCTAATTTTGTTTGTTAAATAACTCAACTGTTCATTAAAATTTTATAATGCATTAATTTAAGATGAATTTGGTGTTTCTACCTTTGCTCTTGATAAATAGCATCTCCAATCAAAATCAAAAATATATTTATTCAAATAGACGCTTGCGCGCTCTTATGAATCGTCAAATTTTACATCAAAGATGATGTATATAGGTTCGTAAGGTACCACCGGTTCGGAAAGCGGTTTCTGTTGAGAAGAGACCGGCAAGAAACTCAACAGTTCTCAATTCTCCACATGGTCTTTTCTTGTATTCTGTGGAAAAATGTTGATAGCTAAATATTCATTTTTTGATAGCTTATAATGTTGATTAAAATAAAATGTTGTGAATCCAAGTACTACAGAAAACTGTTGCCAAGTAAAACAAACATGTAAAACAACATCTTTACTGTACTTTCTTAACTATTTTACATTTTTCTTGTTACTTTCTTTGTTGTATTTTATTTTGACTACGTATTCATCATATGTTATTAATTTATTAGGCTTAGGATAGCATTATTATTTGATGTTTATTAGAACACTTTTCAAACAAAAAATTTTGGCAACACAATTGTTTAGGCCCTGGAAGTAGAATCAAAAACTTAAGTTTACGTTATTTCGCTGTTACCCGGAAAACTGTATAAAACAGTTTACCAATGTAATATTATAAGATTTCGATTCGCTCAAACAACTTTTAATATGTAAATTTAATATCTTTCGACTGATTCTTGAGGCACAAGTGGGAAGGAATATATTAAGATGTTCTCGTTGATAGAGCCGTTTCATGAATATCAAAAAGCAATTGAAATGCATTAACTGAAGATGGCTTCCCTTGGAGTATCTAAAACTCCTTCGTAAGCTTCAATTAATTCACGATTAATTTATCAATTAGACAATGGTAAAATAATTTTGGTAAATTTAATAAACACGTTTGTAGTCCAGATATAATAATTTGAACTCTTTATAACTTTTATTGTTAATAATCTGTCGATCTATATTTGATAAAGGATAAAAATACAGGACGAAACATTATGTAAACAGTACACAAGTACAAGTTTAGAGTTTTCGCATTTGTTTAATAAATAATTAATCATAATATAAATAAAACTAACAAGTGCTTATAAGGCAGTATATATAATAGCATTTTACTAGTTGATACATTTATCTAACAAGTGCTGTTACTTTGAATTCATAAGCAGAATACAATACATAAATGTCGAAACTGAGTAATAAAATTTCACCTAGTAATTTTTCCACGGACTTCCGTCTACATACAACGTTAAATGGCCATATATTTTCTTGGATAATTAACGGATTAACACACGCATGGATAAATATTTTGGGGTTGACTGACTTACTGACTTTTTGTAAGCATAAAATTATTTTACCACCTTCACCGTTCATATTCGATATTTCAACGCGAAATTACTTCGATGCTCCTCCACCACACCATTTCGAGGTTACGAGTTTTCATTAAAAATGAATTCACACTTACCGGCGGTACACTTACTCGCAGCAACGAAACCTTTCAAAGGGGCAACTGCTCCGTTACGTCTAAGAAATATTATTATGGAGTCTTAAATTTTATATGCTAACTTTTAGTCAATAGCATATGTTATTTTTATAAGCTACATTCAAACCGTTCACGTTATAGAGACTTTATTACGTTCTGTTTTTTACACTCTTTCCAAAGTTAAAATACGTACAGTAAACGATGAAGACCATTTCAGAACTCATATGCGTTATAGGGTCTATCATCATCATCATCATCATAACTTCAGCCTGTTTGAGTCCACTGCTGTATACAGGCCTCCACCATAGACTGCCACGAAGTACGATACGATATACAGGGTCTATAACATATTCATATTTTGGTTTAGCCTTTATTAATTGCAATTTAATTTTATAGTCTAGGACCAGTCCTAGTTCAATAGGTTCCTGTCTTATACGTCAGGCTTATCTGAGAGACTTCTACCTAAAGGCATATTACGTTTAGGATGCTCCGGGAAAGAGTTTGTTTAATACTTTATGTCGTAAAACTAGTAAGTTATACTCATATATAGCTAAGGCAAATTGTGGAAAGGGTAACAATAGAAGACGTTTCATCATCATCATCATGATGCTGAAACTGTTTATTTTTCACAAATTTTCGGACTGCGATTCTTAAGGTAATATAATGTATATGTTAGTGTCAGGGCAAAACTTTTTATGCATTTTCAAATAATAAAATGATTTTGTCGCTTTGACTGTTCCCTGGTGTTACGAATAAAGTTAGGAGCAGGAAAAATAGCGAACAGCGAACAAAACATCACTTGAGAATAAATTGGAGAAATACATTTTTCAATTTATTCTCAACTAATCTCCAAATTTTAAACACAATGTATAGAAATATTTAAAATTTATACAATACCTTGCACTTAATCCAGGTTAACAAGTTACCTTCTACAATTTATCAGGCTGTTAAATTGTAGAAGGTTCATATAATACGATGAAAGTCTCTTCATATCAGCAACTGCCAACAAAACGAGTTTGCTAACTTAGCCAACGTAGTTAGGATTGACAAAGAAGAAAGCCTCAATGGTACAACGTTAGGTTTTTTTTTATGTAAGAGGATAGCAAGTGAGCTGGAAGTTCATCAGATATTTAGTGGTAACCGACGCCCGGCCGTTATGAGTTGCCACCTAACTATAAAGTGGGCCCCGGCTGCCTCACTCACCACACGAAACGCAGAAGTATAATAATTCCATTTCAAGTCTTTCTACGAGGTCGTGGTACTTCTAAATACTGTCCGTCTCCATTTTCAGTCTCGTCTCTCAAGCCCTGTAATAAGATGTCTGTCACGTCAGTCTTGTGTGTGTCTTCCAGAGTCGCTGTCACTCACTTCGTTGAGTTGAATTGATTTATTGCAACAGTTAAGAATGCTATGATCCCTCGCGTATCTTAGCTTTAACTACCTCTTAAATACCTGTGTGGTGAATTTTAAAAGCTCCGTGTGACAGGTGTGCTACCTGCCCACCACGGGTACAATAGACATTGGTTACGGTAACAATAGATAAGATCTTCCGCGTCATATTATAAAGTAATACCCACAGATGCGGGGTTTTAGTATACGGATTCACCCTACATCGAACTTCATAAATAAAATTATTCACCCCTTGGTGAGCGCAGACAAACTTCGTGTTGGGATAAAGTTTATACGGAAACATGTTGGATTTTGAACAATTTAATGTACCCAAGTTGGACTGTGAATGTGCTTATATAAAATCATTCCTCTCACTTTAGTGATATAATTTCAACTTCATACCTTCACTACACTAAAAGCATAAAATTAAAAATGTAAATTATATACACTACTTATTAAAAACGGAACAAAAATGTCCATTCATTATTAGATCACAATATGTACAAATCCAATACATATTAATCGAGTTGTCATGTAAACAGATATGTCCAGTCTAGCAGCATTGATTAAAGCAATTTGTACATACATTGGCAAATCAAATTGAACCATTTACCTAAATCTAATGCTTCTGCTGTGTAATACACTGATAACATTCGCATATAATGATATAAGAAATAAGTAATCTATTAGCAATGTTAAAAATATTTTATTGATTCCTAGAAACATTTTCCCAATTTAACAAATGTTTTAAATGAAAGTTATAATTCATAATTATTTTTTTATAAGTTATAAAGTAAACAAGAATATAAAATTTTACCAAATTACAATTGTTATTTAGATGGTGAAGCTGTCTGCTGGCAGTTAGCCAAAATTGGTCAAAAATAAAAAAGGTATGCAGTTTTGTCAACGCTAATCTAAATTTGATGACGGAAATAATTGCAAAGAAACGGGCGAGGGTAACGAAACGTAACACTAAAAGCTTAACTTTCTCTGCCAGAGAGCTTCTTATTCTTGTAGCATGTTCGAAGCAAAACTTAATGGGACGTGAGATTGAGTAAAATATTAGAAACTAAAATCCAAGCAGATCTTCTCGCTCACGATAAGCGTATTTTTTTAAATGTTGCTGTAAACAATTCATCATATAAAAAAACATCAATAAAAAAGTTGTTACTTAGAATGGATAATGTTATGAAATACTAAACAAACTTAATGATTGGAAGTAGTAGCCTATCTTAAGTTTTTCTTCGAAAGAATGCCTATTTTGTGGTAAGTCGACATATTAACTCATTAAAAATTTTGAAAACTGTTTATTAATGCCAATATTTAGTGTACGACTTTCAATTCTATTTTTCGCTACTTACTACATTTTTTTTAATTGCATGTTATGTCGAAGAACATTAGCATAACAATAATTGTAAAGGCTATTTACTAATACGGCTAACACAAATAGGTCATCCGAGATCTGGTGAAATTATTTGCAGGTCACCCAATTTCTTGCGTAATACGAAAATTAATTTATCCCCGGTTCAGTAAATTTTAACATGCAAACTACCCTGAAAGAGCCATCGTTATAGTTTATAATTTCATTATATTATTAAAACAAATTTTATTTCTTCTAGTTAACCCTTAAACTTGAGACTGTCGCACATAATGTTTTATTTATGTACTACTCCGCTTGTTCTTAAATATTTGTATTTAAAAATGAAGAACCTTAAGAATTATTTTACTGTGATAAGGCCATGCAACAGTCTTTGCTATTGCACGAATGGGCAGGTCCATCCAGGTAAGTACCACGATCTCAGAGATGACTGCGTAAAACGGTAGAGTTTTGAGTTTTGAGGAACCAGGGCCCGTTTTATTAAAATGTAGCAAAGCATCTACAACCCCACGGATATTGCAAATGTCTATGGGCGGCGGTTATCACTTAACATCAGGTGAAAGACCAGCTCGATTGCCATCTTCTTCCATAAATAAAAAGTTATGACTTTTCTATATAATTTTCTATATAAATGTATATACGTAGCTGTATTTATGCATTTCAATGTTAATTAATGTATTGTTTCTCGCAATTACTCTTGATATTTATACAAACTTTCGTAATTATAACTTTAAGGTTTTTATAATCTTATCTTTAAGGTATAATACCTATGGGTTGCTGATGATGGTTTCGTCATTTTTATGTGAATTAAAACAAAATTTATTAAACATATAATGCATGCAGCATTTCATTAATTTTCCTATATTAAAACTTTACATTCTAGTAAATGAAGCACGTAAAAGGATGAGCTCCACTAACTTCTTGACACTAACTTTCCTCATAATTTCCAAAGTTCTTTATTTAGTTCACTTTCCCTTGACGATCAAGAGCTTAATAAAGGTTACTTTTCGACTTCATTATTGTGTTATACTTAATATTACGGCAGGAAATAGATTAGTAAAATCACTAATCTATTTCCTACGTTAATATTAAATAATTATGTAACATTTCTACATAGAGAGGTTACATAATTACTTAGATAATATTTAAATTCATATTTATGCAAAACCATGTACTCCCCTCAGATCTGAAAGAAAGTTTTTAGAAATAGCTATCAAATTTTCTTCTGTCGTCTACTTTTTCACCAAATTAATATTCAAATTTATTACAATTGGCTATATAAATTATGATATTTAAAGTAATGAGTGCAATTAAGTGAATATTTTTTATCACATAGCGATTATTTACGCGAACGGTAAATACTTTCCAAGAACTTACTAGGTCATTATATTTTGTAGTAATTATAGAATAATCAATTAAATTTTACAAAAATAATCTTAAAAGTATCTGATTATGTTTATACGATCTTCCCCAGCGATGTGCTGCTTTAATATTCAATTTGTAGACCTGCATAGGTCAATGTTTCATTGCGGATTATTTCAACCTTTTATCCCCTTCGGGAGCACTGTTGGTTTTACAACGCAAAACTAACTTTCTACTTTTGATAACGGTATAAAAGCATCAGGGCTATAAAACAAACAAAACTTGCTACTAAGCGCGATAGTTAAAAGTTTATGACGGGGGCGTTATGACACATTGCCGTAGTGGGGAATGTTTTACGGCGTTTCACCATTATCATTGAAAATTGAGATGTGAATTTTTACAGTTTTCACACGGACTTTGCGAATTCGCACGAACGATGGGAAACTAGTTAGGTTTGTTCGTGTATAGGCGTGCAAGCGAATATTATAGTTTGGGTTAACGCAGTGACGTCACCAAAGTCAAGTTTTACATAAAAAATAATTGCTTGGCGGTTCTCTTGTTTTAAATTTAATGAAAGGATGTACAGATGTGGGATATTAATAAATTTTCATTAAATAATATTTTCGAATTAAAATTGTTTCTTGGACTACATTGAATCTACATGTTTTAAATATTTTACACATCTTTACTGAATATGCAGTATGTGGGATGAGTCAAATCAATAAAATTCTTTATAAATACCAAAAAATGTTTATATCGTAGTTGTGAAATAAGAAGTCTAAAGTGTCGTGTAAGATGTTTCGCTTACACATGCTAAACCAGCATTGAGATCCATGCACTAAATTGAACTTGAATAAACAAGACTATTGATGAAATATATTAAATTATCTGGCCTCGCTAAGCTATCCACGTCAAAAAGCTTCCGCAAACAAAAAAAATTAAGTAATGGTTAATTCAATGATTAATAATAAACAATTTACGTTGTTCCTTATGTCATAACTCAAATAACAAAGTTACTACTTTAGGAGTAATACTAATCACAGCATGTTGTTGAAAACTGATGATTGATATGAAACTATTGATGCTGCCCATAGACACCTTCAACACTGGAAGAAGCGATGGCAAACTTTAAAAGACTGAAAGTCTTCACAACACATAAAAAACTTAAACATAATTCTTCCCTTCCCCAACTTCCTCAGACAAGCCCGTCTCCTATAGTATATAACTTCTAAATGTCCATAATTTGCAACGCCAAAAAACTCTCCAATGCGTTAAGTTATATTGTTAAGTTAAGCAATTTAAACGTAATATCTTACGATGACAAACTTAAGAACAATAACGATTATACAGATACGGTTATTGCGCAATGTTTCAAACGTGTATGATTCCGAATTCCCATTTCCCAGACAATGCCCGAAGGAGTGCTCGCGTTATTTCAATCCATTTCTTTTCCCTTGGAGAAAAACATCACGATCTCAACACAACATTACTTGACGCCAGCTCGTGAAATTGCTTTCTTTTGTGAATATGGCACAATAAGGCAAACAACATCTTGTTGCAAACGTACTTACCAAAAGTCTCCTACTATAGCCTACAACAATTCCTATATAAAGGGGGAATAAGGAGTGTGTGCGTACGCTAAAAGCGAATATGTACTGTCTTACCTTTTAATGCTTTGACAGTAAGATAGAGTATACTTCAAATAATTGTATAACCAACTGTGAAAAGAGGGACAAAACAAGTACATTATTAATTGAAAATGTATAGTAAAATTATCAAAAGCTGTATGAACATTTTGTTAATAAAAAATAGCATATGTCACTGCATAGGCCGGCGAATGATACGGACCATGAACTGTATCTTTGCAAATAAATCATTCCGATCCTCTATTCCATTACTTCATGAAAAAAGAACAAGCCAACAAGGTACACGGTCGGAGGGGGGAGGGTATGGGTAATGTGAATATTTGTGCGCAATTTCTTTCGTAATCCGGTTCGGGAATTAAGGTGGAAATTATGAGTCACCTCGCCCATAAATTTGTATGTTTTACGCTAGTTTTTCACTTTAAATAGATTGTTCCCTTTTAGCTTGAAATGAAACGTAATGATGTACACACTTTATTTGCTTTCTTTTGTTCTCCTTACAAACTACCTAACAACATAACTATATACCTACATAACTTTCGAAACAAAATACGTAACCATTATAAATTAACGCCATAACTCTTACATGCAAATATATTCAAACAAAAACAATATGAGTTTATCAATATTTTACGCTAATTCTCAAGAAACAAAAGTAATAAAATCTCCATCTCTAAAACAGATTCAACGTAAAAGACAAGTTAAAAGCTGCTCGTTAAATTAACGCCATTAGATTAAAACATAATCTTCGAAAATAAACGTTTCGTTAATATTATATATCTCAATGTACCCCACCAAGGACGACCTTTAAAAGTAATTTTGTAACGAAGTTATGCCGCGGTTTAAGAAGGGATCGATACTCAGTGTGATACATCAGCAAAATTTAAGTTAAATGTCCTTCACTTAGACCTTGTTGTTTTTTTGCTGAACCGCCTTCGTAAATAAAATTGGGGACGTAATTGAACATTATTTTAATTAACAACGAGTCTAAAATCTAAAAAGGTGTTTTATTGAATGCATACAGTAAACATAAGTATTGACTTAAAAATTTAATAATATGTTTTATTTGTATTTATATTTATTTGCTTTATTTTTATTTTTATTCATCTTCCATGTACAGAAAATATAGTTGTGTTTATTGACTTAATTGAAAAGCTTGTTAATAAAGCCAGAGAGTAGAGTGTACTTGTTACTGCAAAGGAACAGGCATTAGGCATGAGGGATTATTTAGAGCTGCTTGCTGATCTAAAGTCTAAAGTCTACCCTAATCCTCGAGTGCATCGATTATACACTCTCCCAAGTTTCTGAGAGTGGCCACTGCCGGAATATTAGGGGTTATATAAGAATTATAGTTATATTTTATGGGACAATGTATACGTTTCTACAACAAAATTCCAGGAAACGTTCAAAATGCATCAATAGCTAAATTAAAAAAGTAGTAAAAAAACGTTTGTATGTTAAAGGCTATGTTATTATAACATTATTTAAATGATAACACACTCTGGTAATGAATTGATTGCTCCAGGCTCTTTCAATCAGAGTTCTTATATTGCATTTGTAATGAATTCATGTCAAACTGTTTATTTAAAAAAAAACAAATCCCGCTAAGTTTCTTTCGCCGGTTCTTCAGTACAGTGGATTTCTTTTCCGAACCGGTGGTAGTATTTTGACTATCAATAAGCGAGTGTAATACACGTAAAAAAATACGTGTTGAATAAAGACATTTGATTTGATATGATTAAGAGAACTTACGCATTTAAAAATAACGTTAATGAAAACCAAATGCTGACAAATATTAAACACTTAGGCACTTAAAGATACCGATATTGAATTATTCACAAAGAAATATAGTGACGGCTAAATACTTTATCATTTTCAAAATTGCTTCTTAATATTTTATAGCATCGAACTACTATCGAATTGTTATTCTGTATTAAGTTTGATTTTTCGGAAAAAAAAATTTCAATAGAATATTTAAATTGTATTGTTTCAAGATTCGATAGATGTTATTGAGGCCACTCTTAATAATATATTAAAACATTGTCACTGCAAATAAAAACATTGCACTTAACAGACAAATAGTTTAAATCTTATTGCAAGCCAAACTGTAAATTACAGTTATTACTATAGTTTTACTCTGTCAAATTTCCAACGTCTTATATATTTTTAATACATGTATATTTAGTTCAACAAGAGCTTCAGTGACACCGCAATCTTTAATCTTAGTAAAGATTTATCTCGCGTGACAAAGTTGGTAACGCCACCACGCTGACTACAAAATGTCGCTGGCTCAAGATTAATCCATCGAGCATTTCACGTGAACTCAATTTCTGCAATATAAAATTCAAGTACGATGTTTTAAATGATTACGGTGACGCTATGGATGTTTCTAGAATTAACTCTATCCTCGTTAAAAATGATTTATATGGTCACAATGATATTTTCTTTCATGTATAGGGCTCCGATAAATGCCAAATAAATGAGTTAAGAGTAATAGTTAAGACTACTTGGTGATCATAAACTTTACACTTATTTAATTTTGAATTATAAACCTGTACTTTAAATATTACAAGGATATATACTAGTAGAATATTTTTTTTGTTCCTTATATGTTTGGCTCGACACGAAGTGTGTTGGACCCGATCGTAAACCGTTTTAAATCATTTGAAATGCCGCATTCAAATAACGCTTAGCGAATCAGCCATAATTCTTCCAATACATTCTCCAATAGTCTGTCGACCATTTCAAGAATTTGGACAATAGCCAGTCAAACGTAGTTTAATGTTATCCATATAAAAGAGAAATGGATACTATATCATACGACGAGATATACATTTCTTGTCGAATTTAAAATAATCTATTGTCTTGCCTAATTTTATATTAAGAACAGTGTCTTACTTTGTGGTCCAACCAAATAACATTTTCATAAACTATTATTTGCATTCGAAAAATAATGTTTTATATCGAAACATTCAAATAATATTGCGTGTTGCCTTTGCACATTCAGCTTAAAAGTGCCGGGTAATGTAAAGACTTTTGTATTTGCTTCAATGCTCTCGGGGCTTACATTTTATACTTGTATGAAAACGAATGATTCATTGTTGTCCCGTATGGCTCCTCCACCATTCACACGATTACGATGAAAATTTGGGATGTGAGCGCCTGCGAAGCTTTAAAAGTCTGTAAAAAATACAGAAGGAATTCATACGCACTGCGACGATAGACGAGCATAGCTGTCATATAGCATGAAATAGAAAAACTATGATCAACTAGCTGCTGTCCGCGACTACGTCTGCGTAGAATAGGCTGAAGGCGTAACATTCAGACAGAAAGACGGATATACGTAAAATATGTATATAAATTATAGCCTATGTCTTATTCTGATGTATAAGCTATATTATTGTAAAATTTCATTAAAATCCATTCAGTAGTATTTGCGTGAAAGAGTAACAAACATCCATCCATACATAAAAACTTTCGCCTTAATACTATTAGTAAGGAAGTAAGGATGTCACCGCCTTCATACTATTTTTTTCTGTTTATAACAGATGGCAGTCGTGAGTAAAATGTATCCTAAAGTAACCGATACTGACAACCGTAATAGTAGACAGGTTGACGTGTTGCTAATTTTTGGAAATTAAAAAAAAACGGCCTTCCTGTTTCGCACTTA
The DNA here is from genome assembly GCA_933534255.1 of Iphiclides podalirius. Taxonomy (NCBI): domain Eukaryota; kingdom Metazoa; phylum Arthropoda; class Insecta; order Lepidoptera; family Papilionidae; genus Iphiclides; species Iphiclides podalirius. Next base: position 3,767,599 of record OW152822.1, on the reverse strand, counting down.
TAAGACGAAACGAAAAAATATAAACACGTTAATTCCCGTTCGACGCAGTGAATTCTTAAATTGCCGGTGCTTCCTTCCTTATCTTAATTATTTCGAAAGATACATAGTTCACTGGTATTTCATTAGGTCTTTCCCTTCTTTCATAACCATTATAACACTAATGATTTACATTGTTACTTATTTTTCCACTAATTAAGAAAGAATAACTGAAATCATAAATTCATATTTAAATTTCACAAGGAACCATTTAATTCGATATGGATATTGAAAACCGCAGCGTCATTATTTCAGCGGTTTGGAATATTTTCAAATTGGATTTTACTTTGGCAAATGTAATGCAGGGGCAAAACGTTCGCGGTTCCCCAAATCACGTAGTAGCCTTCGGTTATTTAGCAAATTATCCATGTAGAAAAAGTGAAAAAAAAAAAAATAAGAAAAATATAACCAAAGCCTCAACTCGCCATTCTCTTAATGGCCCAATTTAATTATAAACCAACTTCAAAAGACGAGGAGGCTCCCAATTCCTTTTTACCTTTCAACTTTCGACTGGGTGAACGGATTTTAATGATTCTTAATTATTTGAAAGCTGGTGCTTCTCATGTGGTCCCATATTAATTTCATTGGATCTTGGGCTCCGGATATACTTAGGGAACTCCTCGATTATAAAATGAGTACAGTGCGAGATATTTGAAGTCAGTTTTGTTTAAGCTGCTCATGTCCATTGAGTGTGACGATCTCGTCGCCTCATGACTGTCGTATACATTAAAGAATAGAATCGCCTGATAAAGGTAACTTACAAACGGTGCGAATTAACTTATAAACTCGTGTATTAATTTCTATGTAAAATTCGACGTTTCACAAAAACGCCCAAGCGACTATTTGAATAAAGATATTTTGAATTTGAAATAAAAGTCCATTTTATTTACGAAATTCGACATTCATAAAAGTTAAATGAACACGAATAAGTCCGATGGTATTTTGATTGAAGTTATAGTCCAAATTTCTACCAGACCGTGTTCATAACCGATAATCCCGTTGTTTGCAGACATTTGCAAACGTCTATTAGATTATATATTTAGATATTCCGCAGCCAACTGATTTCGTTCAATGCCCTGAATTTATTATCTTCGCCTTCGCTAGGCTATTGTTATGTTAATTTGAGACTGAAAATTTATGAAGCAGTAACAATAGGCTGACGATCAATTATCTATAATTTAGAAGCGTCCATAGAGTAAATGGCACGGCTTGTGAAACTTAACAAAGACAAATCCGGCTAACATGCTTGAATTTCTTATCTCTGTTAGAGTATTAAATAAGCTATCTATAATAAATATGCAACTTTTCACATTTTAATCAATTTATATGGATCGTTACCATATAAATTGATTAAAATGTGAAAAGATTCACAAAGAAATTATTAATTATTATTAAAGACAAATTAAAAATTTTAACTACTTATATGTTACATACAATGATATTATATACAAATAAGACTTAGATGTTACACTATCGTGACGAAAATGAGGCACGCTAATTACGGCAATTTTTGTAATTGATTAGTCTGCTATCTCATCCCGAAGCATACGTTATTTACCATCTGTCACATTCGCTTACATAATAATGTCTTATACCGATGAAAAGCGGAACAATTTTTAAAAGCCGCACAGTATAGACATGTGTCATCTTTACTAAAACATCATTGGTTATAATATACAAACATAATCATGTTTTAAATAATCGACAATCCAATATATAAGCAAATTTCTTTTAAACAGTGTACTAAAGGAGTAAATATTTTACAAAGTTATGTCGAATAATAAAATTAAACACTGTGCCGCCATAAATATTTGAGATCTACTTTTAAATCCCACATCCGAAGTGCATTAACTTAGTCGCTCACAAATCTTCCAATATCTTTCACTGTGGTCTGTTGGCTGTTTATGGCACACGATTTGGATTGCAGCCAGCCGAATGTAATTTTTAATGCTATCAACGACAAATGGCCTGCCCAGCTAAGACCAGACTACATACGTAGTTACTACTACATAGAGTTGGATGAACGTAATTTTTCTTGTCTTAATAATTAAAAAATAGCTATAAAGAATCTACGTTTCTACAAATCTTCAAACGCTATGAGCATATTAATAGGTTTTATAGAAAAAAGAAAGAAATTGATATTATGTAATAAAACGTCAAAAAAGAAAAAGAAATATTTCACGAGATTTCCATTACCATGAATAGATCCATACCGTGTAAAGAATAACCCGCAATATTCCTTGGTCAAAAAATAGATAATTTTATTGAGATAAATGTTACACACGAAGTATGCTTAATGTTGCTTCAGGGTATAATCAAATATAAATCTCAATTCTAACGATAATTATAATTCACTCTATTGTTGCGGAATGCAGAAAATCACGCACTGGCTCCTTGCGCATTTCATTTAACCTCGATTTAAATATATTAAAAACTGATTTTAGTAAAATATTATTAGCGATATTTTATTTTATATCATCAAAACTAAATTTTTTCCTTTCCTTTCTTTTGAAATAATTCCTGTACAATACTTTAAAACAAATTGGTTGAATCCATACCCGATTTTAATAACTTCTTTTTCATGAAGTTTGTTCATAACTTTCTTCAAAGCCTATGTTTCTTGTCCTAACAAGTACCTACTGAGGAATATCCATTTATAAGATAATACAACACTTCACCCTGTACGACAATACCGCATAGCGGGCAAAGGTCAACAGATCTATAACGTATCGTGAAAGTGTTGATCGCTAAACATGCCGATGAAATAAAGGTCAAATGGATTGACTCATCACAATTTATAAGAGCGAAACCAGGAATCATTACGGATTCATGTGTAGTTTATAAGATTAATATCATAGATTTCAACTTTTATAGATTTTTATAGTCTATTATAGATATATATTTAGACTTAGATTTAGACTATAGAGTTTTATAGATTTCAAAATTTGTAATTATTCTGAATAATATCAGAATTAATTATTACAATTATATTTCAATCTGTATATGTACTGAATCAAATCAGTTTCTATATATATCTAGATTTTTTAATATATCTAACGGAGAAATCTCGTATTACACCACGTTTTTACACGCCATAATAACTTCAAATATTTGTTAACTTTTATGAAATTATAAAATAACGGAATGTTTTATAACAATTACAATCCAATTTCAAATGAACAAATAATTTGGAACTTGCCGCATTTTGAAGAGCCGATAACTGTATAATAACTTCGGAAAATACCAAAATGGAGGGCAACGTTACTCGGGTTATAACATTAAATTATCACGCTTAGCACTTTACGAATTTCCGTAATCGACGTGGCATTTCGTAGAGATAGAACGTTTAAAACGCGGGCCGTGCAAACGAAGCGGGGCGATGGTAAAAACGGCGTGAAATTGGAAGTGAATCGATCGCGAGTAAAGTCGGACGAATCGGATATTCGCCATCCTACTCCTATCACGCCGCGTTGCTGGCAATGTATTCGCTTAATCAAGTAACTGTCGATAGTTGATACTCCACTTTACTGCGTTCTTTTGGATCACGAATATGATACTGCTTACTTCAATAGAATAGGTACGTTATGTTTCGATGTTGAAGTTCAACCAGTGCAATGGTTTATAATTAAATGTATATTACAAATATTGGGGCATTACCCATGAAATTGCCATTTTGAATAGAAACATTTCATCAAAAAATGAAATACATATAGGGCAACATTATCGATGTACATTTGACATTTTAATCTAATTTTAAACATTCTGGAGATGGGATTCGGTGAACTCTATCAAGGCCACATCGGATTTTTTTCCTGTTATATGCTATCACTAATCTAAATAAGGGAAATGCTAAATCAATATTTGGAGAGAAAAGTGACTTTCTCATCCTATTTATAAGTTTTAAGTTATTCTGTTGTTCGGTTTCTTCGGGTTGGACGATTTTTTCAGGCAATTAACTAGTCTCCTTAATTTTCAGATCAAGCCCCCACTACAGTAACTCTGATCATGTTGTTAGCTTTATCCTGATAGATCGTTCAACTGCTATCTTTCAGCCTTTTTCACTTGGTCACTAAATTAAAACCATAAAAAAGCATTTAAAAAAGCTGATGTTTATAAGAGTGAGCCTTTGTCACCTAACCGAGGTTCACGTTATTAATAGGTGGTAGTTGAGCGAGGTCACTCACCACACGAAATGCATGAGACAAATGCTAAACTTTACTTCTGCATTTGTTTGGGCGCCTATGATGATACTCCATTTAATTAATACATAATTCAATGTACATCGATAGTCGTTTTCGAAATACATGAAAATGTATATAAGAATTGTTCCTTTACAATTATAAAGTAGGACTCAATAGAGTAAAACCTAAATATGAAATGGTGATTACAGGTAACTTATGCCACAGTACTAGAGAATATTCTATGGAACTATACTAAAGTTATTACTAAAATAGACTTTTTGAACGAAAGTGGAAGAATTAAACTTTTTCATCGTTCAAAAACGTTTCGTAATTATGAAATGAAAAAGTAAATAAATTATTAGATACGCAAAATTATATATTCTCCTTGGTGTAGCGCGTTGATTAGTCGGCGTCTAATCAAATTATAAACCCTCCAAGTTTTAATTAACGAAGCCATGGGGTTTAGCCCTTCACTTATTACTAAATAAACAGCATGTACACCATCGCTATATTACATTTAGGAATACATTTGACATAAAAATAAAACATAAATTATGCTTACACCATTTGGGCCTAAATTTTTTTTAGTTATTACAAAATAACAAGCTGAAGGACCGCAGATCCAAAAGCAAAAGAACGATGATTCTTCCCAAGAATGATTAGCGATGCATTTGAAATTAAAATCAGCCAAGTGCGAGGCGGAGTCGCGCACGAAATGTTCCGTTAATTTATCTATAACTAATTATCTATAAAAACGCCGAAAATGACTGTTGTATGGGAGCCCCACTTAAATATTTTTTATTCTGTTTTTTAGTATTTGTTGTAATGACGGCAACAGAAATACATATGTGAAAATTTCAAATGTCTAACTATAACGGTTCGTGAGATACAGGCTGGTGACAGACGGACAGACAGACAGATAGCGTAGTCTTAGTAATAGTCCCGTTTAACTCTTTGGGTACGGAACCCTAAAAATCCCTACCATGACGCTGATGGTGCCACCATCAAGTTGTGATTCTATTATTAATGAAATTTAATCCATGACCAACAGCCCACTCCTGCAAAAATTGTTGTACTTATACACCTATTTATTGTTCTGTGAAACTGTTTTACAATCCTGGAAGATCTTGCGGATTCATGCGACAACAGAATCTTTTACGTAAAGCATCACAGTGTCTTCATAGAGCAGATAAATTCAGACACCGGGAACTTAGTCAATAATTATTAAATTAAAGCGGTAGTCAATGGTTTAACCATTGACTACCGCCTTAGTAAATATTTTAAACCGACTCATGTCGAGTGTGACTGATGGTCTTATCATTACCTTTATTTCATAAAAAAACATAATCATATTGTTCTTAGCATTATACACAGGGTGTACGGAAGACATTAAAGTCCAAATTAAATTATTAACTTTAAAATGTTTGTTACTCTGGTTGTCGGTTTCAATTTACATACAAAACTAACAAGAAAATCAAAGTTGGCTGCATGATGTAATCGATTCAAAGTCTACATTGAATTCGATTTAAAATTTTCCTTTCGTTTAGATGATCAGCCGTGATAGCTCAGTGTCCGGGCGCTCGCCTTTATTTCAATATACTTGAGCAACCTGAGTTCGATCCCCAGTGCCGGCACCAATGAAGTTTTTAACTTTGTGCTGACTTATCACGTGCTCCGCGGTGAAGGAAAACATCGTGAGGAAACCTGCATATTTTCGAAATAATATCAAAAAAAATATATTTTTCGAGGATATGTAAAGTCCGTCAATCCGCAGTGGGGCCGCGTGGTGGACTATGCCCTAATTCCCTCTGTGTCGAGGAGGCCTTTGCCCAGCAGTGGGACATGTATAGGCTGTTACGTTACTATACTTTACTTTTTTTTGATGATCAAGCCAATGTGACTTAAACTCGGGTGAAAATTAAATTTAATATCTTATTATTCTTATAAACATACTTACATAGATTTCTATGTAAGTATGTTTATAAGAATCTGAAGAATTAAAAACCAGACACTTTTTTTTAATTGACTAAAAAGCTGCATTGAACCATATGAACAAAATTTAAGTGGTAGATCTTGAGAACAACGCATTAAAATATAATGTATAATACTCATCACAATCTCACTTGTTAAATCGCCAAACAGAGTATATATACTATACATATACATATACTATACATATATATAATATACTTGTTAAATCGCCAAGCAAAAGGCGATATATGTACGAGTACCCATATTTACTTTTATTTAACTAATTCAGTTAGTAATGAACATTCGATACGTGAAATTTTAAATAGATTATGGTTTAGATCTTGAAAGTTATTGGGACTATCCAACACAAATGTAAATTATATGTTTGTTTAACGTCTTTTCATAAGAAATTAATTTCGTTGAACTGAACAAAAAGTGCTTTATTTACAACACGTACTATCAATACTTATAAAACTTCGAAATGCATAGGACACAAGTTTTCCACGTAGATTGCAATTTATTTTAAAAGAACAAAATAGGTACGTTTCCGAGCTACTACATCAGCACTCCAGACAATGGATAATGCCATTGTGTTGCCTCTACCAATATCACTATAAGCTCCTTCAAACTAAAGTGCACTTTAAGTTTGACATTGCTTGTTGTGGCTAAAAATTGTAATTTTATTTTTAATAGTTTTTAAGTTGGCTGAAAAAATCATTTGAGAAATTATAAGTATAGACAAATTACGAGTATACGACGAGCATAAAATTTAGTAAAGTGAACGGCCGCAGTTATGAAAATTTAATCTTTAATTATTAATAAAAATTTTATTTTTACATTAATGTTGTTGGTGCTTACATTTTAGTTATCGTCATAAAATGATATTTGACATTGTTTGTGTTCTGTAAAGGACTTAACAATATATGCACCAAGCATTGCTTAAAATGCGAAAAGACAATGTACATAAAATACGTTGAAATTTTATCTTCGGTGGCAATAAGCCGTTTAGCTTAGTGTTTATAGCATCTGGGTGCGATTAAGCAAGGTAGGTTCGATTCCTGCAGTGGCGAAAAACATTTCACAATTTTTTTTACTTATTATTCCAACAGAAAATACACTGAATTGTGAAATAGAGTCGTAGAAGATATGAAAATGATAAATAATTTTTATTCACAAAAATAACTCAAAAGTAATTCTAGGGCAGTTATCTATATTATAAAGAGGAAAGATTTGATTGTTTGTATGTATTGAATAGGCTCCGAAACTACTGAACCGATTTGAAAAATTCTTTCACTGTTGGGAAGCTACATTATTCCCGCTTGATATAGGCTATATTATATTTTTTTAAAAATAGGGATCCTTACAAAAACTTCAATAATGTAACCCAAAGTGTACAAAAATTACCTAAAATATTCTTTACATCGCGTGCGCTGCGAAAACTATTGATGATAGAATAAAGTAATGTACTACGAATTTGTAGAACACAACATTATTTCCAAAAAATGTCGCGAGAGCATATGTCTAACTATTATAGTTATGCAACAATAAGTGTTCTTTTATTTTAAAATTTTGGTTGAAATGCCGCCGCTAGAAAAGGCTCTTTATTTGTATCTTGGTATTAATCCTTATAAAAATAAATTACTTCATATTTAAGACTGCTTCAATATCTTTATACAACTTTTTGAATTATTAAATTCGGACATTCCATTCGAGAGATTTGTGATAATCTCTCGAATGGAATGTCCGAGTTTAAAAATGTTAGTATATTGGAATTTAACTATCCAAACAGCTTAGTGACTGACTTAATAGGTCTTTTCAAGTCTGAGAGAGTCAAGAGTGTTTGCAGCGGCTTGAAGAGCATAATAATATAAATATACAAATTCACACTAGGGAGTCGAGTTCTGAGCGTTCCCAACGCCTACTAGATTAGAGGTAAAGACAACAAACGTCAACGATTAGAGTTCGTAATCGACTTTTAGCTCACAGTAACAGATCAGCTTTAATGCATTAAGCTCAACAGTCTTTTGTCCAAATCGGAGCCATGAATAAGATCTGCTCTAAGTGTTCTGCCAAAAAACGGGTCGATGAACCAAATGGTATGTGCTGTGCTTCTGGAAAAGTTAGTCTCCCCAATATTGAGGAGCCGCCACAGCCAATAAAAAATCTTTTGACAAATAATCATTCATCCATCTGGACATTTTTAACCAACATTCGAAAGTGCAACAGCCTCTTTCAGATGATTTCGTTAAGCGTGAACTTTTAAAATAGGGGGACAACTATACAAGTTATCATCATCCTCCTGCCCCTATCCCACCTACCTAGGTAGGATCGGCACAACGTGAATCATGTTGTAAGCGGTTTTGGCTATATTTTTACAACCAGCCGCCTGCCTGACGTTAACCCTCCTTGGGAAACAAATACACAGATCAAATTTCAACTCTGTAACTATCACGGTTCATGAGACACAGCCTGTTGGCAGAGGGACAAACAGACAGCGGAGTCTTAGTAATAGGGTCCCGTTTTAGTCTTTGGGTACGGAACCCTAAAAAGGCCCTAGATACGGCCAACTTAAAAGGGTCTCTGAGTTACACCGATTGTATGATCCACTAAAATATCTCTTAATAGTCGTAATAGGAGAAGACGGATTATATTTGACTATTCCTCAGCAAGGTAGTGTGTAACAAAACTGCATTTTATGTATTTAGGTTGATGGTTGGAGCTACCTGTTTTAATCCATTACGTTATTACTGGGACTTATTAGGGTTCCGCACCCAAAGGGTAAAACGACACCCTATTACTACTACTCCGCTGTCCGTCTGTATGTCCGTATGTCTGTCCATTTATCACCAGGCTGTATCTCATGAACCGTGATAGTTAGACAGTTGAAATTTTCACAAACGATGTATTTCGTTGTCATTTGTTGCCGCTATAACAACAATTACTAAAAAACACAAAAAATTATACATAAGAGGGGCTCCCATAAAACAGACATGATTTTTTGCCGATTTTATAGATAATGTTCAGAGTAGTAGTGTTTTTGTCAATATTTAAGTGCAATACTATATTGAATAAAGATATTAAAACATGATTTTTTTTAATGTGATAGAATGGCAAACGAGCTGGCGGTTCACCTGATGTTAAGTAATAACCGCCGCCCATGGACATTTGCAACACCTGTAGGGTTGCAAATGAGTTGCCATCTTCAAATAAAGTGGGCCCCGGCTACCTCTCTCACCAGACGAAACGTAAAAGTATAACACTTCTATTTTACCCCGGTTTTCTGTGAGGTCGGTACGGAACCCTTCGCGTGCGAGTCCGACTCGCACTTTGCCGGTTTTTATTCAATACATTGTCGACATGATGGAAAAAAGATATCAGAAAGATTGAATTACATATGATGTCGTAATCACCATAGATTGAGGGCTGGTGAAACATTAAATATCGGTCAACACGTAATCTGCAACGTCATATTCATTTACAGGTTCTCCGAGTTATCTGCATTAAAAAACTAAAGATGCGACGATTTATGCCCGAAGCTATGGGAGACCAGACTTATTTATCACTTTTACGTGTAACCCCGAATGTCCCGTAATTAAAGCGGAACCAATATCTGGTCAGCGATCTTTCGATCTTCATGACGTAATTTCAAGGGTATTTCATTAAAAGATTAAGAAATTCATAAAATTATTCACCACAGACGAAACATTCGGAAGGTTTTATGTGTATGATAATTTATAACTTTAAATTTTTTTGTTAAAAGTATTGTTACCCGTGCGAAGCCGGGGCGGGCCGCTAGTGTGAAAATAAAAATATTTGTCCTTTGCAGGAATCGAACCCACAAGCCACGGTGTTTAAGCGAACGCCCTAGCAACTGTGCCATCATTCACATTCAACTCATTTAACGGGCTTACGGAAACGAATTTACCGTCTTCCCGTGGAAATTTAAGACGGGCTATTTGTTCCCCGAAAGGATAAGTGACGAAATGTGACAACTATTAAGATTATTCCATCAAATAAATTAGAGCGAGGGGGGCCCTAAAATAATTCTACGATAGCATAAAACGTCCCCGACAGACAAAGCCAACTACGACCCGAAACAGGGAGGCGATTCTTATCTGCCCTTCATACATCACTTAGTATCTCCGTTCTGTCTACGTTTCGCATGTTTAACGTAAACACAGACGACTTATAAATCTTAACATACGCAATTTAGTCGATATGACGTTAGCTTTATACGTCACCATACTTTCTATTTTTCGAACTGCTGTAATGTGATTTACAGCAGTTCGAAAAATTTGTGTAATAATTTCACTTCAGCATGTACGACAGAAACCGTAGACGAATTATAAGACATGGTGAAATAATTTTGCTTATGAGAAAAAAAATCCCATGCAAGAGTTTCACTGTCAGATAGGATTTAAATAACAACAATAACGTAATCCCACGCAGTAATAAACATTGTCGGTCATTAATGTCTTATCTTGATAATAGAACATTTATTTCCCTTATTGCGGTCCATCCCTTTGTCCAATTACTTTCTTAATATCGTTATTGTTACGAAAGGCCGTCGTGAATACATACGGTATATATCCTTATTAATTTTATAAATTCATAAGTATGTTTGTTCGTTTGTCTTTTTTAGAGGCTTCAACATTATTTTGTGTAGATTGATCGATTATATCTGGGAGAATAACATAAAGTGGTAAAATAAGCTTTTTTATATGGGAAACCAGACTTCAAGAACTTAAGACTATCTGAGAGAGATTCGTTTACCAATGGCATGACTGTAGTTTATTCACCTTTCTCGAATCTATGTGTGTGTGTGTGTGTATGTGTGTGTCAATTTCTTCCAGGCAACCAAATTCAGAAATTTGCCAAAAGGTATGGTTAATGGGTAGAACGTATATAAAAAGAAAGAAAAGGGACGTAACAACAAAAATTGGAGTACCTAATAAGGAAAACTCTTCTATATACTTTTACGTGTTTGATGATTATCCATATTCATGTCATGTAACTCTCAATCCCCTACTCGATCTCTTCGAACAATTCTTCTTATTTATCAACATTAATTGCAAATTTTGTACTTAATCGACCACGCTTTATTAAGGATGTCGCGATGAACCTACGCCGATTTATTTACATGTCTTTATCATTTGTCGTAAATTTTGTATGGGATCTATATTCACCTGAGTGAAAACTATTGTTGATCCATTAAAATCATACTTTCGATGAAAAGTAAAAATATTAAATACCGGGAAGAATCAGTTTTTATTTTTTTAGTTTACCTCCTAAAGCACTATTTCATCGTGAGTGCAAGCCTACTAGATATAAGTATGCGTTACGTAAGCCTTTTTTTTTGTGGTGAACCACCCTTGCGCTATTCAAGTACCATTAAGGTGCTTAAAAGCAAACGTTCCGATGGTTGGCGCGGACGCGGGACTAACTTTATTACCTTTTTGTCCAGCAATTGTCTTTCCGGACCTTAACTGAATTTTACATTCTAAAAAACAAGATTCCATTTAGAGTTAACAATGAAATGCGTAAATAAAAACACAGTTAACACCTTTTCATAACTAAGTAAGTGATATTCAATCAACTATTTGATTAGTACTTTAGCTTAGCATTTTCTATATTTTCTCGCATTTTTCTTTATTGAGTATTTTATTTGTACAATAGTATCCTACATACGGTCACGGTACCGACTATGGTGTCTTGTCTCTGATCTGTAGAAGTCACTCGCAATAGTTAGTCCTTGCGACTTATTTACAGGTCAGTAGTGCTAGTATTACTAATTTGATAATTAACACGAAAACATATGTGAAATGGCGCAAAATCAAAAAAAGTTTTAAAATAATATACGTGTTCCAAATAATTAAAAAGGTGAAAAAAAGAAAAGTTTTTATGTAACAGTATTTATGGCCCGACTAATTACAGTCTGTTAAACAATCAATCATTTAAAATGGACATCCTCCGCAAAACGATTACTAAAAATCATCAGTTTATGTTTTGAGTCATTTTAAATTATTAAATAACTCCGCTCCTCAATTTTTGTAAAAGATACAGGGTCATAAATTAAAAGAAATAAAACCTAATAAGCGCAAACCTAATGGTAGAAATGTAAAAGTTTATTTGCAGAAAAGCGCAGAGCTCCTGCCACTTTTCCAAATGCAAGTAAAATTAAAATAAAATCATCACAAACAGAAACTTATGTTTGCGCTCAGCGTGTTTTTATAAAAGAAAACATTAGCAGAACAGGTGCAACTTGTATTACCGTGGGCAAAGCCGGCCGCTCTTCTCGTTGATGTTGATTAATATCCCGCTGCCGTTTGTTAAAACGCTAACCCAGCACACGAGAAAGTATTTTTATGCTACAAATGTGAAGGTGTCAACTATATCACAATTTACGTGCTCTGCATGACACGTAGTAGCACTCTAGATTTTCCCTTCACTGTCAAACTGATATCTTTTTAAAAAATCCGCACTTGGATTTCTCCAACTTATATAAATTGATACTTGTAGAAAAGAACGAAAAGATTGTCGAACCCACGTCTTCGGCATTTGCGGCCTGACGCTTTAGCCACTAAGCTAAACGGCTGATTGCCACGCCGACGAAAATCTTAAAGTCTTTTATCTACATTTTTACTTAGCATTTAAAGCAATGCTTGGCACATCTATTGTTATATCCTTTCCAGCATACAACAATTTCCCTACCCTTATCCCACCTAGGTGGGGTCGGCACAACATGTGAATCATTTGAAGTGGAAGTGGTTTTGGCTACGTTTTTTACAACCAGCAACCAGCGTTAGGCAGGCGCCTAACCTCAACCCTTCGGGAATTTTTGTACATATTTTTACTTCTTTTAAAAGGACTTATTTTGACTCTGCTTCCATTGTAGAGTTCGAGAGTAGAAAGAAAAGTTAGGTACAGGCGACTGTACCGGGATTCGTCATTCGATGTCTCAGTTTAACCGCGGTCACTGGTCTTTTCCCACAACGCTTGACTATTAACAAATAATTATAATTTTTGAGAAGTAGTTTTTCAAGGAAAAAGTTTTCATCACAGCGCTGTGGTGTTGAGAAAAGGAAGGTCAATGTTCGTTTCTTCTTGTTTTTATAAGCAGAAGGGAAGGGATATGGATGGGTATGAATAGTATTGCCAGTAATGTGTGGTATGTGCGTTACAATACAATAAAATATGATTGTTAAATTTATTTATCTATATACATATTACGAAAAAATTGCGTAGACGAGAACAATTGTAAGCATTCTTTAGCTTTATTATCGTGCTGTTCCTTAGCACTAGCTGCGTGTACCGAGAATATTAAAGCTCGAATTTAATTATGAACTTTAAAATGATTCCAATTGTCGGTTTTCGGATTTAATTTAAATACAAAACCTACAACAAACTCAAAGTTGTCTGCAAGGTATTATCCTTTATCTGCAAGATATTATATTATCCTTTCAGTTAAACCCGAGTCTGACTAAGGAAATCTATTTTAACTCAGAAAGGATGGAAATTAAATAATTTAAAGCTCTTTCATACATCTGGTTTTATTACATGGGAGTCAGATAACTTTAAATATGTGCGTTTTAAATATTATTTTTGAATAACCAGGTTATTTTAATAGATTACATTAAATCATATTAATACAACTTTCTAGGTCTATTATAAAATATTTTAGTTAGAAATTCCCTAGAATTCCCAAGGAGGGAAAACGTGAGGCAGGCGTCTTAAAAATAAAGCAAATAATTGAAATAATATATATCCCACCTAGTGTGCGATAAGGCAGGAGAAAGAAGAAGAAGACGACAACATTCTAGGTCTTGAATACAACCCATGAAAATATAACCCTCTTTACAATCTTACTATAACATTAATAATAGATTTTTTATCTGTAGCATCAGGTGTGACCTGACCCACGGATATCTTAATCACTAGTCTTTCTTTTGTGGATGTCTATTCATAATGATATCTTGAATACGAATGGTGACAATTAATTAAAATTTTATATTTATACCATCACAGTGTCTTTAACTAATGATATAATTTAAATACCCACATCATTAGTATGTCGGAGATACATACATACATCACATGTCGTACGCGCAAAATAAAAGATGTCACATAGCACTGTAGTTTACTTGTTCGATTATAATCAACAATAACGAAAATAACTATTAACCACGCCGATGTAATTGAATGGAAACGCAGCAAGTTGGATACAGGAAGATAACCGTTCGCACCGTCGTCCCTTTGTCCAAGTGACGTGCCCATAGCACGTTCAGAATACACCCTCGTGTCCGATGTGAATTGACTTCCAGAACACATAGCCGTCAAGTCCGCTCTCTCACTTCCTGTATCGACCTTATTCAAGCGTACTTACTTTTTTTTAAGATTTGGAGTTAGACCACTAAAGCGCTCTTTCTTAATATAATTAAAAGCTCATTTTAGTGGTGAACTGCCCTTGTTTAATTCAAGTACCATTAAGTATTATTATGTAATGTGAGTAAGTGGCAAATGACTGAAATGATGAATTTCACCTGAAGTTAAACGATAACCGCCGCCCATTGACATTTGTAATATCCTTAAGGTTGCAGATGCGTTGCCACCGTTTAATAAAGTGGGCTCAGCTCCTCCCCAGCTACCTCACCGGACGAAACGCAGAAGTATGAAACTTCCACTGCACGCCGGTCTTCTGTGAGGTTGTGGTACTTACCTGGACAGACCTGCCTATTCTTGCAACAGCGAACACCGTACTATTGGTAGGACCACTACCAACCTTAAAGTTTAGTTAATAACTGACTTTCACTTCCTTAAGAAACATGATTGAGTTGGGAGATGTAAATAAAATAAGGAAGTAAAAATATAACAAACAAGATTTCATAAAAAAGTAAGTTACATTCATTGAACAATTTAATTATGAGTTTTCTAGCCCCATCTATTTAGCGGCCCAAATGATGACATTTAACTAAAAAGTGGTCCCAATTGTTTTTTTTTATTTTATGTGAAAAGTTGCCAAGCGAGCAGGTGGTTCACCTGATGTTAAGTGAAAACCGCCGCCCATGGACATCTGCTACACCCGAGGGTTCCAGATACGTTGACAACCTTTTGAAAATTGGGCTACGGCTACCTTACTATACCACTTCACGCCGGTCTTCTGTGAGGTCGTAGTACTTACCCGGACGAGCCTGCCAATTCGTGCAACAGCCGAGGCTGCTGCGCGGCCCTATCACAAATAATGGTCAGTATCTTTTAACAATTGGTCAATATTATGACACTAATTACAGAGTTCACAATTGCAAGATCATCGGAAAAATTATTTATAAACCCAACCAGACGAGAAAACAAATGAATATCCCCCCATAATAATAATAATAATACTCTGATACTGCCCGCATCGTCCGCCGGTTTCTCTCCCTTTCACCCTAACCCTCGGCCGTTTGGTCTCCCCTGCAGAGGGCTTCCGTCTGGTTGGGTCCTATTTATATGTGTATTATATGTAGTATATTTTTATATGTATATGTTTATTTTTATGCATAATATTTATTTTATATATACAATATGTATCTATATGTTTATTTTTTTTTTATTTATAAACCCAATCAGACGAGAAATCAAATGAATATCCCCCAAATAATAATAATAAGACGAAACAGATAAGAAGACGAAGTATCTGGACCTGGCTCACGAGGTGACCGACATGTGGGGTGGTGTGCCGACCGAAATTATCCCGATAGTCGTTTCTGCCAATGGGTTAATCCCAGTCAGCCTCTCTAAACATCTGAGGTGACTGGGACTCCGAGACGGATCGCTCCAAGCTCAAATGCAGAAGGCGGTGCTCCTCGATACAGCCCGCATCGTCCGCCGGTTTCTCTCCCTTTCGCCCTCGGCCGTTTGGTCTCCCCTGCCGAGGGCTTCCGTCTGGTTGGGTCCTATTTATATATGTATTATATAAAATATTAATATATATATATGTTTATTTTTATCCATAATATTTATTTTATATATGCAATATATATCTATATTTTTATTTTTATTTATAAACCCAACCAGACGAGAAAACAAATGAATATCCCCCCATAATAATAAAATATCTTCATTCACATAGAAGTTTGCGTGTTCTTATGAAACGTCGAAATTTTACAAGGAAATTAATATGTTCGTAAGTTACCACCGGTTTGGAAAGCAGTTTCTGTTGAGAAGAAACCGGCAAGAAACTCAACAGTTGCGCTTTTTTAAAAGGTCAGTTTACAATATAATGTTACAGGTATAATAATCTTGTTTTAGCCTACGTGAGTATCAACAGTATTAACCCCACACATTGGCGTCGTCAAGATATTCAACAATAATATAATATGCTTTAGCCATAAGTTTACTTTTAACTTTTCATTTAAATTCATCAAGTGGCAGACTTAATATCGATTGTGGGATTTTATTATACATGCGCACACTTTGCCCCATGAACGACCTGTTTACTTTTTGTAGACGAAACAATGGCGTGATTAGTTTGTCCTTATTTCTAGTATTCAGTTTATGTCTATCACTATTCTTTAGATAATTAATAATATTATGTTTAACATACAAAATATTACAATAAATATATTGAGACGCAACAGTGAGTATATTAATCTCTTTAAAAAGGTCTCTGAGTGTATCGTACCGGGCTCCGATGTTATAGATTGCTCGGACAGCTCTTTTATGAAGAATAAATATAGAATTTATATCAGATGCACTACCCCACAACAAAATTCCGTAAGACAGGATGCTGTGGAAATAACTGAAGTAAACAAATCTGGCAGTGTCGATGTCTGATAGCTGACTTACTTTCCTAATTGCAAAAACAGCGTAGCTTAACCTGTTCGCAAGAGATGATAGATGGGGACTCCATTGGAGCTTTGAATCCACTGTAATTCCCAAGAATACAGCGGACTCAACAGGATTAAGGGTTACGCTATTTAATGTTAAGCTAAAACTTTGCCTTCTTACGCTGGGAAGGATTAAAAGAAGGCATTTAGTTTTTTTAGCGTATCCATAAATCCATATTAGTGCACTATTCACGTCGTCATAATTCGAAACGTTTCGGTCAACCTTAAAAATGAGCGATGTGTCGTCAGCAAACAGTACAACATCACATAACTCACTGGCATAAAAGGGAAGATCATTTATATACACTAATAATAATAATGGGCCCAAGATTGATCCTTGTGAAACACCCATTTTCATGGGGGACCCTGAGGAATTAACATCATTTATAGATACTTTTTGAATTCTATTACTAAGGTAAGAGGCAATGAGCTTGAGGGCGATGTCATGAATGCCATAATAATCTTGCTTTTGAAGGAGGGTTTCGTGGTCTACACAGTCGAAAGCCTTTAAAAGGTCGCAAAAGACACCTATTGCATCTTGTGACCTTTCCCAGGCGTTATAAATATGTTTGACAAGTGCGTCACCCGCATCTGTTGTCGATCTGTCTTAAGTGAATCCATATTGCTCATTGTGGAAAATTTTGTTCATATTAAAATGTACTAAGAGTTGATTTGAAATTAGTTTTTCAAAAATTTTACTCAGAGATGGCAATATGGAGATAGGTCTGTAATTTCCTGGATCATTTTTATCCACACTTTTGAAAACGGGGATTATCTTACTGAATTTCATAAGATCTGGAAATATTCCAGAATCTATACATTTGTTAAAAATATATGCCAAATATGGTGCAATATACGGCATTATTGTGCGCATTAATTTTATGGATATGCCCCACAAATCTCCTGTATTTGTAAGATTAATAGAATTCAAAACTTTTATAATATCATTAGTATCTATGTGATTAAATTTAAACGTTTGTCGACAATAGGTAACATTATTTTTTAATACATTAATTGCATCAATAGGAGAGGATTTTAACTTGCATGTGACATTAATTGCAATTTCTGAAAAATAACTTTCAAAACTACTTGCAATTTCGTTATCTGAAATTATGGGTGTATTGCCTATCACTAGCTTTATAGGTTCCCTGAATATCTTGGGTCTTCCAGATATACAGGTAATGATGTCCCATGTAGCTTTTATTTTATTACTGGAATTTAAAATTCTATTTCTTATGTAGAAAGATGCATGTATACAGACTATTTTTAATATTTTTGAAAAATTTTGAGAAAGAAAATGTTTGAAAAAGTTATGAGAAAATCAACCATTGATCTATAACAATCATTATGGTTACTGACTCCGATATCTTTATGGAATACATGCTGTGCTACATTATCTTTAAAAGAATTTAGTCTCCTAGCAGTGACTGGTCTACACCTGATCTTAATTTCGCTTGTAGTAATTTTTTCATTTATTGAAAATTTTTAACCAAGATGATCAGAGGTCAGATAGTTTTTAAATATTTTTGAAAAATTTTGTACCCGTTTATAGAAATTAGGGTCGTGATTCCACTGTCTCATATTATATAATTTATACAGTGAATCCCTACTTTTATATATACCCACTGTTGCCCACTCACAAAATTTTTATTTTTATTTTTTAACAATTGTGCAGGGTTTAAAAATATGATTATAAGAAGTTATGAGAAAATCAACCATTGATTTATAAGAATCATTAGGGTTACTGACTCCGTTATCTTTATGGAATACATGCTGTGCTACTTTATCTTTAAAAGAATTTAGTCTCCTAGCAGTGACTGGTCTACACCTGATCTTAATTTCGCTTGTAGTAATTTTTTCATTTATTGAAAATTTTTAACCAAGATGATCAGAGGTCAGATAGTTTATAATAGATTTATCATATACTTCATTGTGACAGAAAATATTATCTATACATGTGGAGGATAAGTTAGAGAACAAGTGAACAAGTTAGAGAATTCATTCAAACTTAAAAAAGATTTTTAAGTTTGAATAAATTAAATAAATTTAAAAGCCGCTTACTAAGTTGTGTTACTTGTAATAAATCCACATTAAAATCTCCACAAAATATGACTGATTTACTATTTAGACACAGTTTTTTAAGGACATCATCCATGACACACTCAAACTGGTCGAAATCACCGGAGGGGGGTCGATACACGCATACTATAATATACTGTTGATTCTCGACGCAGGATAATTTTATAGAACGTTCGACAGAGAGGGCCATTATATCCTGTCGATTTTTACAGACTATATCATTTCTAACTAACACAAGAGAGCCACCGCGTATAGCATTTACTCTCACGAACGAACTTAACATTTTGTAATTCTCTATATTTATAATATTACAATTCTTATGTAACCATGTCTCTGTGAAGCAGATGACATGAATATTGAATTTCCTAAGAAACCGTTCTATTTCAGGTTCTTTGCCACTCAAGCCTTGAATATTTTGATGTACAATATTTAATTTATGTGGCCTAGGTGTCTCAATGTTAATTTTAAACTAACATTGTTTGTTGACGGATCATTACATGTTAAAATATTTTTAGTTGAACTATGTATGTACAACTGGGTTCTGTATATTGTATGCTACTAAAGTAGCAATTCGTTTCTTATAATATAATGGCAAATACCAAGTATTTTTGTCACCTTAAAACTAGATTTAATAAAATTATTTAAGTCAAAATAAAAGAAAGCGTCGCTATGACTGTTAGTTGTATTATATATAGTCATGTTAAGACTATATATGTATTCATTTTGTTCCTCTGTAAGGAAAGAGGAATATATAAATGAGCATATTATAAATTTACACTTAGTCTTATAATGTAAGCCGAGTAACATTTCCATATTATTAATAATTTCGTTTTTCCTAACAGATGAACTATCCTCATGAAGAAGTACAATAGTACTATTCTCATTTAAATTTAATGTTAATATTTTATTTATATTACATTACGTTACAAAGTACGCTATCGTTAAACTACATTCTAGCCCTGTTAAAGAGATCCACGCGTAACTACTGCAGTTAAAACTTAGTGGTACACAATGAAAGAACAATGTAATCATAAGAAACAAGATGTACAATATCAAGATGACCAAATCTATTTTTGCTACTTATTTCATATAAATTTTATTCACTTCCATCTTCTGTGAGGCCATATTACAAGGGGTGATGGAAAATGGTCGAAAAGTTCGTGGAATGAAAGGATAAGAAAGAGGCAGGAGCTGTCCCATATGCCTAGGAATACTCTTGACTCAATTTCAGTTTCAATGCCAAGTTTTGCTAAATCTGATCACTCTTATTTAAGTTATCGCCAAATCAACAAGTCAATACGGAAGAAAATGTCAACTGTACAGAAAAATGAGTTACACGCTGTCATAAAGTTCCTCTCTACTCTGGGATTAACGCCGCAGATCATCACAGAAGAGATACTTACGAGGACTCATTTAAATGGCATGGCAAGCAAGGCAAAGAGTCAATTGAAGACCATGACCGTCCAGGTCGGCGAATTGAAGCCACATCCACACATATTGTTGAAGGGGAATAAATTCTTCTTGAAGATTCTCGTTTGAAGAAGTTTTAATCGGCAGAAATGGTTGGAGTCTCATTTAGTACCATAAATAATAAAAAGCAAAAAGTCAGGATTGTAGAGAGTCGAAAGCATGAAGTCAAACCGCAAGATAACATTCCCAACATCTAGGCTGCCTTGTTTATATATTTTATCAAGTCAAAAGCCTTTTAAAAGCAAAATACATCAAGTCGTGGGTACCCTCGTCAATTCCGCGTGATATAAGAGATGCGAGAGTTTTCATTTAAAATAAAACTCCGTTTATTTAATTCCTTCACTTGTTCTTCAGATCGACTTCGAGCGCGAGGGTGCTTGGCCCCATTACGTAAGATGTTTTTCAATTTTCTTTGCAAATAACTTTGATGCTGAATTAGGGGACTATGTAAATTTACATCATAAATTTTAATGATCCTAGTATTTAATTATCCTACTTTTGTTTATGTATTATAAAATATTGGAGAAAGGAAACAATTTTGTGCAAATTATGCTCAATTTTCACATAGTAACACACGTGTTACTTACACGTTAATTTCGAATGTTAGAATATACTTTTAATAACGACTGTAAAAATGTTATACCCAAAGAAATATAGAATAACTTAAATATTTGTAACTTTAAATATTTATAAAAACACATTCAGCCACAAAGGATTACCTCTTTAGTACTCAAAACATGCAACTTCGTACTAACAATGAGTAAAATTGGGAGGAAATTAATCATTAAGTTATTTATAAACTCTATTATATAGTTATTCTATCTATTATTTATTTAGCAGTTTTAATTATTGAGTTAATATTATAAAATAATATTAACTCAATAATTAAAACTACTAAACTCACGTCCCGTGTAAACGTGTCGTTTGTAAACTTTGAGTTAAAGTTATAGTAAATTTTGAGTACCATAGAACGGGAAACATAAATCGTTAAGTAACACTCAATTCGCTATTTAAATATTTAGCGTATTGTTCATAGTGAGTAAACAATACAATATATATTGAAAGCTTTTAAAGTGCTAACTTATTCATTGTTAATGTTTTTGAGCTTTTTTCATAAATCGTTGCTTATGGAGAAGAGTGACGGAGCGAAGTGGTACAAACATGGACTCTATTTATTTCTTTTTTTTACATATAAACTTGCTCTAAACTAAATATAGTGATTTTATCGCTTTTAATTAGATTTTTAAATTGCCGACGTTTCGAACCCTTTTTTTTGTTTGTGGTCACTGGACAGACTACCATAAATGACGACTACCATATGTAAGGTCGTAAAAATGTTATGTACGTTCCAACATGTTATGTACAACACATACCTCTCTATCGACATTGACATACTAGTACCTATCTGGCTATTAATGGGGTTATACCAATTGTTTTGCACATAAATTCTGTTTGAGTAATATCTGCTACATCAAATGCCCGTGAACCAAACGGGTAAATGAACGAATACTCTCATTCGAAAAGGAGACGAGAGTATTTGTTAATCACTTTATTTATTTTATTTACGAGAGCGAACTTCAAATAACGCAAAGAATTTTTGTCATTCCACGATCCTAAGTAAATTTTGTATACGACGAATAAACTCAAATTTTATTCTAGACTCTATTTATTATTCTGTGCATGAAGGCTCTTATGTGTGTGTATTCAATTATGCTCGTATATGTTTATCTCGCATTAAATCCTAAACCAATAGCAGACCAGTTTTTAACAGCACCCTAGTCCGTTTAAAGTTCTCCATACCGACATCCCATTGTAACTTGACTGTAACATAAAATAAAAGAAACGAAATATTTTGGTACTTTATACTAAATATAAATAACCTTATATTAGAGAAATCGTAAATCAATTTGGGAACCACTTTTTCGTTTACCGTCGAGTCTTATTAGATTTAGCCCGATGTGGTTTTATATGTCATGCTCTAACCCTTCTCAAGTACCAAGGCGTAAAGTTTCTAAGTTAACCGCCTCATAAAGCTGTACATAAATGCAACATTGATATACACACTCCACAAGATTTCCCACGACAAAATGTGATTTTAACTTAACTGTAATATTTTGCTAAGTTTCAAATTAATTCAGGAAAGATTTAATTAAATCAAGGTGTACCGACTACAAAAATCTTGTCTTTCCATTACGATGAATTGCTATGAATATAAGTTTATTCACGTGTATACATTACATCTTTGAAAAAAGATATTAAGTGACAGTATAAATTAATACATCCTAATAGTTTTCTTTTCCTAAAGATTTAAATACTCAACCTGGACTACGGTGACATACATGCATATAAACTATATATACATTATTTTTTAAATACAATTTGAGCCACCATCCCGATTGTGAACAAATCTAACAGGAAAATCGAAAATATACTTCTGCTTCTAGTTTGTATAACTTGCATAGAGGACTATCGCCGCTTCAAAACGCTATGGAACGCCATGTATACATAAAAGCGAGAGAAATAAAGATAACTTGGGGACTAAAACGACCAAGAACAACAAGATACATTACGAAGCGCCCCCAACTGCTATTATTTTACTGTGTGTATTTATGTACCTTATTCTTATTTCTGCTGATCTTATCCCATCTAGGTGGAATAGGCACAACATATCAATTAAGTTGTAAATGACACACCTGGCACGACAAGCCTTATTAAACACCCAGATCCGAAACAATTTACTGTGTTATGTTCACACAAATAAATGTCCCGTGTGGGAATCAAACTAGCGACCCCTGGTGCCAAAGCCAATATAGCTTAGCAACTACGCCACCAAGTCATAGGTTATCGGCGTGTTCCGTTAGTTTTATACGCAAATATGCAGCCCCAAAAGCTTAAATCCCGCGAAGCGTCCTCATCGACCCGGTCGAGGAAGGGGGCTTAGGTACGTCGGACCCACCGTCGGGTGTCCCGCCGGATGACACTACACACACAGTTAGTGTAGTAACAAACACATTAGTTCGCCCTCGCCTCCGAGCACGGAGAGACCAACACAACGCGTAGACAAGGTACACGCGTTCCAGGGCGGTTCTCACCGCCCCCAGCCACCGATTAGCTAAAAACATAGTCGACTGCCATCGGGGTCTCGGTCCGCACCGCAACCTCGATGGCCCTTAGATGACATGCCGTAGTTAAACGCACTCATGAGCACATGCGCGGCCCTACCCACAGCGGAGGGCCCAAACCCGTGGGTTCTGGCTAGCCACCGGTTCTGCGTCAGATGAAGCTTTAATAGTCTCGGGACTGAAAGCACAAAAATCAGTTAATACAAGATAATACAAAAGCTTCAAAGATGCTCGTAAGGTCATAAAATTGCTCAATGTTTGGATTTCTGATCGTAAAGATAATATTTGCAAGCTTTGCATACTAATGTCACTGTCATGATACTAATAAAGTTTGTAGTCCAAATAAAATGTCATTAATTTTATATTATACATATTTTATTTAAACGTACTACAGACTCTTTAAGTTATACAAATAAGCCCTTGTTGTTTTTTTTGGTTCTATGTCTGATTTTGGGAAGCATATAATTCCGTATTTCCACTTTCCTCTATTCTCAACGTTTTCGTTTTTTATTTTAGTTAAAATTCTCAATCTTACATATCTATGTTCATCAGCTATGGACATTTCTGATCATTCCTTACAATCAATGTCATTTCAACTACTTGCTTACCGAGGTTTTCAGCGTTTCTTGGCTTTTAAAATAAGTACTTAATTTCTTTTTAAATTTAATATTTAAGGCTAAAGCCGGATAGAGAAAAGTTGATGAATTGCGTGTATCGAATTACATCTAGCCAAAAAATAAATTAATATATAAAATTATACTTCGTGACGACCACGGCCGCTCTTTTAAGAATGATACAAAGAAGAGCTATAAATCTTTATGAGCTAATTAGATTAATCCTAATTTCCCTAATTGAAATAATTAAAAATTAAAAAGTTTCTTTGCACAAAAAGAATATGCAAAATTAATATACAGAGCTCCGTCTGCATTTTTAAATACAAGTAGAATCAAAATCGCTCGGTCCTTGTGTACACCAGAGCAAAGTAAAAGGTAAACAACGTAGGCAAACGAGCGCCCTTTCCGCTGCTGTTGATTAATAACCACCATACGAGAAAATATTTTTATGCTATTAATATGTAGATGTCAACAATATCGTTAATTATCTGCTATGTGTGACACGCACTCTAGATTTACTCCTCGCTGCTAAACGAATCTGGCCATATTAGCCACACTTATATATTCAACTTTTATGAATGTTTTTTTATAGGTACGGCTACGCATACGAATACAAATTTATCGAAAATATCGAAATTTAATAAACTTGAGTTCTAATAAGAAGCATACTTAATATCTAAACAGAATATAAAATATTGCCAAGTTTCACTGGACTACAAAGCTTGAAAAGCAAACATCAACCGTAAAGATGCTTTCATATTACGCAACAAAAACAAAACGGATTTACGTCGGACCATTTGTGGCAAATGGAAAAATCCTCGAAATTTACGTTGCTTAAAATTTTCTACAAAACCTCCACTTAAAACAAAATTTGTAAGCGGCTCATCAAGTAGTTTTCAACTTCACAATAACTTCTTGAACAACTTTGTAATTGTGTTTGCTGTTAATTATGATCCGGTGAAGATATAAACTTAATACTCTAAAACACAAAGTTTTTCAAAGCAATAGAGTTATTTTTAAATTTATTAATTATAAACAATATTAACTTTAATTAAGCAAGGGCTTTTATAGAAATCGTTGTCGCGTCATCGAGCGTAACTATCACTTTTTATAGAGGTCGAGGCCTGTGGTCATAATAAATTTATTTATGACGCGCCTTATTACGTCTTTTGGATCATTTGAAAAGTTTAAAGGGTTGGTGTACTCTCGGATACCGAAAGCTTTGGCCAACGGACCTGTATGGGATTTGATTCTTTGTGTCTCATCGGTGCTTCTTAGAAGGTACTATTTTAGTTCGCCATGCAAGTCACCGCCCTCCGATATAACGAGTGCAATGAAGGAAAAGATTTAGAATCACTTGAACCTGCGTATAACAGATCAAGGTTACTGTGTGTATTATTATAAATCCTATGTAAGTACATATTATAATCTGCATTAAGCACTACGTATGTATTTGTGAGGAGGATGAATGCATCCTAAGTCCTTAAACCAAATAATATGTGGAATAAATGTGGGAAATAAATTATTAGAAATAATAAATAAGTAAGAATAACAAAAATATCACTGGTATAATTACTTATTTTCATTTTAGACTAAATAATTACAACTCTAATGATTTTATTTGTGATACCGATTGGGCAGCGCTATCGCGTATACTTCTTATTAACAGCCAAGAAAAGACCATGAAATGCTTCCTGCTGCTTCATTTATACCACATAGAATGAGACTTCCTTTAGTGTTGCAAACACGATAATACGTTTAAGTATGGATGTCTATGGAAAGGAAGCCACTTTGTTGATCAGTTGTTACCGGCGGTATTTCCGGACTGATATAGATTTAGGAACCTTAAAGAAGACCGCGTACTCCTACCTTCAAATGCAGGCAACGCAGTTGTGACTCCTTAATATTGCAAGTGTCCATTGGCGGCGGTGATCACATACAATCAGGGGAGCCGCTTGATCGTATGTCTCCTTTTCCTAAAACTGAAATAAATAAAGTTTACATTTGCGTTATTAATATATCATACCGTAAAGTACCTATATGAAAAACGATCTGATGGAACTGAAATTAACTTTTGATACACGAAAACTGCTGTTGGAAACTTATGCTCTTACGAAGCTATTGCGCTAAGAGCTTGAACTTAATCACCACTTAGCAGCAGATGGGATTGGTGTCTCCAACTTGTTTACTCTGTTTTAGCATGTACTTAAGAAAGTGAATTTCGAAGCATTTGGCACAAAGTACACCTTATACGGACAAAATATTCACTCTCAACTCGTTTCTTTCACCAATTCTCTTACTTTATTATATATTTAAATTATTTCATGTGTTGAGTCAGTCACCCTCCTCAATGTGAAACAGTGCACATTATCGTTGAAAAATCAAAAATTTAGATTCAGGAGATTTGAACGGCAACCCGCAGTTCAACATTCTCGACAACTAGGCTACATTACCTATATATTTTATCAGATCAAAAGCCTTTTAAAATAAGCAAGATTTATCAAATCGTGCCCTCGTCCATCCCGCATGAGTTAAGAGATGCGAGAATTTTTATTACAAGAAACTCCATTTATTTAATTCTTTGGCTTGTTCTCCGGATCGACTTCGGAAGAGCCCTTGGCCCCATTACGTAAGATGTTTTTCAATTTTCTTTACAAATAGCTTTGATGCTGAAATAGGGAACTAGGTAAATTTAAATCATAAATTTAAATGATCCTGCTATGTAATTATAATACCGCTTGTTTAAGCGTTTTAAAACATTTGGTAAGGACAACAATTTTGTAAAGTTTATGTTCAATTTTATTAAGCTGTTTTTTCATGTGAGATGGTGGCGAGCGAGCTGATGGTTCACCTGATGTTAAGTGATAACCGCCGGTCATGGACATCTGCAACATTCGGCACCCTCACTCATCAGCAGAAGTATTACAGTTACACTCCCCGCGCGGCCTCCTGTGAGTTCACGGTACTTCCCCGGGCGGACCTGCCCACCAGTCTGTTGCGTGGAGCTCATAGTAACAATACATGAGTCATTTTAAATTCCACGAATTCAAGTAAAAACATCTATAGGCATGTTGGGCACCTTTGGATGGGGAAAAATTCCTAATTTCTTTTCTTGACAAATTGTCAAACTAAAATACATACTTCCACTTTACTTCCAATAAAATGTGTTATCTAAAATAAATAATAATTTAGATATAAAATATGCTAAAATGGCAATAAGGATATACAAATTTCTTTGTTGTTTCAACATTAGTTGTTATTTGTAAAGGTGCAAATTAAAATTGTAAACATTTTCTTATGTGTAATGTAACTGAATACATCCAGTCTTGACATTATATAATACTTTGCATCAAACAAAATTTCTGTAGTTCTACGTCTGTACGTTATAGCTACAAATGAAACAATCACAATAAAAGAGACACTTTACAAAGTAAAAGACTGAAGAGCGAACGTATTCATTTTGGGACGCGCTTGCTTTCCCCAGTACATAATTATATGTAACTTTGAGTTTAAGTTATATTAAAATTTATATGAATAAGTTACATTACAAAGTTTGATATAATGGTCATAGTAGAGAAAACACAGTTCTATAAGTAACATCTAATGTACAATGAACAATGTTATTATAATCATAATCAAAGAAATATAGAGTTTGTCTCATATCACACAAATCCGAAATAAAACTCATCAAAAGTAAATAGTTTTATACTTTTCCGTTGTCACAGGTTGTAATAGGTACAAATTTAGAAGCCTCTAGGCCTCAACAGAAATAAAAATACTAATAGATGATTGTTCGAAAACACTATCTAATCGCATGCATGTGATACTGTTTTGGGCAGAAATTTTGAGAATGACTGTCATACAACTCACCTGATTGTATGACAATCACTCTCTAAATTATTAATTATATTATTTTGAATCGATGAAAAATGCTATTACCCTTTCAAGACTTTGTGAATATTAAGCTTAATTGCTTCTAAGGGATTGTTTGACTTAAAACCTGACTATCCTTAATATGAACACGTATACTAATGGCCCTTTACAAGTTTAAGGGAAACGGGATTTGGAATTTGCAAATTTGACACTTTTATGTGTCACTTATAAACTGATAATAATTCAAAAAATACAAAACTTCGTCTACAAAATGAGAATGTAACACAACGGGCTTTGCATTATATGGCCATCTGTTGGACTGACCCTTTCTGGACTGAGAGTTAAAGAAATTTTAATATTTCGCAGATTTGCAGGTTTCCTCACGACGTTTTCCTTCATCGCTTACAACTTCATTAGACCGGCACAGGGATTTGGCTTCAGTTTGCTAGAATTCGCTCGCTTCTTTGTGAGATATTGATTAATAAATGACATTGGCAGCAATACCACTTCATGCAATTAATCCAATAAACTAACTTATCATCAAAGTATCTTGTCCCAATCGGGCCAAAGTCAGATTTCCGTATGAATCACAATGTCGAATGGAAGTTAAAATAGAAATATTTGTATTGGAATGTCGTGATTGCAATTCCAGCGTTGAAAATCTTCTATATTGCCCCGATTTCCAGTTTCCCGTTGCCTTTCTCGCGGAACAATACTGCAATGGAAATAACTAAAATTTATATGAACAAATTTTCTGTTACACCGATTTTAATATGCGGATTTTATTGAGACAGAGAGATCTATATTTCTGTATTCCCTCTACTGGGACATATTCTATAGATTTGTTGATCTTAATCATTTTTTTATTCCACTCTAGTCCCACATGTCCCACAGCTGGGCAAAGGCCTTTTCTATACAGAGGGTATAAAGGTAAAATCCATCACGCGGTCCGTTATACATGTATATTATTATATACATCTCGCATTAAAATTAGAACTTTAAATGAACTAATCATTTAAAGTTCTTAAATTTCATCTCCAGACTGACTTTTAACTTAAATATCATAAAATCCTATCTTTTTGGGATCGGCACAGCATGTGAACCATGTTGTGCCGATCCCAAAACTGTTACCACTAACTACCACTAACTAATAGTAAGTGGCTCGATTTTTAAGAATCTGGAATCATTATTTGTTGGTCTCATAAAACACTTGTCCCGATGGGAATCGAACCGACGATTCCCGGCGCTGAAAGCAATAATTTACACTTTTAAACCGCGATACCGAGTCATATTTAACACCTTTCTACTAAAATATAAATGAGCTTTATTTTAGAGATATCGTAAAGCAATTTGGGAGCCACTTTTTCGTTTACCGGCGAGTCTTATTGGATTAAGTTTTATGTGTCATGATCTAACCTTTCTCAGATACGAGGGCGTAAACTTACTAAGTCAGCCGTCATAAAGCGAGATATACGCTCTACAAGATTTCACAGAAAATAAGGTTTAAAGTTAGCTAAAATTTTGGTAAATGTAAAATACTGAGTGAATTATATCTTAAAGAATTATAATCTACATTTAACTTTATATGACCACAAAAATCTTACTTTATGTTTATCAGTTTTATAAGTATAAAGTTAATAGGTACATATGAATAATATTAGGTACATCTTTAAAAAAAAATTGTATTACATAATATATTATAGTATTAAGTTAAGACATTATAATCTAATTTAACCATTAGATTATAATGTCTTTACATGGTATACTACACTTAAAGATTAAAAAG
This sequence comes from Iphiclides podalirius, assembly GCA_933534255.1. Taxonomy (NCBI): domain Eukaryota; kingdom Metazoa; phylum Arthropoda; class Insecta; order Lepidoptera; family Papilionidae; genus Iphiclides; species Iphiclides podalirius. The sequence goes on along the minus strand of OW152822.1, from coordinate 3,737,602 downwards.
TCAAACTTCACATAAACATACCATATGTTTATTCTGTGTACTAAATTCTCTTTTGAATACAGTTGTAGGCCCCATCTCGATTGTGAACAAATCTAACTGGAAAAACGATAACATAGTTTTGCTCCTATCTTGTATATTGCATAGGGAACTATCGCCGCATAAAACGCTATGGAATGCCATGAAATATTGTTGATTTAAACACGCACGCAAGTAAAACAACAGCATTCACTGGCAGTTCGTAATGTAACTTGTTGTCCTTTCATTGTTGTCTTTATAAGTTATACGCGCAATAGTGCAGCCTGGCGTACCGTCTCAAAATTTTTTTCACTTTTTTTAAGAAATGAAACGGAGACCTATTTAGTTGCCTAAGTATTCTACAATTCAAATTTTCAGTAATTGCATAATAAATTTGCCCTATGTTGGGATCAAAAAGTAAGTTATGATAATTTTTGCAAAGCGCACTAATGTTACAGTTATGATAATAATAAACTTTGAAATCCTAAGAAAAACAAATCATATTTTTCTGAAACATGCTATAGAATTTTTTATTTATGCTAATATTGTTTGTTCAAACTATAGATAGAAAACAAAATTCAAGAAAGTCCTCATTGGTTTCTACTGGTTTTCTATCTAAGCTAAGAAAGAAACCGATAATTTCGTATTTCGGCTATCCTCGATTCTATTTCATTTCACGCCGGTCGCCAGTCAGATAATAGCTACCGATCGAGCCGAGGTCCGACCTTCTAGGGTACACTCGAATCGGAGTGCTAAACGGGTATTGAGTGACAGCCGAGGTCTCCTCTCGGGGTCCTTGAGCCTGGTCACTCCATGGGGCGTCCACCAAAGCGCCCTAAGAGCTTGGTGGCCTCCCAAACCGGCCCGAGCCGAGGCTCCCTCGGGAGCCCTCGAGCTTAATCACCACAACGCGTAATAATAACACGCCGAGGTCTAGGCGATCCGAGCGCCCGGCCACCTCAAGTCCGGCGAAACTGTAAAGGCCAACGGTGGCTCATCAAGCCTAAAAAAAATAATTCACGCCTGTTTTCTGTAAGGTTGTGGTCCTTTCCCGGACGGAGCTGCCCATTCGTGCAACAACGAAGACTGTTGCGTGGCCCTACCATTGTTTTCATACCACCTATGTCATCTCAATAATCATCTCATTTTAATCAGTTGTTCTGCAATTTTAATTCTCCGTCTTTAATTGACCAAATCTAATTTAAATCTCAACGTGACGAGATAGTTACACTTACTTCGCTCCAACGAACTTTTTTTTTTAATCAGAAAACGCCATACATCGACCGAGCGACTGTTTATGCTGTTGTAGGAGTAGAAATACTCATAAGACCATGGAGTAAGTTTTGATTGTGAGTGTCAAAACTGGGGACCATTCACTTACAAGTTGGTAACGGAAATTGTCCATTATATTCATTAAACGGCGGGTAATAATCCGATAAATAAACAAAATCAATGCACCAGCTTATCAGTATACTCACTTGGAATTCAAACGAGCGAATTTGGATTGCAAGACGATTCGGGCACACCGGTACTTTTAGAATGCGAATGAATTTTCAATTTTTCGGGGTTTTCAATTGCAAAATATACTGTCCAATAACAAGACTAATCCGTCGCATTTAAGACTAAATAAGCTTGCAAGAACGTGGCTAGAATTAACCATCTCTACCTCATTACGGTCGAAGGACGTGAGAGCTTTTATTACTATTCATGTAAAATAAGAATGGTTAGTGTAACTGCTCCGGCAATTTCCCTTAATACAAAGCGATATTACTCAATGTCTAGAGCAAAGTACGGTCGTATCTTCCGGTGTTAATGCACGTTGCATCTCCTCCATTAAGGCTTTTCCGGCAGTGGCGGCGCTTTTTATTGTTTGCTCTTAGGCCCCTTTTTTTAATAAAATAAAATATTATAGTACCAATTGAGAAATTGTCTTTCAAATTCAGTTTATGTTCGACTAGTATTCTTATCCTTAATGCAGTACAAATATATCAGAGTTACATGTATTTGTGCGTGTACTTCAATTGCAATTTTAAGTACCGAGCTAAATAGTAACAAAATAATAATATTTCAAAGATATGTGAAATCTGACAATCCGCAGAGGGGTCGAGTGGTGAACTATTCCCTAATAAACTCTCTCGCCATAAAATTTTACTTTATAAAGGGAGTTTTTCAGTGTCATCATACGTTTTCAGAGTAGAAGCTGTCTTGTTTCGTCACAGTAACCTAAACATCTACATTAACCCACCACCAGTATAACGTAAGAAAATGTATTTTAATTACTGGTTTTAATCAATAAAGTGAATGTTTCACAGAGCAAAAAAAATTGGTTGGATGAAGAAGAAGAGGGTGGTTTTTTCAAAAAGTGTAGCGGAACTTTGATAGACTGCTCCGCATATGCTGTGCGTGTTACGAAGTTTTGTTTATTTAAACACAAACAGCCTAGTGGAGTTACATGCAGCGAGTATATAACTTGTTGTTCGTCGTCGTGTTCTATTAATTATACGCAATATCATACCCGACGTTCTCTCCCGGCGGAAATCTCTCTTAGAATTGTTCCTCATTCTATCCTATTGTATCAACGTAAAAATATGTTATCTAGCTAGGTTTCATTTTTAGAAAATCTCCTTTTATCCCTGTTTTCAGGGAATGAAAAATATTATTCGAATATGACATTAAATTTCGCCGAAAAAAAAATGTTATAATAGCTCGGTCGGTAATCCGGCGGCCCCGAAACAGAAGGCCGTGGTTCGTGTCACGATCATTTCCATACTTATTTTTTTTTTCGATTCCAGATCATTGCTTTCTTTATTTTTTATTTTTTGTCCATCCAGATGATTTTGTTCTTTTTTTCCCTCTTTTTTAAAGTTCTTTCTTTTGTGAAAAACACCAGTTCATATTTTCGTATTATTACGTCGGTAAGATCGAAAAATATTATGCATATTTCATTACTCAGTAATTTGTATCTAAATGTAATTTCCAAAATACACGATTTACCAAAAAACAAACCGAGCAAAGCTCGGTCCTCCAGGTACTTCATTATTTAGTTGTTCAGTGAGGCCGCTGGCAGGGTCGCGGAAGTATGTGAAAGCATTCCCGTGGCCCTGCCGATGTGCACCGTAGGTGGAACATCTTGGGGAGGTTTTATATATTACAGTACCAATCTTGTGACTAACTGAATAACGCCATTCTTTTAGCGGATGAGGCGTATCGAAATAAAATCCACTAAATCAAGTGCCCGTGAACAACACGGGTAATTGAACCAACAATGTCTTTCGAAAAGGGGAACGAGCATAACTATTAATAACTTGATTTATCTACTTTACGAGGACGCATACCAAATTGAGTCGTTAAGATTATGAAGCTTGGAAGAATGAAAAGACATTTGTGCTGAAGTTATACATGTTTTAAAGATGAAAATTGTGTATGAACACGAGATGGAACAAGTTTTACTTTTCTTTGAACTGCCTCACAATAAAATTAAAGGGGAAAAAGCTACTCTTTTTCCCTTTTACGCTCTGTCCGTGCCAAATCCTTGATTTATGTCTACGAAATATTTTTAAGTCAATTCGCAACGTAAAATACAGCAAAACTATCAACTATCGATTGCATTAGAAATCAGTTTAATTTTCAATCCATTTAATTTACCAACGAGACTACGAGCGATGTGATTTTATATACAAGTATGTAACTCTTCTCGGTACGAGGGCATAAAGTTTCTAAGTTAGCCACGGGATGAAGTCACCGTTCCAATTTCCTCACGACAATCTGAGGTTCAAATTTACAGGATGTTATCTCGAATTTATTTCTTGGCAATTTTGTTAACCTCAAATTACATGAAGCTGAAATTACTATGTCGCAAATTGATCCAAATTCATTTGTAAAACTTAAACGCATAATTTGTTCCGTGTACAAACTTAACCTCGCATACATATTTAGATACTTTTATTTGCATACGTCTACATTTAATCTTGTAAATAATTGTTAAAGTATGTAATATATAAAAATTAATATTTGTACATATTAGGCAAAACACAATTGAGGGGGGAAAGTTGTATTGAATGTAAAGAGGTCAAAGTGTTTATTTCTTATGAAAATCAATAACATATGTTTTTATTACTTCTTTCAAAAAAACATCGTAATGATAGCTGTAAAGTTTTCTCTTAATAAGGTTTTTTTTTAACATTGTGTAATATTTGCATAAATACAAGATACCGTAAAATGAATTATTGGCATACTATAGGACTATCGCCGCATCGAACGCAGTGGAACGCCTTGCAATAGGCTCGATTTAAATACGCACAGTGATATAACAACAGTAGAGGAGCTTCGTAATGTAACTTGTTGTTCTTTGTTGTTGTATCCCGTAAGTTATACGCGCAATAATGCAGCCCGACGTTCGGTCCGCGCGGAATTGTCTCCGGGAATTGTTCCCTATTTGTTTATTTACGAACATAAAACGGAGCCTGGCACATTTTTATTGGCGAATCACGCATTTCATTATTCAAAGTTTCAATGATTATGACGGAATTTTCTGAACGCTCACATTGAAAAGTAACGTTTTCAAAAGACAACAATGTTTGCAAACTTTTGCATACTAAGAGCATAACTATGAGTCGGTTTAGTCATCTTAAGGCAATTGAGACATGCTAATAATTTATAACAACTTTCTAATTTTCTAAAATTCACGTAAAACTTTTCCTTTTTATGGTTACGTTCTTATTAAAAACTATTGGAATTATATTCCATATCACAGTCATTATTTTAGATCAGTTATGCTTCTTCTCGGGACCTAACTATCTTTAAAGCATTGATGTTTTTTGATATTCAAACGAAGAATTAAATAAAGAAATTGTGACTTTGACTTGTTAGTGATATAGCTGAAAGAGAGCCTAAGAAATCCATATTCGAAATACCTTTCCTTGATCCTCACCACTTTTGACATACACAAATTGCTTTACACTTCCATCTCGGTGTATCACAAATATGCTAAATAGACATCGCGTTGGGATGTTCTCTACCAACTAAGCCATATTACTTCGTTTACTATAATTAAGTCTTTCCTCAATTTTATTTCACCGTTTATAATTTAATACAAGGTTTTAATAGTAATAACTTATGACGAGATTATTAGCCCTATTTGCCAATCGTCGAGTCGATCTGAGTTCGAGACATCAGCTGCACATTTCTGTTATTGTGTGCAACAACCAGATGCGCAGTGATACAGCCTCTGACAGAACGAGTATGCTAGTCATTACTATTTAGGCTAGGCATTTTTAGTCTTGCAGTACACCGATATAAAACAGAAGTATTCGTACCTATTCCTGCACTTTATCTATTGTGTAAGGTAATCATGGTTCACTCTTTTAAAGTTTGGCAACTCACGGAACACGGGAGTTGGAAATTTCTATTAGCGGTGGTTGGTGGGCTTATTTTGAAATGTAAAAGCTCATTAGTGCACTTCATTAGGATTCAGATCGAAGAACTCTGAAGATCCAGACACTAGCTCACCGACACTTTTAGAATGTGAATGAGTGTTAATTGCAAAAATCACTACCTAACAACGACAAGGTTACCTGTCACGTTCGGGACTAAACAAGCTCGATGAAACGTGGATAGCATTAACCATCTTTGTTTATTTTATTAGGTCCAAGGGACGTGGACCCCAAGTTTATGTAAAATAACTTCATACAAATTTACTGGTCTGAAAATCCTCCTTAATATTACTCAATGTCTAGAGCAAAGTACGGTCGTATCTCCCGGTGTTAATGCACGTCGCATCTCCTCCATTAAGGCTTTTCCGGTAGTTGTGGCACTTTTCATTGTTTGCTTTACTTCAAAACACCTTTTCTTTCTTAAGCACAAGTCTTCAAATAGCAGTTAAGAAAATTACTTTCAAACTTAAACGCTCCACCAGTCCTCGGGTCTAAATACAATATAAAATAAGGTGTTCATTTGATATTTTTCCACGTAAACTTACTTTTGAGGCAACTTTTAGTTAAAGTTCCAAACAGGACTTGTTATGTTAAGTATAAGTAGTATAGGATGAGTCAAACACCTTAACTTCAATAAAACCGTCCCAACAAAGCCTTTTGGAAACTTCCCAAATCCCTTAAGGGAAACGCCACTTTAAACATGCCACCACTAGTCCACCCGATAGGAACGCCAACAATGCTGGACGAAGAGACAGCCGAATACCTGACTGACAGTGTAGTCTCAATCTCCCCTAGTCTGCTTCCGGTCAACCCCGAACACCTCCGTAAGGTGAACGAAGAGGTTGAAAGGAAAGCTTTAGAGCCACTTCGCGATCCCGTTCCCCCGGTCACGTGCTTAGAACTTGTAGAGACCATTAAAAACTACGCCCACGCAAAGCGCCTTGCTCAGATGGTATCACCAATAAGGTGACCAAACTCCTCCCTACTAGCATCCTTCAGATACTAGTAATAATATACAACGCGGCATTAATCGAAGGCTTCTTTCCGTCCGAATGGAAGCAAGCTGATGTCATAGGGTTCCTCAAACCCCCTAAACCCGCCACTCTCCCAATCTCATATCGTCCAATAAGTCTTCTCAAAACTTTTGGGAAGATCTTTGAAAGACTAATATTAGCCCGCCTAAGATCCCTTATGGACACTAAAGGCCTCCCCATCCCAGAACAGTTTGGATTTAGAGCCAAACATTCATGTACCCACCAAGTGCACAACACCGGAGCACTCTTCCTAGACGTGGCAAAGGCGTTCGATAAAGTCTGGCACAACGGGCTCGTATACAAGTTATACGGGTACGGAGTGCCCGACCGTCTCGTATGCATATTAGGAGACTTCCTGAGTACTCGGAGCTTTCGCTATCGCGTCGAGGGCGTGTGTTCGACAACGCTTCCCGTTCGTGCAGGGGTGCCCCAAGAGTCGCTGTTGGGCCCCGTCTTGTTTACGCTCTATACTAATGACATGCCGCTTGTCAAAGATGTAGAATTTGCCCTATTTGCAGACGACACCTGTCTTTATACCACAGGCAGATGACCCGAATTGATCCATCGACGACTTCAAGCTGCAGCCATCACCATCGGTGACTGGTTTCGGCAATGAAGGATCGAGATCAATCCCGCCCAAAAGCCGGCCGTGCTTTTGGCGGGTCTAAACGCGTTTTGAGTGACAGCACAAGCCGAGGTCCTCTCTCGGGGACCCTTGAGCCTAGTCACTCCATGGAGCGTCCGCCAAAGCGCCCTAAGAGCTTGGCGGCCTCCCAAATCCCAATACCTAATCCAATCCCAATACCTCTGGCAATCATATTAAATTATCGCTGAGTATAGCCTTTTCTAATGAAAATATATTTTAAGAAATTATAGGTTTATCTAGTCAAATCATATAATTATACCGTCCAGGTAATAATTATAGATTTAGTATCTGTCATGTACGATAAACAAATCCTTATTCATTTCCACCACCCGGGACGTCGCGGATAAAAGCTTGTTTGCAATAAATGTTTTTGTTCATATTAAAATTGCAAAATCTTTCATTAATAAACTAATGTTGTAAAAAAAATTTGATGTGGCTTTCCATAAAATAAAAGCGACCAGGTTTTGTATATTAGAATTATTTATTCTGTTATATTAGAAGCTCTGAAGACTAAACTCAAGTGTAGGACTTTGATAAGGTTTCAATTGAAATTTAATCCGGATAATACGGAATACTTGAGTAATAAACTTACCGAACAGTTTGCCACCACTACTAACATAGTATGGAATTCGTTTAAGTGTTATAACAAAGATTAGAAAATCCATTGACTGTATTTGATATTGGTTCTTTTTTCTTACGAGTTATAAGTTGTTTTTTCTCCGTTTAGTGGAAAATAAACATTTTACTAAATGTATAAAACGTTTACACGTTACATATATCAAAATAATTAATAAAAATTTATTTTTTTAAAGTTATTGTTAACACTAGCGATTCTTGATCGATATAATTATATAAATTAATATCAATGATATTTCATACTACAGATATGTTGTTATCGCTCCCGGACTGAAGCCACGAAAACGTTCCAGGGGACGAGAAAGATGAATGCACTTCGAGATTTAAAGGTAAAATGACAAACACGTATCGACCTTTTTTTTCTTATGGCTGTATACTTTATTACTTACGCTCTCCTTTGTACACCATTTGAACGAAACGTGTGAATGTGCACTGTCACTCTGTTTGGAAATAGGAACACTTTCAACCAGTGATTTTGAGTCTATAACATGAATTGAAATTTATTTTTAATAAAGTACGACCTCTGCACTTAAGATGAAACTTAAAAAAATGTAGAGCAGAGTGTTCTGGACGCGTAATCCTGCTGCCCGTAACTGTACCCTTGCCACAGATTTACAAACAAAGGTATTCAATATATAACCAATACCTAAGATACCTAGGACACCTTAAGAGAGGCTACGAGGCGCTTAGTAGCCGTGGCTTGGTCACCCACGGCGAAGCTAAAAGGAAGCCACACTGGGCCGGCCCGAGAGAGCCGCTCCAGCTGAATGCGTGCTGGAGAGTGCAGAGGACAGGTCGAGGGTGGTAGAAGATGAGTCACTCTCCCTGTCTTCTGCTACCAAGGAGGAGTCGCGGAACATGAGAAGATGAGTCACTCTCCCTGTTTTCTGCTACCAAGGAGGAGTCGCGGAACATGATGCTAAATGGACTGGGGATTGCGGGTGTGTACCTTAGCGTTTGCTGCTTATTAGCTGGATGAAAAAGGTTAAAGCTCTCTCTCAAAAAATGTACTTTTTTACATAAATATCTTTTTTACTATTAAGATGCTGTAAGTCCTTTATTTTTACAGTATATATCTTCAAACACGCCGACCAAGTCGCAGATAGCAGATAATTTGGAATAGATTTACTGCGTCAAATATTAAAAACATAAATAAATTAAACCAACCATCTTTCTCATTAACTTCATATACTATATCATCTGTTTAAATTGCACACGAACGATTCACTTATAAGCTTCAAGTAAATGGGGAAGTAATAAAGAAAAATGCCAATGACACCATAGCGTAATAATTAAACATCGGGCTGTATTTATTCACGTACATAAACTAAAAAGAAACAATTGCATTAAACACTTCCTAGCGGACACAACGTTCAGCTACATAGGGAATAACTAACAGGATACGACAACGAACAACAAGTTAGATATTCGTACATCAAGCTCTACGCTACTCCAATATGTTATTTGTTTTAAAATAAACTACGTTTCGTATACCGCCAGCACATGCGACGCTGATCCCATCAAAGTTCAGCTACGCGCCGTGGGATAGGTGAAAAATCGAATTTGTTTAAGTTTCCGAACCAATTTCCATGCACTTCGTTGATTAAAAAATAAAAGATGTCTGATGAACAATGTTATATGTTATATCGAAAAATTTAGGTACAAATATGAATTTTCCGCTAATCTTTTCTTTTCCATTGAATTTTAGTCACAATTACATTATGATTGAATAATTCAATTTTTTAATTCATTTTCAGTGTTTTTTTATTTCTTATAAGATTTTGATAGTGATCGCAAACTTTTGATGTGTGTAAACTCTTTAGAATATTCTGCTGCTTATTTTATCACTAGACACTAGCTTTTTTGCATGAAGACATATTTTTAGGATTACTTTTACTTATTTTTTTTAGTAGTAATCAGCACTCAAGATGGAACTTAAAATGTAATTGTTTTAATATAAATAGAGATATACTAAATTTGCTAAAAATGCAATGTAAATAGATGTCCAGATTTTCAGGCCGTCAGTACATCGGCCGTCTCGTTACGTTAAACGGAAAAGGCAGTTTTACATTTCACATTAAAATTACAGGCGGGTTATTAGAAAGTGTAATTCTTAGCATTTAGGACCACCGATCACTCACAAAATGCACTCTGAACTGCAATTGGTAGTTTCCTATAAAAGGTTACGCCATAAGCAGAAGAACTCTTATTTAGTAACCACGCAAGTTGTAAATAAGGCTCTCGGGATGTTCGCAAATAAAATAAATAAAGCACAACATCCAAGCAGTGCCATATGTAAGTCGTCCTGCGATGTTCCTTAATACAAAACGGTATTACTCAATGTCAAGCGCAAACTGCAAAACACCGTCTTATCTTCCGGTGTTAATGCACATTGCATCTCTTCCATTAGGAAATTTCCGCTTCTTGTAGTTCTAGTACCATAAACTTTTGAAACAAACTTTTATCTGTGTCTATTGTAAATAATAGACGGCTTAGTATAAAAAAAATATCTCGTCTCTTTCACATAACTCTTTTATAATGTACTTTACGTAAATAAGTATTTACTTCGAAAACAATTTAAAAAATAATAAAAAAAATAATAATAAGGAAAAACTCATTAGTTTATTAAATTTAGGGAAATTATATTTAACTAATTTAAGGATAACGCAATTACATTCATAAACGGTGCAGCATTTTGCTTGACCACACCCTAACAGGAGCGGGTAAAATAATAGAAAACATAAAAATAGAATCCTAAAAATGTTCCATAAATAATTGCTCCAAATCAGTGTATACTTTTTGTTCCCGTCCCCATTTTATGTTTATATTTAATAAAATACATTTCGAATGTCATAAAGTTATTTTTTTATTTTTATAAAACTGCAAGAAACTAAAATAGTGAGCGTGTTCCTTTGTTGGCGCGAGCTTGAACAAATCACAGCGCCGAAGTTGAACGTTGCTAGTAAAACGAATTACTATTTTATGCAGTTACTTGTGCATATTCATTACACACATTACACATACACATATACACATATACACATATACACATATACACATTACACATATTCACTTTGACTCTTTTTATTTTTATGCAGATTTTTTTATTTTCGTGCAGATTTTCGTAACTTATTTTCAACAATTTAAAAACGCCTGATCGGATATCTATTGTTATTTCGACTAGTATCTATTGTTATTTCGACTAGCTACTTATTAGTATGTGCAGCAAAAACTTTGGATCCCATTTTAAATAGACCAACTGACGATTACTAAGTAAGAACAAATGCAGCGTGACATAACTTATTACCCTTGTTGAATTCGTCATTTATTTAATTTTATTTAACAAATGTAGTAATTATATATTATCTCTAACATAGTGATATATGTATATTCACGAATAATTAAGATTACTAATCAGTTCTCCGAAGACTGGCAAATCAAGCAACAAAATAGTAAACTTATTCCATATTTAAAAGTAGAGACGGTACCTCCCCTTTTCAATATTTGCAGACGGTTGAACCGTAAATAATCGATTGAATCGGCGTTAAATACCTTATGTTCATGCTTAGGGCAATACGATAGAATAGTTGAGGTGGCAACGTTTTTAGCTAAATTTCTCAACACATCTGCCTTACCCAAGTGTAGTTTCAATTCAAACTGAAGTGAAGTATTTAAAATAGGTACCAAAACATTTAAGTTATTTTCTTAGTTTAGAAACGTCAACAATTGAACATGATTCAAAGGCGTTAACCATAAGTGTGATGTAACAATAACTAAAAGGCTGTATTTATAAAACTGTGTTGAGACCTATGGGTCCGAGTATTAGACAGCAAAAGAGAAGGATGAAAGAAAAATGCATATGGCACAAATGCCAATGTTGAGATGGATGCGTACGTGGATTAGAAAGGATAAGGTTGAGCATGAGTACCTATAAGTTAAGCTTGAAACTGGCACCCCTGACTGACAGAATAAGAAATGGCTGGTTGACACGGTATGGACGCATCATGAAGATTTACGAAAGTCATGTGATTAGAAGAACAGTATTAAGTATTGTTAGAGAGTGTACGGCTAGAGGGTGTAAGGCTAGATGAAGACCAAGCCAGATTAGGATCACATTATCAAGAATGATATGTTCGTCGACGGAATGGCGTAGTGGGTAGTGTACCTGCCTCCTGCGCCAGAGGGTGTGGGTTCGATCCCCACTACTGGCGAAATATTGTGTGATGAACATAGTGTTTTTCTAGTGACTGGGTGTTTATACATGTATAATACGTATTTATATACAAAATAAAAGTATGTTTAAGTATGTTTATCAATTTTCTAGTACCCATAGTACAAGCTTTGCTTAGTTTGGGACTAGAGAATGTCGTGTAAAAATTTATTGTGATGACCCTACCTAATCTGTGACAAGGAGAGAAGACAGAAGAGTATTCGAAAAAACATTTTTAACTGTGGTAGGGCCACGCAACTGTCTTCGCTGATGCACGAATGGGAAGGGTTATCCGGTCATGCAGCACAACGTCACAGAAGACCGGCACGAAGTGGAAGTGTTATACTTTTGTGTTTCGTCTGGTTAATTAGGTAACCGGGACGTAGTAAAAGGTGGCAACGCATCTGCAACCATTTACTGTGCCAATATTCATAATCCTCCGTCTGCGTGATTTTCGGAAAAAAGGGTATGCAAAATTTTTGCTTCAAGAATTAATATATTACATTAATAGGTATTTGACGAATACATAAGATAAATAAGAGCAAAAGTAAAATAATTTACGAGTGGAAGGTGAAATTTCATGACATTCGCTTAAAAATATTGAAAGCATTGTTCTCGGTTATGGAAACAAGTTTACCCTGGCGTTTTGATCCAATTAAACACAATTGCAAAATTCTCTCAAAATAAAGTGGAATTAGATCAGTACATTATCGTATTATGTTTTAATGTAACTTTCATCAACATATTACTTTCAAAGGAATGGGGAGTCTTTAAAAGATCTTTAAAGATGTTATCCTGTCGCGACGAATACGTTATATTCGAATAAATAAATTGTTTGCTAAGCTTAAATATTTTGTGTATTACATTGAATAAAATGTATAACTCCAAAGTTTTCTCACATATGTTAGGGAGTGCGATGTTATCGATGACGAGTGTCTTTAAAAAAGTGGGCTTACATAGTATGAACGCTTTTCACCAGGTAGATTAGAGAACAGCCAGTTTGTAATTAAAAGTAAATCGTAAAGTGGGGGTAGGCCATAAATTATTTTCTACTACGATTAGTAAAACATTAAATGTTGTGCCCGTTCTTATTTGCTATTCATTTTGTTCACATTTCATGATTCTAGGTCAATCAGAGTTGTCTTGTTGAATTTGTAAAAATAACAATTTTTATTGGTATGTTTTGAAAGGCTACCACTCAAGAAACTTTCTTCCCCATAGCGTATCGGTTTTATGAGCTATGTATATGTTATCATCAAGTGGCAGGTCGATGAATGCAGGTGGCTCAGTAATTCGTAGCAGTCTGTGGCCTATGTTCAGCACTGGACTCATAGAAGCTAAAATGAGTTTTGAGATATCAAAGTTAAAGTCAAAGTCAAAGTCAAAATTTCTTTATTCAACATAGGCTTATTTTAAGCTCTTATTGAACGTCAAAACTACCACCGGTTCACTAAACTAGACCTGCAAGAGAAGAACCGGCAAAAAACTCTGCGGTCATATATGTATTTTTTTAAAGTATTTAAGTATACACACAAAATTATTTTAGTATAATTTAGCAGGAGCCAGGGGACTTGCAAGTGCAGAGCAAGAGTCATTTCCACACATTCTTGTCCTCAATGTATTCCTCGACATTATAATAAGCCCTTTCCATTAAAGTGGCTTTTACAAAATGTTTGAAATTATTTACTTATTTACTTATTATCAATATACGTGACCACAAGTTTTCATTAATCAATTATCAAGAAATCTACCTAATGTTCTATTTTAGTATAGCGTTATGTAACTTTAAAATATTTAAAGTTTTTCTCGTTAAAATTTACCAAGCGAAGAGGCGGCTCACCTGATGTTAATTATTTTATATACTTTTACGAGTATACCATATAATATAACAAGTACTCATTTAGAGTATTCGTAATACTTTCTCCCTGCCCTTTTCATACTTTGTAAGTTTGATAGTTACTTATGTTAATATAACAGTTCTAAATGAAATAAACTGCAACGTAACGCCTGTATAACCCTGGAATAATTTTATATTGCGGATAAAATAATCTTTTGCGAATAAGATGGATTCGCTGTAATGGTATACATTAATACTTTTCCTATTCAAAAAATAAAAATAGAAATAAAGCAAACAGTAAAAAAGCACCGCCACTAGCGGACAAGGTTTAAAGGGGATGGAAATGCGCCGTACACATCGGAATTTACGACCGTACTTTGCTGTAGACATTGAGTAATATCGATTTTTATTAAGGAAACCGTACCCGTTACGCCCGTCATTATTATTTTACATGCATATTAATTAATACTCTCCACGCCTTTGAACTAAACAAGGCAGAAAGGGACAGAAGATGCTGTTCGCGGTCCGCTGAGAATGTTGCTCGGTAAAAATTACGGTTATTGTTTGGTAATAATTATAAGTCCAGTAAGACATAATTTTTACCAAATAATACTTATATAATAAAAAATCTTCGATGTTTTAATAATTTCATAACATCTTGTTATCATAAACATTGTGGTAAATAAGAAATGTCCAAAAATATTGCGGTTAATAAAATTTATTACAAGTGTTACTTTCCAACGCGTAAGATACGACATTTCCCACGTAACCGTGGAAACATCGATTGATTAATCGTGTGATTCGCCAATAAAAGTGTGCCAAACTCCAGTTTTAGTCGTGTAAATAAACAAACGAGGAGTAATACCCCGAGACAATTCTGAGCGGGCCGAACGTCGGGCTGCATTATTGCGCGTATAACTTACGGAATACAACGACAAAGAACAACAAGTTACACAACGCCGCACGCCCAACTGCTATTTCGCTGTGCGTATTTAAATCGACCGTATTTCATGGCGTTCCACTGCGTTTTGATGCTTAATGCAAATTGCACAAGTTCGCAGCGGGAGAAAATACGTTTTCCTTGTTTCTTATAAACGAAATATATATTTATTTCACCGAGATCCAGGAAAGGAAAGCTTTATTCAAAGGAGTTATAGAAAATATTCATGTTTGTTACTGATGTTTAAAGGTGATGTTTTAACATATAAATCTTTTGAAAACAAATTTCTAATAGTATATAAAAAAAAACTTTCACTTTTTGAAGGATTAAAACAAAAATTATACATTAAATGTAGTATCAACATTTTAACTATCTTTTGAAGTTCCTTTGATTTTAACCATAAAAAGACACAGTGGGCTAACTATAAGAACGGATATTTCTTATTAAATTAAACTAGTTTACGAATTTAATCACGTTTTATTTTCTTTTGACCAAATTCCCGACGACTTCCCGTCGGTTCCATGACTATAAACACGTTTATAGTCACGGGACAGACTAAGTTCCGTCAATTATTTTGTTTATTTTTCAAAGAAGTCAATACGGATATTTCTTACTACATTTGTATCTGGGCAGAATGGTCAATATCCATTACATAGTATAAAACAAAGTCGTCCCTATCTGTCCCTATGTATGCTTAGATCTTTAAAACTACGCAACGGATCTTGATGCAGTTTTTTTATTATATTGAGTGATTCATGAGGATGGTTTATATGTATAAACATTACACCTGCTTGGCAAAAATACTGTTCGAATAAAGAAATGTCGAAGGGAATCTATGCCCCTAAAACCGAAACCTTTGTTTATCTTTTCGGCAGCACAACATAGGTATACACTAAAATGATTAATATACAGATATTGTCTTACCAACAGGCATTAGAAAGAAGCATCTTAAAAAAGAGAACAATATACTGAATACGATACATTGACATCTTGAAGAAAACAGTACTAATAAATTCATTACAGTTTCGCCTGTGGCAGAAGTGGCGATGGGGCTAACATGTAGAAAGATACAAGGGCAAGAGGTGGATTCTTCTAACTACTAAATGGAGAGGTCCGCTAGGCAAAAGGCGCGTTGAAAGACAATGTAAAAGATGAACCGACGATATCAAAGAGATTGCGGGAACAAATTGGATCAATATTGCCACAGACAAATGCAAATGGGAATTGATGGAGAAGGCTTTTACAAAGGATCACACATAATAAAATAATAATTGTATTTCAAATATCAATTTATATAAATTTGTGTGAGAAATAAAGCAGTAATAAATAATAATGAAAGAAGGGTTAGCGCATGAAACCACGTTGGAAGTTGGAACTAATCTGATAAAATTCGTCGAAAGAGGCGAATTTAACCTTACCGCCGCCTCCGGAACCATAACTAAAATTTTTATTGTTTCCACCCATAAGCTACATATTATCTAGTAGTCGTATATTACCCATTCGCAGAATCATCGATTTTTACATTTTCTTTAGTTGCACCCCATTCCACATTCTTGCCGTTAATTTTTAACCCGACTTTAAAAAATCGGCCAGGTGCGAGTTGGACTTGCGTACGAAGGGTTATGTACCATTTTCTATAAAAACGGCAAAAAAAAAACATGTCTGTTGTATAGGAGCCCCACTTAAACATTTTTTTTATTTTATATTTTAGTATTTGTTGTTATAACGGCAACAGAAATACATCATCTTTAAAAATTTCAACTGTCTAACTATCACAGTTCATGAGATACAGCCAGCCTACCGACAGATAGAAAGAGAGGCTTAGTGCTAGGGTCCCGTTTTACCCTTTGGGAACGGAACCCTTTGTATTTTTTTATGTTTGTTACCTCAGAACTCGGTCATTTATGAACCGATTTAATGGATACTTTTTATGGGATGCTACGTGTGTAGACACTTTGGCTGCTTCTCGTCTAATGCGTACTTCGGTCAGGCACGGGGTGGTATCGGAGAGAGTTGCAGTAAGAGTTCTTTGTTCAGATTATGTAATAGTATCTATTTATTCGTTTTTGAAACCTTAGGACCTTGGAGTGCCCGCACTCATTCCCTAACCATTTAAATGTGAAGCATAAATACTCATGGAGAATATGCAGCTAGCGTTCTCTGCATGGATTTGGACGTGCGGACTAGGTGTACTTAACGGTATAATTTTCAATGCGTGTCGAGTAATACATTTTATTTATTTTATTTATCATAATTTAAAATGTTTACAACACAATCACACTTTTTAAAGCATTTCGATATCGCTAAGAATTTTTTTCTCGTCCTTCCAATTAACCGTCGTCTAAAAATTTAAGGCTCTTGTCACTAGCCCCAAATTCCTCTTGTGTAATATATTTCTTTCTTAAACTTGATAGTAATTAAATGAAAGTTGAATTTGCTTTTTTAACATTATTTCATGCTTTTTATCATAAGCGCAAGTTGCTATTCGGAGTGCAGAGGAGAACCTTTAGAGCTTTAAACCTAATTAACGTTAGTACTGAGCACCGAATACACATAAAGCGCACGGAGGTAATGAGAAGTTATAAACGAACAACACGATAAAATTAAAATTAATTTACAAATTGAAATACGTATATGTTAAATTTACTTTAAACATTAAACTTGTAAATTTCCATGAATGAATCGTTTACATTTCAAGAAGGAAATTAAATAGATAGATAAAACAAAGGTCACCCACACTAAATAAGAGATACAATTTAACATACGACTTTATTTTCGACAGGGAATATACACATTCTGAATTCGAATAGCAAAAAAAAAACTTTTCATTATTCCATCTCAATAAATCTTAACCGCTCAATTTGGAGTGCGCCCTCGTAAAGTAAATAAATCAAGTAATTAATAGATACGCCCGACCCCCTTTTCGAATGACAGTATTGATTCAATTACCCGTGTGGTTCACGGGCAATTGATGGAGCAGATTTTATTTCGATACGCCTCATCCGTAGAACGAGTGGTGTAATTCAATTAGTGGACAGATATTCATGTCTATATCGGTATCGATGAGCGCTTGTTATGCCTACCTATCGCTGTTCTTATATTATATTCAGGAGAAGCAATATATCGAAGCCTCATTATATCAAGACAAGACATTATATAAAACTGTTATAAGTGAAGGTGGCAAGCAAGCATAGGGTGAACTCATCACAAGGTGAACGATTAACGTCACCTATTAACATTCGCTTCGTGAGTAGGGTTGCCAACCGTAAGAATATACCAGCTACCTCTCTCAGCAGACTAAACATAAAAGTATAAACCCCTGTACTTAACGCCGATCCTAAGGGTCGCGGTAATGAGTCGGTCGAGCCCTTTCATGTAGCAGAAATTGCTACGTATGTCTACGGCAATAGGCTGCTCCAGTAAGTGAATATATTTTTATTCGAGATTCTCTAGTTCTGATATCACAAAACACAATGTTCTGGTTTGTTTTCGATTACCACTGTAAAAAGGACTTGAATTTGATTTTTTCTGTCAGAGAAAGTTGTTTTTCCTTAACATTCTTATTCCAATGAATAAAAACACGGTAAGTTAGTTATTCAACGATATAATTTAATTTAAAATATATTTTTTGTAGATAAATGAACAAAAAATTTCGGCGCTGCTGGATTCTGCTGCGTCTTCTGGTTTCGTGCTCAGACGCTTTACCATCTAAGCTAAGCTGCCGATGACTAAAAAAAATGGAAACAAAAGCCTAGAAAAAAAAGGGAAAATTTTCCAAGGACGATTATACCATAGACATGCTGAGATCAAATGAAGATAAATTTCATTTTCTTTCAAAAAAAGTGACAAGACGCAGGAACAGGACTTTGTAGTTTTAGCCAATTTAATGAATTGATTCGTAAGCGTAATGAATGTCGTCTCATTACACCGTCCTAATACTCTAGCAAGACCAAAAATTCCTTCAGAGGCTCAATGTAACATAAGTATGTATTTGAAATGAGTGCTCGAAAATATAACAATTTGAGAAATTAACTCTCCACCACCATTACGGTACATGTGATGATACGCGTAAGCTTGATTGGGATGTTGTATGTAGATACAACATCCCAATCAATGACATTATGTACAATAGATATGACACTATGAGAACCGTGATAGTTCAGTGTCCGGGCGCTCGCCTTTAATTTAATATCTCGAGCAACCTGAGTTCGATGCCCGGTGCCAGCACCAATTGAAATTGTCAATTTTAAGTGCTGAATTATCACATGTTCAGCGGTGAAGGAAAAACTCGTGAGGAAACCTGCATACCTGCATTATACCATACATATAACAAAAAAAAATTTCGAAGATATGTGAAGTCCGCCAATCCACAGTTGAGCCGCGTGGTGGACTATGCGCTGATACCCTCTGTTCAAAGGAGGCCTTTGCCCAGCAGTGGGACATGTATAGGCTGAGACTTTATACTTTAGATATGACATTAGCGCACCGAAACTGAGGCACACCCATTGGTGTAATTCTATAGACTGTTATCTCTTTCCGTATCATATGTTCTATCAACCATTATACCATCTGTCACATTCACTTATATAATATGTTATATAACGTAAAGCTGAAAAATTTTTAAAGCCACGCAGTATATGGCACATCATTGATCCAAATAATTTCTTTTACCAGCTTTAGTAAACTCACTAAGAATTTAAATAAGATTTGTACACCTACTCCATACCCAGTTTGCAGGGTTATCGCACGTTCCATTATTTTTGAGCAGGATAATAAGAATATTTTGACTACTGCAGTAGAACGGAAGGCAATTTGTCCTTGGCTATTTCTATTAACAGTCAGTTTTTGTGACTTTTTCACCACTTTTGACGGTTAGTCCATAGACACACTGTATATATGTATATGCATAATAATAGATCAGATACATACGTCGCCCTCTACCACCTTTCCAAGGAATATTATTAATAATTTAGGATTATTTTTTTAAAGTATAGTCACTAGCAAAGAATAGGGTAAAGGGTTCCGTTTTTCTCCAATTTCCCATTTGTGTGTTGTTTTTTTTTTATAGACCGTGAAGTCGGTTCTCTCGTACTAAGATTTTTTTTAAACAAACTAAAACCCAACTCAAAGTTTTATATTAGAATCAGTACAGCATCAATTTCTAGCAACATATATTTCGATGTAACACAGAATTTATGCAAATAAATTTTAGTTATTTCCATAGCAGTGCTATTTTCTGCAAGACAGGCAACGCGGAATCTATTTTGGAGGAATATAAAATATTTTCAACGTTCGAATCGCAATCTCGTGTATTGCTATTTTGATGTCCTTGGAAATAAAACTTTAAAAAAATATATACACATATATAACAAAAATATACAAGTAGATTTTTCTTCTTATTAAACTGCAATATGTGTTAGTTTGGTTAGGAAAAATCTTGGGAACTGAATTTGAATTAGATTCTTAAACCTATAATGAAATTTTGGATGCTTGTTCAGTCTTGATGACAATACGAGTACACTTAAATGAACTGAAAAATGGTGTAGTTAAATGAAAAATGGCTGTTATACAAATTAGAAAAAATAACCGACTCTACTGATATTTGACAATAGATGTGCGTTTCCTGAAAAATATAATTAAGTGTTCTTTTACACTAATTTTTAAATCCATTTTTACATCAATTAATTGTATAAATCATAAAAGCTTGTCCCAAGATTTTCCATTGTGTTAAATGTGTTTCTAAGTTTGTTTTTTTTTCCTTTTTAGGCTATTTTATTAAAATAAAGATTTTAAAAGTGATTAAAACTCTTATAATTATGCATATTAATTTTTTATGATTTTTATTTTACTTGTGAGTCTGAGTAGATAGTAAGACAGTTTCAGACTACACGCATATACGTACGAGTAGATATTAAAGTCTCAAACTATAACTTAACTAAATAATCAAGGGGTAACATTGTCAAATATTGCATAATATAAATTCTAGCTTTGCGTCAGCGTACAGCTTTGTAAACGAGTTCTAACTTTTAAATTACGAACAACAACGAAAACCGAGTAGTAATTTCGTGTGTCCACTGTTTCTACAACTTACTTTGGTACGTACGTGGCGCGGACAGATTTTCACTCGCGAATTAAAAACATTCCCTTTGTAATCAGAGATAATCAGAGAGCTTATGTTCATCTCCGTCGATTTATTCATCCGTTATGTCGTCGTTTATAGTTAACTAGGTTAATGGCAAGTAATCTTGCCGTGTGCTTACTTAATTTACTTGCTACGCTACATGAGTTTACATTAAAAATAATTATATCAAAAGCGCCCTCGTGATTATATGTTTTGCCATTCCACTGTAGCAGAAGAACTTAATAAATAAATATAACAGTGTAACTGCTAATATTTTTAAGCTTATTATTAAATTTGTAAAAACTCTAATGACTTTATGGTCTTCTGTTATATTCTTTCGGGAAAGCAACATCCAACAAATTCTGATTACAATACTGTGTAGCATTCGAAATTAAAGCATATGCCTTTTACTTACGTATTGATGAATTGTTCTACTGTGCTTTATTTGCATAACCAGGACATGACATGTAACACAATTTTTTAAATTTGTAATACTGTGTTTAGTTGTTCGAGATACTTTATGTATCTATGCACTCTCCTGTGGTTTTGTTTAATTAGAATAATAAGAATGTTTGATCTTTAATATGTTGCGAACGCGCCGATTTAAACAGTAAGCTTTTATAGTTATTTTGGTGATATAATAAGAATAAATATGAATAAATTATAATGATATAATATTTCCTTTCAAAGGAAGAACTAGAAATGGCGCCAGACCTTTTTACGCTTTTGTCATGAAAAGATTTATGTCAAGGCAAAATGGATAGCATTTTTTATTTAATGTCAATATAAATGAGAACTCGGAACGCCACCGGGCTTATCTAAAGACTCCTTTAGACGACGCCGAAAAATGTAGCTGAATGTTTTTATTATGATATACGCAGGTATCATCTTTAGTATAACATCTTTTTTTTTAAGTATTCGTAATTTAAATATAAAGTGTTTATGCGTCAATGCGTTGATGTTCATCAGATATCACAAATATGTTCGGCGTGAAGTTTTTCACGTTATAATTTTCTGTAACAATAGTAGTTTAATATGTTTTATTCTATACTATTCATGGGTTGCGGCATCAATTTTAAGTAACGATAATTCGAATCAGGGATGTCGCGTTTGCTATTGAAATTAAATTTTGTAATGCTAATATCTGCGCTTACGATAAAACATTAAAATTTGTAGAAAAATGAAAAAAACACGTTTTTCGCCGCCGCGGGAATCAAACCCGAGCTTTATAAGCTAAACGACGCCGGTGGAAATTTTATTCTTTTTAAATTTCATCTACTTTGCTTTTTCAACTTACATAGTGTAATGTTCATAACATAAAATATTATGGGATGAACATAGTGTTTTTTCAGCGTCTGGGTCTCGATATATCTGTAATAGGTATTTATTTACAAAATGAAACTATGTTTATTATCTTTGAAATAAAAGTATGTTCGCTAGTTTCAACCTAAGCAAAGTCCTATAAAGGATAAAGTTAATGATAACATGTAACAGGTGTAAAAACGTGTCCGGAAATATTCATTTATTTATAGAGGCCCAAACAAGAGAATTATTGACAATACATCACCGCGCTTAATCTTTCAATCATAATATACCACAACCGTTGTTACTAACGTAGTATTTTGTTCTTTTGTTTACAGATACGCCAGTAAAAAAGTTTAAGCAAGTAATAAACATATTTTCATGTTCTCAGCCTATTCGCCAAAAAATATCCTCATGTGCCAGGTCATTTTTAATATACAGCGTGTAGTTACCATCGCGACAATAAATGAATACACGTCTAAAGCTTCTTGCCAATAATCAAAAAAAAATTAACGTTAAACAAAATCTATAATTAAAAAATATATTTTTCAAACAAAAATTTTTTCAATAAAAAAAATTTTTCAATAAAAAAGAAACAAAACTTGTGACATCCTATACGACTCGCGCCAGCGTCGCATTACAAGCCTCTCCTTCTAACAGTATGTTTTGTCTCTTTTAAATTCATTCAACCAATTCATATGCTTTGTGACCTTCACAAATGAACTTTACGTTACAGTTTTATACGTAAGGTTGTTCTAAAATTCTTTGTTTTGGAAAATTTAATAACTCTGTAAATATTGATGTTTAAAGACTGTAAATGTTTAATACAATTTTAAAAAGTTATACCCTATATGTGTGTTCATTTATTGTCGCGATTGTAAAGACACGCTGTATATATCATCAGTCATCCAAATTAACTATATATCTAGGAATTATAGTTAAATGTCATAAAGTTAGTATCATTTGCTATAGTAATATCGCAAAATTGTTCGAAGTTGGTCGTTTTGCAACTATCTTCATCATATCGGCGTCCGACTGACTATCAGTGTGCGGGTTCGCGCGCATCATAAATTTTAATCTCATAACTTTTTCTAAACCCGTCATAAGAAGTATAATTTCAAAAACACTAAAATATTATTACTTAATTATAACATAATAGTATTATTATGTATGCATAATTTAATCTAATATTTAAGAAGAATCTGCCATCTGTGGTAATTTTTGACATTGACATAAGTTTTCCCGCAAATTTTTGGAAATTCTAAATCTGTCATATGCTGCCTATGCTGATATTATGTTTTTATCAACAAATATTGTAAATAATAAAGATATTTCATATAAAAACATAAAAAAATTAAAGCTTAATTTTTTTTTAATTAAAACTGCCGACGCAATATACACTAACCGTGATTAAAAAAATGTCCAAAGTTACTACTGTGACACATACAATTCGTGCAGCTAATAAAAGACCTTTTAGAGTTTCAATAGAAGGTAACATTGGCTCTGGGAAATCGACTTGTATTAAGTATTTTGACAAATTTCATAATGTTGAAAAACATGCGGTAAGTCTATATAAATAATCGAATAATATAATACCTTACAATATTTCTAACAGCAGCATTTACTTAAACTAACAGCGGCAACGCATCTGCAACCCTACCGGTGTTCTAGTGTACTTTTTTAGTCAGCGGTTATAACTTAACATCAGGTGAACCGCCAGCTCGGTTACCACCCTCTCACGTAATAAAATTAATCACATAACAAGCACCGGTTATTACTACCAATACAGTTGTAACAAAAATGATATTCGCCAATAATGTCCATGTAAGGTAGAGCAATTTTTAAAAGTAATACCTGCGTCTATTGTTTTGTATCTCATACATTTTGATTGCTTGCATGTTTCAGGAACCAATTCAAGAGTGGAGGAATGTCAGTGGCCACAACTTACTGGGCCTTCTCTATAGTAACATGAACCAATGGAGTTTTGCCTTCCAACATTATGTGCATCTAAGTAGACTAAAGATACAAACAAGCCCACCTTCAAATCCAAATATAACAGTTAAGATGTTTGAAAGGTAATTCATTTAGAAAAAAAATTTGATATCCATCTATACATTTTAAATATCATCTTGAATACTAATAGCACTAAAATAACAATAAAATATCTATATATCTAACATTGTTAAAAATGCAATAAAAACAAAGTAGATAGGCAATAGAGATCTTTGCAGGGTAATGTTATACCTTAGTGGTACAAGTAGGGGTGCACTACCCTGAAGGCACAGATTCAAATCATTAGAGTTGTGGTATATTTTTCGACAATTTATCTGCACATTTTATTACATGTTGCATTACATCTATAATCTTTTCTGTCTTTGCAGATCAGTACAAAACAGCAGGTACTGTTTTGTAGAAAATGCAAAAAAGCAGAACTTCCTTCTTGATGCAGAATATCAAGTACTACTCGATTGGTTTGACTATACTGAAAAATCTCTTGACATCAGTTTAGATTTAATAGGTAAAATTTAATTTAACAGCATTTTAAAGTTATTTTAATTCATATTTCTAACAGTTTTAAAGCTGTTGATAAAAAATTATACATATGGTAAAAATATACAAATTTAATATGGTATATCAAAAACTTTGAAGTTATCAGAATCTTGTTTTATTTATAAAAAATTTGCTTCCTAAGTTTGCATCAGTAAAGTAACAGGCACATAATTATATGTCCAACGCTGAGCACAGGCCTCTGAATTAAAATAATCTCCTATAAAGCTGGCTTTTCACAGCAAATCTACTTTGGAGGCATCAATCTTGTTTTAAACAAAGTGTAATGGCAATTTTACTGAGGTCATTTTGAGGCACAATATGAGCCAAAAATCTATATTTATTTATTTTTTAATCTATGCACAATAGATTAAAAAATGACTCGCATTTGTGCCCATTACTTTATTTTTTCAATTATGTTTTCTATATAAGTCTATGAGTTATTTACATAGCATTCATAATTTTTTTTAAATAAGTTATTACATAAAAACATGGTAGAAGTAGTTTCTCAACATTCATGCACCTTCCTTCCTTACACACCTTGCTCATTTCTTCGATATTATGCATACATGCTGTGTTGATGGGTACATTTATCACCTCAATGTCATATTGCCAGTCTTATTATTATACCTGAAGTATCTTTACTCTTTATCATTCACTTGCACACCCTAAATTCCATAGCTTACATTTTCAACCATTAAGGGGGCTTGTGACATTAAACCAGTTTAAATTAATTGCTTTTGTTACAGTATATCTAAAAACTACACCACAGGTTGTATGGGAACGCATGATGAAGAGGGGCAGAGCTGAGGAGTCTGAAGTGCCTTTAGAATATTTAAAACAGGTATAGTTCTTATGTTGCTTATTTACCTAATTAATTTTCTGTTCAATATCAGTGTCAATTACAAGAAATAATTTTTGGACATATACAGGTTTATTCACAGATTTTAAAATTCTTATAGTTGCAACAATGATAAGTTACAAACTTTGATTTGCAGGTACATGAATCATATGAAAACTGGCTTAATTCTGTTGATGTAGGTTGTGAAGTCATTACTATAGATGCAGACCGAAATTTAAACTGCGTTAAAGAGGATTTGGAGCGTTACTCCTACAAAATTCTTGGGGGTAATCATACAAACTGACTTTTACATATAAAATGCAGTGATAACTGTACTCATTTTTTATATAGGATAAACAAAATATATTAAAAAAATGATTGTGTATTAAATAACCATGTTTATTACTGACAAATATTATTATTAAAACCAATAGAAATAAAAAATAATGTGGTACATCTTATACTTTGGATAATAAATATTATGGTTGAAATCATTTTATAGTAGGTACCTAAAGTAGTTTTTATATAAATATGCTACCTGTTTATATTTTTATTCATAACTCAAATTGGTTATAAATCAATAATTTTTTTATTTATATTATTTTTTGATCTGTTTTGATTGTATGAAAAATTATTTTGATTGTTTAGATTAATTTGGTTGTTGTTTAAATATTTGCTGCCTTTAACTTGTTATTTCATAAATATGTGTTCAAACCAATAACCATTTTGATGCATTGCACAGAATTATATTATGGGTTAAAAAAAAAATTATGAACTAATTATAAATAAGTGTTACATAAGTTAAGTATGTTGTAATAATAAATCAATTAAATAAAAAAGTCTGTATATGAGATGAAATTTTTATTTATGAAATAAAAATAATTTATTCTATACATCTAATTTTAAGACCTATTTTGCACAAAAATAAACATGAGTTTTATATTAAAAAATGTCCTAAAAACCTTCCTTTGAAATGAGAAACACTTATACTAATACTATTTTTTTAAATATGGACCAATTATGAATTTGAAACAATAATCATTAAGTAGTTTGATGCAAAATAGAACTTAAAATATTTTCACTAGGAATTTTTTTTTTATTTAACGGTACAAATGATCTGCTTTTATGTTTGTTGCTATCTCACTTTCCCATTTATCGCCGTTTAACAACAGTTTCTCTTTATTGTAGAGGAGTTCTTCATGAGTTTCAGTAGAGTACTCAAAATTGGGACCTTCAACTATAGCATCAACTGGGCATGCTTCCTGTAAATAATATACATTTAAAAAATTGGGGATTGACACATTCCTTTTGACAAACTGATAAAATTAAAATGTTATATGATTCAGTAGAAAGTTTAGGTAGAAATAAAAAACAAGTATTAACATCAATGAGTAATCCTAAACAAAATTTGTGTAATTTTTTTTAAATTAAATACATAAATTTGTATCATATGGGACATATTAAACAAATATACAAAAACATTTGCAAATACTAAAAGTAAATAGCCAATATAAGCTAAAAGAAAGTGTGCATGCTACACTGTGCTAAGAATTCTATTCTAAGTGTGACACAAAAACTATTTTCTTTTATAAAAAAAATTACTCTTAAGAATATTTGTTTTGCCAGTACATATATTTGTAATATCAAATAAAAAAAAAGTCTTTATCAATATAAAGTGCACATTTACAATTTGAATGTACACAGTGCAAGAGGCAAAGCACTAAATCCAATGGAAAATCTTTTAAATTTAGTGCCATTAAAGTTAGATTACTTTCTTAAAATTATGTTCATCCTTCCTTAAATTATTATATATAGATGTATAATGGTAGTACCTGACAGAAACCACAATAGATGCACTTGGTCATGTCAATATCGTAACGAGTAGTTCGTCGTGAACCATCCTTACGTTCCTCAGCCTCTATGGTGATAGCCTGTAACAAAATTTCATAAAGATTAATAAAACAAATATATAAATTAAAAGAAAAATGCCAAAGGCATGGTAGGGATTTGTAATATAAAAATTCTGACATAAAGAACAAGATACAGGATATGGAGCAATGTGTGCATACATTAAGTCAAGTTAAAATAAAAATGACATTCAATAAATAATTTCTACACATTGCAATGTCTTATATAATTGTGTTATAGAAAGCTGTGGTAGCTTTAGAAAACCTACACACTTTATTAATGTAAAATTGTACAAATATGATCTGATTTCTTAGTAATAAAAATAAATAATTTATGCATATAAAATGAATTTATGAAACTTTATTTTATATGAAATGGAAATACCAATACTAAAAAGGCAATATATATGTCAATGTGTTTTAAAAATGACAATATTTTTATTAAATAATAATAATATGATGCATAAAGCATTCATGTTTTAACATACCTGAGCAGGACAAATGGCTTCACAAAGTTTACAAGCAATGCATCTTTCTTCTCCAGATGGATACCTACGTAAAGCATGTTCCCCTCTGAATCTAGGTGATAAAGGTCCTTTCTCAAATGGATAGTTAATTGTTGCTGGCTCCTAAAATATTACATTTTAATTAAAAAAGTTTTGGAAATAAATGTATAAATATTTATAGTCTTTCTCAAGAGGCAGCCTCGTACTGGCACTGGATATCACAGTGTGGAACGACCCCCCCACTTGATGAAGTGATAACCTGTGCAAATGTGTGGGAAGGCAATGGATGTTGGTGGCTCAGGATTGTGCTTCTTGACAGTCTATGGGGGAGGGCTACGTTCAGCAGTGGACTTAAACAGGCTGAAATGATGATGAAGAGTCTGAAAAACAGGTTATACTTGTGCCATTTTACTTAATTATTAACTAATTTATTATTAACTAAACAAAAAAAATCCAAATTTGTTCCTTTGATAGGATACGTTATTTTTAATTTACCTTAAAAATGTGAGCTAGGGTAACAGCAAAACCACGTGCCAATTCAGTCCAAAACAAGGTTTGAGCGGCCCTGTTTGACATTTCTTTAAAAGACATGTCTAGTTCTTCAGCATTGACATACTTATATCCGGGCACATTAGGTGGATAAATCTTTTCTACATTACCCTCTTGATTTGATGAGCTGTATTGGGCAAAACGGGATAATATCCCATTTGCTCCATGGGTACGAACTGTAACAATAGTTTTTCAATATCTGAAACTAAATAAGTTACAAAGACAGAATAAAGCGAACTTGATTTCCTATAAAGCTAATTTTAAAAACAAGACGCAATTAAATAGGTTATAAACAAAAGTTGCGTAACTTGTTAAAATTTTAATAACAATAAAAATTACTGAGAGTAAATTTAAGCGATAAATAATTACACTAAATGATATTTTACCCCGTGTTGTTACAGAAAATATTTTTGCTAGAGACATATTTCAAGAATTTTAAAATGCCTCAGGACTTTCACTGAAGTCGCTGAAACGTCAATTTTTCGTTGTCTTGGCTGTCAGATTAAATGTCAAAATAAGCATACGTTCCGAATATTCTCTCATAACAAAATTTAGTTAAACCCGTTAAAACTAACCATTTTGACATAGTGAACCTGTGGCGTAAAATGAAGTTAATTAGGAAACCCTGAAAAGGACTCTAGGAAACAAGAGAGCAGTAGAAGAAATATATAAGAAAAAGTTTTACGACGATTTTTTAACGTATTTGTTAAAAATACAAAGTTCCAAATTGGTCATCCACATTGCCGAATCAATCTCGAGTCCTCGAGAAAAAGATTTATAAATTTTCACAGATGATGTATTTCTGTTGCCGCTATAACAACAAAAACTAAAAAACGGAATAAAAAAATATTAAAGTAAATCATGACAACAGACATGATTTTATTGCCGTTTTTACAGATAATGTTACGGAACCCTTCGTATGCGAGTTCAACTCGCACTTGTTTTTATTGTAACAAGTTGCCATGCGAGCAGGCGGTTCACCTGATGTTAAGTGAATACCGCCACACATGGTCATCTGCTACACTCGAGGGTTGCATTTGCGCTGACAAATGGCGTTTGAAAATTGGGCTACGGCTACCTCACTCACAAGACGACACACGAAAGTATTAGACTTCCACTTTACGCTGATCTTCTATGAGGTCGTAGTACTTACCCGGACGAGCCTGCCCACCCGAGGCTGCTGCGTGGCCCTACCACAGTTAAAACATCCCATACATGGACTTCACATATCTTCTAAATTGTTTTTTTTATTATTATTATTTCGAAAATATGTAGGTTTCCTCACGATGTTTTCCTACACCGCTGAGCACTTGATAAGTCTGCACTTAAAATAACAATTTCATTTGTGCTGGCACTGAGGATCGAACTCAGGTTGCTCGAGTATACTTAAAGACGAGCGCCCGGACACTGAGCTATCTCGGCTCATGTTAAACCAAGTTTAAATGTGTCAATGAGATTTAACTCAAAAATTTGTACGGAACTACAAACGACTTCTAAAATTATATTTTATTAATAATTAATTACTAAGTATTCAATGTTTTGTATAATGTGAGCGATAGAGTTCGTAACAAAGGCATCCGCAGTAGAACCGACTTAGCTCAGAAGATTAGCAAGTGGCTCAGGATCGCACGTCGTGGATGTCTATGGGGATGTAAATGCCTATTTATGACCAGCAGTGGATTAAAACAGCTGTTATGAAAATGACGAATAATTTTAACTTTTGTGGGATTAGGCTGATTAAACCAATCATATGAATTAATTTTGTTTATTTTTTTTTTCCTAACACCCGGTTAAAACAGATCTGTCCTCAGTCATTCATAAATCCAACAAGTTTATCCAAATGATAATTTGATAGTCTGTTCTACCGCTATATACGTCAAAACATTGATGTGACGTTTACAATTTTTTTGTGTCGTAAACTGCGAAAAATTCGCCACGCAGATTTGCAGAATGGGAGACACGCCAGGTTCAAAAATTGAGTCCAGCAAAAGCAGCCCAAAAGCTGTGAATCACACGGAACTGGTAAATATTTTATAACACATCCGGTTGAACAATTGAAAAACGATGCCTACTAATGACTTTGTTATCAGGACCGGCGTCCCTTTGGCGGGTTGGAGTTTCAAGTATCTGAAGTAGTTGGACGATTAGAAGCTGTTGTCAATGCTCAAGATGCCGAGGAAGAAAAAAAACCAGAGCCACGGAAACCGAGTGTCGAATTCTTTGAACCTGAAGAAAGTTCTATGGACGAGATTCTCAAAGTTTTAGAGGAGTTGGTTATTAAGACGGACCCTAACTGTGAAAGTGTGGAACCTCCTTTATTACCTACTGACGCTGTGACACGAGCTGCTATTCTATCTCATAGCATATCTGCATTATTTGCCAGACTAGAAAGAAGTCATGCCATTCGTTTGGGAGCTCATGTGGCGAGTGAAACTTCACGTTGGATGGCCCATATGTTCAGGTAGGAGTAGTATAATATGTTATTTACTTTATGACTACACTATACAACCTGGCACATTAAGTAGTAAAGTATAGTAATAGTAAAGTATCAGCCTATTCATGTCCCACTGCTGCAAAGGCCTCCTCTGTACATAGGGTATAAAGCAGCATTGTTAAAAAACCTATAACTTTAGCACATTCAATTTATTCGCTAGCAGTTGTTAAAATTATGATAATAGCTGAGTTATATGATTTTAGGGTTGGGTTTTGAATCAACCGAATTCAAGTACATTGTAATTTTGGGGGGGTTAAGGAGGTTAGTACCAAGCATTCTAACGCATGTTCTTCTGCCGGACGCGTGTAAAAAATTTAATTACCTATTTTTTAAATTTAAAAATCTTACGAAACTTGAAATGCAATGTAATTCACTCACCACATCACCCTCCCCCCACCCATCCCCTGACCCCCTACAAAGGCGACTCGTTTCAAAATATTACCCTGCTTTTGGTCTAAATAAGATAACTAAAAATTCCAATAGTTACTTAAAATTCTAAGTAGTACCAAAGACTGAAACTTGCTATTATCATTATTTTTAAACATTCTTGTAAATGCCTCACTAGTTATCAAGTCATTAACACTGTTAGGGCTGTTAAAGATAATCTGATTTTAAACTTCAGGAATCATGAATTATGGATTAGCTAATTGCATTTAACTAACATTTACGCTTACACTATCAGTTTTGCCTTGAAAATGAGCATAGGACACAGTTGTCTAAAATACAATTTTCATGTCAGCATTATAGATAGGCGCCATGAATCATTTATGAATTAAGATTATTTTGCCTTCATTTTTAAAAATGTCTTATCTTAAAGCATTTTCAAATTACTCCCATGAAAATGAGATAACAACAAAGTAGAGTGAAGCCATATGAAAAAAATATGTCAACACATTTTTTAAAACAAATACTTTTTACCTTTTCCATAGGGTTTTAAAATTTTGAATACACTCAGACAAAGGGTAATCCAAAAATTTTTCATAATTATTATTTGTATTTATAATTATATATTTAATTTAACTAAATTGTTTCTTTATTTAAACAAAACTACTAACAAATGAACCAAAATAAAAAATAAACATTTATAAAAATGCGTAGTTTTGTGTAACCTAATAGTAATAATAATTCATTGTTTACTCAGGAAACAGATGTTGATATTTGATTTGATACACAATGCACTGTAATTAATTCAGCATGAAGATCAAATATTATCCTTTATGTTGGGTAAAATAATGTTAAATATGAACAAGAGAAATGAAATGTGAAACAAAATTCGAAACTAGGTCAAATAGCTGTTTCCAAATAAATTTTATTATATATTTTGTTCATTATTATTATTTTAACATTTTTATAATATAGTTGTATTTTAAACAAGCAGTGTTGAAATAAACAGGCAGTGTAAATTAATGATTGTTTTGATAAGCACTTCTGAAGTCCCACCAATTAAAAATCAGTAATTGAGTTTATGATTATTACGTTTTATCAATACATAGTTAAAATATGGGCCTATTATTGCTATATTTCCGTTCTGTAATGATTCTTGGGCATAACTATGATTCTATCAATAAATAAAACAAATGTTTTATTTAGTTTTATAGTGCATCTATAAAACTGATATGAATGAAATAAATTATTTTTTTTCCAGTAAGCAACTATACCATGATCCTTTATCGCACATGCTATCTAAAGTCCATTAACTGATAAGCCTTTTATTGCACCATTTGTATTCTTGGCGATAAACTCTTTTATGTATGATGATTTATTTTTCTGATCCTATATTGTTGGCATCCTATTATTTTTATATGGTAATCTCCAATCACACCCTATGCATATACACATGCACCTTTAAAGATAAACCGTCACTAAACGAAAATATATATTTATACAGGAGCTTAAAGAAAAAAAAATAGCAAATTAAGTAAAAAGTATGGATTTTGAATTAGAATAAAACATTGATTAGAATGTTTTATTTTGTTTATCTGTGCAGTAACAATTAAAAGGAATGCTAACTACATTATTTTGAATTTGATAGTGTTATAAAATATTTTTAATAATTTTTTTTATTAATTAGGTTATTTTTTATTAATTTTTTGTAATTAAGTGTTACTATAAAAATTAAAAATTATAATATATGTATTAACATTGTTTTATTAAAAAAAACTTTTCTTAATTGAATGTAATAGTGTAAATAAATATAAATAATTTTGTCTTCAAATGGCTCAAAGCACCATGACCTTAATGTATTGCAAAAAAAGTGGTGTATTTTTTTATTTAAGCTTCTTTGTAAAATATATTTTCGTTTAGTAACGATTTGTCTAAAGGTGTGACATGTCTATGGGCCACAAGATCTCCAACAGAACTAATCAGTGCCAAAACTTTCCCAAGATAGGCAATGCCTCCTCTCACCATACTGAAGAGCATACAGTGCAATCCTCTGTAGGTGTATTTCAAATTACGCATTACCTGGCATTTCCGTCCAGATTGCAACTGACCTTTTATTATAATATTATATTATTGGGTTCAAGGTAATATTGCCCTGATATATATTAATAGGTTAGACGAGAGCAGATATTGGCAATCTAAATTATGTATAGACATTGATTACAAACATCTTTTGTCTATTTAAAATTTATTCTCCTCTACCTATACAGCGTGTCGTTACTAAATTTATTAAATTTTAATTTATTATTAAAATTTAATTTTCGAGTTATTAAATTTTCCAAAACAAACAAATTTAGAACACCCTTACTTATAAAACTATTCCCATAAAAAAAAAAAAAAAACTAACGTAAAGTTTATTTGTAAAGGTCACAAAGCATATGAATGGGTTGAATGAATTTAAAAGAGACAAAACATACTGTTAGAAGGAGAGGCTTGTAATGCGACGCTGTGGCGCGAGTTGTATAGGATGTTACAAATTTTGTTTCTTTTTTACTTAATTAGTTTGTTTGAAAAATATTTTTTTTTTTAATTATGGATTTTGTTTAATGGTAATATTTTTTTATAATTATTGGCAAGTAGCGTTAGACGTGTGTTCATTTATTGTCGCGATGGTAACGACACGCTGTATATAGTATTTGGCTGCGGGTACTAATTACGCCATCTTTCTTGGGTGTATCTCAAAATTTGTTCGTCTATGGCTTCTTTCAGAATTCACAACTATTTCACTCAATTCCGCAATATGATTCGCCTTCGTAATAATTACGCATAATACTATATTTACAGATTGGACGAGTACAATGCGTTCTACCATCAGGAGCATCTAGAAGGTCTAGTGCGGGTAACGAGAATGCTGCTTCATCACCGATACCCGCGCTATTTGGAAGATGGCGGTAAGCCATTATCACATTTCGTTCGTTCTTCTTTCTTTTTAAAGTATTAAAACCTTCCGTGGACTTTAAGAAACATACAAAAGAATGAATTTGCCGAATTGGTCCAGCCATTCTTGGATATGCTTACAGGAACATTTTAATAAGCTCAATTGCTGTAGTGTTAGTTTCTGCTGTTTCATGAATGAGGCTTTTCATCGTGAAGTCAAGTTATCATTCCTTAGCGTTTTTTCAAATACATATTTTTTAATGTTTGGCAACACATATCCAGTCCGTCAGGTGTTGTAGATAAATAGATAGTAAATTAATATTTCAAGACACAGTTTTACACAAAGTTATAGTTCTAGTCTCAACCTAAGTGTATCCATTTTCTTTAATTAAATTCTACACATAAATAATGTCATGTAAAAAATTATAAATATTTAAAATCACTCGTAATTAATTAAATACATTCATTTGAAATTATCTCAAAAAGTGCGTGATTTATGGGCAACTCATTTATTTTACGCGCAATCATTCATAACTAACACGCACACAAGTTCGTTTCAAAAGTATACGAAGTATTTATGAATGGCTACCGCATCGTCAACGAGTTCTGTTTTTTCGGGAATGGAATGGCAATTTTTTGAAAAAAAAAACTTTGTTTTTATTTCAATAAACGATTATACTGCCGATATTACACATTTCATGTTTCCAGCTCTGGCGTTCACGAATCGCCTCCCATCTATATACAGCTGCGTTGCGAGTCCGCTCGGGGTGGTGCAACACCTGTGCCGTCAGCTGAGCCTCCCCTTGGCGTGTGTGAGGCCGGTGCCAGTACATCCATCGGGTACGTTATAAATAGGTCCGAGATTGGGTTCTTTCAGGGTTCCGTACCCTCCAAAGGGTGAAACGGGACCATGTTACCAAGACTCCGCTGTCTGTCTGCCCGTTTGTCACCAGGCTGGATCTCTTGAACCGCGATAGTTAGATAGACAGTTGAAATTTTCACAGATGATGTATTGTTGCCGCTGCAACAACAAATACTAAAAAACAAAATAAAAAATATTCAAGTGGGGCTCCCAAACAGCTGTGGTACCACGCAACAGTGTTTGCTGCATGTC
Organism: Iphiclides podalirius; assembly: GCA_933534255.1. Taxonomy (NCBI): domain Eukaryota; kingdom Metazoa; phylum Arthropoda; class Insecta; order Lepidoptera; family Papilionidae; genus Iphiclides; species Iphiclides podalirius. The sequence continues at coordinate 3,702,153 of OW152822.1, read as the reverse complement.
CGTCCGAGTTAGTATCACGACCTCACAGAAGACGGGCGTGAAGTTGCTTAGCTAGCGATTCGCCTGAAGTTAAGTGATAACCGCCGCCCGAACTGTAACACCCGTAGGGTTTCAGATGCATTGTCACCTTTTAAAAAAAGTTGGCCCCGTTTACCTGACTCACGAGACCGAACGCGGAAGTATTATGCTTCCACCTCACGCTGCGTGGCCTTGCCACTGATAAAAGCTTTCCCATGGAACGAAGTTTGCCTTAGAACCCAAAGCTTGTTCGCAGCCGATGTTGTATTTATCATGTATGCGATTGTGGTCAGCCAGTGATCTTCTTTACATAAACCGAGGTCCTTTGAGATCCTTCCTCTAGTTGCCGCGTGGTCCGTAATATTACATCAATCAGTCTTTACCCCCTTATATTGTACAATCCATTTAAGACAACCCATGCTTCTCTGATGCGTACGGTCATAAGGGAGTTTGGAAGTTTGATCCGGATTTTCCTTAATCCAGTTAAAAACGCTATAAACCTGATAATATAAAAAAAGGTATTGCTGTTTTATATCTTACAAGTCATTCGACAAGCAGATAATCGGCAGGAGATCTTATCGTTTACGAGTTTACGACATTAACTGCATTCGAACAAAAGGGTTCGCCTCGTTCGATCGTACGACAAAAGAGTTGATAAACTTACTGTTGTCAGTGTTTCCGTCCGTCTGCACTATGCCTTTAAGGCAAAAGTGAATAGGCTTCCTTTACCACCACATCAAGGACTGGCCAGTTTCTAATAAAATAACCATTTTTTTACTAACGAAAAACAAAACCGACTTAAAATATCTCGTTCTGTATTCAATTTATAATTGATTTTCAGAAGTTCCCTAAGTATCTCCGTTTCAAATAAAAAAAAAGAATCATCAAAATCCGATTATCAAAAAGCGAAATCATCCAAAAGCGATTCTGAGGTAAGAAACATTAAAAAAAAATACAGTCGAATTGAGAACCTCCTTCTTTTGAAGTCGGTTAAAAAAAAGCGTCCCTTGCGCTGTGACGACACTCTAGTGTGGACAACACCGACTCCACAGCGCGGGGTATGGACTTAGAGGCGCTCGAAAGGCTGTGCGACGAGGACCTCTCCGCGAACCGGACTCCGCTGCTGGTCCTGGGCGAGGTGGGCGCTCCGCCCCTCGGGTGGGGGACTCCGCTCGCGGCCCTCAGCGCCCTCTGCAAGGCGAAAAACGTGCACCTACACGTGCGCGGCCACGCCCTGGCGTTGCCAGCGGCCACTGGCAGGGACGAGGTATGGATTACTTCTGGTGTCGCCTTCGTTATTGTAATAAGCAAAGAGTTTCCTTTCTGTGCGAGTACAGAACAGCTGTTTGAAGAAAATAGCTTCCAGTTATTAAACTTTCAATAAAATTTTCATGTGAAAGCGAAGACTGTGCTATTTTATACTTAAAAGGAGGCTCCGACCTTATAACTACATCATTCTCACTTAAGAAAATAATCTAGACATCTAGAATTTTTGAATTTTGGATGCTGCTATATGCTATACACAAATCATCATTAGAGGGTCCATAAGGACAACACCATCTCTTATGAGTGTTGTTAATAGAAGCTTCTATCGCAAATATGTCATAGTCTCTTCTTCCCTTATTTATCTTAGAAACTAATGACATACTCAATAAATATGTCGCGCGAGTTTATTCCTAAATATAACCATCACTTAAAATTTTGTAGCGAAAAGAAAAGAACAATAAATCCTGCATTATACCACTTATTTACATTCCGGCAACACATTGATGATGTGTTTTTCCTAAGAACGGCACTTTATGTCAACTACCTTACCGCCCATTATTTTGTTGTATTGCCAAACTTCAACTTCTGCCAACAATTTTTGGTTTAACTCCAGTAAGAGTTTTTAATCTTTTTCTTTCGCATTTATTTCCAGACGCACAGTATCGCGGATTCGGTGACTCTCACACCCGGCTCTTGGTTCGGTGTGCCGGGGCTGCCAACAGTTGTATCCTTTACATTTTATATTTTTCTGGAAAATTTCATTAAATGAATGCTACGTAGGTATTATAAAGGGTGCAATGTTGCAAGAATATTTGTTTGCTTATATTTTATGTGCTATATAAAATTTATGCTTTTGCAGAATGAACTACAGGAGGAAAGTTCTGTAAAAGTTCATTCTTGGAAATGTAAACTGGAAAGTTTATATACATATTTACGTTGTACCCATATATTGTATAGAGCCATCAGATTTAAAAGTCATCAATAATATAAACGTTTTTAAAGCACTTTAGAAACTCTTTAGAAAAAGAACCTTTTACTTTTTTGAAGTGTACTTACACTTATGGGTAGAAATGATACTGGTTTAGGAAATGCGTTAATTGAGTAATATTACTAAATCAGCAAACAATGTTCAATGTTGTGTTATCAAAAATTAACTATAATAATTACTTAGCATTCGCACAGACATTGTACAAAATACCCGAGCAGGTTACTGTTAATGATCACTCAAAGTCCGTCAGCACGGTAAGTGTTTATTATCGCAATATATTGTTGGTCTACTTTCTTATTCATTTTTATTATAATTATTATTAGTATTTAGTATAATATTGATAACATTAATTTCGGTGTTTTTCTGTTCTTGATTTTGGTGGTTCTTATTCTGCTTGTATATCCGAGTCAAATTTTTCAAATACACTTTATAAACTCACAAAAAATATGTAATAAATGTGATCGGTAGTGATTCTATGAGAATATAGCTGAGAAATATTATAGCCGTGATAGCTCAGTGTCCGGGCGCTCGCCTTTAATTCAATATACTCGAGCAACCTGAGTTCGATCCCCGGTGCCGGCACCAATGAAGTTTTTAACTTTAAGTGCTGACTTATCACGTGCTCCGCGGTGAAGGAAACCTCGTGAGGAAACCTGCATATTTTCGAAACAATAAAAAAAAATGTATTTCGAAAATATGTGAAGTCCGCCAATCCGCAGTGGGGCCGCGTGGTGGACTATGCCCTGATACCCTCTGTATAGAGGAGGCCTTTGCCCAGCAGTGGGACATATATAGGCTGTTACTTTACTTTTTTTTACTTTTATAGCTGAGAAAAGATATATAAAGTTTTAAAAAAATGGCCCGCTGAGTTTCCTTTGCCGGTTCCTCTCAGTGGCTTCTCTTTTCCGAACCGGTAGTAGTATTTTGACCATCAATAAGTGAGTGCAATGCTCCTATGTTGAGTAAAGATATTTGAGTTTGAATATAATCCGTGGCCAGGCCTCGGGACGAGAAGGCGCTCTGGCGGCGTTGGCGGGCCTCGGCGGCGGCACGCGCCTCGCGGCGTTGCCGCTCTGGGCGGCCGCTAGAGCGGGAGGCGCGCGCCGTCTCGCTCGTCGCCTGCACAGCGCGTTCAGATCCGCGCGGGCGGCGCGGGCGGTGATCGCCGGTGCCGGCCTGCGGATACTCGTGAGTACAAAGTCAATTTGTACGAACATGGACTCTATCTCTAAGATCTTAAGGTCTTTTTTAGTTTGTGTTACGCGTGACCCAGTATCTTCTCAAGTTTCTAGTCTGTACGGGTACGATCGTTGCATTCCAAATATAGAGAGATTTCGATTGAAAGCAAAAAAAATATTTAATTATTTGGACGTGTATTAGATATTTATTGCTATGTTTTGCTGACTCTGACTCTGACGTAGACCAGAATTACGAACAGTTTATAATTTATATTATAAAGAGAACATTTATTTCGAACTATAACGGTCTTCGCAGAGGCGCTGTTTTGAGAGATGGATTAGGTTTAACTGCGGATAGTCGTACGGTGCCGATTGCGGTTGCGAACAAAAACGAATTGTATATTCTTTTCGTAAGGTTTATTTTGCTTTAACATAACTATTCGCGAATCGGCCGCAGAGCTTAGTTAGAGCGTCTGGGCGCATTATGCCTAAAACACAGGTACAAATCCTGCAGCGCCGAGAAGTTGTCGACAATATACTGTCAAAAAATTCTCATTCAAAATCAAAGTCATTGTCAATTTCTTAGATTTTTTTTTACTTATTCAATTTCAGAGCGACAGGCCCGGCGGTGACGAGCCACCTAATGTTGACATAATTGTAAGTATTTTTAAAAATGTTTTCCTCTACCCATAAATTGCAAATATACTGTTAAGAGTTTGTACTATTAAAAAGAAGTATGTTTTAGGAACGACCACTTATCACTTAGAAATAATAACAAAAAAAATAGCTTTCGAAGATATGTGAAGTCCGCCAATCCGCAGTGGGGCCGCGTGGTGGACTATGCCCTGATACCCTCTGTAGAGAGGAGGCCTTTGCCCAGCAGTGGGACATGTATAGGCTGTTACCTTACTTTACTTATATATATATATATATATATATATATATATATATATATATATATTATATGTGAAGTCCACCAATCCGCAGTGTGGTAGTGGACTATGCCCTGATACCCTGTGTACAAAGGAGGCCTTTGCCCATTCGTGGGACATTTTTAGGCTGTTACTTCACCACTACTTTACTATGTTTTAGGAAGCAATAAGTAAGGCGTCCGCGTGCGTGGCTTTCCAGTTTGCGCCGCCCGGTGTAGAAAAGCCGCCGCCGTATTACGACAAGCTCAACTCCTGGTTCGGTCAGGTGCTACAAAGGGAAGTCGACATGGTGAGCATACACGACCAACTGTATATCAACGCATGCAAAATTATTTGCGGTAACTCAAAAAGAGGCTAGTGATACTCAAATGTGTTGTAGTGCCACAAACAACGTGTAAAGATGTCAACGAACATTTTTAAATTCACGTTCATTTGATCCATAATTTTGAAGTTATGATTTTTAGTATTATAATTTTTTTATCGATTAAACCAAATCCTTCTGTCAATATATGAGTAATTATCCGAAAATATCTTTTAACAAGGCCTTCATAAAACACCAAAACTACACTTACTTTTTACATTAACATTATTTGTCATTCTTTACTCACACCATTTCTTTATTGTTATTAATTTATAAAAATCCGCTACGCGGATCTTCTTTCTACTGCCGCGTAGCAACATCGTAGCGCATGACCCTCAGTGTAAACATCGGATGTGCGACACGGTGGGCTACGGCGTAGTGCATTAAATAAAGTCTATGCCTTCTCAATAGTGACGCGTAGCAATATCGTAGCTCGTCACCCGCAGGCCAACATCGAGGTGTGCGAGACGGAGGGCTACGGCGTAGTGCTACGCTACTGCCCACTTGAGGGCTCGATGATAGAGGAGGAGCGGATGGACGCGTGGGCGGCGGTGCTGGAAGCGCAGCTGCACGTGCTACACGCGACCGTAGCGCTACGCGAGCCCTTCCAGCAGAGGCTGGAGAGGCACGCCTGCTTGCGGCTGGTGCACGTGCCCGGCTGGGCGGGTGAGTGTCCAGGGCAATGTAAATGTCTTCGCTGTAGCTTTGAGTGGAGTTACAACGACCAATCAACATAAATGGAGTTTGAGGTTATATTTAGGGTTGCCAACCGTACTTAATTTATCTCAAAAACCGTTGGCAACCCTAATTATGTTATAGAACCTGCGCAACGGAGTTTCGCTCGTCTTTTTTTTCCCAGTGAAATAGTGTAAGGTATATGACGCCATCTCAAAGAGGGACGATTAGTTGTTTTAGGACGGAACCCTAAACATCCAACCACGCAACAGTCTTCGTTGTAGCACGATTGGATAGGTCCGTCCAGGGAAGTACCACGATCTCACAGAAGACCGCCGTAAGTAGAAGTGTTAATGTGCGTTTCGTCTGGTAAGTGAAATTGCCGGGGCCTCATTTTGTTAAAAGGCATCTTCAACATTACGGATGCTGCAAATGTTCATTGGTGGCGTTTATCACTTAGCAGCAGGTGAATCGTCAGCTTGCTTCCCATTAAAATATGCTTCTCAAATAAAAAAAAATGCCAGGCTTGGGCGGGGTCCGCTACGTGCCCACTGGCTGGGAACAGGCGCCGCCGGAAGAGCTGAACTCCCTAAACCGGCAGCTGGTGGAGACGCTGCGCGCCACCGACGGCGCCTTCTCGTGCGGGGACGGGGATGACGGCATGGCCTGCGTCAGGTGAGGCCCAGGTGAGGTGGCTGACCCTTCCCTCTGGGGGCAGCTAACCTTTGTGCTTAGGGGGGCTAACCTTTACACTTATGGCGGCTGACCATTGACCCTTGGAGCTGCTGGTCCTTGACCCTTAGAGCGGCTAACCCTTGACCCTCGGTGCGCCTGACCCTTGACCCTCGGAGCGCCTGTCCCTTGTCTCTTGGGGCGGCTGGCCTTTAACCCTTAGGACGGCTTGACTCTGGGTGGCACCTCGTGATTACCCCACGGACCCGGTTGTTATAGCATTCTGAGAGATTAGAGAGGGAGAGAAATATTCGTTGAAAATTGTTCGTGTGCTGTAAAAGATAATAATAGATACGCCGAGCATTTCTAACGATGCGGCGAATGAATTACTGTCAGTGGTAGGGCTGCAGAATCGCTGACAGGGTCTCGGAAGTATGCGAATACAAGTCCTTTATCTGCTTTGGCGTCGGACTACTCACATGTTTTTTTCATCCTAAAGTATTAGGATAACATTATCCTTTTATTTCGTCTAGTGAGTAACTGAGCTGTTTAATACCCTCCTGAAAGTTACATAGCAAATGCAAACTCAAAGATGTTGCTCGTGCCCACAGGCGCTAAACTTAAGCAGTTGTAACCGCCTGCAAAAGTGTGGAATGCTCTATAGAGGAACGTATCTGAATTAGGAGGAATTATACCAGGTAAAATTGAGTACCTGTTACGATAAATACGCTTCACCCCTTATCTGGATGTCAACGCTATTTAAATATTTATCAGTCTTTACTATTCCCGTAATTTTCCAGTTGATGAATATATTATAGCAAAATTGTGATTTTAATTTTGAATCATTCTGCGCAGGTTCGGTATGGTGACCGCCGATACGGATGTGGACGAACTGCTGGAATTAGTGGTGGTCGCCGGAAAGGATGTCGAAGAGAACTCAAAGGCCCTCACGGATATGACTGAAGTATTGAAAAAGGGTGAGTTTATTTTTTTTATTGGGATCCTCTATTCAAATTTTTGAAGCCTCATTACAAATGTTCATATTTGAATGTTCTTCGTAAGGTGTTGCATGCGGTAAGGGATTCACACTAGATGGCGCCAAGCTTTGATTCCGATAAATCTGATCGTATTTATTAGTCTATTAGCATACATGTACAATATGTTTAAAATGATAATAATTCTTAGCGACGAACATCCGTACGGCCTTTGATTTGTGATTTATAGGACAGATTCTGAAGACGCAAATTATGTATGCCAGTGTCTGTTTCGCATATGCAACCGCTTCAAGTGATTAAAAAAACAATACATATTCATATATATCATTCATATATATCAATTCACTCTGCTTGAAAGTGTCTAAATTGTAAAACCGCAACGGACCGTTCTCGCTCGGCCGTTCTCATTTCAAAATGCACTTGACCGCGTCCGGTGACGTCACGCGACCTTTGCGGCGAGCTCTGACCTTGACCTTGGGCCTCGGCAGGCATCGAGGAGGCGCAGGCGGACCTGCAGCGCGAGGCGTGGCAGGAGGGGCTGCTGCGGCGCGTGCCGGTGGTGGGCCGCGTGGTCTCGTGGTGGGCGCCGCCGCCCCCGCCGGCCGGCAGGCGGCTGCTGCTCGCGCACGGCACCCTGCAGCCCACCGACGACATTTACAGGTCAGTGGCCTCCAGCCCATCGATGGCATGTACAGGTCAATGACCTCCAGCCCATCGATGGCATGTACAGGTCAATGGCCTCCAGCCCACCGACCGCGTATAAGGGTCAGTGGCCTCCAGCCCACCGGACGTCTCCCTGGAGAATCAAAATCCCCCTTCCCTCTGCCCTTCGCCTTGCCCCGACAGTCTTTCCTCTGTCCTCGCCAGCCTGTCCGGATTTCTTTGATTGACCCCCCCCCCCCCCCCCCCTTCTTGAGTCTCCCCTTTGTCTCGTCGAGTAAGACTGTCGTTAAGGACTCTCACCCTGTATGACTTCCATAGAGGGCTATGGGAAACACTGACAGGGTGTCCTCCCGGTCATTGACCTTCATCACCCTACTTCCCTCGTTTCATACATTCGCCTATCCGCATAAAATTTTCCTACAACATCCCGCCCGGTCAGTGGCCTTCATTTCACCGCTCTCTCGCTTCTATCGGCACAACGTAAAATAGCATGGTACATACCTACAGATCAGCGACATGTCCCATTTCCGCCTCCAGACCTAATAAATTAACTAATTTGCAATTAGAACATCCAATATATCTATAGCATAACATATACCTCCATTGGCTCGGATCCAGGAAAAAATGTTTACCTCCAAAATCTATATACCAATGTATATATTTCGTTTGGTGTAAATAGGTTTTGATATAAAGTTTGAAATAGTGCTTATCATTACTGACCGACTAAGTAACAAAAGTGTACTGAAGGAAAATCTTTGTACCACTTTTTACGAAAATTGCGCGGTGTAAGCAATGTCCTATACTTATACTTTGTACAGAGAGGGAGTGCAGAATGCAAATATTTTTTTTTATAAATTATCCAAAATATTATAAAAAATACATTAAATGAATTAAAAAAACATTACACGCACTACCATTTATAATAAATTATGATCAAATATCGTCCACTACTACCAACTATTATATAGCACGACGTGGTAATATCGACCCCAAATTGCATTGATATAATTAACTTTTGATTTCGCTTCAGATACGTGCAGAGGAAAGAGAAAAGCGAAGAGCCCGCCCGCGCGCACTCGCCGGCCAGACAACATGAACCAGCGACTAAAGAATAGCTTTCGTGTGACCAGTCCCACATAAACTGGCCGTCTTATTACGACTTGTAGAGTCTTACAGCACTTGTGGTATTATATGAGATCCCAAGTATTCGGTATTATGTTATCTTAAGTTATTTTCATTAATTCCGGACCATGGACCTCAAGACAACCAAAGTGATCGTGTCTATAGATTTTTTAATGAAACCTCAACCTTTGTCTATGGCCCGTTTGAGTGATATATATTACTATACAAATTGTACTAGTGTTAATATTGTGTAACTATTACCAGTGTAAGTAAGATTAAGCCTGAAATTGGGAGTGAATTTTAGGCAGATTAAAGATTCGAAGTCACAAGTCTATTTTGGTATCATTAGTCAGCTGAAGATGCATTAAGAATATAGGATGGTTCTAATTTTATTGCATAAATGGATTATAACAGTTCGACTATAGAAGTATGATTCATATTAAATAATGTTGTATTGTACCACTGTGTGTTGTCGATGTTTATCTTGGCGATAATGAAAACAATTGATTCCATTGTTACAACTATTTTACACGTGCGAATGAAAGGCCTGATGGACCTCCATCCGTCTCGCTCGTACTTTAACGCTACAAATTATGGACCATCAGTCATTCTATTTAAGGCTATCTATCGGTTGAAAGTTTTGCCGATTGCGTCATTTTAAAAGGTGCCAGCGTTTTATTTTAGTCGATTTTAGCTAATTAGTACTATTAAAGTTTGTCTAAAACACCGACGGTGCAAATATTTTGTAAGCGCTTCCTTGTCTATATTCAATATAATTTATTTAATCGTATAATTAAATTAGATATGTAATGATTTGTTATATTTACGAGGATACTACTTATGGAATAAAACTGTTTTGTACAGATTTTATCGCTTTTAATGTCCTATTCCCTTCCCGCCGTTTTAAAATTTATTTTATAAATCTCGTAGAATAAGAACAAAACCGTTCGATACGGTAAATGTGAGTTTTGGTAAAGTAGAGAGCTTGTAGAGAATGTTAAAAGCTAGCAAAATCTGTAGACTGGGATAAAATCATTAGAAATTTAAGAAAATCAGTGACTGGGTTGACGACGGGTAAATTTTTAATTTAACACACCGCCAATGTCATATTATTTATTGGGTTATAAGAATAATACGCATTTATAAAAAACAACGTTTAGCACCAAAATACTAAATATTCTATGCCTACCGAATTTATGAATTTGAAAGACCTCTTTTCATTCTTGCTTGGTTCAGCGGTAGCCTGCGCAGGTTATGCTTTCAAATCCCCCACGCAATTAATATTTTGTAGAAACATTTCCGAATTGGATTATTATCTAAAAAAAACGCCCATTCATAAATATAAACGTTATTTTTTTTTCAAACAAACTAAATAAAAAAGAAACAAAATTTGTTATATCCTGTATGACTACATCTGATAGATTTATACATTCAGTAGTCCATTGAAATGTTACAATTTAAGGACCTATTATTGCATTTATTAGAGGAGGCAATTATATTTTTGGACATGTGGGGCTGGAAAAAGCATGCAAACATTTGGAAACAAGCTTCCCAGCCTCCAGCACACCCCGATCTCATGAAATTAATTTTCTGCAGATGCAAAGGAAATTGTGGTAGCATGTGTGCACCACTTTTTCCAAGATGGCGGCCGGGGGACAAAGTCGGCAACCCCAAAATCTTAGGGTTAAGCTTATATTGACACACATGTCCCAAAAATAAAATTGCGTCCTCTAAAAAATGTAAAGCTCATGTAACATTTAAATGGACTACAGAGACTTTCATTCGTTGCCACAACGTCGAGTTACAAGCCTCTCCTTCTAACAGTATGTTTTATCTCTTTTAAATTCAATCAACCAATTCATATGCTTTGTGACCTTTACAAATTAAGTTTACGTTACAGTTTTATACGTAGGGGTGTTTAATTTTTTTTTTTTGGAAATTAAATAACTGTGTAAATTTTGATGTTTAATGAAAGTAAATGTTGGAAAACAATTTTTAAAATATATCCTCTATGTGTGTGTGTTTATTTAAAGGCGAGTATAGACTACAACATTTTCTGGAGCATTTCTGTGTAATGTAACGTTCTTACGAATGGTACAATACACGCAAAAGCTCAGTTTCCAAAGCATTTCCATGTAATGTAACGTTCCTGCGAATGCTCGGTGTTATGTTACGGGTAAATGCTCACAGCAAGTGTGCATTTACCAACATTTCGTTGTACCATGCGTTCATTCTTTTTTGAAATGTCGGACCTACAAGTTGCGTGTGCTGCGTTTATCTTGATGAATTATATTAGAAGAAAAAAGAAAATAGAAATAGTAGATGGTGGCAAATGAACATTTATAATAGATATAGATAATAAGAGATAATAATACTATAGAAAATAGATAATAAGTATAAATAACGAGCTAATGCAATGCACGTCTAAAATCACAGCGTAAACTAGAACAACTAACGACCGTCTTTCGTCCCTCTCCGTCCCTGTCACCCCGCAACCGCGCTTCGCCCGCACTCGGGGCTCGACGAAATGTTACACCAATACGCTCGACGAAATGTTACACCAATACGCTCGACGAAATGTTACACCAATACGCTCGACGAAATGTTACACCAATACGCTCGACGAAATGTTACACCAATACGCTCGACGAAATGTTACACCAATATGCAATGTGGTTTGTAACAAAGAGGCGAGCGTGCTCGACGTTTAGTTCGTGAAAGGATGATACACTAGAACGTATCATAGAGCGGCTCGTTGTTCTGTTACAAGTAAATGTTGTAGTCTATACTCACCCTAAGGTCGTGGTAGTAGCGTCATCTTGATATAATTACACTACATCGAATAAAATTATCTTGAGCTTATAGCTTAGCTTTAGAAAATATTCACTACTATTGATGATTGAATTTTAATAAAATATTATTATTTATTATTTAGTGCGATCTTATTTGAGTTCAGGTAAAAAAATATTTAGCAGATGATGACAACTGTTTTTAAATTATCACAGCCGTTGTTTTTTCTTGAATTTTATTTCGCCAGTTGCATGGCATCTAATATTAATGATCGCATGACACCGAACCGCTTACAATGAAATGTGAAACATTCCGTACCTATTCCTAGAGACAAGGGCACTGGGAAAATCGATAAGTCATCCAGCCTACGTTTGCATCGAAGATACGATCGGGTCTATTAAATGGCCACGGATGAATATTAAATTTTTTTCTTTTTCTTTATCACCGCCAAAAAATTTGATTTGTTTAGCAATTCTTTTATTTTTGTCTCTTCTTAAAATCAAATTCAAAGATTTCGAGAAGAGGTGCTTCCGAGTTAGAATGGTTATGCGTGTTGTTAAACGTTTCAGTTCGAGTGTTAAAAAGAAACACAATTATAGTAAACTAGATAGTAGATACCTAGGCAGCACACACCTGACAAATACTCTAGGAAAGTTAAACAATAAATTTTGCAAAATAAATATATTTTTCGTGTAATTTTTTTATCGGTTTAAAATATTTTAATTTGTCAGTAATATAAGTTATTAGAATGTTAAAAAATGGATTTAATCAATCTTACTTACCTTTCTTTGATTTCTATACTTTTTTTTTAATGTAATAGCAATAGAAATTCAATCCAAGAACGAGGTACTCTCGTGTTCTTGCGTACATTACAATTTCAATAGTCTCCATGTGCCGTTACTTTTTCATCGATAGTAAGGACTTCGACCTAGGTAATACTTACGAAGGAAACGTTATTGAAGGCATTACTCTAAGGCCCAAAAACTTTCTCCATTCAAAAAGCAAATCGATCAATTTCTGAATGGAAGAAGACAGATATGACAAATATTGTTATTGGTAACCAGAATACGTTTTTCAGCCAAACTCAAAAACCACCAATTTGTATCTTCTTTATATTCAAGCATGTACTTGTCACAAACAATAAGTCACAGAATTTATGTACATGGTACTGTCATTACTTTACATGTGTATTAATAGCACCACGATGCGCTAAAGTCCAATTCAACATAGATAAAGTCCAACTTTCGTTTTTTTTTAATAAACACGCTATCCGTACGCTTATAAAATTATAAAACTTGAAGCGTTTACTGTGGCACATGTTAATAACGTTCGAGCCTTATGCCTTGGACCACGTTAAATTGGCCGTGTGAATCATCCAAGTCGCTCCGTATCAAAGTTTGTGCACCGATCCATTCATAACAAATGCGATTGCAATGGCGGTAGTTTGAGTGTCGTGCACAGGTTGGAACTGAAGTGGTGCTAAGCTTGCACCCTTGCGAATTTATTTAATTTTGTTTGGTATTGATAACAACTGGTATAAATTAGCACAGCATATGCAACGGAAAAGAACTGGGCCGCATTTAGACAAACACTTCGATAGTTAATAATGCAAAAGTATAATGAAATGCGACAACAATGGCATTGAAGCGACTAGATGTGTTTTGCACGAGGCGTCGAAAAGTCTTCACCATTGTGATACTGCTAGTGCTGGTCTACGTGCCGTTACACTACAATCTGCTCTTAGCAAACCTTTCGCTGTTCGAAGGGAGTGAGACGGATAGTATATCGTGTTATTATTCGGCGCTAGGGGACGTTTTGCCGAGAGCGGACGCTTCACCGTCGCCCAATTCGATATTCTTCCACGAGACCTCCTGCGTCGGCAATATGACGTCGAGGCAGGCGTGCGCCATTGAGTCCGCGGCGCGGGCGCACCCGGAATACCAGATCCATGTGTTATTCAGCGCGCCAGTAACAAAAGCCGCTCTGAACGGGCCCCCATTTAAGATGCTCGGGGCTATCGAAAACGTTAGACCCGCGAGGGTACACATAGCCGAATACGCTAAAGGCACGCCCGCGGAGCAAGTCGTGGTGAGCGGCGCGTTGAACGGCAGTCTGTGGAAGATATCGCACGCGTCGGATTTGCTTAGGTTCTTGACGCTGCACAAGTGGGGGGGCGTGTATCTGGACTTGGACGTGGTGGTGGCGAGGCGGTTCGACACGCTGGCGAGCAACTGGGCCGCGAGGGAGAGCGACACGCACGTGGCGACCGGCGCCCTGGCCTTCTCGAGGGACGAAGTTGGCAGGGCAGTCGCGACGGCGGCCGCGAGGTAAAAAGAACTAGACTGAGTTATATCTCACCACAGAGCGAATAAATTTCACTTATATATTTTTCCAGTAGTGAGTAGTCGATTCTCCATCTTTCGTTAGCAGGGTGTCGCGGAGTCCAGAGGAGCGGACGGCGTCTTCTTGACGTCGTCGTGTACCAGCTACGTTGTTGTTCCGAGTCCGTGGGTCGTATGCCCGCGAATCTCTTCTGCCGAAGCTGTCAAAGCTAACAGCAAACTACACATCACAAAAAAAATCCAGTAGTGAGAATCGAATTGACGCCCTCTAGTGCTGGTGCCATATTCACTATGAGACTAACCGGGACGTCAATTTTAAAATTTTCGGATTAGAAGTTAAGTTTTATACATTGAAGTGAATTGAAGAAGATAAATACTATTGATTGATGATAGCGAAGTACATAATTTTTTTACTACCGAAATGAGTCTTCAATTCGGCCCGTCCCGTGACCCTATGGTCATCCATAAATTGCATACCACATGAAAGGCGTTTACAGGTTCTCGTTGCCAAAGAAAAATATCACCATTAGACCTTCGGGAGTACCTTCCTACAACACTAGTATTGGTAATTTTTGGAGTTATTAAAACATTGTTTATGTAAATTTTAACGTATAAACAACACCTAAATAATATCTAACTTATAATTAAATATATTAGATGAACTAAGTAATCTGTAATAGCATGAATAGGTAACAGCCAAGCGAAGTCAAAGTCAAAGTATCTTTATTCAATATAGGCTTAACTTAAGCTCTTATTGAACGTCAACAAAAATCTACCACCGGTTCAGTAAACTAGACCTGCACAGAGAAGAACCGGCAAGAAACTCTGCGGTCTTGTTCTTTTTTTTTTATGCAATTATACACACTTATTTAGGTTTAAATTAAACTTACTTAATCAGCAGCAGCCATGGGGCTTGCAAGTGCAGAGCAAAAGTCATTTCCACACATCCTTGTCTTCAATGTATTCTTGGACATTATAGTAGGCCCTTGTCATTAAGGTAGCTTTTAAAAATTGTTTGAAATTGTTTATATTTACTCGTTTGTGAATGTCACCTATTTTATTATAAAAGTTGATGCATCTACCAAGAAACGACTTTTTGGTTTTAGCCGATCTAAACCTTGGTACTTCCAGAGTGTCACCACGGCCCCGACGCGATGTGGTTTGTTTTTTCGTAAAAAGGTGGACATTATTACGTACATACATGATGTTCTCAAGTATGTAAAGGGACGTTAATACGTTTATTTGCTTAAATATATGCCGTAGTGACTCACGTGGACCCAAGCCATAGACAGCCCGTATAGCCTGCTTTTTTGATACAAATATTGTGTCTAGCAAACCGGATGCGGAACCCCAAAGTAAGGCACCATAAGACATTATGCTGTGAAAATAAGCATAATAAACTAATTTAGCTGTTTCATCGTTAAATCGCGCTCAATTTCTTAGCTACCTTATCTACATGAAATCCTCATTGCAACTTGGAGTCAACGCTTATTCCAAGAAATGCTGTTGAATCCTCAAGCGGTAGGATTTTCTCATCAATAGAGATTCCTGATTGGTGACATAACTTTGAAAGAGTAAATCTAATACTTATTAATTTATAAATAATAGTTACTATATGATATATACGTCTAACGCTACTTGCCAATAATCATAAAAAATATTAACGTTAAAAAATCCATAATAAAAAAAATATTTTTCAAACAAAATAATTAAGTAAATAAGAAACAAAATTTATAACACCTATACAACTACAACTGACTGATTCATACATTCAGAGACTTTTTCATTCGTTGCCACAATGTCGCATTACAAGACTCTCCTTATAACAGTATGTTTTATCTCTTTTAAATTCATTCAACCCATTTATATGCTTTGTGACCTTTACAAATGAACTTTACATTACAGTTTTATACGTAAGGGTGTTCTTAAATTCTTTGTTTTGGAAAATTTATTAACTCTAAATATTGATGTTTAAAGAATGTAAATGTTTAATACAATTTTAAAAAAATATCCTCTATACGTTTGTTCATTTATTATCGCGATTGTAAAGACACGCTGTATACTAAATATTGTTATATTATATTAGTATATGATAACTTACTAATAATAGTTGGTATATGTACTTTTACAAGTTAGTTCAATGTAAAAACCTGACGATTGAAACATTAAATGGTTTTGTATCTTGTATTAACTGATGTTTTTGCTTTCAGTCCCGAGACTATTAAAGCTTCATCTGACGCAGAACCGGTGGGCTAGCCAGAACCCACGGGTTTGGGCCCTCCGCTGTGGGTAGGGCCGCGCATGTGCTCATGCGTGCGTTTAACTACGACATGTCATCTAAGGGCCATCGAAGTTGCGGTGCGGACCGAGACCCCGATGGCCGTCGACTGTGGTTTTAGCTAATCGGTGGCTGGGGGCGGTGAGAACCCTGGAACGCGGGTGTACCTTGTGTACGCGTTGTGTTGGTCTCGCCGTGCTCGGAGGCGAGGGCAAACTATTGTGTTTGTTGTTACACTAGCTGTGGGTGTAGTGTTATCCGGCGGGATTTGCTATTAAATGGTGCACACATTGTGCATCAATCGAATACCTGTTTAATATTCTGATTGATTAAGTTTGACATATTTGCCGAAGCTTTACAAACATTCCATTGAAATATCAATCTTTCAAATTCTAGATACAGACAACGATTTAAATTGAAAAATACTAATGAAAAAGACAATACAATTTCTATAAGGCATCTGTAAGAAAATGAAATCTTACTTTGCAAATTGTCAATGAGAACTTCAATAATTTAATTATATTCATACAAGTTATGTTATGACTGTATTATTGTGATTTATAACCTAACTCACGTTATTATGTTCCAGATACGCTTAACGTTGTAACCTTTTAGTACGATACGAGTCAAAAAGTTTGAATTTTCCTAGTAGCCAGTAATACCTCTCAGTTCCTAAGAGGTTAAGTACTTAGGGGTATTATTGTTAGCCTTAATTGGTTACAGTTCATCCACTTTCAGAGAAATCCAGACAAACTTCAGAGGCGACCTGTGGGGTCACAACGGTCCGGGTGTTATAACACGAGTGCTCAAAAGATTGTGCTCTACCACAAATGTCACTCTCATGTCGGCCGAATCCTGTAGAGGTAAGTTTCTATCTCTTGTCCCTAGGATGTTTGGTAATGTTATTACGGTGGATTCTAGTTAACTGGTCTTGGATAAGTATGTCTCGAGCATTTTTTATAGAAATACCTCTAGTATTAGGAATATTTTAACGTATTTATCAGACATTTAGTTTTTGTGTCTTCTTTATTGTTTATCTATATTACTGTAGCCCTTTAAGTAAGACGTAATTAATATTTTTTATTTTGCATATATTATAGGTACTTATTACGTAAGAACGTGTTATTACATAGGTAAATCTTTGAGAAACTGTCTCAATGAATAAACCTCTTTTACTGATAAAAATCAGAGTTCCGTAGGAATTGCGTTTTTTACATACGGTGGTAGGGCCACGCAGCAGCCTCGGCTGTTGCACGACTGGGCAGGCCCGTCCGGGTAAGTACCACGACCTCACAGAAGACCAGCGTAAAGTGGAAGTATGACAAACACTTTCGTGTTTCGTCTGGTGAGTGAGGTAGCCGAAGCCCAATTTTCAAAAGGTTTTCAACGCATCTGTAACCCTCTGGTGTGGCAGATGTCCATGGGCGGCGGTATTCACTTAACATCAGGTGTACCGTCTGATCGTTTGACAACTTTTCGCATAAAAAAAAAGATATTTACAAACTACTTCATTCCTATTTGTTTTACAAAGTTATAGTTTTAGTTTTAAATAGGCGATTAACGGTTTCAATATTAAATCTACAGATAGATTTGGTTACTGGACATAGAATTTTGACTTAATATTATGGAGCAAATGTCAAATACTTATCGCTAGTAACCAAATATATCTGGAGATAGAACACTGAAACCGGCCGTAAGTGAAGTAAACAACTCCTTTTTTTTTAAATTAAATATTTTTACGTCTGCCGTAGACAGATTAATACTTAAATATTGCTTATTATGGAGAATATTTCGGTGTGTTTTCGGGAATCCACAAAATGATTATTTAAATTTTCATTCTGACATGAATCTTTCACATAAAACGTATCGTTGCCTATTACAGGATTCGAGGTGTATGGGCCGGATCTTTTCTATCCGATCAAATGGCAAAACGGTAAGGAATATTTCGCTGCCGGCGAACTGAAAATCAAGGACTCATACGTTTACCACGTGTGGAACCACCTCACTAAGGGACATAAGGTCGACATTAAATCTCCATACGCCGAACTCGCAAGGAGATTCTGTCCGTCAACTTACGAATTATATGGCGATCGGTTTGGCATGTGAACACGAATTGATTGAATTAATTACTGCACTATTGTGAATTTAATGAGATGTCTCGGTGTCATT
This sequence comes from Iphiclides podalirius, assembly GCA_933534255.1. Taxonomy (NCBI): domain Eukaryota; kingdom Metazoa; phylum Arthropoda; class Insecta; order Lepidoptera; family Papilionidae; genus Iphiclides; species Iphiclides podalirius. Next base: position 3,683,704 of record OW152822.1, on the reverse strand, counting down.
ATGGCTATAGATTCAATATTTGCTCGGGGATATGAATGATATAATAATAAATATATATATAACTATTTTCCCGAATATGTATGTTATAACTATTGCTCGAATATATTATGTACATGGCATTTATTCATGTGCAATTAATCAACGTTAATCCTGTCTGAAACAAAAGATAATTCAAGAATAGAGTTTAAAGGTAAGCCTTAACTTAAGGTAACTTTGAATGAAATTGATAAGCGGTACCGAAAGGAAAAGTCATGGCTGTAAAGCCATTTTATTAACCAGTGTGCATAGTTGAAAATAAAATATGACTGTAGTATGAAACGGTTTACGAATTTATTTATGAAACAATGAATCCATAGAGACTTACGGATCAATAGATATTGATCCCTAAGTTAACACCTATTTTTATAACACTGTTTTACATATTAGAAATCTACGATTTTTTACGACCAAAATCATTACCATTTTTTCGTTTGCTTAAAATAATATTAGAAATTGCTCTTTTGATTTGTTAACGCGCTTTCTGGAAATGTACCTACTTACTTGGTCCATATATGAAATACAAAAATATACTATTAAAGAATATTTTAAATACATAACTAAGTGGAGTCATAAAAATACGAGATTCAATCCCGTTTATAGAGATTGACGTAAAACATTTCGTTTGTCTGTATCAAAAATGTATACCTATGTCACGAGACAAAACACTTTTCAACACCAATTTACGGCCGATACCAAAAATTAATCCACGATCTTTTCTTTTTGTTTTATGTGAAATGTTGCCAAGCGAGCAGGCGGTTCACCTGATGTTAAGTGAAAGCCCATGGACATCAGCTCACCCGAGGGTTGCAGATGCGTTGACAACCTTTTGAAAATTGGGCTCCAGCTACCTCATTCACCAGACGAAACGCGAAAGTATTATACTTCCACTTGACGTCGGTCTTCTGTGAGGTCGTCGTACTTATTCGGACGAGCCTCTCCATTCGGGCAACAGCCGAAGCTACTGCGTGGCTCTACCACAGTAAAAACAGATCTGACATCAATCCAAGATTATTTTTTTTATGGGAAAAAACCGGCAAATGAGCAGGAGGCTCACCTGATGGTAAGTGATCACTGCCGCCCATAGACATCTGCAACACCAGACGGCTTACAAATGCGTTGCCAGCCTTTTAGGAAAGAGTATGCTCTCTTCTTTGAAGGTTCCCAGGTCGGAACGGTTCGGAAAGATCACCGGCGGTATTTGATTCTACAGAGTGGTTGTTCGAGGTTTACTGCCTTGAAAATCGCGCTGTTGTGGAAGGCTGGACATCGAGGTGGTGTGGATGAAATTTTTAGTTTTGGCGCGATGTCCGATGGTGAAATTCAGCCGCCGGGAGCAATCCAAACAATTTCTCGGTACCCTCGCCGTTGATAGATGCGATAGAAGATGCAGAGTGATCCAACATCTCTACGCCCAGCCAAATGATCAAGCTGAACGGAAAGACCTTGATCGTCGATAACCCTACCTGCACTACGTTGTTGCGGTCAAATGGAAGAAACTGGTAACAGGGGGCCCAGAGGTGAGAGCAGTACTCCATGTGAGGCCAAATTTGCGCCTTATAAAGGTTTAGGCGTTGAGCCGACGTGAAGTAATGTCTCGCTTGCTGAGCACACCGAGCTTCTTTCAGGCCAATTTGGCCTTACTTTAGACCGCGGAACTGGACATTGCTCAAGATTTCGACGCCAAGTATTCCGATACTAGCTGTGACAGACAGGGGAGTATTCTCAAAATGAGGAGTCACGACAAATGGGGACTTTTTAGTGGTTAACGCGCAAACTTGTGTCTTATTGGGGTTGAATTGGACTAAGCTTAGTAGACCCCAGATTGAGACATTTGTTAACAAATTCTCGACTTCAGACACAAGCTTGTCCTCTCTCGTAGACGTTTTTCCGAGAAATGTTAGCACGGCCAGTGTACGAGACATCCACAGTGCTATCATCCGCATAACAATGAACGTTGCTGATTTGCAACATATGATTGAACATATGCAGAAGAAATAGAGTGGGAGACAGTACACAGCCTTGTGGAACACCAGCATTGACAAATTTAGGATCAGAGCATGCACTGGCGACAACGAGATTGATGCTCCGATCTGCCAAAAAATTCCAGTTGCATAACTTCTCGGGAAGCCCATAGGAAGGCAGCTTCGAAAGAAGTGCTTTGTGTCACATCCGATCAAATGCCTAGTTCAACGTCCCGAGCGATCTTCAATCTGCGACCCAATAACATTGATAATAATCATTGATGCAATACAATTGTTCATCAATTCTTTACAAAAAGAAATGATATCCCATCATAAACATAAATGTGAAATGAGGGCCAAGTTCGATATTATGATAGTATAATGTCTTGGTTGTGAAGAAGTGATCATTTATATGGTCGTTTATGCGGTGGTAGGGCCACGCAGCAGCCTCGGCTGTTGCGCGCATGGGAAGTCCGTCCGGGTAAGTACTACGATCTCACAGAAGACCAGCGTGAAGTGGAATTCTATTTTCAAGATACATTCCTGAAGTCGTGAACGACCACTAAACTGAACCCGAAGGCAATATGTCTGTTGTCTTAGGCCTCTCCTATCCTGAGTGATACTTGGAATTATACACAGTGCGCAAGATCATTCCCTATTACATCGGAAATGGCGCCCAAGTAGCTTATCGGCGGGTTAATTCCTCAAAATCCTCGAGGCACCTTACCAGAATCTGAACTCTAAATATCGCACTATGCGTCATAGAGAGGTGCAACCTGATTTTCCTAAAAAATATAAACGGAAAAAATATGTACGGAATTGTTCATTTTTCAACGATATTGGCACGGACATACGTCAGTACATATATTGGCAGTATTCAAATGCAGCGGTATTTATTTTGACATGTATATCGTTAAATATTTGGATACACTGGCTAATATACAGCGTGTCGTTACAATCGCGACAATAAATGAACACACATAAAGAGGATAACTTTTTAAAATTATATTAAACATTTACGTTTTTTAAACATCAATGTTTACCGAGTTATTAAATTTTTCAAAACGAACAATTTTAGAACAGCCTTTATGTATAAAACTGTAACGTAAAGTTCATTTGTAAAGGTCACAAAGCATATGAATGGGTTGAATGAATTAAAAAGAGATAAAACATACTGTTAGAAGGAGAGATTTGTTATTCGTCGCTGTGGCAACGAATGAAAAAGTCTCTGAACGTATGAATCAGTCAGTTGTAGTTGTATAGGATGTTACAAATTTTGTTTCGTTTTTATTTAATTAGTTTCTTTGAAAAATATTTTTTTAGTATGAATTTTTTTAACGCTTATATTTTTTTATGATTATTGGCAAGTAGCGTTAGACATGTGTTCATTTATTGTCGCGGTTGTAACGACACGCTGTATATGATGGATATACAAATCAGACGGTCATCTCGCCTCTGTCCGCGGACGATATAGGGAGGAATCTAATGGATACTGTGATAAGCTGTAATGTTGTTGCTTTTACATTTTTCGTGCTATAAGATCTTATGAAGTAATTTTTCAACTTTCCGGAATGTTCTGGTGAAAAATGCCTTTGTATTTACTGTGTAAGGTTTCATGATTTCTCTGAAAGTTATTTAAATACCTTTAGTAAAATGTAAATTCTTGTCTCTACATACTGTACATTTTCAGCCTATAAAAGTTTTAAGATAAATTTAATCAATTCAATGAAAAAAAAGTTTACCCTTGGTGAGACTCGAACCCACAATCCCCGGCTTAGGAGGTCGATGCCTTACCCATTAGGCCACAGGGGCTAAAACGAAAATACTAACATTTGACTATTATATTCTATTGATATCCACAAATAACATAAGACTTACAGAAGAATTTGAAAAATATTTCGACTAGTAGTATAAATAGTATTAATAAAGATATGGTTCTCCTAACATTTTCACGAATATTGGGTGCAAATACAAATAATATTAATACGGCTATACTGACAGAGGTTTTCCCTGACATCTGGAAGGAAGCTGTAATAAATCCAAAAACAAATCCATATTTTTATTAACGAAAAACAAAACCAACTTCAAATAGATTGCTTATTCATTTTATAATTGATTTTCACGATTTCCCTCAGTATCTCCGGAGCCCAAGATCCGATACCAATTATATTAATATGTGACCACCAGCTTTCAAATAAAAAAGAATCTTCAAAATCCGTTCACTCAGTATAAAGTTCTGAGGTCGAATTGAGAACCTCCTCGTTTTTTGAAGTCGATTGTAAATAATCACCCACTTGAACTAAATCTTCAATTTATAATTATACTGACATTTTTTTCTAAAATCGCCAAAAAGGCTGTTTGTATGCAATTAATAAAATATCTAAACCAGAGCAATATGTTACATCTAAAACAATCGGGTTTTAGGGATGGACTAAGCACAGTTATAGCGCAAGTGTGTGTTGTCGACAGTGGTGTTGTCGAGCCGGAACGCTCCGGAATGTCGTTCCGGTACTATCTTTTTGGGCAGGAACGTGTTCCGGAACTAAAGATGATTTCTGATAACGAGAATTGGCTGACGTATTGAAAAAAATAAATAAAAAGAATTACTGATTTCTTTTTCTAATTTTTGACGAATTTTTATATGTATTTTTTATGTTATTTTTATATTTATTATAAACAAGGGTTTGAACCGGACCCGAAATGGAACAAAAACCGGAACGAACCGGCTTGTTTTTGTGAACCGGAGTCCGGAACGTTTTTTTTCTGCTGAACCGGAACTGGAACCGAGCCAAAACAAATACGTGAACCAGTTTTTGAACCGGTTCAACGGAGATTAAACTTTATTTATAATATATATATACAAATACACAAAATGGGTTATTTAATTAAAAAAAACAAAAAATAGGATTATCATTGAAAATTACCCCCCGTCGTTAAATTTGGGACATGAGACCGCACAGAGCGGCCGTCTACCCAGGATCGGCTCGGCCCTGTCAAAAAAATTTAGCAGAACACCACTGGTTGTCGAATGTCGATGATATTCTAACAGCGTAGGATAAAGGAGAGGCTATAACTTTTACACTGCTGGACTTTTCGCCTGCGATTGATTCCAATACTACTTTACCTCTGTCGAAATTGGTGTAGTTAGGTTTTGACTGTAACGCATTAGTGTTTTGAGTGTTATTTAAATGGTCGCACACAGCGATTCGGGCTTCGAAATGAAAATGTTATTAACGTTTTGTTCTTTCGAATTACTAATTCTGAATTATTTATTCATCGAAAAAAGAAACATACATTTCGGTGGATGTAAACATACATTTAACTGTGGTAAAGCCACGCAGCAGTCTCGGCTGTTGCACGAATGGGCAGGCTCGTCCGGTAACCACGGCCTCACAGAAGACTGGCGTAAAGTGGAAGTATGACAAATACTGTAGCGTTTCGTCTAGTGAGTGAGGTAGCCGGAGTCCAATTTCCAAAAATATTGTCAACGCATCTGCATACCCTCGCGTGTGGCAGATGTCCATGAGCGGCGGTATTCACTTAACATCAGGTGAACAGTCTGCTCGTTTGACAACTTTTCGCATAAAAAAATGTATATCTGGGGTTATTCTTATGTCCTAAAATTTCCTGATAAGTGTTTCATGATTGACGCAATCTAAAGGCTTGAAGAGACCACAAAACACACCCATAGTCCCATGGCATTCCGTGAACTCTCTCAAGCCTTTACTGTTGTTTTTATGATAATTCAAAAAATACAACAATAATTATATCAATAATAATTTAGTTAATATGAAACCAACGGGTTTTCATTTTTGATTAGGAGTAATAATGTAATTAATGATTAATAAATAGTATTTTTGTTGAGTATTATAATAATACGGCTCTATTCTAGTTAAATTTTAAACATAGGGCCGCTGGCTGATATTACTGATTACGATTTACCATTAATTGCCTCACTTGAATGTTAATTGTTGAATGGAAATCAATGTTGATTGTGGAATGTTGATGTTCTGTCATTCTGTCTATACCTACTTTTGAAGTGAAACTTCTTTATCGGGGTTGGAAAAAAATTTAGTGTAACATTTTTGCGTTACGCGCCATCTTTTTCTTAGTTCTGATTCTAAAATGTAAACAATATATTTCGTTATTTCAGTTACCATAAGCCATTAATAACACAAATATATAATAACGACATCAATGATAGTAATAAATCTAATGACAGTGCTAGCTCTAATACTTCTGAGCACGAATGCTCTTCGAAGCCTCGATCGGCTCCTGGAACTTGCGGTTGCGACGTCGATCCAACGTCCCGCAAGTTCGGTTTTCCAAAAAAACCTCACTCACAACACTCGCGCGCGAGTCGAATGTCTGCCTTCTACTCACTGGCTGACTATTCGGCAACGAAGAACCATGTACAAATTCAAAGCGGTTGTATTTTGGGTCCGTGAGGTTAATTGAAATAAACAAGGTTCACGTTGCAAGTTTTTTAATCAACAATTTTTGCGGACCCTCATACTAATTACAACGGTCAAACCATAGTGTGTTTTAATTTACTACTAACGCCACCCATGTATTACAAATAAGAAACTAAATATTATACAAAGCTAAAATGAAATAATTGTAAAATTTGTATTTATGTCTATGATAATAAAAGCCTTTTATTAAACTTTATCTAATTTAACTTTATTTAACCAATTTCTGTAAAGTTGCATATAGTAAATTATTTTTTGAAAAATAACGTCATAAAAAAGTTTCACTTCTTACGAGTAGAGATGGGTCGTATCGCTTTTTCTGAGTACCGTATCTGAATCGGATTTCGATTTCAAATATCAGATTTCGAAACTATGTATTTTAATATCTAGATATTTTACGGTCACGTATCCACATTGAATTCTAAAAAAAAAAAAAAAATGTTTTCAACGATATTTTATACTCATTATGAATATAAATTGTGCAGGCGTATTTAAAAGTTGATTCATTCCATATACCAACTGTTCAAAAAGCTTACTTCTAAATAAATTCGAAAACCCACTAAAATTGACTAAATTCAAAAAACTTACTGAATTTTAAATCACGATTTTTTATACTATTAAGGTAAAATTACCTGATTAAAAATTTCATTAAAAATAGAAATTGAAGTAATATAAAAATGATTTATTTTAACATCTTATATATCGCTTAATAATAGACTTTAACATATTCTTAGAACACGCAATTATGAGTGACAATATTTTTATAATTTGTGTAAGAAAAGAAAAAAAGAAATGTACATTCAGTATTATAACTTAGGGCAGAAGAAGAATTTAAAATATACACACAAAGCACATAAGCCTTGATCTGATTTCCACCCAAGCAGCACAGCACTATTAAATTATATTTTTCTTTTTGTGTACTTTTATTTTTTTCCAAAAATATGAAAAAAATTTAACTAATAAAAATATTCACAAAAAATTTACCACCTAAAAAATTTATATTACCATTTATATTTTTCTTCCTTAATTTTGGCAGAAAATTCTTAAGTAGTAAGTTGGCATCCCTAACTATTACGTGCTAGGTACCAATGCAATCCAGCTCAAGGCTAAACAAAATTTAAAGACATCGTTAATATCGTAATTTGTATTTAAATGCAACTAAAAATTTTTTTTTCCATGCGGTTAAGATTCAAAATTACTTAACTGCGCGCTTTGTCGCCCGTTACGGCTCAAGGCTAAACAAAACAATAAAAATATAATAATATCGTTGTAGTATTTAATTAAAACGGATCTTATTTGCATGACCTTAAGATTCAAAATTACTTAACTTATTCATAATATCTGTTTAAAAATCTGATATTGTGCCTTGCTTGCCGTACTGCTCTAACTAGTGTAATATTTGTATCTCACGCGCTTTGTCGCTCAAAATCTGTTTAAAAATCTGATATCGTGCATTGCTTGCCGTCCCGCTCTAACTAGTGAGTATTTATATCTCACGCGCTTTGTCGCTCGATATCTGATATCGTTCATTGCTTGCCGTCCCGCTCTAACTAGTGAGTATTTGTATCTCACGCGCTTTGTCTCTCGAAATCTGTTTAAAAATCAGATATTGTGGCAAACCGTATGATATCGCGATTCGTGTCGGTATAGTGAGCGAGCGAGTATTCGGTATATCAGATTTCGGAAATATCAGATATTGTAAAATACATAGATATTGAACGAGCCAGTAAGCGATATTCGGATATTGTACTAATATCTAGATTTCATATCTGATACGATTTGTATCGCCCACTTCTACTTACGAGTGTACGCTAGGACACGCACACATTTTTTTTATTGGTCTGACTGACTCATTTAATGAGTTTATTGATATTGAGTTTGTATAATCTAAAATTTAAGTAATGACGACATTTGTTTTGGCTAACAAATTGATGTCTATCAAAATAAATAAATCAGAATTTGAAAAGATCAAACACGAAAAAGTTATAAACATACGGGAACAACATAAATACTTAAGGTTTGTTTCAGTGCATTGGAAGATAGAATTGTTATTCAATAAAAAAATTAAGTCAATTGTTTTTAACTTACAGCACTTTGAGAAAAGTTCTTCAACATCAAACAATTGAAAAGAGTTGTCGATTGTGTTTAAAACAAGGAGTTATAAAAGTATTTGATAACACTAACGAAATAAATCATGCAGAGGCTATTAAAACCATTTTTGGAGTAGAGGTAAACAGTTTTAAATTTTGTAAGGATAAAGGAAAAATTTTGCTTATAATAATTTTATGAAATTTAATTATAATACATTTAGAATATTCACTGCAATAATATTTACGGTCGCAAGTTACAAGAAGTAATATCTCAGTTAAAATTAGATTAATGTTTAATAAATTTGTTGTTATTTTCTCTACATTATTGAACAAATTTATACTTAGCTTGTATTTTTAATAATATAGAGAAGAAATCTCATCAATAAAAGCCATAGGAGTTTAATGAAAAATCACAGAGAACAGTATAAATTTAACTGCAGAATTACCATTTACAGTTTGTAATCTTTAAATGTTAATATAAAATATTAAAACAAAAATAAAAAATTAAATATTCTCCTTTCAGATATCACAAAATGATGGCAAACCACAATACATATGCATGTCTTGTGGAACCACTATTAAAATGGCTGTTAGACTAAAACAAACTGCAGAAATAACACAGTGGAGATTACAGCAAGAATTGGAAATTGGTTATTAGATTTTTATATAACACCTATAAACACTAGCAGTAGAACTGAAAATATGGCTGTGAAGCTTAATATATCAATGTTAGAAAAATTTATTGCTGTAACCCACATCAAGGGTAACCCAATTAAACAAATATGATTTAATGTCTTACAAAGATGAAAAGACAACTAACATTTTTTCAATTCAAGTTCTTAACATCTATAATGGAGTTATGATTTATCATAGTACCTATTCTAAAACTTTTAGGGTCTGTTAAAGTCACCTTTTTGTGGGTTGAGTTTGATATGTAGGTAAGTACATAAAATATATGTTGATTAAATAGGTCACACAGAGTAAAATTTCAGTGCCAGCACCTAGCAGCAGCTTCTACCATGTAACAAAGGGCCGACTAGTTCAAAAAAGGACCGGTGTCAAATAGAATTTTTTAATTGTACTTTGTATGTTGACCTGCTTGCTTTTTATCTTCTTGTATACCAATCTTGTGTATCAATACCAAAGTTAATTGTCATATTTTTTTATTTAGTGGCAGATTCAACTAGTGAATGCAACCTAGATGAATATAGTAAAATACATGGTGGCTATTTTCATCTACAAGGTGCAATTGTAACTCGTGATTGGACTTGCAGCAAATGCCGTAAGGTTTTTTCCAATAAGGTAAAGTGCTTTATTTTATTAGATTTATTATTCAATTTGGCTTAAATTGAACCAGGAAAGATCCTAGTCCTTAGTCAAAAGTGCCCAAAGAAAGGGTAAATTCATTCTAACAATCAGTTACATGTTTCAGGATGAATTCAAAGAGCATGAGTTATTGCCTAGCTGTCGAACAAGGTTTAGAAGTTATATCTGTGAGACATGTGGATCCAAATTTAAATCAATGTCCCTACTTAAGAGGCATAGGTAATAATATTAGATATAATCCAAAAATATAGGTAGTTTATTAATAACATTGTTTTTGCAGGTGTTTAAAAGTCAAAAAGTAAAGTTGCAGCCTATACATATCCCACGACTGGGCAAAGGCCTCCTATGTATAGAGGGTATTAGGTCATAGTCCACCATCCAGAGCCACTGCGGATTGGTGGACTTCACATATCTTCGAAATATTTATTTGTTGGTTATTTCGAAAATATGCAGGTTTCCTCATGATTTTTTTTTTTCCTTCACCATCAGCATATGTTAAGTCAGCAAAATTAAAAATTTCATTGGTGCTGGCACCGGGGATCGAACTCAGGTCGCTCAAGTTTATTGAATTATAAGCGAGCGCGCGGACAATGAGCTATCACGGCTCATTGAGACCAATGAGAGACTCTTAAACACGGGTGTATATTATTTGAATCCGTCAGGCTTATTCACACTGGGGAGTTGCAGCATCAGTGCCCTCAATGTCCTTATCGTGCCCGCACGAAGTACGCGCTGGCCGTCCACTCCCGCCTGCACAGTGGCGAGCGCCCATTACGCTGTCCCGAATGCCCGGCTACGTTCCCCAACGCCTCAAATTTAGCCTCGCACCGCCGGAGACATTTACCGCCCGCGTACCATTGCGACGTGTGCCAACGTGGATTCAAATTCAAAGAGGTAATTGATGTTGGTAAGCGAATGTCTGATAATTTTTAACATTTGGTTGTTCATGACCCGAATGGCGTAGTGGGTAGTGTGCTTGCCTCCTGCGCCAGAGGGTGTGCGTTCGAACTACTGGAAAACTATTGAGTGATAAACTTATTGTTTTTCTAGTGTCTAGGTGTTTATACAGGGTGGCCTTTCTAAAGGTGTCCAAATTCACACAGGAGGTTCAGACTGGGTAGTGTAATCGTTTATCGAAATAAAAACAAACTTTTAAAAAATTGGGAACGGAATGGGTTACCTAAAAACAGAACTTGTTGACGATGCGGTAGTCATTCATAAACGCGTCGTATACTTTTGAAAAGTGTGCGTGTTATTTATGAATGATCACTCGTAAAATAAATGAGTTGCCCATAAATCACGCACTTTTTGAGATAAGTTCAAATGAATGTATTTAATTAATTACGAGTGATTTTAAATATTTATCATTTTTTATATGACATTATTTGTCTAGAATTTAATAAAAAAAATGGATACACTTAGAACATACTCCTTATATATGTATAATATGTATTTATTTACAAAAGAAAAGTATGTTTATCAGTTATCTAATACCCATAGTACAAGCGTCGCTTAGTTTGGATAATCCAAAAATATAGGTAGTTTATTAATAACATTGTTTTTGCAGGTGTTTAAAAGTCAAAAGTAAAGTTGCAGCCTATACATATCCCACGACTGGGCAAAGGCCTCCTATGTATAGAGGGTATTAGGTCATAGTCCACCATCCAGAGCCACTGCGGATTGGTGGACTTCACATATCTTCGAAATATTTATTTGTTGGTTATTTCGAAAATATGCAGGTTTCCTCATGATTTTTTCCTTCACCATCAGCATATGTTAAGTCAGCAAAATTAAAAATTTCATTGGTGCTGGCACCGGGGATCGAACTCAGGTCGCTCAAGTTTATTGAATTATAAGCGAGCGCGCGGACAATGAGCTATCACGGCTCATTGAGACCTATGAGAGACTCACGGGTGTATATTATTTGAATCCGTCAGGCTTATTCACACTGGGGAGTTGCAGCATCAGTGCCCTCAATGTCCTTATCGTGCCCGCACGAAGTACGCGCTGGCCGTCCACTCCCGCCTGCACAGTGGCGAGCGCCCATTACGCTGTCCCGAATGCCCGGCTACGTTCCCCAACGCCTCAAATTTAGCCTCGCACCGCCGGAGACATTTACCGCCCGCGTACCATTGCGACGTGTGCCAACGTGGATTCAAATTCAAAGAGGTAATTGATGTTGGTAAGCGAATGTCTGATAATTTTTAACATTTGGTTGTTCATGACCCGAATGGCGTAGTGGGTAGTGTGCTTGCCTCCTGCGCCAGAGGGTGTGCGTTCGAACTACTGGAAAACTATTGAGTGATAAACTTATTGTTTTTCTAGTGTCTAGGTGTTTATACAGGGTGGCCTTTCTAAAGGTGTCCAAATTCACACAGGAGGTTCAGACTCGGTAGTGTAATAGGCCCCCCCCCCCCCCCCCCAGTTCATAAACTGCGTCCGGCCGATTACTTTTGAAAAGTGTTTCTAGAGAACGAATTTTAAAAAAAAGGTGTCCTAAAAATATTTATATTTATTAAATAAATGAATTCACTAAATTGTCTAATTGACGTTGACAAGCACAAAGATCTGAAACAATTATCTGTGTGTCACACAAATATGTCTCCCGTGGGAATCAAACCTACGACCCGGCGTCGAAGCCCATTCTTTGGCAATTGCGCCACGGAGTAGAAGTAACTCATTTAGCCGTATTTGTTTTTCACTTTTACTAGGAAAATTGTTTTTATTTTCAATTCACAATATCAGTTTTATATTTAGATATAATCAATTTACAGAGCATTGAATTGTTATGATTAATTTAAGTCTCTGCACTCACTATGAAACTTATAATGCGATTTTTTAGACAAATGAGAATTATACCCACTGAGTATGATACATATTGAATGTCGCTATTATAAGTTAATTCTTGTGTCTACTGTAATAATGCTTACAGGAAAGTAAAATACTTAGTTACTTTATTGATAATAAATATTTATTTCAGGCTTTACTTAACCATATAGCGACGCAACATAGAAATGCAAAACCATTCAATTGCAGTGCATGCGCCAAGTCTTTTGCGACAAGGTTAGTGCATGCATGTTTTTCCATTCTATTATTCAATAAAGATAAATTAAAATTTTTCAAATGTACGCCATCGTGAAATGTACTTTTTAATAAAAAAATTACAGGAAGATGATACGTCGCCACGAACTCAAAACCCACAATAGACCCAAATTGAGATCTGGCGTATCACCAATTTATACAAGACAGCAAGAAGGAAATTAAGCCAGGGCTGACATGTCAGAAAAAAATGTTCAACTTAAAGATGAAGTTGAAAATAATTAATAGGATGAGAGTTTTCGTGTAGTTACAAAATCCTGTTATGGTTGATTGGTCCTCATCGACCCTGATGTACGGGATTTCCATCGAAACACTGCCACAGCTACTCCTTCGCTTTGACTTAGATAGCACATGTATGTCAGTCTGCTTTTCTCGACCTGAACCATTTCCGGTCTCACAGCAAGGTTTGCAGGCCTACATGTCAAATACGCTTAGCAACACCGACAAGACTAGCCAGAGAAACTTTAGCTAGTGGGTTTATCAGGATACACATCTCTACTTCATGATGTGCACAACTAAAGGATGCAGAAGCATGAAGGTCTGATTGCACTATGAATCATGGAAATAGTTTTGCTGTCGCCTTAATCTTATACCGTTAATTACAAAGCCATCTTTGTTACAACTACTTTTTTAACCTATTTTTACTTTCTTTTTAGGTATAAAAAAATGTGATTACTGTTGTTTAATTATGTTCTAAATAAAATAAAATATTTAATTTGTACAATTTTTTTTATGTTTAGTCAACTATTATTAGAAATTAACCTATTATAGTAATAATTCAGAACATGACAAAAGCATATAAAAATTACTCAAGTCTGGCAGATTTCCTTTACCTATAAATGAGATGCTAAGTCTGTGCCATTTAAGCTTTCTGATGGTAATGTGGTTAAAAGGTACTAGACAATCTTATTTGATTCAAAACCTGAAATAGACCCGGCATTTGGGATATATCTATATATATAAAAATGAATTGCTGTTTGTTAGTCTCGCTAAAACTCGAGAATGGCTGGACCCATTTCGTTAATTTTGGTTTTGAAATATTTGTGGCAGTCCAGGGAAGGTTTAAGTAATGTGAAATCATGGTAAAATTGCATGGGAAATAGCGACAATTTTCTTTTCCCATACAAACTGTAACTCCTACCTGTCAAACATTTTAGTTGTGCAAATTTTGTTTTGTGTTCAAATTCCCTACAAATTATTTATATGGCAAAACAATTTTTTTTTATGTGAAAAATTGCCAAACGAGCATACTATTCACCTGATGTTAAGTGAATACCGCCACCCATATACATCTCCTACACCCGAGAGTTCGCACATGCGTTGACAACCTTTTTGGAAATTGCTGCTATTTGCTGGGTCAGCTAGTATTGGAATAAGAAAAGTCAAAAAGCCACCTGGACCTGCATTTTCTTTTTTATGTTATGAGCCTATTAAAAATAAAAACACACTTTTTGTACAAAAATTCTGAGTATTGTGACTAATCAAGTTATTTTTAGGGCTTTCTACTTACTAAGCTGCTGGCTTCATTGTTCTTTGGTTTGATTCAGATATAGTAAAAGTATTTAAACGACTTACAGATACTTGCTCCAGTGTGTCCGTGAACAATTTATATAATTATGTAAAACATCTCTAAAAGGGAAAAACCCTTCACTATGGTGGGTGTATAAAAAAAAAAAAAAAATTTTTGACTTCAACCATGAACTACAGTTGTATATCAAGCATAAATGTATAGCTACAGGTAAGTAGCAAGAACAATAACAATGTAATTTGTGTGGCAAAACAGACTTAAAATACAAATAAAACTTTCCTTTTATTTTTGTGGCACTTATAATAAATTCTTTTAAGTGTTACGAAAATCAAAGTTCACTAAGAATACTCCTATAAGATTTAAGGAATATGTATAAAGATGTTATACAGCTTATTAAAACAACAGTTTTATCGAATCTGTATTGCACTTGATTTGATTTTTTTACAGTGAATCTTAGTATACAATTTTACTTTGGATATTTTTTTGGTTTGCCATGCAAGTATTGGCGAGTAATTAAATAAATCAAAATGCAGTAACTACATCAGCACAATTTGCTGTAATTACAAAGCATAGGTTTTAAGTTGCAAACTCAACCTTTTATCGCAATTAGAGCTACTTCCCACAAGGGAATGATTTTGAAATATAGAAAAATATTTCCTTTAAAATATTTTATCCATTTTAAAGTTCTTATTAAGCAGTAACTGAAATAAATTTAATATAGAATAAACTAGAGGCAAATTAAAAAACACACTACAAATTTTTTTGGAGTTTTTATTTACTTACAGTCCTAACCATCACATCACTTCTTGGAGGCCGCACCTACTTTAGATTTCTTGGTACCACGAACCTTCTTCATTCTGTTCTTGCGTTCTTTGCGTTGCTTGCGCGTTGGTCGCTTCTTTTCATAGAGACCGTGACGTGCAAGTCTGTGTTTAGGCTCAAACTTCTTGGCTAGGTCCAATGTATCGTAGATTAAAGCAAATCCAGTAGACTTGCCGCCACCAAAGTTAGTTTTGAAGCCGAACACGAAAACTACGTCAGGAGTCACTTTATACATTTTAGCGAGCTTCTCACGGATTTCTGTTTTGCTGACGGTTGGTTTTCCTGGGTGTAACACATCGCAGACCATCTGCTTGCGCGCCAACAACCTGAAATCCACAAAAGTTGTCTCACATAACCTGACATGGCGAGGCAGCGACTGATATTTTACGTGAAATCACCAAGCGTTCTCCACTGAATATTTACATATATCATGTTTACCTGTTGGTCATGAATTTACGAGTACGAATTGTAGCCGTTCCTTCACTCATTTTTGCTTATTTTAGAGTTTTCGGCGTGATTGACGCACGTGTCTCTAACAACTTCGCAAAGAAAAAGAAAGAACGTGTAAGTGTTGCTACATTAGAGCTAACGAAAGTGACAATTCGTTGGTGTTGTCGACAAATATGTTAAAAAAATTATAAGAATATAAAAAACTTTTTAAAAACAACTATAAAACATAATAAATATGTTCTTGTTAATATTAAACAAGAAGAAAAATTTAAACCTGATAAGAAAAATATCGTATAGGTACCGACATTGCAACCTTTAACCATAATTACCCATATTCGTCTACGTCACAATAATCCCATAGTATTGTAACGTAATTATGTATATACCTATTAACATTTTTATTAAACTAAAAAAACCTTACACATTGCAATAAATCTTTGCGTTTTTATCACACCCAATTTTTTTTATAAATAAAAGCATGTCACATTGTGATGGAATGTTAAAGAACATTGAGCATAATTACATTAATTTTTTCATTGTTTTCTTTTTGCAATCACAATGTAACACGGTTTTATTTATAAAAAAAATTTGTAAGGGAAATATTTAAAAAAAAAACAGAAACCTAGAATGATTGTCAAAATACTACTACCCTCGGTCTTGTCAGTCCATACATTTGATAATTAATGTTTGGTGCTTGCTCATTCCGTTTAGTTCCATCAATCAAAAACAGGTGTCATCGTTTTAAATGAAAAATAATTTTTAACTATGGTAACATTAAATTAAAAACAAAATTGTCTTTGTAATAAAAAAAAAAGAATTTAAATTTTATGTATGTATATTATTTTGGAGAAAATCGTACTTTATTAAACAAATATTATTAATTTGAAAGAAAACTATGAATTGTTAACTATCGACTACTTATTTGTAGTGTATTTTTTCTGACAATATTATAAATTGAAATTACCAACTCTGGCATATTTTTCAGATTCAATTTTACCGGAGAAAAGTTCAGCAATACAATGTAATACTTTAAAACATCAAACTGTAACAAGCAAGAAAGGTAAAACTATCTTTTGCATTTGAAAGTTATGGTCAAACGCAGAAAAAAAATGCTATTCTTATAGATATATCAAGTTAATATGAGCATAGGTGGCTTATTGATAAATTTAAACCTGTAATCCATACTTTGAAAAGTAGTTGAATAAGCCCTGATAAATCTCTTTTAATGCCTGTATAATTTTTGAGCAACTTTTTATTTCAGTGCTGAAGAATAACATACAGGATTTGAAATAGATTATCTAAAAGTTGCAGGTGAAAAAGAATATTTATGATGTTATAATGTTATATATTATGGAATGCGGCTGAAGAAGACTCTTAAGTTATCAGAAAATACAATGTATGTGGCGTAAATAACTATAAATGCAAAGATATTATAAAAACGAAATAAAATTCGCAAAACATATTTCTGTATTTTATTTACTTTCTCCAAAAATTACATCCAGCAAGCTTTTATCCAATTACAGTTTTCTATACAAAATCAATAAATTACATAAATTTCGTATACATTATATAGAAAACTATAGTTGAATAATGCTCTTAAATCTAAAAACTGAAAAAAGAAACTGAATTGAAACTGAAAAGGTTAAAAGTATAGCTATATACAACCTGAACCTGTAGTTCGGTAAAGTATCAAAAGATGGCGCTGTCTCACGAGGACACTGATAATTCTATCTCGGTATTAATAATTTATTCTTTGCTACTACCGATTCGAAAAAAAGTCACTGACCAGATTCCATACCATGCACATCTATGTCTTGAAAGAAAAATCATTTATTTCGATTTTATTTAATTATTTCAATAAATTTGTTAGTGATATTTTGGGGCCCAGATATGACGCTGGAATAGCTATTCCTTGGAGGATGAAGATTGATAATGTTTCTCCAAAGTAAAATGCTGTAAGTACTTTAGTTATTATCACAGTATAATGTATACTGTGGTAATAACTAAAGAATACCTAACAAGCCGTATCTACATCAGGCAATTGTCTATTTTTCTAACCGCGACGGCTGCTGAGCAATGTCTACTCGAAAGTTTGGTAATATGGGGGCCCTATTGCAGTTGCAAGGAATTCAGTCGAGTAATAGATAAGTATATATATGGATGAATACCTAAGGCATTATGCTATTCTACGCAGCCATCAATAATTTTGATAATAAGCTGGATACTGCTGGATCTGTTCTTGAGGGATCCCTAGTAATATCCATATTGTTTTTTATGCAAAAAAATTATGTGCACTGAAATTAACATTTTATTCAATATGATATTAAATAATTGAGGTATATAATAATTAAAAAAAAATTACAAAAAATGTATATATACCAGAATTAATAATTTCTGGGAGCACAAAATTTATATTCACTAGAAACTATCGTACATAGACTCGCTGATAAATAACAATATCATCACAACGTAAGTAATTCAAAACAGTGTGTGATAGGTGGATATTGTGTATAGGCTGCAAATTGAGAACCTAGTATTTGCCGTCGAACCCGCTATTTCTGGTGCGTGTGTGTGGTGTGTGCCACGCGGTGTCGGTCATTGCCACATTCATTGCTATTACGGAGAATAATCTCTTGGTTTAAAAATCATCCTCCGAAAGGCGTTAAATTGGAGGCGCTACGGCAGCATTTGGGTAATAGGCAGTGGCGGATTTGTAGTCTTGGCTGCCCTAGGCCCCAGCCCATCTAGTAAGTGCCAGCCGCCCCTTTCAGTGAATTTTTTGTCACGATAGGCCGCACCCAATATGTGGCCGCTTCTAGGCCCGGGCCTATTGCGCCTTAGGGCAAATCCGCCACTGGTAATAGGCAATAGTGGTGAATAAATAGTTGCCATGGTTACTAGTTACGGTAAATAACCATACTCGAATGCTAGTTTAGCGCCATTTTGGACGGATGTGGAACTATTATTTCTTGCTTACAGGTGGACACTATTAGTGTTCTCTAATATGAGACAGTTCTTCGTATCTAAAACCTCCATAACCGTGACTTTTCCTCAAATATTTCTAAGGATCAGACCGATGAATGTTGGAATAAACTTGTCCCGGAAGCTAAGGATTAGAATGAGGCCATCTAAATTTAGTACAATTGAAGCTTCAGAAGACACATCATTGTGGATTTACCGCAAAGCGGAAATCTTTCTTCACATATCTTTTTTGAACGGTAATTCCTTTGTGTATATATCTTTGTGTATATATACGGTAATTCCTTTGTGTTTATAATAGCCTATTAAAATCTAAATGTTGACATAGCGAGCAACGTTCAGTTTCACGTTCTCTTGGTATTGAACCTTGGACTCCGTGAGGGAGAACACACGTGGTAACACTCCAAAACCAAATAGAAAATGTATATTGAGTTAGATGTTTGAAGTAGGTTTTGTTTTTGTTAATAAAAATATTATATTATTTGATGTACAGATTCATCACTTAAGGTACAGGGCACGGCTAGGTGGTGAGGTGAGTTTTCTTGCTGAGAGTAAGTTTTAAAGATAAGTAATAAGGTGGGCTTGATGCCTGATAAAAAGGAAAGGAATTGTTCAGATGTTTTCTTATGTGAAAAGTTGTCAAACGAGCAGATGGTTCACCTGATGTTAAGTGAATACCGCCGCTCATGGACATCTGTCACACCCGAGGGTTGCAGATGCGTTGACAACCTTTTGAAAATTGGGTTCCGACTCTCTCACTCACCAGACGAAACGCGGAATTTGTCATACTTCCACTTTACGCTGGTCTTCTGTGAACTCGTGGTACCTACCCGGACGGGCCTGCCCATTCGTGTAACAGCCGAGGCTGTTGCGTGGCCTTACCACCGGAAGGTGATGAAAAGGAATACGTTTTTACAGCTGTAATCAGCTGATATTAGCTTTTACGGTAAACGAAAAGTACCATCAGTGTACGCTTTTAGTATTTAGAATTTCAATTAGCGTAAATAATCGATCAAAATATGATGCCTTGTCGAACACCAAAGTAACTATAAAAGACCACACTAACTCGATTATTCATTTTAACAAATCGTTGACTGTTAGTCGAGTAACTTGTGTGATGCGTAGTTACATCGCACACACCAGCATGTAGGTAAATTTATTACATATGGTATCGAATCGATTCGCGAGGTGCAGAATGCGTTCAATGGGAAATCGAAGAATGCATTTAATCTGTAAATTATACAAGTGAAATGAAAAGATAACTCAAAATGTACCTTTGTTTTTGCCTACGGCCAACGTGGTACACGTTCTGTATATAGGAAGATTTTCACTTTACTTTTTAAAAGATAAATTGACGTTAAAAATTATTTATCGAAAACAGTACACAATAAAATACAAATGTTAATAAAATATATTTGCACTCCTGTTTATTTGCAACTTATTTCATTTTGAGATCATATTCGCAGAGTTTAAAATTATTATTTTAAAAACGGAATGGTTATTAGCGATATTTCAATTTTAAATTCATTCAATCAATTTCAATTCAAAAGAAGAAAAACCAGAATTTATCACGTGTTTTCAAAAGGAAAAAAGTTAATTGTATTTTTTTTGTTCTTCTTTTATAGACAGTCCATCAGGTTTCTATCCCAGTTGGCACGGATAACAGATCAAATGCAGGTTTCCCCACGATGTTTTCCTTCATCGCTGAGCACGTGATAAGTCAGCACTTAAAATTAAAAAATTCATTGGTGCCGACATCGGACATCGAACTCAAATTGCAGAGGGTTTGAACCTCCAAAAACCGACACGACCAAAACACGATACTGAAGTGTTCGTTCCGAACTGCTTCCAAGGATATTGAGCACCTATACGTTCGTATTGTCTTTTCTAATTTCGGACGCGGATAGGATGATGTTCCTTTGAATCCGTTATGGATACCTGGCTCTCAGTATAGGGAAGAACTAAATAATGTCGGACTTACTACTACTAAAAAACCCACAGTGATCTAATTTGTAGCACAAATTTAAAGAAATTGAAAGGATTCGAGAATTGTGAACCCATGGAGCGGGTCCTTCAGCTAATAATTCAGATGTTTTCAGTGATTGTAGAGTTCCAAGTAATGCATTTCTTTTGGATTTATGAAGTCAGATAATTATTTAAAAGCAATTTTTAATCAATGCTATATTTAAGAATAATTAATTTATTATAAAAATTAATAAATTAAACAACTTTTTTTTTATAAAATGTTACTAATCAACAATAATTTTAAAACAAAATATTTTAGGTAAATTTTTGCGTGGCCCAGCCCAGCTATATACGCCTGTGCCCTTTTCACAAATCTCATGGGGATATACAAATATATGACATAGCAGATTCGTTGATTAACTGAACGATCTTCTGCTTTGATATGTTCTGATTTATGAGTAATAAAGTAAGTTCTTCTTGTATACCAAGATTCAGACGTAGGTATTATCTAACATAAATATAAAATAGGACATTGCACCATAAATGACCTTTATTATATCACCGATAATAATCTATATGTTGAATACTACGCATATCTAAAGCTATTGGTTATTTAAGGCATAGATTAAAAAAATATTTTTTATGAGGGTATGCGCCTGATTTAAGAGAATAGCAATTCCTCTAACAATTTTTGTTAATGTAAAAATTATTCCGTTGTACGAAGATGTGGCTACCTGTTTAATAAAACTTTAATTCGATATTCAGAATAAAAGATGTATTTAATTTATTAAGAGGGATAAATAAGGATGACTTATTGAACGAAACTCTGTATGGAAATTGAAAATATTTCCAATATAAACCGCAAATTTGTGGTTTGGTGAGGTTGGTGAGGTTTTTAGTTTTAGAAATTCTCGAGCTGATTCGCAAATAGCGATGAATGTATTTTTTGGTGATCAGAGAACAAAATAGGTCGGTGTGGAAAATGAATGTAAACAAATTATTTTACGAATTTACTCATACTTGTTTTGTAGTTTCTACAGATTTATTTAAATACGGTCAGTTTATTCTGATTATTATACCCAATGCCGCGTCTAGCAAATGTTTTCATGTGACGTCAGTATTACGTAGCGGATACCCTTCTTCACCATTTTAACTTGACCTTCGTGTTACCGTAAGGGAGCCTTTAAGTGTTTACTTTAAGCTATACTCCAGCGCTATGGGGGGTCTACGCCATGGTCAGGCTGTTTTCCGCCACTATTGATCGCCTTAGTCGCCAGCTGTATGTCGCAGACTGTGGAATAACCCGCAGTTTTGGTTGCTTCTTCGTCCAAGATAGAAGAAAGGTCCTACATTAAGCCGTCTATTGCTATGCTAGTAAGTTACTTTTATAATTAAAATATATGTTATACAACGATAAACTAAGTCCTTGTTTGTAAACAATGTGTTTTCCTACAACAATTAGTCTCGGATCGGTTGTACATAATATAATCAATTTGGTGTGGTGTTGTATAAGTAGTTTTAAACATGCTAACAAGAATAAAAACCTTTAAAACCGAGGTACCTCAGTGATCTGGACCTCGCTTCCAAATTGACTAAACTCAATTGAGCAATCTCAGTTCAAATCCAACCGAATTATAGATGAGTCGAGCCAATGATGATGTTGAATTTTAAAGTGCCGATTTATCCCATTTGATATATATAGCTAATACAAGGGCGGCGAAGTAACGTATCCAATGTATTTAATCAAATGGAATGTAAATGAAACGCGTAGAGCCCAGATCGTTTTCAATTACAGCTTGTGTTTTTCTATCCAGTTTTTGTAAAAGCTGTAATTCAATAATTTTAAAAAAATTGCATTGCGAGACGTCTGTCGTTGTCAAATTTTTCGATTTCAGAGCGCAAAACTTGCCCCACAGGCGCTGAGAACTATCCCTAGAAGTAATGCCTTGTTAAACCAGCAGTGTAAACGTTGCTCTACAAATTGGTTCTCAAAATAAAGCTTATACTCTGTCTTAGAGCCTGACTCAACAGTAATTTTTGAGTTTATTTTTTGAAGTAATATCAAAATTATATTGATGATAACTTTTGATAAAGTCTAACTTTACGGATATTATTATCTAAATATATGGATTTAACTTCCCATTTTAGAATAATCTGACGCGTATTAACGCGTACTCTGCTGTGCATCACTACATAGTATAAAACAAAGTTGTCTCGCTGTCTGTCTGTCCCTATGTATGCTTAGATCTTTGAAACTACACAACGGATCTTGATGCGGTTTTTTTACTAGATAGAGTGATTCAAGAGGAAGGTTCACATTTTTTTTATTCAAACGAGCAGACGGTTCACCTGATGGTAAGTGAATACCGCCCATGGACATCTGCTACATACGACGGTTACATATCCGTCGACAACCTTTTGAACATTGGGCTCTGGCTACCTCACTCACCAGACGAAACGCGAAAGTATTTGTCATACTTCCACTTTACGCTAGTCTTCTGTTGGGCCGTGGTACTTACCCGGACGGGCCTGCCCATTCGTGTAACAGCCGAGGCTGCTGCGTGGCCCTAACACCGTAATGTATATACATATGTATAATATATTACACCCGTGCGAAGCTGGGGAGGGTCGCTAATCATTTATATAATTTGTTCACTTTTTTCCACTCAGAATAGACGAGAGTATGGGACCAGATGTAAAGGCGTGTCTAAGCGAATAGAATACTTCGCCAAAGTTATGATATTGGCCAATATGATAGCTAAGGTATTAGTCAGTAGGGGAAACTAAAATTACATTCATTCATAATACAAATTACATTTATATACCATTGCTGCATATTTAGACGACGATAATGTGTATAGTTAATACTGTTGATACGCACGTTGTCTATAATAAGACTATTATACCTCTACCGTTATATTAAAACTCATTTAAAAAAAAAAGAGAAACCGTTGATATATAGTAATAGAAGTAAGATATATTATACAAACGTGTTGAAGTAATTTGTTGCTGCAGTTAGCAGCTGCTAGATTATTGTTATGACAATTAATTAAACATTATTAAATAAACATTTCCTCTATTATCTCCTCGACGTGTTTTATAAGCAGTCAGTATCGTACGACTTTAATCTTGACTTATTTAGCCGAAGTGATATTTAACCAGACGGTAGACAAAACACGAAATGTAATTTTTGCAAAATATCTCCGTTTTCGTAGAATTTTAACGCAAATATTTTATATAAGTTTATCACACGATAACGTTGCGTCTGCTTAAATAACTAAATTCCCATATTGCGTGGGCGTAGACTTATTATTTATTTTACTTATTCTGTCATCCTTGTTATTTTCAAGGTCTCCCGACAAAATAAATATTACGCTTCGAGTTCTGGTACGCACTCAAGCGATACTGCCGTTTTCTTCTTCATACACTTTGTAGTAGAAAGCAAGCTTAAATTACCCGTCAAGAACGTGAAAACATCAGTAGAAACTAAAACGATATATCTTTAAATTCTTTGACTCTCGTAAACTGTTTGCTTGTTTTTGGCGTACATCAGAAACGCACTTTTTTCAGCGACTCTTACCGCTGTGGGTGTCAGAGCCAGATTTAATGAGAAATAGCCAGGAAAAATTTGTATACGACAGTTAACTTATAAACGA
Source organism: Iphiclides podalirius (assembly GCA_933534255.1). Classification (NCBI taxonomy): domain Eukaryota; kingdom Metazoa; phylum Arthropoda; class Insecta; order Lepidoptera; family Papilionidae; genus Iphiclides; species Iphiclides podalirius. Next base: position 3,659,317 of record OW152822.1, on the reverse strand, counting down.
GTTATTTAGATGCAGACCTAACTAACGTACATGAATAGCGTAATTAAAAAACTCTGCATCGTGAATGTCAGCTGGGAAGCAATGGCTCAGTGTTCGGTTGCTCGCTTTTCAATATACTCCGAGTTCAATTTCTGGTGATGGTACCACAGAAATTGTTGATTACAATTTTAAGTATTGAAGCGGTGAAAAAATCATCGTGAGGCAACCTTCATATTTTATAAGTAATAACAAAAAAAAATATATAAAGTCTGCCAATCCCCAGTGGGGTCGCGTGTGGATTATGTCCTAAATAGGTACCCCCTACACAGAGGCGGCCTTTCCCCAGAGGGTCATTATATAGGCTATTCTTTACTTTTCTTTTATGTTATGTTAGAAATAGTACATGACAGACGAGTATACAAATAATCTCTCAGTGTTATACGCATTTTGTAGTCCTCCTCACCCTTTTTGCTCAATATTGTCCAGTAGTAATACGGTTTACCCGTTTGAAACATTTAATCATAAGCATTTAGAATAATGAAACCTAAGTTCATAAATGTAGCGCTTAAAATTTTTTTATATCCCCGAATCCTTTTACCAATCTTTTCTTATTATAGTGTAAAACTGCCTTGATGAAAGAAAGTACAGTTTGAAGTTTGAATATCACTATCGGCTGGTTTCAATATTCTATCTACAGATAGATTTGATTACTGGAGATAGAATTTTGGCGTAAGTAATATGGAGCTAATGTCAAAAACGCTGATAAAATATTGAAACCAGCCGTTAGAGAATGTTGGAATTTTGTCAGTAACTGACTTCATGAATGATTGATGAAGCAATGGTTTAAGTGGTCACCTCAAAATTAATATTGTTTCAGTTATGTGGATTCGATTCCCTCAATAAATATTTGTCCGAACTGTAAGTGGCTGTAATTTAAATTTCATTAAGCCTTGGGATTATTATCTATTGTGGGAGTTATATAAGGTGAAAGTCCTAAACGTTTCACTGAACTTCATGCTCAGGTCAAAACAGTCCACTTCTTAAATTTATTTTTACTATTCGTATTTTAGCCAAAGTTTCCCTCACCGTACAATTATTTTAATTTGTATGACTGAGGCCTTTAATGACTACAAAATCCATTTATGAATCTGGGATTCAGTATAAACATTTGTTAGTAATGCAAATACTTTTCCATACTGAGAATCGAAGCCAGGAGCAGAGAGACATATTGCATAACTACTACGTCGAGCGAACTGCTAGTCACATCTGAAAAAAAACATTAATAGTCGATCTGAGCCTGGGTCCTTTTGTATCTGTGACATGTTTGTGTTGTGGATAGTTAAAACCTAACCTATTAAATAACCCTCGTGTGGGCGGCGGTACTTGGTGTTAGTCTTCTACTTTTACTATGATGTTACTATTTTTAATTACAGATAAAAAGTTCTACCTCCGCATCGACGACGGTGCTATAACTAAGTGGAAGTAATTGAAATAATTGTGGTGCAAAGTTAACACTTGTCAAGCGAGTGTATGGGTGACACTACTTGTGGCGATTGCGGTGTACTATCGCGGTACTTAATGGTATCCTATCAAAATAAGCCCAACACTTTGAAATTAAATAGTGTAGCGAGAGAAACTAGTCGCTACTCTGCTAGAGATCCCCGATTAAGACGTTAAATTGAGAAGTTGTATCCGACGTACCACTGCCAGTATTATTTTTAATCAATAATAGGTTTGAATAGCCATGGAAAAAGACTGCAATGAATCAATTTTATTTTTAAAAAACAATAGAACGCCACGCGACTTAAGGCCGGCTAGTGATGTGAGAGAGACACTTTTATCCGATTCAACATCAGGAATATGTAAAGGAGATGACGGTGAATCCACTAGCGTTGACACCACGTCTTTTTCGAGCGTCGATATAGTAATCAGCAAGCGAGAGGGTCTGCTCACATTCGGCAAAAGTAAAATCTTTCATGAAAATAGTAATTCTCGTAAAAGCTTCAAATGTATTGGAAACCGCGTTGGTGATAGTAAGTCGTCAAACGATAAACTAATTAAAATAACCATTAACCCTGCTGATTCGGGTAATAAAGTTCAGGATAAAGTAAACTTAAAAAGTGTTGATAATAAGACTATACCAGATGGTGGTTGGGGATGGGTTGTAGTTCTGTCGTCGTTCGTAATATCGATGATCGCGGATGGAATAAGTTTTTCATTCGGCCTCCTTTACATAGAATTCCTCGATGAATTCAAAACCAGCAAATCGATGACGGCCTGGATAGGCAGCCTTTTTATCGCTGTACCACTCCTATCAGGACCTGTAATGAGTGCTTTAGTCGACAGATATGGATGTCGTAGTATGACAATATTGGGCGGTGTAGTATCAGCCATCGGGTTTGCTTTAGCCTCAATATCAAAAACAATCGAAATGATGATGATAACTTTTGGAGTTATTGCTGGACTAGGTCTCGGATTAGTTTACGTTACCGCTGTGGTTTCTATAGCTTATTGGTTTGAGAAGAAAAGGAATCTTGCTGTTGGCTTAGGTGCTTGTGGCACGGGTGTTGGAACTTTTGTCTATGCACCAATGACTCAATATTTCATCGAAGAATACGGATGGAGAGGAACTATCCTTTTACTTTCGGGTACCCTTCTAAATTTGTGCGTTTGCGGCTGTGTCATGAGAGATCCAGAATGGTGGATTCTTGAACAGAAGAGGCAGCGAAATGAAGAAAAATCAAAAAATGCCACAGAAGAGACTAAATCAAAAAATTCTAGCTCAACTTCCATTGCTAGTCCATATATATTTGATTTTGATGCACCTACTAGGGGTATAGGTATGAAACGTTTGATTCTCAAAGGTGTTTCTCCAGAGAAAGTAATAAATGACGAGGCTGCAGCTATTAAAAGACATGAAAACATTTTGTCATATACAAGGAACAATATTCAGGTTTCAAAATCTGTGGAAAATCTGCCAACATACCTTACGTACGATGACAAGGTACGAGAAGTTTTTATTAGTTGCGATTAAGTAGTATAAGTAAGAAGTTGTTTTATTTACTGTCATTAGAAATTATTACGTTGTTATTGGTAAAATGTACAATATTTAACACGTAATAACATAATGTTAAACAAAACTATGTTAAAAATTTTATAGTATCTAACTTAGGTTATTTATACAAAGTTCATGGATATGGGATAGAATGAGGATGTCATGTTATGAAACGTTGGTAAGAAACCAAAGTAGGCGTTAAATAGTGTTATGTCAGAATTTAGTATAAGCAACAGATAAAAAGTAAGAAATTACTATTTTAGTACATCGTAATATATAAAAAATTTAAAGTTTTATATTTCAGGTATCTTTGAAGACCTTAGAAAGAATTATTCATGCTGGCACTCAAAATAATGGTGAGATTAAGTATCCGACTTTTGCAAACAAAAGGGATGAGAAGACGAAGAAGACTATCGAGTTTAAGGAAACTTACGATCCACCGGCAGTGGCTTATACAGATCATTTTCTTAAACGTACTCATTCGGAAAAGTACAGCTATCGAAAAGTAAAACCTTCTAAAAGATATCAACTAAAGAATGCCGATCAGAACGAAACGTTGAAATTACTGAATTCCGAAATAAAAAGCACTGATAAAATTGTAAAACAAGACAGTAAGGAGAACCGTCGAGAATGGTTCAAGAAACAGTTGTCGGTGAACCATCATTACTTAAAAGACTTGAAAATGCCTCTGAATTCAATAAGCCATAGAAACGCCATGTTGAACATAAAGATATATCGCCTGAAAGCGTCGTCTTGCCCGGATATATTTAAAAATTCTATGATCACGATAAACGAGAAGGAAGAGGTAAGTAAAAAATTATTAAAGGAAGCGAAATAAAATTAATGAGACAGCTATAAAAAAAATTCAAAATTTCAGATTTTAAAACAAAAAAATATTATTTTTATATTATTTTTTAAGAATACCATAATCATCGTAATAATAATTTTAACAAACTTGGTAATCATAACTTTAAATAGGTTGCGATATATTGCATAATAGCGTATATTAAATTATTGGGTAAAGTTTAACTTGTTTCCAAGTTCTTTTTTTTTAATAATAGATTAACTAGAATGACCGAAGACGAAATATAAAAAAAGGTTCCCGCAGATGCCATGTAGTTGCAGTCTATCCTTTACGGAGCGATTACTTTTTAGTGGTGAAAAAAGAACTTTAACAATTTTGCAGAAATGGTACAACGGCTGTTTGAGTTGTTTCGCGGATATGTTCAATGTTTCATTGTTCAAGAAGATGACCTTCAACCTTATGTGCCTGGGCACTTTGATTCTGTTCGTCTGGTTCATCGTTCCATATTTCTATTTGGCGGAGCACATGATCCACAGAGGCTATACAGAGGACGATGGCGCTGTTATGTTGAGCCTGATTGGCATCACTAACACGATTGGAATGGTTCGTGTCAACTCCTATAAATGACCTAAGTTTTATATGTACCATTATGGACGTTAAAAGCCAGAAAGCAGATTTATATTTATGTTCTATTGAATATGCTTTGAATATTTTAACTGATTTCTATTGTTGCTTGTAGAAGAAAAGAATGAAAGAAGAAAAGCAACGCCAAGATGATTAAAATTTGTAGAAAAAGTACGAAAATATTGTCGCCGCTGTGGGAAGAAGTGCCGAAGACGTCTTTGGCATTCGCGGCTTGACGCTCTAGCCACTGAGCTAAACGGCCGATTGCCACACCGGCGAAAATCTTAACGACTTATGTAGATAACATTGTTTTTTAGCATTTGAAGCAATGCTTGGCGCATCCATTGTTATATCCTTTCCAGCGGAAGGCATGGGTTCGATTCCCACAGCGGCGACAATCTTTTCGTACCTTTTCTACAAATTTAAATGTTCAATCTTAAGTGCAGAGATTAGCACTATAAATAATTTAAATTTCTAAGAAGCAATGGCGATATCTCTCGTTTGAATTATCGTTGTAAAACGATATTCGAAATTTTTTGTATGCTTGCATCATTTCATGCGCCAAGCATTGCTTCAAATACTAAAAAACAATGTAGATAAAAGACGTTAAGATTTTCGCCGGTGTGGCAATCAGCCGTTTAGCTCAGTGGCTCGAGCGTCAGGCCACGAATGCCGAAGACGTGGGTTCGATACCCACAGCGGCGACAATCTTTTCGTACTTTTTCTACAAATTTTAATGTTCAATCTTAAGTGCAGATCTTAAGATCAGATTAGCACTATAAATAACTTAAACGCCAAGATGAAATAATAATAAGTATTTCATATCAGGAACAATTCGTTACACGTTTCAATTTCTGTGAAATTTGGCATAGGCTCCTTTTTAACGGAGCTGACTTATGTATAAAGAGAAACACTTATACAATTTTATCATCTTAAGCCGTTATAGCTTATTGTCCGGACGCTCACTTTTAAGTCAGATACTCGAGCAACCTGAGTTCGATCTCCGGTGCCGGCACCAATGAAATTGTCAATTTTATGTGCTAACTTATTGAATACATCGTGAGGACACCTACTTATTTTCGAAATAATAACAAATAAAATAATAATAATAATAATAAAATAATAATAATAATAATAAAAATAAAAATAATATTTCAAAGATATGTAAAAGGTGGGCTATGCTCTAATACTCACTGTACAGAGGAGACCTAAGCCCAGCAGCGGGACATATATAGGTTGTTACTTTGCTTTACTATCATCTTGCAATTAATTGTAAAACATGTAGCCTCATAATACTTAGCTTACACATCGCCTTATTAGGTCGTTCTTAAATCGTCTCTTGAAGTTGTTTAACGATCTTCTTTAACATATCAAACTCTTCTTTAATGTTATTTAACGGAAATTCGCAAAAATATATACCGATAATTTCGTAGTTGCCAGAAATAGAGAATTCACAATTACAAGGTGACAGAGCTCGCGTTTGTGCCAAATTCTTGTTGAATGCCGATGAATATCTAAATGTGGAAAGCGAAATAATTTATAATGTCCTCGGATATCGCTAAAGTTATATGATATTAGACTTCTTGCCTCATCAACATAACGGTTGGTTTTCAAATTTGTACAATTTAATACAACCTCTAATGTGTTTGATCTTAACAGAGTAAACTATTTTGTATCCAAATAAACCTGATAGGCGAGAATCATTTACGCTATATCGTAATATCTAATATATAAAATTCTCGTGTCACGGGGTTCGAACTTGAACTCCTTCGAAACGGCTCGACCGATTTTTAACAAATTTTATATGCGTATTCAGTAGGTCTGAGAATCGGCTACTATCTATTTTTCATCCCCCTTAATGTTAAGGGTGGTCCACCCCTAATAATTTTTTTTAATGTAATATATAAAATTCTCGTGTCACGGGGTTCGAACGTGAACTCCTCCGAAACGGCTTGACCGATTTTTAACAAATTTTATATGCGTATTCAGTAGGTCTGAGAATCGGCTACTATCTATTTTTCATCCCCCTTAATGTTAAGGGTGGTCCGCCCCTTAAAAATTTTTTTTTACTTTTTGTATAATTTTTTTTGTTTCTATATTTTTATGATACAGCATACAAAAATACATACAACCCTAAATTTTCACCCCTCTACGCAGACGTAGTCGCGGGCAGCAGCTAGTACATATATACAATCATTATATACAGTGACGGACTAAGCACTTTTTAGGCCGGATTTCAATAGTTTCGCGGTTTTTTTGCGCACTATTTACGTATTCATTATTTGTAACTTTTGGAGATAACTGCATGGATATTATAATCATGCTATACTTTAGTTTATTAGGGACGTAAAGATAAAATGTTTTTTATTGCAGGTCGGTCTTGGTTGGATTGGGGATTTCCCTAAAGTCTCCATTGGAAACTTGTACGCAATCTGTCTGGTTCTATGTGGTGCGTCGGTTGCGGCCATACCATCTGCAGCTGCTAATTATTGGGCCTTAGCATTGATTACATCAGCTTTTGGCTTACTTTTCGCCGCATCGTTCACTTTTACACCAAGCCTGCTGGTGAAATTGGTGTCCTTAGACGATTTTACTTCCGCCTACGGACTGGTGTTGCTAGCACAGGGCATTGGACATTTAATTGGACCTCCTTTATCTGGTAAGAGGAACATTTAATTGTTTAATGTTTTGAAATCCGTTACTTCGTTGAAGTCGGTTTAGAAATAAATTTCCAGCGGTATAGCCACTCAGCCGCTCAGATCGAATGATTATCAGTTATTTATAATTCAAGGTCCGCGGAAATCACTTACCATGCAGTGTTGGTCTCTTACCAACTTGTATTTAAAAATATTGATATTTAAACCACTTGTTGTGTTCATCAATCAACCATCATTATAAGGGACGTTCCTAAAATAATTTTCGATTTGTTGTATATCGTGAGCCGTAATAGCTCAGTGTCTGGGCCCTCACCTTCAATTACATTTACTCCAGCAACATGCGTTGGATCCCCGGTGCCAGCACCAATGAAATTGTTTGTAAAATAAGTCGTAAGGAAACCTTTTTTTTATTATTATTTCGAAAATTTCCGAAATAATAATAAAAAAATTTGAAGGCCGCCGTTCCGCAGTGGGCTCACGTGGCGGACTATGCCCTGATGGGTCTTTACAGAGGAGGCCTTTGCCCAGTTGTGGCTGTTACTTTACTTTTTTATAGTATACCGAAGGGCAAATTGCTCACATTATCACTGTAGAATATTATAAAAAGTGTCTTCGTCTATACCTACTGTCTATCTGTTTGAACGTGTAAAAAGTGATTCATGAAGAAGGTTTAGACATATAATTCATAAAGTATTTTTTGTAAAGTGGCTAAAATATAATTATTATGTTGAAACAAAAATGTGACACGCCGTTAAAGTTCGGCGTGTAGGCGGAAATAAATAGATATAGTACTATAGAAATAGTACAATATCTATTTATTTGTAAATAGATATAGTACTATGGAAATAAGTAGATATAGTACTTACTTGTAAAATGTCAGGTGCTATATGTCAATTTGTACGCCTTCTTTACTTAATTTTGTGGGCGTCATTTGTGTCCCTTTTGAGGCCAACGTAACCGATGTTTGTTTTTATTTATGTATTTTTCAAAAAACGTTGCCCTTAATTTATGATAACATTACCCTGTGTTGTAAGGTCGTTTTTACAAACATAAATTTCACGCGGACAAACACCTAGATGCGAAACAACTATCCGTGGGTCGCACAAAGAGTTGTCCCGTGTGGGAATCGAACCCACGACCCCCGACGCCGAAGCCAATACTTTGGCAAATGCGCAGCGGAGTCATCAAACCGTACCATATTAAACTTACATTGTTAAAATCAAAGTGAAAGAAAATTAATGTCAGACTTCATTTGCGTTTTCAGGTCTCATCTACGATTTGACATTCTCCTGGGAGTTAGCGTTCTATCTCGCCGGTGGTTGGATAATTGTTTCTGGCGTCCTTATGTCCTTCATCCAACCCGTAAGGAATTATCAGGAAAAGCGGGAGAATTTAGAAAATGGCGACGGATCAAGCTTTGCCTAGAACACTAAAGACAACCGATTACAATTCCCGACATCGCAAATACTTTATACTTTATAGCATTCATGGTCACGGGCAGGACTTAAAGGAACTTAGCGCCGAAGTGTGTTAAAGTCCATTAAATGTTTATTAATAATAATGATTAGTTAATATAGTGTCGCAAAAAAAATTGACGCGCATAAACAATCATTTATCCGCTGTTATAGTTTAAAATATACTCGTCTATCTAATCGTAGAACTTAAGAATGTAATACTAAAAATATATAACCATTATCGAGTGTGTCGCTTTTGGGGAAAATAAAGTTGAATCATAAATTATTTTCTTATATAATACAAAAAAATGTCACATGCGGCGGCACCATAGCGGGCAATCTAGTTATAATCGTAGCTTAGCTCCCCTTGTTAGAGCTAAGAGGAACTCACGCTTGGTAATCTTATGTTGTAAGGGGACTGCGGGTTCTGATCTGAGTATGCTCACTGAGACCGCTTTCAATGCGAGCATGGAGGGTGCGGGGGACAGGTTTAGGGTAGTGGAGAGAAGTCACCTTGTCCTATGCAACTAAGGTGGAGTCGAGGGAATAGAAGCGTTGTATTAAGTATTGTTACTCCCTGTTATTCGCGAAACGGTGGATATGCTTTCCTGAGGTAGCAGCGGTAGGGACGCGAGGATAGTGAAGCTCCGGTATAATGATTCAGTCACGAACATGCCGATCTCCATACATCCCACGGGCTAAATGTGGTAAGCGGTGGAGGCAGAGACCAGATCTGTAGCTGGTCGGGGGTATGCACTGCCTTAAAAGGGTCGAGTAGAGTTGCGTTTTGTTTGCCTGGAGGGAAGGCTATATGGGCCCATATGAAACATGTCGGAGCTTTTATTCGGTTAGAATCCACCATAGCCAAGCTTGCCTCCGCAAGTGCGTGTATGAGCAATTTCACGCAAATTAAATTAAAATAACACAGCTTTAATATGATGTAGAAAATATTAAAAGAAAAATGTTTTTAGGGTAATACTTTTACTTTACTCACTCTTTACGTAAATATTTATTTTGAAATACGTTAAATTTGTTAAATAGTGTAAGCGTTGACAACAGGAAAATCGATTCAATTCGTAACGGCGAGAATTGCCTTGAATAAAATGTTTACTTTTGAACCAAAGAAAATATTTATTTGTTCGAACTCATCGATAATTTCATCCTCCACAGTACCTACTAGTGTAGTTGCTGATGTCATTGCCAAAATGATTTTATTATTTACATTATATCAATTATTTGTATTTGGAGACATGATGTCTCTCTTCATTTTCTTTTAAGTCATTTAAACTAACGTCACTCAAAAAATGTCATCTGAATAAAAAATGAAAAAATTTAATAGCAGTCGCGGACAGTTGTTTAATCCTAGTGACCGAGCGAACGAGTAAGCAAAAGTTTTGTTGAAATCCCAGATTCGAGAAATTATGTGTATGCAAAAGCTATTTTTGTGGTATTGCGATATAATTATGTAAGCTGTGATAGCTCATTGTCCGGGCGCTCGCTTTTAATTAAATTTACTGAAGCAACCTGAGTTCAATCCCCGGTGCCGGCACCTATGAAATTATTGACATTAAGTGCTGATTCATCACGTGCTCAGCGGTGCAATAATAACAAAAAAAATTGTTTCCAAGATATGTGAAGTCCGCCAATCCGCAGTGGGGTCGCGTGGTGGACTATGCCCTGATACTCTGTGCAGAGGCCTTTGCCCAGCAGTGGGACATACTCGTATATGAGCTGTTACTTTACTTTTGTGACATACGATGTATTAATGTTAAAACAATTTAATGTAGTAATGAAATTAACTAATCTGTAAGCAAGCTGTTGAGAGGATAAAACGTCCTTTATACTCATATGATAAAGGGCTATTTTTTGAAGTTATTCTTCTTGGAGCGTTTGGAAAAAAATTATGAAAGTAAAATTTTTACGATGCGCCCATACCGACAGCCAAAAATTGATGTGAAGAAGTTGGTTGCAACTAGTTACATAAATGCATGGCAACGAACAACAACTTTTTAAAATTTTCCTTATTATTTCAAGTTATTTAATTAAACCGTTATCAATTGAATTCAATCACTTTTTCACAAACAACAAAAGTATTAGCAAAAGGGATAAAATATTTAGTTATTGTTCTTTTGTTATGCTAAACAAGTATCAATGTTAACTTCGCTTATCAAACGATAGGACTGTTATATACATAATACATATACATTATCGTAATTCGAGTACAATTAAATTAAAACGTAATGATTTTATTATATCTCTGTGTATGTATACTATATTATATATTATTATATCTTATGCCTTAAAGTGTCAACGACCTCGCACTACGTAAGGCTCTTTGGGCGTCTTTTGTTTTGGCGCGTGGCCTAGGGGTCAATGGATTGAGAAACTCAGACAAATATCGTGCATCAATCTTGCGCTGTAGAAACTGAGGAGAGTTTTTAAGCATTTGAGAAAATAGAACAATTTTTACGGTGGTAGGGCCACGCAACACTGTTGTACGAATGCGCAGGTCCGTCCGGGTAAGTACCACGACCTCACAGAAGACCACCTCCAATTTTCTCAGGAACGGGTCGACCTAGCAAGTTGAAATTTATACCAGATACTGAGGTCTGTAGTCCCTATTAGTTATATAAAAATCAACGCGATAAAAAGACATAGGCAAATTTAGGTACAACAAACTTGCTGGTACCAAAATTTACCCTAATTTTCAACTTTTTTATTTGTCGGAATTTTTCTTTTATGTGTGCTGTAAGACCTTGCTTTTTGCTAAAAGTCATGATTTTATGTCAACAGGAACTACCATACAGGTTTACGACCCATAATCTATTAGGGTACTTCCGGTTGACCTAGAATTGTAAATTTTGGTTAAAAGCAAAGGAAGTAGCATCTGGTATAAATTTGAACTTGCTAGGTCTACCCGTTCCTGAGATAATCGGTGGTGACACGGATCGACAGACGGACAAAAGAGTGATCTTACAAGGGTTCCTTTTAAGGTACGGAACCGTAAAAATGAAATAATCTTGCTAAGGGCAAAACTGAAAGTAATTATTTTACAAAGACAAAAAATTAAGCATTAGCGAGTGACATAAAAAGTTCGGTCATATGAGTAGTTATTAAAATAACTCAAAAGAACGGACGTTTGATTGATGATTTAATAAGATATGATGCCTCTGAATCTTTTTCAGAATGTGAAATTTGAATTCAAACTAAGTTACATCGCGTACTTTTTGAGAAAACTCAAGAGCTAAAAACATCGGGAGATCAATAAATTTTAGGAAAGGAAGAACGTTGCGTCTTAGTAATACATAAAACTGGTGCTAGACTTATCACAAAAGCAATTCCTGACATGTTTGATTTGTGTGGATATTCTGGGGCTTACTAAGTACTTTTAGGACATTTCTATCATCTGGAAACACTATAATTACGAGTATATCCAAAGATGTTTAGTTTATGAGTAGTATGTCTTATAAAGAAAAAATCATAGCTATATACGTAACGATTATGGGGCACCTTGGTCTTTTTGTCTGAATTTTTTCATTATGAATTCGCACCGTCTGTAGAATAACGTTCTGTGGTCACATAGAACGAACTTGATTTTATCGTCGGATATTCTTAATTATTTTCTACGCTTTCAGATAACATTTTAATTTTTTTCTTCTAACTTATAAATATTGAGATTCAGAATAGAACAACGTTCTATCTGATTTGTGCTCCGTAGTACAAGGACGTATGTACGTTACACTGTTTTTTGTACTGACTAGACTAACCTTACTAATGTAATAGACCAGTGTAATATACTCTATTAGAGTCAATTGATAATTATTGCACAGTCACCCACTTTTTTATGGATATTTCGTTGAAAACAGTGCTACATGCTTTTATGTCATACATGTTTTCTGAGTTTTTAGTAGAACAACGTTATAAATGAACGTGTGACCTATTATTTTTTGGAATGTTCCGTTGAACAACGTTATATAAACGTGTATATGTGATCTTGTGACCCATTAGTAATGCCATTATCCGCAGGAAAATGTCACTATTACACTTGAAACCTCTTATTTCCTAAATTTATATAATTATTTATTAAAAAAGTATAGTGTTTGTTTATATACCTAATCATATTACAAACCTCATTGTAATAGCAACTGCTATGTATAAGAAAATTATGACCAATATAAAAAAATTATAATTTGAATCGGCCGACCTGAACAATTACAATTTTGCAGATGTCATGTTGTTCTACGCAGGGTACGAATGGGCGAAAAACTCATTCCATCTATATTATTATACTCTGTTTAGTGTTACTCAAAAACAGAGATCATTGCGAGATAGATAGCAGCACCCAAGCGTTTTATTGGTTTTATTTTAGCTGTCGAATGAAATAAACTTTCAAAAACGTTTCAACAATGCTTAGGTTTTAACTTTTAAAACCAAACACATCAACCAAAGCATCAAAAGCATTTCACAAACTTAAAAAACATTGATGTATTTTGTCGTGTTAGAGTTACGTCTCGTCGGTCCAAAATTACAGGAACTTATTTCAAGGGTTGGTTAGAATACGTTATAAATGGTCTACAATATTATGAATCGATTACACAGAGTATATACGTTCATGAAAAAAATGTATACCAGTCTGTTAAGTCTATATCTTACACTGTGGTTGATAAGGTTGCTCAATATTAAAGTTATTGCAAAGTGCAATAACTTTAATGTGAATATTCTATAAAAATAAAAACTGTATACAATATTTTTATTGGTTAATAGTAAGCAATGATATATGTTCAAAAATGACACATATCGTCGGCATCAAGTTTGTTCCGGTTAAATATATTTTTTCCATGACAACATAACAAGGAACATGAGCTCGTACTTGTTGCTACATATGTATATGCATTCCTGTGTCGTATAAAATTATTTGCTCTCTGTGACAAAGACCGCTATCATTCTATCTGATTTCTGAATCTTTATCAAACAAAGGTGGCTTATTATGTCTGTACTTTACGTACGACGCCAATAGAGTAGTTGTCCAACAATGTAAAAAAATCATCAATAAAAATGAAAAAAATTGAGGTATGACTTATACCTCAATTTTCTACTACTCGGTACACAGATGCTTTGACCAAAATTTTTTAAAATTAATGAATTATTATTTTTCTCAGATACACGCCCGGTTAAATTGCTTTTCAAATGTTATTTAATTTGCCAAAAGGATGGTTTAAACCACCCGTTGGCAAATCTATCATTTAATTATTATTATTAGGCTTATTTTAATTAAGGCGTTTTTGGTCTCGAAAGTTTAGTAATTTCGGTACGATATATGAAACCCACAGGCCTAAGACAAGTGGATTCCATTGCACGATTTAATGAGCCTGATGATGTTTCCACTTGCAGACACTTTCGACACGTTTTGAGAAGAGCTGCTATTTGCATCTCTATATAAGTATTTTTGGTATTACTAATAACTCTTTTGCTGAAAATCACTAACGGTACAGCCTTTCTTCCTCCAGATTTAAATAATTTCGTCTTTTAACTTTGTATGTTGATGTTTTCAGATTCATCAGAGTTGATGACTCGGTGGCGCCATTGTTACCAACAGCTATTGGCTTCGACGTCGGGCGTCGGTGGTCGTGGGTTTGATTCCCACACGGGACAAGTATTTGTTTGATCCACAGATAATTGTTCCGACTCTGTTGTTTGTTGGGTATTTCTTTCCCAAGGGTGGACGTCGGGCAGGTAGCCGGTTGTATAAAAAGATAACCAAAACCGCTTACAACGTGATATACACGTTCTGCTGACAACAAATGGTTGGGATAGGGGCAGAAGTATGATGTTTTCTGTATGTAATGCGTGTCTGAACTGAAATGTCTATGAAGCGTAATATTTTATTCATTTTATCAATTAGTGTATATACATATAGGTATGTATATACATTATGGCAGTTCTATTTGTAAGTGTAACTTTATCTATAAAAAAGAATATTTTGTGATTGGCATTGTCCAGCACAGTTTTGGGCACATATTGATAATGACGTGTACCTGGCATTACATATTAATTGTGGTTTGTCCACGCAACAGTCTTCGTTGTTTCTCGAATGGGCAGGTCGGCCCTGATCAGTCGGTCAAGATGTAGGGGTTATATTTGTGTATTGATGTTGTATGTTTCGTCTGGTGAGTGAGGTAGCCGGAGCCCAATTTTCAAAAGGTTGTCAACGCATCTGCAACCCCTGGGGTGTAGCAGATGGCCATGGGTGTCGGTATTCACTTAACATCATGTGAACCGTCATGCTCGTTTGACAATTTTTCGCATAAAAAAAAAAAAACTGAGCAACAGCCGTTTCTGCCTGTCTTGGGTGAGAGTATTAATTGAAGCCGGGTCTTGACCAATTTGTCGGTTGAGAGAGTCGGTTAATCTTAATTGGGAATCGTAATGTATTTATTTGCGTTGATACGTCGCTCATGTCTAATTTGAGTTGGAACAGTTGAGAGCTGTTATGTGGAATCCATAATTATAATTAGTTGAATTGAGTCTAATTTATTTTATACTAGCTCCTGCTGCGACTACGTCTGCGTAGAATAGGTTGAAGGCTTAACATACAGACCGAAAGACAGATATACATAAAATATGTATATAAATTATAGCCTATGTCTTATACTGATTTATGGGCTATAAAATGTCTTATACTGATTTATAGGCTGTAAAATTTCATTAAAATCCATTCAGTAGTATTACATACATACAAACTTTCGCGTTTATAATATTATTAAGGATAAGGATTTAGTAATAATAATACTAATAATCTTTATTCCATTTGACTGAGTTTTTAACAAGAAAATAATATAGTGGTTTATAACAGCTTTTGAACTCCAAGTTCAGCCATTTCAAATAGCATGCAAACTTTATCAAAGTAAAAGTCAAAATAAGCCTGATTACTTCTCTTTGTAGTCTAAAAAATCCTTAACTGAATAGATTTTGTATTTTGGAAGCCATTACCTGAGGCTCTTTTTAAATGTAAATGTACATTTTGTGACACATTTCTTTGCACCAAATAAAACTTTGTTAGCCTCTGTGCTATTACTCCAAGTTGGTAATCCGGAACTTCAACATATAGTTTTCCTTGTTGCTACTTTATTTAATGTATATAAAGCATATATAAATCTGTTAATTTTATTTTACAGACACATCCTATTGTCATATTGTGCAAATAATGTACTTCTGGGCTTGGTGACATTTGGTAAGTCATTCCTGTACGGTAAAAATAGAACTGGTTCTAGTATACTACCTTGAGAAACACAAAATGCATTTATTTTAAATTTTGATTTATGCGTTTGTACAATATGTTTATTTCTTCTAAGTTGAGCATCTCATCACACTGTGTTCTACCTTCCAAATATGATTATGAGATATGCCGTTTTAATCAAGTTTTGAAAGAAGGTGGTTATGGAACACGAAATCGAAAGACAGCTGTTCTGAAAGTTGGTGAGCTTTGTATGCATTACCTTCTTAAATATTTTTGAAAATACATCGACTGGTCGACAGTTATCAAATCAGTTACTATTTTTGTTGTGAAAAGGCTTTACAACCAATTTTTTTTTATTTTTCAAGAAAAGTTCCATTTTAAGTGATGAATTAACAAGTAAAGCTAGTATGTTGCTTGCTTGTTATTTACATGCTTTCACTACTTTGGTGCATATAGCATCATAAGCCCAATTTTCAAAAGGTTGTCAATGCATCTCAACCCACGGGTGTAGCAGATGTCTATGGGCGGCGGTATTCACTTAACATTAGGTGAACCGTCAGCTCGCTTGGCAACTTTTCACATAAAAAAAATAACCTTCAGAATTTGTATCTTTTAATGACATTGTCGTTTTATTAATATAATTTTCGTCAATTTCGAAAGAACAAAATAGTTGACGATTATATTTATTGTGTTTTTGTGATTCTATTTATTCAAGAAGAAGAGAGAGTTTCAACGTCGACGGTGACATTTGTGGTTGTGTGTTTTTTGCCCGTGTAGGTATCTGAGTTCTTATGGTCTTCTTGGTTGAGTGACTGAAATGTCTTTTTATATGTTAATAGTTTCGTCTAGCAAAGTTTATATCTTAATATCACTGCTCTTTCACGGTAATAGTCGACTAGGGAGTATGGTAGGATTTTGAGTAGGCTATTATTACATTTAGAAATTCTGTGATTAAATTATTTTATTTATATAAGTGAGATTATTAAGAATTTTAATTTTTTTATCAAGTAATATATTGTTCTAAAGTTGAAAATAACTATACCGGAAAAATTTCGAAGGAGAGTAATGAAAGGATTTTGAGTTCATCACAATTTTCTGTAGATTTTATTTTGCCATGAGCAGTATCGGTTTTTTATCTTTCAAAGCGAATTGCAATGAAGAATAACATTCTAACGATTAGTGATTTATTACACGTAGTTACATGCCACCTTAACCTTATAATGCAATCTTAACCTCATATTATTATGTTATGTAACTGGCTATAAAAATGATAGTTGAAAAAGAAAAAAAATATGTACACATTGATAAGGATACAGTCAGACGCGTGACTTGGCTCGTGTAATACACAAGATAAAAAGTCAAAGAAATCTATTTTATAATAAGTCGTGCGAAAATTGGCTTCAGTGTAAAATTGGAATCATTACACTGAACAACTAAACATTGGTGCGGTTTCTGATGTAAAATTCCACTGCGCTCCGTGCTCCGTATCTCGCGATGGATTTGCCGCTGTAAAGTTTTAAAACAATTAAACGTTATATCTAAAGCGTTCAAGTAAACATAATTATCGAGAGCTGATAACAGCATTGTCTGCCGAAGAATATTGTAGTACGGACGCGTTCGAACATTAATTTTATATCCGAAAAGCGTTCGGAAATTTGTGCATTTCGCCTAAAAAAAAATGCGGTGGTCTAGCGAGAGGCGCGACGAGCGCCGTCTCGCCTCCTAAAGCAAGGGACGGCCCATGGACGCGCACAATTCAGCAGATGTGAGTCGTGTTTTGAACGCTGCGCACGTGTTGTGTTTGCCCTCCAGTCTAACGACGAATCGCGCGAATTCGACGATAGCACCGACGGAACTCGCGCCATCGAGGTATGTTTGTTAGTTTAAGTAAACATTACTTACTATCCATGAATCATGATTTTAAGGGCGTGTTTGCGAAATCTCGCGGAATCTGCAAAAATAGGGGGTTTTCAGGTACATTTTGCGGCAAAACGAAACGAATATAATGTAAATAACAATTATCACATATAGATCCCTCCTTCATCTTCAAATGGTAGATAGTTTTTAATCGAAAATTTTGGTTTATAATATTGTAAATGAGAATTTTCGTGACCACTTCACTCAAAATGGACGAAATCCTGTTGGGTTTAGGAACATTTTTCTCTTATTTAATAACATATTTTTTT
Source organism: Iphiclides podalirius (assembly GCA_933534255.1). Lineage (NCBI taxonomy): Eukaryota > Metazoa > Arthropoda > Insecta > Lepidoptera > Papilionidae > Iphiclides > Iphiclides podalirius. Next base: position 3,641,320 of record OW152822.1, on the reverse strand, counting down.
TATTCAAAAATATTTTATGTAAGCACACATGTTCAACTCAAAAAGGTAGCTACATTACGTATCAAAATTGTTGAAATTAGTTTCAGAAAAAAATAAAGATTAAAATCTATTTCTTTCACATTTATATCTTACGCGTGAATCTTAAGTGATTGACATAAAGGTTATTTTACTGGTCACTTTTTTGATTTACTCCACAAAAATATTTAAAGAAATATTAGTCGGCGCTCGGCTGCCGTCATGAGTGGTCACTATGTCGCTTATAAACAGCAGCTCGTGAGGAAAAAGATCGCTGTACGAATACAAAATATTTGTCGTAACAAAGTTGATACTTTACACATCATGTTCGGACTTCGGACTACGAACGACAAAAGTAAACTATAATTCACACTTTGTCATATTTTTACTAGAAATTAGTAGGGGTTAAAAATTCATATTTCGTTACGGACTTGATGGAGTGACCTGAAGGTGTACTTCGAGAACTGCTACTGGAACTAACAGACGAGATGAGCTATGTGTGTCGAGTTTGGGCTTGTTTTGTTAGGTATGGTGAGACCTTGCCTTCTGATTTGTTGGAGTGACCTGAAGGTGTACTTCGAGAACTGCTACTGGAACTAACAGACGAGATGAGCTATGTGTGTCGAGTTTGGGCTTGTTTTATTAGGTATGGTGAGACCTTGCCTTTTGATTTGTTGGAGTGACCTGAAGGTGTACTTCGAGAACTGCTACTGGAACTAACAGACGAGATGAGCTATGTGTGTCGAGTTTGGGCTTGTTTTATTAGGTATGGTGAGACCTTGCCTTTTGATTTGTTGGAGTGACCTGAAGGTGTACTTCGAGAACTGCTACTGGAACTAACAGACGAGATGAGCTATGTGTGTCGAGTTTGGGCTTGTTTTATTAGGTTTGGGCTTGTGATTTTTGGAGTGACCTAAGGTATGAAGAACTGCTAGACAGACGAGATGACTATGTGTGTCGAGTTTGGGCTTGTTTTTTGTTAGGTATGGTGAGACCTTGCCTTTTGATTTGTTGAGTGACCTGAAGGTGTACTTCGAGAACTGCTACTGGAACTAACAGACGAGATGAGCTATGTGTGTCGAGTTTGGGCTTGTTTTGTTAGGTATGGTGAGATCTTGCCTTCTGACTTGATGGAGTGACTTGAAGGTGTACTTTGAGAACTGCTACTGGAACTAACAGACGAGATGAGCTATGTGTGTCGAGTTTGGGCTTGTTTTGTTAGGTATGGTGAGACCTTGCCTTCTGATTTGTTGGAGTGACCTGAAGGTGTACTTCGAGAACTGCTACTGGAACTAACAGACGAGATGAGCTATGTGTGTCGAGTTTGGGCTTGTTTTATTAGGTATGGTGAGACCTTGCCTTTTGATTTGTTGGTGTGACCTGAAGGTGTACTTCGAGAACTGCTACTGGAACTAACAGACGAGATGAGCTATGTGTGTCGAGTTTGGGCTTGTTTTGTTAGGTATGGTGAGATCTTGCCTTCTGACTTGATGGAGTGACTTGAAGGTGTACTTTGAGAACTGCTACTGGAACTAACAGACGAGATGAGCTATGTGTGTCGAGTTTGGGCTTGTTTTGTTAGGTATGGTGAGACCTTGCCTTCTGATTTGTTGGAGTGACCTGAAGGTGTACTTCGAGAACTGCTACTGGAACTAACAGACGAGATGAGCTATGTGTGTCGAGTTTGGGCTTGTTTTGTTAGGTATGGTGAGATCTTGCCTTTTGATTTGTTGGAGTGACCCGAAGGTGTACTTTGAGAACTGCTACTGGAACTAACAGACGAGATGGGCTATGTGTGTCGAGTTTGGGCTTGTTTTGTGAGTTTTTTTGAGACCTTACTTGAAATTGATGTATTGGCATGAAGGTGTAAGAATACAGTAAAAAAAGTTATTTAAAATATGGAACTATGTATTCTACATCAATTCTGTGTATAAATATTTGTGAAACATGTTAATATAAAAAAAAATTGAAATTTAGATTATAATTATGATAGGTCAATAGAGTATAAATATAAGTCAAAGTAAATCACAAGTCAAAGTAATGAATTTTTAATATAAACATTCTACATTATTTGGACATGATTAAATATTTTAAATGTCTAATTTGACAGTGTACAGATTTTAGAATTTTCGTTTTAATTTAAATACTCCGGGAGGCCTATGAACCTATCTGGTATTTTATTATAAATTCTTATTTCCATGCAGCCAAATGTTGGCCAAAAGTACACCACATGTAGAAAAGTTGTATGGATAATTAAAAATACAAGTAATACAAAACAAATTTGCACACTTGCAAATTGTAAGATTAAGCATGTCTAAAAGGTCATTTTTTTGTATATTCCAATGAATAGGTGTAATAAACATGTACTTCAAAAGTTTCGAACGACAGCTATGTGGCAAACTTTTTGTTTCACGTTTATGACCCCATTTATCGTTTATTGTTTTGTCGTGTTTCGCACTGATCAACTTGTATGATCATGGATTCTGCCTAAAATAATACTTAATTTTTTTAATGACTTGCAATCTTTTGGAACAAATGGTATCTATAGTAAGAACGTCTTTAAAATAGGCAAAACACGAAAAAAAAAAATTTTTATGGCACAGTTATCACATACAACATTTATACCTCTTATAACTCAATTGTTGTTTCAGATGCCAAAGCCTAAAACGATAAAATTTTAGCAGGCTACTACTTCGATATAGATAACAAAAATAATTAAATGATAGAGAACTATAAAGAAAAATCACAAAGATCCGACACAGAGCACCCCGACTCCGTGTGGTCTTCCCTATCCATAGAGTGAACATCAAAAGGCGGAGCCAGAACCTCGTGTCGGAGGTATAAATTGGCCTCGCGGGCTTGCTCCACCCAGGATCGACATAGCGACAGTTCTGGCGAAGAGCATGGAAGAGTCAAATTAAAAAATGAAACAATATTTTTTAAGCTATTGCACAGCTTTTATCGCGGGCTTTGAGCGCGGCGAACGAATCAATAAATTCCGTAACGAAAATAAAACCTAACACCACCCACTCCGCCTACCACGCAAGAGGAAAGATTTGATTGTTTTTATGCATTGAATAGGCTCCTTGTAAGCTACATTATCCCCGGATGACATAGGATATATTAAATTTTCAAAAAACTAGGAATCCTTACTAAAACTTGAATAATGTAACCCAAAGTGTACAAAAATTACCTAAAATATTGTTTGCATCGCGTGCGCTGCTAAAACTATTGATAATTGTATAAAATAATGTACTACGAATTTGCAGAACACATCATTATTTATAAAAAGTGTTTCGACAGTATATGTCTAACTATTATAGTTATGCCACAATAAGTATTCTTTTTACTTTAAAATTTTGATTGAAATGCCGCCGCTAGAAAAGGCTCTTTATTTGTATCTTGGTATTAATCCTTATAAAAATTTAAATTACTTTATATTTAAGACTGTTTCAATATCTTTATATAACTTTTTAAATGATTAAATTCGGACATTCCATTCGAAAGAGATCACAAGTTTAAAAATGTTAGTATATTGTAATTTAACTATCCAGAGCTTAGTGACTGACTTAGTAGTTCTTATCATTTTTGTAAATAATATAAATTAATTATATATTATTAATTATAATATATATTAATTATTATATTATTAAAATATTTATTTATTAACATAAATATAAATATCAAAGAAAAAAATACTGCATAATTAAATAATTATAATCGCATAAGTTGATAAAAGATGCTATGCTATAGCTTTACCCCAGCTGAGCCGAGTGCGACAGGTTTTTTTTTTTAAAAAATGTTTTTTAATTTTTACTAGTTTGTTTCCTTCGTTTTATTATTTCATTTTTTAGTTTCTAGATACTAGCCCGGCTTCGTACGCCATGCTATTTCCAATTCATTTACAGAAAATTATTTTTTTTAACATTTAGCATGAATATTATTGAATCAGCAAAATGCATTCAGAATACGATACAAAGTATTTTACTCAATTCGTTAGCGGGTTTTACCTAATTATCTGCCTACATAGCTACCTTCCTACGTACCCTACCATTACCTACCTATCAAGCTATCTACCTACCGCACGCATAATCAAACATGTATTAAACAAGCTTCGTTTTCTTCATAAAAATTAATTAAAACATAAAATTAAATTATATACATAATTAATTAAAACGCAAATTATCAACAGCTACGAGCTTTTAAATGAAATTTAATAAATTATACCTAAATAATTATATAAAAAAATATTCAGTTTAAAAACTTGTTGAAAACAAATTTAACGTAAACTTAAAAAATATGACTTCAAATTAAATAAAAGTATCAAGTTGCGTCAGTTACATAAAGTTTCGCTGCTTCGCGCTTGTCGCTGTGTGCGTGAGCCGTGCACGTGTAGTAGTACGCCTCTGTACCTAAAATTGAAGCGCGTGAATTCGTAAACGCGTCCTTAACGGAACGCTTGTTTTATTATAAAGCCAGTGTCGATCGCGGAATGAGCTGGCTGAATGTTTACGCGTCCGACGCGCGATGATAAAGACTGTATAAGACCTACTTTTTCAGGGTCTCTTTCATTGAATGTGCGTTTATTAATGAAGTTCAAATTTACATACAACTCTTGATAAAAATGTAATTTCATTAATCTACTTTAAGCGTCTCATTCTAGTTCAATATTGCCCATGCTAATTTAGGACATACAATCTTTAGAACAACTCATTTGGGCTTAATTGTTTATATTTCCTATATCTTAATTGAAATGCTTTAGAAACAAGTTTTTATCTAGTGCAAACTAGAAATGGAACCGGAACCCACTGCGTATGTATTCCTTACATGTGCGCTGGATCGTCCTGAAAGCCGAAACATATTACTTATCATGTTTATTTACATTGATAATCGTAAAATAATCACATTAAAACTTAGAACATTAATCTGTTAATTTATGCCTTCCATAAATCAAGTAACAAAATCAAGTCAATTATTTCAAAACATCTCTACTTTTGCTGTTTTATATTAACACAGATAACGTATGTACGTAGTATACGTACGTACGTAGATAGTGTCTAATTAAAGTGATCCTAGGACCTCTTCGTTTTGTCATAGTTGTTATCTAAAATGCAATCAGATCCTTGTGAAGGTTCAAATAACGGCAGTACATTGTTGCACGTTGAATTCTCTCCGTAGTCGCTCCGTAACATAACCTAAATATGTGTTTATATGACATATTTTAGCACATCATTATGCACCAATTATGGAGAATTTGAGTATTTGTTATGTATATTGATTTACGATTTAGCGTGAAGCAATGATAATTTTATTACTAGAATAATAAATTTAGATATTTTGCACCGCTAAAAAAGTGTCGCTTTTAATTATTAGTCCAATGCCTTTACCTGCGCTCACTGTTTCTCATCTGAAATATAACTATAGGGTTTCCATCAATCCGGTTTTTACCGGTTACATCCAACATTATAGTGCGAATGGCTTCTCAACATTGGCTCTCTCTTTTAGTAGCGGAAAATGCCATATCGTAAGCGCTATTTATGTATTTATACGTGCTGAATGTCTATAAATATATAAATAGCGCTTAACTATTATATACAACTTTAAACGTTACGTATCGAAAGAAATGTAGGTACTTGAAATTAAATATCGCTGTATTTCCGAACACATTTAGAAAAAATATAACAGATTCGTTTTTATTTAATACATAGAAGTGTTGCGTTCAAATGTCGTTATATTGTTATATTCAATAAGGAACACATATAGATGAATAATGCATCTTAGCGATTGTTAGGAAAAAGATAACCGACTACGGGTCCCCGCCAAACAATAGGTAATACGGCTTTAGTGGTCTTAAGAAATATTGATGTAGTACTGCCTGCTGCATTCATTTAATTATTCTAAGCTGGTCATAATTTTATCTAAAATAAGGGTGTGATCACAGCGAGCTATATAGAAATAATGATACAAAAATGACTCAAACACCAACACGCACAATCAATGTCGAGTAATGTTTACATATTGAATAATTTTGAAAATTATGATTATCTTAAAGCATAACTAACCAGGTCCGAAGACAAATCAAAGTCGTCAGTCGCAACATCATTGTCCGTACAACGTTTTTGCAATTGACGAAGATGCTCGTCGGAAAAGAGCATAGTGAAAAGTTATCTATAGATCCGAGAATGCAGTAACTGGCTGAAGAAAGGTGGAAAGCCATCATAATGCGATTTATAAAATGTGTGCATCGTTATTTTATCTATGACGTAACAATGAAAGACGAAGATTGTCGATTCATTAATGAATAGTTCTCGATTGATTAATAAATATTGGGTATCGATTTTGAAAACAAAGGAATTTTATCTATACCCGTAACATTTTAGCGACATCTAATGCTAATTGAACGATAACAGATAAAGCATAAGCAAAGCAAAGATTAATAATTTTAGTGTAACTTTGGCTCTATCCTTTAATTCCGTCACTTATAGCTCAAAACGAATAAATAGTTTGAAATATGGAATTATCTTCATGGTGTTTGCGATGAAATGCACTTGAGTATATTATTAGAATTATGTATTTATAAAGTAACATCAAGTCTCATGAAGAGCTTTTGGGATTCCTCTTACTACATTTTTAAATTACTTTATGCCTTTATTAGATTAATGCCAGAATCATCTTTTTAAAAACCATTCAGAAATGAGTCTGTATTATAATTTATATAATATGTATATTTCTTTAAATACTTTCTCTTATTAATTGGTTGTATTTTCAAATCATATTTAATATTTATACTCTTAGAGAAGAAAGACTCTTTAAAACAAAAATTATGACTAGGTAAAAAAAAATAATTAAAGAAGATATTTTTAACTCTATGGATTGGTAGAGATTGGGAAAATGTGATGGGATTGAGGTAAAAGCTGAATGTAGAGTTGCAAAATATTTACTGGAAGCTTTATTCTTTAATCTATTATCCAGAAGGAAATCTTAGAAATAATTCCAATATCTTTATTCGGCATAGGAGCTTTACACTCACTCATTGATAGTCAAAATACTACCACCCCGTTTCGGAAAAGAAAGCCACTGACCGTAGAAGAACCGGCGAAATAAACAGCGACTAAAAACCATTTCCATCAGATAAATGATACTATATATATCATTATAATCATTTAATCATATATATCTATATTTTAATTAAATAATTACTTCAGTCGGTTTCACTTATTTTATATCTGAAAAATCTCATCGCTATAGTGATATTAAAATATTTTGTATAATTGAGTAAGTCACGTTATTAAGTCATTGATCTTTTTATTACTTTGCCAATGTTTTCGTCATCGTATAAGCGTTAAACGTAACTCTTACTTTTATATAGCAATTCCACGATTTTTGCACCGGCGGCGGTGACTTTTAATTCATTACATTCGAGCAATCTGAGTTCAATTTTGAGATGATTATTTAGTCTTCCAATTTGAACAAGAGTTGCGAGGCAGATTAAGTTTATAATATAAAAAGAAAATACAACGTTTTCACACTAGAATAATTTTTTTATAGTGCTGGTAATTTTTACACTTAAGCTGAAATACGTATAAAACGACGTAGCGGCGAAAAAAGTTTTTCCCTTTCTTTTTTTCTTCAAAATTTAATTTCTTGCTCACTATTTATTTCAATAAAAAAAATACAAAATCTTAAAAAAAATGCTATTGTTATGTTTGTTTAATGCTTTATTTCCTGCACGAACCCTTACAACTTCGTTTATATCTAAACGTATTATGTATGTAATATATAACTAATATATAACTAATATATTTATATTGATTCTAATAAGTTACTGTTCTTCAGTTCAATTTCACCAAAAATAAAAAGGCAAATAAGGTAAGCATATATTTCATAATTAATATTATTCTTATAATGAGTACATCGTATTTTACAGTAGCTGTTCTCATTTTCTAGCTTTATTCTATGAGAAATCCCAAAAAAAAAAGCAAAATTTATCCTTCTTAACGAATTAAATACGACCAAGAGACAGGCAGCCTTGATACTTTTTGTGCCCTCTGTGGCTCGCGGCCAGGAGCCGAAGCTTTTGTTCCTATGCGGTCGTGCCTAACATTTTCTTACCTCTTGCACCTTTGGTACATGGAACACCGAATTGTTGCTATTATCGTATATTTCACGAATTACATCCGAGTTGCAATTTGAAAAGTTTAATTATATGTGTTTTAAGGTTCAAATCACGGAGTAGATTGCATACTGCTAGAACATTTATTGAGGAATAATAATACAACCAAAGTTTGACAAGCTACATCAAATATAAAACACGGTGCTAACGATTAGATTATTGCCAATTACAATTATTCAATACAATTTTTAGACCCCGTCATGATAGTACAAGAACTTTATTTAAAACTTTATGGTAATCGGCATATCATGCGGCATTGAAATCGATTTAAAATGCATAAAAGTATTTTCTGATATCATACGATTGGACAAAAGGATAAAAATAGAGCGCTAACGCAGCGGACTCGAAAAGAGTCATTTAGTATAACAGGACTTGGTTTTATGCATATTTATTTGTACGGATTATTGACTGTTATTTTTTTCATTTTGAAAATGGAATGGCGTTTACTGTGATGGCCGCTTCACAATTGAAACCAGCAAGGCCGCAAGTGAATGAGTCTTTCTGCAGAATGACGCGCTTCGGAAAAAACTACAGCTCTTATGGTAATAAGATGTCGAACACCAATATACCCACGAACCGCCCGCTCTGCTCTGTGGTTATTTTTAACCTCACCTCATGACGTAGGCAGGCGTTACACACTTTCCGTCGGTTGGTTCCGAAGCACTATATTTAGTTGCCAGCTGGAGAGAATATTAACATTTGATATATTAAATTTTTCCTTATGATTGATTGGCCGAGTTTGAAGGGCCACGTGTTCTTGTTTAATCCATAAAGTACATATTAATAGAGCTGCTAGGATATAAATGTTGTAAATTTCAAAAAATGGAACGCAGCGTAGTTTTGTATACAAATATATAATGTTTTACCTCTTACATTCTGATTTTTTTCAAAGAAATAGCTTAGATCTCTTACTTATACATTTCCCGAAGATTAACTAGTAAATATTAACTTAAGGAACTCCATATACATGTTTCGTGCTTAGTATTTATTTTGTATTTTTAAATATTCTCTAATATCGACATTTTTGTATACTAGTAATGTTTTTTTTTGTGATAGTCGCAAGAACATTATCAAATATTAGATATGTGCACATTACAAAATACAGTTACAGTCCTCTCTCGGGGGGTATTACGTGAAGCACTTGTAATGCTTCCTTCGTACCTTCAATTGTCACCAACTCGGTGGTCTTCCGAGTATATCTATATATATCTAATATGTATGTATATATAGAAATGCGTCACGTGAACGGCTGGACCAATTTTCTTTTTTGTTGTTGTGTTTGTTATTATCAGCAGAAGGTTCTAATGAAAGAAAAATTTAAAAAATTGCCTGATAAAGTCTAAAAATAACGCTTTTCTATATTCCCGTACAAAAGATTCGTAATAATACTTAAACTAGTTTAAGTTTTAGTGGAGGGGTTCCGGGAAGGCAATACAAGTGAGTGACTGTGGTAAAATGTCACTTGAAATGTAAACGTCTCTTTGCTGTGCAATCACTACATTGTATAAAACAAAGTCACAAAGTCGTCCCGCTGTCTGTCTGTCCCTATGTATGCTTAGATCTTTTAAACTACACAATGGATCTTGATGCGGATTTTTTTATTAGAGTGATTCAAGAGGAAGGTTCATATACTACATGTATAATACATTGCACCCGTGCGAAGCCGGGGAGGGTCGCTAGTCGCTTATAAATCCATGTCATACTACCGTTGCAGGTATGCTGCTAAAGTGGCCAGGAAGGTGGTATTAAAGGTTACTTTTATTGTTAATTACAATTACTACCAGTATTATAACTTTTGCTATTCGTCCCCGAGTGAGATAATTGAACCACTCACATTGGTCGTTGGCGCGAAAACCTCATCAGGGGAATCGCTCCTTTGTTTGTTACCTACTCAAACTACCATGATAAACAATATTTTTCCAAGGATTTTAATCATGTACGTCACATCTGTGTTAACTCAGCAATAAATAAAGAAATATCAATGTGTCAAATGTTCAGTATATTTTCGTATATTAATCTTTAATAATATACAGATAGAACACGCGATATTGCACTATTCATAAAATTATTCGAGTTTTAACAATGAATGGATTATGTTATCATTAGCTAATTCATTTATCATGCACCAACCTTAAGTAGATCGAATGAGGCCTTGTTTTACACTCAGTTATCGAATTAACGCATTTTTCGCGTGTGCGAGGAATGACCGGATTAAGTAGGAAACAACTCACGTCCGCTACTTAGCCCAAGGACACAAGGCTATTTATTTAAAGGCGGTACGGGGAGGTACGTTCTAGAAAACTGTTTTACTGGATCAGGTGAAGTCGTTCAAGGAACGTTCTATTTGCCTAATCTAGTAAGAATAAAATATCCGTGTATGATGTGTGTGATAGTTGATGGATGTGTGTAAAGAGAAGAGATAGCGAAGAATTGAGAGAAGTTGCGCGCTGTCTACTCTACCAATCTCCCTCGGAACTATGTCGACGCTCTTCCTGTGTATGTATTTATCTGTTACGGAAATCCCACTGTATTACAGAGTTTCTGACCTTTTCATACGCAAAATGTGTGTCTGCAATTTGTTACCGACATTCGGTAAGAATTGCGAGAAGTACCACGCTGTCGACTCTATCAATCTCCGTCGGTGAGCTCCGTGATAATTCGATGTCATCCGCAGTCTCTGCTCACGTCTAAACGACTTTGAATCTTTCGTTTACACTGTTTACTTTTCGCCAGCGTCACTGGCGTAATTTGTAATTAATGTAATTAATTAATATTAATGTGGCTTGAGATACACTTGAGAATTTGAGTTCTGTAACCATTTGCTTGTTAGACATTTTTTATTAACAACAATTGTACTCAAAGCTGTGTTTTCCCTGCCATTGAAATAATTAGATAATTTAAATAGTTTATTTACAATGTGTTTATCGGGAGCAAACAAGTCGTTAAGGTAAACTGAGCTTATTTATTTTAATGGTGATTAGTACAAATGATGTTCTTATCGCAATGAAATGCTTTGTCATATGCCTAACGTCATGCGAAACACGTTAACCAACCATACGCGTTGTTCTAGTTCTAATAGTTATTTATTTCAACCGAGTTGAAGAATGTAGTTACTGTATTACGCTATATTGTACCAACACGCGTGAACCTGAAAAGTTATTTACATAATCCGTTTTTTTCAGCAGTTGAGACACTAATTTGTCGATATACCGTCTCAAACTCTAATCATAGTCACAAAAACTTTCAGATTTACGCTTATTGCTATTAGGCAATAGAGGAAAAATATTGTTTTTAGATAGAAGATAGTTTTTGAACGTTCTGGACAATTCTATCCTTCATATCTACCTCTTTATCCTTAGAACAAGCCTAACATGAAGAGATGGAATCGCACAGCATTTTTTTTCGTGACGTAATTAGAGTTACAATAGTTGATAATTACTATATGGAATAAAAATATTATGATAATTGTATATATTAAAAATTAAATTAACAATAATATTATAATATTACAACATATAATAATATTATTTATAATAATATTCCGGATGTGACTGTGAATCGCAGTATAGGTAAACTACATAGTTTTTTCTACTGCCTACTTCATAAGCATTGGCATGTCTGGCTCGTTGGCCGACTGCCTATAAGAACAAAAATGTCTATTTCAATGTAAGATTTCTTAACTTTCCCTTATTTTAATGTGAATTTTCACTAAATTTAAAGACTCGTCAATAAAACTCCACGTAACAACTAAACGGTTATTAAGATTAATTTATGTACATATAATTGATTCAAAACTGTCGATGATTCGTGGATTTATGATCTGAATGGTTTGTATTTGAGTTCCTGTACTGAAGTATTTAATCTCATGAGATAAACCCTATTGTGTTGGTAAAAGAGGTATATTAAAAAATTTCTTTATCGGGTCACCGTAAATTACACGGTGCATTCGAGATACTTTAAATGCAGTTAATATTTACTTATTACTGTTTTTAAATTCATTGTGGGTTTTTGCTTTATAAGAACAACATTATTATTATTATTATACTCCTATTAACTATTTTACTTGTGTCAAATTATTACCAAATGGTTCAAGCTGAAGTCCCGTCACTTTTTTTCAATTAAGATGTAACAAGTTCCACCCGGACCTCGGTTTAGAGTTCCTCAAAATCTACTAGGGTGTTGATTGCGAATGTAAATTCTGTAACGTCGAAACACAAGTCCACGGAATTATGGACGCTATTAACATGGCGTAAAGTCTACATTGTTTAAAGGCCCTTTACCGTACCTCAACCATGGCGCTGGAGATACGACCTCAGGTAAACGACCCTCGGCAAACAGGTAGTCGGCCGAGAAATTACGCTTGATGCATGTTGCATTGCGCAGCGTAAATAGAAACAGCACACGAAGGGTAAAGTTGTGACTTCGATTGTACTAGTAATGCGAATACTTTTAATTTATATGCGAACGCAAATATATTTAAATAAATAAGTTTTTCCGTAACTGTGATTTTCGCAGTAGACATCGCTCCTTGTCCCAAGGCATTATTATCCAATTGATCATCACTTATAAATGGATTTGTAAGTGATGATCAATTGGAACTCAACTTTCGTCCATAGCCCACCATCTTATTTTTTTATACCTTACCAACTTGCTTAATTAAATAAATAATTTTTTATTGTCTACAAACCAAAAGAATATTATAGATGTTTAATAACCCTAAAGTCTAAAGATTTGTATTAGTACTACTTCTTCTTCTTTTTATTAATGGCTTGCTTTGTGAGTTATCACAATTACGCCAATGTCAAGTTGTTCTTAAAATTCTCCCTAATAGGCAAATAAAAACTTCAAAAATCCATTGTATTAGTACTAGATTTGACACAGTCTATATATTTGACAGACCATCAGATACATTGTAAATATTATACTTTGTTGGTTACAGCTTATTGTCTTACTCAAGGTTGTCGTGTTAACAGACGTGCCAATATGAAATACGCGGACGTTGAAACGTTTCAAATATACGTAACAAACATAAAATCTCAGGCCAATAAAAAAAATACTGTTTTATTGGTCTGAGCATAAAACAATGTCGGTTATATTATATGGTTATATGAATAGTTTTATTGCCCATTTTACCTGTATTCTGGCGCTAAAATAATAGAGATGTTTCTACTATATGATACTCTATCAATAAGTTGATATGCAATAAATTTTTGAAATATTTTTACTTGAATTGATTAGGACAAGAGCTTATTGCAATGTTAAAAGGCACGAATACGAAATAGCTGCCTTTGCAAATGGGGAATTCCGAAAAACTTAACACATTACGGTGGGTAAATACTGGTAATCGATCCTTTGACTTCTAACCGTCCGTCCCCTCCCATTAGTCTGCTTATTGTTTTCAGGGTACCGTACGCAAAGGGTCAAATAGGACACTATAGCTAAGACTCCGCTGTCTGTCTGCACGTCATGTAATAATTGTAATAATTGTAATAATAGTACGCCGAGGTTCAGGCTAGGCGCCTCGTGCGCCAGGCCACCTCAAGTCCGTCGGATCTGTAAAGGCCCCTAAGGCCAACAGTGGCTCATCCAGCCCAAAAAAAAAAAAAAAAAAATGCACGTCTGTCACTGGGCTGTATCTCATGAATCGTGATATTTAGACAGTTGAAATTTTTAAAAATGATGTATTTCTGTTGCCGCTATAACATCACACTACTAAAAAATACAGTTAAAAAAATATATAAGTGGGGCTTCCCTACAACAAATATGATTTTTTTTCGGAACCCTTCGTGCGTGTCCGACTCGTACTTGGCTGGTTTTTTCGTTTCAAAGATACACCAAAAATTTAGCATTCTTGTTTTTCAACAATAAAGGCAAAAGTATTAAATATTACTCCGAACAAAAAAAAAGTATCGACGGAGGCATCGAAATTAATTACGATGAATTGTGAACATGAAAAAATGTGAAAATATTAAACAATTGGGTATAATTGTAAATAAATGAATATTTCGGGACTTATATTTTACACAACGTCCCAAACTAAGAATAGCATACTTCTTTTGTAAATAAAAACTTATTATAGAATATATAAAACATCCACACAATAGAAAAACATTATGTTCATCACACAATGTTTTTCCAGTAGTGGGTATCGAACCTATTTAGTTTTATTCGTTTTGGTTCATTGAATTTTATGGGATGTGTGTCAGGTACGATTGGACTGGCTCCATCCAAATAGTTCACCGAGTTTCTATCATTATATTGTAATTGGCCACCGACCCAAGTTATAGAGAAGATTTAAAAAAAAATTGCCCAAATCGTGGAAAACATTACACTTAAACTTATTACTTAACAACTGATCTTAAATGACAACTTGAGTGTTTATTACCCGAAACTGCATATTATGCAATCTTTGAAAACATGCATTGTTTTTGAAGCCGTTTATGACACGGGATGGCAGAATTTCGCAATAATTATTTTATTAAAACTACGTCACGCACTCTTACTCACTCGCGGCTTACAGACTGCCGACCGGCCGTCTTCATATGGACGAATCGTCTTCATATGGACGAATCGTCTTCATATGGACGAATCGTCTTCATATGGACGAATCGTCTTCATATTACGTGCCTCACATGAGCGCAATGTTCTGTGTATTATTTTTTATTGGTCTGAATGATGTTATTACTCGTCGGTCTTTAGCGAGGCCGAGGTACTTTCCCCATCGAGCTGGCGTATTAGTGCGGCGAAAGCTATTATACCTTAATTGCCTTATACTATCATATATTTGATAAGAGAACAATTCATACCGAAACTGCTGTTCCCTTAATAAATAGACTATAGATAGTTCGACCTGTCAATATCAATTGAAGTTACTTACAGCAATTGGATGGTCGATATAAATATAGGTATGTCTACAACTACGTAATAGTAATGCGTTCAATTTACAAGACATTTGAACCGAACATTAATGAATAGAGAATTGTAAAAATAGAATAGACAGACGCAATTTGTTCATGCGGTTAATGGTTCCATATATCATTTTATTTATTTTAACAGTCTAAACAGAAACACAATTTGGGTATTTAGTAGATATAGAGATTGAGTAGTCGATGCGGATAAAAAAACTGGCCAAGTGCGAGTCGGACTTGCGCACGAAGGGTTCCGTACCATTATCTATATCAACTACAAAACAACTTAAGATTAAAACTTATAAGATAAACTAAATAAGTTAAGTACATATAGGTTGTCTAGCAACCGCCTTGCGTTTTTTGAATTGGAACCCCCTTACAGATTTTTTTATTTTATTCTGTTAGTATTTGTTGTTATAGCGGCAACAGAAATACACCATCTGTGAAAAATTCAACTGTCTAACTATCACGGTTCATGAGATACAGCCTGGTGACAGACGGACAGACAGACAGACAGCGGAGTTTTAGTAATAGGGTCCCGTCTTACCCTTTTGATACGGAACCCTAAAAACCCTTTGTCATAGTCGATACATATGTAGTATTAAAGTTTAAGCTACCGAAAATTTGAATTAAATAGTCCGAAGTCTATTAACACAGAAATGACTTTTTACAGGACCTAACAGTGATTCTGTTTATTCTTGTGCATAAAATATATAAATACAATTTATAGTTAAGGGTTCAGGAAGAAAACAGTTCATCTTATTTTTTAAGTTATACTTTGGGCGCGTTTGGAAAAAATTATGAGAGTAAAATTTTTAATGCTAATTTATTTAATCAAACCCAATTATGTTTTAATTAGGATACATGCGTCATCCTATGCCATACTACGCCGCATTTAAAAATTGTTCGGCTTTATTTTATACGACATATTATATAAGTGAATGTGACTGATGATATAGAACATATGGTACGGGAAGAAATAGCAGTCTATAGAGTGGAAATCTAATTACACCAATTGCCATAATTTGAGTGACTCAGTTTCGGTACGCTACTGTAATTAATATTTGTATATTACTATTTGTATATAATATCATTGATTAAACCGTTATCATTTGCATTTATTGTCTATGCACAAACAGAATATTCACACAGGGAATAAAATTTTTAGTTATTTTTCTTTTGTTACGCTAAAGAAGTAGGTATAACTCATTACGTGTGGACACAAATACATCCTTTTTTTAAGCAGTAATGTAATTTATAGTACTAATATTATATTACTACTACTAGACTTATATCATAAATAGGTACAATATGTTTGTTACTTTACGTGATTGACCTGTGAAACTATGCAACTATATACAGCGTGTCGTTACCATCGCGACAATAAATGAACACACATATAAAGGATAACTTTTTAAAGTTGTATTAAACATTTAAATTCTTTAAACATCGATATTTACAGAGTTATTAAATTTTCCAAAACAAAGAATTTTAGAACACCCTTACCTATAAAAGCGTAACGTAAAGTTCATTTCTAAAGGTCACAAAGCATATGAATGGGTTGAATGAATTTAAAAGAGACAAAACATACTGTTAGAAGGAGAGGCTTGTAATGCGACGCTGTGGCGCGAGTTGTATAGGATGTTACAAATTTTGTTTCTTTTTTACTTAATTAGTTTGTTTGAAAAATATTTTTTTTAATTATGGATTTTGTTTAACATTAATATTTTTTTATGATTATTGGCAAGTAGCGTTAGACGTGTGTTCATTTATTGTCGCGATGGTAACGACACGCTGTATACCCGCCAAAGCAAAGCTACAGAATCCTAAATGACATAGGCTGTAATTAGCATGAACTATTATTATCAATAAATCAATATATTTAGATAAGTAATCTGTCATTGAAAATTGCTAGCTAATATGACAGCTGCGATAAAATAATACATAAGATGGAAAATGTAATCTTCGTTATTACCTAGCCTTATGAAGCCGTGTGGTAAGTAATGAATGCATCATAAAATGCATTACCTACGTCGCCCATTTAGAAGAAGTAATACTTAAATTAATACTTCTGTCGAGTGTGAGTTATTTAAGTTTCGAGAAGTCTTCAAGACATCACGGAACCCCCAGTATTAAATGTTATTGGAGTTGTCTCCGTGCGTAATGTTCAATTAAACTAAGAGGTCTTATCTCTTCTTTATTATACCATTGGACTAATGACATTGGGCAAATGTTAAGCAAATTGATGGGCACATATTGCAATTAAAATAAATTTTAAACGATAGAGAAAAATCACTAATGAATTAATCAACAAGCAGAATTCTGCGGTCGCTTATAGTTTACGAAAAAAAAAATTATACTTATTATTTTCACTAAGAGTTCGCCATTTTTTTAATTTCACTTCAAAAACTCAATAAACAGTCCAGCTGACATGATAAATATAGGAAGCAGGCGACGTTATACTCGTATCGATTGTTCGATTTTTTTTGAAATGAGTCACAGAACCGATGCAGAGCTATCAGACTCGGATAGGTTAGGTTAGAATGGTTATTTTTCTTCATGATTATTTTTTTAAGACCACCAGAATTAACACATTGAAAACAATAAAATGGCGGATTTCTGTAGTGAAATTTACACAATTTCATCTTCTATCTTCAATCGTTTATAACTTACATATAATATTCTGTATACAAAACCGAAATGATATAATGAGGTTACAAATCCTGCGATTCTGAACTCCCGTGTGTTTTAATCATTGCTATGCAAATTATATCGGGATTGTGGTAACGGATATGAAACTGTAAATTTCAATGCAAAATTGTCATTAGAAAGGGTGTAGCGGTAATTGGTTGTAGTGGAATGATATCAATGAAATTCCTAAGTATTTAATATGGCCTGCCACGTTTAGACCTTTATACATCTTAATACATATATTCCTATATATATAACACTTGGTTATCTCTACCATGCCATCTCTACTAACCACCTTTTGAATGTATGGTATTTACCATTTAATTTATACTGTTATGACCGCGTATAAATGTTGAATGTAATTCTTTATCGTAAGTATATATCTTTTATCGGCATTGAATTATAACAGAAGCCTTACAGCGACCTTAATAATTATCTTGTAACGGATAAAAAAATATTTCTGTTAAATGCCCTCCAATGTCAAACTCATTCAATGACATTAGACGTTTGTGACGTTTATATAAAAACTAACTTTTATCATGGCGTCACCCGCATGCTTACTTTTATTTGATATAAAATATAACTTTACGAAAAAAATACGTGGTATCATATCAGTTAATCCGACCAACAGGATGACCATAAAAAATCAGTTTTAATGGTATAAAATAGTCATAAATATACACATCTATGAAACCTTTTCAACCGTTAAAAGAAGCTTTCATCAACGTTTTAATGTTGTTAGTTAGTGCTAGCTGATAATGACTGAAACACAAGAAAACCTTAGGAATTCTCCACGCGTTTCAGTTTTGTGTATTGACGTCAGATGAGCCAATATCGGTCCGTTGAGTCAAACAACAACACAACCCCACGTAGATGGCTGGAGAGTGGAGACACGTTCGCCTGGAGGCGGTGTCTGCCAAATGACGTCAAACACAAAACTGTCTCGTTTACCTCTATTTCCGTTCGTCGCCTTGGGATTACGCGGTCTTCAAAAGTTGCCAGACGTTTCATTGCCGAATAACTCACTACATTTTCTACCGCACATGATTGGTTATACGTCAGGGGCTATGGTAACAAAATGCACGTTTTCACAAATTGAGTTATAAAAATTATCTATGATAGTACTATATATGTGTTTATATGTGTAATAAATACGTATACATGTATATCTAATTCTTTGGTACGCTCCGCATCCTAAAGTTTTTGACGGATTTTTAATATGGGGTATCATTACATTCCTCTCAATTGTGGGAATGACATAAGATATTTTTATACATAAGATTCCAATATGGTGATATAATTTATCTATTTTGTTTCGTTTCATAATTATTGTTTATTAAATCAATGATGTTTTAATAAAGATGTCCAAACTGCGCGACCGGCGTTTAAAAATTGTTCTGCTTTACATTATCATATGACATAATTGCATTAAAAAAAAAGTAAAGTAAAGTAACAGCCTATACATGTCCCACTGCTGGGCAAAGGCATCCTCTATACAGAGGGTATCAGGGCATAGTCCACCACGCGGCCCCACTGCGGATTGGCGGACTTCACATATCTTCGAATTTTTTTTTAATATTGTTATGTAATTTTAATTGCATTAACAATAAAGTAAATATGATAGAGGATATAGAAAGTATGATACGAAAAGAGATAGCGGTCTATGGAGTTACATTTGATGTAGAGATCGAACAGAAGTGAAATTACACCAATTGCCTTAATTTTAATGACTCAGTTTCGTCTCGCTAGTGTCGTATCTAGCTCGTATTTGTATAAAATACTAGTTTTTCGGCCGAGCTTCGCTCACGTTAAAGCCCTTAAAAAATAGCCTATGTCCTTTCTCAGGCTCTAGACTGTCTGTGTACCAATTTTCATCCAAATTGTGAACCAATTAGTAGTTTGGTACGAAAGCGAGACAGACAGAGTTACTTTCGCATTTATAATATTAGTATGAATAATTGTATTTAATACAAACTTAGAACTCTCCAAAAAAGCCTGTCAAGTTTGGTTGTAGTCACGCAACCATCAATGTCAATGATGAAGTATAACAATTACGTACTTAAACATATTCAATGGCTTGTTGGAAAATTACAAGTAATTTAGATTTCCATTCATTCTACCGCAGCAGTTTTTTATTTCTGTTTTTATGGCATTAACGGTTTAGCCGTGGCGGTTTGCAAACAATATCATTCATTATTGTGTAGAACAGTTTGTAATTAAATTCATGATTTCTTTTTTCTAGCTTAAGTGAAAATGATGGGTTTAGTGATTAAAGACAGAGATTATTTAACGGATGATGAACGATATTTCTTAACTGCGGTAGCGCCACGCAACGGTCTTCGTTGTTTCACGAATGGGCAGGTCCGTCCGGGTAAGGACCATGAGAGACCGGCGTGAAGTGGAAGTTTCGTCTGTTCGTTCGTTCACTCTAAAAATGTATCCAAAAACAGACATCCATTAACACTATCTTTGTTATCGAGTTCGATAAATATAACTCTAATGGCCGTTTCCCTTTTTTTTGTACTAACTTTGTCACTTTACAAGGTTTTAATTTTGAAATATGCATTTTTCCTATTTAAAAAGTCAGAACCACTGTTTATTATTTTAATTTGAAGTTTGACATACAATTATTTAAGATTATTTGGTTTGATCCCTTTCAGGGGTTTAACTTGATAACTATCTTCACTGGATAAGCACTTGATATTTATCTTTATATATATAATTCTTCTGTGGTATTTCACTGAACCCCTCCGAAACGGCTGGACCGAATTTGATTAAATTTTTTGTGTTTCTCCAGGTGTATTCGATAACGGTTTGAATTCACAAACTTATTCAAAAGGTTAAATATTCAGATTTAAGACGCGTGTACAGGACGACGTCTGTAAGATCCGCTAGTATATATGTATCTCGTTATTAAGGTTGTGGAAGTTAACCCAAGGTTAAAATTGTTCTATTATAATACTGTCGTTTCATACTCGGCCTTTTGTCGGTTGGTGGGTCAATTTTATTTATTAAGAACACGTTTTTATCGTCTAGACGGTACAGTTTTTTATGCATCGAAAAAAACTATGCGGGCATGGTGCCAGATTGGGCGTGTAGTAAACAGCGGTGAAAACTTTTCGTAAAACTGGCCTCCACAACAATAAGTTACGTACCAAGCATTATATTAAAAAATCGCAGATTACTTATGTTTTTCAATAATTCATTTCACATACGATATGAAGAATTTACCGAGTCTTTTGGAAATAAAAGTTTCTTTTCGATAGATATTCTTAGCGACCAAAGAAGAATATAATTATTATATTGCATTTATGATCTGTTTTATATTTATTACATCTTTTATTTTATACACTCTATTGACGTATATACATTTATAACGAAATGATTATATTATTTGTTGGTCAACATAAACAAAAATAAAAACTACAGCCTACAGCGTAATTTAAAATATGCATGAATAGCGTTATTGTATCCAATCGGAATACGTTGGACGTCAATCGATTCAGATATGGAATAGTTTTGCTCGATTCAGATATGGAATAGTTTTGCAGGTCTGACATTGCACATTGCGGTTTGCAATTGTGAATATATCAATAAACTGTTGTATAACTGTAACTTTTTATACAGAAGAGGCATATAACTGAACATTATTGCTATAATACATTTTAATCTCATCATACGTGAAGATATAGAATTACCTTTTTCTATTTGACCCGAAATGTTTCATTTGTCCATATACACAGTTAAAATTCCATTTTAACTATACATATTTACACGTTTGACCCGCGATTGAAGCGAAGAGGATAAAAAATATACTAATTGTTATTTTCTTTATTTGCATTGGCTTCTAATGTGCGTATTGACTTGCGTTATCGCCTTCAGAGACGGCGGTAAAGCCTTACCGTGGCTGCAATGTCAACATGGAGACGCGCGACCTCATTCTCTGGGATACTAGGTACTAGCCGTCTGAATTATCATTTCCACTCACGGACTACGATATGGATGACTCCTTGGCGCAGTGGCCGAGGTATTGGCTTTGGCGTCGGGGGTCGTGGGTTCGATCCACACGGGACAACTATTTGGGCGACCCACAGATAGTTGTTTCGCATCCGGGTGTTTGTCCGCTTGAAATTTATGTTTGGAAAACGTCCTTACAACACAGGATTATATTAAGAAAAATACACGTCGCGACAGCCGGCATTGTCCGTTTCCGCGGCAAGCCAGTATCAGTCGGCATCAAACGTAGACGAAATTGCAATCCATTCCGGCCTAGTTTCGCGCGTCCGGTTTGCGACAAGTGCAGTCGAAGCGAATGTCGTAGGTATTGTACCACAACGTGTAATCTAAGCCTGATAAGTCTAGCAGTATGTGATAGTTTCTTCGTACACACATACACTCAATCTCCACTCAATCTCTTTCTCTAACTTTTATGTAATGTGTAACTAACTCAATCAACTTTTATGTTAGATATGGCTGCGTTTGAATAGATAAATTAATAAAATCACTAACTCAATGCGCTTAAATCTATTATTGTTTGTAATTAATTGTTATGTTTGTTATTAAAGGGAATTTCAATTTTACCTTTTTAATCTATACGTAATAAATGTATGTTTTTATGTCTGGCTGTCCAAAAAAATATCATTGCAGTCATACGTTTAGGAATGTAAATATAATTAAATTTTGATATATGAGACGCTTCTTTCAAGCGAGTATCAAGTTAGCGACAGCACAGAGCGTTTCGAGGAACGTATTAATTATGTACAATAGGTTAGCAGACATTACTCGTTTTTATTTCCTGCACTTAATCTGCCAATAAACCTTGGCTGTATATGGGGAATATGATACACGGAACTACTCAGAAATTAAGTATGTATGTAGGTATGTATGTATGTATGTATCTACGTATGTATATATGTATGTATTATGTAAATGGTAAACAAGACCATTTTCCCTGGCTATCTTCAATTCTGCGCTGATGTTATTGTATCATGTTTCGTTAAAGGAACAAGCGGAGGATTCATATTTCACCTCAATGTTTCTTGCCGGCTTTACTGCGAACAGGTGTAAGTTTGCAAACCGGTTTTAGATTTTGACATTTACAAGTGCTTGCCTTTAACATTAACTTTGACTCTCAAACAAAATGTTTTACCGTATCATGTTATTGCACATGACAACACACATAAATTGTATACACACACACACATATTATACTACGGATAAAATTATACAAATTACACGTTTTTCGCTTATATACGGACGATTTTTATGTTTTTAGTGTTGTTTGACATTTATCAAAATAATTTCAAGTAAATAATTTTCGATATATTCAAAATCTATCAAAGTAATACATTAATAATTTAAGATAAAGTTTTTTATTTAATATCAACATAATATTGTCTGAAAATCACTAATTTAATCTATTTTTCTATTTTTTATTAATAGCACAGAAAAATACGCGCTTCAAAATGAAGTTGGAACAATTTATTTATTAAGAGAATTAAGGAAGATATCGCGTTGCGACAAAAATGATCTTCGAGAAATAATTTACATATGGATGAGGAAAACGTTCAAGGCTTTCTTCGAAGCATTTTTACAGATCTTCTGCTCCTGGCCAAACCTAAGGTTTTTGATTTATCATACAAAATACTTAAATCGTTGAATTAAGGAATTAAAGATGCCATCATGAATTTAAATGCTAGAGTGTAATAATTCTGTTTTCTTTCAATTAATTTAAAGTGATTTTTCTTTAATTTTCGTCAAACCTCTCTTTTCTTGTAACGTATGTTTGTTGTGTTAAGACTTTTGTCTCGATAATTATTGTGCACAAGAAAAATGATGACTTCATAAATTAAATGTAGATTCACTCGTAGTTGCTATAACGAAAAACTTCATCCTTTAAAGTTCGTTCGTCAACAAAGCAATCGATAGACATAGTTTTAAGTAGTCATTATTTGTTAGGTGTCCATAATTGTTGACAAATTCAAAGGCTTAAATCGGTACTCCATCTTCAAAAATGTAACAAATTGTCTATGCAAAATATCCCGTGATATATGGTTATTAGTATTAGACTCTAAGCTCACATTTTATACCTACCGACACGAGCTCGCTGGTGAGTGCTGTTTATTACAATGTTACTCGTCTCAAATGCCACCGGCCCCTTTCAATTGGAGACTCATTGTCCATTGAGGTCGATGCATCGTTGGAATGTGCAAATATTTAACGATAGCTACACGTTAATACATAACAAATCGATACGAGACCAACTTGACACGATACGACACGACGCATTCGCAACCCGATGGTGATGATGCTTTTTAAAATTTCATTTAAAATTCTGGAATGTAAGGATGGAACGTTTCTCGAGGCTGCGGGAATCGAACCCACGTCTTCCACATTCGCGATCAGACGCTTTAACCACTAAGCCGATTTCCCCAGCGGCGAGAAACTTTTCGTCCTTTTTTTTCTACAAGTTTTAATGAGATACTGCTTTGGTCGAAATGAAAGCATCATCGGGTCCGACAGAGGTAGTAGTACAACGTACAAGTCTCCAACCTTTATTTGTAAGACTAGTAGACCCTTGCGCAATTTTTGAACAGTACCGTGATCATTCACCGAATGGTATCATATTACATAACAATATTCAAATCACTACATAGTATAAAACAAAGTCGTCCCGCTGTCTGTCTGTCCCTATGTATGCTTAGATCTTTAAAACTACGCAACGGATCTTGATGAGGTTTTTTTACTAGATAAAGTGATTCAAGAGGAAAGTTTATATGTACAATACATTGCACCCGTGCGAAGCCGTGGCGGGCCGCTAGTAAATATTGATATGAAAAATATTTTTTTAAGAATAACGGTAAAATCAACAATCACATTTATATCGCTATAGTCTATTTCGCGATCTTTCATTTAAAGTAATTGTCAATTGTCAATTGTCAATTGGTCAGGTCATGAGACGGACGCAAAAGTATAAATATGTCTCCATCAATCATTGGTAATTGTGAGTACATGTTAGTCTGTAGCAGACTAACATGTACTGACAATTACCAAGGCTGGGTGAGAACCGATCTGTACAGAGGCCATCGAGGCATATTGATATATATTCGAAAAAATGCTGCATATTTCTCAGACTACAGTTTAGATACTAACTTGTCGCGACTGAGCAGCACATGGTCAATCAGTACCTAAATAGAAAAGCTCTAGTTTAAATATGTAGCTATACAGCGTGTCGTTACCATAGAGACAATAAATGAACACACGTCTAACGCTACTTGCCAATAATCATAAAAAAATATTAACGTTAAAAAATCCATAATTAAAATATAATTTTTCAAACTATTTAAGTAAAAAAGAAACAAAATTTGTAACATCCTATACAACTACAACTGACTGATTCATACCTTCAGAGACTTTTTCATTCGTTGCCACAGCGTCGCATTACAAGCCTCTTCTAATAACAGTAGGTACCAAGCTCCAGAAGATCCGCAGCCAAGTGTTTGCTGTTATGAGATGAAACACTCGCGCTCATCACGCGCATATTTTATTTTCATTGGCGCTTACAACCTCCGGTTTGAGTAAGTTTAGATTTTGGTAAAACGGAGTCGGCGTTGGCTGTACTCCAGGATTTAATTTCGTAAACACGTCCACGTCTGCGTCCGAGACTGCGTTCTTGACGAAAAAAGTCCACGGCCTCGCGTTAATATGGCAGTTAATATAACAAAGAGGCGGGATGTCGTGAAGCTTGAAGCGATGATATAATAAGCAATAAAGGTTTATTGGAATGAAAGTTTTGGCTCATGCACAAAGGCCTATTAAAATTTCGGATTATAACTGTTTGCTCTGACCAAGCGAGTCACTTGGCCAGGGCAATCAGTCCTTGGGTCACCGACTAACATACTATGCGAGAGGGTTTCGTACTCTAGTTCATGTAAATCTGTTTAAAGCTCATTCGAACGCAAAAACTCTTTGTGGCCGTGTTCAATTTTTTTTTTGGAAATTTTATGATAAAATGAAATAACATTTACGGGATGTCTTGATGTTTGTTCGCCATAATGATTTCGCTTGCAGTCTTAAGTAACACAGTATTAAGCACCAAGCAAATTCCAATATCTAACATACAGATAAATTTCTTCTTTACGTCTGCCATTTTTCTGATCTACCGCTTGATTAAACAGCGTTAAAGCACCTTTAGTCCTTTATTTTTTGTCATTTAAGCTATTAAGCATCAGGTTCTATTAATACAATACTTTTACATTAATTACTTAGAAGTACGAGGGCGAAGCCGCGACTGAAAGCTATTGAATACAATAGATTGGAGTGTTTTAAGCAGTCACTATTATCCCACCAACAAGTTCCATATGAATTTAATAGTTAGTATCACTTGCTCATTAATTAATCCTCAACATTAATAAATAAATAAATATTTTAGGACACATTTTTACACAACGTTATCTAGTCCGAAACTAAGCAATGGTTGTACTATAGGTAGTAGATAACTAATAAACATACTTTTTTTTTAAATAAATACGTATTATACATATATAAAAATCCAGATACTAGAAAAACACTGTTTGTCACACAATATTTTTCCAGTAGAGGGTATCGAACCCACACCCTCTGTGGCAGCAGGCAGGTACACTATCCACTACGCCATATAATGTTCCATTCAAAAAATCTTTCAAGGATAAAAATACTATTTATGATATGGGACATCCAGGGTGCCACTTACATGCCACTAATTACTAATTCAGCCAGAGATGCAGTTAAGGATAACCTTGTTGTGTAGTAGTTTTTGGTACTAACATTGTGTTTTTAGTGATTGCAATGAAAAGGCTATTGAACTGAGGTAACCAGTTCATGTGTGTGTGCGTGGGATTGTGGAATCAGCACGATATCCTATCTATCGCCGGAATGTAAATCGATACCGAAAATGGTTTTTTTTTAACTGTCCGCGATAAATCTTTCAGTAGACGATTGTCAGACGGCGCTGGAAGTTGCGAATAGTTCATCACGCTCACAAATTGTATAGCTAAATTTTTTAAAGTTTTGTAAACGTATGGCACGTCTATTGACAATTATTTTTTATTAATTTTATGGTTTTACAACAAATACATACAAATATAGTTAAAACTGCATAAACAAAAATCTATAAAATTTTATTAACATCATCATAAACATGATTAATTTATCATTCAAAGTCTCATGTGGAACAAAATATTAACCTCATGTTTTATTTATCTTTACTTTAATAGATAACGTTTTCAACGCATTTTTATATTATGAGATGCTTATATCAATTAGTAGTTATGTTTGCATTTACTTAAAAAGTTTGGCAAATCAAAAGAATGCACACCGATCCTTCAAAAAATTTGCATTTAATTTTAAATTTTAACAAAGTTTTTTTAAGTGTTAGTTTATTACGATTATACGTTTTGATGAAAATAACATAACTTTGACGATTTTTTGATTGAACATTTTGATGAAAATAACATAAATAACAGTTTAAATAATAAATTACTTTTTATTGAAGCAAATGCAATGCAATGAAAATTACAATAAACCCTTTAGGCGTTAATATAATAATTAAATTACTAAATTGTTGACATATTTTTTTTATTTATGTGAAAAGTTGCCAAGCGAGCAAGCGGTTCACCAGATGTTAAGTGAATATCGCCTCCTATGGACATCAGCTACACCCAAGGTTTGCAGAAGCGTTGACAACTTTTTGAAAATTGGGCTCCGGCTACCTCACCAGACAAAACGCGAAAGTATATAACTACTTTTATCGCATCTATAAATTTTAAGATATAGTGCATTCCAGAGTCACGCAGCTTGCAGCATTTTTTATTTTGGTTCGAATAAATAAATAATTTGATCATCGATTTCAGGGTATAAAAGATGGAGCCATTACTAAAGATCGGTTTTTATTGATTCTTTATGAAAAAGAAAACGATTCTTAATTTATCGACCTGAACTCGCAAGCTCTACACCTCAAATTGTAAAACATATTATTTAAGATTGCGCACATCTTCTATTTCCAAGATGTACTTAAAAACACCATGCGTTTATTCTGTTAATAAAATAAAATCGTCTAATTCTTCAGCGTTGAGTAGTGGAAAAAAACCACAACAGACCTCGAATGAATGACTAATATTAATGTTACAACAATATTGTGTACAGTCAATGAAAATTGAACTTAATGTTTATGGCCCTACAATTCAAAGCGAATTAATTTTGCGAAGACGCCGTGCATTCCAATGTATACACATCGTTATTTTTAGTATTCCGTACCGAAATCTAAAAAACGTGTCACATTTATTTAATCTGTTTTCGAAAAACCCATAACTACTACTGACATACCTTCTAGTTTTTTTAGATATTTTTATCGTATTTAAATGTTACTGGCCCAAAATGAATTGCATTAAAACAATATTTTAGTAAACCAAACAACCGATTTATATTTTTTTAAAATTATCTGTAGGTAACAAATATCTCGTTCGTGTATGTAAATAGGTTCCTAGTTCAGCTTTCGAATATGCTTTAAAGCCAAACAAGTATCTAATTATTATTTTATAGAAATCTTTTTATTTTAATATTTTTATTTCAATTTTAATAGTTCAATATCATTAACACCTTTTTAAGAGAACAGATGTATTTTAGGCAGTTGAATTTTTTAATCCGTTATTCTACTAGGCTTAGGGTCTGTACATAATTGTTAACTCTAGAGATATTTTATCGTCTTATATCGTTATGACTTACTTCACATAAATTTGATTGAAGCTTACACGAATTTGACTGTAACTCTAATGAAACCACGCCAACAGATTCTTTAATTTGCGTAATTGTTCGTTTACATAACTATATAAGAAACTAAGAGCCGAAAATTCTTTTCAATGTTGTCGTTTCTTTTTACACTTGTGCTTTTAATTTAAATCATCAATTATGATTAAAGAAATAAATTAAGAAAAGTTTTAATGGGGACAATTTTAAGAAAGAAAGAGACGGCTCCATATTAGCCAGTGCGTTTTTAAAAAGTTCCTCGCAAACCTGAGGGGTCAATGAACTAAGAGTCAAGGCCATTGAATCTAGGCGAGAGCGTCGTCTTTGACGTGTCCTTCATTAACTCATTACGATAACATTACATTATATTACGAGCATTACGTATTTCTTAATGTTATTAAACAATAAATAACAGAAATATACATTTTTATATCTCTGAAATTGCAACATTCACGTATTGCTCTACTAATAATAAAGGTTTGAAATATATTATTATTCATTATTCATCCAGGTCGACATAATTTAAAAATGCTACTGTAACAATTTATTTATGTGCTAACAATACTATCTTTATGCGTAATGAATAATAAAACGTCGTCGCAAGCGTTCCGAATATAACTAGAATGAAAATACAATATTTTTGTTAAAAGAGTTTTGTAACTTTTTTTTGAAAATTAATGACAATGTTTAGTAACTGAAGATTTATCATGCCATTTCTTTGTTGCAGATTCACCCATTGACTGCAGCGGTTGAAATGTTGCCGACACTAAAACTTTAATTCCTTATGTCAAGAAAGCACACAGCGATTATAACTCAAACGCATTATAAATTTGAAAGTGTGTTTTTCAAAGGTGCGCAATCGAGGACTAGCCGGTCCTTGATGAACCCGACAACCTACAACCCTTGCGCTCGTACCCTTTGTATCTCCAAGAAACCTTGTCGCTACTCCGCCAGAGATCCTAGATTAAGACACTGGTCGAGAGAACTAACCGTCTTATCAACTTAGGCGGTTCCCCTCGCTATTGGATCACAAATCCAATATCGGTATTTACTCATCATAGAGCTCGTTTAGGGACACCAGAAGTCAACGAGTGCATAGTTAGTCCCGTAAATAGAGGAACTCGCTCGGGAAACTAATGGAATCGCCAAGAACCCACGCAAATGGAATCCCAGGGAAAGAAAAAACGATCGAGTACGTACACAAAGTACCGTCTGAAGAGGAGAAGACTACGTCACCTCTGCTCAACAATGCGAATGATGTCAAGTACATAGATTCAGCCAACGATGAAAATCACGCTGGGAACGATTTGAAGTTAACGGAGAATCACTTGAATTCAAAGCAGACCGAGACCAAAGAAGAGAAAAGCCCGAACCATCTTTCCGTTGGTTACCACAAGGGCGGTGACGAAGAGGACGACGAAAAGTCGAATAATGAAGGGGTCAAGTTTTTTGGGCTGGACGATGCCGACAGCATCTGTTCCAGCAAGCCCTCCGCCGATCAGCTGCCGGAGATACCGGACGGTGGCTGGGGTTGGGTGGTCGTCGCGGCTTCGTTTCTCATCGCGACGGTTGCCGATGGCTTGGCGTTCTCCTACGGCCTAATTCATAATGAGTTCGTTGATTTCTTTCACAAGAGTGAAGCGAAGACTTCACTCATCGGAAGTCTATTTATCTCCGTACCGCTCATAGCGGGTCCGATTATGAGCGCTCTGGTGGACAGATACGGCTGCCGAAGTATGACGATCGTCGGTGGTGTAGCCGCCACGATCGGCTTTGTTGCCGCTGCGTTCTGCAACTCAGTGGAAGCTTTATATGTCACGTACGGCATTGTCGCCGGATTGGGAATGGGCTTGCTATACGTGACTGCTGTCGTCTCGATAGCGTATTGGTTCGACAAGCGTCGGAACTTAGCGGTGGGTTTAGGGTCCTGCGGTGTGGGTTTTGGCACTTTTATTTACTCCCCCTTAACGACGTACTTACTGGAAGAATACGGTTGGAGAGGAGCTCTTCTATTACTTGCGGGCACTGTACTTAACGTTTGTATATGTGGCGCTGTTATGAGGGACCCGGAATGGTTGATTATGGAGCAGAAGAAACAAAGGAAATTGAGCAAATCCAAAAGGGCATCCAGCTTTATGTCTGTATCAGCGAAATCAGGCGGTGGTGAGTCCGTCTATCCCGGTGTGGAAGAGTTGAAGACGTTATTAAAGAGCGGCGAGACACCGGAATATATATTGACGACCCTCGTTGCATCCATCGCTCAGTCCGAAACGTTGGAGGCCGCAACGAAGATGAACGCCGAACTCACTCAACAGAGCAAAGTGAGCTCCGTTATCAATCTACCAACTTTTTTGAGGCAAAGCGAAAAGGTGCCAGCCGAGGTCTTAGAGCAGCTGGTGTCAAACAAACGCCTCTACAACATAATCCTGACTAATTATCCATCACTGCTCGCGCTACGTAGTAACTCGGAGCAGAAGTTGGCGATTGAACCGATGCCGGAGGCGTCGAAGGCGAAGCCCGTAACCATGTCCATGAAGCTGAAACTGAACAAGAAGGAGAAGAAAGCTTTTGAGAAAAAACTCGACCATGTGAGGGAGCAACTTTTGCAGCCGATACCGGAGAACAAGCCGGTCGTGATGCCGCCTAGGACGGCGCGCCAGGACTGGTTCACCAGGCAATTCCAGACCGACCACCACTACCTGCGCGACATTAGGGTGCACCGTAACTCAATCATGCACCGCGGCGCCATGATGAATATCGCCAAATACAAGCTACGCGCTTCGTCGTGTCCGGACATTTACAGAAATTCCATGTGGTCAATGGAGGACCAGGAGGAGAAGGTAAAACATTAAATTAACGTATTGTAATGAATCTTTCCTTTTGCCTTTAAGTTCCTTTCATTTAACAATATTACGGAAATCTATGTAAAGTAAAAGAAATAAAAGCGACTTTTTCTTTCCAGACTTGGGGTAGACGTTTCTTGTCTTTGCTGAACAAGACGTTTGACTTCAACATGTTCACGGAGTTCCATTTTCTCATGATGAATGTGTCAACTCTAGTCCTCTTCATATGGTTCATAGTTCCGTACTTTTATATCGCCAATTTTATGACCATGAATGGGTTTTCCGAGACGCAAGGGTCCCTCATGCTGAGTATATTTGGTGTCGCCACAATCATTGGCATTGTAAGTATAAATTATAACTTAATTAAAATTGGTTTATTTTATAGTGTTAAATATTGGTTTTAATCCAGTACAAATCAAATTTGAATCGCATACGTGTGCATTTCTGAACAAATATTGCGTTATCTGTTTGTTGACTTTAACAAAATATCGCCAGCCTAAAAAGTTAATAACAAGTTAGCACACTATGTGGGCTGACAAACAAATTACAATCCACATCAACTGACAATTGATAATTTCAGACAGTTATTATACACGATATGTTTTCAAGGATGGTTTGTTGAATGATAAAATAAAAATTATCACTACATCAAAACCTTGAGCCAATATCACATAACTTTCTTGCAGGACAAACATTGAATTTGAACAGTTTCTTCATTCGCCGAAAGTTATTTGTTTAAGTTTATTTGACCAGAATGATATTCAATTTTTCTATTTGACTTGAACACAAACTATTTAAGATCTTTGTAAAATAAATATGCTTAATTCAAAAAATCACGGGCACAACTCTTTATCAATCGCTTTCCTAACGTTTGCGAAATTTCACTGACGAAACACTAGCAGTGATAAGTAACTTTCAAATATTTACCAGCCTTTTATTGGCATTGATCCATTATCTATCTACATAAATCTCTAAATAAGACACACCTACGCGTATTGTGACAACGAGTTATAAGCCTTATTACCTACATAATTATGTATTTAATCTAACTGTACAATAATTTGCAGGTCGGCCTCGGTTGGATGGGTGACCTGCCTTGGGTTAACGTGACCAAAACTTACGCGCTGTGCTTGATCATCTGCGGCATCACGATCATCCTGTTTCCCATACTGATTCGAGTGATCGATGCCAACGAAATGTACAGCTTCTACATACTGGCCTTGAATGCGGTCATATTCGGTCTGACATTTTCGAGTTCCTATTCCTACACGCCGAGTATCCTCGTGGAGCTGATTGCCCTCGAGCGGTTCACTATGGCCTACGGGCTGGTGCTGTTGTGTCAGGGTCTTGGTCATCTGATAGGACCGCCGATGGCCGGTGAGTAATTTTTTTGGCTCATGATTCCCTGGTCTCTCCCTAGATTATAAACTTTATTCAGAAGGAGCCTAATTACATTTTAATTTCTTTCTGATCAAACTAGAAAAACCTGTACTATGGGGGTTAAGATTAGAAAGACTCAAAACGATTCCGGCTTGTAGAAAGTTGCAAAGCGATACATTATATATTTTCCCAATTTATTTTTCCAACAGCCAAATAATAAGATTAGTCAGTTTTGTATGGCTTAAAAAGTAAAAAACTGTATATACATTTAATTTTGTTTAATTATTCATAGATTTACGTTATTGTTTTTTAATTTCAGGCGCTCTAAAAGACAGGACCGGATATTGGGACGCGGCATTCTACGTCGCCGGTATATGGGTCGTTGTCTCTGGTTTGTTAGTCGGAGTAATACCGTACACGAAGAATTTCCGCATCTGTGGTAACGCACCACTCGCTAAGGATGCTGCCGGCGAACCAGATCCAGGAGTTAAAATTATTATTGCCCATTAAAAATGTGTTGTGTGGCAGCCAATGTTAGAACTAACTTATTTCGAGTTAATTTGATACTCACTGCAAAGTTCTATAGATTAGTCGGTAGTTTTATAATTATGATAAATTTCTCTCCATCTTCGTTACTTAAAGATAAGTGAAAACTGCTTTACTTAAAATGTTATTATAAACATTAGTATACATTAAAAGCTAAATAATGATGAATTTAATTATTTAATATTTATTTACATTTCGTGTTTACTTACGTTTAAAGATATTTTAAGAATAGAATGAGACTTAATTATAATCATTTGGTTTACATTTTCTGAATGTGGGTATGCGCAATCTTTTTTAAGAATGTTTTCATTGTTGTTTTATAAAAAACGATATAATACTAAATTTCCTTTTTCGAATTTATCTATCTTTATACTTAAAATAAGATTTACCTTTGAATTTGTTCATGAAATAAATGTAAAAGTTCCTGTGTTTAATATTAAAATTGCAATAATTATCTTGCATTTTCTAATATTTTTTATTACAATAACTGTATTATATATAGAACAATAGAACAATAGAAATGAGAATACACTAATTATCATTTGTAATATTCTTGCCACAAAAACGCCGATATAATATATGTATAGATTATAGACATTTAACTGTGTATGATGGTTTAAATTATAGTTCAAGTTCATTGAATCTACTTAATTAAAAAATTGTATTTAAACGTGTATAATATGTACTCTCCTTAGTTGACTTATTACAGATTGCTGAAGTGTGTTCGCTTTTTATTGACCTCATTTGATTTGCCGTTTAATGACAATCACAAATTAGTAAAAATAAGTTGCCATATTCCAAATGTTACTAACGTTGGATAGATTAATATATGTGTGAATATAACAAGTTGTAATCAATATTTAATGCATCTCAAACCTCGTTCGTATTTAAAGGAAGAAATTGCATCAGACCATAGTAAACTATATGCTCCGAAATCTCTGAAATTTATTTAGGTTTTACATAGGTACAGAAATTTTGCTAGAAAAAGTCAAAAATCATTCAGAGCAATTGATTATCTATAACACATGACACGTTTGCGATTCGAAACCACGACCCAATAGCGAATATCACTTAGCTAGTTGAATATTATAAATAAACTAGCCAATATTGTCTGAGACAACCGATTTTTCTTAAGATTTGTCAACTAATCTGCAACCAATCAGCTGTAGTAGATGTACATGTCCAGCAGTAATGACTGAACAACAGTTGAACCTCTTGGTCTCTCGCTAATTCACATAAAATATAATATATAATTTCTGCTTATTATTATGTCTGCCAAACCGCAAGTAGGGATGCCGAACGTGAAAAAATATATCGATATATCGATATTTATAAAAATATCAATATCGGCCTTGATATATCGCAGAGAAAATATTGATATATCCATATTTTCCTTTTAGGCCCTGGTATAAAAAAAAAACATATACCAAGTGTTAAATATTTGCACGATCTCTTTCCCGGATTCGAATTTGAAAAAATATCGTTTTTGATACGATTTCCATATTATTATACCGATCATAATATATTTATAAACATTAAATAAAATAAATATAAAATATGTATCGATATTTTTTCGGCATCACTAGCCGCAAGCCGGTAGATTTTTGATCTGGCAAGACTGGTGCTAAATTTTGACTTGAAAATGACAAAACGATTGTCGAATAACGAATGACATTGACAATTGAGATTTGAGATTGACATAATATTTAGGTGCTCTTTGAGTAAAAGTTTTCTGTGGTGATGTATTAAAAGTTGTTATTGTAACTATAGTTGTTTTACTTTTTATGACACGAGTGTATTATATTTTGTGTTTGATAAGTTTTACTAAAATGATTAAATTATATAAGAAATAAAATATTTGAAATGAAATTCAATGTCTAATAGTATTTTAACTGATGACTATGTAATATAATAATGATAGAAAATATAATATAAAAAATAAAAATGCATAAGTTAGTACGATTATTTTAATTTCCGACTCGAGACTCGAGAGTTAAACTGCGTAGTAACATTTTAATTCTATTACAGGGTAGTTCATTTGGATTTAAAAGGTGCACCTTTAAAAGTCGATTATTTAGCAAAAGTAAGTGTTTCAATTGTGTTCAAACATTATTACTTATTTTTATTATAATTAAATGGAATATTATTATAAAAGCCTAATTAAGAAGCATTAGTAAATACTATTATCATATAGGTTGTAAATACAAATTATAGAATTGTCTGGAAACATGTGTGGTATTAAAAATACAATATTATAATTTAATATTAACAATATAATAATAATAATATAATTATACTATTAATTGTTTATATATTGTATTAAAAATACAATATATAAACAATTATATATTTAATAAAATAGTATTTTGGTTCTAAGGTGTTTCATTGTATTAAGTCATGGGGAGCTACAGGAGTGCTTTTGGAATGGGAAGATACATTTCCTTACAAATTGAATTTAATAGAAATTGGAAGTCAAAATGGTGACAGTGGCAGTGGAGGTGATGGTCTTTATAAAGCTGAAGATGTCCAAGCAATATTCAGACTTGCTAAAGATAACTGCCTTGAAGCAGTAAGTAGGAAATAAATATTTTATGGCAAGGTTAAAAAGGCTTTTAAATTGTTTTATTTCATTATGATTAATGAAAAAATAAAATTTAATGAAATTTAAAATTTTACGAAATTTAATTCCAGATACAGCTGATTCAAACTATTGGCCATATGGATTTTGTCTTAAAGCATCCAACTCTTCATGGGTTGCGAGAGGTGAAAAATTCACCTGCAGTCCTCTGTCCATCAAAACCAGAAGCTTTTAAACTTGTAACCTCAATGTTGGAACAAGCTTTGGAAGTGCAGCCCGAAGCTACTTTTATACATATTGGGGCTGATGAGGTGATATGAAAATGTATTTATCTATATATTTTATATCCATATGTAATAATGTCCATTGCTAAAATGTTATGTACGAATTAAACATTTTACTTCTAAATTAAATAATACACAATCTCTATAAGACAATATGCCCCATTAAGCCTGCAATTAGAAATTCAGAGAAAAATGTTTGAATAGGCGGACATCACATATCTTGAAAATATTTTCATTTCCAGGTTTGGCACAATGCTATATGTGAAGAATGTCAAAGAAGATCAACTACTAGTGAACATAAGACTGCATCATTGTACCTTGAACACATTCAAAATGTAATCTTATTCCTAAAACACAAAAGACCAAATTTGACTATCCTCATGTGGGAAGACATGTTGCGGTCAATGAATGTCGAAACTATAAGGTGTATGTACATATAACTTTTGCCTGTACAAATTTTTTGCCTTTTGCCTGTATAAACTTTTGTCCGCTGTATGTGTGATAATCTACTACCAGAAATGTCACATTTAATTTGTATGTTGTTATCAGTGTATCCCAAGTTAAATAGTTATTGTTCATAGATATAACTTTTCATACACATGAATAGTATTAGCAGTTAAGACAGTTATGAATATTATCCTGATATGTTCAAGTAGTATTTTAAGTAAATCTATATCCTCTTTAATACATTTAAAAAGTGTATTGAAAATCTTCAAATTCTCTTAATAACATGATAAATTTTAACTCATGTTTAAAGCTTACAGGCTTGGTGATTTAGTTCAACCAGTTGTATGGCACTATAATCCAAAGGAATGTTTCCTGTTGGATCCGACCATGTGGGATTCTTATGGACAAATATTTCCAAACGTCTGGACCGGATCTGCCTTCAAGGGCGCTAATGGAGCATGTCAGGTAACCTTTATAAACAGTACTTTCATTACATATTGTAAGAAATTATTAATTTTTCATTAAAATGTATTGTTTTATCAAAAGTATAAAACCATATTAATACACTTAATAAAATAAGGTACCAGATAAATTAATTGACATTATCATACCCAAGAAGTACATAAGTTTATAGCAAGGTTATGAATAACTGTTGCTTAAAATTCTATCAAATAGTGTTTTTAATTTATTTACTTGAAATTGTCATCACAACTTTCAATCGGACAGTTTCGTTTTTCATTTCAGGTTTTGTCACCAGTTGCAAGATATATTAGTAATCATGAGGGCTGGTTGCACGAAATTGATAAGTATTCTAGTAAAATCAATTTTGTTGGGATCATCCTTACTGGATGGTCAAGGTAAATTTAAATGCTGCTTGTGGAAAAAAATTGTAACACACTTTCGCTGTGTAAAGATAAATGAAATGAATGCATGAATAGTGTTGTAAAACGAATAAAGCAATATACTGTACTTCACATGGGTTACCCAAATGTCAGTTATAAATGTACAGTTCTGTTATAATACCTTTTGTTTTTAAACGGTTTTATTTAGCTCGACCCATACGGAATTTGTTTGTTTATTTATTTGGGTCAAAATTAGAAATTGAAATTTAAGCACCTTGCCGTTGTCAGATTGATCTGAAATTTGGTACACACATTTAATTTAGATGACAATACAATATTAACAAAAAAAAATTTAACAAAAAAAAAAAACATAAAATAAAACCGTTTAACTTAAAAGTTTTTTAAAGTAATTATTATTTTGTTATAATGTGTTTTAACGACATTACTCCATTTTCAAACAGTTTTCTGTGTAAATTAAGAAGCTGAAATAAAAATCTCGAAAATAATAAAAAACAATTTTAATAATTAAACACAGGATTTGTTATGGTCAGAAAAAATATGTGGAATTGACTCTTACTCTGCGTTTATATTATGATGACTTAATTTTGGTTTTAAAATACAGTATTCATTTGTCAATATCAAGCACCGTGAAAAAATAATGTATATAAGTAGCCATTTCACTGTTAAAGTGGCAAAATCGCTGCTTACCTTTTAATTATTGTGATATAAAATTGTTTTTCATGTTTAATCCTATTTTGGCCTATTTTGTAATCTTGAATAAGAATGTTAGTCCCAATACAATATAAAACATATGCATAGCTTTTAAAAGAAGAAATTATTGTCACACTTTTCCATAAGAAATTTAAACCTGTTAATAAATATAGTTCAAAATATTGATGACTAAACGGCACCGATTTTCAAGTGTTGCCCTATTTCGAATTTTGGGACACGTGTGTTGTGTTATTTTTTTGTTGACGTGGGGGGAAATGCCTTTTTTTACTTGGGGGAAATGTCTACACATACCCGCCCTCTCGGGGGCAAATTTACCCGGCCATGGGAGCCAGGAGAGCCAGTGCCAATAAGCAGCAAGCTTCCCAGCCCCCAGCGGCGTACCTAGTCTGTGGCTCCGCCGCTCACCACGTTTCGGCCGCGGCGGGTAGGGAGAACGGCGCACCGCAATACCGACATTTGTCACCCCCCCGCTACCCCACCACCACTGCATCAGCGGTGCAGCCCCGACGAGTCGCGGAGGATAGGGAGCACGGCCCACACATTACCGACACTCCTCTTCACCCGCGACTCCTCCTCGGTAGCAGAAGACAGGGAGAGTGGCCTCCACCTCTACCACCCTCGACCTGTCCCCTGTAGCCTCCAGCACGCACCCAGAGTGGGCTCAACGAGCCCACTTGGAGCGGACCTCTCGGGCCGGCCTTACACCACAGGCCGGCCCAGTGTTCCTCTTAGCTTTGCCTTAGGTGACCAAGCCACGGCTACTAAGCCCCTCCGCCACGAAGGCGGGAACCCAGTCGGAGGGGGTGTGAATGTATGCCTAGCCAGATCTCCTTTGGAACATGTTTAATACCTTGGTGGTTAGATATCTAGTTCATAAGCTTTTAACTATTTTGATTTGAATAGAGATTGGTATAGATTTCGACATCCATTTTAAGTTTTTCATATAAAGGTGAAACGTTATTTTTATACATATACAGGCATCGCGTTTCTTTGTGATTTCCATACTTATGTTTAAATCAACTTCCAGGTATGACCATTACGCGACGCTGTGCGAGCTTCTGCCAGTTTCATTGCCCTCCTTGAAGAGCTGTCTGCAAGTTTTGATGAAGCCCACAAAGTCTTCGGGTTCGTAATTTCCAATGATTTCTTCATCACCGTCAACGGGCACAAATCTAGATAGTCATTTGTACGAGAAAACGAAACGGTCGGTGTTGCCTGTATGCTTTTCAAAGAGTTGAGCTAAATATATCACTGGAATGGAAAGATCTTTTGATATTAGTGACATAAAGGTATCACTCTATTATGTCAATAGCTCACTGATGTTATATTATATAATTTTTAAACTGAACAGGTACGGTTACATAAAAGAAAGAGAAATTACATTTATCTCAATCTTAATTTTTTGTTATCCTAAAGTAAGGGCAATGTTTTATAAAAAAAAAGCGGTACTTTACGAACCTATACACATAATCTTTGATGTAAACTTTGACGATTCATAAGAGCGCGCAAGCGTCTATTTGAATAAATATATTTTTGATTTTGATTTATAAAAAAAAAAAAAAAAAAAAAAATGATGACTCCGCAGTGCAGTCGCCAAGGGATCGCCTTCGGCGTCAGGGGGTCGTGGGTTCGATTCCCACACGGGACAACTATTTGTGTGACCCACAGATAGTTGTTTCGCATCTGGGTGTTTGTCCGCGTGAAATTTATGTTTGTAAAACGTCCTTACAACACAGGATAATATTATCCCAATGTAAGGGCGATGTTTTATAAAAAAAAAAAACAAAAAACAGGAACTCAAAAACAAAAATGCCAATATACCCGTACACTAACATAATAATGTTACGTAAAACAAATTAAATAACTACACGAAAATAGCTGTTTGTACAAAAAGAGTAACATTACATTTCGAGCGTTCTCGATTACAAATTCTAGCAAAGGATCTATCATCCGAACACGGTAGTTTTGCTATCTCAATCGTTCATTTGTTCAGTGATAAACAGAAATAAATCATATCTCCAGAAATGTGAAGATATAATTTGAAATGAAGCGAGCTACTGATATATCGGCTCTTCGGGTGAGATATATATCGTTTCTATCACTCACTCGCGAGCGACATAACTTTAATGTTCAAGCGAAATGAACATATTTATCATCAACTCTTTAGAGTTGTTCTCATCGAATTATAAAGCATGTGCAAGGTGCTAATATTTTTGAACAAATGGAAATAGACTATTGTGTATTATACTAATTGACGACCCGAATGGCGTAGTGGGTAGTGTACCTGCCTCTTGCGCCAGAGGTTGTGTGTTCGATACCCAGTACTGGAAAAATAATGTGTGATGAGCATAGTGTTTCTCTAGTGTCTGGGTGTTTATATCTGTATAATATGTATATATTTACAAAAGAAAAGTGTGTTTAAGTATGTTTATTAGTTATCAGTACCGAGAACGTTGTGTAAAAATGTGTCCTAAATTATTTAATATTATTTATTTATTTATTTTAACAATAGAGGGCGCTGTCAGCGAAGTCATACCAGATGAGGAGTGGCCAGGCGTTGAGCTGGCGAGATGCGTGCACTCCTTTGTGATCCTGAGAGAGCGCTGCCTCGCTTTCATACACGGCGACATGTAAGAGATTCAAAGTTGAAGTCAGTCATAATTTCTTTATTTAATTAATGTCTTATTGAAGGTCAAAAAAACTACCACCGGTTCACTAAAATAAACCTGACCACAGAAGAACCAGTAAGAAACTTTGCGGTCTTGATATCTATTTTTTAGTGATACAGTTATATATTTTGATTGTTCCGTTGGTGTTTATTTTTTTTAAACAACAGCCCTTACGAAGGATAACATTATACTGTGTTGCAAGGACGTTTGGCAAAGATAAATTTCACTCAGATAAACACTCAGATCCGGATCGAACCCGCGATACCTGGCGCCGAAGCCAATACCGTGGCAGCCGTGCCACAAAGTCATTCAAATCTCATTTAAAACCTATCATCGATAGCTTGCATCGGTCATGGGCTGATTTAAGCAAAACTCTGTTAACGATTTGGTTTTATTATTGTACTTATTAAAAAAAGGAAAAATTCTAAAATAAAACATGCATATAGTGAAAAGAGGTTATTTTAATATTACAAACAGACACTCTAATTTTATTTATCTGTATAGATAGAATTTCAGACGTTTCAAACAAACACTACAATATCTTTGCTTCGTGGTTACTGTTTAATTTTTTATGAATATGTATGATTTTTTAAGTTGCTTTGATTTTCGACGGAGTAGGTAATTGGTTTAGACGAGTAATTCTTACTAACGGCCGTCGTTATATTGTGTGTTCTTAAACGACTTCGTAAAAGGAGGAGGTTCTTGGTTGTATTTTTTTAATGTAACAAACATTAATCAGAATTTTAATACAAATTCAAATATCATTATTCAATATAGAAGAATTACACTTGAATTTATTATTGGTTGTCAAAATAATACTACAGGTTCGGAAAGAAAGCCTGACCTGAGAAGAACCGGCGAAAGAAACTCGGAATTCTTTCATTTATGAACCTAACCTAACCTACATAGGATACCTAGTGTTGGGGTCAGAAAGAAATGAAAATCTAATTAGGCTTCTTCAGAATAAAGTTATTATCATTATTTTAAAAATTGTAGTCTAATAAAAATTAGTCCTACTATAATTAGTCCTATATTATTTCATTGGTATTGAACTTTGGACTCCTGAATACACAAGGAACTCGAAATAAAATAGAAAATATAAAGTAAGATATTTGAAGTAGGTTTTATGTTTGGTCAACAAAATGTACTTTTTAAACCCTTTTCTCATTTTATATCTGTATTTTTGTTCCAGAATTGCAACGTGGCTCAATCCGTGGCAGCTAAGGAATGAGTATACGAATCCATTGCAACTTGAAAATATTGTATCCACATCGAAACAGTAAGCATATTTTTTTTAACAAAAAAATCTATAAAAGTTAATTTCGTTATTTATATTAGTATACTCGAGTTCTGAGATTTTTTTTTAATGTGAAAAGTTGACAAGCGAGCTGACGGTTCACCTGATGTTAAGTGAATACCGCCGCCCGTGGACATCTGCTACACCCGAGGGTTACAGATGCGTTGACAACCTTTTGAAAATAGGCTCCGCCCACATCACTCACTAGACATAACGCGAAAGTATTTGTTATACTACTTCCTCTTTACGATGATGTTCTGTGAGATCGTGGTACTTACCCGGGCGAGCCTGCCCATTCGTGCAACAGCCGAGGCGCCTGCGTGGCCCTACTACAGTTAATTTCTCGACAGATAAACGATATACATACTAATGGGATTTTTTCTAAGCATTAATAAAATAGGAGTCATATATGTGGACAATAATTTTTATAGACAGCCAGTTTGTGTGTGCCGTCTTGTGAATCTATATTGCTTATAATTTTTATTTGATAGGCTGTGTACCTCCATGAGGGTTGCATAGTTTTAATTTAGTCTAAATTGTGAATTTTGTAGATTGATTTTTAGATAAACAAGAGACACACGCACGTACGCAAGCATGCATGCACTCATGCAAGCACGCACGCACTAGCAATTACGCATGCATGCTCGCACGTATGCTTGAACACGCATGCTTGCACGCATGCATCTATGAACGCTCATTCAAATATAATAAAATACTATTTGAAAGTGTCGGGTTAGTACAAAGTAGCTCACTGTTTGGCTGCAAGCATTGCTAAAATTAAAAAAAAACATAGCGAGGAATGGTGTTTAGCTCAGTTGGCTGGAGTGTCTGACCGCGTTACCCAGAAGACGTAGGTTCGAATCCTGCCAGCGTTGTAATACTTTTTCTATTTAAATTATTGATTTTACGCGAATATTATACATATTAAATGAAACCAGCTTGAGGATTTTATCGCGTTTTAATTTTGATTTTTAGTACCCGACGTTTCGAATCCTTTGCATGGTTCACGGTCACGGGAGAATAAAACGCGATATAAACCGTAAACTACTTTCAGTTTATTTTATATATTTCAGTTTCCATATTTTAAGTTGCACCGTGAGTCTGAAAACAGTAATGCTAGTAAGCACCATTAAGAATAAAATACATTTACCTATATTGCCTTGCCCACTTTTCAGTTTGTTGACGGAGCTAACGGCCCTACAGCAGCAGACGTCGGTGCATCTTCACGCCATTACAGGTTGGAGGAGTGCCGAGGAATGGCTGGGAACCTTCCTGGCCCCTTTGGTTCGGCGGATAGCGAGCATACACGAGTCGGCCGAGTCGCGGTTCAAATCCGACGCAAGCGTTCAACCGAAGTGCGTCGCAGATTGTAAAATGGAGTGATTAAAGTTATCAAATAAAACTGTTTACTTTCTTGCACTGTTAAGGTTGTAAACTTATGATGCTAAAATATGTTCCATGCACATTTAAGGCTACGGGTTGTAATTTCCAAGATTTTTAAACGGTTTTATTTAGCTCGACCCGTACGGAATTTGTTTGTTTGGGTCAAAATTAGAAATTGAAATTTAAGCACCTTGCCGTTGTCAGATTGATCTGAAATTTGGTACACACATTTAATTTAGATGACAATACAATATTAACAAAAAAAATTTTACAAAAAAAAAACATAAAATAAAACCGTTTAACTTTTTAGTTTTTAAACGGTTTTATTATACAATTGATTTTTAATTCATATACATACATGTAGCAAATGTTGTTAGGTTATCTGGATATTTGAACATTTCTTGAATGTGCGATCTGCATGGCTAATATTTCGCCGGGTTCAATTAACACACAGAACTAGTATTAGTGTGGCCAATAGATGATTTTGGTGTTTGTAAAAGTGGAATTTGTGTAATTAAAACCTCATTAAACAGGATAATTATTAAACTATATCTATCATACAGTACGAGTTAATTAAATTAAGACAAACTAATAATAAATGTATGCTTGTTTAAAACTTGTTATATTAAAGCATATTTATTTATAACTTTGCTATTAACTGCTATATTGTTATGTCACGGTTGTTCTGTTTTTTGGAACGTGAGTAAAGACTGAATCAACTTGAGAAGCGAGAGCAAGGTTCAGACGACGAAAGGATTGTATGTTCAACTGACTTCAAAAACGAAGGCTTCTCATTCATTTCGGTTGTATATTTTAGGGTTGTCACCTAGAAACAAGCTATGAACTGATTTAAAAAAAAAAATTTGCAATAGGTTTAGTTTAGCTCCCATTACATTTTTATTTAATTTTTATTAGACTTACGACTCCGGATATTTTTTATGTGAGAAGGTGACAACCGAGCTGGCAGTTCA
This sequence comes from Iphiclides podalirius, assembly GCA_933534255.1. NCBI lineage: Eukaryota > Metazoa > Arthropoda > Insecta > Lepidoptera > Papilionidae > Iphiclides > Iphiclides podalirius. The sequence goes on along the minus strand of OW152822.1, from coordinate 3,596,779 downwards.
CCTGATGTTAGGTGAAGTGAACAGCCGCCCATCGAGACTTGCAACACTCGCAGGGTTGCAGATGCGTTGCAACCTCATAATAAAGGGGGCCCCGGCTACCTCACTCGCCAGACGAAACGCAGAGGTGTAACACTTTCACTCCACAGCAGTCTTCGGTGAGGTCGTGTTACCTCTTCAGACGGACCTGCCCATTCGTGCAACATCGAAGACTTGCGTGTACCACATTTCAAAGCGGTTAAGTTTCTTTTGTTAATAAAAATTATTAGTTTTATTCTTGTCTTCTTAAATTCAAAAAGAGACACAAACATTTTTTTCGTCAACAGTAGAGGATATCACCTTCAGGTTTATAATATAACTAAGGTAACAGAAACTGCTTTAATAACTGGCAGGTTATGCAGTTTTGGAACACTAAGTTACTTTCCGAATAAGGTGTTTTGAGGCGCAATCTAAGATTGTTAGGAGAAATAGTAAGTTCTTTGTCGTCAGTAAGTACTTTACTTTTGATCTTTTTGGTATTTGGGTTGGATTGGAGTTTGTGTCAATCAAAAAACCTATTCCATTCATGTAGTTAAGGTCATTTATTTAGCCAAAAATAAACGTTTACGAAATAAACGTAATTGTTTGTAATTGTTGTCTCAGATATTTTAGGCATTTGTTACGATAACAAAAATCGTAGTCTATAGAATGTTATGTTATTATGTTTCTTTCAATTTGTCTTGTCCGATGATTAAATAAAATGCCGTTAGCTTACTTGAGATAACTGTTTGCAGATTTTTCAGAAAATTTTTCAATTTCTTTTTTTTTTAAAGCTTTCTCATGTATTGTTAAATGAAGAAATACTAGTGTTATGATCAAATATAATTGTTAGATGCAATCCGTAGTTTTTTTTCCTTTGATCATAATTAAATTTATAAAGTTAGTTAAAATGTCCTGTATGTATTCACATCAGAGTTAAAATTTGTAGAAAAAAAGGACAAAGTTTATCTCCTCTGCGGGAATCAAACCCATGTCTTCGGGATTTGCGCCCAAACGGTTTAACTGCTAAGCTAAACAGACGATTGCCGCACCAACGAATAGCTCAACGTCTTTTATCTACTCTGTTTTTTCGCATTTCTAGCAATGCTTGGTAAATGATATTAGGTCTTTACCTATAAAGTTGCCGTTTTGTATGAAATAAGTTTTTTTTTTCAATTTTTTTTTATTCTTTTTTTATTTAAAGTGGTATTTTATTGATGCCAAGTGGGTATTTGTGCTAGCGATAAATAAAAATACTATATACAATTCGAAGGTTCATAAAAATACTCTTTATCCCTTTTGATTGGTTCAGTCTTGAACAGCCAAAGTATCAAATGGAAATTTGTTATTGGCAGGCTTTACAGTGACACCCACATCAGCTAAGAAAAGACAGCATGATACGTAAAAGATGGTAATTTAACAACAAAGTTAACTACTTAACTAATTTTTGTTAACTCTTTAATTAATTTACTTAGGACTATACATGTTTGTTCCTTTGTTGCTCTAGCAAGACACCAAACGCGTGGTCTGTTATCGATGATTTACGGAACAAAATTCTATTAAAACAGCATATTTGGCTTTTACGAAAATTTTGGCTATTACGCAGTCGGTTTTTTTGGATTGGGGATTCTACATACAAGTTTGATGAAGCAGAAACATGAATCAAGACAGAAATTAAAAAGTCATAACAGAACTGTAAATCACTATTTCAATTTCGTCTAACAATAACCCTAAAGCATTTTTGCTAAAACAAAACAACAAGAGAAGATCGAAAAATCACGGAAAATTGAATTAAAGTACGTATTAATACCTTATTGTTAAACAATAAATTGCCCTAAGTTCATACAGAAACAAGAATTATAGGTTGGAATAAGAGTAACTCTCTGTAGCAGTTCACTCGAACGATAGCTGCTGAGTGAATTGATTAGATCTTATTAAATAGTTCAGCGGTCAAGTTCCTTACGGATTCTATTACAGATGGTAGGCGATAATTTGACGTAATTTACGGTAAACTGAATCGTTAGCGGACGTATAAATTATGTCACAAAGGTTAAAAACTCATTACTCTTATCAATGATATTTAATAATATAGACGACGCATGTCCATACTGCGTGGCGTTTAAAAATTATTCCGCTTTACATTATGCGACATTTATAAGAGAATGTGACAGATGATATAGAACGTATAATAAGGAAGGATATAGCATTCTATAGAATTGCAGTCTGATTATACCAATTGGTGTAATTTGAGTGCCTTAGTTTCGGTGCACTAGTGTCATCTACCTCTTATTTGTGTATAATATTATTGACTGTTATTGAACGAAAATTGTTTATTGTCGAAGACTAATTTAGTGATTATTTTCCCATTTATTTGTATATCTTAGTCTTCGTGTTCTAAATTTTTTATCATTAATATATTTATTATTAAGTGATGCCGAAAACCTAAACGCTGGAGATAAAAATTTTTAAACATCAAAAAGAAACAACTTTAAAAATCTCAATCACTATATATTTTGAAGAGTTCCCTTTTGTGACTTCGAAATCGAAGGGTCCAATGCCCATAAATTTAAAATAGGACCTCGAAAATATCCAACAAAAATATTTCTAAATCAGTTTATACCTAAATGACGGAGTTTTGAGAAAACCCTCATAAAAAGAACGTACAACCGTATTGAGAACCACCATCTTTATGAAGCCCATTACAAAAGCTCTTAAACGGGAAACCTTATTCTTATAATAAAGATTTACATGCGCAATATTTTTATTGAAAAATACTGTTTAATCTAAATCATTATAAACGTTCATTTTATGTTGAGGAGTCTTATTTCTATAATCTTCAGCAACATAAATATATTTTGTACATTAGTACCTAATTGATTTGTTTGTTATTGTGTCTTGTGCGAATAATTATAAAAAGTAACATGATATGAAAAGTAGCTACTTCCAAGATTCGTTTGTTACACAAACTAATAATTGATCTGTTTTCCTTGTCTGAAATCTTGTTAATAGCAGAATACTACGGAATAGTCGGACTGATGATAAATATATAATTAAAAAGCAGTAGGCGAAATTAACACAATTAGGAAGGGCAAATTTAAAATTTAAAAGGTTTGGTTTATTTGTTTTAAAGTGGGCAATGAGAATTAAAATTTGGGTGTAACTAAATTAAGACTGTAAGCTACCAACAGTACATTTCTTTAGTAGTTCAAAACAAACTATTTAGGTATATTCAAGTCTTTAAATTACATTTTAAACACTCTTTTCTTTTGTACTATGTATTGAATAAAACTTTCTGATTTAAATTCCTAAAATAAATATTAAAAGTTTAAGTAATAGAATAAAAATTATTCTAGGCATTATTATTTGACTCAAGTTAGTTGTTACATATAGAATATTTTAGGTTATACTTGTGTTCGCGAAATTTCGAAAGGGTTGTGAGACTTATTTACTTCAATATTTTATTCGTATATTTCATTATTCAAAACTTAACAATTTTCCAACCTTACCGTACTTTAGCATTATAAGTGTTTAAAAATCACAAAATTCTTAACATATAAAAAGGGAATATTGTTACATCATTTCAAACATTCTTAAAGATTTAACTTGCACAGCGTATTACAGTTACACGGCAACCGTTAATTGTTTTTGTTCGCACTTTTATTTAATCCCAAAATATTCCCGGTCTGAATCATATATGACCTTTGTGTGTATCTCATAATTCATACGAGTATCGTAGTATCGTATTACCCCTAATGAGTCTCGTAAGCGTCCGTCGACACGTAAAACACGCCGGTGGAGTTGCCGGGATTCGAGTAACCGGCGATGGTCACTTCGTTCGCGGCGCACTTGCCTTTAGCGAACGCCTTGTATGAGTCGCAAGCCCACGCCAGATACCAGCCGGGGTGGGGGACGGTGTCGGCCCAGTATTTCACGCAGGCCTTGTGGCTGCACTTGGCCGCTTCGGACTCCCCGTACGCGGGTATGTAGCCCTCGTGGCAATCGGGCTGTTTCCTGCCCTTGTTCAGAAAGAAATCGGCGTCGGCGAGCACGGCGGTCGTGCCCAACCCGCCGGCGTTGCAATGGTACACCTCGACGTACTCCGCGACGCCAGACCTGATCTGGTCGTCGATGAAGCTGTTCGAGAAGCAGGGCCCGGCGGGGTCAATGCCCGTGATCCGCCAGATTTTCTCGGTGGTCCTATTTGTGTATGTGGTGCCGGCGTACCCAAGCATCTGTGCGCCCAAGCTGTGCCCGATGCAGTGAATCTTGTTAGACGGATATCCTTTGCTGCGGATGTCCGCTAGTAAATTACCCAACCTCTTTCCCAAAGAATACGCGTACGTTACCGACCTCTCGTAACTCTCCCTCCTACCGCCTTGGGCCGATGTGTACGCCGAATGGTCTATTATAATTAGATAAGTGTCCGGTACGTCTCGGAACGTCTGTCGTATTAATTCCTCGGTTTTCTTGTTAATGTTGGATTTATATCCGGGCACGAAGAATATTAGTTTCCGTGTCACATCCAGATTGTATGAGCTCGTTAGGCCCATAAGGGCGTCGTCTATTTTATAACTGGCATTGTAGTTGTTTTTAAAATCGTAAAAGTATACGTCCGTTTCGCCGACGTAGAGTTCAAATGTTTTGTTGTGGTCACCTGTAACGATTTATTACAGGGTTAAAAGTTTGATTGAATTAAACAAATCAGTAAATTATGAATATAAGGTCAGGTTCAGTTTATCACCATTACGATGCAATATATTATTGAAAATCACAGAAATTACATTTTAACTAAAGATATACTATTCTAATAACTACCCAACTGAATTTTTTTAAGTGCGGTTGCAACAACCTTGGCTGTTGCACAGACGGGCAGGTTCGCCTGGGTAAGTACCACGACCTCACGGAAGACCGGCGAGAAATGGAAGTGTTATACTTCTGCATTTCGGCTGGCAAGTGAGGTAGCCGGAGACCACTTTATTATAAGGTGACCAACGTATCTGCCACCCTACGGGTGTCGCAAATATCAATGGGCGGCGGTGATCACTTAACATCAGGTGAATTGCTGGATCGTTTACCACCTTCTCACATATAAAAAACAAAACCTAGCGCCGGCCAATGGCGCAAAAAGAAAGCACAAAAGTGCAACAAAGATTAAAGTTAAAATACATTTAAAGCTATTGACCTGGAATCGTGTAAATATAGCACGTGACTAATTCAGCGGACCTACTGTCGGGGTCACCGAGACTTGTTTTAACATGAGGCCTTTGGCCTGCTATGGCGACGTCTATTAGAATCGTTATCAAAAAAGAAAGAAAGAATATTGATGTTTTCGATAATATTAATATTCAGCATCACATGTGTGTTGTCAAAGTGTATGAAAACAATTTGTAAAACTTTCTCATGTCGAACTGGTGTTAATTCAATTTCTATTAAGTCTGTTAAACAAAATGTTTGATGTTACCTCTTCATTAAATAGCCGATTTCGATTGTTGATTCAAAACAGAATGTACTTAGATATTGACTATTGTTTCCGGAACCTTTATAAATCACCATTAAGTGACGCTTCTATTAATTATTGTATTATGTATTCACCTATCAATACGTGGTGAATTGAAGTAACAAAATAATGTTGGCGTTTAATAAATCCGATGTTTTGAGCAGTCAGCACACATATCGTCAATGAAAATTGTTATGCGAATTGAATTTCATGTAACCGGATCATTTGTCGATGGGAATGCATGCGTAACTATGTTAAATGATGTTACGGAAAACTGCGAGAAGTGTAATGGTCACTACAATTCATTTACGGCGTAATTTGGTTTACGGAAATCCGTACTTTCTGTCAACGCCCTTCGAGGACTTGAATATGAATATTATTTACTTTATATTGCGATGTAGAGCTGTTTATGGTACAACGAATAAGGAAAGGGGGAATAACTGAAAGGAGGAAAACATTACATCTACGATGCCATTGAGAGAAACCTCATATGTATTATATACACGTTATGGTTACATATTCGGAGGCGACTCTAGGCCAACCTATTATGTACGCCTTTGTATTAAGGTTACTATATTCTGTCGAATAATAACGTTACTTAAATAATCTTTCCATATTGTTTGGTTTTAAGTAGTCTGCGTAAATCGGTATCCAATACATGTTTGATGGAAGAAAAACTTACATGTAACGAAATAAGTACGCCACCCTGGCTTAAATACAGTAATTAAAATCATAGGTTAATGTCATTGAGTTATTCTTTAATCGAAACTTAATAATTTTTAATAATTAGATTTACTTATTAAATAACAAAACTTAAACATTGATAAATCCTCTTCTTGCAATATTAAACTGCAATATTAATAACCAGAATAAAAGGTATCACTAACAGTTATTAAAATTATAAGATTTTTTTCATCAAAGTCCTTCTAAACCGAAAGTAGGCCGTATAAAAAATATTTATACACTTAATCTCGGTAACGGTTTGCAAACACTTAAATTATTTAACTTTAAAAATGTAAACTCACAGTTGATCCAATCGGAATACAGAACGGCTTTGAACGGCCCCCAATTACTGTGAACACTCGTTAACAGGACTGTCGCGATAATTGCTCGAATAATAAACATCTTTGATAACCTCTAGTACGTCCACCTTGGACCGCGTACGTACTACGTCTGCCAGCTGCCTCCTCTGTGCATTGCATACAAAACAATCAACTATAATTCGATAGTCAGGCAAGCAGGTTTTATAAGTATTCGGACATTTGAATACGTTCTATATTCATTTATCAACACTACATATTGTTTGCAGTTTTTTCTCTTGCCTTCGATTTCGCGGATCTTCACCAAATTTTAAGAACAGACCCAGAATTTAGATCCAGATCAATTTAACGAGGATCATGTATTTTCCAGAGGTAGGTAGGGCCCCGCCACACTGTTGCACGAATTTCATTTATTTTATTATATTTTTATTTCACACTAAATCTAGACAAGTCATCTAGACAAGTCCCCCCGGGTAAGTACCATGAGCTAACCGAAGACCGCCGTGAAGTTTTCCGGCTTCTGTTTTTCTTTTGGTGAGTAAGGGAGTCGGGGCCCACTTTATGTAAAGGGCAAAGCATCTGCAACCCGACGAGTGTTGCAAATGTCAACGGGCGGCGGTTATCACTTAAAATAAGGTAACCTAACCGAATATATATACTTATATAAATATGAACTCACTGCTGCACCGCTACCAGCCCAAATGATGTACGCGGCGGTGACGGCTCAAAAAGAAAATTAAAAAAACAAAATATGTTAACCAAAAAAAAGAGTACTAACCACGAGTCTGTAGAGTTACTTTGTTAAAATAAAAAAAAGATAAAAAAATATGGTCACCCACCTTCTCTCATAAAAAAAAGAATTAACAGTGGATTATTTAATTTTCCGTACATCTGTTGTGTAAATCGTATTAATTCACTTTCACATTTTTTGGTTGTTTTCTTAACGAAGTGAAATCATTCAGATCTATCTCATAAGAGTAACAGCGGGTATATACTGACTAAAAATATAGGTCGTTGGCTGTCGTATTGTTTTTTACTAGTTGCAAATGTAAGGCAGCGATGAAATAGCACAAAAAAACAAATGACAACTAGTCTCTGTGATAGGAATTCACCTGTTACATTCTACTTTTTATAGGACCTCTTTTAAAATGATTTTAATGTTTCATAAGTAAGAAGTGTAAAAATCTTCACGATTTGGTATTTTTAATTATTTTTTTTAATAGCAATAGACAACAATGGGTCTCGAATTGTCGCACTACACTATAATTATTCATTTTATAAGCTACTAAAAGCGTAAGTATGTACGATGCATAATATATTGTTTAATCTTGTGTGTATGAGATTATTGTGATAAACATTATAATTGATAGTGACGTCATATATACGCAAGTGAAATTAGTTAGTATCTTTGCGACCTATCTTCACTCGGTATTGTTTTCTTATTTATTATAGGTTAGGTAATTCATATTCAGAATGTCATACAGCGTCATATCACAAAGTTTTGACCATCCGTAGACTAATATCCCGAAGCAAGTATCTCGATGCCATCACTTTGTTATTGTGGATTGTTAAATTAAAAAAAAAAAAAGTTTTTCAGGATTATTTATAGATAATATTAAAACGCGAAACTTGATCTAAATAAAAATTTGATTTAAATCGTTAGAACCGTTTCCGAGACATATAAATTTGCAAGAATTGCTCGGTTAAAATTATTAAATTATACAGCGTGTCGTTACCATCGCGACAATAAATGAACACACGTCTAACGCTACTTGCCAATAATCATAAAAAAAATAAACATTAAACAAAATCCATAATTAAAAAAAAATATTTTTCAAACAAACTAATTAAGTAAAAAAGAAACAAAATTTGTAACATCCTATACAACTCGCGCCACAGCGTCGTATTACAAGCCTCTCCTTCTAACAGTATGTTTTGTCTCTTTTAAATTCATTCAACTCATTCATATGCTTTGTGACCTTTACAAATGAACTTTACGTTACGCTTTTATAGGTAAGGGTGTTCTAAAATTCTTTGTTTTGGAAAATTTAATAACTCTGTAAATATTGGTGTTTAAAGAATTTAAATGTTTAATACAACTTTAGAAAGTTATCCCGTATATGTGTGTTTATTTATTGTCGCGATGGTAACGACACGCTGTATAGTCACAGCTGGCACCTATATTTTTTTTAATTTTCGACACCTAAATGTATTGTTCTAACTGTAAGCAAAAAGGCCAAATATTTTTGCAACACTGAATCATAAATTGTAATGGTAACATTAATAAAAATAATATTGCTTTGATATGAAGTCATTACTTGAGTAATAACAATCGAGATACGTATTCTTGAAAGATCGATATGATATTTGGTACCATAGTAAGGAGAAAAATGATATACCATTCGAGAAAATTGGGCGCTCGAATTACTATGAGCTTTCTTTGATATTTTTATAACAGTTACATGTAAGTCATCGGGAGGGAGACATTGCAAATAACCCTTTGTTTTGTTCCGATTTTGTGAAAATAATAGGCAAAATAAACGTATGTACTGATACATGAGATGTATCACTTATTTAGAAATATTGTTTTTTAATTACAAACAACGTAAGATAAATTATACATTTATGATTGTTTTAGGCTCCTTATAAAATAATAGACTTCTAAAATTATAAACCGCAATATTAACCAATTAGATTTAGTAAATTATATCTTATACTATTTACAATTAGAATATTAACAATAACTTCACAATTGACTTGAGTTGCTAAAATGTCTCATAAACTAAGACGTTTTATATAATTATCTCCATACCTTGCACAGAAAGGTTTGCTCCAGCCATCAGTGAGTCGTAATGACGTCATTTTCGAAGTAAAACTTCTATTTGTGCGAATAAAGGGTAAATGCCGCGGAATTAACGATGCGTGTCTATTAACTATTAGGATTTTCTTAATAATCAGTATTGAAAAAAAAAAAACATTTATCATTAATAATTTGTAATAAACATTAGCAAGGAGAAGACTGTAGTATTTTTTGTCTACAACCCGATTGATGAACCGGAAATAACAAAAAGCAATTCGTTTGGGTTAATTTATTAATTTAATCTCTCTATTTGCCAAAAAGCTTTACTTCAAACGTACTTGTTCTGTTACACGCATCGTTTTTTTTCTTGATGACCCGATTGGCGTACTGTATACCGAACCAAACTCTTGCGCCAGAGTAAAAATATTGTGTGTTGTACATACTCGTAGTGTGTATGTCTATAATATGTATTTATTTACAAAAAAGTATGTTTCATAGTACAAGTTTTACTTAGATTGTTATAAAATAACGCTGTGCAAGTACGTCCTGATACATTCATTTATTTCATATGACACCGTATGTCTCCGTGTCGGCGTAAAACGCTCCCGTGGCGTTACCGGGGTTCGTGTATCCGGCTACTGTGACGTCGTTCCTAGCGCATTTTCCCTTGGAGAACATCTTGTACGAGTCGCACCGCCACGCGGTATACCAGCCTGGGTGGCGGACCGTCTCCGCCCACAGCCTGACGCACGCCTTGTGGCTGCACTTCGCCGCTTCGGACGCCCCGTACCCGGGGATCAGACCCTCGTGGCAGCCGGGCTGCTTCCTCCCGTTGTTGACGAAGAAATCCGTGTCAGCGAGCACGCTAGTAGTACCCAGCTCGCCGCCGTTGCAGTGGTAGACCTCGACGTAATTAGCCACGCCCGACCTGATCTGGTCTTCGATGAAGGAATTGGAGAAGCACGGCCCGGCGGGGTCGATGCCCGTGATCCTCCAGATTTTCTGTGAAGTAATACTCGTGTAGACCGTTCCCGCGTATCCTAGCATCTGTGCGCCTAGACTGTGGCCGATGCAGTGGATTTTGTTAGACGGGAACCCTTTATTGTGTATATCTGCCAGAAGCTTCCCTAAAGCTATACCGAGGTGGTACGTATACATCACTGACCTTTCGTAACTGTCCCTTACACCATCTTTAGAAGATGTATAAACTGAATGATCTATAATAATTAAATACGTCTCAAAATCATCGCGAAAGGTCTGTCGTATTTTCTCTTCCGTCTGTTTGTTTATATTTGATTTGTACCCGGGAACGAAGAAGGCCAATTTTCTAGTACTATCTAAATTATTGACGCCTGAGAGACCGTCAACAAATCTATCGATTTTGTAGCTGACGTTTACATTGTTCTTGAAATCGTAGAGGTACACCAAAGTGTCTGTTACATCCAGTACAAGCTCTTTGTTGTGGTTACCTGTTAACATAATAGGGTCGATATTAACTTGGTTATCTGTTTTATTCGGTAACAAAATTACTTTACTGCTATACTAGCTAATTTTAAATTAATGAAGCTGAGGAACATGTTTCAAGATATCAGTATATACGCTTTTACTTAAAATTCGAACAACTCTTTTAGGTTTAAGTTGTTGATACAAAATATGTACAAAATATGTAACATAATGCTATATGTTTTGCCTATACTCTTTTGTTTGAATAAAATAAAGTCATAAAGTAAACACACTTTCAATGCAGTCAATAACACGGTAATATTCTTACAAACTTCTGCAGTCTGTGATGGTTAAATTAGCACATATGTATGCATCAGTTTATACGTTGCAGTATAGAACAGTTCTACTATTGATCGAATCGTGAAAGGGTGATGATTACGTAGGTGTTTATTATGCTTACATGTTATCAAATCCGAGTATAATAGTGCTTGGAATGGACCCCAGTCACTTGAGACGTTCGCAATATACGCCGCGATGATAACTAAATAAAAAGCGTACATATCAGATAACCTCTCTTCTGCCCGTCACATAACAAACTAACACGATTTGGAAGTTTATGAACAATCGCGGTTACGAATCGTTTAACACTATTAACAACGTTTCAGAGTATGCATGATTAACATGAGATACACGTAAGTGTTTCGATTTACGAGAGATTGCGATGTGGGATCTTTGAAAAAACTTCAATTATTTATATATTAGGACTAAAAATTTGTTTGTAATCGTGTTTTACATCTTATGAAATATATAGGAAACAGACGAATTTAAATCCTCAAACCGTTCCGTGTAAAACTATCGAAAAGTAAATAAAATCTTGGTGTTATTTACCTTTACGCCCGAAAATTGCAACTGTGAACGTTAGCCACCAATAAATTAAGTGTATAATAATATATTAAGTTAGAGCCAACCGAGCTTACTTACAAACACAATTGCTTCGATAATTCTGAGTTTATGAGACGTAAATTCTCTCCAAAGACGTAAAGTCTAAATGGTAATGTGGTCAGTGCTGAACTTTTATCTTTGCTACCGCACTTGACATATGGACCAGAAAGATTTCTTGGATATAGATATAGACAAATCAATAGTGCGAAAAAAATTCTATGTATAGTTTATATAGTCGTGTCTGCTCAACAGTTTGGTCAAATATCTCAGCAGTTCTCGTCGATGAATAATGAATCAAGCACATCAATTCGCTTCAGTAATTTCAACATTGTTTGTACAAAAAAGAGGGCAGAATCTTTAGCGGCATCACATCTCACGTATCACATCTCGGTGAACTCATTTCCGCGTTGTAACAGGCACATACCTACGTGAGCAGCTACTTAGTACACGAGCTAAGTTGTAAGTAAGCATAGTACTCATTGTGTATATAACTAAATCATAGTAAATATACTTTCAGAATTACAATCTTCGTTTTTCGAATAAATCGAAGTAATAAACATTACAAATACATTTTTATTAACAAAAAATAGCACCTACTTCAAATATCTCACTCACTACACATTTTCTATTTTGGTGTTCATTTGGTGGAATACCAATGAACCACATGAGAGCCAAACTGAACCCAATGCAAATATAATTTTCAAAATCGGTTCATAAATGACGTAGTTTTTAGGTCACAAACATAATAAATAAATATATAACAACCGAATTGAACCTCCTCCTTTTTGGAAGTCGGTTGAAAAAAAATTAATTATAACACGAAAAGATACTTCTACATGATATTTATAACATCGTTCTTTGCCACTTGCAGCTTATCTTATTTTATTATTTTGAAGCAGGGTAGTAAGTAGAATTTCGGGTATAAACTTAAACACAAGCGATTCTAGTTACAGGCACAAACGTTTAGACAGGAGTTGTATAAGATGCCGTCAGAAGAGCTCTGAAATAATACGAGTACATTATAGCCTGTAAAACTTATGTAAAAGAATTTAATATAAAATTAGACTCTGAACTGGAGGCGGTCAGTAATGATATGAATTATAAACTCATAGAAAACTAGTTAATTGATAAACATCTTACAATTACGGTGTGCTGTGTTTGTAAAAAAATCAATAGACTTCTACAACACTAACCTCTAATACAAAGGAAGAGATAAATTGAAGTGATAAGAGAGTATTCGAGAGGCTTTTCCAAGACAAGATTCTACAGCATTTCTTACCTAACGACTGAGAATGGTCATTATTTACTCTCATATTCGATTTCGATAAAAGTTGGGTTTACGAGTAGGTAAAGGTACCTTGAAAAAACACATATATATATATATAAGTAACATGAAAAGATATATTAAATGTTAGCTTACATATTAGATATCTTATGTATACCGTGCAAAGGCTCTATGTAAAGGTAAAAGCAGAGCCGATGTTTTTGTTATAATAAAATTGTAATGAAGAAATATGATATTAAAATTTAAACCAATCTTATATAAACAAATGAAGAAGCCTACAAACTTTCTCCATTCTAAATCATTTAGCGGTATCAGGAGGAACAAAACAAGAAAAACAAATTAACCATAACAATCTTAGTCGATTGAATACTTAATAGTGTGATTTCCGTACTCGCCTGACAGGAAGCAAAGGTAAATGTTTATATATCAAGCCGTTCTGAGATCGTGAAAAGTGATACTTTTGTGGTAGAGCTGGTACGCTCGGACATAGCTAGTGATTGCAGTTGATACCCCCAATTCTTTCTGATATTGTCCGGAGGTTTCGCTTTTTCGTGCCAGAAGTAAGCTGAAGCGATATTTCAGCTTCTCGATTTCTTTTTAGTGTGGTTCCCTTAAGGGTGATATTCTGCCATAATGGCGGGAAGCATTCCCGTGACATACTCTGTATTGAAGTCAGTTAAATGTTGACACGTGGCTCAGGATCGTGGCTAACAGACTGAAATAAAGATATTGATGGTGATAAAATAAAAAAGAATTTTAGATGGCCAGTTTTTTTAACACAGGCTACCATAGTGAAATGCTTTCTTTTTTCTTTCAAAAGGTATTAAAGTTGAAAGTGTTAAACGTTGTCAAGGGAGCAGACGGTTTGACCAGCTTAAAACTATATATACGATGATACTCTATACTTTATATATGGAAATTTATTTTAATAACGACGAGTCGCTATGATAATATTGCTAACACGCCGGCAATATTACGGCTTGTATTATAAATTTACTCGTCTTGAAATGGAACCCTAACAATAACAGAAACAAGAATTATAGACGTTAACAAAAGCCTACGTTAATCTGAATAATAACAATTTTCATTTAATTAATTCATAAACTCGTTTCAGAACGTGTTTAATGCCATAAGTCTTTCGGATGAAGCTTTATATCCTAACGGACTTAAAATAAGTTTTTGTCACCCTTCCGCCTGCGTTTCAGTTAGCTTTGTGTACTCATGGTTATCGCAGCTCAGACTTCTTATAACTCAAGTAACTATAATTATCATTTTTATAAGAAGACGGACAATCTAACGCAACGACACGTTTACCTGCAAATAAAAGTAACAAATTAAATCAAATGAATAAAGATTAAAATATGTAAACGTTAAAAGTATGTTACTGAAAACGAGAAAAAGTTTTTCGAAGACGTTAAAAACTCACAGAATAGTCACCCTTTCCCCTAAAATGATTCATATGCATTATTTAGAGGCAGACATAAAATTCGTGCACGTTGTTAGGTGGGTGCCGCCTCGTAGGGGGCGATTACAATGAATACACGTTGATTACCACGTCCTTACGTACAAGAAGTAAATTATGTAAAATGTTCTAGACACCTCAAGGGGCAAAGTCAGGTCTAGGGTAGACTTGTAATATACATGCGATACAATTTGGAGCTGATAGTTGACATTACACACAATTCATAAGTGATATTACACACATTTTGGGGTAATAAATCTTACAACTTATTAGCTTATTTGTTGAATGCTTTTTAGACTAAATTATATTCCTAGAAGCCAGAACACATAGTAAGCGTCTCTTCCTTGTAGATCGCTGAGGTTTTCCCCATTTATTATGAGTTCGGAAGCCCTAGGCACTATTTTGGAAAAATGGAATATGGTGGAAAGTGAAATATGTCAACAATTTGTAGGCACGACACCGTTTCCAGTAGAAATATTTATAACTATGCACTTCGCCCCTGAGTGGAGCCCACCATACTTAAGCAAACATTCTTATAGCAGCAAAGTACGATCCTTATAGCAGCAATGTCTGTGATACTAACAGTTGACTTGAATGGTTCGTGCCGCCTAAGGAAAACCTCATATTGTCACAACTCGCTAATACGCTAGTCTTTTTTTTTAAATTATCTTTTTCCTCGAACTTGATATTCTCAATATCTCTACCTGAGCTACATAAATGACGTACATTACATATGTCACAATGGCAGTATTTGACGCCCTTATTCCAGCGAGACGGGGATTCTGCTCTAATGTTCGACGTTACAAAAACCTTCCCTGCTTCCGTGACGCGTCGTTGCATTAATCCTTGTGCCGCTTACGACCGTACGACGTGATTCACGTATCTTCATTTTTAGGTTTCATTTTTTAATAAAGTCCAGTACACATAACCCTACGTTAGTTAAATATTTTTTAGCTATTGTCCCTTAATGAGTTGGCTAAACTTCTTGTCTGATGATAACCGTAATGGTAGTAGTCTTTTGAGACGTATACGACGAATACTTGTATATACGTTATTTATCTATGATTGAATCATAAATATTTAGCATTTTTTTAAACTATAATATCTCATGAACTTACAGTCATGTTTTAATAAAGATGCATGTCCATACTGCGTGGCGTTTAAAAATTGTTCAACTTTACATTATTATATTATAGTATATCATTACTAGCGGAACTGACAGAAGTTGTTCTGTACACATGTCTTAAATCTGAAATCTTAAAAATTTTTGAATAAGTTTGTAAATCTAAACCATCCTCGAATACACCTGAAGACACAAAAAATGTCATTGAAATCGGTCCAGCCGTTAAGGAGTAGTTCAGTGACATACGTGTGTACAGAAGATATAAGTGAAAGTGACAGTTGATGACGTATGATACGAAAAGAGAAAGCAGTCCATAGAGTTTTAACGTACGCTAGCTATAAATAGAATTGGACCGAACAAAAGAGAAATTACACCAATGGCCATAAATTGAATGCCTCAGTTTCGGCGTACTAATGTCATATCTAAAATTAAGTATGTTGCTGTGGTAGAGCCAAATAGTGGTCCTTGGTGTTGGACGAATGGAAAGGAACTTCCTGGAGGGTGCCATGGCCTATCAGACCAGCGTGAAGCGGAAGTGTTATACTTCTGCATTTAGTATGGTAAGTGAGATAACCGGGGCAATATATCAAAAGGTAGAGAAACCCATTTGCAATTCCTCAGGTCTTGCAGATGTTCATGGGCGGTGTTACTCACTTAGTACAATGTGAACCGGCTATTCCTTTGTTAGATTTTCACACAAAAAGAGTAGAATCAAACAAATTAGTCTAAAATTAATTCTATTTCACAATGTAAAAATGTATAATATCAATATGCTTATAATAACCAATATGGATAATAAACGACAAACAATCCTCATTACTGTGGAAAGGCCTCGCATCAATTATTGCTGTTTCGTGAATGGGTAGGCTCGTCCGGGGTATTACCACGGTTTCACAGAAGACTCGTGTGAAGAAGAGGTAACCCGGGCTAGCTTTATTTAAAGGTTGTCATGTCAACACATCTGTAACTCATCAGGTTGTAGATCTCCATGGGTGGAAATTGTTAACATTAATGCTATAGCTTTGCCAGTTTAAAAAAAAAACTTTTTCAAGTAAATTAAACAAAATAAACAAATAATGAATAAAGCAATGTAACAGCTTCTTCGGTTATAACTTTTAATGAAGTAAATTCCATACTGAAGGAAACCCAACGTGAAAAATGGACAATTTTAAGCGCTTTCTACTGAGATGTTCCTAACAGTGTACGATAACATCAAGCAATCTCCGAAATTTCTTTTTCACGTGAGAAACGTTTCGTAAACAAAAAGAAAAACAAGTGGTAAGAGCAACTTAAACATTTTTAAATCAGGAAAATTCTTTAATTAAAACAGAAGATGTCATTATTTTGTTTCATTCAACATAACAGTGATTTTGGTGTTTTCCATGCTGGCCCTAATATCGCCAGTCACTTGAAGGGGTAAACAGTAGTACTGTGGCCAAGGCTAAATCCGAGTTTAAGTGGACTAATGGTTGCTTTCAATATTATCATATAACTATCTTTCTTTGGAATTGGTTACTAGCGATAGGTATTTGACCTTTTACCTTCCTAACACTTACGTCAAAACTCTATCTGCAGTAACTAAATCTACAGATAGATAGAATATTGAAAACGGTCGTTAACAGATTGTTACTAAGGTTAAAACGGTGGTAAAGTTGTTTGTCGACGCAGGACTCAAGTACTTTGGAAAGGAATGGCAGAATAGAGATAGGTCGATAATGGGTGGGCAGTGAAAGGGCTAGATCACCTTGTTAGTGGGCGGATAAGCGCTTATCGATAATGGATAGGGACATAACGTTTTAAAAGAAAACTTAGAAGCAAAATAATATGGGTAATCATAGGAAGAAGTTGGTCAAGCATAGAAATGATCAAGTGTCGACTGATTTTATCGCATCCAACTGCATTAGATTTCATGGCGAGAATAGTTTTTTTATTTAGTAGGATGAGATTGGAGAGAAAAGGAAGACATTAATAGTAGGAAACGTCAAACCATTTAAATAGTGAATAGTGTCACATATCGCCATATGATTTATTAAAGAGGTGGTAATAAAAAAAAAGTTGATTTATTGCTCTGTATTGATTTAAGTTATCTTATCCGATTAAGCGAGAGAGGTTTGAAAATCGCGACTTACCGATACTACTTACCGGACTGTTCGTATCGGTAAGTCGCGATTTTCAAACCTCCGCATCTAAATCGGATTAGATAACTTCCAGATACGGGCAGGAGTAGATGAAGACATATTATGGAGAGTGATGTGACGGCGTTTAGCGTTGCCATATGATTAAAACGACTCCTTACCAATTTATAAAGCGACCAATTTGCATCGGAACGGTGTTTTTTATACTTTGGCCATCCGACCTTCACTTGACATCCATGCCCAGCATCATCAGTTTCAGTCGGACTTCGGGCGGGACATCGGGTGTAAAAATCAAACAGCCTTGTGACAAGTGTGTTAAAAATTTGGAGCCAAACATGCAAGAACCGATTCGAAGCCGGTGAAATATAATATAGAATAGTTTGGGGGACAGTATACAACTGCAATACCTGTCTTAGCATAGTTAGCTCAATAAAAAGAAAGAGCAGAAGCCGAGTAATTCCCCGTGAAGGATATTTTATATGGCAGGTCACATATCAGATGTACTGCGTCACTTCCTCCTCATTTCTCTATAACTACAGTCATTTCGGAACAGAATAAAATCTGTCAAATCTATTTCAAAGACTCGTTCGAAGTAAAAGCAACATGCTTTGTACGGTTCCGTAAGTTTTTACGCTCGCCGGGGCTCGCTTAATAAGTGGGTCACCCCACAAAAGGCAAAATAGGAGTATAGTTCCGTTTTTATAATTTAATTTCCGGGGTAAATGTTCCCGAACTAGAGTTTAGAAAACGCAGTAAATACTTCCAAGTAATGAATTTCCGTTTTTCGAATAATTTTTTAAATTTGCCCTTACTTTAGGATAACATTATCCTGTCTTGTAAGTGTATAATTTGTAACTGTATAAAAGGCCAGAACTGATACTTGAAAACACCTTTTGGAAAAACAACAATGCAATAAAGTAAAGTACAATTTTTGACCAATTTCTAGTCTCGGGTCTGCTGGAAGAAATTTCTTAAGAAATAAGCAGGGCCTTTGTTCAAACTCTTTCATGTTATTACATTTATCTCATATTCTCTGTGTATATAAATTATAAATAAATAAAAAAATGAGTCGGGAACTAAAGAGGACATTTATGGTGGTGAGACGAGTACAGCAATTCACGTTAAATCGAGCTTACATAGTTCTATGTGTGACTACTGGTAAACATCTTTAATGTGCCTATAAGAAGGCACAAAAGCGCAAAACATGTTGAAGTGATGACTCCGTGGCGTAGTTGCCAAAGTATTGACTTCGGCGTCGGGGGTCGTGGGTTCAATCCCACACGGGACAACCATTTGTGTGACCCTCATGTAGTTGTTCCGCATCTGGGTGTTTTTCCATGTGAAATTTATGTTTGTAAAACGTCCTTACAACACAGGATAATGTTATCCTAAAGTGAGGGTAATGTTTTTTTTTTTAATAAAGATGAAATTACATTTTATTATTTTCCTAAGTTATTGTCCTTAATTGAATTGAAAAATAGCTTTAAATTTAAATCTAATATTTTGTAAATTCAATTTTTAAATAATGCCACATATCGTGCAAATATTGAAAATGTTGGGATCATATGGATAACGAATATTTTTCACGAAAGATACTACGTTGTTTACAAGCACATGGATTGCATAAGCTAAAAGGAAACATCAGCATAATACTAAAAGCGTTATTAACTGTGGGTATTTGAATTTTGGCCTAAAAGCAAAATGTAATAAAAGGAGGAAAAAATATTCTCGCGGGAAAGTATGCTGCTTATCGCGAAAGATATTGTGCGAGTTTGAGCGATTAGTCACTTAGGACTTATCCTGTAACAGTATTAAATGTAAGTTATAACAGAATATATTATGCGTCAGGGACGCTTGCTTTTTCATTATTACACTTAAATAAACAGAGTTTAAATCCTGGAGGGACGAATTGCGATCCAGAGCATAAGCCTAGACCTTTCTACACCACCACCACTGCAACTGGTGACGAAAGATTTAGCTTTATATAAATGTCATGTGACGAATTAACAGGCGTCGTCCGCGCAACGACCTCGACGACCCGGTGGAGGAAGGGCACATAAGTACGTCGGACTCACCGTCGGCGGTCCCGCCAGATTACACTACACACATAGTTACTGCAACAAAAACTCCATAGCATGACGAAACCAACACAACGCGTACACTAGGTACACCCGCGTTCCAGGGCGGTTCTCACCGCCCCCAGCCGCCGACTAAACAAAACAGTCAAATGCCATCGGGGTCACGGTCCGCACCGAACCTCGATAGGCCATAGGTGACACTTCTTAGTTAATGCAAGCATGATTACATGCGCGGCCTTAACCACTGTGGAGGGCCTCAAACCCGTCGGTTTTAGCTAGCCCACGGGTTCTGCGATCGATGAAGCTTTAATAGTCTAAGGACTGAAAGCTTAACGCTTCAGTTAAACAAAAGACGTTACGAATAAAAATACACTTTGAATATAAGTTAAACATGGTGTTTTTTATTTTTGATTATAACTTTTACCTATTAATGTTTTCTTTATCTAAATTCGTGAGAATAATAACTTACGAGTAAATTATTAAAATTATAAAATATGTAACACTTAGGAAATAAAGGACTTTTAAACATATTTCCATTCCAAATTAGAATTAATGAACGTTATTTTGGATGCAAGCACGTGGTGTGGGAGACCGGCGTTAAGTTGTTTAACGGAAGCTTTTAACATTTTGCCGCTTTGTGAAAGAACAATTTGATTTCAAATTTTCAGCGAACATTTCCTGGTTCCTTTGAATAGGAGAACAGCTTTTTATTTGGAAGAGATCAGAAAAATAACCGAAGCAAGTGGTTTTTGTTGTTGTTAGATGATAACGCCGTTAATGGACTTTCACGACGCTGTAGATATTGTAAGCGTGTTGATAAACACTATTATGGTGTGGGATTCTGGCCACCTCAATTACAGATGAATCGCAAACAAGGGTAAGGAGTTTTAAATCACGCCGGTCCTCCTTGAAGGCGTGGTATTCCCTCGAGCTGAACAATTTATGCGACGGGAGTTTTAATATAATCTGTTCCTACATTAAAAAGGAATTTAATGTTTGAAATTGTGACGGTTGTTAGTATTTTGCGATAATTTTGCACAGACCTTTGAAAAGAGACAATCAAGTTTACTAATTTAGGCTATGTAGAGTTTTACTTCTTGTGCATGAAGAACTAACAGAGAGAGAGAGAGAGAGAGAGAGAGAGAGAGAGAGAGAGAGAATAGTGTGTGACAGAGATAACATTCTGTCAAACCGAAATTATCCGATTGTAACTTTTCAAAGGTCAATGTGTAATTTTTATCACTTTTGATCGCATAAAATCGGACACACCACTGAAAAACGAAACTACTAAATAATTGTAACCCAGTAAAAATAATAAAATCCTATAAAATCCGCGTACACGAAATTTTAATTTAAAGTAATTTTTTCGTTGACGGCTCCAATTTCCATCGGTAATTGCTGTTGATCGTCCAAGTAAAACGGGTACGGGGCGTACCGTAATCACATCTCCTCAAATTAGGCATTCCGCAAAGTCGTTAATTTTGTGGGTCGGTAATATGGTCTCTTAGAATAATCAAATATCACTTATTCGTAAATATTTTAGTATAACAGTTGTGAAATGTTTCCTTTAGCAAATTGATTTGACAATACCAATTACAGTTATATATATAAAAATTACAAAAACTTCATAAAATAGGTAACATTTAAAATAGATATAAGTCTCGTGGATGGATATTACAGGGGTAACAAAATATATTAATAAAGAAAAGGATATTATCAGTTGGTCCGCCGTCCGCCGTAACCCCATTTTGGATGCAGCACTTACGTTCTGATGATAATCATAATCTGAGTTGATTTCGACAAGTGGTTTGGGACAATGTCTGGCGTTTAAGGCCACGGGTTGAAATTACAGAGGCATGCACAAATTGGTGAATTGACCATCTTACACACCAAAACAACGCCTTTTTTATGCAGCGATCTTCTGACATATCGTGTCAGCTCTGTAAAACGGAAGGCAATATCTAGATTTTTCGTCATTCGATTTATTGTGTACTTGTGGTTTAAGTAATTTACGGGCTTAACAAGAGTACATATCCATGGGCGGCGGTCATTATTCAATATCAGGTGAACCGCCAGCTCGATTGCCATCTTCTTAGATAAGAAAAAAAAACGATACAGAAAAAACGAAATAACGATAAGAAGAAAAATTGAATGTTTCAATGAAATAGTGCAAGTGTTAACGTTAAGTGCATGAATTTGCAGTCGTGCGCTTAACGCGAACACGGCAGAGTTTCGAAATAGTACAAAAAAATTAAAATAGTCTAGCTACTTGATTGCAATGTCCAAAAATCAGTTAATGCTACAAAATGTTTGCACGAATGTAATGAATTTTTGTAGTTATACTTCTTTTAATATTTCAGGAAAAAAAGAGAGTCAGTGATTCTCACATGTTTTTTTATGTGAAAAGTTGCCAAGCGAACAGACGGTTCACCTGATGTTAAGTGAATACCGCCGCCCATGGACGTCTGCTACACTCGAAGGTTCCAGATGCGTTTTTAACTTTTTGAAAATTGGGCTGTGTGTTTTCATCTTTTTAAAATGCCATTAACAATATGAAGGTAACATGAAATTAACGCCATGAAATTAGTCGACATCATGAATTGACACCATGAATTTGGTCGATTAATCTTTCTGATCTGCGTTTTGTGTCAGACATCATCGAGTAGACCTGGAAATATTAAATAAAATATATATTTTTTAAGTTATTTTTATTTTTATGACAAATAACTATAATTTCTCACGTGCGTATATAAGTAACACACACACACACACACACACACACACACACACAAACATTTTTTTTAATTTTTTCATCTTGTGAACAAGTGCATGAAATTATTTAGAAATAATAATAATAAGTTAAATTTTATATAAAAGTTCGTGCAGCCATATTCTTATTAGCAACCCGGAACGTGTTTCTTCATCCGCAATTTTGTTCAAAATTGCTTTTTGATTAAAAAACTCATGCACGCAAAATTGACTCAGTGAGATCATTTAGTAGCCTAATGTCAAATCTCATATTCTCCGTGCTGCCTGCATATTCTGAAATAAAACTAAAAGAAAAAAACTTTTTTAAAAAAAGCTTACTATGTTCTTGTTAATAAAAGAATTAAAATTTAAAAATAATAATTGAAACCTGATAAGAAAAAATCATTACGTAGGTACTACCTACATTGCAACCATTAACGATAATTAGCCATATTGGTCTACGTCACATTAATCCCATATCGTGAGTAGGTATATACCTATCGGACATTTTTTATTATTTTTATTAAAGCCTAAAACTTTACTTTACCTTGTATTAAATCTTTGCGATTTTATCACATACCCAATTTTTATAAATAAAAGCGTGTTACATACACGCGAAGCTTTCTTCCCTATTGGTATTCGGATTATCATGGATTTTTAAATTTTGCAAGAAGTTGTTTTAGAATTCACTAATTTTACATTTCGGCGCCCTTTGCGGCCATCCACTCCGGGGGCGGCGCTGAACTGCCTAAGGAGTCGGGACATCGACTCTCCTTTAACGTCACAGCTCTGAACCATTTCTGAAGTAAAAACCATTATTTTTTATTTGACATAGGTCTGTCAGGATAACTTCTATCGTATCGTGACTTCATTAGCACTATCAATCAGATAACTGCTTTGAGAAGCAGAACACTGTGAGATATCACATTTTTTTGTATTTAGTAGGTGACTGAAGCTTGAGAAATATAGTTAAATATTTTCTAATACCACTCTTTGTGACATATAACATTTCAGTATTTATTCAAGACCTCCTCCTGTAGTTTAGAAACTTTAAAAGTTTAAATTGGTGCCGTGTCTCTAAAGAGTTGAGTGGTGTTTTTTGTTAGACAGTTTGCTCAAGTGAATAAAGTTGTCAGCGTAAATAACAAGACGGTGAATAACTGCCCCTTTTATCATGTTATTGTCATGAACCGGTTCTTATTAAACACTTTTTAACATACGTTTAATGAGGGAAATATTTTTCTGAGCAATTGAGACGGTTTGTTTGCCATTTATAACGTGATATTAACATGGGATTATCTCATTATGGACAGTAAAGTAAGATCCAATATTTGTCCCGCTGCTGGGCAAAGGCTTTCTCTATACGGAGGGTATTAGGGCATAGTCC
Source organism: Iphiclides podalirius (assembly GCA_933534255.1). NCBI lineage: Eukaryota > Metazoa > Arthropoda > Insecta > Lepidoptera > Papilionidae > Iphiclides > Iphiclides podalirius. The sequence goes on along the minus strand of OW152822.1, from coordinate 3,572,824 downwards.
AACACGCGACTCCACTGCAAATTGGTGGAATTCATATATCTTGTTTTTTTTTTACTTATTTTATATTATATCTTCCTTTACCTGATCACGTGATAAATCAGCACCTAAAATTAACAATTAATTTAACGTGGAATCATTAGTGTCGCGACCGGAATTTGAACACAAGTTGCTCGAGGATATTGATTGAAAAAGCGTTCTCAAGGCTCTACCGATTCTATTGTAAATAATAATAGTTCGTGTTTAAATGTATTGAAAAAGTTATAAAAAATATGTGTATAGGTTTGTCAAAAATAGGTTTATTTTGCTTTCAACAGCGAGAATAAACCTATTTACGACTCTTCCTATATTACCTTTTATCATGCGAATTATAATACTGCCATGCTGAAAGCCATTATGAAAAGTTTTCTCATGTTGCTCCTATAAATATAGCACAGACCTTTTGAGAGTAGAAGAAAGTAACAGACTTTGCTTTCATATTTATACTTTATTATTAAAGCGATGGAGACTATGGGAGGGGACTTATTCGAAACTTATGTTAACGAAGTAATGCTAACTAAAGACAGATATTGATGTTCAGTTTCAAAATCATACTTTTGTTTGCAAATTTTTATTGTGATTAAAATGAAAATAGAAGATAAGAGATAAATTCGCCGTGTTTGTGTGACAGCTTTTAAAAAAAACATGATCTGGAAAAGTTCCTTTTAAGTAATATAATAGATAAAAGCTTTTAAGTAATATAATGGATAAAAGCTTTTAAGTAATATAATAGATATCTATAGTATTAGAAAATAATACATACTTTAATGACTGTGTTTCTGTTGTTTATTGAGTAATAGAGGGCATGTAAATGTCGATAAAAAATGTTATGTGCAATACTTCGATTTTGTATGATGTTTAATTGGCGCACTGTAGGCTTAGCTTAAAGGACTTAATGTTGAAATGGACGCTATTTAAATATAAGTAAAAACTTTAAACCTGTATAAAAGAATATTAACGGTGATGCTTATTTATTTAGATTTAACATCAGAGAAATTTGCTTAACATAAGATGATATATAAACTGGACAGTTTTACACAGTGGACAGTTTTAAAAACTTACGTTAATAATAAATACAAACGAAACGATACTTAACTACTACTTCGCAAGACCTGTGACGCACACCGCCAAAATAAGAACCAAAAATTCACGTTTTGAATGATTTTCAAATGAAGTCATAATGTAAATAGTGCAAATATAATTATTTCGTAAAATAACAATTGATATTAACTTTGTAAATGTATAAAGTAGTTTGTATGATTCCTCAAAAAAAAAATATCCCGAAACACTTATTTTTAGAATTGAGTAAAGAACAATTCTAAAAATAACTGGCTCTTTATGTAACAAACTTCAAAGATACGTTTGGGTGGGCGTAATCTAAATTTCTTGTGACGGTACTGGTATTATGGATATCATTTCTATAGAATGTTCCTCGAGTTGTGAATAAATGAATATATTGCCTTGCCTTTTGTTTTTTTTCCTGATGTAATAAAAATCATTTTAGAGTCAAATCTGTGTAGTGCAATGTACGTTAGAGTTAATTTTTTTGCCAGCTGAATGTTTTCAAACTTTATAGGTCTTGCAATTTGGGAGTGAAAATTTTCACGATTTATAAGAAGAAACTATTTTTTATTAAATAAGTCGGTATGTCTAGGCTTATTTAATAATAAACCTATGTTTTAATAACACAAAGGTAATGCGTAGTATGGCACACATAAAAGAGTGTATAAAGAAATATTCACGATAAAGGCCATGATAAGAAAGTGAATGGCAAAATAGAATGATACATCAGGCGAATACTTAGTTCAAATAAGTGATAATGGACAAAATGTGTACTCAGAAACCTAATTCCTAGAAAACAGAAAAACAGTTAAACACACTCTGTGGATATTTCCTGCATACAACATCATTCAGCTCTAGTGATAGCTCTGTTCCAATCACTGTGTTTTGAGCAATGAAATTGATCATTGCAACATTGCGCCCCAATATACTATGTTCTTAGAGCTGAAGAGATGAACAATCACAATTAATTTTACCCTTTGGGTACAGATCCCTAAAAAAGAAGCTATTGGGCTTAGAGACTTAGAGGAAGCCTTTACCGGATAGTTAAATAAGTACTCCTTCCTATATGTATTTATATACTTTAACATTTAACTGCACGTAAGCTTGGTAAAATCGTTTAAAGCAGTAAATTTTCACCGTTTCTAAAAATCACTCGTAAATAAGCGATAGACGTTTCAACGGTGACTGAAATTGAACATTCTATTTGAAACAGTAACTTGGTAAGCGGGCGTTCAGTGTAACCGCAGAACAGTTCGAAGTTGGAACAGTTATTTATGAACAGGTGTGGGTAAAGTGAAGCTGCCGTGTTAAAGGGAATTTAAATATATCGTACAATATTATCTATATTGTTTTAACGGATGTATGTTATTTGAAAGTCATTATTTTAGTAGCAGTCATTATCATCAAACCTATTTTTGAGATGAGAGGGGAGCTAATGGAAATAAAATCTTTTCTTCTGAATTTTATTATTTGAAAGTCATTATTTTAGTAGCAGTCATTATCAACAAACCTATTTTTGAGATGAGTGGCGAGCTAATGGAAATAAAATCTTTTCTTCTGAATTTTAAATCATAAGTTTTGTATCGGAATGGAATGCAGATCTAATGGCACCAACTACACTTATAAACCTATGTAAAAAATTGCATCAATATTGGGTCAGACAAAAAAACAATCTGATTAGGAGGAATTGATAGGGACTTAACGAAACTGTAGGCTCTACTGGTCACCTATTTAATTACATACCATTAATACGGTCTCACTGCTACTTCACAGGCAAAAGTTGCGAGTGCTATCTTAAGTACTAAAAGTGAGTCAGCTTATGGCAATTCTATCTCTTAACGATTCTCGAAAGACATTGGTCTACGCTTCTTACAAGACATTGGTGTAACGTAATGTAACGATTTCGATACTGATGTTCGCACTTTTATAGAAAAGCTGTATAAAAATTGAGAAATATGTCGAAAATAATCTGCCTTTCTTTTATTTTGTTTAGAGAAGGAGCGCAGAATGCTAATATTTTTTAAAATTATACGTATAAAATACATTAAATCAATAAAAAGCATTAGACACACTACTATGTATAATTAACTATGGTCCAATTTCGACCACTAGACGACCACTAGTTTAATTAAATCGTTGTCAATTGCATTTAATCTCTTTTTCACAAATAAAAGGTATTGGTGCAGGGGGATAAAAGTTTAGTTATTTTTCTTTTGTTACGTTGAAAAAGTATAACTTCTTACTTGCGTATATAACACACATACTTTTTTTGAAGTTATACTTCTTTCGGCGCGTTTGGAAAAAGATAGGACAACAAAACTTTTACGATGCACGCGGTATGCGCGTGCATCGTAAAAGACGACAGACGTGATGAATTGGTTGCAAAGGGTAGGCCCCTTTGACGGTACGGTATTACCATGGCAACCGATAACAAGTTTTTGACATTACACTATAACTCCCAAGTTTTTTTTATTATGTTCTTCTTCTTTGTTTCTTCTTTCTCTTTCGTATTTTATTATGCCCTCATTTTTACTTACTGCAGGATAACATTAGTCAGTGTTGTAAGGACAATTTACATGCACAAATTGCTCGTGGACAAACACCCAGATCCGAAACAATTATCTGTGGGTCACACAAACAGTTGTCCCGGGTGGGAATCGAACCAACGCCCATTACGCAAATTTTGGATGGTGTCTTACTTTTTGATAGTTTTTGCGATAGCATAGCCAAATTTTCATTCTTAACTAGCGAGCCGCCCCGGCTTCGCACGGGTGCAATGCTGAATGTTTGTTTTCAACATCACATTACTAACCTTTAAAATTATCAGTGTTCCTCTACTGTATTATGCATAAATGATACATATTAACCTTCCTCTTGAATCCGTCTATCTAATAAAGGAAACCAAAATTCGTTGCGTAATTTTAAATTACTTTACAGCGGAACGACTTTGTCTTATACTATGTAGTGATTTTACCCTTATGTCTTCTGGTGTAACTAATATTGAATCAGTATCCGGAGTAAAATCTATTTAAATACAAACATTAGAGTATTACAAGGGACTTTATTAACAATACGTGACTGCTAATAAACAAATCAGTCTGAGTTGAGAGCGTTAATGTCGCGAACGTTCCCAGGTCCTTCAATCATTCGTATCGTATCGTATCGTGCAGCGCAAATTTATTCTCGCATTCGCTCGTTGGCCGAAATTCGACCGTAATTAAATCAGTGAAATTCCAATTTAGTAAACGAATATTTTTATTAGTCTCATCTGCTATATGGTAGCGACAACAACTCGTGAATCTACAATGTAAACAATTATTTTCAATCGATTGACCGATTTCTGTGGTGCCAAAATCAATCTCTCTCATTTGTTTGTAATTTATACCAACAGCCGAACTGTCCTATTGTTTCGGAACCATTAGCTTCGCATAAAGTAAGTAACCCTTTGTCACTGACTATATATTCTATTCATGATACTTTTATGTCATATTTCATTATTTTGGTATATTACGTTAAACAGTCGTGCGAGCTTGAATTGTTTGAAAACCGAGCAAATATAATAATAAGAGTATAGTAAACAGAAGTGTCTTTGTCTCTACTTCGAACCTGTAGTGTATGGTCACGTTGTTCAGCTTAAGTGGAACGTGGATGATTTGGATCTATTCTTAGTTTGAAATTATCTTTCAATATGAAGTACTTCAAGTTATAAGCTGAAGCGATTCAGAAACTATTCTTATTTCAAATATTATTCTAACAGGTATATAGTACGCATGAGAGAAAGCCACAGTAAAAAAGTAATGTTACAGCCTATATATGTTAGTTCATTACTGGGCAAGTCTACGATGTGATCCCACCGGTGCTTGCCAGACTTCACATGTCTTTAAAAGATTTTTCTTTTGAAATTATATCGGTTTTCTCACGATGATTTTATTCACTGCTGAGCACGTGATAAGTCAGCACTCACAATTGCAAGTAACAATTTAATTGGTGACGGCAATATTGAATTAAAAGCGAGCGGAAACTAAGCTGTTATGGGTCTATATCCAATATATTTTTTTTTATGTGAAAAGTTGCCAAACGAGCAGACGGTTCACCTGATGGTAAGTGAATACCGCCGCCCATGGACATCTGCTACACCCGAGGGTTACAGATGCGTTGACAACATTTTGAAAATTGGGCTCCGGCTACCTCACTCACCAGACGAAACGCGAAAGTATTTGTCATACTTCCACTTTACGCTGGTCTTCTGTGAGGTCGTGGTACTTACCCGGACGGGCTTGCCCATTCGTGCAACAGCCGAGGCTGTTGCGAGGCCCTACCACCGTTCACAACTCCATATAACTCATAGTATGAAAGGACCTTTGGTGCAAGATTTGGACGATAACATGTATATATTTAAATATATGAAATCATTATCAGTTTAATAATTACTTCTGCGTGACTGATCTTAGGATGATTGTATTCACGATTCCTAAAACTTATTTTAAATCAAATGTCGTTTACGTTATTAAAATTTTCACGGTTGACCATTTTAGTAACGCGAAAGAAAAGAAAATGAATCGAAAAACGGTCCAATGAAATCAAAAACAAATAATATTTTCATAGAAGCCACTAATTAAAAGAACCTTTTTCAAGTAAACAACATTAATTAAAAGTTAAAGTCCGTATTTTTGTAAAGCAGCAGGAAAAACAAAAATGATGGAAATTTTTAACGTTGTATTTACCAATTTACGCAAAAAAGTATCAACAACAAATAGAAAAGATTTTAGCGTTATAACCTAAATTTAGTCGGCGGTATACAGGCGAACAATGTTACATTTCTGAACTTTAATTTAATTATAGATACGTCATACGATTTATACACACAAAAAATAAACTTTTCATTAAAAAAACTCTTTTAAATCATGATTTTTCAAATAAAATAAACGCATGTCTTTATTCTTCTTCTCTTATATTATCTTATATATCTCTTATATTCTTCTCTTCAAAATAAATTACATTTAAATTGAATGTTTTGTAAGGTACCTTGTCTCGCGTTAAAAATAAAACGATACAGGTTTATTGTTAAAAATATGTTTTACTTAATTTCGATTTCTACTTGCGATTATCAATATAACATTAAAAATAAAAATAGAGAAAATTTCAAATACAATTTAGAGTCGTATTCTAGATAAAATTTACTCCTTTAACTTTCCATAATTGAGGATTCTTAGAAATTGGAAATGGAAGATACTTATTTATACCTATAGCAAATTCTGTACTCATTTTTTTTGGTGGTTATCTGTTAAAGTTATATTCGTTGGAACAGCTCGCAGGTTTAGAAGAAGCAATGAAGCAGGTACACGATAAAGTTGACGGTGACGATGGCCACATAATTGTAACTCCATGGAAGATGGACAATAATACTAACATGAGGGAAGGCACGATGCCATCTGATGGCCAAGTGCGTCCTAATAAAGTTGCTGAGATTGAATCCAAACTTGGACTACAACCCACTTAGCAAATAGAACGTAAAGTAAAGACAAGTATCAGCTTATACATGTCCCACTGCTGGGCAAAGGCATAGTCCACCACGTAGCCCCATTGGATTGGCGGACTTTACATTTATTCGAAATACTTTTCTGTATTATTATTTCGAAAATATGCAGGTTTCCTCCCGTTGTTTTCCTTCACTGCTGAGCACATTATAATTCAGCACATAAAATTAATAATTTCATTGGTGCCGACACCGTGGATCGAACTCAGGTTGCTCGAGTATATTGAATTAAAGGCTAGATCTCGGAGACTGAGCTATGACGCGTCTATATCCTACGTACAAGTATATAGCGACTCGATATAATTTATAATATAAAAGTACCTTTGGTGCAAGATAATACGTACAAATTTAAATATATGAAATCCTAATCAGTTTAAAAATTACTTCTGTGTGACTGATTTTATGAGGATCAAAATGAAATTAATTTTACGGATTTATTGCATTTTGCTTTAAAGTTTATTTCTCAATATTTCGAGCCCTACTCAGCTATCACGGCTATTAAATACAACGTAAGAAGCCGTAATATGTGTACTGTAATGTAAAAGTAAGTTATAATGTCGGGGGCTCGTCGGGGGTGCCACGCCTCGGAACGGACTGAAGTGTGGCAAGTTTCATATCATTTTGGTCCACTCTTTAACGTACATTCCGCCCAACGGATGTGTTAGGTGTCTATGGGCGTTGGCAATCAATTAACATCAGAAACACTATAATTACATCACATCCAAATAATTAGCACAAACTAAACAGCCAAAAGTGAATGATTACTTGTCACGTTTTAAGTTAATTAAAAGAACTATAACGTAAATATTTCTAGGATTTAATTAAGTTGGTAATATTAGTAATTGGTTCAAAATTCCGATCCGGTCAACCGTCCGCACAAATACCACACTCTCCTCGCATTGATTATCAGCGTGCAGTACGTCCCGGGTCTTGTTGCAGGACAATTTCCAATAAGATGTGAAGAACAGCAGTCCAGCTCTGCAACAGCTAAATCTCACTGTTGCCCGCATATAACCGCCGCAATAAGGTCGTACGTGAGTTTAGCCCGTATCATGTTCCCAGTACGGGAACAATATGAAGCGCAGATTTTAATTGTTATGAAATAATGCCTTAACTGTCGGCATCGAGGCGTAACGCCGACTGCTTGTCGCGAGGTTTGAGCGTGAGGTCTAAGTCTATACGTATGGGGTCTAAGGTACGCGTGCGACGGGAACAAATTAAACATTACTGGCGCTTGTATGGGGGAGAATGTTGATCAGATAACCGGATAGTTCATATACGAAATGGTGACACTCGTCTGGTCGTATATATATTTTTTTTTTGTAATTTCAAACTGAAAAGTTTAGTAATAAAGACATAGTTGTTACATACATACTTATTACTTACTTTTTACTTATTTTCTTTTGAGAAAATTGATCTCAAGTTACGTCTATAGATGCATAAAAATTAGGTTTTTGCTTAATCCCGATGTTGTATGTCATCGAATTTTCCGAGGGTTTATAGGACTCTTGTTTAATTCACCCTGAGTGGAGATTACACACTGAAAATAAAAATTATCATAAACAAATTATATACAAAAAAGATATGTTGCTAAAAATGTATTATGACAGACTTGAAAATACATACGTAACTAAATATGAAATATCTTTTCAAGGCCAGCGATGCGATTAAATTAAGCTTTCACGCTCCAGTCACCCGAATTCACATGAGTGTTCAGAAACGACTGTACAAATGCGAAACAAGCGGCCAAATGGTCACTTTTGCAGAAATAAGACTTAGTTTATACGCCTATTGTTTTGTTTTAAACATTACAGAAAATAATTTACACTTACAACATTGCAAAAATATTACAGTGAAATCAAATTTCCGCATCACAAGCATTAAACGACATGACAATTCTTTTGAGAGCGCAGAGATCGCTAGCAAAAAATGTAAAAACATTTTCTGGGAATAATGCCTGTGGTACTAATATTGTAAAAACTGCAAAATAATATAGTACAAACCGCGATGTAGAACAAAATTTATGTGCTGATATAAAAACGCCTACCTTTACTATAAATGTGAAAGTATGTTTGTCTTTTTTCATGAAACAAAAACAACGCCACACCGGAACGGAATGATTTTTGCTAGACGAAATTTTGTAAAAGTTTCACAGATTTGTATTAAGAGAAAAAGGCGGATTAGTATGCCTTTTCATAAAATTCGAAATCTGTAAAGGATGTTTTTAAAAGAAAGGACATTGAAATTTTTACGGTACCACCCAGTAGATGGCGTTGTACAATGTATTGTGTGAAGAATGAATGTGTTACCTGTACTTATTCTTCCATGCTACGCCAATAAGATGTAGCCATCATACACACCATGTTATAAGAACTTATATACTTACCAGTATTGACCTATTTAACCACTAATTAATAATGTGAACGAATTCAGTTTGTCTTTCTTTCACGCAGTAATGGAGCCGAATATAGTATAATATGCACACTCTATCTCCTGATAGTCAATAACACACTAGAATGAATATTACTCGGGCAGACCCTTATTATTATGAAATTGCGAGAGCAACTGCTAAATAATAAAAGTTGAGTTATAAACTGAGAGTAAGAGGCGGCACGCTAGCTCCTTTTAAGGGAACCTATTCGAACTACCCCTTGCATTGCACCGGAAATGCAAGTGGTGGTTCGAATAGGTTTGAAATGATCCAGAATGATGAACCTTGCCATTCGCTAACAGTAGTTGGAGGCGTCGAATATCTTTATATATATAATTGTTCTGTACGTATGTGTCACTGAATTCCTCCTCAACGGCTGGACCCATTTTCATGAATTTTTATGTGTGTTTAGATCGATTCGAGAATTGTTTATATTCACAATTCGGCCCCCTTTTTTTTATAAATTATAAGTTGTTTTCGGATTTCAATCGTGTTTACAGGATAACGCCTGTCGGGTCCACTACTAAATATATACATTTTTTTATTCTGTCCATGCCATATTATTAAAATTATATTTTATTACAACAACATTAAGTTATAACAGAATTTTTCAACTTTAAATTAACTACATTACAACGCCAATTAAAAAAAAATATAAAACACTGCTTAATAAAGCGGCATTAATTCCCCTAAGTTTCGCCGAAAAATTGTTCCATCCTTTTCGGCGAATTAGTTGAGCCACTGAAAGTAAAGTAAAAGTAAAGTAACAGTCTATACATGTCCCACTGCTGGGTAAAGGCCTCCTCTTTACCGAGGGTATCAGGGCTAGGTCCACTACGCGGCCCCACTGCGGGTTGGCGGACTTGACATATCTTCAAAATATACATATTTTTTTGTTATTATTTCGAAAATATGCAGGTTTCCTCACGATGTTTTCTTTCATCGCGGAGCACGTGATAAGTCAGCACTTAACGTTAAAAACTTCACTGGTGCCGGCACCGGGGATCGAACTCAGGTTGCTCGAGTATATTGAATTAAAGGCGAGCGCCCGGATACTGAGCTATCACGGCTCTTGAGCCACTGAATAATAACTTATTACACAGGGAGTCATCATCACCATCATCATCACTTCGGCCTGTTTGAGTCTCTTTCCCCCGACTTTCCGAACACTTGCCGGGAGTAATGCAATTTTTACATCGTATCAGGAGGATTTTTCCAGTTCGGTGACGAGTTTAAAATTGTAAGTATAGAATAACAGGATGGAAAATTTAATAAGAAAACTTCTGCTTCCGCTAAAACTGAAGAAGTGAGAGTTGGTCAGAAATTGATATAAGTTAATTAATCCAAATCGATTTACCACCGTAGCAGACGTTAATATTTTCGTCAGTGAGGTAATCAGCTGTTTAGCTCAGTGGCTAGAGCGCCAGGCCGCGAGTGCCGAAGACGTGGGTTCGATTCCCACAGCGGCGACAATCTTTTCGTACTTTTTATACATATTTTAATGTTCAATCTTAAGTGCAGAGATTAGCACTATAAAAAAAATAATTTCTAAGAAGCAATGGCGACATTTCTCGTTCGAATTATCGTTGTAAAAACGATATTCGAAATTGTTTGTATGCTGGAAAGTATATAAAAATTGATGCGCCAAGCATTGCTCCAAATGCTAAGAAACAATGTAGATAAAAGACGTTAAGATTTTCGTCAGTGTGGCAATCAGCCGTTTAGCTCAGTGGCTTGAGCGTCAGGTCGCGAATGCCGAAGACGTGGGTCCGATTCCCACAGCGGCGACAATCGTTTCGAACTTTTTCTACATATTTTAAGGGTAAAAGTTTGTTAAACCTGATTATATTATTCATAACAACAGAGTCTGTTTCTCTTTATGCATATTATAAGCATGATTAAATAAATTCTAAACATTTTACCTGTATTAATTGTTTTAAAACAGCTAACTAGGAAAAAGAATAAATAAAAACAATTTTTGTATTTATTCGAATAATAACTTAGTGTGCTGAGTGTACATTCTTAAGATAAACAACAATAAACCTCAGAGAACAAACTTTGCCCTGATCTCTTTCATTTCACTGAAAGTACTTTTCACATATCTGCTTCAATGAACTTATTTCATTTAAATGCTCTAAAATAAATACTGACAATACTTGACCGGTTTCTATCTTCTGAAATTTATTTATTAAAAAATGTATTAAACTCTTACCGCCATAAAAATTGCAAATAATCACCACCGATTTTCTTAGTAACGGGTCGATCTAGCAAGTTGAAACTTGTACCAGATATTGAGACCTATAGATATTGAGATCTATATATCCGATTAGGTTATAAAAGCAAGGTCCTGAGGCAACATGATAAAAAGATATGAGCAAATTTAGATTTTCATGGACATTTGTAAGTACCAAAATTTACCTTGATTTTCAATTTATATTACGAAAATTTTCCTTAATTTTTGCGAATCATGTAAGTAGTGTGAACAATCACATGGTGTGTTGACCTCACCCACGTGGGATAAGGGCAGGCGATTCTTTTGTCTTCGTATGCTGCTAAGGATTTTATGAAAAAGTTAGTAAAAGTTCTACCGCTGCGCAGTAGCTAAAGTAGAAAAGTTGCCGCATTAATTTCTATTACCTCCAAACTATTTATGAACCTCCGCGTTTTATGGTACAGACATATGATTACTTTATATACGATTACCTTTATTACTAACAAGTTTGGTTTTTATTTCATCTCATATTGACATGAACCATTCTTATTCTGATTTTATGTTTTTAGCGTAAGTTTTAAATGAAAACGATAGTTTGATGGCGCTAGTACTAAGTTATTGGACATCGCAGGTCGTGAGTTTGGCTCCGACAACTAAACCAAAAACTAAATTGCATTCAATTAAATTAAGCCATAATAAAAATACAAGGTTTTCGTCGGCAAAACACAGGGAAAATTTATATAAAATGTTTCCTTAAGTACACTTGTCACAAGGAGACTTATATTCTTAAATAAAAATGGTTTTAGGGTCAGCATTTGTAATACAGCGTATGTTTTGACGTCATTATGAAACTTTCGTGTTATTGTTGCTTTCTTTTTATATTTCTCTGCTCAATTGCTGTTTGCAGATGCCTATTTGTTTAGCTTCTACTGTAGGAGTATACCACTGAGTGGGTAAGTAGAGTAACTTAAGGTGACACACTCTCAGTGGTTAACTAGACACCTGAAACATTTTTGGATTTATGAGTGTCCATGGCCAACGGCCCTCATCTACCATCCGGGTGATCACCACTTGTTTTGTTACTTGGAAAAAATAGTGATCTTTCAAGTGAATTAATTACTACTCCCATCAGTTCAGAAATAACTAGAATTTGTCACCTTGTAATAAAGTGGGCTCTGGCTACCTCACTCATCAGAGGTAACGCAGAAGTATAACACTTCCACTTCACGCTCGTCTTCTGTGAGGACGTGGTACCTAACCTGCGGACCTGCCTATTCATGCAACAGCGAAGACTGTTGCGTGGTCCTACAACAGGTACCAATTATTAGAAGGTGGAAACGCATCTGCAACCCCAATGATGTTGCAAATATCCATGGGCGGCGGTTATCACTTAACATCACGTGAACCGCACGGTCGCTTATCACCTGTTCATATTGAAAAATAAACTGGAATTTAGTATGATTTTACTATGCTTAATTTCGATTTCGAAAAGTTATAAGTTTTATAATCTTCACATTACACGAGTGACACGCAATAAATGTGGATTATTATACTTATGTGCTGGCTAAGTTACCGCGTAAAGCAGAGTAAAAAAATATTTTTAATCCAAAAATATACTTTTTTATGAGTAAAACTAATATTAATATTTCAAAGAATACTAGTGTTCTACTAATTAACAACTGAATAATTAATGTAAATGTAACAAAGAATAGAACTTTAAACGAATTTCTGTATTTCTCATATTAAACATTTTTAGGATTTCCAACTTTTTGTACGCGGTCAGCGATCCTTCGTCTAAAAAATAATCATGCCATATGAGACCGTTCTGAGTTTTATTCCGTCCTGCCGTTTCGTGTGTCATGTCCTTTATGAGCGCCATAAATATTGTACAGGCAATACTTTTATTCTCAGAATCAAAAAAAAAATATCTTGTTGAGACTTATGCCCAGTTTCCGAAAGGCCAATCAAAGCAGCAATCACATAACACTATGTCAAAAATGATCAGCTGTTAATCTTTTGTTAAACTGCCTTGGGTTTCTGGAAGGTTTGTTCAAGAAAAATTAGCTAATCACTGTATAACCAATGATAATGAATGAAATGAATGATTTAATTCAACTAACTCTTTCTATTGTATAGCTGTCCCTTTTTAAACAAAACTTAAATTAATGTCACTATCCAGTCCTGTCACCGTGTGATTGCCAACGTAAAAATCCGAGCTATAATAAAATTTTATTTAAATAAATACATGCAAAATGTCAAGAAAAAACTTTACAGAACGTGAAAAAAATGAACTTTTATCCATAATAAACAAGTAAGTATTATAAAAAGAAAGAATCCATATTATTTTTTAACTTTTGAATTGCATTTTCTATTTTTTCTAATCGCATGATATGTTCGCAAAATAATAAATAATAAATAGGTAATAGAACACATGAATTTCCTTACAACGTATTAGGGAATTATGTTTTACCAACTTTTTAACCAACGATTGATCGTCCAAATTGACAGATTACTTAATAAAACTTTTGACAGCTCGTTGACCACCGAAAAACGCTTTCAGAAACTCGATTTTATGTTGATTGTCCGTTAATTAGTGACTAATTGCAAATCAAAATCAATGTTGTTTTCAGACGTTCTAGCAACTCAGATCATGTTAAACAACGTTTGACAAGAGATTTATCGTAAATTAAAATTGATTGCGCTTTCGGAAACTGGGTGTTAATAAGCTTGCAGAAGCAAGAACAGTACTATTTTCTTGTATTCACGTGATTAAACATTACTAAATGAAAATACTTGTACGGATGTATCGCATTTATTTTTACGTTAGTCTAGTCTCTGTCGAAATTCAGACCGCCGCAATTTGTCCCGTGACCATTAACGTCAGAATTAAATAGAGTAAAAATAGATAACTTATCATTCTCGTCATAATCATCAACATAACAGCCGTTAGACGTCCACTGTTGAACATAGGCCTTGTTTTAGTTGTACAGCGTGTCGTTACCATCGCGACAATAAATGAACACACGTCTAACGCTACTTGCCAATAATCATAAAAAAATATTAACGTTAAACAAAAGCCATAATTAAAAAATAATATTTTTCAAACAAACTAATTAAGTAAAAAAGAAACAAAATTTGTATCACCTATACAACTCGCGCCACAGCGTCGCATTACAAGCCTCTCCTTCTAACAGTATTAAATAAATTTTAAATTTGAAATGAACACACATATGTGTTCATTTCAAATTTAAAATTTCAAAGGGGATAACTTTTTAAAATTGTATTAAATATTTACATTCTTTAAACATAAATATGTAAATATTAATAAGTTATTAAATTTTCCAAAACAAAGAATTTTAGATCACCCTTGCGTTTATACGCAGTAACGTAAAGTTCATTTAGTAAAGGTCACAAAGCATATGAATGGGTATAATGAATTAAAAAGAGACAAAACATACTGTTAGAAGGAGAGGCTTGTAATGCGACGCTGTGGCGCGAGTTGTATAGGTGATACAAATTTTGTTTCTTTTTTACTTAATTAGTTTGTTTGAAAAATATTATTTTTTAATTATGGCTTTTGTTTAACGTTAATATTTTTTTATGATTATTGGCAAGTAGCGTTAGACGTGTGTTCATTTATTGTCGCGATGGTAACGACACGCTGTACAACTAAAACAAGGCCTATGTTCAACAGTGGACGTCTAACGGCTGTTGATGTTGATGATTATGACGAGAATGATAAGTTATCTATTTTTTATATATAAACTTATTAATATTTACATATTTATGTTTAAAGAATGTAAATGTTTAATACAATTTTAAAAAGTTATCCCCTTTGAAATTTTAAATTTGAAATGAACACACATATGTGTTCATTTATCGTCGCAATTGTAAAGACACGCTGTATAATTTATCCGGGTGACAATGCGTTTTTCTGGATTCATGCTGTTTGCTAAACCCGATTTTAAGAAATGAATGATTTCAAAAACTCCTGTTTAGCTATTCTTTTTTGAGAGCTTTAATTTTTATGGTTTTAGTTAACAATATTAATAGTTTATTAAATTTTCCAATGTCATATATTATTATAAAAAAACTTTTATCTCTTATAATAGAGATCGCTATTATAAGAGATAAAAGAATTCGTAAATGGGTTTTGTTGGTCGGCAAGTACATAAACTAACATGGAGAATTTCAAAACAATTTAGAAACTTAATCATAAACACGATTTAGGTCCTACTTAATATGTACACATGTACAATATATATAATTATTATTACCGGAGTTAAAAACCGCTGGAAATAGAAATACAAAACTATTTCAAAAAACTTTGCTCGCAGCTATTACGGTATAATTTGAACGAGTTCTGAAAGCATAATTAATTATGCTCTTTGAACCACAAAGCTTTCGGTATAAATAAAACATTCAAATTGCTGCTAACTGAGGGCAAACTTAATTATTATTTATCCTTTTTACGAAATTATAATAAAATTATTTATATACATTTAAAATATGTAACAACCTAATTGAAGTTGAAAAGTCCCCACATGTAATTAATTATTTCATCTCGTAACTTTTTTGAATAACTTTTATTATTAAATATTTTGTAAAATGGATGACAAACTGAAAAGTTTACTTTTGTCAAAGCCCATGTCCATGATTACATTCAGCTTAGAATCACTTAACACTTCTACATTCAAAATTAAGTTTTTGGCTATAATTTAAATATAAACCTAGGTGCCAATATGGAGGCGTTGTAACGGGTGATTTCATCACTTTGTCGAAATAGTCGTTTTTCTAAAGACTAGGCTGTATGTCCTATGAACCTTTGCCTTTTCGAAAGGTCTAATCAAAAAGTTAAGTTCATTTGTTGGTACTTGTCATTTGAGATTGCCGCCGGTTCGAGTTGGCATTGGATAAATTAGTTTTTGTGGATCCATTATCTTCGACTCTGCATGGCTAGTGGTTGAAATCAGAACACGTTCCTGGTCGTATTATTTGTGATTGCTGTCTGGGAACTCTTTGCTGGATTTGTTATCCGTCGTGGTGTATGCTGAAGGCATCGGTGGCTGGCAAGCTGGTCTGAGCTGCTGCTCGATTAAATAGTGTTTTTTACCTCCAGTTGGGGGTCTCCTACATACCCCCCAACAGTGTGGCTGTACACACTACACTTGGCCTGACTTTCTCTACTGGTTCTGAGCTCAACGCTGACCTGTGCACACAGGGCTGGTGTCTGCAGTGACAAAGATTTAAAATAACTACCTGATTGGACTTTGTTTTTTAAATTGAATTGCATAAGTTTTACCATCTCAAATTAATTTAATTATTGAACCTTTTATGGTCGCACAAAGTAATGTGTAGGTCCTATGTACTCACGACTCCCTGAGATACTTAATTGTAACTATTACAACAGTCTGTTTCTACAGACAAGGCGCCCAACTCATTATTATTACTATATTTTAAAATATATTGTATCTGGGCTAGTCCAGGGATTGTAACTTAAAACTGAAGGGATAAATACAACATCTTAACTGCCAATAATTCTTTTATTAAAGCTTCCCACCATTAACTAGACACTCACTATAAAAACGTTACAGAATTTTTGAATCATCCCTCGTATATAAAATATACGAGGGATGATTCAAAAGTAATGATAAAAACTACAATGTTAATAAAAGTAATAGTTTTTTAATATTTTTTTATCCATTTCGCAAGCCCTCCAGTTTCATTCCCTTTCGCCCTAAGATACACCCCACATTGTGCCCCATTTGGCAAGCGCCGTATTCCACCCCTGCTCTGTTCTTTTACTTCATACTCCTTCTTTACTTCATACCCTTAAGTGATAAGGGTGGTGCACCCAAACAAATTTTTTTGCTCTACAAATTTCCTAGAAACAGTTTATATGCCAAAACATTTTATGAAAAAAAAAATTATATCAGGAGATGATTAAGATCAGACCATGAAAATCCGCTACACTTCATTCAGGAGCTCTAGAATAAATGCAACATCTTTTAAATATATCAACGTCAACAGTTTTTTTTATGTGAGAAAGTGGCAAACGAGCTGGCGGTTCACCTGATGTTAATTGATAACCGCCGCCCATGGGCATTTGCAACACCCGTAGGGTTGCAGATGCGTTGCCACCGCCTAATAATGTGGGCCCCGGCTACCTCACTCACCAGACGAAAAGCAGAAGTGCAACACTTCTACTTTACGCCGGTCTTCTGTGAGGTCGTGGCACTAACTCGGACGAACCTGACCATTTGTGCAACAGCGAACACTGTTGCGTGGTCCTACCACCGAATACCGTTTCAACACGCTTCTCGATTTATCGCTTCTGTTTTCTCGTTAGGTTGTATTATATTAACAGTAACGTGCCGATGGTATTAACGGAGAATTAGCACAGAAGACATTTACAGAAGACTGGAATGAAGTGGAACTATTCAACTTTCGCGTCAGGTCTGGTGATGTAGCCAGGTCCCACGTTTTAGGGTTTCGTACCCAAAGGATAAAACGGGACCCCATAACTAAGACTCCTCTGTCTATCTTTTTGTCTGTCTGGTTGTCCGTCTGTCCGCCTCGGTTTAAAGTATTTATTTCCCAAAAGAACATTACATAGATGAGAAACTTAACGATAATTAAGTACGTTATCAAAGTATTTTAAAGGCATTAATGGATACAGATTCTTTTACATTTTTCGGTAATTTATTATATAGTTGAGCTCCCTCATACTGTATATTTTTCTTTCCGTACATAGTTCTGATCATAGGTAGTTCTATGTTATCTCTGTTCCGAGTATAGTATTGGTGAGTTTTATGTTTAAATGTAATTTGTGAGTGCATGTGTTTATTTAGTATCTTTCTTATTAATGTGTATGTGTGATAGGTATAAAGTTTGTTCAGGTTTAGTAATTTAATTTTATTATAAATGTCTTTGGTCGGTGTTAAATGTTTAAAGTTAAATAGTTGTTTGGTTATTTTATTTTGTTTGACTTGCAAGTCCTGTAGATTGGTAGAAGCAGCCTGCCCCCAAACCTGGATAAGGTATTCCAGGTGCGGTTTGACTAAGGTGTTATATATTGTATGACGCAGTTTAAATGGTATGCATTTTGAAATATTTCGCAAAGCTCCGGTTAATGAAAGTAATTTTGATTTGATGTGTTCAATGTGTGGTCTGAAAGTCAATCTGCTATCCAAGATCAAACCCAAGTATTTCTCCTGATTTGATCTCAGAATCTGTTGGTTGTTTACAGTCAGCGGCGTGAAGTCAGGGATCTTTTTGTTTTTTGCAGAAAATATTACGAATGAAGTTTTGTTTACGTTAATGGTCAATAAATTTTGATTAGCCAGATATTGAGTTTATTAAAATCCCGTTGGGCTTCAGTTACAATACTATGGATTGTGTGTCCAAAATAAAAAAGACATGTGTCGTCGGCGTATAATGAAATGTGTCCCGTGAGTCCTATACTGTTTACGCTATTAATGTATATTAGAAATAGTAATGAACCCAAAACTGATCCCTGTGGAACGCCGTAGACAATTTTAGCTGCCTTACTTTCATATTTATCTATTTTTACGACCTGTTGTCTATTTGTAAGGTAGGATTCAAATATTTTATAGGCATTTTCGGTGATGCCGATGTCTTTCAGCTTTTTTAATAGGATAGGGTGACTAATTGAATCGAACGCTTTTTTAAGATCTATAAAAATTCCTAGAACCACTTGTTTTTTATCAATATTATTTTTAATTTTAGTCACTAAATCAATAGTTGCTGATAATGTATTTGAACGTGGCCGAAATCCATACTGACGTTCATAAAGGAAGTCTATTTCATTCAGGTATTTAAATAGGCGACTGTTCCCCTTTCAAATATTTTTGATATGACAGGGAGCACAATAGGGCGGTAGTTGCTAGGATCAGATTTAGGTCCCGATTTATATATAGGGGTTACCTTAGCAATCTTGAGGTTATCCGGGAACACACCTTCATCAAGACATTTATTAATACAGTTTGCAAGACTGACTGCGATTACGTTTTTAATACATTTAACCGCTTTGGAGGTAATTCCGTCTAAACCACTGCTTGTGTTATTGTCCAGGTTTTCTATAATTTTTATAATTTCATTCTTTGTGCATGGTTGTAGTCTAGGTAGTACGGTAGTGTAGCTATTACCAGAAATAAGTGTAGTGGGGTTAAGTCCGCCTGTCACCAGGCTGCATCTCATGAACCGTGATAGTTAGACAGTTGAATTTTCTATTGCCGCTATAAAAAATACTAAAAAACTGAATAAAACAATATTTAAGTAGGGTTCCCATAGAACAGTCATGATTTTTTTGCCGTTTTTATAGATTATGATACGGAACCCTTTCTACGGTTGGTTTTTTTAGTAGTTGTCAATGCACCTGCAAGCCCTCGGGTGTTGTAGATGTCATTGGGAGGCGGTATTCACTTAACACTAGTTCACAGACTGCTCGCTTTTAACTTTATATACATAAAAAAGTAACAGTTACTAACTTCGGAATATAAAATCCCTCTATAAATAACATTAAAACTCAAATAAATTCTCGCGAGAAATGTTTACACTGTTTATCATTTGTTCTCTTGATTTCAGACTTGAAACCACTTTGTTTAATTATTTCTGTATCGGAAAATAAATAAAAGTTTTGTATTATGCTTCGTAACACTTTATACACCCCATAGAATGATTGTTGGTAATGAAAAGATATGATTCAATACGTAAATAGTATTAAAAAACGTACTTAAACTAAATCACGAAAGGTGCTCTTTATATTTATAATAATTAAAAAAATATGTAGTTAAAATTTAAAGTATATCCCAGGTTGGAAAGTAAATTCCATGGAGTAAAAATTTTGTGTGTAAAAGTGTTCCCGTTTCCATCAAAGTAAATAAATTAATATATAATAATAAATCTTCATACGCTCCACATGTTACGTTTCGAATTTTAAACTAAATTTAATATTACAAAATAAAACGTAGTAAAAAGTTTTTAAACATTTTATTAAATGACATTAATTGACATTATTAAATTTATTTTATTTGATATAAAATATTAAAGTCCGCGTACATTTTTAAGATCAAATGCTGTGATCGGCTCGTATCCGTACATACAAAGTTTAATAGTTTTAATCTTTAATAGGTCAACAGAGATGCTCAGAGCTTTAATAAACTTAAGCTAACATAAACATGTTTGTTGTTGTAGATTGCACACGGGTATCGCAGTGAGTCAGGTACAGATTTTTTTTAATAATAAAATGTCTTTATTCACATAGACGCTTGCGCGTTCTTATGAAACGTCGAAATTTTACAAAGAAATTAATTCGTTCGTAAGTTACCACCCACCGGTTAGCAAAGCAGTTTCTGTTGAGAAGAAACTGGCAAGAAACTTTACAGTTGCTCTTTTTTTAAAAGGTCATGTTTACGCTATAATGGTACAGGTATAATTAATAGTCTTGTTTTTCCCTTCGTGAGTATGAACACGAAGGCAAACAAAACTCCACACATTGGCGTCGCCAAGATATCCCGCAATAGTATAATATGCTTTAGCCATAATTTTACTTTTAATTTTTCGTTTAAATTCATCAATTAAATAGAAACTTGTTGAAAAAATCATCTCCCCAAAACTTGGTTTGCATTCTATGCAAATTGTAAATGAAATAACATTAAGACACCGCCGAATTTACTGGTTACGAACACCGTTTTCGCGTTTGCATCGCATTTAATTAGTAATGAAACTCTTGTGGTTCCGTCACAGTTGTTGCGGTACTGATGGCAGCGTGTAAAAACTGCTCACGTCATTATTATCCGAATCACATTAGATGGCTCTGCAAACATTGATGTGGCGGACTCGATATCATTAACGATTAAGCCATGATTTGCATCGCAGATAAGATGATCATTTATTAATACCGCGGTACCGCGAAACCTTTGCGTACTGAAATGAGTTCATTTTTGAGGAAGAAAAGAAAACTACTACACTAAATTATATGAATACACATAGGGTATAAGTAACACACCGCTTAGCACATGTACGTTATTTTTTTATTTTAATACGTAAGCTTTCAAGACTATTGACAATAAACCCCAAGGTAGTTCGGTATGTGGTACACCGGTAAAACTATTAAAAGTTTAAGTAAATTAACAAATTTAAAATAATTATTTTGTATTTTATTATAACACGTTGAGGTAGTTCTATGTTATTTTTACTTGTAAAAAATAATGACTAAATACTGATGTATTTAGTCATTATTTTTTTATATCAATGATTATATGAAATTTCCTCTTTTTTTTAGTTCTAATAAATATCTTCCTTAAACGGCTTCTCCCATCCTGCCACATTTCTAAGAAAAATATCATTAATATCCTCCAACTAGCAAGCCACATCAGTGTAATGAGAAACTCATGCCAATATAGCATTGCCATTATACTCCAATAAGGCGGAAAATGTTACCAGGGCACGTAAGCTCGGCAACATTCTCATTAAGAGGAGACGGCCGCAACGAATGAAGACATTCAGACACAGGAAATAACATATATTTCCAGAAACACATGTTGTTCATGAATACTTGATTTGATTTCGTCGAGGAATAATAATTTTTGTCATACATACAAACTATGATAAAACCTGTATTTTTAATAGAATCGCTTATAGCTCTATCTGTTGGATCATTTGAAATGAAGCACTGGCACAACATTTTGTCAAAAGGTTTATTTTTCACTGGAGTCCTTTTTATGTGAGATGGTGGTGCATGAGCTGGCGGTTCACGTGTGTTAAGTGGTCACCACTGCCCACGGCCATTCGTAACACCCGTAGAGTAGCAGATGCGTTGCCACCTTTTAATAAAATGGCCACGGCTACCTCACTCACGAGATGAATCGCAGAAGTATCGCAGGCTAATCACTGAAACGGCTTAAGCGATTTTGACGGGACTTTCAGTGGCAGATATCTGATGTAATAAGGCGTATCTTAGGCTACGTTTATTTAAAAAAAAATTATTTACTTTTATTAATACTTAATATATGTAGTATGATTCCACGTGGACGAAGTCACGGGCATAGTTAGTACGAAATAAATTTGTTCCCCATGCAACCGGTGCTAGGTGGTATCTACTTAACGTCGACTCGCATAGGGATTGATACATTTATTATATTTATTTATAATATTTTTGATACACTAGCGACCCGCCAAGCTTCGCACGGGTGCAATGTATTACACATATAAACGTTCCTCTTGAATTACTCTATCTATATTATAAAGTGGAAAGATTTGATTGTTTGTATGTATTGAATAGGCTCTGAAACTACTAAACCGATTTGAAAAATTCTTTCACTGTTGGGAAGCTACATTATTCCCGCTTGATATAGGCTATATTATATTTTCAAAAAAAAATAGGGATCCTTACTAAAACTTCAATAATGTAACCCAAAGTGTACAAAAATTACCTAAAATATTCTTTACTGAAAACTATTGATGATAGAATAAAATAATGTATTACGAATTTTCATAATTATTTCCAAAAAGTGTCGCGAGAGCATATGTCTAACTATTATAGTTATGCCACAATAAGTGTTCTTTTATTTTAAAATTTTGTTTGAAATGCCGCCAACAGAAAAGACTCTTTATTTGTATCTTGATATTAATCCTTATAAAAATAAATTACTTCATATTAAAGACTGTTTCAAAACCTTTATATTACTTTTCGAATTATTAAATTCGGACATTCCATTCGAATGATATCACAAGTTTAAAAATGTTAGTATATTGTAATTTAACTATCCAAACAGCTTAGTGACTGACTTAGTGGTTCTTATAATTTTTCAATCACATTTATACTGGTAATTCCTGTTAACAGCTAGCAAATATTTAAGTACAAAGGAATTTTAATTTTTTTTATCCTAAATGGCCAAAAGATCAAGATCTCATCTTTTAAGAAATAGTTCCCAGGCGAGGGCATCAAAAATACGCCGTAATGAAGAATCTTTACCGGAAAGTGTAAATCGTCTTACAAGTCGGAAAGAGTCAAGTAGAGCGGCTTAATATAAATATACAAACTCACACTCGGGAATCGAGCTCTGAGCGTTCCCAACGCCTACGAGATGAGAGAGAAAGACAACAAACGTCAACGACTAGAGTTCGTTATCGACTTTTAGCTCACAGTAACAGATCAGCATTAATGCATTAAGCTCAACAGTCTTCCGTCCAAATCGGAGCAATGAATAAGATCTGCTGTAAGTGTTCTGCCAAAAAATGGGTCGATGAACCAAAAACCAAAAACGGTATGTGCTGTGCTTCTGGAAAAGTTAGTCTCCCCAATATTGAGGAGCACAGCCAATAAAAAACTTTTGCCAAATAATCAATCACCATCTGGACATTTTTAACCAACTTCCGAAAGTGCAATAGCCCTTTTCAAATGACTTCGTTTGGCGCGAACTTTTAAAATAGAGGGACAAGTATACAAGTATCATCAATATACAACAATCATCATCCTCCTGCCTCCTAGGTGGGTTTGGCACAACATGAATCATGTTGTTAGCGGTTTTGACTATATTTTTACAACCAGCCGCTTGCCTGACGTCAACCCTCCTTGGAAAACAAATACCCAGATCAAATTTCAACTGTGTAACTATCACGGTTCATGAGATACAGCCTGTTGACAGAGGGACAAACAGACAGCGGAGTCTTAGTAATAGGGTCCCGTTTTACCCTTTGGGTACGGAATCCTAAAAAGGCCCCAGAGGTATATTGTTTCACGGTAGATACGTCCAACTTAAAAGGGTCTCTGAGTTACACAGATTGTATGATCCACTAAAATATTCCTTAATAGTCGTAATAGGAGAAGACGGTTAATATTTGACTATTCCTCGGCAAGGTACTATGCGTAACAAAACTGTGACATGCATGAAATTTTATGCATTTGGGTTGATGGTTAGAGCTACCCTAAAAGTCCCAGTAATAATCCATTGCATTATTACTGGGACTTATTAAGGTTCCGTACCCAAAGGGCAAAATTGCACCCTATTACTAAGACTCCACTGACTGTCTGTATGTCCGTATGTCTGTCCATATGTCACCAGGCTGTATCTCATGAACCGTGATAGTTAGACAGTGGAAATTTTCACAAACGATGTATTTCTGTTGCCGCTATAACAATAAATACTAAAAAACAAAAAACGTATAAATAAGTGGGGCTCCCATTAAACAGACATGATTTTTTTGTCGTTTTTATAGATAATGTTTACAGTAGTAGTGTTTTTGACAATATACTTCTATTGAATAAAGGTATTAAAACATGATCTTTTTAATGTAATAGAGTGGCAAACGAGCTGCCGGTTCCTCTGATGTTAAGTGATAACAACTGTGTTGCTAACATTAAACAAGTGGGCACCGGTTACCTATCTCACCAGACGAAACGAAGAAGTATAACACTTCTATTTTACGCCGGTCTTCTGTGAGGTCGGTACGGAACCATTCGTGTGCGAGTCCGACTAGCACTTGGCCGGTTTTTATTCAATACACTGTCGATATGATGGCAAAAATATATCAGAAAGATTGAATTTCATAATTATGATGTCGCGATCACCAGAGACTGAGGGTTGGTGAAACATTCATCTTAGAGACGCCTTAAATCAAGACATTGGCCCATCAAATATCGGTCAACGCGTAATCTGCAACGTCATATTCATTTACGGGTTCTCAGAGTTATCTGCATTAAAAAACCAAAGATGCGATGATTTATGTCCGAAGCTATGGGAGTCCAGACTTATTTGTCACTTTTACGTGTAACCCCGAATGTCCCGTAATTAAAGCGGAACCATTATCTGGTCAGCGGTCTTTCGATCTTCATGACGTAATTTCATGGGTATTTCATTAAAAGATGAAGAAATTCATAAAATTATTCACGAAAGACGAAATATTCGTAAGGTTTTATGTGTGTGTATGATAACTTTTTGTTAAATACCCGTGCGAAGCCGGGGCGGGCCGCTATTCTAATAATAAAAAACACATCAAGATCCGTGCGTAGTATTAAAGATCTAAGCATACATAGGGATAGGCAGATAGGGACGACTTTGTTTTATACTATATAGCGATCTTAACGAAATAACCAAACGATTCGGTTTTGGCTACCCCACGAGTTCTGCGTTCGATAAAGCTTTAATAGTTTACTAGCTGAAAGCAAAAAGCATCAGCTAAATTTAAAGTAGTACTATTTAGTTTAGCAGATGTCCATGGGTGGCGGTATTCCCTTAGCATCAGGTGAACCGCCTGCTCCTAATCTCACAGTTAGCCCGTAAACAAAAAGAAAGCATTATGTGGGTCTGTGTTTTCAAGATAAAGACTTCATTCCTTAAATCAAGGGGTAATTTCCATGTAACAAAATTAGTTAAACTCAAAGCATAACTATATCGTGTCTTTCTTAAAGAAGATAACAATATTGTAATCCTACTTACAGCTATCATTTGAAATTTAAATCGAGAAAAGCGAAAAATATTGTTTTTACTGAAATTGAAATAGTTAAAGGATAAGCAAGAAACTAAACTAACCAACAATTTTTTTCTAATAGAAGTCAAAAAGTAACTAAAGTGAAATAGCAGAAATGTATCCAGGGTGGACCGATATGAAATTGTGCCATAAAGTAGAGAGGAATATGATAGATATTACACTTGAAAAGATTGATCGTTCGCATTACCACGAGATTCCGCTATCTGTGATATTTCTAAAATACTTATGAAAACGTAGTAGAGCAGGAAAAGAATCCAATCAGCTCTATATTCTATGACGTTTCATTTAGGTACTGTGGGCTAATTAACAGAAATTACACATTATACACACAAAAATTACACATTAAAAGAAATGGAGTCATATTTATGTGAGTATGTATGGTATACATATAATATATATCACATGTTTGTTAATATATTTATTTGATAACTAACGTGTCATTCGAAGTAATTGTAATAAATTATATCCAATAAATTATTCTTTTTGACCCGCCCAGTAGATGGATTACTATGCGAATGCTTTCCAGCTTGTACGTTGATTGAGATATAAAGTTACGAGTAGATCGAATGCATGTGGGGATCACCAATGAGTTATTTTTATCAATGTTTAATTTCTAGCGTACAAAAATCAACTGTCCCATTTAATAACCAGATCTACGTGGTAGGTTTACCACCTCCAGGTTTGGTGGTTCTTACTACTATAATAGTGTTTGTAAGGTGTTACGTAACTGTATTATGTATGTGTTATCTTCTGAACTTATACATATCTGGTCATCCCGGTGTTAAAATCTAGTCCGGGATATCGTCGTATTTAAAAAAAAATCCCGCCTATTTCAATAATATGTTTTTTTAGTTTAGCGCTAGTCTCTATACTTAAAATGAAACTTAAAAATTTGTAGATAAAACTGCGGCGAATATTTTATTTGCCTGGCGGCGGCAAAAATTTTGTAACTGATTTATATACAAATTTTCAAGTCATTTTACGTATAATGATGTGTTAAGTTTTGACTGTATGAGTTTAAAATATCTTTTTGTCAACGCTTTGTTAATCATTATGTTATAATTAACGTGAACATTAATCTATACTAATAAATGGAGAGCCGATCGGAATAATATGCATACCATAAGATGCAGCGTGTTTTGAGGAAGGTTTCAGTACATGGTATGTTCGTGATTACTTATCCGCAACCCATATGTTTTTGAATTAAAGAAGTTGGTATGATCCAGCGAAGCGGGTGGGGGACAGCTTATCTTTAATTTGTTGTCAACCGAATATAATTTTCCGTGTCCTAGACTTGTCTGGAAGCGATAGCTCTCTAGGGATGAGACTGCCTTATTGTACGATTTATTTTATATCAATTATATTAAATTCTTTGTGGTGTATATAATATATAATAACAATAACATTATGTGAAACTTAAACAAAAATCGTTAGTCGAACAAAAATCTTACAATTTAAATTGTGTAACCTTTAATGAAATAGACTTTTTCTCGGAAAACCCATCCAATTGCTATTGAAACAATTCCACCAGTCTTACACAAATAGAGAGATAAATCGAACTGATAAACAAGGATTCATGATGTATTTTCAATCAAGAATCGGTATCATTTTTATCCCAATCACTGGAAATAGTCTTAATTTATTTTTCAACCGACTTCAAAATAGGAGGATGTTCTCAATTCCACTGTATTATTTTTATGTTTGTCACCTCATTCCTCGAATCGATTTTGATAATTCTGTATTTATTTCAAAGCTGGTGCTTTTCATGTGGTCCCATATTAATTTCATTTGTATTGGACTTTGGGCTCCGGAGATATTTAGGGAACTCCTGAAAATCAATTATAAAATGCATATTCGTTTGTTCGACTTACGCATAATGCTTCTGACCCCCATTTAATGTTTCATTTAAATCTACTCAGTCGTAGTAGTTTGAAGAGACAATAAATGTATAAAAATAGTTTAAAAACGTAAAAAATCATACATTAATATATTTATTGCTATGTAAATGTTATGTAATTATGTGGCCACATATTTACGTGTCATAGTTTACTAGAAGACCATAGACATTTAGAGCTAATCAGCCTTTTCGGCTAAACGATCCCTCCATCTATAAATTGATCAACCATATACAGCTCATATACGACGTCGATATGTCATTACGGAAATTTTTAATTTCCGTAAAATTTAATAGGAATATTTTTTTTATGAGAGAATATGGCAAACGAGTTGGCAGTTCATCTGTTGGCAGTTGCAAATGCGTTGCCATCTTTATAATAATTGGGCCCCGGCTACCTCACCACCAGACGAAACGCAGAAGTGTAACACTAATACTTTACGCCGGTCTTCTATGAAATCGTGGTAAGGTAATTACTTTAAACTAAAACATACTGTCATTCGCTGTCGCCTACGAAAATGGTGAAACAGCCAATACATACAAAAGAAACACCCGCATTTCGGTGAGTCTCACATCACCACTAGCCAATGAACCATACGGCAAGACAAAGTCCGTATGTGGTTAAAAAAAACCTTCTCAGAAAAATAAATTCCCAATACCACTAACGTTAACTTTCTCAAAAAAGTACCTTAAAATTTTATTTTACTAAAACTCTTACCAAGCTCTTAGTTATCGTAGATAAGTTATATTGTAACTCAAATAATTGTAATGTGACAAGTTAGATGAACAATTAATTATAGCGTATAATTACATTCTTCAAGGAATACACAATTATCAATTACGCACACTTCTATGACTAGTTTAGGCGTTTCAAAGCGATCTCTCTATCAGTACAAATATGCTCAAACCGGCGCAATAAAACCTTTTCCGCGCAGCGCACCGCCACACAAACGACATCCATTATGAAAGACACGCCGCAGCGGCAATATTTCGTTGTGATACGCCTAATTTCCTGCGAGACTGGCATCTCGTACTAATACTCGACATAACAAAAACCTTCGTTCCCTCTGTGACGCGTCTTTGCATTAATCTTTGTCGCGCCTACGCTCCCGCAACGTGATTCGCGTACCGTCATTTTAAGGTTTCTTTTATTTTTTAAAATAAAGATCTGTCTGTACTCATGGGCCTTTCTTGTATTAGCTATGGTCGTTTGAATTCCTCGCTTTTATTAATTCAAGGTAAAGAGATAGAAAACTTACGAGTGAGCTTAATTATTCTTAAAGGTGAATTTTTATTTGTGTATTTCATATTTCAAATCTTTCAGCAGTATTAGAAATTTATTTTTCGTGTTAAAAGAAAAAAAAAAAGTAAAGTAAAGTAACAGCCTATACATGTCCCACTGCTGGGCAAAGGCCTCCTCTGTACAGACGGTATCAGGGCATAGTCCACCACGTGGCCTCACTCCGGGTAGGTGGACTTCACATATCTTCGAATATTTTTTTTTGTTATTTTTTCGAAAATATGCAGGTTTCCTTACGATGTTTTCCTTTATCGCTGAGCACGTGATAAGTAACTAATCTTTTAATCGTTTAATAAATACGACGAATGAGCTGATGCTAAACTGTAAAGCTAAAACTATTGTGAAATATAATAGAAACTAGCTTTTGCCAATCTATTCATGAATAATTTAATAAATACGCAGCGACATTTGCTGAAGAAAGATGTATCATTTGTCAAAATCAGTTTGTCGGGAAAGCCGTTTAGTCGGGAATATATGCTACAGATTAACATTACACATAACCCTCCATTTAAAGAAATGGCATAATACCTCTGTTTTATAAAGGGTGGCTTTTATAAAGGTGCCAAAATTCATACAGGGGGTTCAGAGTCTGTAGTATAATCGTTTATTGAATTAAAATTAACTTTTTTTTCAAAATAATTGCCATTCTATTCCCTAAAAAACAGAACTTGTTGACAATGCGGTAGTCATTCATAAATGCGTCGTATACTTTTGAAACAAACTTGTGTGCGTGTTAGTTATGAATGTTCGCGCGTAAAATAAATGAATTGCCCATAAATCACGCACTTTCTGAGATAAGTTCGAATGAATGTAATTAATTAATTACGAGTGATTTTAAATATTTATCATTTTTTATATGACATTATTTATGTCTAGAATTTAATAAAAAAATGGATACACTTAGAAAAGCCTTCTTGTATTTGTGTATATACAAATTTTAACAGCTCAACGGGATAACCAAATAAAAATGGGCAATTTTCCATTGGAATCACATTTTTAGGACGCAAAAGTGTGTTCTAAAATATTACTTTTTTGAGCTGGTTTGCAGGTGAAGCTATATGTTACAAAGAAGAACAAAAAAACAAAACAAATCATTGTTGTTTCATTTTATTAACCTCTTATGACTCCTTTGCACTATAATATCTCGCGTGCAGTTGGTTTCTTTTGAATTGGTTTCCTTCACCCTCCGCCAGGAGAAAGAAAATATATGATCACATAAGTAAGAGAAATAATAATTAATGTCACCTTTTGAAACTTTCAACTTTTGAAAACTTTACGCCTTTTAAATTATAAGCCGTTGTAGTTTTTAAAAGTACAAATGATAAAACTGTTTAAAAAAAAACGATTAATTTTAAGCAGTAAAATTTGTTATATTTTGTAGAAAAATGTGTTCTACCAGATAAGCGTTTCCAACCTTCTAGCCACTTGCACTGGGCTAAACTGCATAACTTCACACCGTCAAAAACGTCAACGTATTTTATGTATTTATCTACTTTGTTTTCATTGCTTTTAAGCAATTCTTATGCGTTTCCTACCTGCGTTTACTACCACTTTTCCATATTACTTTTTCAAAGAATTATTTGAAAATGAAAGCATTTGCAATTAATATACAGATGACATTTATTTGTATAGTAATATTCGCCTAACTTAAGAAGAGTTTTTTTAGTATTTTCTTCACCGCTTTAAGGATTTAAAACAGCGTCCTCCAGAATACGAGCACACGACATACTGCTACTCAAAATATTTGTGGGAACTCGGGTTTTGAACACTACAAAAGTCAGAGTATATTTTTTTCCACCGGGAACTGTTAACACTACAAACGTCAGAGTACTCCAGAGGATTATTCATTTAACTGTACATGCTAGTATTTGGGACCTAACAATTATTATGAAATATGAAGTCACGTTTAAACATAAAATGGAGAAAAATCGTGGGTCAGAACTTTCAAACCACCTTACCACAATGACATACAATAGTTTAATTATATTCAATATTAAACATACTTTAGGTATAGTTTTCACACATAGTTTTACAGTTTTTACTATGTTCATAAAGGTCTCATGCTGCATTTATTCAGAGCATAAAATATCGTTAATACCCATCTGTTGTACCTGACATACAAATGGCTTCAATTATGAATCTTATTTGTTCGTAATGAGACTGTAGGCAGGCGTAGTCACGTTCTTGTTTTATTGTAGCAAAACGTCATCGTACTGGTAGATGTATCCTGAATCTCGTTAAGCAGAGATTTAAAATATTTTCTCTTGTTACTAGACTACAATATATAGATGTGAATTTCGAAGTTTGTTTTATATGGGCCTGCGTCACTTTCTTGACTTACTTTTTACATTTTTTTTAATGTGAGAAGGTGGCAAGCGAACTGGCGGTTCGCCTGATGTTAAAAAGTTTGCAACACCCATAGGGTTGCAGATTTGTTGCCATCTTATAATAAAGTTTTTTTAATTGAAAAACAGTTGGCCCTGGCTACCTCACTTACCAGAAGAAATGCAGAAGTGTAAAACTTCCACTTCTGCATTTCTTGGTGGTATTTACCCGGACGTACCTTTCCAATCGTACGACGGCGAAGACTGTTGCGTGGTCCTTACAGTTTTAAATACAAGTTCATTATTACATTATTTATAATTCTTTTAAATATTCCTTGAATGGCTATCTAAACATTTATAAAATGTTTGTCAACAAAATAAAACCTACTGCAAATATCTCACTCTCTGTACATTGCCTATTTGATTCTGAGGGTTCCCTGATATATCTCTAGTGTCCAATACCAATTAAAGTAATATGGGAGGTAAACCAAACCTAATGAAAAAATTGTTATTAAATTCGGTTCATAAATGACACAGTTCTAAGGTCACAAACATAAAAGAATACAATTAAACTGAGAACCTCTTCCTCTTTTGAAGTCGGTCTTAAATAAAACCAAATATAATTGCCGCATTGGATAAGGTAAATTTTGTTGTCATGCTGTGTAGACTCCCATTTTCCCTGATACACCACATAGGAGCTAGACTGAATAGACTACAAAAAATATTTTAAAAATGTATGTATGTAGGAAACAAAAAAATAATAATAATGCATCTCCCCCCATTTTGAAGTAAGATAATAAATGAATAAATTTAAAAAGAAACGTTAATAATAGCCTCAGAGCCAGAGCTGCGCTTTTTGTCCGTGTTCTGTAAATTGTGCAGAACAACTGCAACATTTAATTATTTCTGTATCGGAAAATAATCAAGGGTTTTGCTTCATACTAGTTCTACGAGAAAATAATTACCGGCTACATAAAACAATGCTCCCATACTTTCACGTTGTACAGTATTTAATTGTTTATTAATATTGTAGTACGATACAGTATTTGATATTATTTTGTGTGGTATCTTTAATGATTTTTATCTTTGAATTGTAAATCTGATACAACGACACCTGTAGAATTTCCCTCAATATTAAAAAAAATATACGGTTATTTCTGCGCCTTAAAGAGATATTACCGTACTGCAGGCGGGGAAAAAATTAAAATTGAACCATATTTTATTCCAATGGTTTTTATTTTGACTTTAATTAAAGGGAAGATCATAATATCTATTCCACCTTTTTATTAATTTTTGGTGCTATAAAAACATGATGTTTAAAAACGTGGTAGTGTTTCTGACTAGGTGGTAATTAACTAAACAGTAGCCATATCTAACTTTAGTT
The DNA here is from genome assembly GCA_933534255.1 of Iphiclides podalirius. Lineage (NCBI taxonomy): Eukaryota > Metazoa > Arthropoda > Insecta > Lepidoptera > Papilionidae > Iphiclides > Iphiclides podalirius. The sequence goes on along the minus strand of OW152822.1, from coordinate 3,540,131 downwards.
GTATTTCTACAATGGCAATTTAACTTCAATATTAAAATATATATGTCCAATTTACGCTAAGATGATAACAAACTTAAATGTTAAAAAAAGGCTTTTTATTCTAACACATTGATAAAATGTAAAGGGTTACAGGTAAAGTCGATTTAGATAATTAAGGCCGTTACTATTCAGGTCGTTACTGATGGACTTTACCTATAATGTTCACTGTTTACGACTTTACGTATCATCCAAAAAGTAACCATTTTCGAGATATTTGACTACAACGATTTTCTGCTCCAAATATTTAGACTTGGGTAATAACATTCACCATTACAAGCATTTTTTTTACATCTCTTTCCTTGCTCTAAATTAAAAAAAAGGAAATGCTTGACTATATACACTTTAAATAAAGACTTTTTTATACACATAATTATAACTATTTAACTGGTTATTTATAAGTAATTATACACTCGTATTTAATTATTTTTGCACCGGAAACTATTTCAGCACCATTATTCTGCCAAAAATTAATTGCTGTGTGGAGTATATATTGAATACATCTATTTATTTAAAATTTTATACAAATGAAATCGTGTATAGATGAACTTCACACATATTCAAATTCAAGTATCTTTATTCAATACAGAAGCAATTCATTCACTTATTGATTGTAAGAATACTACATGCCTGATGCACTTTTTACCATTTCACATATGGGCGATGTAGAAGTAAAATAAGTAGATGTATAATGAAGGGAAAAATATAAGGTTCATATAATTAAATATTATCATCTTATAATGGTAACAAGCTAGAATATACCACTACATTATATGCGCAAAAACTTATTGTATGAATATTTGTCCAAATTAGAGAGAGCTCTTTTTTATGAGAAAGAAGGTGGTAACAAATAATAAGGCGGTTGAACAAATCTTAAGGGATGACAGTCGCCCACACACACTTTGACAAGTTGACTTTTATGAGAGTGACCATCCGTGACTTGGTAAGTACCACGTTAAATGCAAAAGCGTAAATAACGAATATTAATGGACTTAATGTCGTAATGATTTCTTATGGACGGATTATGGAATAGTTGGCCCATTAATATTTTAAAGCTGCTGCTTGACTTAAGCGCTGCTGAATACAATAAGCCCTTGTTATATAATTGAGTGTTAGTCCTGTTGTTTATTCCAGAGTGTACAAACATAAAAAAGTTTGCACTCAGTTTGAAAAATCGAAATCTTTATGTTAAGAATGCAAAAAGAAAAAGAAATTTTAATCATATTATTAACGTTTCCTTTTCTTTTTGCGTTCTGCATTCATGATAAGGAATTAGAATTTAAAACAATACAGTAATTAATTTGTTTTTAAAGTGAAAGTTTTTTCTATCCGCTCAAATTTTTTCTTTCATCTATCGCATGTCGCATTACAGCCGCCTGTGGAGGTAAGGTAAAAGGCGCTCGGCTGAGCAGGCAAGGCCAATACGGCGGCACATATGGGCCATATGGGTCATATGGCTCATATGTGCTCCCCCGTATATCAGATGAATTTTATCATACTTGGATGCCATGGTAACCGCGTGAAGTTGGTTGCAAAGCAACGGTATTACCATACCAAACAATAACAACAATTTGACCAAACAATAAGAACAATTTGACGTTACTCTAATCTCTAATGTAATAAGAACAGTCACACTTTTTTTTTGTTTAGATATTTTTAATAATTTGAGGACGATCACGAGTATAAGACTTACTTTCGCTAACTTGACAAGTAAAAGCTCATTTACTTTGTCTTTTTTGGCCGCCTTAGTTTTCACAATACAACAAATAAAGTAATAGATATTCGAATCATTGAACCTAACATGATATCAAAATGTAAATCAACTTTTCTTCTTGGGAAACTTCAAATTCCACATGTACAAAACAAACTCATAATGGACATTTGAGCAGATAATAGAGTTTTAAATTGTCTGCTCGCTAAATTCTCTATGCAAACCAACAATTTCGATGCTTCGCATGTAAGTCGGCGAATGGTAAACACGGGAACATTGTACTTCACGTTTAACGCAACATTTGATTTATTCGCCGCACAAAATATTTGCTTAGTCGCGGCTGGAAGAGCGCCGACACGACAAATTGAAGGCACTCACTGTGGCTTCCAGTGATGCGTGATGAAATTGCGCTTTCAGTTCTAAATTTGTCTTTATTTATAACGCTGTTACTTTACTTTTTTAAGGATAAGCTTTTGATGCTGAACTAATACCGTGCCTTGTCGCTTACTGTGATAATTATAAAGTCTTTTTAATCAATGTACATCAAAAATGTAAATAGTTGAAAAAATAAACTTGTTATAAAAAAGGTTTTGGTTTTCTTACAGATATTCATACTTCGTTGATTGAGCCGTAATTCAGAATTACGACTAATTTCAAATTTATGGTAAAGTAAAATAGCTATATATGTTCCACTGCCTCTATACAAATAGTGTTGGGGCATAATTCACCAAAGTTCTCAAATTACACCAATTTGTGTAATCAGATTCCATTTCTATAGACGGCTATTTCTTTCCGTATTATACGTTCTATATCTTCTGTCTGTTTGTAATTAAAGTACATTATGATTTCTGTCTATTAGAGTGACTTCAATCGTTATACATGGGTATGGTTTCTTAATGTACAAAATCGGGTTTAAAACTGTAATAATTAAAGGATTTGCAAATAAATATACTGTAGCTATATAGTTTTGCGGTTGATACAACTTTGTTGTAGTAGTTGTAGTATGTTCATTTTTACCTCAAAACTTCATTGTTTAAGAACTGCGTTTCAAAAATTATCTTTGAATTTGGTTGGGTTTAGCTCCCAGATGGTTCCCTTTACATTCACATTAATTTCTTTGGACAATGGACCTTGACTTCGGTGATACATCAGCGAACTGCCAAAGTCAAATAAAAAATGTACAGTGAGTGAAATATTTTAAGTCTGTTTCATTTTTTTTGTTAATACAAATGTTCTTGTTTGTTAAGTGTTCAAAGTTTGTTGAACTCAAAGTAAAAGTGAGTCGCCTGTCGTAAAAGGCGCCTGAAAGGGGACACGGATTGGCAGCAGCTCGAAGTGGTTTCGAGCTGCTGCAAGATGGTGAGGGAATCAGGGAAGGTCTATCCTTCTCCGAGGAGTACTCACGCACGGTACTGAGGGACACCGGTGCGTTCCGTGGGAGATCCCGGGGTCCCTCCAAACGTATAGAGGGTGGCCACCGAGGGGGTTTTAGTGGGTAAGAACCCCAAATAACCCTGTCATGTAAAGTAGTTATACAGGGTATGGCGTGCTAGAAATCACCCGTCCCCGCTGAGCAATTGGTTGTAAACCTGACGGAAATGCTCTCAGGATGTTCGAAATTCAACACAAGAATTACAAGTTTTAGGGAAATATTATTTTAAGATAAGTAGCAACTCATGTGTAAAAACAAATGCACAGCACAGTTTAACATGAGTAACATGTGTTAAAGAACGTGATACTGCTTTGACACATGAAATAATTTCCTTATATTTTTTTTTAAATGTCACGTTTCAATTATTGTGCCACGTGTACTTTCCTGAGCAAAAGTTATCGCTACGAATATTCAATACTAATATTATAAATGCGAAAGTAACTCTGTCTGTCTGTCTCGCTTTCACTCCAAAACTACTGAACCGATTTAAATGAAATTTGGTACACCGATAGTCTAGAGCCTGAGAAAGGTCATATTTTATAATAGGAAAAAAGTGTTTTAAAGGGTTGCAAGATATTTATTTAAGGACTTCAACGCGAGCGAAGCCGCGGGCGAAAGGCTAGTTACAAATACATGTTTAAAAATTCAAGCTATTCGATTCCGCAGTGAGTCAATAAATCCATAACACGTGCATATCTCAATGATACAGATATTTATATACTAGCGACCTGTCCCGGCTTCGCACGGATGCAATGCTGAATGTTCGTTTTCAATATCGCATTAGAAATCTCTAAAATTATCAGAGTTTCTCTACTATATTATGAATGTATTATACATATAATAAACCTTCCTCTTGAATCCATTTATCTATTAAAGAAAACCGCATCAAAACCCGTTGCGTTGTTTAAAAGATCTAAGCATACATAAGGACAGACAGACAGCAGGACGACTTTGTTTTGTACTATGTAGTGATTAAGAATAACACTCTTCCTGATAGTGTTCATTTATATTTGTCACTTATTTTTATGCGATGTTATACGATATACTAGAATGTCAGCAGATATACGAAACTTAGTTTATGAAGTCAGTTCAACGCAATATGTTCGGCTAGAATGGTCAGACTCGATTCCGGTCAACGGAACAAAGGCGCAATAGGAGCGTAATTTCGCTTTTATTATTTAATATCCCTAATAAACGTCCCTCAACTTCGGATTATATAATAGAGTAAGCGTTTTATTGTGCAATGAAGCCAAATTAACGGTTTTTAATGCGAATGTAAGTTTGTTTGTTACGCTTTCACGTCGAAATTACTCAACCGGTTATCATGAAACTTAGTACTCATATTATTAGAGGCCTAAAAATCCTTTTTAATGATTTTTATTTAAAAAAAAAAATGATAATTTTTTAAGGGCAATGGCGACAAATCTCGTTTCGAATTATCGTTCTAAAACGATATTCGAAATTGTTTGTATGCTGGAAAGGATATAACAATGGATGCGCCAAGCTTTGCTTCAAATGCTAAAAAAATAATGTAGATAAAAGACGTTAAGATTTATGTCGGTCGATTAATCAGTCGTTTAGCTTAGAGGTTAAAGCGTCAGGCCGCGAATGCCGAAGACGTGGGTTCGATTCCCACAACGGCGACAATCGTTTCGTACTTTTTCTATATATTTTCAGCCTCCTACAGTTGTTTTTAATTTCTGACTCCGTGATACATGTAGTAAGGGATAACTACAAACCCTTTCGATCTAAAAGAACATTAGAAGACTATGTAAATAAATACATTGAAAAAATGTTAATATTTTTAATACGTACCCAATACGTGTCTGTTAAAAGTAAAATTATGTCTATAAAGTTCAACACGTACATGAAATTTCCTTTCACACAAAGTGTCTTGATGATATCATCCATTTTATTTGAAACTTGGAATTTGGGGCTTAGAAGAGGTCAAGCGATCAGAGGTCAAGTTCGTATTCCATGCACATACCGATGATTAGTGTTTGATGTTGTTTTCTCATTACTTATGTTAAAAATTTATTGTCCTCATAGACGGTTAACGGTGGCTGTAGCACCTAGTAAATTATTATTCACGTGCATGTTAAATGTTATATAGTGTAATAACCGTATGGTGAAGAACGTTTAATAACGGCGTACGGCCATTTCGAAGCCGATTTAAATTGTAAAGTGTTAATTATAACACCGAATTCTCATTAACCTATCCCCCGTTAGATATTCACAAGGCTGCTTTAATTAATTTGCTCCTGCGAGACCTCCATAATTACCACACTCGAGGGCCTGGTTAATCCTACAGGCACTGTTCGAACAAACGCCCGACGAGAGACATAGGTTGCACGAATGTTCTATAATTTCATCCTTTGTTCAGCGTTTAATATTTCATCTGCAAGGCGTATTTACGCTCTACAAAATAGATAGTCACTGGCCACATTTGACTTTGTAAGTATTTTATTCAAATTTTGGACTAGTTGTAGACTATTTCTGTTGGCAAAATTAATTATTTACAAGTAGTCCTTAATCGAGGGTGTTTTGATATTTCTCAATCATGTTTTACATTTTTTCAGTTTTTGTTTTACATTTCCGAAGTCAGACTTTGATTCTACCAGGTTTCAATGCAAAAAATGTTGCTATATACAAATTTAATATAACACATTACATTTGTGTACTATCATTGTTGAAAAATTGGTCAGAGTATGTTATTTATATTTTTAGCATACTATCCATAAACGAGTTGTTTGAGATATATTTCAATAGTCACTTACCAGAAGAAACGTAGAAGTATAATACTTTCACTTTAAGCCGGTCTTCTGTGTGGTCGTGGTACTTAACTGGACGGAACTGGACGGACGGACCCATTCGTGCAACAGTTAAGACTACTCCGTGGCCCTATTACAGTAGTGTTATAATACTTACGTTACAATACTTTTCGTCTGGTGAGGGAGGTAATCGGGGCCCACTTTATGCGGTAAGCATCTGCAATCCGATATTGTAGGTAGCGCTGATATCTTAAGATCAGGTGATCCGCCTGCTCTCTTACCAGAAAAAAAAAAAAACAGTAACATGCGCTGGGTTGACAGAATCGGGTAACTAATGGAGTAAAATTCATTTTCGTTAATAAGGCGGGGGTATAGCATTATTAAGAAACAACTTAAAAACTTAATGTATTCACCGAGTAACATTGCACAGCAATAACGCGTAAACCGTAATTTCACAGTGAGCTGCTAAACAATATTTCACGCCATCCAGTAAATTTGCAACTGTCCAGAATAAATTACGACTCAAAGAGTTACATGTAGGGTTTTTTAAATTTCGTATTAATTATTACATATACCTAAAAATATTACGCCAGTGACATCAGGTGTGTACTTAAAGAATTGCTGGTTGACAAAAGCTACAAATAATTCAAAATTAATGTACGTAGCATGTTTTTTTTTAACGGACTACAAATAATTATAGTTCCGTTTTAGTTAGTTAGTTTTTTTTTTGTACATTTATCCGAAAAAAACAGTACCTACGTTTTCTTCCATTATAAACAAAATAACGTCCAAAAAATAACCGGTCCAAAATTTCTCTTCTATATTATTGGAACCTACTTAAATTACCCCAATAAAATTAAGTTTTAATAAAGCCTCATTTCTGTCATAAATAAAATCCTCGCGCACAATTTAATCAGTGGCTTTATTAAAACCAAGTAAATTTTACTCGTAGCCCGACGAAGTAATAACACCGTGACCTTAATCTGGTTTAATTAGAATGCAAGGGAAATTCCTTAAACCAAATTAAGTGAAAGCGAAAACTGAAATAGCATGCGAAGGGTTACGGTTTATTGTTGAATTTACGAAGACTCTTTTTACTACTATACTGTATTGATTTCAGCGTGGCTATTTATGGCTTCGTTTCCATGTCGCGTCTTGTTCATATTGAAACTCACTATTTGTGATCAGTTTTCCCAAAGAAAACACATTAATTTACGGTTCTTGAGACATTTTTTTTTTGCAAAAAAGCACTGTTAAGATAGAAATTTTTCTATTGAATAGCAGAATGCTATGCAAAAATTTCTATTACGAACCCATGACTAAGAATACTTGGCCAATATGAACTAACCGATCGCCTTGTTCAAGTAAAGAAGTATGCATATGAAAAGTGAAGTTAATTTTATATCTTGCTTCTATTACAATTTGATTTTAGTTAATATCAAACGAGAGTCGATTTTATAGGGCGGATTGGAATAATATTTTTCAACTTTTTTTTAACTATCATTACTTGTAACATATAAAAAAAAATGTAATATTAAAAATATGTATTAAGTGCAAAGATTAGCGCAATAAAAAGTTTTAAATTTATAAAAAATTGTAAGGTTGTAGCAATAAAAAAGTTTTACGGATAAAACTTTTTAGTAACCTCCGAATCGTGTTAATTTAGTGTAAACAAGATTTACACACAATTTGTTTTTGTTTAAAATACGTTTTTCTAATGTAATACGAATGTTTTAGCGACGCAGTTACTCTGAAGCGAAATCACAAATGTGGTAAGAAACAAATAGCCAGTAGGTGCTGTTTTAAGCCAAGCTACATTACGTGATCACGTCCGCCTGGAGACGTAGCAGACAAATGTATTTGCGAGACGAGAGCCAGTTTAGAATAAAAACAAAATGGCGCTGAGGTGCTTATTCCAAATTGTTCCAGAGACCGATGTGCACAATAAGACTTTACAAACAATTTCTAACGTGCGATAACCTATTATGTTTTATCTAGAATTGCTATTTCTTGATTTTTGAAACAGTGTTTTTATATCCATCAGATATGTGCATTGTATTTTAAAATTATATCGGATAATAGTAAAATCTATTTTTTTTTCGAGTGAACACGCACTCTAGCGTTAGTTACGATACAAGTTATAAAAATAATCACTGCCTTCTTTTTTTTCGAGTGAACATAGGCCACACGCACTCTAGCGTTAGTTCCCGATACAAGTTCCATCTAGTGGGGGGTCGTCCTACATTGCGATGGCCAGTACGAGGCTGCCAAAATGGCCGGCCCATCCCCACTTCAGCTTGCTAATCTCTGACTGCCTTAGTTCTAATCATTGCAAATAAGGAAGGCCTTGTTGTATATTATAATATAATAAATGCTTAAAAATATTAACGCCACTGGTTTTTATAAGCTCTAAAAATATATACTACATACATTTAAAAATTAACAAGAATTTTTAACGCCATACCAAAATATAAACAAGTGTATTAGTGTATGTAATATTTATGTGAGCCTTTTTATATTACACGCTACGTGATATGTTATTATCGCTAGCATAACCCACATAAACACCACATTTTACAAAGACACCATAACAATGCGGATAGCCAGGAGATCCGTGTTTAAAGAAGGGTGATCAGTAAATTTTGTACAGGGACATGCCGTAATCATGTCCATAAACATATTTTTGACATTTCAAAGAAATCGAGAGAAAAGTCGGTATATAATTAAATAGCATTTAAAGCGGCTGATTTAGAATTTTTGATGGGCCCGGTAACCTCACTCACCGAGGGAAAATTATAACAATTCTAATATACTTCACTATGGCCTTTTGTGAGGTCGTGGTTTTCAATATATGTTATACTAGCGACCCGCCGCGGCTTCGCACGGGTGCAATGTATTATACATATAAACGTTCCTCTTGAATCACTCTTTCTAGTAAAAAAACAGCATCAAGATCTGTTGCATAGTTTTAAATATCTAAGCATAATACATAGGGACAGACAGATAGCGGGACGTCTTTGTTTCATATATCACATATAATATATTTTTAAAATTCATGTGCCTGTAGGAAAATATAATCCGAATTAGAGGAACAACATAAGACGTTGCTTGTTGACGTTGTAGCGATATTATTTCTTACGTTCAGGTGGGAGTTATAACGAAATTGTATCAGGTTGCCATAATGAGGACTCTTGAGTCAACTTGTTACTTCATTGCCATAGTATCTTCTATCTAGTGACGTTCTTTAAGGTCTAAATATTATCGACATTTATTTACTTGTATGCTTTAAAACCATTATCAATATAATAATAATTTACCAACATTTTTCATTGCTTAATTTTCTTTATAACTGGAATAAAAATCAGAGATACAATTCCAATATAATAATAACATTAATGAATTAAAAAAAAACGTATTTTGACTATGTTACGTCTCTTAAAATATTATTGTAATTTTTTTTTAAATTAAAAACAGTGTTTCATTATTTTCTATGCAGCTCTACAAAGCGTCAAGATTGCTCATTTGCCTCCTTTTCTATGAAATAAAAATATTTAAGACATTAAATAGTGTTAATTTTTCCTAAAACATAATATGCAGTGACTAGTGTAAGGAAATAGTAAACACAACTGTAAACCGTGATTAGCTCCTGCTGTTATCTGTTTTTAACACGCTTTTCTTATTTTTCTATTTTATTCTTTAAATTTTCTTTGATTCATTGAATCCGTTGCAACAATTTCGCTCATCGCTTCGTGACGATGGGCCATTTTCCATCATTGTCTTTGTTTTGTGTAAGTTCGGTGTTTGGTTAAAACATTCGCCTCCTGGAATTAAGAAACTTTCATGAGTTTAAATTGGTGTCGCATTTCTAAAGACTTAAGGGTTTTTAGGTAGTTCTGTGAATGGTTTTATCTACCTAATATAACATGATTAAAATGTTACGCCGATCTGACCTAGGCAGGATAAAGAGTAGAGAGAGATTCACATACCATAATAGGCAATAAAACGGGTTAATTAGGGGTGTAAAGGAGTTTATAATAATTTCATTTATTTTTGGCCTACATTTTGAATTTCAAGCAAACCTATTCTTTGTTTCTTTCATTTCCCAATTAAAAATTTTCGCATATCTGTCTCAAAGAACATGGATAATAAAATCCTGTACAAGTTGTCACCGTTGAGCGGTTTAGCATTTCTACAACAACAACACAATTCCCTTGTGTTTTCGTTGTATGTCTTGCATCCGCGGGTTTAGTCATTGCATTAGATAAATAAAGGTTTGTTTATTGACTTTTTTCCCATTTATTGATTTTTTACGCGAAAAGTTGTCAAGCGAGTAGACGGTTCGCCTGATGTTAAATGAATACCGCCGCCGATAGAGAGCTACAACACCTGGGGGCTCCGGCTGCAAGACCGGCGTTGATGGGCGTCGGTCGAACGCTGGAGCCTGGGGGCTAAAAATCTCCGGGCGGGATGTTACCGTCAAACCTCAGGCTATTGCGCAACTGACAACCGACGCAGGCTGACGCTATAGTTAGCTATACTTAGCTATAGTTGAGCTGGAAGAGGAAACGTGCAAGCTGCATTGGGACATAGTGGGTTTATCTGAGGTCCGAAGAGAGGGTGAGAACCCGATGACCTTAAAGTCCGGCAGCTTATTCTACTAACGGGAGGGCGACCAGCAGTCCCAGGGTGGTGTCGGGTTCCTCGTTCACAGGTCCCTCGTATCAACGTGGTATGTATCACGAGTGTGTCGAACAGGGTGGCGTTCCTTATATTCAGATTATCAAAGAGGTTGAAGGTCATACAGGTCTACGCAACGACCTCGGTGTACTCGGACGATGAAGTGGATGCTAAATACTTCCCAAGCATACTTTACTGTTGTCATGGGGGATTTTAACGCGAAACTAGGCAGAAGAAGCGATGATGAGTTGAGAGTGGGGCAATTTGGATATGGGCGGAGAAATCCGAGGGGCCAGAAGTTGGTCGACTTTCTGGAGAAGGAGGAACTCTTTATGATGAACTCCTTCTTCAAGAAGCCGCCTCATTGAAAATGGATCTGGATGAGTCCCGACGGCTACACAAAAATTGAGATTGATTTCATTTTGTCGACAAAGAGACGAATATTCAATGATGTCTCCGTGATACACAGGGTGAAAACCGTGAGTGATCACAGAATGGTTAGAGGCACATTGAATAATGTCCACCTAGAAAGGTCTCGCAAAATGAAGTCCACGGTCCGACCTACTGCAGCCCACATACAAAACCTACCCGAGAGCTTTCAACTCTCTTTACTTGATATAACAAAATTAATAAAAGTGTTCTCATCAACTTTCTATAATTCTCATGTAGCTTGTCAAAGTTGTTTAAGTAATAAGAATGGATTAAATAGCTTTATGAATGAAAAATATTTTTTCTCAAGACTTTCGATTTATGACTCTATATAAGAATACTGTATAAGAATATCTGGGGATGCCTAAAATGTTCTTAACATACATATATCAGATTATAAGAAAGTACCAATAGATAAAAGAGTTTAAAAGTAGGATGAAATGCGTCTAGTGCTTTTGCGAGCGGAATGCCGTTTAAACTCAATCGTATGCGAACTCAAAGACAAATTTACTATAAAGGACAGGTTCAAAGCAAAGCACGTACCGATTTAAGCCGCACAACGTGACCACGCAAGCCTGTTGCTGAAACAGACGCTACGTTGTCACGATTACCTGAACCAACTTGAGCCTGAAGCGCTCGGCGATTTTATAAAATTTCGATTAAAGCGCACTGTTTTCAGGAGATCCTTCGTCTTTCTTTTGTGTTCACGTCATTTGTGTAAATAAACATTTTTGTCAGACATTACCGATTATACAAGAATGACGCACATGACGGTATGATAAAAGAGTAATCAGAATTGATTACTTCACCACCAAAGAATACTTAAAACCAACGTTTCCTCTCCTCATTGGGTTATGTGGCATATCTATAGAAAAAAATATAATCTTTCACTTAAAGAGTTTAGCCCAAATTGAGAAATGTTATGTGCATTGAAAGATCATTAAAACAATCTTTTAATTTAGTAGTCACTTGAGCATTTAGACCTAGAAAATGCAAAAAGATACCATATAGATTTCTAATAAAATGATGTGCGGCGTTAAAAAATTGTTCCACTTTAGATTGTATGACATATATCAACAACAGATGATATAGAACGTATGATATGGAAAGTGATAGTAGTCTATAGAATTGCAATTTAATTACACCAATTGGTGTAATTTTAGTGCCTCTCGCTAGTGGCATATCGTTGTATAATCTTTGTATATAATATCATTGGGATATACGAAATTTTTAACCAGGTGACGTCAGTTTCTACCTATCAACAACCATAATAACACTTCGAACCAAACTGTGTATAGAAAAACAACTCATACAAACAGATGCCTCCAAACGTTTGTTTTCACCACCACATTTCTCAGTAAGCCACCACTCTTTTACTCTCTAAAAGAAAGATTATCCACTTTCTTTTAAAAGTAAAAGAGATCTTTACCAATTAGTAACAACTGGCAGCTGAGCTATAACTTGTCAAGCTGGTTTTGTACGGCAAGAATTCTATAATTCATAAATTTAAGTCTATACAGGGAGGCTCTTTTCAGTGTATCCATTTTTTTATTTAATTCTAGACATCCATCCATCCATCCAATCAGCCCTTTTGCAGTCCACCGTCTGTTCATCTGCTCTACGTCTGCTCATCGGTTCTACGACAGATGTGGCCAGCCCACTGTCACTTCAGCTTGCTACACTTACGGACTATATCGACAACTTTGGTCCTCTGCCGAATAATTTCGTTTCGGATTTTATCCCTTAGCGAAATACCGAGCATAGATCTTTCCATAGCTCGCTGAGCGACATGTAATCGGTAGGTCAGCCTCACCGTCATGTTCCACGTCTCGGCCCCGTATGTCATGACTGGCAGGACGCACTGATTGTAGACCCTGCTTTTTAGGCATTGTGGTAGTGGCGACGAGAAGTTATGACGCAGATTTCCAAATGCTGCCCAGCCCAGCTCCACTCTTCTAGCGATTTCTAGACATAAATAATGGTAAATATTTAAAATCACTCGTAATTAATTAAATTATGGGCAACTTATTTATTTTACGCGCGATCATAGATAACTAACACGCACACAGTTTCGTTTCAAAAGTATACGACCGCATTTAGGAATGACTACCGCATTGTCAACAAGTTCTGTTTTCTTAGGACTGGGATGGCAATTTTTTAAAAAAAAAAAGAAAAATTTGTTTTTATTTCAATGAATGATTATACTACCAAGTCTGAACCTCCTGTGTGAATTTGGGCACCTTTAGAAAAGCCACCCTGTATACTCAAACTCATTACCACTGGAAGAAAAGATTCAATCAGAACTATTTGTGTTGATCGGCCACAAAATTAATATTTTGTAACTGAATGTGAACACGACAATTACATTCGGACTTCAATTTTTGATTTCAGTTTCTAAAAGTTTGGTACAATCTTAAGAATTTAAGGAGTTATGACACATTAAAAGTTTAGATTATTGAAATGTAGGCAATTGTTTAATGAACATAAGTAAGCGAAAGACTGTCTAAAGCTGAGTGGAGTTCAAAACACAACTTTAAACGGGAACTCACTGAGCCAACTGACTGTTGAGTGTAACCGCAGACCAGTTCGAAGTTAGGAAGGCTGTTTATTAACAAGCACCGGTCAAGAAAAGTTGGTGCGTTAAGGGGAATTTTATTATTTCGTACGCTATACAGCAGATAAAGCTCGTTGTTCGAACGCTCAGTTTTCAAACGACTTCGAAAATTAAGTAAATCTTAAATAATAAACGTTCTCAAATAGACTGTTTTTTATGTTTGTTACGTCAGAACTTTCGGCGGAAGGAAATGAAGGAATCGATTTTGATATTAATTATTTATTGAATATTAATATTTATTGTATATTAATTTATTGAATATTAATTACAATGGCATTGGATCTTGGGCTCCGTAGATATTTAAGGAAATCCTGAAAATCAATTATAAAATTAATACGGCGAGCGAGATATTTGAAGTCGATATAGTTTATCGCAATAGTTCGTTTATAGTTTACTAAAGCAACTCCAGTTCGAATCCCGGTGCCGGTAGCGATGAAATTGTTAATTATAATTTTAAATGTTGACGTATCACGTGCTGATCGGTGAAAGAAAAAATAATGCGAGGAAATCTGCATATTTTATAGATTAGATTAGATAGAATAAAAAAAATGCTCCAAGTAATGTGAATTCTACCAATCCGCGGTGGGGTCGCGTGGTGAACTATGGCCTACTATTATTTGTACAGAGGAGGCCTTTGCCCAGTGGAGGGATGTTTTACTTTTCTACACGCTATATACACGATGCTGTACCAAAGTTTTTCTTAGTTTCTGAAATCAGTAATCGTTACCATGCTAACAACGCCAAAAGCTATATAAACTGCAATAAATAAGCTACCAAACTTTACAGATTACGCTGAAAATTTATACAAAAATTCGAATAGTGTCCTTATGCTTAACAAATGAATATTAAAACGTATTTTGGAAGATCCTCTTAAACTTCCTTTATAAACAGTTTTGTTATTTGTAGTTTTTTATTCATACTTTCTGGATCTTTGCCAAATATGGAAGATATGGATCCGTATATACAACCGACGTTTATTTGTTTTCATTCGGGTTACAAATTACTTTTGATCAAATGTTACATAAAGGGAGTATTCTATATACTCGTAAAGTACATTACACAAAATACTGTACCCACACTATTTTTAAAATATAGCGTACGATTTTCCAACAATTCTGATGGAAGAACAGAAAAAGAATATTAAGTTAGAATTATCATTAAAAATTACACACAAATTGGTAGATTTAATATTTAATTATAATATGATAGCTTACTAAGGACGGATATGATATGACCGTTAGAGTATTTTGTTATAGATTCGAACCATTGTAAAACGACACATACTAACTACTACTGTAAAAATCGACACCAATGGTTTTGGGGTTTCAGAGCCTTCCTTTCCAATTCGCTCCTTTCATTATCGAGTAGACAGCATTGTCTCTACGATCCGGCCCCTCTCGATGGACGTTCCATAAGGCTCCTTTGTTTGCCCTTTGCTTTTCTTGATCTACACGAGTGAAGTAACTAGAGAGCAACATTTTAATCTAACGCTTTTTATTATCTTGTTAATGTTTTTTTGAAAATTCTCAGATAGTGAGCGTTTTAATAAAGATGAAAATGATTAAATTAGATTAACAATTATCTTATCCTAAGCATGCCGCGGTGAGCTTTACCATTATTTTGATTTCTTAAATGCGGTGTAACGAATCGAAAAACTTATTTCATACACTACTATGGAATTCTATCCCGTGACCGTAAGATGAACTACAAAAAGTACGTTTCCTTTAATTTAACTTTAATCGTAGGCCCCATATTTAATGTATATTAATGACGCACAAGTGTATATTAATGATGAATATTGAAGCGCCAGTACCTAATTTTGTCAGATGTACGGTTTCGACAAAATGTTAATGAAACGTGCGAGATTTACTCTATCATTGTTGATAACGCAGTATCATTAAATGTTAACTGTTTAAGCGCGGCCGCTATTTGTGAAATGAATTGGCGATAGTATCGATACTGTCACATATTGTCCTAGTCATCGATTTAGTGGTACGTGGTGTTTTAATGTAATTATTTATAACGGTAACGTAAACGTTTTATAAAGTTATTTGTATTATTTAGACGAACATTAAACTTTTAATAAAACTGTATGACGAATTTATTCGCGTTTCTATTAATTTTAAAATCATGTAAACGTTCTCGTACAGTTATATTCGAAGCTGCATAAAAAGTTTGTGCTTATCGTGTATATCGAGCGTAAAATAATTAAAGCGATAAAAAAATTCCAATAATTTTTCCGGGGCCGTTTTTCAAGGTTATTGAGATATAGCCTAAATTCTATGTAGATGAAATTTATTAAAAAAATGTACTTAACAGTACTAAATTTTAAGCATCAAGAAAATTCTCTCATTTTCAATAGGAGTGTTTCAATGCTGCAAATCGAAATATTTTCTGAATTCCTCAATCAAAAAATATTTATGTAAAGTAAAATGTCTTTTTGAAAGGATTTACTATAAATTCTTTCGAACTTATGGTTTGACCGATATTTTAACGTATGAAATTCAATGGAATCGGTAAATTAAATTTTCTCGACGTTTCTTACACAGAAACCCTTCCCCTCTTCCAATCGTAAGTTCCAAACGGTGTACGGCTGCATATTTTGCCTTCACGCTTCAATGAATACTATAGAAGGCGAATACAACATTCAGTTTCCTTTCAATGTAAAAAGCAGCATTTTTCTGTTAAAAGAAAATGATACGGTGAGAAAAATTTTCAAATAGAGGTAATATTTAAATAAAGATTTTTTATGTATTTATATCCTGCAGACTGTATAGCACAATAAATGTTAATGCATTTTTAAGTTCGTATTTAAAGTTTTAATGATATTTCTTTTCTTTCTTTATTACTCGCAAAAATAATTGTAAAATAACTGGTCCATATATTACAAATTGATATAATTCTGATATTCCATTTTAAGCATCATAATATTTATATTATGCTTATGAGTAAAATTATTTATTTACCTCATAATTATAAACTGTAATTTGTACTAAATTCAATAAAGATATGATACAAACAGGACCACAATAATTACTATTATCGTTTTTCTAAATTGTAGTATTGTTATTACATAAAACATAATGCGTAAAGTTTTCTACACTCCTTATTTTTTTATTATTAATACAAGCACAAAAAATTACGTAAAAATAAATGTGTTTTGTTATTTTTATACTTAGCATTTTCTCGCAAAACCTGTGTAACTTATTTAAGATAATGTGGAATGTTGTAAACCAAATTTTAACACATTTTTGGCCTTCGATTTATAATTCTTCCGCTAACGGATTCTTCAACCCGTGTAGGCAGCTGGAGCTTTGTCTAACACATCTCCCAAGTTCGTCCGCTATTAAGTCTGCCACTTGTTCAATTTAAACGTAAAATACAAGTAAACTTATGGTTAAAGCATATTATACCATTGCAGAATATCTCACCGACAGCAATGTGTGGAGTTAATACTGTTTATACTCACGTAGGCTAAAATAAGACTATTATAGCTGTACTGTGAAAAAGAGCAACTGTTGAGGTTCTTGCCGGCTTCTTCTTAACAGGAACTGCTTTCCGAACCGGTGGTACCTAACGAACTTATTTATAAATGTTTATGTAAAATTCGTCGTTTCATAAAAACGAATTGTTGAATTTGAATTTGACAATGTACAATAAATCTAGATATGATGGACTATTTATGTATGCAATGTATTGAAACATCTTTGGACGTTTTCATGATTTTTCTTTCGTTCTTTCTTTCTTTTTATATAAAACATTGCCCTTACTTTAGGATAAGATTATCCTGTGTTGTAGGGTCGTTTTACAAACATAAATTTCACGCAGACGAACACCCAGATGCGAAACAACTATCTGTGGATCATACAAGTAGTTGTCCCGTGTGGGAATTGAACCCACGACCCCCGACGCTGAAGCCAATACCTTGGCAGCTGCGCCACGGAGTCATCAATGTGATCTATGTGATCCGAAATTTTTGTGGTCCATATTTTGCAAATAACTTTTTCTGTTTCTGTGTTCCATAAGGACTTACTTAGCGAGACACTGGTCGTGCATCTTTGGCAGAATAAAACGAGAACGTGACTGAACTGGCGTCTCGCGTCCAGTCTTGTAACGTTCAGACAAAAGGATAATTGAGGCCATTTGTATGTCGTTTATAAGTGATGGCCGTGAAGATTCTTTTTAAAAATTCATGCTTATTATTGCCAGAGCAATAAATTGGAATGAAAATAATTGGAATTTTTTAAAAATTTAACTGTAGCGGCAACTGCATTCATTTTGAAAGTTCATTAAAATCGGCTATTGAATATTCGGTTGGTACTTCGGACAATAGCGTCGAAATTAAGTTAGACATAGCTGCGTAATCGCATCCAAGAGGCGAGCATTTTTAGTATTTCATAGTTTAATATGCAACAAAATGGTTTTAAATTGTTTTAAATTTGTAAATTGCTGCCCATTATACAATAATAAAAATACAGGCATATCGTCTGAAAATTTGGGAAGAATTATGCTTGAAGTAAATAATACAGTCCTTCAAGAAACGTTATTGCAGCTTGTGGCTGCATGAAATGCTGGTAATTGCATCATTTCGAATGTCTTTTAAAGAAATGAGCTTTTAAAAATTATTTGGGGCTAGTTGTATGAACGTGAGGTAAATTAAAAATACTTTATTTTTACAACAAAAAAATACGGGTGACCGTATTTCGGTATGTATAGGATACATGACAATTCGCAATCAAATTGTGGTGAATTTTTTCCAAAAACAACGCGAAATGTAGAGGCATATGCACGTTATGGGTGTATTATATTTTTATTTATTTCTCATGATACAGAAAGAAAATGAGAAAGCGAAGCATTTGATAGTGAGGACATTTGGACATACTCAGCACTTGTGTTTCAATAACCGTTTTCACAGGCTTATATTCTATCTTGCTATTATATAGGCGCACACACACACGCACTTTACTTCATTTCCATCCCTGGTAATATTTTGCCCACAAATTGGATTAGTGGGTTCTGATTAAGAAATTCCTTTATTTCTTTCTTCAGTAGAATCATTGGAGATTGTTGAAAGAGATAAATCATTTGAAAACATTCAATCATTTGTTTTCAAAATCAATATAGTGCAATAAATTCTTTAATTTATTTCCAGTTCAATTTCAGCTCGGATTAACATAGATATAAATAGCTTTTCTATATCTACTTCCTCGAAAGTACCTTCACAGCGTGAAATACGCTGAAATTTTTGCGTACGGTACTTTGAATTCTGAAAGTATTAACACATCTGCGTTTTCCGACAGGTCGTAATGCAGAATAAGTAACGTAACAGCAACCTTTAAATGTCCGACTGCTGGGCAAAGGCATCCTTTGTAAAGACCACGCGAACTCACTGCGGATTAGCGGACTTCACATATTTTTCGAAATATTTTTTTGGGGGGGATATTCATTTGTTTTCTCGTCTGGTTGGGTTTATAAATAAAAATAAAAATAATATAGATATACATTGCATATATAAAATAAATGTTATGGATAAATATAAACATATATATATATATATATAAATATTTTATATAATACATATATAAATAAATAAATACATATATATTTTTTTTATTATTACTTGGAAGATTTGCAGGTTTCCTCACGATGTTTTCGTTCACCGCCGAGCACGTGATAAGTCAGTACTTAAAATAAATAATTTCATTGGTGCTGGCACCGGGGATTAAACTTGTGTGAGGTTGCTCGAGTAAATTAAATTAAAGGCGAGCGCTCGGACACTGAGCTATCACGGCTCAACGGAGCAATGCAGAATACAACAGCAAAATATACCTTGTAATATACATACGTAGGTATAGTACACAGATGGCTATAGATTTTGGATTTTTATTATTATACTTATTATCATCGATGTAGAAGGTATCATACTCTTATATTAATGTTATTTTATGTAACACAGCAAAATACATTAACAATATAAACTATTGCAACGGGCTGGCGAACTGTGCAAAATCTGTTACGCTCATTAATTGTGTCAGATTTAAGGCGGTAGGTTCGCAATGCCGTTATTTCCTGTGCAACGTTATCATAGTAGCTTTGTCAAGTAAACACCAAAAACGCGTTTCATGTTTTTGACCCGACTACAAACCTGCACTGTCACGTCGCCCAGCTTAAGTGGAACGTGGTAAACTGGGAACTGTTCTGAGCTAGAAATTGTCTTTTGTTTGAAGTACTTTAAGTTATAAGCGGGGGCTATATAAACAAAACCGCCCAAGTGCGAGTCGGACTCGCTCACGAAGGGTTCCGTACAAATCATGTCCGTTGTATGGGAGCCCCGCTTAAATATTTTTTTATTCTGTATTTTAGTATTTGTTGTTTTGGCGGCAACAGAAATACATCATCTGTTAAAATTTCTACTAACTATCTATGTGTCTCACGGTTCATGAGATACAGCCTGGTGACAAACGAAAAGACGGACAGACAAACAGACAGACAGACCGACAGACAGCGGAGTGTTAGTAATAGGGTCCCATTTTACCCTTTGGATACGGAACCCTAATGATACTAATTTAAAATTTTAGTTTTACAGTCGGGTTGGAGGATAGAATATGTTACGATTTAAATATGAGATGAGAGACCAACATTATTAGTTGCTTTTATAAGGAAATGTTATCGAACGATACTAACAATCTCCGACTTATTTTAACCTAAACTTGGTTATTACACGCTAGTATTATATTACGCTTTATCTAGATTTAGTTTAAAATAAACCTCAATCGAATCTATTACAGAGTGTGCACCCAAAAAAAAAAAAAAAAAACTGACTGATATCCAAGGGATAACCTAAGACATCAAGTCTAATACCCTAGCTATTAAGCTATCCTTGATTGAATGATGTTACATTTTCATAAATAAGAGATTGATACATATTTACCTCCTATAAATAGTGTAAATTTTACACAGATACTTAATAAATGCTCGTGTCCCGTAGTTAGACGATTAACCCTTTCGTCATCTATAAATTGCGAAATGCACATTTGCTTTGAATTATTTCCCTATTGGAAAATAATTAAGAGCTTTTGTATGCAGCATACTAGTTCTAAAATAACTATTAGTTACATAAAACTCACCACAAAATGCCATAACGCAAATACACTCATAAAATGTTATTATTTAAGGTTTTTATTATTGTAATTTATTGTTTTGATAATGATTATAATTGTAAGCTCTTTTTTGTCTTTTGTGGGTTAATAAAAATGTACATTAAGTAACTATTAGAACTAAATAATTTAAAATGACAATAATAATGAATAACAACGAATACTTACAATTCTCTTGAATTTTTCGTCGAAAAATATAAAATAACTTTTACGCTTAACTTTGTAGATAAGTTTGAGAGTGTTGCCACCTCCTCACATGAGAAAATTACATAATATTAATCTAAACTTAGCTCCGTTTCGTTTGAACCTCAAATTAAACAACTGCATGGCTCCATATTTATTTATGAAAATAGAAAAGTAGAATCCTTTAGAAGATATCTTTTCAGTAACGCAACACGGGTGCTTGTACTTTAGTAATTTTGATTACCTTTTGCTTCGCATACATTAGATATTAAGTTATTGTGGTACGGCATTGCGATATCAGTGGAAAACATGTACAAATTGGTAGTCATTATTCTCAGAAACACATTAGGTGGCGCAGAATACGTTGCAGTGACGAACTCGACGCCTTTAACGACATACCAACAGTTTGCATCGCAGATCTAACGAGCGTTCATTAAAACTTGTAGAAAAAGTACGAAAAGATTGTCGCCGCTGTGGGTATCGAACCCACATCTTTGGCATTCACGGTCTGACGCTGATTTGCCAAACCGACGAAAATCTTAACGTCTTTTATCTACATGTTATTTAGCATTTGAAGCAATGCTTAGTATATTGGTTACGTTTAGTAATATAAAATATATTTTGTAGAAATGCACGCGGAAGTTACCTATGTGAAATTAACACCAAAACTGCATGGGGTCACTTCCATCACTTCTATGGGACGTGAAGATGCAAATGGGACGACACATCACTCGATGGAGTAAAGATCTGTGCAAATGTACGGTATGTCGTTGGATGCAGGTGGCTCGATGAAAGCCGTTAACAAAGTGTTACAATTGGGTACAGTATCCAGTAATTAACTTGTGAACACTTCGCTTCGATGTCAAAGTTTTTAATTGACTCGGTGCTCTCTGTCCGGTTTAAGTCGTAAGTCTTGATTCCTTGAACGCGATAACTACGGACTCGATGAAGGGTCCTTAAACGACGTTTTGATGAAGATAACAGTTTCTTTAAATTAATTAAAGATATTTTCATAAATTTTAATACCTCCTTTGTAAGGGGAAGTGAATAATTAAAAATGTGTTATAAAGGAAACATTGATATGTTGAGAATATATTTCACCTGATAAGATTGATCGCTCAAATTATTTCTATAAAATTTTGCATTATATCTCAATCACTTTAAATGCGTGGTGTCACTACATAAAATATTTCGAACTAATTATATACTCGTCTCTTTGCTGCGACTGTTTAAAATAGATGTGCCTACCGTGACTTATTGTTGTACAAAGTAGTCAGTAATATAATAGGGTTTTTTCTTGGGATAACCGTCGGCCATGGACATATGCATGGGGTTGCAGATGCGCTGCCTCCTCATAACAAAGTGGGCCCCAGCTACTTCACTCACCACACGAAACGCAGAAGTACATCCACTGTACGCCGGTCTTCTATAAAGTAGAAGATGCACTTCTGCGTTTCTTAAAGTAACTGTAGTAACTGTTGAAGACAGGTAACACTCAAGACGAAGTTTCAGATAAAAATTATTTAATTAAATTGAAAGCGCTAATGTACTAATACCAACTTGAGAGGTCCATGTATAAATCTATTGCCGCAATTAAGAACTGCCTGTCACCTCACAAATTTAGTATTAATGGTTTTTCCGCGTTTCTGTTAAGTTTCCTTAAGTGAATTAGTGTCATTGAATATATGACCCCTATCAACAAGACCGTTAAATTAAAGTAAAATAAGTTTGTTTCTTTCATCTATGCTTGTTGATTATTCATCTATAAATGATTACATGTTAGGAAAACGGCCCTTTTAGATCCATTTATTAAGATTATATAAATATATTTACACAGTAGTTTTTATTTTACATTTATTAATATTAATATTTAATAATTTTATTAATTTAATAATATTTATAAAGTGCTTTATTTAAATGTTCTTGTAAAAAACTATTTAAAAACCTATGTATTATTATTTTACGGTTTATAGATGGCAGCGCTACGACGAGGTAAATGAACAACAAAGGCTAACGTTTGGTTGAGCTGGTTAGAAATCATAGTATCATGTGGGTGACAGTGGCACCCATTATCCAATTGCGTAATGTCCTACAATCCAATTATAAAGAATGCTAGAGACAGAATACTTGATTCTCGGCCTTGTTATTACAATTCGCGACCTCACTGTTGATTTGTTATAAAAAACAAATAGTTATGAAAAAAAAACTTTACGTTATTCTAACTTTTACTAAATCGGAAGACAATTTTATACGAATATCATAATTTTAATTGATTGTGCTATATGTTGTTAATTTAGCTTTTTCTACCTACATTTGAAATGTCCTCCGTAAATGTAATATAGAAAGAAAGAAAGAAATAGAAACTCTTTAGTAACATCGCTTAAATAAAAAAAAAAATTAAAACGTAACAAACAGAAAAGAACTATTTTGACGTCATTTTGGAACTGTATTTCAGCAAATATGCACCTCAACACATGTTCGTTTCTAATTCCACATAAATGCTATACAAAAAAAAAAAACATTTTCTCGATTCGTTCATTTATACACAAAAGGAACTGCGATTCAGAGATCATGTTATCAATATTATCATCACGTTCCATTCAAATTGCTGACCGGGCGCCTGAAGAGCTTTCTGACAATGTTATACCTAGCAAATTTTTCGTGTTCCGTCCAATTTATAAAAGCCTAGCTTGCCCAAAATTAATAATGTGCTATTTTTACCTACGTTATGCGTCAACATCATTGCTCCAAACGCAGCGTAAACTATCGTGAATATTACTAACGCATACAATTATACGGTTGACGAAGAAAGAGTTACAACGATTTCTTCTGTTATTAGACATATATGAATTCTATTAATTGCACGTTTTTGGTGCAATCAAGTCTTATTTATCTCTTTCACTTAACGGCGAGTAAAATCTATAAAATATAAATTATAAATTATGATTATAATTAATAATGATAAATTCTTAAAATAAACAATTAAAGGCAATTCAGCATGTAATGGTATGTTTTTACATATATACGAAATTTGACTTAAGGCGAAGTTTGAATGCGGATTTAATAAATACGTTGTGAGAAATTTTCGGTTCTAGATTAAAACCTGGGTCCTCTGGATAACTTATTTTTTAAAAGGCTTAAAATGCAAAAAAAAAAAAAGCTAGACGCTCATGTTTTGGACCTATACAAAGAACACATATTTTCTGGTCTAGCTTGAGGCAGGCGTGATCAAATTATGCAGCTCAAAACGAATTTTCCGCTAGGTTTAAGTTGACATAGCGATTTTGATTTAACTTGAAAATAAATCAAGTTTCGTCTCATGAGGGGGAAGAAAATATTTCGTTTTATGATGCCCCGGTACATAATTTTGTGAAAGAAAGCTTTCATTTTATGAGTTACTAGCTGATCCGGCAAACGTTGTTTTGCGGAATTTCATGAAATCCGTTCTTAGCTGACCTCCAGTCGGCGAATGGAATATTCCTACCAAATTTCAAGTCGTTACGCCTTATGTATGGTTCCAGAGATATTGTGATGTGAGAGTCAATTATCGGTGGAAATCTCTTATGGAAATCTCTTATATATATATATATATATATATATATATATACTAGCTGCTGCCCGCGACTACGTCTGCGTAGAGGTGTGAAAATTTAGGGTTGTATGTATTTTTGTATGCTGTGTCAAAAAAAAAATAAAAAAAAATTGCCTAAAAAATAAAAAAATAAAAATTAAAGGGTGGACTAACCTTAACATTTAGGGGGATGAAAACTAGATGTTGGCCGATTCTCCACCTTGGCCGACAATCACGCTAAGGATCACAAAAATCAGTCGAGCCGTTTCGGAGGAGTTCAAGTTCGAACCCCGTGACACGAGAATTTTATATATTAGATATTAAATGTCTCTCCTAAAGACATAGCGAGATACATTCAGTTTATATTGAAACATAATTTTCAATGTTAATAAAATTCAATTAATAGAATTGTTATTCAATGTAAATTGATTAAAAAGTTACAAAAGGCAGACTGGCAGTACGAGTTTGTAGGTCTTGAAATTGGGACGTTCTTGTGTTGCTGTAGAATAATATAACGTTGTGTTATAGAGCCGTTTGTTTTTACGAACTCAAAGCGAAACAGGACAAAGAACTAGATCTGAAACATTCATCTCAAAGTTATACGAATTCTTGAACCGGGTGTGAATTCACCACTAGCCCTAGCGGTCTATTGCTTAACAATTGCTTCGATTGAGCTACCCATGTTAATGTAAATTAAAATTTTAAGATACCCGTAATTAACTCCAACAAATTATTGTATTAAAGTTCCCACGTCTGTGTACCCTAACGCGATAGAATTAATTGACGCTATCCTCGTCGCGAAATGGTTAATTTCTCGCAGTACACACGGCAAATTGAAATTAAATGTGTTATGTTACCCTCAAATTTCGCACATTATTTTTACCTTCCCTCCCTCGATATTTCAGTAAGCTAAGGTGTATATTTATTTTATATAGAACATGCACTGTTGGTACAAATAAATAAATACGTTGTGCGTCGGAAGTTTAACGTTTCGATGTGATCCCGTGATTTGTCCAAAGCAGCTGTAGTATTAAAACATCCTTAACAACCACAATAAATGACAAATTCTATTAACATGATGTATTAACTACGTATTGTTTTCTTCTGGAATTGCTTTTGACGCAAAGAGTAAAGCGGGCCGTGCGGGTACCGTGAAATTACAGCCCTTGTTACGAATTAAGCAATTTCTGAAGTCACTTAAGAGATACTAACAAGCTAATATAGCGAGCTAATTTTTTACTAGAATTTCGCTCGCCCTGAAATAAATATTTTTTTTAAAGAAAATAATCTTATATCCTTTTTAGTACTTCTAAGAATATATGTACAAAGTCTCATGATAATCGGTTGAATAGTCTTGGCGTGAAAGCGTAACAAGCAAATTTACATTCACATTTATAATATTACTAGCTGCTGCCCGCGACTACGTCTGCGTATAATATGCTGAAGGCGTAACATTCAGACAGAAATACATAAAATATCTATATAAATTATAGCCTATGTCTTATTCTGATTTGTAAGCTATATTATTGTAAAGTGTCATTAAAATCCATTCAGTAGTATTTGCGTGAAAGAGTAACAAACATCCATCCGTACATACAATGTCTTAATAATATTATAGTAAGGATATATATAGTAGTGATAATTTTACCGTGTACAAAATATTATCTGTGCAGCCTCGAGATGTCAATAACATTTGTTAACAATATTTATAAATATATAAGAATACAGGAAAAGTAATTTGTAAAGACAATTAATATATATATAATTCAGGTCTCAGTTATTTCTCTTGCATCACGCTTGAGTCGATTTTTTTTTGCTCATTTTGCTTGAGTCGAATTTGTATAAAATAGACTTTTCTATGTTAACCACATTTTTTTGTTATGTGATAATACAATTATTTTATTATAATGACTTGTATTATTTTGAAATGTAATTGGTGGTCTTTTGTGTCGTTAATATTGAGGTAGGAGTGGACAAATAAAAACTGAAACAGTAAAAATTACCATCATATTAGAATACATCAAATTAGAATTTTTTATGTATTTTTATTTGTCGAGTTTTACTCCGGCTTTAACATTTGTACAAAATAAAATAGTGCTGCAATAAAGCAGGAAAAGATTCACGCATCGAAAAGTGCAATTTCACGGTGCACTGCTAACCAATATTTCTCACCGGCAAGTACATTTAATAATGAATTACTACCTAAAAAGAAAGAAAAAGCTTATGAAAGAAATGAAACATGTATAAAGAGCAGTTAGAACTTATTTAATGCATCATATTTTCTTTAATCATTGAAGTCGAGTTCGGTTACTGCAATTTTTCCTGCGGCCATCGAACTCCGTGAGCGACTAGAAACTGTCACGTCTTCCGTAGCTACAAAATATAGCTAGGTGTATTTTTATCAATTGAGTGGAGGTACCCTCCTCAAAAACCAACGAAACGCAAGTTGTTGACATAAGGCTTCTAACGACTCTTTATCTAACACGTAAAACACAAATTCACACTACGAAATGTGGCTTAATTTTATTGAGCAACAGCATCTCCGTTTTCTAGTATTTGTGCAAGGCATAAATCATCAGCTGCGCATACATTATCGTTTACCGATTATGACTCTGCTCATTAACGTTTTTCCTGCTACAATGCTTGACAACTTACTGGAATATTATAGCTTTGTTGGGAACTATCAGTTTCTTTTTGTTGTGATTCTGGAACTTAGTGCCCGCTTGTAGTCTAGTTTTAAAGCTTTGTGGCAAACAATATAATATTGAGACCATTACTGGCATTGAACAGATTACTTAAAAGTACTGAGGATTTTTTTAAAACACATTAAGAGGTTTTATTTTATAAAGAACATGAACATGTTCATGATGACGATTCTCTAAATTTTTTCTGAAACTTTCAAGATGAAATAGATGATGAAGAAGCTTTTAATAGCATTCGTACAGTAATACCTTATATTATTGTATTACATTAGTAGTAGTAGTATTAACAGAACCAAATCTCTTTTTTAAGAAAATGACTATACCAAATAATCACTACATAGTATAAAAGAAAGTCGTCCCGCTGTCTGTCTGTCCCTATAAATGCTAAGATCTTTAAAACTACGCAACGGATTTTGATGTGGTTTTCTTTATTAGATAGAGTGATTCAAAGTAAGGTTAAGATATACAATTCCTGCATAATATAATAGAGAAACACTGATAATTTTAGGGCGGATCGCTAGTACAATATATAAAAGAGTAATTTTAAAGGTCTTTTAAATCTTTTTTGCATTAGTAAACCTTTTTTGATTTAGTAATCTAACTTGCTTGCTGGCATGTTTTTGCAATAGGATAAAAATTTTAGAAAATTTGTAAAACTGAATGAAGAAAGCTCCGTAAGTTGGTTTTTGAGGATTAGTATATTGGACTGGCTACGATGCTGAGAAAGTCCAATCAATAAAACATTGTTATGCTTACCAATAAAATCTCTTCAGACGTTACCATAATTGAGTTCAGTTATAATGAAACCCCATTTGTTATGCAAAGAAAATTAGATTAGTGGCCTTATTAAAACGAGGGAACTTTCACTCAACCCAACAAAATAATAACGGTTAATAAAATAATATGGTTTACAATGAAGTATACATAAATAAATAACGGATATTTCGTCTGCAAATAATTTTACAAAAACATTTCTTCAGTCATAATAGTTCAAGCTTTATCCGACGTATTTCTGAATTGAAGATCATGGAAGAATATAGATGAATATAATATTTGTATTAGAAGAAATAGGGTTCCTACCCTATTTCTTCTATAACAATTATTATATTCATATATCGATAAGACGCAGACTTGTGTATTACTTCACGGGCTGGGCTTCGATGCTCACATCGAACATTAAATGTTATACGTTTTATATACATAAAAAAATATAAGTCAAGGCAAGATAGACCTCAAATAAATACCTCTCAAGGTATTGCACGGTTTTTATACCTATTTATAGATATATATAATGTAGTTCTCACTTTGCAAACAATGTAAAGTATCGCTATTTTGGTTATATGTATAATGTTAATTCTGGAGATATAAGTTAAATGTTAATGACTTTACGAGAACTACGTGAACAAATCTTGGGTAAATACCAGTATAAATAAATGCGACATTACAATTTATATTCAGGTGGGAGTTTTAACGACATTGTATCGAGTTGCTATGATGAGGGCCTTTGAGTCGACTTTACGCTGTGTCTCCATAGTTAATAGTGATGGCTTAGATGGTTAGTAAGTTATCGATATTTGGTTTTTCGTTAGTAAATAGTAATTGTAATCAATTATTTTACAGCGTTTGTTAACGTTAATTGATTAGGTATCGCTCAGAAAAATAAAAAAACTTAACAGTATCGGTTTTAAAAATAAAATATTTAAATCTGTAGTACTCGGGGCTGAGCCGTGATAGCTCAGTGTCCGGGCGCTCGCCTTTAATTCAATATACTCGAGCAACCTGAGTTCGATCCCCGAGGCCGGCACCAATAAAGTTTTTAACTTTAAGTGCTGAGTTATCATGTGCTCCACGGTGAAGAAAAACATCGTGAGGAAACCTGCATATTTTCGAAATAATAACAAAAAAAAATATTTTTCGAAGATATGTAAAGTCCGCTGATCCGCAGTGGGGCCGCGTGGTGGACTATGCCCTGATACCCTCTGAATAGAGGAGGCCTTAGCCCAGCAGTGAGACATGGATAGGCTGTTACTACTCGGGGCTATGAAAAAATTGAACTTACCATTCAATGCAATTAAAAGATACGGCCAATTACACCACAGATTTAGACACTCGCAATACCGCGCTTTTTATATAGTGTTAGTAGATGGCAAGGCAGCTGGCGTTACGTTACGTTAAGCGGTCTTTTGTGGGGTACTGGTACTTCCCCAGAAAGGCCATCCACATTTAGAATGCCGCAACGAAATATTTCACAGGCTAAGAAGACAAGTGTGTACAACCAGTGTGTGTTGCCTGGGGCACTAAGATGTGATCTTTAAAAGCTGACAGTATAGTTCAGAGTCACAAAACAAGCTATGGAAAGAGCTATGCCCGGAGTGCCTTTGCATGACAAAATTTGGAACGAAGAAATTCAATGAAGAACCAGAGTCACCTACATAGCTTTCCGGACTTGCAAATTGAAGTGGCAATGTACAGACCACATCGTTTGAAGAATCGATGGCCGACGGTGAATAAAAGTTCTCGAGTGATGACCACGAACCGGAAGACGGAAGTTTTCCAACCATGTGGACCGATGACGCTGTAGGATTCGCGGGTAACCGGTGGATGCAAAATAAGAAAAAATATTTATTTATTTAATATTTCTTTATTCGAGTCGAAACCCTCGTTGGACAGACAGACGAAACGCCGGGAAATAAAAATCAAAATTAAAACGCGATAAAATCCGTAAACTACTTGCATTTAATAAATGTAATTCCTTATGGAAGATTCGCTAAATATGTTTTTCAAACGCAATTGTAAACCACCCAAGCACCAAAATTGAAAGACGCTACTAGCCCTTGAGTCTGCGAAATCTAAATTTCATGTACGGTACGGACATTATGAATATTATAAAATGTGCCCTGAGTTATGAATATATGAATATATTCACCAAGCTCTTTGTTTTCCTTTCTCAAGTGAAAAAAGAATGTAATTTTGGAATCATATCTGATTAGAGTATATGTATATGTTTTGAATTTAGTAGACAAACATTTTGTTGAAAACGAATTGCAGTTAAACTAAACCTAGTCCTAGTCCGATGTTGTCCGTCTGTAAGCGGTACACCGTCATAAACTCAATTGTATGCTCACTCAATGACAAATTTACTTTAAAGCACAGGTTCAAAGCAAACCGCATACCGATTTCAGCCACAGAACGTTACCACAAAAGCCTGTTGTTGGAACGCTTCGTTATCTAAGGCCATCGTTTTCAAAAGTAACTATTTATAAGAGTATTTTTAATATTCTTTCTCTTCGAATCTGGGGACTTTTGAAGTTTCATCGTTTTGAGGATTGTGCACACACCTCCTGTAGAGCAGTAGTAGCAACAGCGTAGAGAAGATTTAACTTTTCTTTCTTTGCACTCTGTACGCCTTTACCTCAACCTGTAGTCTTATAGATACTTATTATATTCGTCAACTATTTATTAAATTTAGCTGTATATAATCATGAAATTACTTCAAAAATCAACTTGCAATATAATTACGTCTGATAAAGCAGCATTTGACCACCCACCAAGTGAAGATGAGAATTCAATTTTAGATAGAGGCTTTGTTAATGACTGTAAAAGTATAACGAGTTCTAAATTCGAAGTGTTGTTCACTAGCTGGCATCGCTTAAGTGAAGCTGGTGCATTAACAATAATTTCACACACTTGATTGACATTGGGTGAGCCGCCTGATCGCTTGTCAACTTTTCACATAAAAAAAACCACTGAACAATAAACCCCTATTAAGGAGAGACCTAGCAGTAAAGCTGCAGCTTAATCGATTTTGAACGTTTTCAACAAAACTGACATGTGCGAACAAACTACGTTAAAATCAAAAATAATTTTTGTCCAATGCACAACAACAGGCTTCGAGTTTTATGAGTTCTGGTTTTTAACTCAAATTATATTACAATTACAATTGACTATCAATATAATTTGCATATAGCATAATATGCTAAATTGATAGTCAAAAATATAAGTCTTTATAAATTAGGATATTTTGTCTTGCACGCCTGAAATAGTCAGTATATGAGTAATGTTCAATTTCGTGTGTTCTACCATTCTATTCGCCTTCAACGTCAACGGTCAACAATCCTTTAAAAGACATCTTTTACACATTGTCAAATCGGTATATTGAGAAACAAATCAACTGCAGAGAATGAGAGACACTCAAATATCCTGCATTTGCAAATGCAAGTTCAAAGGGGGACATATGCACACAAAGCGAACAGTTGTGTTTTAAGCTGGAATGAACTGTAGAGGTTTATTGTTGAAACTTGTATGGCCTATGTGTTCAAGGAATTGGAATTGAATGTGTGCACAAATCTAGGGGAAACAACTTTTCGTCTATTATTTCTAACTTAAAATATATTTGGTCAAGTGACTAGTTCTTGCGATTTGTGTTCAAAAGACAATGGCGGTGATTCATAATTTTTTGAATTTTTACGGTTTTGGAACGTATTAATGGGTAAAATGAAATATTTTATTTGCCTACACTGCCACCAATTAGGGACTTATTGTGATTTAAGTATGATAAAAAGTAAAGTCACAGCCAATTTATATCCCACTGCTGGGCCTAAAGCAATGATGGCTAAAGCAAAGGTAAATTTTGGTTTTGCCTAGCTTTGAGCACCGCGACATCGATGGTTATTTGTTAAGTTGGATTTTAAGTTGATTTAAGTTTTTCGTTTCGCAATAAAGAAAGAGTGAAAACTGCACACTAAAACAGAAACGATTAAGAAAAAGTGTATTAAATGCTCCCGTTACGATTTTTAGCAAAGCGTGTGAAGAAACGGTTAACGAGCCACATCATTTGTAATCACATTTTTTATGGGTTGCAAATATTAGTTTTTTTGCTCCTTATTTACTTATAAATTGTTTATTTTCGACACTTCCTAAAAGTTAACAAAAACCTTTCTATTGTCCACTGGACTTTGCGTACTGACGCAGATTAGAAAATTATAAAATGATTAAAATAAAATATTCTTTGGTTCTCGAGTGGCAGCCTCGTACTGGCCATCGCAGTGTGGGACGACCCCCCACTAGATGGAGTGACGACCTGTGCAAATGTGCGGGAAGTCGATGGATGCAGGTGGCTCAGGATCGTACTTCATGGCAGTCTTTGGGGGAGGCCTATGTTCAGCAGTGGACTCAAACAGGCTGAAATGATGATGATGATGATTCTTTGATTGAAAATATACTTGAAAATACTTGTATTTAATTACTCATATAAAAACGCATGACCTAAATGAGTGCTACATTATAATTATGTTTACTCTGAAAAATAACTAGAAAAATAGAATTATACATGTATATAATACAGTAATATAAAAAGTTACAAATGAAATTGACACACAAAATATTTTTTTAAATTTTCATTACGTAAGAAAAACTAATAAATTTTATAATTATAATTAAATGGATGTTACCTTATTTATCTGATATCTATTAAGGAAAACATATGTCAACAACATTGCCATTATAGACGAATAAATGAAAACATCTTTATAACATGTTTTCATTTGTTCTTTTTTCATTAAAAAAAATTAAAACTATTAAAAAATTTAAATGTTATTGTCTTCTTACTTTATTAAATCAATTGATTTAAGAAAGTAAGAAGACATAAATCGATAAACAAGACATATGAAATGACTATAAAAAAATAATGTAATGAAAAAATATGGTAGCATATGAAAACAAAAAGACAGAGAATAAAATGCAGCGCTATATATGAGTTTGATTGAAAACCACTGGAGCGGCTATTACACGTTCAACAATGATCAGATATTTATTTTTTGGTTTTTGTTTTTATCTAGAGAGGAAGTCGAGAACAAAAAGTAAAAAAAAAATATTATGCACATATATTCTTTGTTCACGAAGCGCCTATCGAAATCATCGCTGCAACTCGCATGACCAAATTTGCATGCTGTTACATTATATAATTGTCACTTTACATAAGTTAGTAGGTAGTTTATTTTTTAACATTCATCGTATTACCGCTCTGTGACTAAGCACATTACAAGTCTTGCAAAGCTTCTGAAATATTTTCATTTTACCAAAAATTACCTGGTCTATTTCCCAACCATTGGTCCTGGATCGAACCGGATTTAAGGAATACCAGAACAGAAAAATTAAGAAGAATTAATTTACGGAAAATAAGGATTGGTACACGTGTGTCGAGATTGGAAGGTCAAGTGTTCTCGATATTGAGATTATTAGGTGTTAAGTAACATAATTTGTACCCATCACTCTAGAACAGGTAACTTTTAAGCAAAAGCTTTGCAATAAATAAGGTCAGTACTGAAATTAAATATTTTCATTAGAGTTGTGAATAAATTTAACCTCATACCTATGTTATTTCTATAGGTAGCATACTTACTTATTGATTTTACGAGATTATAATTGTTTCATTTAGTTATTTTATTATTATTACTGCAGTTAATTTCCAAAAGTAACTAAATACTCGTTAAAATCAGTTATATATTTAAGTAGTATTGCTAGGGTATTATTCATTGTTTTCTTAATTTGTTAGTACTATTATTGTAAATTTGTATTGTGTATATATTAAAACTCATTAGTCACGTTGTTAATTAATTTATTTTGTGTGAGGGTAAACATTGGTAATTGATTACATTATTCTCAACTTCTTGCATTGTAACGTTACAGGTTGACGGCACACTTGCTTCCCAGAATGTCTGATGAAAGAGAATTAATAAAGAAACGAGGCAGTTACAAAGGACGTTTAACAGCTTTTTCTACTTATTTAAATGCGTTAAATATTCCTGCGTTGAGCCCTATTGATATCACTGAGTTAGAATTACGGATAGGTAAGATAAAATGTTTATATGATCAATATGATGAAGTTCAAATAAAACTCGAATGTATGGTTGATAATTTAGACCTACAACTTACAGAGAGAAATGAATTTGAGTCTACGTATTATAAATTACTTTCTAAGGCTCAGGAAATCTTGAATAAATATTCTGCGGATAAAGATAGCATGAGTGTAGCAAGTAGTTATAGTAAACATAAAATCGTCAAATTACCTACGATACAATTACCCAAATTTAGTGGATCCTATGAACACTGGCTGGAATTTCATGATACATTTTCTAGTTTAATAAACTCCAACAGTGAGATTGACAACATAAATAAGTTCCACTATTTAAGGGCCTCTCTTGAAGGGACAGCTGCGGTGGTTATACAAGCAATCGAATTTTCTGCTAAAAACTATGAAGTTGCATGGAAGCTTCTGTGTGATAGGTTTGACAACAAACGGTTGTTAATACAAAACCATGTTTCTTTCTTTATTTAATATTGAACCCATTACAAAAGAGTCATCCGTTAACTTGAAACGATTAATTGATAGTGTCAACAAAAACTTACGCGCATTAGAATCTCTTGGCGAGCCAGTTACGCAATGGGACACTCTTTTAATTTATATTTTTTCTAATAAGTTAGACTCTAAAACGTTTCGCGACTGGGAAGAGTTTAAAGGTCGAATGAATAAAAATGACACTATCACATTAGAATGTTTTAATACTTTTTTGCGAAACCGAGCTGATTTAATTGAGACATTTGAACTAGCACGTAATTCAAATCAAGGGCACGTTAACTTGTCCACTAAATCTCATACCAAACACAAATCCATGGTTTCTATACATAACAATAACGGTAGTAACACTTCAAACCAGTCTATTAAATCTTGTCCAATGTGTAAAAGCCATGAACATAACCTAAACGCTTGTTCACAATTTGTAGCACTAGATAACAAACGGCGATTAGAGTTACTTCCGACCTTTAAAGTGTGTTTTGTTATCGACTGCATTAATTAAAATACTCGACACGAATAATCACGAACACATCGCGCGTGCGGTGCTAGACAGTGGTAGTACGTCATGCTTGATAACAGAGAATATGTTCACTAAGTTGAATTTGCCTGCTAAACGCATAAATAAGTCTGTATTAGGTGTCAACAATGCAATTACTTATATTAATAAAATGTGTGATTTGAGTATTAGGTCATTAGACAATAATTACTCGAACAGTATTCAATGTTTTGTTCTCCCGTCAATTACCGATACTATTCCAAGTGGTCATATTAATATATTAGAATTTAATATACCGTCGGATATTGTGTTAGCAGATCCCAGCTTTCACTCACCTGCTGATGTTGATTTAATTATAGGTGCAGATATTTTTTGGGACATTCTAGGTTCCCAAAAAATTGACCTAGGTAGGGGTAAGCCTATTTTATACGAAAGCAAATTAGGGTGGTTAGTGTCCGGTCGGATAAGCAGTGATTATATTACACATTCTTGTAAACGAATTAAATGTAACTTCACAAAGGATAATTTAATTGAATCTTCTGTCAATGATGATTTGCAAACCCAATTAGCGCGGTTTTGGCAGTTAGAGGAAGTCTGCCCTAAGTCATCATCTCATTATTCTAAGGAAGAAACTTTATGTGAAGAACATTATGTAAAAAACACTGTTCGGTTGGAAGACGGTCGATTCTGTGTTAGAATACCTATCAAGGCAGATTCAAAGCTGTTAGGTGATTCATATTTAAAAGCCAAGCGTTGTTTACTTTCTTTAGAGTGTAGGAATAAGACTCAAACTACGTTAGGTAAAATGTATTCCGATTTTATGCTTGAATATAAATCATTAGGTCACATGTCCAAATGTACAAATATGAGGCCTGATTCACACTTTATACCTCATCATGGTGTCTTGCGGGATACAAGCACCACAACTAAATTACGGGTTGTGTTTAATGCCAGTAGTCCGACCACATCTGGTGTCTCTCTGAATGATATTCAGATGGTGGGACCTCAAGTTCAAGACGACCTTTTATCTATCCTCATTCGGTTTAGGCAGCATAGGTATGTTCTAGCCGCAGACGTACAAAAATGGACCGTCAGGTAATGGTACATCCCGAGGATCGTCATTTGCAATTAATATTGTGGCGTTTTAATTCTACGGATGCATTGGAGACTTATAGATTAAATACCGTTACGTACGGTACTGCGAGTGCTCCGTTCTTAGCGACTAGGTGTATTAAGCAATTAGGTCTCGAATGCAAGGATCCTAAAATCGCCGAGATCATTTCTCATGATTTTTTTGTGGATGACCTTCTTACAGGAGGATCTGAGATACAAGAAGTGCTAGACATTCGCGATAAGGTCACCAACGTTCTTGCTTCAGCCCGTATGCCGTTAAGAAAATGGAAATCGAATGATTCCCGACTAGTCAACATTAGTGAAACAACATCTTTAGACTTAAACATCGGCACCACAGAGCCAAGTAAAACTTTAGGTCTCGGTTGGTTAACCGAATCCGATCAATTATGTTTCCCTATCGGTACGATATCTAGTTGTGAGTCTAAACGCGGAATACTTTCTGTTATTGCACAGATTTTTGACCCGTTAGGTCTCTTAGCACCGTGTGTAATTCGCATGAAAATAATCCTACAAAGGTTATGGCTTGAAAAAATATCATGGGATGATAAGTTGTCACCAGAAGTTAGAAAACTTTGGGCTGATATTGTTAATGGTTTACCAATTTTAAATAATATTCGCATCCCACGCCATGTTATTTGTCACCATTTTAAGTATACTCAAATGCATATCTTCACGGACGCATCAGAGCGAGCGTATGGTGCATGTCTTTACCTACGCAGCGTCAGTGATAATGGTTGTCTAGTTAGGCTATTACTAGCAAAAAGCCGTGTAGCTCCCGTGAAACCTACTACTGTGCCAAGGTTAGAGTTGTGTGGGGCGTTAGTAGGTGTACGTCTTATTAAAAAACCAAGAATTACCAAAAAAGAGCCCGTAGTGGATAATAATAATTGTAGTGGACTGTATTAATTTTGAATGTTCTTCCAATAAAAGAGTTCTTCCTTTTAGACGTTTATTATTCTTCATTACAATTGAGCCGTATCGTACAAATTTTTATTTACACATATATATACATTGACAGTGGTATGACAATTAACTAGTGTTTAAAAGCTAATCTTCGGGCGTCGACCAATCACGGCCTCGATCCGCCGTCGCCGTGGCGCCACCCAGGGCGGTTCGACAAGCGGTGATTTCGCTGCGACTGGTTGCTCCGCCGTTGACTGGTAGGACGCGCGACGAACTATTGCTTGACGCGATGTGGCTGTTCAACCGGTGTGTTAGGCGACACTTTGTTATTTTCTTCTGTAAATTACTTAGGCGATCCGTTAGCCGCTTGAGTCGCTAACAGCTCTCCCCCCGGCGCAGCTTGCGTAGCCTCTTCAATCTTCAAAGCGACGAGCCGGCTAACGGGGCGCTTAAAGATGCCCGTCTTGGTGCGTACATCGGCGACTCGTACTCCTCCGTCGGGTCCCGGGTAGGTGCGTGTAATTACCCCCAGAGGCCATACGTTTCTTGGCAACGTATTATCTGCGATTATGACTATATCGTTGACTTGAAGCTGTCGTTTCCCTTGTTCAGACGCTCCGCGTGGTGCGAGTGTTGGTAGATATTCTCGCACCCATCTTCGCCAAAAATGATCGGCGAGTGCTTGACATGCGCGCCAGGCCCGTCGATCCGCTGCATCGCACGTCCCGGTGATGGGCAGTCCCGTCGATGAGCCCAATAGGAAATGGTTCGGAGTTAATGCCTCCGGGTCCGCTGGGTTAACGCTGACGTGAGTTAGTGGTCGTGCGTTAACGGAGAACTCCACCTCGGTCAGCAACGTTCGTAGCACTTCTTCCGTAGGTGTCTTTTCGGTGAGGGCGGCGTTTAAAGCTGTCTTGACTGATCTAATTAACCGCTCCCACGCTCCGCCTTGGTGAGGTGCGCCCGGAGGGATAAATCTCCACTCGAGGCGATGTCGTAGTCCCTCTTCGTGCAGGCTCGACGTCCATTCTTCGTAAGCGGCTCGTAGTTCGTGGTCCGCCCCTTTGAAGTTCGTAGCGTTGTCTGAATACATGATGCGCGGCCATCCTCTTCGCGCAGCCATCCGTCGTAACGCCATAATTGCAGAGTCCGTAGATAGCGATGAGACGATTTCTAAGTGTATGGCGCGCGATGTGAGGCATGTAAATAGCGCGCCCCATCTTTTCTCTCGGCGTCGACCCACCTTAACTATCATCGGCCCGAAATAATCGACTCCGCAGTTAGTGAACGGTCGAAAGAATGGGTCCAGGCGGGCTCGTGGTAGGTCTCCGGTGACGGGCTGCTGCGGCTTCGTTCGGCGTATGCGGCAGAGTGCGCAGTTTCGTTCCACTGTGCGCACTGTAGGTCGCAGGTGTATAATCCAATATCGCTGACGTAAGTCGTTGGTTACGCGTTCCCTGCTTGCGTGGCCGGCGGCGCAGTGTTCGCGAAGAACGATTAATCTCGTGAGCGCGTGCCGACCGTCCAAGATGACGGGCTGTTTTGCGCTTGCTGGTATGGACGCCGCTCCTATGCGCCCTCTTAATCTCAGTAATCCGTCTTCTATGATGGGATCGAGTCGATAGATTTTGCTCGACTTAGAGATTGGACGTGAAGCGTTGATTCGTCGTATGTCGTCCCCGAAGCTCTGCTGTTGCGCGTGTTGAATAAGCAGTCGCTCCGCTCGTTCAATGTGCCCACATTCCATACGTGTGGCGGTTCTTCTTATGCGAATGTCGACGAAAGCTAACACTCGCGCTGTTGTTCTCACGAGTGTTTCGTATTTGGAGAAGCGTGTGGGATCGGGTAGCCACGTACTTGACTGTTCGTTTTCACTGATATGCATGACGTTTGCTTCTTCGTACGTGGATACTTTCTCGGTGGGCCACTGAGATGTTGGTGACCGCAGGAAAGCTGGACCCTGGAACCATCGGTCTTCTGCATTTATCGATCTGCTGGAAAGTCGTGTGGCGTCGTCGGCTACGTTCAGGTCGGTCGGTAGCCATCGCCACTCTTCCTTTTGAGTGAGTTCCGATATTTCGCCCAGTCGATGGGCGACGAATGGTGTATATCGTCGCGTCTCGTTGCGTACCCATGTACCACCGTTGACGAGTCCGTCCAGAAGACAGTTCTGTCGATGTCGATGCGATGTTCCCGTCGTATGGTGTCCGCCAACCTCGCCCCGATGACGGCTGCTTGGAGTTCTAGTCGTGGAATTGTCTGTGTCTTCTTCGGCGCCACCTTCGCTTTCGCCGCCACGAGTGCTACGTCGACGTCTTCTTCCGGCCCGATGATGCGCCAATACGCCGCAGCGGCGTAGGCTTGCTCGCTGGCGTCGCAGAACACGTGTAGCTCGTAGCGTTTGCGCCCGTTCGGTGAATAGCAGCGGGGTATTCGTAGTTGCGCAATGTTATGCAACTGCGATAACCAGGTGGCGAATGTTTCAGAGTCTTCCGCCGGTATTTCTTCATCCCACGCCATGTTCAGTCGCCACAGGTTTTGAAGTATTATCTTCGCTCTGATCGTGAAATAGCTGAGTAGTCCGAGCGGGTCAAATATTGACATGACCGCGCTTAACGCTTCGCGTTTGGTTGGTGAGCTCGCGTTCGTGTGCGCACGTCGATCGGCACCCTGTTCATTGAGGTGTTGAAACCGAGCTCGTCTCTGTCGGCGTCCCATACGAGTCCAAGTATTTTATTTTCGGACCCGTCGCGTCCCAATTGCGTTGGCTTGTGCGTGCGTAGTTCTTCGGGTATATCGCGCAGCGCCGTTTCGTGATTCGAATTCCAGCCCCGCAGTGTGAAGCCGGCCGCCGTGTGTACCGTCCTCGTTTCGCTCGCCGCCCGCCTCGCCTCGTCCGGATCGTTGTAGCTGGCCACTAGGTCGTCCATGTAATGGCACTTCGTTATAGCTTCGTAGGCGAGCGGGTGTGTCTCGGCGTGGATCCTTGCGTTGTGGTTCCTGATGAAATGTGCTAGGAACGGCGAACTGGCTGCTCCGAACATCATACTGGTCATCTTGTAGACGCGTGGAGCACCTTCCCTGTCGTCCCCGCGCCACAGGAACTGTTGAGCTGATTGATCTTGTGGTCGTATCTTGATCTGCAGGAACATCTCTTGTATGTCCGCGGTTATTGCGGTCGCCTTCTCGCGGAACCTGAACAGCACTCCAGGTAGGGACAGCAGCATGTCGGGCCCTTCGAGTAGATGATCGTTGAGGCTGACTCCGTTGCTCTTGGCGGCCGCGTCAAACACCAACCTCAGCTTTCCAGGCTTGTTCGGATTCGTGACGGCGAAGTGAGGTAAGTACCACGCGACGTTACTTTCCCGTTCCTTTCCATCGCATGGCACTGCATACCGTTTCCTGAGCAGGTTTTCTATCTGTGCGGTGTACTCCTGGGCGAAGCGTGTGTCGGTGTCCATCCTCTTCTCGGTCTTTCGGAGTCGTCGAAATGCCGCGTTATAGCTTGGTGGTAAGGTGACGTCGTCTCGGCGCCACGGTAGTCCTATCTCGTAGCCGTCGTTTGTTCGCTTGACGGTTTCCTCGGCGATGGTGACTGCTCTCTT
Organism: Iphiclides podalirius; assembly: GCA_933534255.1. Taxonomy (NCBI): domain Eukaryota; kingdom Metazoa; phylum Arthropoda; class Insecta; order Lepidoptera; family Papilionidae; genus Iphiclides; species Iphiclides podalirius. The sequence goes on along the minus strand of OW152822.1, from coordinate 3,499,356 downwards.
CTCGTTGCTGTTTAAACGTGGTTCCTTCGAGATCGCCAATGCGTCGATCTTAAAATGCTCTTCGACCAACTCGTGTAGCTGTCGGTCGTGGTCAATGTTTTCTCGCCCCGGTTCATACAGGTGCAGTACGTGTTCCGTTCTTAAGATGGTGTTTCGTGGCGCGGTTCCATGCACCACCCATCCGAGCTGCGTGCGCGACGCTGCGGGTTGCTCGCGTTCGCCGACTCTTAATTCTCTCGACACTATGCACTCCCAGTGATCGGTGCCTATGAGGATGCCAGGGCGAGCTCGTTCGTAGCTCACCTCGTCGATTTTCAAGTCGCGCAGGTGTTCATTCTTCAAAAGTTCCTTTGGTATAGATTGTTGATGCAGGTTCAGGTTTCGCATCGTTCTCGCCTTTATATCGAAGTTATTTTCTTCCATGAGACCCCGGATGTTGAACGAGACTAGTCGGCTGCGTTGTTCTTTTTGTTGCATGTTGACGCCACGTAGGTGCAGTGACTGTAGGGGACCTTCAGCTCCGATCGCCTTTGCCAGCTCCTCGTCGATGAGTGTGACGGTTGCTCCCTCGTCGAGAAGTGCATGCGTCTTCACCTCCCCCCGTGGACCGCTGACGACCACTGGGCATATCTTTAGTAACACGTTCGCAGCGCCGGTTGCTCGCGACGCCACCGACAGGACGGCTTCCTCGTTTGGCTTCTCGTCCTCTGTTGGCTTGATGTCCTCATGGAGTGTGGGATGGTGAGGTCGTCGACACTGGTTGATTCCGCATGGCTTCGCTCGGCAGGTGATGCGCCTGTGCTTGCTGCTTATGCACTTGAAGCACACCTTCTTGTCCTTGACTAACTCCCAACGTTGACTGACCGTGAGCGATTTATATTTGGGGCACTGCGGCAAGTGGTGATGTTGACCACAGCCAGGGCATACCTCAATATCTTCAGTCGGCTCGGCCGTCGCGTATACTGGTTGTGTTCTTTTCTTCAGGACGATCGCTGGTCTGCTCTCTCTTCGTGCTGCGCTCGCGGCAATGGTGCTTGTAGATGGTGCATACGTGAAGCGCAGCGCTCGATCTGCCTCGCGCATCAGGAAGCGGGACAGCGTCACAATCTCCGGTTCTCTCACGTCGTCTTGTTCGTGTGCGTAATCGCACCACCTCGATCGCAGGTGTGGGCTCAGTTTTTCCAGCACCTCTCTTGCAAGTAAGGGGTTGAAGAGATATCCCCTTTTGTCGATGGTTTGCAATACGCATACGGTGTTTTGTACTCGTATGGCGAATGCGTTCAGCTCCGTTGCCGATGATCCTGGCTTCGACATTTTCTTTAGTTCGTCGAGCGATCGGTCGATGATCACTTCTGGTCTCCCGAAGCACTGTTCTAAAGTCTTCATGATGATTTCAGGATCTGAAGCGGTGTGAAGGAGCGCGGCTACTGCGTCCCGTGCTTCGCCCCTGAGGCAGCTTCTCAGTCGTTGGATGTTTTCTGCCGACGATATGTGATATATGCGCGTCGTGTCTCGGAATGCAGCGTAAAAACGGCAGCCACTCGTTGATCGCACCCGAGAAGGTCGGTAGGTCGGTGTGCCGTAGTCGTGGCCGCGCCATTTTTTCTAGTGTAGCTGCTAATTGTTCGATGCCGCTTTTTCTTGTGGGTGATTTCGGCCTGTGACCGCCTCTTATTTCTTCTCGCGGCGCTCCCCCCGTTGTCACCTCCCCCCTTGGTTCGAGCGGGTTTGAGTGTAACCACTCGACCACCTTTTCCCGTTCTTGGGCAGGCGTTAACGGCGCCTCATGTAACGACTCCTGGTCGTCCTGAATGGCCGACACCTCGGCGGCTAGTCTTTTCTTGACTAGTTCTGCTTCAAGTTCCAGTTCTTTTCTTTTTATGTTGGCCAGTCTCTCCGCTGCCTCTAGTTCTGCCAGCCTTAACCTCGTGTTGACGCTGGCTGTCGAGCGGTGTGACATTGCTGGCGATCGTTGACGGCGATGTTCATTTTGTTCCAGTAGCGCTGAAGAGGGTTCCGTAGGGGCGTGGGGATCGTGGCCGAGGCGGGCAGACGGGTGCATTGTTCACCGGTACCTGTTCGGTGCGGTACGGGTGACGCTGGAGGTTCGAGGGACAGTCGTCGTTGACGTTCTAACTCAATACGATCGATCTGTCGTTCTTGCGTCCGTCTTCGTTCTTCCGCGTCGGTTGAGTCGCCTTGGCTCCGGGTAATAACCATTTTCTTGTTTGAGCTCTTCGGAAATCTTCTAGTTGACAGTAAATGTTCTTCACTATCCGGCTACTCGATGGACCAAAACTGTAGTGGACTGTATTAATTTTGAATGTTCTTCCAATAAAAGAGTTCTTCCTTTTAGACGTTTATTATTCTTCATTACAATTGAGCCGTATCGTACAAATTTTTATTTACACATATATATACATTGACAGTGGTATGACAATTAACTAGTGTTTAAAAGCTAATCTTCGGGCGTCGACCAATCACGGCCTCGATCCGCCGTCGCCGTGGCGCCACCCAGGGCGGTTCGACAAGCGGTGATTTCGCTGCGACTGGTTGCTCCGCCGTTGACTGGTAGGACGCGCGACGAACTATTGCTTGACGCGATGTGGCTGTTCAACCGGTGTGTTAGGCGACACTTTGTTATTTTCTTCTGTAAATTACTTAGGCGATCCGTTAGCCGCTTGAGTCGCTAACAATAATATCCAAATACCATTTAGTTAGAGTGTTGGGAAATTGTCATCTTACGTATGAAGAGTTGAATACGACTTTAACTCAAATCGAGGCCATTTTGAATTCTCGACCACTTACGCCAATTTCCACCGACCCTGATGATTTGACCCATCTCACTCCCGGACATTTTCTCATCGGTCGCTCACTCACCGCCCTGCCAGAGCCAAGCTATGAAGATTGCTCCTATAATCACCTGACACGGTTCCAACGCATCGGGCAACTCCGTCATCACTTTTGGCTACGTTGGAGTAAGGAATATGTTGCTGAATTACAGCAACGGACCAAGTGGAGAACTACCAACGAAGCCTTGAAATTAAACTCCTTAGTGGTCGTGAAGGAGGATAATCTTCCACCACTGAAATGGCGTCTGGAACGAGTCATTGCTGTTCATCCTGGCTCCGATGGGATCAACCGAGTGGCTGACATTAAGACGAGCTGCGGAGTAGTCCGAAGGGCGTTCAGCAAAATTTGCCCATTGCCTGAGGTTTCATCATGAAGACCTTGTTTGGAAGGGCAAGCTTCCAAAGCCCGGGGGCATGTTCACGAAGCGCCTATCGAAATCATCGCTGCAACTCGCATGACCAAATTTGCATGCTGTTACATTATATAATTGTCACTTTACATAAGTTAGTAGGTAGTTTATTTTTTAACATTCATCGTATTACCGCTCTGTGACTAAGCACATTACAAGTCTTGCAAAGCTTCTGAAATATTTTCATTTTACCAAAAATTACCTGGTCTATTTCCCAACCATTCTTCTTGTTAGAATTTGTTACAAAGTCTACTATTATCTAAAAATTAGTGAAAGCCTTGAAGGATAGAGACGAACTAAATTTAACAAGGCATGTTTTATTTATGTTTTATTGTATTTATATGTGAAAACATATAAAAAACGAAAAAATTAATTACTTATGAATTATTTGTTCATTAAATAAAAATTAATTTATATGATTTATTATTTATTTATTTGAAATTAAATTGGGACCACATCGGAGCTAAATCGAGCCCAATAATTATATAATAAAAAATAATTTTAAAATTCCGTTCGTACGTTGCGGAGTTCTGAGGTAACAAACATAGAAAAACATCCGAAAAGTCTCTATAAAGTATCTTGCCCTTGTTTTCAAGACACCATTTGCTTTCCCCCACATATTTGAATGTACCGATACAACGCGATTTTGGGTGATTTTTATGTTTGTTGGTTAACTACTAAATTACTACATGTGTTTTCATCCCAATGCCGTTAGAAACAAAGCAAGATAAAATTTAATAATTAAAACTAATAAAACGTATCAAGAATTTAAAATTAAAAAAATATTAAACACTCAGTGTCGGTGTGTTTCCTTTTATCTTGATATACTCCAACCTTACTTTTGATTATTGTATATAATAAACAACTTCAATTGAATAGTATTTATCATTAACCCATTGGCATATTTGTTTATGAAATTATTGCGTCAGGTAACGACATTTTGATAAATTGTACTAAGATACGCGTTTGCTAAATTCCTATTACGTTTGAATAAGTCGCCTTCAGACACTGAGAATAACAGTTCGCTTTCAGCTTCATTGTAGATTTCGAGAAGTAGACGTTGTAATTTAATATATCAATGATCAATTGAAGGTCTCTTATAACGTCAGTCTCGGGATAACGCAGTCTGCGGTTTTGTTTCTGAAGCTAGTACTTTAACTGCCATCAATTCTCACTTATAGTCACTTTAAAACATGACTCATCCCACACCGGCGACAATCTTTTCGTACTTTTTCTTCATGTTTTAATGTTCAATCTTGAGTGCAGAGATTAGCACTATGAAAAACTTTAAAATTTTAGTCACTTGCTTAAGTACAAAATTGCTCTTACAATTCCCAGTAAGCAAAATATTTTTTTATAAAAATATTTCAGTTACATTATTAAACCAACGTAAAAATATACGTAGTAGGCATGTCTTTAAGTTTCGTAAACCCATTGATAAGTTGTAATTAGATATGAAAAAAAAAAAAACAATCATTAACTATTATGTATATCGCGCTTTATATACATTATATTTAGTTTCGAGAACAATAGAAAAACCTTTAAGTGTGAAAGCATCGAGTTAAACTGAGTAATTTCACAAAGCAACGATCGATCTCATTAGAGGAAAGTCCAAATGGAATGAATAAACATTGTTCAGTGATTCTTCGTCACAAGTTCGATAGTATGTTCGAGAAAATTTTAAATTCGTGGCTTAGTTGTAATGTTTGAGAATGTTTTACGGTAAAACATAAAATATGGTAACCAAAGTTAATATTTAACATTAAAATTTGGATAATTTAGCGTAAGTTAATGATTTTTTCTCCTAAACGTTTTGCTAAAAAATATTTTACGGCCTTTAATTTAGATTTCTAGTTTTCAATTTCGACGTTTCGATGCCTTCTTATTCCTTGGGTCATTTGTCCCCAATTATTTACTAGAGGATATTAATACATTGGCTATTAATAAATATGTGTATCTTGTCTTTATTTATTGTCTACAAGTGAAAACCAAGTTCAAGGAAGAAAAATGTGAAACATTTACAGTGCCTTACTATTTTAAAATAGAGATAACATTAAAGTATATGTGGACGCTAATTGATTATTTTATATCTTCCAAACTTCATTCAATCGGAGATGTTACGAAGTTAACAAGGCATATTATCTTGCAAACAGTGGTCTTATGGGGGAAAAAGAACGGAGTAAAGTAATCCATTCACCATCTATTAATTAAGTTGTGAACGCCTCGTTTCGATGTGGAACTTTTTAATTGACTCCTGGCGCTCCGTCCCTTGCCAGTCCTTTATCTTGATCAACTGATAGCAATATTTACCGACTTAGCGAAGCTTTAGACGATATCTGGCTATAATTGGTAGAGTTAAGTTTTAAATAAACACGTGAATTTAGTCCACCTATCGGAGGTGAACCGCGTTATCAGAAATAGGACTGCATTACCACCCTTTAATCTTAGTGACCTCGGAAGAGATCATAGATATTATCAAATGGCTCAAAGCTAGGTCTCCCCTAGGCACAGACAAAATAAGTCACAAAGTCTTGAAAGCCCTTTTTGGGCCGATTCTCTGTCTTCTGACGAACATTTTTGTGAACAGATGCTCCTTCCCGGATGCCTCGAAAGAGGCCATTGTCATCGACATTAACCATCCGAATAAACCACCCAGCCATGCCACCAGATATCGCCCCATTAGTCTCCTCAATTGCTTGGGAAAGCTTAATGAACGCATTATTCTAAAAAGACACAAGGAAAACGTGTATTCCAATGGTTTCATCAGGTGTCAGTTAGGCTTCCGACTGAATCACTCCTGTCCCGCTTGACGGAGCATATCCTGAAAGGCCTAAACCGCTCCCAACCCGTCGACACGGCCGCTCCCTTCTTCGACGTTGCAAAGGCATTTGACAAGGTCTGGCACCACGGCTTGTTTTACAAGCTGTTCGCACACAACTATCAAATTAAAGAAAAACTAAAGATATAAGAATTTATGTAAGAGGTTTCATAAAATAGCTAAATCACTATTAAAATCTTACACATTAACATATTATTATTCAGAATTTAAAATTATTACTTTAACTAGTGTTCAGGAAGAACAAATAACGCTTCTAAAGGTGTGTTATGTTAATATAATTTCAATTAAAATAATTAGGTTTTTATTCGATTGCGTGCCCATTACGGTTGGAAGTCAGTGCTAATGTACAATTTTGAATGCAAGTCGTTAGCCATTGATAAGCGAATTTATTTAAAATTTAACGGGCGACTTCCAAAACGAGTGATACTAGTATAAAGAACAGTCTATGGTTTTGTATCTATGATTTTATACGTATTAATATACGTAAATTTCTTTATAATTTGGTCTGTCAGTATCGCAGACAATTAGTATTAGGCTTTGCAATTTACATACATGTAATTACCCAAATTATCGCAAAGGAAAAAAAAATCAATTAAGAAAATAAAATGTGAGAAAAGGTAATGGGCAAAATAATCAATTTTCCAACTAGTAATTAAGACTTAAGCAGGTCGTAGGCGATCTGAACTTTTAAATTGACTTTGCCCGCCCTGCCGGCGGCGCCTTTAGTCGTTTATCTTGATCCTCTAAGAGCGATAATTACTGATTCAACACAGTTTTAATCCCAAGTGAGAAGAATATAGCGAAACGGATGTAGAATAAACAATGTAAAAAAATTATGAAGATTTGCCTTTAAGTGGAAGTGTGGTAGTTCTTTTTAAAGACAAGATCTGAAGCTATATGTTTACATATAAGATTTCACTTTCAATTGTGTACAAAGTAATTATATACCGCGCCATTGCCTCCTTGTAAGTACGGGCAACCACGTTTATTCAAAATTCCATTAACCTGATGTAATGACGCGGATAGCGTTTAAGATTTTTAAAACCACAGTTTGCAACGCAGAACCAGAAAAGTCAGTCATTGACGCAACAAAATGTGACTTACGACTTCTTTCATTAAATTATATTAACTTATTACGAAGCCTTCTTAATGGTTTTAATCTTCAGGATGATTCAATGACTTTAGATTTAAAGTTTTAGTATCCTTGCGAATATTTTTCACAACACCATAAAATTAAGATATTGTAATAACTTCTTACTCGTATTACTCAAGTAATTGAAATATATATTACATTTAAAATTAACAAATGCTTGAGTTTTGTAAACTCATATTTTAATTTAAATAACGTAATAAAATTAAATTCAATAACCGGCTTTTATACTTTAGGAAATGCAATTTAAAAAAAGCTTGAAGAAATATAAATGAAACTGAATAAAACTTTTCAAGAGAGCGACGTGCAGAACATACAGAATAAAAAAATGTTTTCCCCAAAAATGATTTATTTTCATGATTTACAGGCAGAGATACATTTCGCTGTACGTGGGCGCTGCTTCTTGAGGGGCGATAACAAAAGAGAAACGTTGATTACCATGTCCTTATGATAATAAAAGTGAATTATGTAAAATATTCGAGACACCGCAATAGACAAAGCTTCTACGGAGCTCTTTGTGCAATATACACTACTTAAGTCGAAAGCACCTGCATTATATAAATTTACATAGTAAAATATTAATAACTGTTAAAATAAAAACTCGTTATGACAACATTTTTAACAAAGATTTGTGCGATTCATAGTTTCATTCATACGTTCCTGGGAATGATTTCTTTTGTACCACAAAAAAAAAACATCCTTGTACAATATAGCCCTTACACAAGATTAATTTTTCATATAAATTTTATCAACTCTCCACGATTTTTTCTTAAATTAAGAAGTGCAAAAATAGTGCAATAAGAGATCAAACGGAAGCGTTTTAGTCGTTTGGAGACCTAAACAGAATAACAGTAAATGAATAAAGAATTACCTAAATAATCGAACCAACGTCTTCGGCATTCGCGGCCTGACGTTTTAACCACTAAGTTTAACCGCTATTACATCTATATTATCCGTGACTAACATAGGTTCTCGCGTATCGTATACCGAGAATCAAATGGTCTTCTCAAAATGTAACATTTTTGTACAATCGCGCTCTCCTATTTCCAGTAACATTAGAGTAAAAAAAAAAAAATGTGTGCGTGTACTAGCGTACACTCGTAAGAAGTGAAACTTTTTTATGACGTTATTTTTCAAAAAATAATTTACTATATGCAACTTTACAGAAATTGGTTAAATAAAGTTAAATTAGATAAAGTTTAATAAAAGGCTTTTATTATCATAGACATAAATACAAATTCTACAATTTTTTCATTTTAGCTTTGTATAATATTTAGTTTCTTATTTGTAATACATAGGTGGCGTTAGTAGTAAATTAAAACACACTATGGTTTGACCGTTGTAATTAGTATGAGGGTCCGCAAAATTAGTCAGCCAGTGAGTAGAAGGCAGACATTCGACTCGCGCGCGAGTGTTGTGAGTGAAGTTTTTTTGGAAAACCGAACTTGCGGACGTTGGATCGACCAACCGCAAGTTCCAGAAGCCGATCGAGGCTTCGAAGAGTATCATCGGTCAGCTTCAGATTGTGTCTTCGGTGGAAGGCGCAGTCAGGTCGGTCACGGTGGCCGGTGCCTGCCTTTGGAGAAGAGGAAGTCTACAGTGTCGTGCTCTGAAGTATTAGAGCTAGCACTGTCATTACTACAAATATTATTATTGAATTTCATTAATTGTAATAGAATTATTACTATCATTGATGTCGTTATTATATATTTGTGTTATTAATGGCTTATGGTAACTGAAATACGAAATATATCGTTTACATTTTAGAATTAGAATTAAAATAAACCCTTTGATTTTGCTAATGACTTTAATATAACATAGATATATATATTGTTATGAACGATAGAGGGAACTAACGCCATCTAGCGTCAACTATTAAAACCACTAAAGAATAAAGACGACATAAAACCCCCTATTCAACACTAGATGGCGTTAGAGGAACATTTTAAGATAAGAAAAAGATGGCGCGTAACGCAAAAATGTTACAATAAATTTTTTTCCAACCCCGATAAAGAAGTTTCACTTCAAAAAAATGAGTGCGTTACCTTACAAGGGGTTTAAATAAAACTAAAAAAAAAAAAAAAAAAAAAACAATCAGTATTATTATTAATGTATTGACATCGTTCAAAGCATTCAGTTATCCATTAGTCCCTCCTAAAGAAGTCTTACTTCACTAAAATAAATAGGTCTGTACTCGTACCTCGCTCGTGTTTAAAATATTTACCGCAGCTGCACAATGAAATGTATACCTCTCTATGTACCGCTTAACAAACGACACATATTATAAAAGACAGACCGCAATATTTCGCTCAGATACGGCTAATTTCCTATGAGACTGGCATTCCGTACTAATATTCGACGTAACAAAAACCTTACCGCCCTTCGTGACGCGTCTTCGCATTAATCTTTGCGTCGCTCCTACGCACGTACGACGTCATTCGTGTTCTAAAATTTTCCTTTTTAATTTTTTAAATAAGGACTTATCTTTATGGCATTACCTCTTTTGCTTTTAATATGGTTTAAGTTTTTTTATGTTTAAGTTTTTGTATGAACGTTAAAAAGGGCAGAGTATGGAAATAGTAACCAGTGCCGGATTAATTACGTAGCAAGAAGGTCCCCCATATTTAAACTCACTAATCTCTGCCTGAACGTAGTTTTTTTAGTGAAACTTATTACGATGTCGCAAAAACGTGAAACGTTACTACTTTTGCTACTAAGACAATTCACGTCAGACAATCGGTAACCGACTATTTCCTTACTGCAAATAAAACACCGAATTACATACGGTTAACGCACAAGGTCTACAAAAAGTTTCTTGTTATAAATGTATAGAATTTCAGTCGGCCCGATTTTTTTTTGGCTGGATGAGCCACTGTTGGCTTCACAGATCCGACGGATTTGAGGTAGCCTGGCGCACGGGGCGCCTAGCCTGAGCCTCGGCGTATTATTATTACGCGTTATGGATGGTGACTAAGCTCGAGGGCTCCAGAGGGAGCCTCGGCTCGGGCCGTCACGCTATTATTATCACCGGTTTGGGAGGCCGCCAAGCTCTTCGGGCGCTTTGGCAGACGCTCCATGGAGTGACTGGGCTCAAGGGTCCCCGAGAGGGGATCTCGGCTTGTCGGCCCGATAATTGGCTATACAAGAAAACTGCCGTATGCAAGCACTCTTACTCGATACTTACGCCCGGTTTCTGAAACACTGATCATCGTAGAGGTTAACTAACTTATATGAAGTTTTGATCAGTGTTTCAGAATTCCATCAGCCATTTGGCAGCTTATTAGTTAATGGCTTTTCAAAGCCATTTGACAGCTAATTAGGCTACAGCTGAACCGGGCGTTAGTGTGGATGTGTAGGATTGAAATGATCAGTATTATTTCTTTTGTCCACATTATTTAAAGTACGCCACTGATAAAAGTCATATAGATTTTTTTGTCAACATTTATCTATTTTAACACCTTACTATTATTAGTTTCTTAATTAAATTATTTTAAATTGCCAGGCGGCTTTTTGTACTTTTCAGAGCCTAGCAGAGCCTATAGTAATCTACTAGGCTATTAATTAGCAGAATTGTAACCTATTGAGTATTGAATTGTTTTTTTACCACTTTAAACTTAAGAACCAATAACAGATTAACGCCTCTTTGAAAAAATTTGCTACGGGCCCCGTGCTTGCTTAGTCCGGAACTGATAATAACGTGTATATTAAAAGTAACAGCCTATACACGTCCCACTGCTGGGCAAAGGCCTCCTCTATACAGAGGGTATCAGGGCATAGTCCACCACGCGGCCCCACTGCGGATTGGCGGACTTCACATATTTTCGAAATACATTTTTTTTTGTTATTATTCCGAAAATATGCAGTTTTCCTCACGATGTTTTCCTTCACCGCGGAGCACGTGATAATTCAGCACTTAAAGTTAAAAACTTCATTGGTGCCGGCACCGGGGATCGAACTCAGGTTGCTCGAGTATACATTGAATTAAGGCGAGCGCCCGGACACTGAGCTATCACGGCTCGTGTATATTAAAACAAATAAAAATTAATCAAACATGAATAGTAACAAACTAATAAACATTTTCTGACGTTGGCTCTTTCGATGAAGAATGATGAACTATTCTAGCCTCAAAACTTGTAGAAAAAGGACGAAAACATTTTCGCCGCTGTGGAAATCGAACCCACGTCTTCGGCATTTGCTGCCTGACGCTTAAGCCACTAAGCTAAACGGCTGATTGCCACACCGATGAAAATCTTAAGGATTTTTATCATCGGCTGAGGCGAATGAACTTATTTCGAATTACATATAGACTTGAGGGGTAAAGAAAATAAGATCAACATAAACTTACATTAGGGTGTTTATATTATTACTTTATATTTTTTACATATTGTTGGCATAACAAAAAGAGGAGTCAAAATATAATGAGAAAAGCACATAGCGTCCCAAGTAACGCTATTTACAGAAATAGTTTTATCAACTACCGCCATCTCGAGTATTGAAATGACTTAAACTAATTCAAAATACTTTATTATGATACAAAAAATTACAATAAAATACTAGAAGAGAAGTGATTTAGATCGTCGCCAAATTTAGAATTGCGTTATGTTACAATAACTATATCAAACTTAACCTAAGTCTACACTCGTTCGATTTTAGAAACAAAGCGAGAGTGATCTTTGCTAGATATAGAATAAATTGTCTTTGATAGCTCAGTAGCCGTGATAGCTCAGTATCCGGGTACTCGCCTTTAATTCAATATACTCGAGCAACCTGAGTTCGACCCTCGGTACTGTTACCAAGGAAATCGTTACTTTTAAGTACTGACTTATCACGTGCTCGGCGGTGAAGGAAAACATCGTGAGGAAACCTGCATACTTAACAAAAAGAATATTTCAAAGATATGTGAAGTCCGGCAATCCGTGGTGGGGCCGCGTTGTGGATCATGCCCTTATACTGTACAGAGGAGGCGTTTCCCCACATTATTTTTTTTACTATGAAGCTCACGTTCCACTGAGTTGAGCCTCGTGCCGCTGTGATCGTACCCGTTACCTACCAGGCTATGTAACTAATAAGACCCAAAATATGTTGTTGTTACAAACATCAATAAGCGACAGCGAATCTTCAGAAGACCTGGGGAGTGATAGAATTGCAAGAGTGAAAATATATTATCTGAACAAGGTTTCCGGACGGTGTGGGCAGGAATTTCAACAGAGGCAAAAACCAAGTTAGTTTTCATCGAAACTGGCGGCAGATTTGGATTGGTGATTTTTGGTCAGATGTTATCGTGTTAAAAACATTGCCCGTAAGAATATAAGAATGCCGTAATAATATAAGAAATCATGAGAGTTTGTCTAATAACTATTCATCTCAATAAATCTTGCATTGGATTCGGCATGGTTAATCAAGGCTTCATTTACAACCCAAGTCAAAACACGTAATTACGCAGAAAGTGTACTGTGTTCAGTTTGGAATTAGAATGTGTGTAAATAATCTTGATTTATTTTTGATGACCTCTCCTTTAGTCAATCGCATAAAATAAATTCTGCGTTTGGAGATGAACAACTTATTTTACAAAAACATGCTAATATTTTTTCCCTTATGACCTGGTTCTTTTTGAAGATAAAATTGTCTTCAATTTTATAGTATTTTCATTTTTTTTGGGATTACGTTTTTAAATAGAATAATAAGGTATTTTCAATTGTGGTTTAATTTGTTACATATTTAGTTTTCTTAGGGGAGGAATCTGCCACTTCTATGCAAACAAAAGTAAATTAATAATTTCTACTGTATCAAATGTATTGTGAATCAATTAAATTTTTATGTCTGTTTCTTTTTGTACAATAAAGTATTTTTATTATTTTTATCGATGTCTAGTTGAAGGTTAATAAAGATCTCATTAAAGAAAATAATTTACTTACAGTTAAACATTTTTAAAAACCACCATTTTATATGTTGAATGTAATGACACAAAAATATTTCTTTTAATTTAAATTTCAAATATAAACGCAGTATTTGGAGCGCAGCACGTCAAAAATTGTTATTTGCTTAACTTGACGTAAAACAACGCGCTAAAGCGATTTTTTTTCTCATTTTGCAATTCGAGTAATATTTCAACGGTTAATATTTTTTTATTCTCGCGGAAGACCGGCGTAAAGGGATGTATAATACTTTCGCGTTTCGTTTGGTGAGCCGGAGCCCAATTTTCAAACGATTGTCAATGCATCTGCAACCCTCGGGTGTTGCAGATGTCCATGGGCGGCGGTATTCATTTAAAATCAGGTGAACCGCCGGATCGCTTGGAAATTTTTCTCATAAAAAAAACTTTTTAATTTATTTGTATTATGAAAAACAGTTAAAAAAATATGTTAAATTTATTAAAAACATAATTTTTTAAAGTTTTTCCATGTATCACTCGTCTATACTAGAGAATCATTAGGTAAAAATGATAATAATAATTTTTAATACCGACCTACTGGTCGATACTAATGTAAGCGAATATTGATATTTTCAATTGTAAAACTCTGTAAACTACAAACCATTATACATTACCACAAATGACTTCTTACCATTTACCATGAATAAAATGCGGTAATTAAAAGTTCCTTTTTAGGGTTACGTAGCCAAATAGTTAAAATTGGGGATCCTATTACTAAGACTCTGCTATCGGTCTGTCCGTCTGTCACCAGGTTGTATCAACTAAACGCAAACTTACTCTAACTGCTAAAAACAAATGATAATTATAACATTAGACACTTAGCATTGTGATTGAATTATAAATACCTAAATTAATAAATAAACTATATCCATTCGCTTACTTTCACGGATCCCTAAATTCGGAAGTGCTCGGCGTGGCTTGGAGACGCGAGCCCGTTAGTGCCATTTTGAACGGACTACGTTTTCTACGCCAGAAGACTTAAAAAGCTGGTAAGGCGCGCTCACTGCGCTTTGTACGGACTTGGAACGACCGTACTACCTTTTAAAGATTAATAAAGGTTAATATCGATTAGATCTCGCCGGGGTGAGTTAATTTAATTACTTACAACATAGAATATACATGTATATGTATATATTATATAAATATTTATGGCATTGTAAAAGATGATGAAATGGTTATGGTTGTGGTCTATGGTCCGATAGAAAAGTTAAGGCCATCCATATAAACGGTGGAACTCTGTCGGGTCGGAGCTCTTCTGTGAGGTCGTGGTACTTGCGCGGACGAGTCTGCCCATTCGTGCAACACCCGAGGCTACTGCGTGACCCTACCACAGTGAATTCACATGATACAACTAATTGTGGTTTTGGGTTAGGGTGTTTGTCAATGAGAAATTTATAGGGCATATAAGGTAAAACTTTTTTACAACACAGGATAACATTATTCTACAGTAATAGGGTGGTTAATTGTAGATTTTTGGTAGGCCACGATAACTTCTTAAAAATTTTACAATGGTATTCAAACAAATGTGCTATTGATCACCTTGTGTCTTATTTTTTAATAGAAAGATGAAAACATTAAAGTAAAAAGATATAATGACATACTTATTCATTATATTCTTCATGTTATTTAATAATAACGTACTGCCTAATTAAATAACATCAAAAGGGTTACTACGTAATAAAGTGCTGAAGGTACTATAAATAAATTTGTCAGTCAACCAGCGCCGGCTGAAGCCGTTGGGGACGTAATTTGCCCATTCAAAGTACTCCTATAATTCGGCTCACAGAGTATTTCACAAAAACATGATACAAATCTAATTATATGAATTTGTGCTGAGGCTAATAAATTGTGGTAACCCCTTTGGACCGCTTATTTTACTAGTTAGAACCAGAAGAAATAATTAGCATTTTTACTTAGGAACTTGTAGATTGTCGCAGTTGTTTGCTTCTTGAATCTTCCTAATATCGGAGTCGTATCGGTCCAGAAATACCGCTGACGAGAACTGCATCCACAAAATGGCTGAGCGAGACAGAAAATTTCGTGCAAAACGCTCAGTGGTGGACCGCAAACCATAAAGGTCTAGAATTTGATGAGTTGTTTGGTGGTGAAATTCAGCATTAGCTATTAATCTGAACAATTCTCTAGAACATTCCCGATAGAAAATAGTTGTATCAAATTAATCACTATAGGGAATGCAACATCTCTTCACAAAGCCAATGCATCGAGGATTGGGTTAGTCCTGGTCGTTGAGGATTTGAGCAGCTCTACGTTGGATGCATGCAAATGGAAGAAGCTGGTGTTGGAGCACCTCAGCTCAGCAATGAGAATAAAATAGAGCGCTGTAGGCGATGGGATGGCAGGAAATACGGGCAGTACTTTATTCACCTCTGTACCCAAGACACCAAACTTTTTGGAAGCCAGTTTGGTTTCCTCTAACAAGTAACTGTGAAATGGCTCGCTGCTCTGTAGGACAACTCCAAGAATTCTAATCCAGTCCTGGCGACAAGGGATGTACCCACAAAAAAGGAGACTCGACGAAATGTTTTCTTCTTTTCGGTAAACTTGTAACTTCTTACGGTTAAATTGAGCTAAATTAAGGCGACCCTGTTCTGAGATTTTGCCTACAAAATTCGGAATGTCACGTAAACGATTGTTTACTATATTTTCTTTTAAGTGCGACTAGCTGTACCAAAAACTAGTAAATTCTTCTGTTATTAATGAACACCGGGAAACCCCGGAATTCGACATATGCACCTCGGGTACGAACTTATATACTAAGACATAACGCAGTTCAGCTGATGTCTTTTCTAAATAGACTTACAGAAAGAAATGTATTTAAAAGGAATTTAAAAAGTAAACTTCCATCTTAAACGAAATTCAAAGATACAAGGTTTTGGGTCGCCGAAATCTAAATTTCATGATACGGTACTGGGATTATGTATAACACTTTTACAAAATGTGCCTTGAGTTATGAATACATGAATATATTTCCCTTATATTTTGTTTTTCTTTTTTATGAAATAAAATCATTTCTGAATTATATCAGCGTCGTGCAGTGTAGTATTTAAGGCTTTGTACTCGTAATAAAACCCGCAACATGTGTTCTCATTAAATAAGGTTTAAAAACTTTGAGTTAGTAAAATATTTCCCTTTTGTTATTATTACATTTGATATTTTTGATAAGGTTAATTTTTTATTTCGAATAAATTTATTATGGGCGAAGGCGGCATACGAGCAAGCAGTTCACCTGGTGGTAAGTAATTTTTTTTTTTTTTTATGCGAAAAGTTGTCAAACGAGCAGACGGTTCACGTGATGTTAAGTGAATACCGCCGCCCATGGACATCTGCCACACTCGAGGGTTACAGATGCGTTGACAACCTTTTGAAAATTGGGCTCCGGCCACCTCACTCACCAGACGAAACGCGAAAGTATTTGTCATACTTCCACTTTACGCTGGTCTTCTGTGAGGTCGTGGTACTTACCCGGACGGGCCTGCCCATTCGTGCAACAGCCAAGGCTGTTGCGTGGCCCTACCACCGTGAAAGGAATTACCACAATACACATGGGATGTCAGTCGCGTTGACCATCCTTAAGACAACAGGCCATAACTACGTCGTTGCCAAGACGCTATGCATAAAGATCTTATATAATAAAGCAAAGCAGAAGTTTGAGAATTATTAAATCAAGTTTAAATTGTTTATTAAGTTAACAATACGATATAATAACTATTCGCCACATAGTGAAAACAATTTATCGGCGAGGCAATGCACTCTTAATTTGTCACTTGTAACAAAATAACATTAATATATAGGTGTAACCTATATATTAATGTTATTTTGTTAATTCTAATAACAAAGAAAATAAAAACAGGAACAATCAATAAAAGTAATGTTGTAAGATCTATACCTTTCTTTTGAAGATGTTCTTGCTTACACAATCATTTTCGGAAAATGTCTCATAAAACATTTGTGGTACTAAATATCTTTTACTTTCTGACTGTTTAGGCAGATAGGATCCACCAGATGTTCACCGGCACACTTCTATTGAAATTAGCTTATAGCTCTAGTATGTTAGTGTATGTATACCTTGTCTGAGTAAATTTATTGAGTATCAGAACATATTTCCGATTGGATGCTACTATTATTTTTTTTTAATTTATTATTTGGCTTTTTTATAAATGCGTGCAATATTAACAATGCTTGATATTTTTTCATATTCGTAAGAAAGAAAATGAGTAAAAATAAGAACTCTTATTAGTACCTTCCTTTTCTTGAATAAAAATTACGATCCCGCTGATACACGTTTCTTTAATTAAAAGAAAGTTAATGATTCCTGCTTATTGATAGTTTTACAATAATGATTACACTTGTCTTTCTTAATGGGAAAGGCTGCTTCACCCTATTGTGAGGTATGAAATAAAATTGAAGATGTGTATCATATGCTGATTGACTGTGAAAGGAGCCGAAATAAAAAGGAACTGCTGTTTAAAGATCTGAATGTAAATTTATTACATGTTGGTCGTATATTTAATATATTGTCGAATCCCAAAAGTGAAACAATAAAACATACTTGCGGCCTTGTTCAAATCAACAAACAGTAATTCCCGGTTTAATCAATCTATATACTTTTAAGGATTCGTATAACTTACGAAAAATTGTTGTGATCTGTATAAGTTACGATGGGGTTGGCGTATCCTATAGATAAAAACCCCATAAAAATAAAGATTATAAAAAAATGATTACACTTATTTTACAGCAGTTTATTCATTAATATCAATTTTTGTGCACCAAAATATATATTTTAAATAAATATTCATCACAAAGAATTTGCTTTTCTTAAGATTCCATTGATTTTAAGAACGTGAAGTAAGAAAACGTTGTCTTTAAAATCTGAAAAAGAAATTTAAAACAATATTTCAAATTCTAGCGTATTCGCTTAAAAATTGGGAAAAAGGAGCTAAGTCGAATTTATAGAACACTTTTTATAGGTAGGCTAAGTTCACAAGAAGTATTAAACACCATCTATATCTATCCCTAACGTCTGATTTAAACAATGAATGATGGGTGCGAAACATTACTGCGATATTTCGTTACAATTAGTGAAGAGGGCAAACCTTTAAGGAATCTTATGAAATAACGAAGTGGGTACTTTTGGTGATATTCTTTGTGTCTAGGACAGGCAAATTTAGAAAATGTATAAACGTCCTATCATGTATTTTTTTAATGACAACTACTATATCGGCCCACGTTATACTCCCTTTACCTTGGCCATAGTTTGAACACCTACTGTTGTTATACCCATTGCGGTAATGCTTATCGGTTTCTGTAGCCTCTGTAGAAAAATGCACAAAGAACGGCGATTACTTATATTCATTCGTTCCCATGGAACGCAGTACAAATCATCATTTAATTTTTCGCTCTGAAAAATAAAATATGTCAGACACTTTAAGGTAAGTATATAGAATTTTTCAAACATCGCGATTATTTGTGATCTTACCATCGTATCCACTATTTCAAATATAACAGATACCAAAATAAGTTGGCCAAAAATCATTACTGTTACAGGGCCATATTTTGCCATTGTTTTTGGATCCTGCGAAAATTAATTTTGATTATAAATGTGGACGAGCTAGCTGGGATTAGCTCGTCCACGCAGAAAAAATGTTTAAGTTGAAGAAGCGTTTTTATGGTTTGAGGTCTATTTATAGAAAAAATTGAAGCACACTAATATCTCATTTTATGTTTGCATGTCTGTTTAATAACTAAGATTTAAGTAAGTATGTATTATTCAATTGAAACAATTTTTTAGCTGCCTTGAAGATAATTATGAATATAACAGTTATTAAAACTTACCCCTTGTGAGATTTCTAGAAGGGATAAGCAGCAAACAACTAAGTGACACAAATAATTTGTAGCTAACATAGGACCAAAAAAGGAAGATATTTCGCCTGCGAACCTATAGCAAACAGTGAAATTAAAAGTGTAATATCATTATACAGTTTTGTTTGAAATATTATTTTTACTTACTCAACAATAAATTTGTGGTGATTAATGACGTCTTTGAGTTCTTGCCATACCTTTTGATTTTCTTCTTCATTATAAATTCTAGGAACCGAATGTAATAAAATGTCGCTTTTCTTCTTTTCTAATGGAAGTTCACTATCGTGTAATGATATATTACTAAAGCTGCCTTTTAGAGCGTATAAATGTCCGATTACTTGAAACATCATTAATAATAAATATAAGTCAATAGAGCAAATTGAAATTGCACAATTGAACGATAGATAATAATTATAAATTGTAAAAAATGTGAAATGCTCTTTCGAATCTAGCCAAGGATATTTGTAGTATATGGAGAATTCGTATGTTGAATTTACATGTCTTCTATTTGTGAATACTCCCGCTTTATAATTGTTATACACTGAAGTTATGTTAAAACCAATTATTGCTAAAACTGACAATGTTATCATGAAACGTGTAAGAGTAGTGGAAATCTTGTTTGATTTTGTTAATGCCTGTAAAAATAAAATATATCAAGTAAATTGGAATATTTGAAATGCGAAAGCGTAGCGATTGGAAGCAATTCGTTTTTGGAAATCTGTATTTATTTTACTTTTTATTTTTATTTATTTTCTAATGAATATGTTACCTTTTCAAAATGTTTACCATTATGCTTGAAATGATTTAGATGAAATTTCAAAATGAACTTTTTCGTAATAATGTTGTAGTTTTCAAAATTCGGCAAAATAACTCTAACCTGTATATAAATGTAAAATAGATCAGTTGCTAAAATTATAAGAGGTAAAATAAACAGCCGCATTTTTATCATATGACATGCACGATTTGAACACAGATCCGGTCTTTTAACCGTTTCTTTATTCGTGTTGTAATACGTAAGCTTATATTTCCATACTTCATTCATAAAATAGAAAGTCCTAAGTACCTACTGTTATTATCATAAGATTATTATATAGGTCATGAACAGTATATGTTCAGACTTATAAATTGCGGTCTTAGTGTAGGGATGAACCGCTGATATCTAACTTTTTAAAGAAATTAATAAGAAGAAAACCGCACCACAATATTATTAAAAATGATACTTAAAAATGTTAGCCCTGCCAAAATAGTCGTGAGAAATACGTGTCCAATTTGAAACAAATCAATCTCATTCTTCATTTGACACAGGTAATTTATCTGTGCCAATATTACTATGATAGCATGTGGTGGAAGAGATTTCCTATGGATTCGTATCAAGAGTGGCACTTTGTCTCCGAATATTTCTGCTGGCCAGCTTAAAGGCCATAAATACAGCCTTAGCAATTTGATGTAGTGAATCGCAAAAATATTTTCTCTCCTAAAATTGAAAATAAACTTACTGTAGAAATTTACATTATGAGATAACATTATAATTATAGTACTCGATTTCATAATAACTGAAGTATATTAAACGGGAAACAATACATTGAATAAAAATATTCTTATTGTGGTAGAGCTATGGCTCTACCACAATAAGATTGTATGCAATAGCTCGGAGTATTTCTTCCACTTTAAGCCTTTTGTTAGGCTGTGGTGCTTACTCGGATGGACCTGCCCATTCGAGCAACAGTGGAGACTGTTGCGTGACTCTATCACAGTAAGGTTCGGTTAGAGTTCGAGGTCCCGATAAAAATACAGAGGTAACATGTCCGAATCTCAATATCGTAGGTGTGAAAACTACTTACTATAGATTAAAACCTTCCCTCACAATTATACAGAAAGATGACTTAAAATTCAAACAATCAAAAACGTAATTCCTAGAGATAGCTTATTAAAATGTTAACAAAATCTGATCCATTTGGTAGCTAAAGTCTGCTTGTATAGCTGCTGTTACGTGTCCAAAATATGATTTATTTAAACAGGATATAATCTTTAAAATAGTTCTACTCCCTAAGTTGTGAATGTTGCATTAACACGTGAAATTTAGTTAAGCTAATCTATTTCTCGATATCTCTTGATAAGTACTTACTCTCGATCCAAATTTTTCATTTTATTTTTTTAATTTTGTTGCGCTCATTAGCAAAATTACGAAGATATTGTTTTATTTTTTGTTCGTTTAAATTTAATGATTATGCTTTTTATTTTTAACTAATGTTATGGACGGAATATGACGGATGTATATTATAACCGAATTAGCCTAACCAAGAGCTATTGTTACTCTGATATTCGTAGAAGCGGCTTTGAGTTTCTGTAGTAATGTATGTTTTACTTATATAGCACTGAATACTTAAGTCGGCTATTATTACATACTGTTTCAATTTTATGAGCGTAATTGAGTCGATTACCACATAAATAATTCATGCTAACGTGTGACACAGATTGTATTTACATTATACATGATTTTTTTTTAATAGTGCTTGCCTCTGCACTGAAGATTAAATATAACGCGGTTTATTTGTAATTAATCTGTCGAGTAATTTTCGTCGATATACAATTTTAACCTCTGTCTTCAGTAACACGATCAGACACTCAAACTAAGAACCAAGGGGCAGATATGAACATGTCGTAAAAATTTCGACATCTCTATATACAGTGTAGTGTATTGCATTTTTAGCAATACTATGCTTGTGTGCATAGTTTACTGCATGTCGACAGTTTTCAAATGAAAGTTTTTACTGTGAATATGTGAGCGTGAGATCTTGCCCCTTCTATTGAAATTTAGTTTTTTAGTCCCAGTTTCATATTGAATGACTACCAATAATATAAAAAAATAAGTAAAAAATAATTTTCTGCTTTTTCTTTCGACTTATGTCAATAAATACAGTAATAAAATACAAATGAAGATAATAAAACTAAAAATCTTTCATTGTATAATTTTATTATTATATTATTATTACCCTTTGAAAAATTGATATTCAAGGATTTTATGGGATTTCCGTCATCCACAAAGACATAAGCTCAGCATGGATTTTTGATTCAGACCCCTTCAACTTTTTCATGAAAAAACTAATATTTCAAAGGGAGTAAATGTTGAGATATAAGGTCCTTAATTTGGTTTAAATTGATTGATAGAATTTTGATGTAAGTATTATGGAGCTATTGTAAAATACCTATCGTTATATATATAAAGAACATTGTAATCGGCTGTTAAAATAATAAGATAATTCAATTGAGAATGAAGCGCTATCAAATATTTTTCCCAAAAAAAAAAAAACAAGCGATAAAGGCATATTTGTAAAATCTCCCGTTTTATTTTGAACAATAGGCACTGCCAATGTAAATATTATATCAACCGGTATTTAGTAGCTGTATTCTGCTACAAGAGACTTATTTATCTTAAGTAGCAAGTTCAGACTTAACTCTACAACTAATGTCACCTAAGTTTGTGAACGGTTTGGCGATTAGCTAGCGGCGTCCGGTTAAGGGATTATGTGAATAATTTTTATCTAGGTGTCTATGGTGAGCGACAGGTAATAGCGTAATTTAAGTAAATCTAATTTTTAATTAAGTTAAGTCCAAATCAAGTTAAGTTCAACCATTGTACATACATCGTTGAACGTCTAATTTTAAATATAATTCTCTTACATTGTGAATAATAAATAAAAGTAACAATTAAATTTTTAGAGTGACAATGTTGTCGTTAAAATATATATTATATATATATATATATATATTTATATATATTTTAACATCATATATATATATATATATATATATATATATTTTTATATATATATATTTTAACATCATTTATATATATGTTCAACGATGTATGTAAAACAATGGTTCAATTTAACTTGATTTCGGCTTGTTTTATGGGATCGTTGTGCCTAAATTACTTTGTTACGCGCTGTTATAAAATTGTCTCTTAACATTTTAGAAGTTAACAGTTTAATAAAGAGTACGACATCTATCTAAGGAGGTATTAACTTTAGGTTGCTACTTTTTTCAGATGGAATGTTAATGATGCGTGTAATTTGTAAATTTCGTTGCCGTTTCATAAACGATGACTATAAAATCCATCTTCTCCCTAATGTAGATGTACGTATAGATTTTTTTACATAACGTCGTACATAATACATAATTAGAATATGTATTTAAGTACTATTATTTTAAATAGATATCTGCACTCAATATAAAACTAGCGTCTTACACTATCATAGTAACTACACACCGTCTAATAGGTAATTCTCTTTGGGGTTAAAGTCATGGAACTCAATACTTAATGGCGTTCAATAAGAAGACATAACTATATACATTCTATAGGCTCGAGTGATATGCGATTTTCTATAAAATTTGCATTAATTTAAAAACAAAATATACCTACATGGAAATTTGATTAACGCAATATTTTTTGTGATTATTACCTCTTTCATGAGTTTGAACGTAATTTATTTCATTATAAAAACATGGAATATTATTTCTTCTAAATGTTCAACTCCATAACTAATTACATTCTATTTTAAATAAAAAAAAATATGCAATAATGGGTAAAATTGTAATGTGTAGATATTATCGTTAATACCCAGTCTGGTAATATGGATGGAATAATGGCGTCATCAATATTAATTGGTCTCAATAACTTAATGGGTTAACGATATTGTGACAATAATATTTAACAATCATTTATGTAAATTGCAAGATCAAACAAAACGGTTATATAAAACTTGTTTTAATGCTACAATATATAAATGCTACTTGCCGCGCAAAGGCTTACGTTTATATTAAAGTCAAACAAAAAATACATAATTATTATTACTTTATTATTTAATTTAATTACTAGCAAAATTAACAACGAGTAATTGGGCTTTCCCATTTTCTCATAATTCTTCTTTTCTTTTTGGGTTGCCGTGGTTGCCGTGCCGTTCACTACGGAAGATAAAACACAATTTGAAATTTGTAGCATTGCGTATTTTTTTAAGTAATAATTCATTTTAACCGTAAACGCGTCATCAAAATAAAGTACTTTGAATCCATACTAATCCTTTTTTTTAACAAAAATATTATAAATGTGAAATTTTTTGTTTGTTTATCATTCTTCCACGTCGAAAGGAAGCAACGGATTGACAAGTTTTTTTATGTAATAGTTTTAGATCAGAAGGGTTACATATAGGTTAGTCCGAAAAACATCCCAAGGGAAACTATGTTTATCTTTAGAAAAATTACGTGATTTGGTCCTTCTTTCTATAGCAAGAAAGCAAAGAATCGATATAATTTTTTTGTTAATACTTTTGGTATGGTAGTTACTTAGGCCACTTTTGATCCCGAAAAAACAATTTATTTCCACGGGATTTATTTCCATATTTTATTATTCAAACAAAAATCCTCCATTTCTTCTTTCTTTAACATCGAAAGGAAGGAATGGCCTGATAAGATTTTTCATAAAGTGATTTTTGCTACAAGAGAAAGAAAACAAAGGATTGACATAAGCTACTTTTTAACCGACTTCCAAAGGAGGAGGTTTTATTTTTATGTTTGTTATCTCATAAATTATGACTGAGTGAACTGTATTTTGATGATTCTTTTTTTATTTGAAAGCTTTGAAAGTTTGCCGTTGCACGAATACCACTTTCTCATATAAAAAAATATTAGCCCTACAAAATAACTTTATTTTTTCTTTCTTACACGTTGAAAAGCATTAATACCACATTATTTTTAAATGGGTATATTTGTAGGTTTGGAGAGGACAGAGGTTACATCACACACCGAAAAAAAATAAAAAAATAAATAAATAAGTAAATATAATTACAGAATCGCCATAAACAACGTCATTAGACACGCGTTCGAGTCGTGGGTCCTTGCTGAGTTAGTTGTACTTGCCGATTACGCTAAGATTTATGATCCGATTTACGTGATTCTTCTTTAGTTTCATGCAGAATAGTTGGACGCGTTGTTCACGACCGCATTGGAGGATGCTTTTAAGCTGTTGAACTGGGACGGATTCGGCATCAATATCAACGGCGAATACATCACTCACCTTCGTTTTGCCGACGATATAGTCATAATGGCAGAGTCGCTGGAGGACCTTAACACTATGCTCAGGGACCTTAGTAACGTTTCCCAACAGGTGGGTCTTAAAATGAACATGGGCAAGACGAAAATCATGTCAAATGCCCATGTCGAACCCATACCAGTTATTGTTGGGAACGATACACTCGAAGTTGTCGACCACTATGTCTACCTTGGACAAACGGTCCAGTTAGGCAGGTCCAACTTCGACAAAGAGGTCAGTCGAAGAATCCAACTCGGATGGGCAGCGTTCTACGCGATAGCTACGCGATATCTTTTCGTCCAAGATTCCACAGTGCCTAAAGACAAGGGTTTATGACCAGTGTGTGTTGCCAGCGATGACGTATGGCACTGAGACGTGGTCTCTAAAAGTTGGCCTATTGGAGAAGCTCAGAGTCACACAACGAGCTATGGAGAGAGCTATGCTCGGAGTTTCTTTGCGCGACAAAATCCGGAATGAGGAAATTCGCCGAAGAACCGGAGTCACCGACATAGCTCTCCGGATCTGCAAGTTGAAGTGGCAGTGGGCAGGCCACATCGCTCGAAGAACTGATGGCCGATGGGGGGTAAAGGTTCCCGAGTGGCGACCACGAACCGAAAGACGTAGCGTTGGAAGGCCACCCTCTAGGTGGACCGACGACATCATAAGAGTCGCGGGGAACCGGTGGATGCAAATGGCAAAGTGTTGTTCGTTGTGGCGTTCTAAGGGAGAGGCCTATGCGGCGGCTGATGATGATGATGATGATGATGAGAATAGTTGCCATTTGGTCCCATAAAAATGTAACATAGTTTGGCCAATTAGTTTGTATTTTATAAATATTTTTACAATATTTTATCCGCAATATACTTAAGAGATACACCGCGATACGTCATAATAGTGTAATATATAATTATTTATTTTATCAATCAAAAGGGTTAGAAACAAAATATTTTAAATTGTTTGAATAAAAATTTGTAGAACTTTTAAATAAAACTTTTACCCAGTCGAATATTTTCTTTTTAACAAATAACCGTTTACCAGTTGTCTTTGCAGTTACAAATAAGATTTACAAGGATTTTGTGATCCTTGTAGATTCATATGTCAACCAACCCTCTAGAAATATCTTTGTGAGAGGTCTTTATCAACAGATTGCTTTGTTCTGTTCGTGTAACTATAAACATAGGTACTTATGTTTACGATGAAATGACAACTTGACGTTCTTACGTTTCCAATTTAATTCAAATCTAAAATATACAAACCTCTCATGTCAATATCCATATATATGTGTTCTGGTTTTGAAGACTAGCTTAGAAGGTATTATTAACAAAACGTAATTACAACATTCAATCTTTGATTAAATACTTGTCTAGATAATCAATTAGTACAGAACGGGGCAAAAAATTACTATTATAATTGGTAGACTAGCGTTTTTTGACTTACGTCAGTGTCATTTAATAATTAATTATGCCGGTTGTGGTACCGAATCGTGTCGTAATTGTATAATAATACCAAGATCACTTTTCAATGGTAAGTTTCGTATTGTTTTCTTGATTTTACGCGAATATTATACATATTAAATGAAACTACTTTACGGATTTTATCGCGTTTTTTTATTTTAATTTAAATTCCCGACGTTTCGAACCCTTTCCAGAGATGAACGCTGGAAAGGGTTCGAAACGTCACGGGACAGACTTACGGACGGGTAAGTTTCGTTTTTTAACCACTATTAATTTAAAAAAACAAAATTTTTAATACGTTATTTCGTAGATAAGACTGGTAAGCCGGTGTTTTTAGTTTATTACAAGGAAGTTTTGGGGAAACTATGGTGGATAAAATACAAATATCATTACATCATCTTTCGATCATCATTATTATTTTAAAAACAATATTATTCATTTGATCAGTAAATGATAATTTACCTACACGAAATAAATGAAACCCATGACGTCATGTACTGATTGATTTATTTCTGATTGATTTATTTATTTATTTTATTTATTTATTCATCTAAGTAGATGCAAAAGTAAGTTACAATACATGTCTTAAAAATAAGAAGATAGTAATGAAAATATCTATATATAAAACAAAATTTTGTAACTAACCTCAAACTACGAAACATTAACAATGGATCCCAAACTAAGCAGTGCTTGGGAGCCAGAGCTGCCAGGTTTGCGATAGGTGTTTAGTTACATCGTGAAGACTCATGACTAATAACAAAAATAAAGGGACTAAGATGAAAAAAAAAAAGCGAAAACTACAAAGTAAATTGGTAATTGTGGCTTAAAATGAGATTGAGATGAAAAATATTAATAACTACGCAGGCGTGCGTGCGTGCGTGCGTGCGTGCGTGCGAGCGTGCGTGCGTGCGTGCGTGCGTGCGTGCGTGCGTGCGTGCGTGCGTGCGTGCGTGCGTGCGTGCGTGCGTGCGTGCGTGCGTGCGTGCGTGCGTGCGTGCGTGCGTGCGTGCGTGCGTGCGTGCGTGTGTGTGTGTGTGTGTGTGTGTTATAGAGAAAGCTTGTGTGTGAGTAACTAAATAATAATTTCTTAGAAGTTTCTTTTATTTTGGGTTTCAGATTTCCTACGGATTCTGTAGTTAAAAATTCCTGGAGAACGACTTTATAGTAGATTTTAGAAACATATTTTGATCTATAAACTACTGTATTTTTTCATTGTATTTTTTGTAGTTACCAAAAATAACTTATCTACAAACTAATTATTTTATTCAACCTATTTATTATGTTTAACTTTCAACATTTTAAATAATACGGGAAATCTTACGTTAATAATTTGGAGCAGGCATCCTTAAACACGCACACCTTGACAATTTGTTTACAATAAGTATACGAGCGGCACTCACACATATCACGCAATCGGAGACAGTTTTAGCGCGTCGTTTGTAAGCATTGTTCAATATAGACACGTATATAATCAGACTCAAAAATAAATACGGAACATATTTCTTAACTGTGAGTGGAAGAAAAGTAACATAGGTCCATCTAGCAGTGCACCTCAGCGCTCTCTGTTCACCGTGTGGGAATGAAAGAGAACCGAATTAACACCGCGGTGACGGACGTTGTGTTTCAATTGTCGATTTCGAGTTAATTTAAATAAATTAAAAGTTACAAAAATCTTACTTCAATTTGTAAGTAAGTCAACAGCCCCAGTTGTAAAAATATTTTACATCACATATGTTAATTTTATTAAGATTTGTTCATTACAATGTATATTTTTGCTTTTCAATTTCACTTTTAAAGCCTATTTCATTAAGATTAACTTGTATTTGTTTATAGATGTTGATAAAGTACCTTTGAAAAATCTTTATTACTGCATACAGCGCCTCAATATATTTCAAAAGATGAAAATAAATGGCATCACTATTTCACCCAACAGAATTACCACTAGATAACAGATGGCATCACCCACGATAAATTTGGAGCATTTTAAATGTGGACTTTGCATGTATTTTTAAAATTAATCATTACTCTCCGGCCTTTATCCCACCTTGGTGGGAGCAAGACACCATGTGAATCATGTTTTAAGTGGTTTTGGCTAGGTTTTTTCTACCTATTCCTCAAGGGAGCTCGTTTTGGGAACAATCACCATGTAGATATATTTTAAAGAAAGATTTTAAAGATAATTCAACGTTTTCCTAGCAGAGCCACCCTGACAAAGGGTTTCTACTACCTCTTCTTACCGTTTAAGTCTTCCATTTAATACTACCATTCATTCTTTACTAACAACTAAAGAACTTTATAAATCGGTAAAAATGTTTACCCATTACTAGACCTCCCAAAAAAGAGACCAATAGCGTGAAGCTTGTGAGCAACATTAGTGGTTTTTGCGTTCGTGTTTGTAATTAGAAACGATTCGTTCTTGTCTATTGAAACAATACAATTGACGAATGATTGTCGACTGGAAGCCGGTTAAAGCAGAACTCTGTTCAATTGCGGGTCTTTGTTCGTACCGGGGGCATTGAACTGATTCGTAGATAAGCGCGGCTCATTTTATGATGGGTTACACCCTCAAAAACATTCTTGTATTGCATTTCTAATAACCGCCGTTTCCAAAAGGGTTGTATGCTTTAAAATAATATTTACGTCATTACGTTTGTGGTTCTGTTATGGGAAATATAATTATTATTAATAATTTTAATTCTTGCCATAGTGGATATTAAATATTGTAAAGCAAAGGATTATTACAGCGGATTTTATAAAAAAAACATGTAGTAATTTCAATTTTAGCATGAAAACTGTATAGAAATGTGCCTATGTATATACGCGCTAAAATGAGTTCAAATCCCTTATTTTCAATTCCAATGTTAATTGCTTACTTATCAAGTGCTCAGCGTTGAAGTAAAACATTGTAAGCCAAATTGCATGTTTTCGAAATAATAAAAAAAATATTTCAAAGAAATGTGAAGTCTGCCAATCTGATGAATCCAGTGGGATGGGTCGCGAGGTGGTCTAAACTCTGATACCCTAGCCACCGTTAACTGTATGTTCGTAAAATAAACCTCGTGGTCTATTTCGGGTGTTGATGGCGTACACCGTCTGTCATTTCAAAGCATTATTGGTGAAGATGTTTGTTTAGGTAAGCTATTTTACCTCCGATAGCTTTTTAAATGCTTTATTCGATATATCGTCACCAGAACTAAAAATGATAATGCCAATCCCAGGACAGCGCCCAGTCACTGACTTTCTGTAACATATTTTTTTTGAATAACCTGTTTCTTTATAATGGACTGCGTAGCGTTTGGCTGCCATCACGCCTGGTGATAAGTGTCGATGCTCTCGGAGGTGGTTAACCCACCAGCTCCGCGAAAGGATATTTACTCTTTCTCAGAAGACTGTATACCGGATATGACGTTATCTACTCGAGCCAAGGGACAGATGGTCGCATGTAGCAGCGGTCACTTGGATTTGGGCTGCGCTCCCGGACGGTGATATAACCACTAGTGCTGCTTGATGTTATAACAGTTGTTAATAT
Source organism: Iphiclides podalirius (assembly GCA_933534255.1). Lineage (NCBI taxonomy): Eukaryota > Metazoa > Arthropoda > Insecta > Lepidoptera > Papilionidae > Iphiclides > Iphiclides podalirius. The sequence continues at coordinate 3,469,222 of OW152822.1, read as the reverse complement.
TCAAGTTCAGTTATAGTTAAAATATTAGGATCAAGGTAAAAACGTTAGAACTCTTATATCAGAAGTGGGATACAATACAAAAACTCGCGCTTGGCTGTTCAAACAATCGGCGACATATTTTCTCCTTGGGTATCTACCCTCGTAAAATAAAACAGGGTGTTTTATACTTACTATAGGTAATGGTAATAAAATCTTTTAGTTAAATGTAACGAAAGTTTTGGTGAGTACCTTCCAGTTAATGAATTACTTAAAATATTTGAGAAAACGTTAAATAGCGATACACAACTGGTTTACCCGGTTAAGTTACCGAGCATTTTAGTAGTTGGAAAATTTAAGGCATGAACTGGCGATGGATATCCATTGTAAACACCATCACTGGTACTTAGACAACGTAGCAATACACTACTGGTCTAACCGGTAAAGCTACCTAAGTTGATAAATCGATGAAAACTGTGAACATGGCGTTATGCATCCCAGTTGTGAGGGATAAACCACAGTGGTCCCGCCAATAATGGTAGGTTTATTCGATAGAATTTAGTGGACTGTATTGGTACATACAATAAGCAGAGCCAGGAAGGTGGGCGAGATGCACGTACTAACCTTGCGACGGCAGCCAAGCGCTCGCGCTCCCTGGGATGCAGGCAACACCGGCGGGCACGCCACGTAGTACACACGCACTTTGCAGTGTTCAATAAGTTCCTGGATAGCCACACTCCACACTCTCGACTTTTCGTAATCGCGGAAGGGCGCGACACATCAATTGGGAGCGTTACTAGGACTCAATGTCCGGGATAATTAAATATAACGAGGAGCGCAATGTCATTCGTGCGGTTGCGGGATAACGACTTTTTAAACTATCGCCACCGCGCGGCGCTGGCGACGCCTTAGGCGGCAGTACGTGCAGTACGTGCAATATGTAAGGTGTTAATTTTATGAAGGTTTCTTGTACCAGACTACAACGCCATTAGAGGAGGAAGGCGTGATGCAGGACGGCCGAATGTTGGCGCTGGCAACACTGTATACCGGATATGACGTTATCAACTCGAGCCAAGGGACAGATGGTCGCATGTAGCAGCGGTCACTTGGATTTCGGCTGCGCTCCCGGACGGTGATATTATGTTCGAATTTCGACCACTCGGCGTCCGTTACTATTCTTACATAAATTATTGTCACGGAATAGAATATCCGACTCGACTGTTTACCCATATCCTAAACTTCTGCAATATTGAATATCATAAAACACTTTGAACGGATAACATCAATTCGTAGAAGTTTACTCTGAAGAATATGGCGTCTGCCGATAGCCGACGCGTTTCGCTTTAAAGCACACTGACTGACGGTTAAAATTAATTCGGATTTTGACTCTGCTAACATCGATTTGATGTCTTATTCAGAAAATTTACCAAGACAATTTTTTTTACCAACAAAATTTACAAAAATTGATATTATAAATATTGTTTTTTAGGACACATTTTTTACACAACATTCTCTAGTCCCAAACTAAGCAACGCTTGTACTATGGGTACTAGAAAACTGATAGACATACTTATTATACATACGATACATATCAAACATATTTTTATATATACATATATAAACTCCCAGATACTAGAAAAACACTATGCTCATCACACAATATTTTTCCAGTAGTGGGGATCGAACCCACACCCTCTGGCGCAGAAGGCAGGTACACTACCGACTACACCATTCCGGTAGTCAATATAATATTACGTTAGTAGTACGTTTTTAAAAACGATAGAGTTGTGTGTGTTTTTCTTCCCTAAATTTTGAAAAGTTATTCGATGTGAAATTTAAAAATTTTCTGTGAATGGCTGTCAAATTCAAATTCTCATATGCTAGTGATTTAACAAACTTACTTTAAAACACTCATATACCTGCCAATTTAATAAAAATACGCGGCAAAATGAAGGCTTACTCTATATTGCCCACAGCGTTATGAACTACACTAAACTGCCGAGTTATATGCGTTTTAAACACTAACCCACATATCCTTATTTGAAATTTTAATTGGATATTTAATAATGTTGTATAGAAATGGAATCCTTACTTAAATCTTTACTAATATTATAAAGGCGACAGTTTGTATGTATGGATGGATGTTTGTTACTCTTTCACGCAAATACTATTCAATGGATTTTATTGAAACTTTACAATAATACGGCTTATATATCACAATAAGACGTAGCTATAATTTATACTACATATTTTATACATACACAAACAATTAAGTATAAACAATTTCAAACAATTTGTAAAAGCTACCTTAATGGCAAGGGCCTACTATAATATCCAAGAATACATTGAGGACAAGGATGTTTGGAAATAACTCTTGCTCTGCACTTGCAAGACCCCTGGCTGCTGCTGATTTTATACCTAAATAAGTGTGTATAATTGCATAAAAAAAAAAGAACAAAAAGAACAAGACCGCAGTTTCTTGCCGGCTCTTCTTTGTGCAGGTCTAGTTTAGTGAACCGGTGGTAGATTTTTTGTTGACGTTCAATAAGAGCTTAAGTTAGGCCTATATTGAATAAAAATTTTACAAAAACTTTACAAAAAGGCGGCAACGCATCTACAACCTTTACGAATTTCAATGAGCGGCGGTTATCAATTAACATCAGGTGAATCATCTCGTTTGCCACCTTCTCATATAAAAAAATGCGTTTTTGAATGTTTTTATTACGTCATATAGTTTTTAATTTTTTAATAATTTATTTAACTTTAACAAAATATTGGGAGAGACCGGATCTCCAAGTGTAATATGTATGTAAAATTAACTTTGTTAGACTCACAACGATCTTAGGGAGTTTACGCGGCTGATAAAGAATCATTTAGTTTGTTAGCAGATTAAGGAAATCTAATTTAAGAACGGCCTACGTATCTACGATTTAGCATTTTTAGGAGTGAGTAAGTATCTACGATATAGTATTTTTATGAGGGAAGTTTTCAAAAGATTTTTCGTTGATTACATTAATATCCATATTTAAAGGTGGGTAAACTTGTTTTTCTTATTGGATTTTTGAACACAAATATATAAGTGTGTTGAAGCTTTATGAAAATTACGACTGAAATGTAAACAAAAAAAACTGTGTTGTAAATAATAATTGTGTATGATTTTGTAAGAGCACTTTTCTTTTGTATTAATTATCCTAAGAGTTTATGGCAACATACTCGTAAATGAGTTACCGTAAAATATCCTTGGCACCAATTTAGCTTGCTTTATTATATAATTTAGCTTAAATTACGTTGTTATGTGGAATAAAATTCACGGTATCAACATTCAAGAAGTTAATGTTAACGGTATAATAAAATTTAACAGTTTTGTATACATACCTACAGTCATGTATATAGGCTGCGGCAGTGGGAGTGCATACCTACAGGCTAGGTTTAAGAGAGGCATAAATGATGTTTTTAAGAGTTTTATTTTTAAAATAACACTACTTGAAATTAAGGAGACGTAAGAACAAAGTGAGATGCTCAAGACAAAGTACTTTTTTAATTCTTAGGTTTAAACTATGAAAAAAAGGCTCAAGCAGTTCAAATAGTTCGTGCCGATTTAACTTTCCTATAATTTTTTTTAGAAATGTTGTTCAGCCTGTGAATACTCGTTACGTTGGTAAGCAGTTTGTGCGACCGTATAATTGATTACAAAACTTACCATTTTGAGATACAAATATGGATTTTTTTATTTTGTTTAATTAATTAATTTAATTTCGTAATGCAAGGAAAGCTAATAAATAAAAATGACAATAAATAAATATCAATCAGTCCCGAGACTATTAAAGCTTCATCTGACGCAGAACCGGTGGGCTAGCCAGAACCCACGAGTTTGGGCCCTCCGCTGTGGGTAGGGCTACGCATGTGCTCATGCGTGCGTTTAACTATGGTGTGTCATTTGAGGGCCATCGAGGTCGCGGTTCGGACCGAAACCCCGATGGCCTTCGACTGTGCAATTAGCTAATCGGTGGCTGGGAGCCGCCCCGGAACGCGGGTGTACCTTGTGTATGCGTTGTGTTGGTCCCGCCGTGCTCGGAGTCGAGTGTGAACTGGTGTGTTTAGAATAGAGATCAGTAGAGTAGAGTGTTTACCCTTATTTAGCTGTGATAGATATTCATTACTTTAATTTTGTTATATAAGACAAATTAAAAAATAAGAATAACAATTAAATTAAAATAGATCAATAGAGTAGTTAAAAATGTTAATTTTATGAAAAATGTATTTAATTTAAAATGATGTTGGATAATGAATATTGTTTTATTTATAATTCAGCCCAGTGATTTAATAGGTTTTACTGTGGTATATGGCAACGCATCAGCTTTTGCTGTTGCACGAATAGGCAGCCTCGTTCGGGGCCGGCCAGAAGATCAGCGTATAGTGGAAGTATTATAATTTTGCATTTCATCCCCTAACTGTGCCCCCCTTTTTGCAGTTTCTCAACACTTTTGCAAGCTCTCAGGTGGGCAATGGCAATAGCTTATCAAATAAAAGTAAAAGGATGTGAATTTATTTTTTTTTACTACAAAATACATTTTCAAATTTATTACAGGGATAAGCTATGAGGTATACCTAACAGTTAATGTTGGAGGCGCACAAATATACACGTAGGTACTTAATAAAATAAAAATGTGTACTTGAACGACGCAATCCATTACAAGGATATTGAATTAAGGAAATTGATATATGAATAAAAATATCTAGATTAATTGTGTGGTTAAAACCTATAAAGTTATGTTATACGTGATTTGTATTTTTTGTTACCTTATTTAGATTTATTAGCTTTGTGTTATTCATTCATGTCGAAAAGTTTATGGCTCTTAAACCTTTTATGTTGCTTGGTCCAAACAATGAGTAATTTTGTTGGTAGAGAGACAGGTATTCATTGAATTGGTTTCACAAACCAATTGTCTTAAAATGTTTATTATTAGAAGGTCTTTGTTGTATAACAGTATAGAATTAATTTTTCCCTATTCCATTTATTCATAAAGTTTCTTCATTCGGCTATTAATAAATATTCAAATTATCTAGAGAATTTTAATGATCATTTTTTTAAGAACCGTATTATAAGAATAATAGGTAAAAGTTATATTGCAATAATTTAACTCACAAAGGTTACACATATATACTACTAACAGTATAAATGTTATATTACATATTAGCGGACCCAACAGTTGTCGTGTACACGCGACTTAAATCCGACAACAACTTATAAATAATAAAAAAAAATTGAATCTAAACCATTCTCGAATCGACATGAAGACAAAAAAAAATATCATTAAACTCGGTCTAGCCGTTTTGGACGAGTTTAGTAACATACACACGTACAGAAGAATTATATATAGAAAGATCTGTAAGGTTATGTTTATTGTGGAATAAATTTTCAGATGGTGCGTTCCATCATACACGACGGATACAATCTGAGGCACTGAATCAGTTCTATGGATGAGTTATAGGCCAATCTGTTGTCATTAACACCAATCGTTTGTTGAATTACACAGCGAACGTGATGAGAGTGCAATAAACGCGGTACCGCGCGGTCGCGACCTCCAAATAGCTCAACGTTAAGTTAACAAATGGCATTGGGCGCGGCTTGCATTGCGCCACTGCGGGTGTGGCCCAAGATCGAATAGTTACATGTTTATTATGGAACTTTTGACTGTAAATCGAGATTAACGATTTAGAGGGATTGATACAGTTAATTGTACTTGCGTTTATCAGTACACGATTCGTGGACCACGAAAATGATAATAGTAAAAAATAAATCGACAATAGTAATAGTTTAAGCATTGTTATGCTCGTTTAACAAATTAAGTAAAGAACATTCATATCATTAAAAGCCACTATAGATAAATATGCTGGATATGCGGTAGGAATGGTAGTCATATAACATTGTTATAAACCAAGTTACGAAACTTGTAAGATATACAATGTCAATGTGTTATAAGATAAACAATGTCAATAATAAATAGGATGCTGTCAGATAGATTAATTACTTTTCTTATATTAAGTCAATCATATATTTTAATCAGTGGTATTTTTATAAGTTTTTGGTTGCTTATAAGTAAAAAAAAAAAATTATAACTGATAACTTAATGTATCTTTGTATGAAAAAATGGGTTAGTTTATGGCAACTAATAACAAGACAATATGAAGAAATCGTATTAATTGTATGTCAGTAGTAAATCATTGCAGAGAACTACATTAAGAGTAAGGAATTTTATCTACCATTTAATTTTTCGACGTAAATACCATAATATTAAAAAAAATATTTTTTTTATTATTATGGTGTTAGACATACAACGCTTTCGCTTGCGAAATGGTCCAATCTCCCACAGCTCGCGGCTTTTCATGTGCATTCAACAATTCAAGTGATTTATTTAGGCTGTAAACTAGCTAAAACTATACAAAATTACGCTCTAAGTACTGTGTATTTTATTTTCTGTCAGTGCTAAATGGCTCGGTTCCCTAGAGGTTTTAAATGAAAATGGCGTTGTTTAATTTCCGACTGATGCCGACGACGGATTTAAATTAGACTTAATGATATTTTTTACTACACATTGTGTGCCTTTGTGGGTAAAGAGACTGATATATTGTTTTTCTAAAGTGATCTACCACTCTTGTACCAACAATAAAATGGTTTTTATTACTTTTGGACAAAATTTTATGATACTAGCTAAGGTTTTATTTGAATAGGCAGTTCAACTTTCGATTGTTGTTATTGTGTCTTGAATTTAGGTGACGCAAAAATCACAGAATCAGTGCTCATTTTTTTTTATAATTTATATTTCTATGGAATAAAAGAGATACTCTTTGGTTAAGACGAAATTATATAATACTAGCTTTTCGCCCGCGGTTTCACTTTTTTTTTTATAAAAAAAAATCCAATTAAGCAATAGACTTGCCGTGTGGTGCCGGCGTAAGAATAAGTCACCCCATCTCATCCCGTGGGTGTCGTAAGAGGCGACTAAGGGACAAGCCACAAACATCTGGTGGCCACCGATAGATGGCGGGATAACCATCTCGATTCTCCAGACCATAAATAGTTAGGCCAATAACGGGCAGCAGCGTTATAGGTGCAAGGAGTCTGGAGGAACTGCGGTTGCCAACCCGCTTGCCAGGCGTGGCAACTATGGCAAAACCCCCCTACATGATGGAAGTCCAAAAGGTGCGGCCCCCAGTCCCCGGCAGCCCTGCTATTCCTGGCTACGGTAGCGGTCATGGTAACGGCAGGGCAGGGGGTGCTAAGAATCCCCGGCTACGATTCGGCTACCAACGACGGTGACTGGACCTGGCAACATACAACGCAAGAACATTGAGGACTGACGAGAAGATTATAGAGCTGGAAGAAGAGGTGAACAGGCTGCGCTGGGATATAATAGGATTATCTGAAGTCCGAAGACAGGGGGAGGACACGATAATCCTCGAATCCGGCAACCTGTTTTACCACCGGGAGGGCGACCAACTGTCCCAAGGAGGTGTCGGATTTATCGTCCACAAGTCTCTCATTAACAACGTTGTTAAAATCGAGAGTGTGTCGTCGAGGGTTGCGTACCTTATACTCAGAATATCCAATCGGTATTCGCTGAAGGTCATACAGGTTTACGCACCAACGTCGACACATCCCGATGATGAGGTGGAGGTAATGTATGAGGATATATCACGAGCCATACATTCCTCCAAAACTCAGTACATGGTGTTAATGGGAGACTTCAACGCAAAACTAGGCAAAAGGAAAGACGATGAGCTGAGAGTAGGTAGTTTTGGAATAGGGCAACGGAACCCAAGGGGGCAGCAGCTGGCTGACTTTATGGAGAAGGAGGGACTCTTTATGATGAACTCCTTCTTCAAAAAGCTGCGCCACAGAAAGTGGACCTGGATTAGCCCCGATGGTTCCGTAAAAAAAAAAACGAGATAGACTTCATTATGACGAACAAACGGCAAATATTCAATGATGTCTCTGTGATCACAAGGGTGAAGACCGGCAGTGATCACCGATTGGTGAGAGGCACATTGAATATTAACATCAGGCTGGAAAGATCTCGTCTAATGAAGTCCACACTCCGACCATCTCGTGACCATATCCAGAACTCCGAAAGCTTTTAGCTCGAGCTATATAATCGCTTCCAATGCCTAGAAAATTGCAGCACTGTGGACGATATTAACGCTAAGCTCGTGGAAACTGTTAATAAGGCCCGCCGCACAAATAGAACGCAAAAACTCTCCGATCACACTCTTAGCCTCTTGGGAAAAAGACGTGAGATGCGGCTTCAATCTTCAACTGACATGTCAGACTACAGGCGGCTTAATAGGCAGATCTCCAAATACATGCGGCGAGACTTACGCAACTTCAATACAGCTCGTATTGAGGGTGCTATAGAGCGGAACCTAGGCTCAAAAGTCTTCGCCAGAGATCTGTCTATCGGACAAAGCCAACTGACTAAGTTAAAGACTGACAGCGGGGCTATCATCTCCAGCAGACCAGAGGTTTTGAGTGAGATTGAGAGGTTCTATGGACAGCTGTACACATCGTCGTTGGAGCCACACACATGTGTGAGTAACGACCCAAGAGCAAAGCTTATCCGACACTATTCCGAAAATATCCCGGACGTTAGTCTGAGCGAGATTCGAATGGCTCTTAACCATCTTAAGAATGGCAAAGCATCGGGAGAGGACGGAATTACAGCAGAGCTTCTGAAAGCGGGTGGAGAACCGGTACTTGTAGTCCTTCAGAGGCTCTTTAATTCCGTCCTTCAGGGTGGTGCTACACCAGAGGCGTGGAGCAGAAGTGTGGTGGTGCTGTTCTTCAAGAAAGGCGATAACGCTCTCTTGAAGAACTATAGACCGATATCCCTTCTGAGCCGCGTCTATGTGCTGTTCTCAAAAGTCATCTTGAATCGTCTCGCTTCCAGACTCGACGTCTTCCAGCCTCCCGAACAAGCCGGATTCCGAAAAGGCTTCAGTACCATAGACCACATACACACCTTGCGGCAGATTATACAGAAGACCGAAGCGTATAATCTGCCTTTATGCCTAGCGTATGTGGACTATGAGAAAGCCTTCGATTCTATCGAAATGTGGGCGGTACTCCAGGCTCTTCAGCGGTGCCAAATTGACTGTCGGTATATCGAAGTGCTGAGGTGTTTGAATAACAAGGCTACGATGTCCGTCCAAGTACAGTCCAGTAGTACAAAACCTATCCAACTGCAGAAGGGTGTAAGACAGTAGTGTAACTCTTCACCGCTGCGTTGGAAGATGTTTTCAAGCTTCTGGACTGGAAAGGACGAGGTATTAACATCAATGGCGAATACATCACCCACCTTCGATTTGCCGACGATATAGTCATCATGGCAGAATCGCTGGAGGACCTGTCTGCTATGCTCAATGACCTCAACAGTGTCTCCCAACGGGTGGGCCTTAAGATGAACATGGATAAGACGAAGATCATGTCTATTGTCCATGTCACGCCCATACCGGTTGTTGTTGGGAGCACTGAGCTCGAAGTTGTTGACGAGTACGTTTACCTAGGACAGTTAGTCCGGCTAGGTAAGTCCAACTTCGACGCAGAGGTCAATCGGCGAATCCAACTCGGATGGGCAGCGTTCGGGAAACTTCGGCAAATCTTCTCGTCGAATATACCTCAATGTTTGAAGACTAAAGTCTTCAATCAATGTGTGTTGCCAGTGATGACCTACGGAACCGAGACATGGTCTTTTACTGCTGGCCGTATGAGGAAGCTCAAAGTCGCTCAGCGAGCTATGGAGCGGGCTATGCTCGGTATTTCTCTGCGTGATAGAGTTCGTAACGAAGAGATCCGCAGTAGAACCAAGATAACCGACATTGCTCAGAGGATTAGCAAGCTGAAGTGGCGATGGGCCGGCCATATAGCTCGTAGAACCGATAACCGTTGGGGAAGAAAGGTTCTCGAGTGGCAGCCTCGTACTGGCCATCGCAGTGTGGGACGACCCCCCACTAGATGGAGTGACGACCTGTGCAAATGCGCGGGAAGTCGATGGATGCAGGTGGCTCAGGATCGTACTTCATGGCAGTCTGTGGGGGAGGCCTATGTTCAGCAGTGGACTCAAACAGGCTGAAATGATGATGATGGAATAGACTATGTCCTTTCTCAGGCTCTAGACTATCTGTGTACCAAATTTAATTTAAATCTGTTTAGTAGTTTTGGCGTGAAAGCGAAACAGACAGACAGAGTTACTTTCGCATTTATAATATATGTACGGATTTCATATTTTTTCACCTAAGTTTTTTTTGTTTCAGACGCTATTGCTCAGTGTCTGGGCACTCGCTTTTAATTTATTATGCTACAAATGAAATTGTTAATTTTTTTTTGCTTACTTATCACGTGCTTTTTCGGAAACGGCTCCAGCGTTTTTCATGAAATTTAATATGTGCGTAGATTCGGGGGTGAAAAGTCGATCTGGCTAGGTTTCATTTTTAGAAAATGTCGTTTTATCCCAGTTTCAGTAATAGCTCAGTCGGTAATTGGGCGGCCACGAAACAGAAGGCCGTGGTTCGTGTCACGATCATCTTACACAATTACTTTTTTTTCGATTCCATACCAATGCTTTCTTCATTTTTTTATTTTTTGGCGATCCAGATGATTTTGTTATTTTTTTTTCCTTATTTTTTAAAGTTCTTTCCTTTGTGTAAAACACCAGATCATATTTTCTTATTATTACGTCGGTAGGATCGAAAAATATTATGCATATTTCATTACTCAGTAATTTGTATCTAAATGTAATTTCCAAAATACACGATTTACCAAAAAGAAAAACAAACCTCCTCCAGGTACTAGGAGAATTAAACGTATTAAGCATATCTAATTTGCGTAAATTATACTATTAGATAATTTGAACATCTGTTGAAAATGTAATTTATTTGGAACAGATTTCAGATTTTAAGTGAAGCCGTTTATACTCATGAGAATTTTAACGCGACCAATGATCAGAGCCCTGCCAGTTTTACCCGACACATATTATTTTCTTATTAACCACAGTGGTGGAGTGGCTCTTATTAAAATGGTAGTATCGTACGTGGTTTTGAACATCGAATAAGTTTTCAACTCATTATCCAATTTTAAATAGAAATCGTTTTCAAGCGACTTCAATAATGGAGGAGGTTCTAAATTCGACTGTATTTTTGAGGTTAAAGAAATTTATTCCCAACAAGACAATACAATGCCACTTACATGAGAATATTATACAATCATAAAATAATGTTATGGTCGCCAAACAGTTAACAGCTTTATGACTCAAACCGAAGGCGAAAAGTTATCAATTATGTATTGCGATAATTGAGACTTAAAACTGTTAAATGCGGTTAATTTTTTTATATGAGTAGGTAGTCTATTGCATAGTTGAGCTCCTTCAAAGGTAATACTTTTTTTTGCATAATTTGTTCTTACTTTTGGTAATACAAGTAAGCTAGGACGACGAAGACTGCGTTTACTTATTTGTGATTTTGTTACAAATGATAAGTTAGTATGGATTGATTTATCTATTATTTTCCTAATTAGAATACAAGAGTTGTATATATATAGTTGTTTAATGTTCATTAATTTTGTGTCTTTATAAATTTTGGATGTTGGCGTCATGTACGGGTAACGGAAAAGTATTTTAATTATTTTATTTTGCAATCTTTGAAGTTCCCGGAATTTAGTTTTAGCAGCACTGCCCCAGATTTCTATGAGATAAAGTAAGTGTGATTTAACTAATGAGTTATAAATAGTAAAGCGCATCTTTCTAGATAGACATTGAGAAATGTTGCAGAGAGAACCAGTAAGTGCCGAAAGTTTATTTTTAATGTGATATATTTGTTTGTTCCATGTCATATAATTATCTATTATTAAGCCAAGATATTTTTCGGAGGATTTTTGTTCTAAGGGAGAGTTATTTATTGTTAATGGATCATGTAATGGGATGAACTTATTTTTTGGTTTTAAGATAATGTAGCATGTTTTAGTAGTATTAACCGTGAGTAAATTATATTGCAACCAGTCAAACAAAAGTTTCAGTTCATTTTATGCTCGTGAAATAACATCATTTATGTTAGCTCCAAAATAAAATAAACATGTATCATCTGCATATAAAGTTATATGACCGTGTAACCCTAGTTCTGTTATGTTATTTACATATATTATAAATAGGAGTGGTCCCAATATAGAACCTTGTGGCACACCGTGCGTAACCGGTAATATACTACTTTGGGAATTGCCCATCTGGACTACCTGTGATCTATTTGTTAGATAAGATTTAAAAATTTTAAAGGCACTGCCTTTGATACCGATGCTTTCTAGTTTTTCTAATAGTAGTTTGTGACTTACGGTATCAAAGGCTTTTTTCAAATCGATAAAAATACCTAAAACAATGTGCTTTTTATCAATGTTGTCGTTTATTTTAGTTGTGAGATCTATTGTTGCGATAGTAGTGTTACTTTTGGCTCGATCCTTATTGCCGATCGGATATAAAATTAAAGAAGTTTAAATAGTTGTTTAGACGATCATGTGAGATTCGTTCAAAAATTTTAGACATCACTGGCAGCACAGATATGGGACGATAGTTTCCGGTCAGTTTTTAGTCAGTTTTGGGTCCCGATTTGTAAATCGGTGTAACCTTTGCGATCTTCATGGTATCTGGAAACTCTCCGTCAATCATTAGTTTATTAAAACATTGGGCCAAACAAATTTTTTATGTTTGTTACCTCAGAATTTTCGATTGAGTGAACCGATAATGAATATTTTTTTATTTGAAAGCTGGTATAATGCTAATCTTACCATGTCGCATGTTAATTTAATTGGTATAGGAACTTGGGCTCCGGAGATACGTGGGGAACTCCAGAAAAATAATCAATTATAAAATGAATACAGAGCGAGATATTTGAAGTCGGTTTTGTTTTTCGTTAGTAAAAAAAAAATGACTTTTTATTACAAACGATTCTGAAAGAGTTTAAAATCGTGAAAGTTTCCTTCACCTCTAAGCACGTGACTAGCTCTTATAATCAACAATTTGATCGGTGCTGGTACAGGGAATTCAACTCAGGTTGCTTGAGTACTTTGAATTATAACCGAGCACCCGACACTAAGCTATCACGGCTCAATGTAATACTTATTATTAATAATACTTATTTATTAGAGTAAATTTAAACCAAAATACCAATTGATACGATGATAAAATTTATATAGATCTGCTTGGACACATGTTGTAATGAGAAAGCTGTTACACCAGTCCTGAGTTTATCTCTCCTCTAAACTCAACATTTTCTATTTAAGAACACGCTTCGTAATATAAAAATGGCGCATTATGAGCAAGCTGTAAAAAAGGAAGTTAGCGTTAAGGACACATTGCACGCAGTTGTAACATTAAACACGGCGCTCTTACAGCATAATACTGTATTGCGCTATGGGAATACAGTGCAACGTAGTCTCTTATAGTTTCTATAGCAATATGAAATATTTCATATTATTCATCCATACGCACTGGAATTGCGAAATAAATGTGACAGTTCTCTTATTTTTATTTATTTATTTTTATATTGCTAGCGGACCGGGCAGACGTTGTTCTGTACAGACGACTTAAATGTGATCTGAACACAAAGACAAAAACAAAAAAAAAACGAACTGTGAATCTAAACGCATACAAAAAATTCATTCAATCAGCCGCTTAGGAGGAGTTCAGTGATAACACACGTTTAATAGAATTATATATATATATGTATATAGAGATATCGAGAAATTTTAGAGACAATGAAGAAAAATAATGGGAACAGAAATAATAAGAAATTTAAATGGCTGTAAGGAGCGAAAAGATCTTTAAGTTTGCACATTTTTATACGTTTGTAGGGCCACGCAACAGCCTCGGCTGTTGCACGAATAGGCAGGCTCGTCCGGTTAAAGTACCACGACCTCACAGAAGACCGGCGTAAAGTTGAAGTATAAATACTTCCGCGTTTCGTCTGGTGAGTGAGGTGGCCGGAGGCCAATTTTCAAAAGGTTGTCAACGTCTGTGCAACCCTCGGGTATAGCAGATTTCCATGGGCGGCGGCGAAAAAAAAAAAAAAAACAAATTACGAACAGCTATTAAACTGGCAGGGGGAGGTATCCGTATAGTATACATAACTAGTGCTTTAAAATGTATATTATAATTTAAAAAGAACTCAGTTATACAAGAGATCGATAGGCATATTTAGTTACCATGCATACAGTGCATTTAAATATAAAGCGAACGTGTCGAGGCTAAGTGCATTATAAATATTGGACAACGTGTCCGACCATTCTGTACAAAGTGGGGGCAAGACACAAAGCACCGTGTGAACATTACAGGTGCATCACGCGCTACTTTATTTGTTCTGTACCGGGGATAAAACTTGTAACACCCAAACGCTCTCAGTGTGCCAACCGCTCAAGTGTGTCGCGAACTTTCAGCGAGTTTGCAGCATGGAAGTTTATTTTGAAAACACTTCCTAAACAAGCCCGAGGTGCTCCGTCTTCTCTTTATGGACACAGTGCGAGGTGTTTCGTGTTTTAGATCGCTTCATACTGTAAAGTAATCACGTAGGTCACGATAGTAGAGTTAAGTTGCATCATTTCGCATTTATTTGTATAACATATTTGTTATTTTTTAAGATGATTTCTTTTTTTATGACGACTGTTTAATCAAATAAAGGACAGTGAACTTAGTTGTGAATTAGTTTGTAGTTTTATATAAGAAAGAAAACTACGAGTATGTGGATACATACGGGTGGATACCCAATCGAAGGCAAAGAAGAAGTAAGCCTTTTGTTGTAAACATAGTTTTTTATATTAGACAGTACTGAAATTTACATGTTTATACATTATGCCTTATTAAGATTTCAAAACCTATTTAATTAATATTGTAAAGGATGTGTACGTTTTGCTGTTGTAATTTTTCAACATCTTGTCCTTCATTCGCCTAATCCACATGACATTTGGGATCAGGGAATCTTTTTCCATTATTTAACCATTTGTTATTCGTAATTTTACTGTTATCTATAATTTAAAAACTGTTCCTGTCTCAATCCACTTCAATATTTGATTTTATTCATATTCATGTCTCTCACTTTTACTTCTCATAGCTGTGATATATATATTTTACAAGAAATTTGAAACAATTCTAATGAATAACGTAAATTTTTAAATCGTACGTTTTTAAGCGTTTACTTTATAAATAGATCTGTATTCCTTCATCATGTTTCTAATGGTATATTATAAAGCTCAGCCGTCAGCTCAGGATTTGAGCCGTCAAAATACAACTTCTAAAAGTAATTAACATTACTAAAAAACAACAGCTGTTAGTATGATTATATTTTGTTTCTTTGTTTTTATTCCTTCAATCAAAAGATCAAGATACCTTACTTTTACAAAATAACCTACATCAAGAAATCGATAACAGTAAGTTTAAACGGATATTTTGTTTGTCGCACCAAAGACAGGATTTAATTGAAAAGGAAATGAGTAAATTATTACATATTGATTGCTTGTGTTTATGAAAACATTGAAGGTTATTAAATGTAGTTTAAATGTAAATGTAATTTGAATACTATTAGACCTAACGTAAAAAAGATCGTAAATACCGCATTTTGTTATAAATGTTATAATTAACACATCGTTAACAATGACAATATCATGGAATTAATTTATACGACTAGGTCTGTTTTTTTAAAGATTTTGGTGTATCATTGGTAGTTTTTGTGCAAGAAAATGCAAATCATGAGTAGCCCAGTAGCTAAACTATTGCCTTCAACGACTCATATGAAGCATCGATTTCCTTGCGACTTTTGAGTGTTTTTAAGAGTCGTGGCAATTCATGGACCGGGCGCTCGCTTTTGATTCAATATACTCCGGCAACCTGAGCTCAATCCACGTTGCCGGTACTAATGAATTTGTTAATTATTAGTGCTGACTTATTACGTGCTCAGTGATGTAGGAATTGTGAGGAAACTCGCATATGTTATAAAACATAACAATAGCATATTAAGAAGACATGTAAAGTCTATTAATCCGTAGTGGAGTTATAATTATGTCAAAGAAGGCCTGTGACAGGTATTTATTTTTACACTAGCTGTGCCCGTGACTTCATACGCGTGGAATTTAAATAAATAAAATTTCTAAGACAAAAGTAGCCTACGTTACTCCTTGTTACATCAGCTATCTGCCAGTGAATGTCCCTACAAAATCCGTCCAGCTGTATCCGTCCAGCTGTACTGTATATCCGAGATTAGCCGGAACAAACAGACAGAAAGACAAAATTGTAAAAATGTTGTTTTGGCATAAATACTGTCTATAGATCTATATGCAATTAGTAAAAAGCGTTATTTTAATATTACAAACAGGCACTTGAATTTCATTTATCTGTATAGATTATAGTGGTAGTGGAATTTCAATTTTCTTTAATTAAAAAAATCAAAACAATAAAGGTTAGATAGATAACTAGCTAAAAATGCTCCCATTTTTAGCGAGTTATTAAAGATAAGTCCAGTTGCTCACAAATAAACTATAGTTGAAACTTACATGCTGACTGCGCGCTATAATCTAAATAATTTAACAACGACATGTGCTATGTCGGCACAGCGATATTTCAATGTTTATTCAATCAATGCTGCAAACATTTTGTCAACAAACAACAACAATGCGCTTTGTCTTGAGAAAAGTATTGATACAGTTGGTGATTGCTAACGATTTGCGATGGACGCAAAAATGTTGGCATGTGTCATAATTATTTTGATAGCGCCAATTATGATTGTAAGTAATTATTTTTTATATTAATAGTCTTAAATTGTTAAATATTAGGGATGGTTCGTTGGTATGCCAAATAAATGATTTCATTTAATCGTAAATAAGATTAAATATATGTCGTGTGACAAAATGCTAGAGTAAATTCTCTTAATTGGAGTAACTCGTAATGCTATTTTCTCTTTTCCGAATGTTTGTCATAACACACATATATAAATGGAAAAAATATGATCATAGTGGAAATAATAATTTTAATGTGAAAATACTGGAGTAATTCGTAATAATTTATATTTCATTAGCATAGTTGTTTTAAAAAGTATGTTACTGTTGATCTATAGCTTACCTTAATACTTTAACCTTTCCGTTTCAATTCACTATATGCATTAATTAATGAAACTTAGGTTGAGGCTGAGAGAGGCAGTTTCTTTATTGACCTTATATACTTTTCCTTGAAGAGAATTTTCACTTTTAATTATAAAGTATTGTTGTTTATGGTATAGTATAGTTGTTTATCAACATTTATATGTATGAACTAATGGAAACCTCTACATATTCTGCTTCAGGAAGCGTGGAGGACTACAAATGAATATAGAAGGTCTACAACAGATGCAGTGAAAAACCTCCATCATATTCATGCCAAACGTCATATGATACAAAATGAAAGTGAACCTAAACGAAGAACTTCTACTCTGCGTCCAAGGGAAATAAGAAAGAAAGTACGTTAATCGTTATTGAATATTTAAAGTTGTCAAGAGTTTAATAAACTGTAGTAATTTAGAAAAAAATCATTAAATTATAAGAGGAATGAGCTTTTACTTGGAGATTCCTCTTAAAGAATTATAAAAATACTTTCGACGCCAAATCATATTGATTTATATTAACTACAACTAAATAAAGTACTAATTCAGGTACATTACGTGTGCCATAGACATTAATTATGTAGTAATAAGATAATCTAATATATAAAATTCTCGTGTCACGGTGTTTGTAATTGAACTCCTCCGAAACGGCTCTACCGATTTTCGTGACATTTTGTGTGCATATCAGCCAGGGTGGAGAATCGGACAACATCTATTTTTCATCCCCCTAAATTTTAAAGGTGGTCCACCGTCAAAACAGTTTTTTGTACCCTACAAATTCCCTAGAAATAATTTTTATGGCAGAATGACGTTTGCCGTGACAGCTAGTTATAAATAATAATATATGAGTCTATAAGAGCATTGTTTATCATCATCCTGTCACCCATTGTGTTATATTTTCGTTTGTACTTTAATTAAAGTTTCGCTTCAGCCATCAGGACACCTCAAGCCTCTGGAAGAAGACGACATCGAGAACGACGAGGTGGTTTCCGTCGCCATAGGGCCCCCCGCTATACGGCCCAAGTACGAGAAACCCGTGTGGAAGCAATCCTCGCGTTCAGGTATTAACGGCACAAACAACACCTCCTCGACGAGACTGGTGAAGGAGGTCCTGGTACAGTTGGGGCGAGAGTTCTTAACACACCAGGTCAATGAGGACTTTGTGTTCGGCCAATACATCGGCAATGCGATGAGGAACCTGAAAAGCGACCTGAGATTGCGCATGCAGCACGAGGTGCTGGACCTAGTCGTGAAGTATCAAAAGCTGAATCGGGGGGAGATCTTGAAAACGGAGGAGCCAAGTATAACGGAGGATAGAATTGTTGGTCTTAAAGAGACGAAGGGGGAGAAAAAGGCCGCGTGTTCTAACGACACAGAAGAGTCTTGGCCGGACTTCCCGAACTTTGCGAAAATAGTTGGTTAATGGTCGCTTGGAACAAAAGCGAATTAGGGCAACAAACGCCAGTAAGAAGATAAATAAGTGAATAATGAAATAAGATGTTTATTAAGGTCATAATTTTGTTCAATTCAATATTTAATTTATTAAACCAGGCATATTTCTACATATTCTTAACTTTTTGTCATTAAGAAAATATGACTGTGACTGTGTATGCGACGTAGATACATGAACATTTAGAATAATGAAATTAATACTACCTTCTAAAATAGTTTTTTTTTGTATACGATGTATTCTTGTTTTTGAAATAAAATCTAAATAATGGTAAAAAGGTGGTTTCGTTTTTTGTAAAGTGTAAGGTACCGAGCTAATATGTAATCCATGTATAACGACAAAAGCAATAAATATATTAATAAATATTGCTGAAATTAGATTAGTCCGCTGCTGGGCTTAGTCTAATGTAGCAACTTCGGAATTGGTTATTTTCGAAAACCAATAGTTAGGTTATATTCATCTTTAAAACGTAAGCACCGAGTTCATACCATTTATTCATTTGAATTCTACCTTACTATTTTTCTTCTTTTCACTAATTTGAAAGCAATTACTGTTGACATGAGCTTTTGAATATCCAGGACGTCTAATTAGGAGCCGGCCGTAAAGTTTTTAATTGGATTCTTGGTCTTAACTCGGCTTTATTAGTTCGATATTATACCGAGAACTACTTTGTAGATATCACAACGCATTTTCTGATGAATACATTTTTTAGATTGATTTTTTTTCCAGAATAGATACTGTTCTGTGATGGGCTGCAAGATGCACGTAGCTTCTATACCAGGAAAGGACCTTCTCGTCCGGAAAAAATACTACAGTTGGCTGGCATAAAGCAGTAAAATATTCACGTTTGATTTTAACTAGGCATTGAGGTAAATGGGGCCCACACTCTTAAAGTGTGCAACACAATTAAAATCCCCGAGTGTTTGGTTAATGTATTCTTAATTTCTATGCAAAATAAAAAAGGCAACAGCTGTTACATTGGAATCATCATTGTAACAATATTTTGATTATAGTGTAAGAGCAAACACGCTCAGATATCAAAATTTAAGCTAGGAAATACCTAGTATTCATCACTTATAAAAGCTTATTCGACTCATGGAGGATGTAAAGATTGCCCGGGCTCCGACTTAAAACTCGCTAAAATGGTTCTTTTCTCAATGCAATACAGTCTGAAATCTTTGCTTATGCAAATTTGTTGTTTGCAAGGGAGGTCCAATTATATTTGATCTCCAACTGGGGTGAAATAACGTCTATGAAAAGGGGGAAAACAAAAAGCGAACGGGCCAGCTTTGAATGGTACCCGAGAGAAATACATAGTACGTCAGCGGAATGGCAATGCTCCATGGGAACAAAGTGCATCCAGTTGAGCGACGTGTGCAATATGTCATCAATATCGGTCGTTGCCTTTCACTCATCGCTTCTTCCACTACTCTGAGTCATTGGAGCGTAACAAGGAGGCTCGTGTTCTTGCTGCAATGACTATAAAATGGCCGTCAATTACTTCTGATACATTGTTTTATTAATCAATTTATTTATTTATTACACACTCACACAACTATCGTTACAGGGTGACATACTGAATAATGCGATAGTGTAGCCAAAAGTTATAAAATAGTCCAAATGAATGATAAAAACTTACCATTCCATGTAACCAATTAAACAAATTTAGAAAATAATAATAAAAATTATCTTTACTATTTTATATGTAACATATCACATAATGGAAAACTAGTGTAAAATCATTTCTGAGGCATGAAAACAGGTTAAAATTTCTCTCGGCAACTTCATTTACTTTTCCTGGGAAATAATAAAAATTATGGTCCCAGTATTTGTGTCAATGAAGGCATCGATCAATATAGTAAGACATTATACTTCAATTTATTCTATTACAGTAGAAATCGTTATAAAAACCAGTTAATTAAAACAAATCAGCACGGACTTAATCATCATCAATTAGGCATCCCTATTTAATATACTTTGAATTCTAATATTTTAAATTCTGATTATTAATTTACTTCTATACACTGAAGACTCATGAATGTAATGTGATGATGATTCATTACATCAAATCGCTGTTTTACTTACAGATGAGACTTTATCCAAACGATATTCATTGAGACTATTTCGTAATAAGCATTAAACGTAATCTATAACTTATAAAATTTTGAAGAAAAATGAACAAAAACTTTCGCCGCTGCGGGTTTCGAACCTGCGTTTTCTGTTTTCGCGTCCAGACGCTTTAGCAACTAAGCCAATCTTAAGTGCAGATAATAGCACTAAAAATGAAAATTATCAATTTTCATTTTTAGTGCGTTTCAAGACCGCGGGTCGAACTCAGGTTCTTCGAGTATATTAAATTAAAGGCGAGCGCCCGGACAATGAGCTATCACGGCTCGGTGCTGGCTTATCGCGTACTCAGTAGGGAAGAAAAACATCGTGAAGAAACCGGTATATTTTCGTAATAATAATTAAAATAAAGAAGACATGTAAATTCCGCCAATCCGCAGTGGGGCCGCGTGATGGACTATGCCCTAATACCCTCTGTTAACAGGAGGCCTCTGTCCCGCAGTGGGTTATGCATGGGCTGTTACTGTGTAAAAGTAATGTATAAACGTTTCGTATTCAATGTAATTGTATTTAACGTTGGATTTTTCATAGCTGTTGGGAGACAAAACTTTAGTCGTTTTGTGAGCAGCTTTCTTGTTTTACGCAAGGGAAAAATCAACAATCTTTAAGTTTTAATAAAACATTATTGGTAATTTATTCTATCAATCGGATATTAGATAAAATTTCATTGTCTATCATAATTATGTCTTATTTACAATTTTTCTAATAATTACTTCATTTTAAGACAGTACGTTTTTTTATTAATGTATTAAATGAAGGAACTTGTTAAATAATTATATTCTTATCCAAAAAAAGTTAGAAATAGCAATCCAATAAAAAACAATCCTTCTGCCGTCGGAGCAGAAAATAAAAATATCAAAGATAATAGTATTATTAAGGCAATTTGATTTTGCCAAAAAAATTTTTCGCATGTTTCAGTGCCTTCATTATATATTTACTTTATTCTTTCACTATCGTTGGAACTTTTTGATAAATGACACAGTAGTAAAGAAAAAAAAAATAGTTTTTACATTCGTTTTAAAAAAACACGGTAGGAAAAGGGAACAGTCTCGATTATCTGATTGTTCAAGATTCGCCCACGTGTTGATTCTAAAGATAACGTTTTATCTGCCACCGGATAATTCTTTGTGGTAAACAACGGTGATTGTTATACTCGTACCTATGTGTTGAACGACTATAGCGAAAAGATAGTTAATATAGACGAATTCTTTTTAAACATACAGCGATAGGAACCTAACAACAATAAAATCCACTACTGATATTATAAATTCGAAAGTAACTCTGCTGTCTGTCTCGGTTTCACTTAAAAACTACTGAACCGATTTAAATGAAATTTGGTACACAATTAGTCCAGAGACTGAGAGAGGACATAGGCTATTTTTTAATTAGAAATAAGTGTTTAAAGGGTTGAAAGATATTTGTTTAAGGACTTCAACGCGAGCGAAGCCGCAGGCGAAAAGCTAGTTATTTATATGTAGATATTATTAAGATTACTAAACTAAACAATTTTAACTTTTCAAATGTACTTGGAAACCAGTGTATGACATACACAATATGCACTCAATTGTATGTTACTAAACATGATTTAATATATTGCAGAATGTACAAAAAAAAAAAAAGAAATGACAAATAACTAGTCTAGTGAAAACCAACCACTTATAAATGAGGGAAATGTCTTTTATAAGTGGTTGGTTTTCACTGGACGAGTTATACCATTGAACAACTCACCGTTATCTTACGTCATTGGCTTTTAGAGTTGATCTCATTACAGTACTTGACAATAAACGCTCGAGTGCAGTTCGGATCCCACGTCGCAGTGAATTTGCCACAATTTATTGTTTTTTCACAACAATGAAACTGTCAGTGCTGTGCGTGTTCACGTGTGTTTTTGCTTGCATACAAGCCTGGGGTCGTGGCGATTTAGAGAAATATGGGCCCTTTCAAATCGCTCTTCGTTCGAAGTTATTAAAATGTGAGTTAATTTTATTAGACAAATTTAGTTCGTAAGCAATCGATTGTTATTTGCAGTGAGTTGTGATAGGCTCTAAATATTAACTTTAGGAAGTTTATTATGTAGTGAATTTTATTACGCAATGAAAATGCTGTTAAAAAGGTGTCCACTGTTTAACTTTGAAACATCTTAACTGAGGTTACCCAATATAATTATTGTATTTTAGAGTACAGAATTATTAAAAAAAAAGCTGATAAAATATTTTGTGAATTAATTTCCAGGTGACCACGATAGAACATTTAACCTGGACGTAAGTGAAATCGAGGTCTATTTTTACGACTTCCCCAGAAATGAAGTCGAAACATTTGCAATAAAAAATGCAGCCGAAGGAATTCTTAATTATACGGAATTGGACAAATTGAGGAGACTAATAATATTCGTTGGGGGTTACAAGTCTAATATCAACAAGAAGACGGAAGAGCGTATCAGAGATACGTTTAGGAATTTTCCAAACAGCTATTTGATTATACTCGATCATTCGCCATACACAAACGATAAACAGGGATACATCAAAAGTTACGAGAGATCCGTCAGATACGTACACTACATTGGAAAGGAGTTAGCTCAGATGCTCACCAGCTTAAAGAAAGGAGGTATATCTCCGAGGAACATTCACTGCATTGGGCACAGTCTCGGTGGCCAAATCCTTGGTCATACAGGACAGATATTCTTCGAGAACACCGGTGAGAAGATCTGGAGGATAACGGCGCTCGACCCAGCAGGGCCTTGCTTTTCGAACAGCTTCATCGAAGAACAGATCAGATCGGGGGTCGCGGCGTACGTCGAAATCTATCACTGTAACGCCGGTGGCCTCGGAACGACTAGCGTCCTAGGTGACGTGGACTTTTTCGTAAACAAGAAAGGCCAGTCGCAGCCAAATTGCAAGACACCTCTGATACCCGGAATCTTCGATTCGTCGAAAGCGGCTAAATGCAATCACAGGGCCTGCATCGAATTGTGGACGGCGACCGTTAGTCATCCGGATTGGTTTGTGGCCCGGAAGTGTGATTCGTACAAGAAATACAAAGGTGGCAGTTGTTCGGCGAATGACGTCACTATAGCTGGTTTTTGGAATCCGGGGAATGCCACTGGCGTATATTACTTTACAACTGAAGGCTATGACGTACAGTGATAAGATTAAAATATTTGATTGTACAACCAAACCAACCAAAGAACATGATTGTAATAGTATTATTTAGAAAAAAGGGCATAGAAGTATAATTTATATGTGCATAAAATTACTTTGCGAGTGATATAAATAGTATGAAGTAGTAGCAAAGTATAAAAAAGTATCCTAAGTAGTTTTTGTTGTAATTACTAGTCAATTTAACTAGAAAAAACATTTTTATATAAAAAACAACTGATTTTCAGTAGTGACGTATGAATAAAAGGTCAAATACCAATGAAAATAAAATGGGACCTCATAGGAGCTAAATCCAGCCCAATGCAGAATTTTTAAATGCGGAGTTAACAACGGAGTTCCGAAGTAACAATTACAAAACCATTTAACCGAATTATTTACCTCCTCCTTTTTGAGGTCAATTGAAAATAGCAATCGTTTTGACTAAATGAAAGCAACAAAGTTCTTCTTTTAAGCATCTTTTGAACTCCAAGATTTTGGTCAATACATACTTGTATCTGGTTATAATATTTAAATCGATACATACATAATATGTAGTATGAAAGATGTTTCTGTAACCTGGTAAGAATTTTGCATCATTTGATTTTATTCTATTTTTCCGCGTTATGTCCTAACGGTAAGTTCATTGATGTTAATGTAATTAATACGCGCAAAATAACAATAAGAAATCGCAAATTATGAGACCAAAAATAGTTTCTTAAAATGTACATTTTTTAAGGATAAATCACCAGAAACTCTCTGCGCATTTCATTTTATTTTCCTTTTTCCATATGCATAATAATTAATTATTAACAATGATTTAACCGTAAATTCATTGATTTATACGTAACGATAATTTTTAACAAAAAAAAAAACCGACTTCAATCAGAAAATTAAAAAAAATTGTTAATACCTATTACATTCAATGATGGCCCTCGATTTCTCTAGGATGCCATCATCAGATCCCGGTTTCCTTATCATGGTACCATCCTTGGGATATCTCCTTGCCAAAAAAAAAGAAACTTCAAAATCGGTTCATAAACGACGAAGTTATCCACGATCACATATTAAAAAAAGAACTATATACGGTCGAATTGAGAAACCTCCTCCTTTTTTTAAAGTCGGTTAGTAAGCGTAAATTAACAATAATTATACCACAGAGACCGCAAAAGTTTTTTGTGGATAAGTCATCGAAAACTCTCGGCACCAGGCGATTCGAACTCCGTGTTCCAGGCAACACGCACAAACGCATTTTGATAAGAAAAATGTGTGCGTGTACTTATTTACGCGCGTGAGAAGTTATACTTCTTTGGCATCATTAAAATAGTTTTTAATTGCATGCAAATAATTAATTACAATAAAATAATAAAAAGACTAGAAAAGGATATAAACAATATAAAATTACGATAGCGCCATCTACATTCTTTATTGAGAACTGTAACGGGTGAATATGATTAAGAATATGCTGCCATATAAAAAATAAGCTGTTTAGCAGGCTTCAAAGGTGTTACATTTGTGTTACAGTGATGCGCGCGCATCTTAAAATTTCACTCTCATCATTTTTCATAACGCGCCTAAAGAATTAGTATAACTTCAAAAATTACGTTTTTAAGTTTTATCTTGAGTGGAGAGTAGTCTCTGCGCTGAAGTAATTTTTTTAGTTAATGATTCAAGTTACGTGAAAAAATAACTTTCATGTTATTAAATTACGAACATAAAAAAACATAAAAAATGGACAAGATAACAAATTACTTGTAAAATCATCTTACACTTTAACTTTTATATCTTAGAAATACAACGAGGGCTAGATCCGCTGTATAATTTATTGGTTAAAAAATATAGTCATTAAATACTTTTACATTTGTCCCATTTTTTTTCATATTATGTACATGAATGCCTTCCTTTTAATGATAACGTTCTTGAATACAGCAGATCCATCGTTAGACTCTTTCACACAAATCATACAAACAATATTCGATCAGTAAAAATACTTAAATGCGAATTTTAGCAAGGACCGATTGGTTTTTAAAAGGACAATTTGTTTACAAAATTTAGAAACGTTTTACACAAAGGCTGAAGTTTTTTGCCCATGTTGATCTCTGTGTTAACAAAGGATCTATTTTTAAAACAGACTTAGTATAAATGTAAAGTTATCGGCTCAGATCGCCTTGGACTCGATTTAAAACTGGAAGTTAGGTCTGTCTTTATTAAAAAATCACAACTTATATTAACGACGGAGATAACATCAGTTTTTTTTTATAACCCAATGCATATATGCGGACATGATTGAGTGTAGAAATCTAGATTTCAATCGTGAGTACTTTATGAATGTATGGCTTTTGTACCATGTCAAATAAACCAGAATTTATCTAACGGCAGCAAAAATTAAACATAACGCAAAAGTATATCTCAGTGTCGTTAGCTCGTCTTATAAAACTTGCCGACCCGACTTGACCGATGTCAATGAGAATTGAGAGGAGGATTTTGCGATTGAATAAATTATTCCTGTCTTATTTGTGCCCGTCCAATGGTTTTGAACTAATTTCTTATTTAATATCTTTATATATATAATTTTTCTGTATTTCTCACTGAACTCCTCCTAAACGGCTGGATCGATTTTAATTGCATTTTTTGTGTTATCAGGTGGATTCGAGAATGGTTTAAATTCAGAAAGTTATTCAAAAAAGTTTCAAATTTTCGAATTTAAGACGTGTGTACAGGACAACGTCTGTCCGGTCCGCAGGTTATTATTATTTTTGGCAATAGTTGCCCCTGGTCCATTTTAGCTTAAGAAATGCTCATAAAAATCGGGCAGAATTACGCAACAGATTTCGTTATAACGAGTTTACTACAAACGTAAACACATGCGACAGCGGATAGTGTAGTTTTAAAATTGCTTCACGTTCCGACTCTGTATTTGTCGGACATTTTCAGCTCGTTCCGCCAAAATAACATGGTATTTAAACCCCGCTACAGCAGTGTTAAATTTGATTCAACCGGCAGCGTGTGGTCCACACTAGGTGGTTTTTAACGGTCCTACAGGATAACCACGTTCACGCGAAATACTTTACTAAAATATATTGAATAATTTTAACTTTAAGGGATAATAAGCTGAAGACGATAATAACATGCTTATTTTATTATGGCTGTTCAAACGTCTTATCTGAACAATAAAGATTGATTTTTTTGAAGCTATTCTTCTTTTGGCGCGTTAGGGAAAAATGATGAGAATAAATTTTTACGATGCGCGCGCACACCGTCACGAAAAACCGACACCCTGAAGTTAGTTAGACATCTACGTATGTTTGCGTGAGAACTGACAACTTTATTCACGATATTTATTTTGTTATATTTAAATAAACTTTATTTAAGTAGATAATGCGTTATAATAAAACTTTCAATGTATTAAATACCTTTTTTCTATTGTTTTTCTACAAACGTAGAATAAGGCGAAAGATAAACTTTTTGAAAATAGTTTGTTTTTTTGTTACTTCAATGAAGTATAACTTTTAACTTCTAAGGCGTGTAAATAAGTATTCAATACAACACACATTTTTTTCTTATATCTAATTCTAATATCATCGTTTTTTGGGTTTAAAATTCATAGGAACTTAAAGTAACAAATGAAAGCACACTCTTTGATTTTTACAGAAGAACGTATTTTATTCCATAACAATCTATGGTCAAAACGCTTTCTCCTTATCTTTGAACCATCTGCGAAGACGCCTAACACATGATATCATTTCCAGCTACAAATCGGTGCGATCACGTAGTGCAGCTTGAAATATAACATGACTTGGACCTTTGTTCGTGTAACACTGTCTGGTAAATTTATGTGATTCTTAAAATTGCTATTGTCAATACCGCACAGTAGCCTATATTACATTGTTTATTATGTGTTTTTATACGAAAAAATATCCAAAAAAAAATAAAAATCATTCATTTTATAAAACGGAGTTTATGTTAAACTAGCGTGTACAGAAATTTCAGGTAGGGAACACACAATAAAAAAGTTACCGTACGTAATTAGCGGTGAGATGCTAAGGTGAGATTTTAAAATTAAATAAAATTGAAGATACAGTTTTATGTTGTAATATTTATTTCATTTATCTTTATTTTAATCAAAACGACATATCTGCACGGAACACCTAAACTTTTATCATAATATACGTGTCTAGATAACCCCATTAGCTGTATCGAACGGCGCCAAAAATGTCTATTAAAATTGGCAGAATCGCGTTTAACTTACGTCAGTCTTATTGGAATCATTTACGGATTATTTTTTATTACCGTGGTAATGAAAAATAATTAATTATGTAGGTTTGTGCTATCAAATAGTGTTACAATTATATGGGAAAATCGTATAATAATACAAAGATCACTTTTCATCGGTAAGTTTAGTTATTTAATAGCTATATTTAAGAAAATACGATTTAATATTTGTTATCTCGTAGATTATTCTGGTCAGCCGGTGATGTCAGCTCATCACACGAAAGTTTTGGGGAAATTATAGGAGACAAAATACAAATATCATTACATTATCTTTCGATCAGAACATTATTTTAAAAATTACATTATTTATTTGATCATTATTTATTTATCATAATTTAACTAAATAAAATAAATGAAACCTATGTATGTCATGCACTAAAGAGTACTTTTGTTAGTCCTTTGTTTTTTTTCGGTTTCAGATTTCCTACGGATTCCGTACATGCAAATCGCTGGCTTATACAGCAGATTTTAGAAACAGAGTTTTATGTATGAACTACTGTATTTTGTTCATTAAATATTTTGTTGTTATTAAAATAAATAAAAGTATTAATCGACAAAATAATTACTTTATTCACTTCACACCCACCTTTGATTTACCTTTCACCTTATTAAATAATAGGGAAAACTTAGGTTAATAATTTGTAGCAGGAATCCCTAAATACGCACACCTTGACAGTTTGTTTCCAATACGAGCGGCACTCACACATATCACGCAATCGGAGACAGTTTTAGCGCGTCGTTTGTTAAGTAATGCTCCATCTAGACTAGTATATAATCAAAGCACCTAAACTTGGAGAAGAAGCATAAATACATACATAAGAATTGCCCCTTAACATTAATCCACAGGCGCCGCTGCACAAAAAAACATTCGAAATATTTTCGAATGTTTTTTTGTTTCATTATTGCTTAATGTAGTGTACTTTAATCATCGCAAGTTAACAATTTTAATTATTACTAAAATTTAATAGTTCATTGTAAAAACATATTAAGCTATACAGAAAAACCTTTTTTGGTTTTAAAGAAAATCACGCACCAGAGAAGCTCGTTTAAGAGCATGCATCTAAAGGCGCAAACATTTGCACGTAAAATTATTAATATTTTCTTCACGATTCTCTGTAAAAAAAAGGCTCGAATAGTAACTGCTTAAATGCTAACCTAAATCAATAAACACGGAAATCCAAGAGTTAAAGAAAAATTTATCATTAACAATAACATATTCCGTGTTTTGGGGAAATATTTGTATGGGATGACAGGTAATGCAAAGCTTTTTTACTTGTACGGAGTTCAATCTGAATCTTCAATCTGTATCGGATGTAATTGATATCAATAATTCCATTACAATAATTATCAATTTGTAATGGAATGGTTCTATAGTGGATTTTTTTTATATCCTTAACTTATTGGATTTTTCTTTCATTATATATATTTTATTTTCCCTCTATAGATCTTATTCATATACCTTTTATAAATTTGTATCTATTATTGAGCGTAAATGATTCAGCGCTACAAGATAAGAAGCCCCAAAAGACTTCCTTTAACACATTTTTAAACAAGACCGATGACATAATAACTCCCTTTATTTTTTCATTTCACTAATTTGAAAGCAATTACAGTTGGCATGGGCTTCTGAATATCTGGGACGTCTAATTAGGAGCCGGTCGCGAAGTTTTTAATTGGATTCTTGGTCTCCACCCGCCTTTATTAAGCAGGAAGTACGGTGAGAAGTACATATAAATGTGTTTTAAACGAATCCATTTGAATATTTATAAAGTTATTTCGTGAAGGACTATTTTAGACCATTTTAGGACGAATTAGGCTAAAGTCATTTTTAATGACGTTTCTAACACTTCGCAAATCATTCGACGGGTTGGGATGTAAAATCAAAACCAAACACGATAAATTTATAAAAAAATCTTTCATTTATATAACATTGCGAAAATGTAAGAAATTATCAAGCTAATAAAAGTGTCATATAATGAAATAATTGGCCATATTAGTTACGCCATTCATTACTGCCTTATTTAATACAAATTTGAGATAAAGATATTGATTGAGGAGAAAAACAAGATATCTTTTTAATAATTCATAATCACTCCAGACTGCTATTCCTACCATACAAATATTCCAGTTATTTATTTCAACAAACTATGTGACAAATATTATACATAGCTATATGTTTAATCACAATAGCTTAAAATATAGGTACTATTTAAATAGTTCAATTATTAGAGCGAAGCATAGTTTTCATTTCCGAATATTCGCAAGTGAACAACGAAAAGCATTCAATTTGTCACCCGCGACAGCTTTTCTGCAAAGTCACGCACTATTAGTATTGAAGCTGTCACAATCGATCTTAGAGTATAAGGGAATTAAACCTTATTGCAATAATAATAGAGTTTTAAACAGAAGTAAACGGAGAATTGGCATCAAATTCAACGTCCAATTTAAAGTGACCGTTGCAAATTTCTAGATTAGTTGATAATAGCCTGCGCCGCTGGCTCCGCAGAGGCCCCTGTTAATTGGTGTTCAGAGAAACATGGCGTCAGCATGCATTCTGTGATTGATGAAAACAAAGACCATCTATTTAAAAGGGCTGACGCTGTACGCTGCTATCAATGCCTGTTAATAAATGTATCTTTACTTCATTAGACTATACGAGTAACAGCCTACATCTAGCTGAAATACTCCTTTAAGTTGGTTATTTAAGTATTTTTGAACTGGAAGGATTGTCTTTCTAGTGAAAAGTAAGCTAGTATAGTAGTAGCATAAAATAGTTAAGACAGATATTTTTTTCTTTGATTTAAAATTTTAAACGACGAATATAAAATATTCTTCTAGGATATTACCAGAACGTCTATATCCAATTAGGTAATTTCTAAAATGATAACCACCGCCCATGTACATTTGCAACACATGTAGGGTGGTAGATGAGTTGCCACCTTTTAATAAAGTGGTCCCCGGCTATCTCACTCACCAGACGAAACGCAGAAGTGTAACACTTCTACTTTACGCCGGTCTTCTGTGAGGTCATGGTACTTACCCGGACAGCCGAAGCTATTGGGCAGCCCTTTTTTGTTAGCGTAGGCGAAATGCCTACGCACACCCGCCGTTTCGGGAACAAGGACGAATTATGTTATTATATTAAATATATACATCAAATAGCTTATCATCATTTACTCATGCATACGCCATTGTTAACTGAACTTAGAGATTTAGATTTTAAATTCGAAACCGCAAACGTCAATTATGAATCTGAGCTTGGACGGATTCGGGGTTTGTTTTTCAAAGGACGGGCTTCATTAAAATGTCGTGACAAGAACTCTTAACGATTACGTTCAAATTGTTCATTTCTGGTTTCCACCATTTCACTGGCGGAATATTGAAACAGTACTATTTGTTTGAGAATTAATTTTCTTTCCTTGTAACAATCACACTTAAACATCATCAAGAAGTTTGGTACCACAGTCAAATTGCAAAAATGCAATGGGCAAATATATATATATAGAAAAAATAATGAAATAAATAGAAATAAAGTGAGCTCATCGAAATAAACTGCAAGGAATAGAACTAAAAAATAAAGCATGTGATAAATACATACAGATATTGTATGTGAAGTTTTTTTTATTATCTTAGCTTTGATTGCAATCTCAGTAATGACCTGAATAGTACGATGAGACTCATAGTATGATACAATAAATCTGCGTGCCGCGACCAGTTGTAGCGTTACATTATAATGTCGGCTATGCTGTTTAATGAGGTGAGCTAACCAGAATTGTACTTCTAGAAATGAAGTGAAATTCGTATGTCTGCGAGAGAAAACAGTGAGTTTTCACCACTTCACACCACCACGTGATACATAGTGAGCTGACAAGCTTAGGGACAATTCAAATGCTTTTTGATTTATCGAAATAAATGAAAGTTTTCATTATACGGCGTGTCGTTACCATCGCGATAATAAATGAACACACGTCTAACGGTACTTATTTGCAAGTATCATAAAAAAATATTCACGTTAAAAAAACTCCATAATAAAAAAAAAAATATTTTTCAAACAAACTAATTAAGTAAAAAAGAAACAATATTTGTAACATCCTATACAACTACAACTGACTGATTCATACATTCAGAGACTTTTTCATTCGTTGCCACAGCGTCGCATTACAAGCCTCTCCTTCTAACAGTATGTTTTGTCTCTTTTAAATTCATTCCATCCATTCATATGCTTTGTGACCTTCACAAATGATCTTTACGTTACAGTTTTATAAGCAAGGATGTTCTAAAATTCTTTGTTTTGGAAAATTTAATAACTCTATTAATATTGAAGTTTATAGAATGTAAATGTTTAATACAATTTTAAAAACTTATCCTATATATGTGTGTTTATTTATTGTCGCGATTGTACAGACACACTGTATACTAGGTAAGCGGCCAACACTTCGCTGTGGCTATTAAATATTAAGTATTATACGCGTAGAACCTTTTTTCAGTTCAATATCTTATTTAATGAACGCAAATTAAAATTGTTATTTTTACCAGTCCGTGAATATTACATAATTTATAATTTATTTTTCATGATAATCATTACCAGAGCAATGGATACCATAGCAACTATTACTTAGTAACGTTATTAGGGCAAATTATGAGTCACAGGAAAATGCTTGGAATTTTCCGTGTCCCTTGGAAAATCGGAATAAAGAGTATATGAAACACTACTATTCAAAAGGTACGCTGTTAACAAATATCAAATCAATACTTCCGCTAGTTTTTGAGTTTTGAGGACACAAATATGTGTATGGAAGCTACATTTTGTATACATCATACAAATCATAAAACATAAATAATACATAAAACACGTCGTTTTCTTGTTGCACTGTCAACCAATTAATACAGTTATGCATTAATTGATTAAGCTAAAGATTAGATATTACAGTTACAAACGAAATGTTGCAGTGAAAATTAAATGTTATTAAATTAAAATTCCAATTGTTATTTAAAATAACTAATAAGTAAGGTTGTATTGTAATATTATTCAGTGAGTAAAGAAAAACAATTACATAATTTAGTATAATGAATATATATGAATTGATGGAAAAAAAATGGAACCACAGTAATCAAGTCTTTCTAGGACGATTTTAATTTTGTCGTCGTAGCTCTTTCAGCAAATCTTTTTAATACTGCTAATTCCCAAAGTAGCCTCACTAAGAGTCCATAATTGACTCAAATAAATTGCGTGGCTTAAATTTGTATTGAAGAAGGATTATCACGGAATTCTACGCGAGCTATTATAACATTTTAATTTGCGGCGAAATTTACTGTCATATTCGAATGATATTTTTCATTCCCTGAAAACAGGGATAAAAGGACATTTTCTAAAAATAAAACCTAGCTAGATCGATTTTTCGCCCCCGAATCTACGCACATACTAAATTTCATGAAAATCGCTGGAGCCGATTCCTAGATTCCGATTATATATATATACAAGAATTGCTCGTTTAAAGGATAAGATTTGTGATATTTTAAACAATATATAGTAATTCTGCAGAACAGTTCCATTTGTAAGCTTGTAGAAAAAAACTAAATCATGTAGTTTACGTCTGTTCGACAGTGAGCTTAATTTCAATTTTAGTCGACGAATAAAATAGGATTTTATTCGTCGACTAAAATTTAATGTTCAATCTTAAGTACAATTAGCACTATAAACAATTTAAATTTCTAAAATAGGATTCCATGAAATTACCCATTAAAACTTGCAACGCATCTGCCACCCTACGGGTGTTGCAAATGTTCATAGGCGGCGGTAATCGCTTAATATCAGGTGAGCCGCCAGCTCGATTACCACTTTCTAACATAAAATAACCACAAGAACAATACTGAGTGAATTGTATTTATATGCTTTCTATAAAGGTTTTTATGTTTTTGGTAATTAGGTCCATATTTATATTACTTATTTATTTATTGGAACGAAGTTCCTTATCGCGCGTTGTGAAAGGGGGCTAGACGGAAAAAATTCTCACGAAAAGTTGTAACGACACTTTTTGCTATAGTAAGCTGTGCGGCGTGCGCATGTTTCTCTGTCTGTCTCTCTCTCTCTCTTATAGAAAGCAAGCCAGATATTTTCATTTCTATTTCGCATTGAACAATGTGGTGTCGCGACGATTATTTTTGTTGAGTGTATACAGCTTTTTTGTACATAATAAATAATAAAAAATAATAATAATAATGAATTTAAGATATAATGAAATTTTATATGGTCAATTTATATAATTACATATTTTAAAAATTTTATTACAATTCCTTCACTAATTAATCGAAAGGAACTTCGTTCCGTCCGGGTGTCCCTTGACGCCTCTCATTTTGTTTTTTTTTTTTAAACTTCATGCACAAAGCAGCACATAGGCGGACTTAATGCTAACAGCATTTTCTATCGGTCAACCTGGTACTGACAAGTTGAGGTAGGCGCACAAACATAGGTCTATGGCCCTGTACGGTGCTCCCGTTTGGGCCGACACTCTGAATCGCCGGACCATGGTGCTTCTGCGCAGACCACAGAGGGTGTCGGCTATACGGGCCATACGGGGCTACCGGACGATTTCCCGTGAGGCGGCGTGCGCGTTGGCAGGTTCCATTCCCTGGGACCTAGAAGCCAGTATCCTCGCGTCACTGCCCTTCTGGCGCGAGGAGGTATTAGCCCGGGGTCACCTGCCAGCCTTAGAGCAGTTGAAGGGGTGCAGACTAAGGCTG
The DNA here is from genome assembly GCA_933534255.1 of Iphiclides podalirius. Classification (NCBI taxonomy): domain Eukaryota; kingdom Metazoa; phylum Arthropoda; class Insecta; order Lepidoptera; family Papilionidae; genus Iphiclides; species Iphiclides podalirius. The sequence continues at coordinate 3,434,365 of OW152822.1, read as the reverse complement.
CGCTCACTCGCTATCGCCGAGTGGGAGCAGAGACTGGAGCACCCCAGTGCCGGCTTAAGAAGATAGAGGCCATACGTCCAGTACTCAGTCGATGGCTGGACAGGCGTCACGGCACCCTCACCTACCGAGCGACGAGGTTCTCTCGGGACATGGCTGTTTTGGGAGGTACCTGTGCCGCTTGGCGGGGAGGGAGCCAACAGCGGTTTGCCACCACTGTGACGTATGTGCCGAGGAGACGGCCCAACATGCACTGGAGGAGTGCCCAGCCTGGCGGGAGCAGCGCCGAGAGCTGATGGCTATCGTGGGGCACCATCTCTGGCTACCTGCCGTGGTCCGCACTATGGTGGATAGCGAGAGGTCGTGGGGTGTCGTCCTTGCATTCTGCGAGGACATAATCACCCGGAAGGAGGCCGCGGAGAGAGAAAGGTAGGCAACTGCCACCCTGAAAATCCGCCGCCGGAGACCCGGGTGCAGGAGGCTGGTCTAAGCGCGCAACCTTCCCCCCTGATAGCAAGCCCCGGGGCGGCAGATGTGGGACTAACTGCTGCCCCGCGGAGGGCTTGAGAGGGCACCATTTGGCTGGACCGGGTGTCTAAGCACCCGGGGAGGGGAGGCCTGAGAAAGCCACAGTCACGCCGGAGTGCGCGGAAGATTGCGTTTTCGTGTTTCCGGGTCCCCGGCAAGCCACTCTACCTGACTCGCCTCCCTTCTGCTACCGAGGAGGAGTCGCGGGAGAAGAGGAGTGCCGGTATTGCGTTGGCCGCGCTCCCTATCCTCCGCGACTCGGCGGGGCTGCACCGCTGATGCAGTTGGTGGGGCCACGGGGGGAGAGGAGTGTTGGTATTGCGGTGCGTCGTTCTCCCTACTTTCCGCGGCCGAAACGTGGCGAGCGGAGTCTTGCTGCTTTTTGGCACGGGCTCTCCTGGCTTCCATGGCCTCTGGTCAGCGAACTCGGGGGAGTTCGTTGGAAATGAAAAAGGGGCCTAGTAGGAAGGCCCGCTGAATATTCTAGCGCGCCTTGACTGGAGGAGAAGGGGTTGATCCCGGGAGGGGGCTGTTAAGGCGGCCAGTGCTGGCAGGGTCGCGGAAGTGTGCGAAAGCGTTCCCGTGGCCCTGTCGATATGCGCCTAGGTAGAATCGTGAGGGTTTTAGTCGGTGCGAGTCCGGCATAACCCGCTCTCGCCCCGCGGTGGTTGGTATGCGTAGGCATTTCCCCCACGTTAACAAAAAAAAAGGTGCACAAACATCACAGAAAAAAAAATACATAATTATTAAACATTAATATATAATACAATTCTACTTTGCTTCTAACCTTACTCTATTTTGCTTCTAAGGAAGTGTATAGAAGTTTTTTTTTTTAGTTTTTTAAAACCCGAGCGTTTTGCGTGCCAACCTACAAATATTTTCAATGTGAACATTAAATCTTAATTAAGCATCTATTGTAATTCCAAAGTCTCGGTTCGATTCAAGGTTCTGAAGTGCGTTACTGTTCAACGTGTATTGGGTTTCTAATACAATATGCTTACGCGTATAGTTGACATAATTATGACCATTTAGAAGGATTGAGATCTATGCCCACTGATATTATACTGATATTATACTGATATTATACTATATTCTCAGTACAAATACTATGTACTGAGATGAGTAATAAAATTATCTCACTTGTCAAAGACACTATAAATATAAAATTTAATTTAATTGTCACCATTACTATTCAATATATTAATATAACGAAAAGGCAACTACGATGACTGATTAGACAATGTTCATTCTACTTTATTACTATGATCCGGGAAACAGCAAGAGTGTATGTAGTGACATAAAAAGGAACAGACTCACCAAGGAAATTTAAAGTTGTTTTGGGATTCTGACGGAATTTTACAGAGTTCATCCAAAAAAGGTCAAAGTGTTACAGCCGCATCTTACGCAAACACTCTACGTCATTTAAAGAAGGCAATAAAAGAAAAAAGACCCGGAACATTGGCCGCAGGTATTTTCGCGTTACCAAGGCTGTACAGGATTGCAAATTTAAAGAAATCAATTATCCACCCTACAACCCAGATGTACTCATAACCCCCAAGTATTTACTTTAAGCAAGTATTTTTCCGCTGATGAAGAGTTGAAGTGGCAATCGATGAAAATCTTTTCAGACCAGAAAATTCGTTTTCCCTATTGAATGAGTATAAGAGATTAGATAGCGATTATAGGTCTACCAAAACTGGTTGTTGATGATGGCCCCGTAAAACGCAAAAATATTTTATAATTAGCTTTGTGTGTCATTTAAAATAACTGTTTGTAGAATGTTATCTTGTATGTTATAACCATTTGAAATATTTAATTTAAATCATAATAAATTGCAGTTTCACACACATTCTAAAAGTCTAGGGCTTTGGTTACGTCACGTCTTATAAAACTTATTAATACTAACTAATGGGGTTTTATATAAGTACATACTTTTCACACTAACTTAATTTATTTAAGTAAATTAGCTTTTTCTTTTGTGAAACGTCTTTAGGACGGCCGATATTGTCGTTAATTATTATGACAGTTTTAAATAAATGTAATTTTAAAAGAACATAAGTTTCATGGATCATAAAGACAAAAATTTTTTGTCTTTTTAAAAAATAAATAAATACTTGAAATCGTTTGTTATCTCATAGAATGTTCGAGATAAGGAGAATTCATGAAGACATTCTTAGCAGCTTTATTGAATTCACAAGGAAAATCCATTGGACTTGCGAATATTTAGAGGGCCATTCCAGTCCACGACTTAATTAATGGCCGCTTAATTTCTCTTAACATAATATCTAAACAATTTAGTTTAAAATGTTAAGTAAAATTGATGAAAGAGAATACTTTCTCATATTTCGAACTCAATGTATTTTTATTATTATAATTAGTTTTATCGTTTCATTTTATTAATTCTTCCGTTCATTCTACTTATTTTTTTGTGTTTTTTATGATACAAAACCGAAAAAGGCTTTGTATATAAGAGTAGGATGTAAAACGTACGTTGTAAGTTTCACCTCGTGATCCTTAAAATCCAATGTTAAGTTGGTACCCAATTTGGCGACACAATTTGCAACAATGATCATGTGCTTCCTTACACTAGACGTCTAAAAGGCAAGTTAATGTACATGGGGGAACAGCACGGGTGACGGATAAAGTCCCCATCATCCCTGGAAGAGAATATAAGTGAATGGCAATCGGGGTTGGTTCCACTTTGCCATAGCACAGCTGTAATATTACACAACATAACTAGTAGACTAGTAGTTATGTTTAAGTTCAACTGTGTCGCCAATATACGTAAAGCATACTCATAAATATATATATATATATATATATCTTGAATATTTATTGTGAATTAATTCACCTCTAAACACGGGGAGAGATGTAACGTAATGCAAATTATACGTATTAACATTTACGTAGATATAATTGAATCATAGATTTCGTGTGGCGTTTAATTGAATTACGGTTTCCACTTTGAATTACACAAACGTTGGTAAATGTTTATTGTAAGCAATGGTATGTACATTTATAGCGTTATCCTAAGCAAAGATCAATATACCACAAACTTGGGTATTAATTTCACTCGTCTATTCAGGTGGTTATAGCTTTGACTTAAAAAAAAAACTGTTTTTAGGTTCCATGTGATGTACCCCCATTTCTGACGACTTAAAAGCCCGTTGCTTACGTCATCATTTTCGCAGTCTTAAAGTTAACAGCGAAAGATTCAAGTAGACTTAGCTCTGCACCGCTGGACCGGGTGTCCTAGAACACAGCGAAAGGAGACCCATAGTCCCGCCGGGGTCGCGGAAAATTGCGTGTTCAGGATTTAGGGGATTGTGTGCTGATGCAATAGTAGCAGAATAGGAGGGCACGCTTTAGATTCTTTTATAAAAGGCTGGCGTACGACTCATAACGTTAATATTATATTACATGCTAATGCTTACATGTCTTACACGCCTGCTCCTTAAAACCTCAGAAAAGAGTAGACTCAGGTAGTGCAAAATAAATTCATTCGCAATGTAGGTGCGTGCCGGTATCAAAAAAATGCTAATCTGCACATCGATTGCAGATTTCCGAGGCTACGCGATCTCTTTAGAGAGTTAACATAAGAGTTCTTCGAGAGGCGAAATTCACAGTAATCGGGGTCACGGTCGGTATCGAACATAATTAAAAAAAATGGCCCGCTGAGTTTCTTTCGCCGGTTCTTCTCAGGTCAGTGGTCATTCTTTTCTAAACTGGTGGAAGTATTTTAACTATCAATAAGTGAGTGTAATGCTATTATGTTGAATAAAGATATGTAAATTGATATATGAATTTGAATTTTAACGATTTATATAGGCGACGATCGTCCTCCTTAGATGCTACACGCATGAGCACATGCGCAGACCTACCCAACTTGAAGTTCCACACATGCACGTGATATCTGTCTATTCTATGAGCTCTGAATTCTATGAAATGTTAACAGTTTAACGATATAAAGATAAAAATTTCAATCAAAGTAAAGTAAGAAGTTAAAATAATAATAAAACCGTTTAAAAACTTTTAAGTTAAACGTTTTTATTTTATGTGCACTGAAAACTACAATATTGTATTGTCATCTAAATTAAATGTGTGTACCAAATTTCAGATCAATCTGACAACGGGAAGGTGCTTAAATTTCAATTTCTAATTTTCACCCAAATAAATAAACAAATAAATTCCGTACGGGTCGAGCTAAATAAAACCGTTTAAAAATAGGTGTCTAGCAACTAAGATTCATAAGTTTTTAAGAACTAAGTATTTTTACGTCTTGAAAGTCGTTACTTTTGTTTGTTGGACATAACTTTGGATTAGTTCATATTATATTTTTAATCGACTTTAAAATGAGTAGTTTCTCAATTCAAGTAGTTTATAACCTCATAAATTTTGACTGAGTGAAGTGTGAACCGATTTTGATGATTCTTTCTTTATTTGAAAGCTGGTGCTTCAAATGTGGTCCCATATTAATTTCATTGATATTGGATCTCGGGCTCCGCAGATACTTAGGGAATTCCTGTAAATCAATTATAAAATGAATTCAGGGCGAGATATTTAAAGTTGGTTTTATTTTACGTTATTAAAAACACATGGCGACGTACGAAAAACATAAAATAGATAATCGCATATCAGGATTAGTAATTTTTTTGGCGGAGTTTAAAATTATATAGAATTAATAATATAGGATGAACTAAGGAAGACTAACAAGACATATGGAGTTTGGTTCTTTGCGTGTCGTTGGTGTGGTTTACCATACAAGCCTACATATTACGATTACTCGATTGACTTTTTGATTGTTAACCTTTTGTCTTAACAGTCACGTCTATCTGTAAGTGTAATTGGAGAACATGTGAGAAGGAGGGCAAATGAGAGGCACCAGGCCTTTAAGACTTCAAAGTAAGTAATAACTTTAATTTATATATTTACGCAAATTTTAAAACTAATATCGAATTTTCTTATTACCTCCCTGTATTCTAATACACGTTCGACCAAACTTCGAGCATTCATAACACGGTTCGGATGAAGCTCAACAAAAGACCGCTAAGCCTCAAATAGACGCATCAGCAGCAAAGTACACAAAGCCATAAAATGATATAAAAGGCGAACCGATTCAGTTCTACTCAAAGGAGGAGAAGCGGTAATATTGACCGCTTGAAAGTTACATAGTAACAAATAATCCCTCTATATTGTTTGCAGCTCTACTTCCAGCGGTGAACTTGTATACGTGTGTTTGCGAGTAATCTATTACGCATTAAGGATTGAAGTTGTACGCACTTGTTTTTATTGTACATATAAGAAAAAAATCCATATGTTTATTAACGAAAAACAAAACCGACTTCAAATATCTCGCCCTGTATTCAGTTTATAATAGATTTTTAGGTGTTGCCAAGTATCTCCGGAGCCCAAGATTCAATACCAATGAAATTATGGGGAGAAATTATTATTATGGGTCCACATGGGAAGCAGCAGCTTTCAAATAAAAAAAATCAAAATCAGTTCACTCCGTCGAAAGTTCTGAGACAAGAAACGTAAATAAAAATACAGTCGAATTGAGGACCTCCTTTTTGAGGAGGAATTTTGGATTCGGTTGATAAACTTTCACGGCTTTTAAGACTCACTAGTTGACTGACCATCTTCAGCGAAACGTAAAACGTTTTATTTCGATCGAAGATGTACGCAATCTTAACTGTGACTGCTTGAATACCCGCCCCATTATGCCTTCGACTTTACAGTGACTTTGACGCCGGCGCTTCTCTCGCCGTCACGCTGATTTATTAAATCCATGCATACCCATAGGGTAAAACGTGACCCTGTTACTAAGACTCCGCTGTCTGTATGTCTGTGTGTCACCAGGCTTTATCTCATGAACCGTGTTAGTTAGAGAGTTGAAATTTTTACAGATGATTTATTTCTGTTGCCGCTATAACAAAAAAATATTCAAGGGACTTCCATACAAAAGACATGAATTATTTGTTGTTTTTTTATAGATAACGGTACAGAACCCTTTGTGCGCGAGTCCGACTCGCACTTGGCTGGTTTTTTAGAAAAATCCATGCATACCCATAGGGTAAAACGTGACCCTGTTACTAAGACTCCGCTGTCTGTATGTCTGTGTGTCACCAGGCTTTATCTCATGAACCGTGTTAGTTAGAGAGTTGAAATTTTTACACGATGATTTATTTCTGTATGCCGCTATAACAAAAAAATATTCAAGGGACTTCCATACAAAAGACATGAATTATTTGTTGTTTTTTTATAGATAACGGTACAGAACCCTTTGTGCGCGAGTCCGACTCGCACTTGGCTGGTTTTTTAGAAAAATTGACTTATAGCATAGAAATACGACGATATAGACGAAATATCTCTGACCATTGCTATGAAATTGTTTTATGCTAATTATATTATATAAAAGAGCCAACTGTGACCAGTGTATTATGACTTACTTTCCACATCTCATGTTTTCAGCGCTTAATAAGAGTAGTTAAAGTTAAAGCTTATATAAAAATGAATATTTAGATCATCCTATGGTTTAAAAATAGAGTGCTGATGAGTAACGAATGGTTTCTTAGCACTGAAGCAATTCATTTCATTATCCCTTATTGATTACAACGTACATAAAGTCTGCTCAAAGTAGGGCGCCACCCGTAGCGCACTTTGAGTATAGTAGATGAAAAACGGCATTGAGAGGTCTTTAACCGACTTAGGACGACAGATTTACCTCCAGGCTTCTTTGTATAAACAAAGAGGAAACTCGTGTTTTCATATAAAAGTATATTACTATTTATATTATATTAATATATTACTATATTCATATATTACTATATTAATATATTACTATATTAATATATTACTATTATTCTTTAATATAAATTTTTACGATAACGACTAACATAGTTCGATATAATTATCAACTTGTGTTAATGTGATATATTTCTATTGTAATTTCCTTTCTATTATTTGCGGTTGATTTCAGCTTTGGATAAAAGACATAGGCAAGGAATCAGTTAATAATTTCTCTAAAATACAAAGTCATTAACAAGTTTAAAGTTTATAATTCTAGACATCTTTTCCAAAGTGATTGAGAAGATAGTGAACACACGACTAAACAAATTCCTAGAATCTAATAATATCCTATCCAACGGTCAATTCGGCTTCAGGGAAGACAAATCAACTGAGAATGCAGCATCTCTACTTTTTAACTCGGCATCCTCACTTATCGAGATCGGTCAGTATACGTTAAGTGTCTTTACAGACCTCGCTAAAGCTTTCGATACTATTTCAATACCACTACTTTTAAAAAACTCGAAGCAGCGGGCATTAGGGGAGTCGCTCTCGATTGGTTCCATAGTTACCTTTCTGGTCGAAAACAGTATGTCAAAGTTGGAGATCACATTAGCGATGTTTGTCCAATAATTTTGGTGTGCCTCAAGGTAGTGATCTCGGCCCAACTCTTTTCAATGGGGAGGAGCTACCAAAAGTTTATTCCTGGAAGTTGAAGGAGCCCAATGTGCAGTAATAAAGGTCATGTTAAAGAAATCTTTTCGATTTTTTCATCTCAATTTCATTTTAAGCCAAAATTACCAATTTACTTTGTAGTTATCGTTTTATTTTTTTCATTTTAGTCATTTTATTTTTGTTATTAGCAATGAGTCTTCACGATGTAACTAAACACCTATCGCAAATCTGGCAGCTTTGGCTCCCAAGATACAAACACTGCTTAGTTTAGGATCCATTGTTAATCTTTCGTAGTTTGAGGTTAGTTACAACATTTTGTATTATTCTTCATTACTATTTTCTTATTTTTAAGACATGTGTTGTAACTTACTTTTGCATCTACTTAGATAAATAAATAAATTCATGGTTCTATAATATAAGTTTTATATATATTTATAAGTTCAAATACAAGTTTTTTTTAACAAATATTCCGTATAAAATGATCATAACAACTTTGAGTGGAAAAAAAAACTGAATTCTTTACGAACAAACAGAAAATTGTGTAAGCGAAGTTGATAACAATGCCAGCCGCAGACTCCAATTATAAAACCACGCAACGAAACACTGTCAAGGGTTCTTCTACATAGGACTAGTATCATTAAAATGTCGCGACTGGCCCTCAGTTTCGATTGTACCTAAATAATGCGGGCGATAGTGATTTCGAGCTCGTTGGAAAAAAAATTTTCAGCGTCACAAGAGCGCTCATCGGGACGGCTTGTTCGTTTTAATTGTAACAAATCTACGAATCGTTGTTTTCCCGAAATAATATTCTTCCAATTGTTCTGTGTCAGTATTTCAGTGTTATGAATTTTATATATTACGAGTACCTATGTCATTTCTCCATGGAACTCGAGCTTTTGCTAAATCTTTGTAATTTTATGTAAGTATTAGGATAGTGGTAAAGCTTGTAAAAGGATAGGCGAGATGGTGAATATTCAGACGGTTTTATTCATTCATAATAAATTTATAAAAAGTTTAGTGCTATATGGAATATTAAAATACACTTTATCAATCAAAAATGTCTAGTGAGCAATGATTAATAAAATGAAAAGTAAATTATTAAGAATTTTTTTAAATAATTTAAACTAGGTACTTTAAGTCGGATAATTTTGTTTCTAAAACGGAAACGGTATTAATATATGTTTCTATAACGGTATAATAAGGTCCAATATTGCTATTACTATTGAAATTAGATTAATGAAATGAGTGCAGTAACCGTAACTCCACCACTAAAGCGTTACAATGTAAACTAATTAATAACTTTTATTACTAATTACTTTTTTTTAGTAACTTTAGCATTTTATTAGAATTTACACTGAACATAACTAATTCTTTTGTCTTTTCATTCTATTATAGTTATATGCCGGTAGTATAAAATTGATATTATTACGATCAGGGGGTTGACGTCACGATCCGGCTTGACAGTTTGGAATAACGTAAGTGATTTTATTTTAAACTAGCGGCCCGCCCCGGCTTCGCACGGGTAACAATACGTTTAACAAAAAATTTTAAAATTAAAAATTATCACACATACACATAAAACCTTCCGAATGTTTCGTCTGTGGTGAATAATTTTATGAATTTCTTAATCTTTTAATGAAATACCCTTGAAATTACGTCATGAAGATCGGAAGATCATTGATCAGATAATGGTTCCGCTTTAATTACGGGATATTCGGGGTCACACGTAAAAGTGACAAATAAGTCTGGTCTCCCAGAGTTTCAGACATAAATCATCGCATCTTCGGTTTTTTAATGCAGATAATTCGGAGAACCTGTAAAATATATGTTAAAATATAATATGATAAAAATATGATGTTGCAGATTACGCGTTGACCGATATTTGATGGGCCAATGTCTTGATTTAAAGCGTCTCTAAGATGAATGTTTCATCAGCCTTCAGTCTCTGGTGATTACGACATCATATGTAATTCAATCTTTCTGATATCTTTTTGCCATCATATCGACAATGTATTGAATAAAAACCGGCCAAGTGCGAGTCGGACTCGCACACAAAGGGTTCCGTACCGACCTCACAAAAGACCGGCGTAAAATAGAAGTGTTAAACTTCTACGTTTCTTCTGGTGAGACAGGTAGCCGGGGCCCACTTTATTTAAAGATGGCAACTCATTTGCAACCCTACAGGTGTTGCAAATGTCCATGGGCGGCGGTTATTACTTAACATCAGGTGAACTGCCAGCTCGTTTGTCACTCTATCACATTTAAAAAAATCATGTTTTAATATCTTTATTCAATATAAAAGTATTACACTTACATATTGACAAAAACACTACTACTGTCAACATCATCTATAAAACCGGCAAAAAAAAGTTTTTATGGCAGCCCCTCTTATTTATTATTTTTTGTTTTTTAGCATTTCTTGTTATAGCGGCAAACAAATGACAACGAAATACATTGTTTGTGAAAATTTAAAGTGTCAACTATCACGGTTCATGAGATACAGCCTGGTGACATATGGACAGACATACGGACATACAGACGGACAGCGGAGTGGTAGTAATAGGGTGCCATTTTACCCTTTGGGTACAGAACCCTAAAAAGACCCTAGATATATACTGTTGCACGGTAGACACGGCCAACTTAAAAGGGTCTCTGAGTTACACCGATTGTATGATCCACTAAAATATCTCTTAGTGGAGTGACAGTGACGCAAAGCGATGAGTGGTATAAAGGCGTACGCGGAGGATTGGTGCAGTAACAGTAGCCGTGTGGACCGTTGCACTTTTAGGAGCGCACGTGGAGATTGGTGCGAGAACGAGAAGGCATCGCACCGGCAGTCGCGTCACTGGAGGATTGTTGCGCAGCGAGAGAATCATAGCACCGGTAGTAGTGAGCGAGGATTAGAATGGTGTTGAGGGTTTGTGGTGTTAATAAAGTAATGACTTAAACTACCAGCTTTTCACTCCAATCCACAGCCCCTAGTTCGTAGCATTATTAACAATATGATTCCATGGGATAATTGAAAGTGAGGGAAAGAATAGTAAAGTAAAGTAACAGCCTATATATGTCCCACGGCTGGGCCGAGGGTTTTAGAGCATAGTCCACCATGCAGCCCCACCGCCGATATTTTTTGTTATTGTTTCGAAAATATGCAGGTTTCCTCACTAAGTTTTCCTGATCACTGAACACGTCATATTGTTAATTGTTAATTTTTAACAATTAACAATATCACGTAAAATTAACAATTTCATTGATCGAACTCAGGTTGCTCGAGTATATTGAATTAAAAGTGAACGCCCGGATAATTCTATATCCTGGGAGATAAGATAGGTATATGTTTTATTAAATGTATATGTTATTAATTGTCAATACAGATAATTGTCCCTTCTAATATTGAATAATTAAATAAACATATAACAAAAAAAAAACTAAAAAAGTACAGAAATGTTCCTATCCTTTATCACTTACACAGATTTTTACTGTCGGAGTCGATGCGTAAACGTCAATTATTCAAATAGAAATTAAAATTTTTCATTTAATTTAATCCGTTTTACGCAAGCAGATTGCATTTTATGTAGTGACTGTCTTCTCTTTACACTTTTTAATGACCGTCCTAGGGTCTATAACACTCGATAAAGTATAAATAACTTACATAAACTTATAATTGTGATAGGGCCACGAAAAACCATCTCTATTGCACGTTCAGACAGGCACGTCTTGGTAAATACAACGGGCTCACAGAAGCCCTGCGTGAAGTGGAGTGTTATACTTTTACGTTTCGCCTGGTGAATTAAGTAACTGGGGCCCAATATTTTCTAAGCACAAGGCAACTGCAACCCCTCACGTGACAAATTGAACAATGTTTTTTAAATGTATAAATATTAGTCTAGAATTTTTTTTCACTTTCTAGCAAACTATGTTTATATAATTTGTATTTTATATGTTTATAGTTATGTATTTTTTTTAATAATAAAAGGTATAATAAGTAACGATTATGATCTAAATAAACGATGACAACATTACTTATTAATCCAAATTAATGTGCTTTTTCAGGTTGAAAACCAGACGCTAGACGATGTCTCACTATACTTAATTATTCATTTGGACATTCAAACATTGGATTTGGAACAATCTGCAACGTCGCTGTTATGAAACAGACGTTATGGAAACATTATGCTCACCTTCGTATTATTCCACAACATTTAGCACATATGCCATTGTACATACGCCAGCCTCAGCGTCTGAATACGAATTTATACTTGGAACGTGGATTAAATCGACCGTAGCTTTCGCCAGTTTAAAGCAGTAACTTCTGTAATGTAGAAGATTGTTTGATCGCCATGGCTAAATATAAATTTAACACCCTTTTTTATCAGTAGTGACTTGCTGAGCCAGTTGAATTTCTGAGTATTTTGCGAAATTTGAGTGAATTATCTGAATATGTGATGAGTAATTCAATATATTGTGTACATTTGACATTCGCAAAATGTTTAACAAGTTATGAAGTAAAACGTTCCTGTAGTTGTGTTATATGTTGAGAGCACTATTCCCCGTTGTTTGATCTTTTAATGTTGTGAAGTTGATGCAAATGAATAAATTGATCAAGATTAAATGATTACATTTTCGCTAAATATACCGAAAAAATCGGAGAGTTTGAAATAATCAGTGTTTGTTGCCGGTTTTGTGCCAAAAGGTGACAACAAGGTGTCGCAAACTTAAAGATAGATAAATATACTAATAGAAATAAAATGTAGTTTAACGTCATCATGTAGTAGTCGTTTCAGTTTTCTGTAAATTCTACTTCAGCAGTCAGTCAGATCAGCGGATCATGACAGAAACGTTTTGAGTAATTTATAGTAAGGAGTATCTATTATATAATATAAACATAAAGAAAAATAATGTCATTAACTATTAAGTATGTAACTTTATAACTATATAATGGCCACGATTTTGAACTAAAAATTAAAGTTGATAAAGGAATTCAAATCAAATATTCCGAACTCGCGGTCCCATTTTCAGACGCTTCATAAATTCTCAAGTGCTTAACTCAAAGTTATATTAAACAAAGAGTGTAAGATAAAATTATCTAGCTTTCATAAATATTAAAAAGCTACTATATCGTACCAGTTTTTACTAAATAACTTACCTACTTGCGAAGTGTATAAAGTGTCGTATCTTTTATATATCCAAGCGTGTCAAGGAGGCGGTAATGTTGAGAGCTTTTATATTACATGCAATTTTACACAGTACCGATAGTGAATTTGAAAAAAGACAATATTACAAGATATAACTAGATAATTGGATTTTAACTAAATGTTATAATACAGGGAAGGTATGTTGCGTCAGTGGCCTGTTACGTGTATCACTGTGGTAGGGCCATGCACTTGCCGCAGCTTTTTCTGTTGCACGAATGGACAGGCTCGTCTGGGGAAGTACCATAACCTCACAGAAGACTGGCGCGAAGTGGACGTATTATACTTACGGTTTTCGTCTAGTGAGTGAGGTAAACGAGACCCATTTATTCAAATATGGCAATGCGTTGTTATCACGTGCAGCGGTGAAGGAAAACATCTTGAGGAAACCTGCATATTTTCGAAATAATAAGAAAAAAAATATCTAGAAGATATGAGAAGTCCGCCAATCCGTAGTGGAGCCGCGTGGGGGCCTTTGCCCAGCTGTGGGACATGTATAGCTAATTACTTTTATATTTTATATAAAAAAAAATATATATAAGAAAAGCTTCTTTTGATCTTGACTGTATATTTACTTATACCACTGCATTTTGTGAAGTAGGTGAGGTATTCTAACTATCCGAAATTCAAAGTAAATATCCGAACTGCCACGCTTGAAACATCGTGAGATAAACCATATTTATAATATTTAATTTTGAACGTATTATACAGTGACGGTATCAATATTCTCTGAAAAGCAATTCGAATATATCAATTTATCTTATAAATCCGAAAATGCATCGCTTTTTGGAATAAACGTTGAATCATGGAATAGCAATAAGTGTTGTTTCAATTCCCGATAAATTCGTCTTACGCGGTTTGAGGAATGGAATAACGGAAAGCTGCGAATTATTGGGAAATGGTTTCGCAGCTTTAAAAGTAGAATCCTGTGCTTTAAATCGGCTTTTAGTTTATGTTGCGTTGAAATTCGTCTTGTTAAAGTTGATATAACTACTGATTTTATTTTTATTTCATAATATGGCTAACTATCAATTGCTACAAGTTATGGTAAGACGCGATACCACCAATCATATGTATCCGTAACACCTGTAGTGTTGTAATTATAGTGCCAAAGTAGACTTGAGAATTTAGATTACCTCAATCACCAGGCGAAATACTATATTTCTCCTACTATACAGGGAGACTTTTGTTACGTGTTAGGGTTCGAAGGATTTGGAGAGCAAGGCCTGCTGATTCTTATGAAGACTTCACTAGCAGTAGGTTCAACACAAAGCACTAAGTCCAAACACTAAGCACTAACGATTTCCTAGGTTGTGGCCAAGTCGTAGGTTTCGCGGGTATCACTCTTGATCACTAGTTTTCACTTCGAAGTCGCCTCGAAGGTAGCTCAAACTGAACTGAACTGGCTCGCCTCCCTGCGGCTTTTATATGGGCTGAGACGAGTCCCAGACTATTTCAGAAAGTTCCTTCCTGGAACGTACTCGAAACGCGCGAACGTGATCTTGATTCTGGAAAGTTCGCGAATGTACCCGGTTATCGAGACTATAGTTCCACAGTAGTTCCTCTAAAGCCATCGAGTATTGAGTAGGGTTTTTTTTTGTCTTTTTTTGTCATTAATGAGTTGCCCATAAATCACTCACTTTCTGAGATAAGTTCAAATGAATGTAATTAATTAATTACGAGTGATTTTAAATATTTATCATTTTTTATTTAACTTTATTTATGTATAGAATTTATAATATAAAATAAATGGCTACACTTAGAAAAGCCTCCCTGTATAAACAGGAGATTTCGTATGCCTGTTTAAAAGTTCAGTTCCACAATTCTTATTTTATATTTTTCTTATTTTTTTTAAAAAAAAAACGTTGCCATTACTTTAGCATAACATTATCCTGTTTTTTAAGGTCGATTCACAAACATACATTTCACGTGGACAAACACCCAGGTGCGAAATAACTGTGTGTGGGTCACACAAATAGTTGTCCCGTGTGGGAATCGAACCCACGATCCCGGACACCAAAGCCAATACCTTGGCCACTGCGCCACGGAGTCATCATAATTAAAATATATCGGGTCCTTATAACGCAGATCTATCTGTTTACAAAGTATGTTAGACGTAGTGCCTAAAGTTCCCAACACGAAAACAAATGAAAACTAACAAAGCTTATTATATTGAATTTTTGTCCCTTTCACGATTATTTGAAAATACTGTACGACATATTTTGTCCACCAATCGTAAGTTCATGGACGTAGAACAGTGAATTAAATATTGAGAGTTTAAAACGAGTTTCCAAATCCGAAGATTTTTTGAATGAATACTCAGCATTCGTACCAACATTGTGTTTGTTAATGTTTTTAAGGTTGCGTACTCAAAGGGTAACAGACAGCGGAGTCTTAGTAATAGGGTACCTATTACTATGACTCCGCTGTCTGTTTTTCCGTCTATCACCGGGCTGTATCTCACGAACTGTGATAGTTAGACAGATGAACTTTTTACAGATTATGTACTTCTGTTGCCGCTTAAAACAAATAAAAAACATATTAAAAATATTTAATTGTTTTTCAGTTTTATACATAATCACAGAAAGTGTACAGTGCAGAACCCTTACCTACCTAACCTATATAACCTATGCGCGAGTCCGACTCGCACTTGCTCGGCTTTAAGATTTTTTTGTATTAGAGAAATATTAGACCAACAATGGTCCTTCACTGTGTATCGTTTGGTTTTTCTGTTTATTTTTTATCATCATTTCCATTTTATAAATAAAACTGGTGTTATCGGTTCATAAAAGGTTGATTGAGCTCAATCGACTACTTCAACGATCAAAGCTAACGTAGAGTGGGTCAAGTGAGTTAGGGTTTACGCTTGGTATCAAACTATGACTTTCGTATATAATTTGGTAAATATATGTACTTATTAAGGAGTATGAGTCAATCATTACTTTTTTTATGTGAGAAAGTGGCAAACGAGCTGCCGGTTCACCTGATGTTAAGTGATAACCGCCTGCCCATGGAAATTTGCAACATTCGTAGGGTTGCAGATGCGTTGCCACTTCTTAATGAAGTGGTCCCCGGCTACCTCACTCACTACACCAAACGCTGAAGTGTAACAATTCTGCTTGACACGAATGGGCAGGCTCGTCCGGGTCAGTACCACGACCTCACAGAAGACCGGCGTAAGGTGGAAGTATAATATTTTCGCGTTTCGTCTGGTGAGTGAGGCGGCCGGAGCCCAATTTCAACGGAATTTCAATTTCAAGATTGTCAACGGATCTGGAACCCTTAATTCGGTTTATTTTGTTGAATCGACACACACATGATTAGGAAACTCTGGAGTAATCAAATATTTATTTAGCTTAAGCGTAAAATAAACTGTCAATGCTGTGCATTTAAATTTTATTAAAATTATTATGTTTGTTAATAATTACAGATAGAATTTAATAGCTAAATTTACATTTCATTTTGTAATAGGAACGTTTATCGTAATCATTCATTTAAGGCAACTCGAAACCCCTGTTTTTTTCATGTTGCCTTAAACAAATGATTCAATGAATGATAAAGATTTCAAAAATTGGTAGTTAATAACTACTTAACATAGAGATTTGAACCCGCGAACATACGTTGTATCTATTTCACCTTAATACACTAGGCAACTACAAATATAGCAAAAAAGTTTCGTATAATGTTTTCTGAAGCAGCTCGGCAGCCGGATGAGCGAAGTTGTGTTATTTTTTCTCACCAACAACTTTGATGTAGAATAAAACAAGTTTTGAAGAAGGGCATCGTAATTGCTTTCTTTGAAAGTTATCCTAGGTTTTTCTACACCATTTTTCTTCAGTTCGTCGTGAAGTTTCAAGTTTGAACTTTTCCTGGATAGTACGGACATTCTGTCCACTATTTCTTGTAGAAAACTTTTTAGGTGCTAAAAGCGATAAAATAGGCAAATGAATCCGTTTAGCATTGTCGCCTATTTGTTGACATTAATGTTCCAATTTAATACAAAAATATCAAAATTGTTGTTACCGTCAGTTCGAATGACTATAAAATTTGCAGTGATATTAAAATAAAGTCGGTGTACTATTTTGATCCATATTTTTATATAGAAATCTGAAAAGCTCTAAGTTTTAACATGCCTTTTAATAAAAATGCTATGCAAATACTGCTATATACAAAAAAGTAAATAAGAAATACGTAAATACAAAAATATTGCATCACTCGTAACCACGGACTGCAATTATAATTGCGGAAAATCCGTCAAGAGACCATTCACACAAAACACTGGCATCATTAAAACCTCACGACAAACCAACCACGTGTAAATTGCGACTACAGCCTACGGTTGAGTGGGGTTTGTATATTAAAAAAGCAGACTACGTATTTCTTAGTAAAAGCATGGATTTTTATGCTTGGGATGTCTTAATTTTAGCATCAGTGTGGTATTTTTGGTGTCGTCACAACAACGACTAATTATTTTTTTGATGAATTCTTTGGTGAGTGGAGATTAGCATGAAAAGTAAAATTCATCAGATTTTATTTCTTGTGATGACATAGTTAAAAAAAAGTTTAATCAAACAATATGTATTCTCCGTCTTCATTTGCAACGTAGGTCCTTTTCAGGTTTTCACATGTCAATCATTTGTGCCCAGTTTACTGCGAAAGACTTATTACTTATCACGTTCGTGAAAAAAAAAATGCGTATAAAATGAGTATCATCATTATTTTATTATATCTATCAAAACCTTACTTAATTGCAGATGTGGTAGGTTTGCATCCAGGCACTCAGTTTTATTCACGTTCGTGAAAAAAATGCGTATAAAATGCGTATAAAATGGGTATAATCATTATTTTATTATATCTATCAAAACATTACTTAATTGGAGATGGGGTAGGTTTGCATCCAGGCACTCAGTTTTATTCAGGTTCGTGAAAAAAATGCGTGTAAAATGGGTATGATCATTTCTTTATTATATCTTTCAAAACTTTTCTTAATTGGTGATGTATATATACTGTATTACTTAATTGGTGATGTATATGTATATATACTGTATTCAGACAGTTCATATTTTCGTCAAAAATATACATATACCGTAACTCTGTTTCGTAAATTGTATATATTTCAATGTTAACTATTTATAGAAGTAGTTTAACTAAAGTTATGACAATTTCACGAATAAAGTAGTAAAATCCAAACGGTAATACAATTTTTAAGAAACTTAATAGTAACAGCGGCTTTTGGAGCCCTATTTCGTCGCTTAATTTAGTATTGTCGTTGGAGAAAGTAAATGATGTGGATAGCGTTAAATCACTTGGAAAGGAACATTTCGTTGCAAAACAGAAATTGTTTGGTTGTTTATTTTTGTGGATTTGTTATTTTCACTATGAAATTATTTTTTTGTTTAATAACCTTGTTTGTAGCAAAGCGGGACAAATCTTGGATTACATTGAATTTTCTGAAGTACAGTTTAGGTAATACAAGAATTGAAAAATTGAATATTTCATAATTACCATTTTTAAATTTTTATCACCGAAGGTCGAAATTTATTACACTATCTATAACTGTTAGGATTTCTAATTAAAGGAGTTGTATGGACGAAAAGTATCTTTTGTTAATGCGTATTATAATGAAACATTATGTGATTTGTATACCATAGTCAATATTTACTAATACATGTAACTGTTTTCGACTTCGACAATGACTTTATTTTCGCCCGATAAGTTGGGGAGAGACGTAACCAGGATCAAGATTGTAATCTTATATTCTATCAGTCTTACATTTAAGATACATATCAAGTATTTCTCAATTAGGCAAAATTAAACTTGAAAATTCAAATCAGTTAATTAAGACCAACCAGTCTTTCTATCAAAAATGTAATTGAGTTTTAAGATACTTCAATTTTCAATTAAGAAAGTAAATATTTATGCTCGGCCTAGCCACGATAATTAACATAAAAGCAATTTATTTCATTATATTTTCCTGGCTTTGAAATTGTCCGCAAATGAGTTTCGAATTTTTGGCATCAAAATATTGTAATTTCGTTCTGTCTAAAATGCAATATAACACAGTATATATATTAATATAAATTCTTCGATACTCTAGACAATTGTCATTTACTTTTAAGTCGATTATCATTAAAATATTCGATATATGTAATGCAATTACGGGCGGATGTATGAGAGCTATATCAGAAAACGTGATCAATGAAATTATGTTATCGCCCACAGATAATATGAATGTTATTCTTACATTTCGTCCCATTTCGTTTAACAAACAAAGGGTGGCCGACGAATATCGTTTTCTTTTCTCGCAAACACTTTTCTATTTAGTTTTCTTCGAGACGTGAAAAATAATATACAATAATGTTTATAATTGTATTAACAACTGCAAGCCAAGCTATGAAGGATGGATTTTTGAAAAAAGTAATAAAGTAAAATGAGAATTTAGCGCCCCAGATTCTGGAATGAATCCCAAAAAGATCAAAGTACTGGATTATACACCACTCCGTGGTACAGTTGTCAAGGTATTGGCTTCGGCGCCGGGAGTTTGATTCCCACAAGGGACAAGTATTTGTGTGACCCAAAGATAATTGTTTCTGATATGGGTGTTTGTCGGTGTCCACGTGAAAATAGCAATACAGGATAATGTTATCCTACGGCAACGTTATTAAAAAAGAGACAGAAGGAAATATATATGGATAGATAAATTAATATTAATCAAGCAAGGTTATAAAAGCAAATTAGAATCTATGGCATTTTTTCCTCTAGTTCCGTGTGGCGTTTGTATGGTTTCTTTAGTCCCTGACGGGCCAATCTAATCAGTATTTAGGAACTGGGATTCTGCAACCTGCAAGTTTTGTGAGATACGTTTTGTTTTTCTTTATTTAATCCAGTAATAAAGTGCAATAATATAAATTATTCTCTGCCAAACTGTGATGCAGTTTGTCGGCAGCAGTTCTCGTGAATAGTTACATCGATATATTCCGTACATAATCAAAGCGGAGAAATGCGGAATTCTAGTTTTAACGAGTCGTCTAATTTTAATATTTTTAAAAATTAATGCTTAATCCAATGATATCTAGGGAATTTTTAAAGTTTTTATAGTGCTAATCTCTGCACTTAAGATTGAACATTAAAACATGTAGAAAAGTACGCATAAATTGTCGCCGCTGTGGGAATCGAACCCACGTCTTCGGCATTCGCGGCCTGACGCTCTAGCCACTGAGCTAAACGGCTGATAGCCACAGCGACGAAAACCTTAACGCTTTCTTTCTACATTGTTATTTAGCATAACAATAGATGCGCCAAACAATAGATGCGCCAAGCATTGCTAATATAATAATAATGATATCACATTGCTTGAAGTTAATAGATGTTAGATAGTCAACGATGCATTTGTTCCAGCACCGTGGCGCTTGTTTTTTTTAAACCATAAAGGCTTCTCATAAGCTTGCATACGTTATTTGAACCATCATTTATAACCCTCAGGTTGTTTCATGAAGATTTCTTCAGATAACGATCCATTCAGAAATGCTGTTGACACGTCGAATTGTATTAGCGTTAGTCCTTCATTTGCAGCTATGCTCAATACTGAACGTATTGTAGCCATTTTGGCAACTGGACTAAATGTCTCTTCGTAGTCAATGCCTTTCCTTTGTGTATAGCCACGAGCTACAAGCCTTGCTTTAAATTTATCAAGAGATCCATCAGCGTTTGTTTTAGTTTTGTATACCCATTTGCATGAAACTGCCTTTAGGTAGTGGCACTAAAATCCAAGTTTTCATCTCCTTAAGTGATTTCATTTCACTATTCATAGCTTGAATCCATTGGTTCTTTTCTGGACTTGCAAGGGCTTCTTTATATGTCTTTGGATCTTGACCACTTGATAAAATCTCAATTGCATTCTCGATTCAACAGGTATCTCATCTTCATGTATATCATATTCAGAGATTTGTTCGTCATTTGAATCTTCATGCTCATTTACAGTTTGGTCAGGTAAATCATTAAATGTTTGAGGCACATCGCAAGTGGGTTCAATGTAAACTTCAGATTGAGATTCAACTTCAGATATTGGCAGATTAAATTCTGGCTCGCATTGTTTCTCACGTTCTTCCTCCCTTGCTTCATACATTTTATGATTGTCGTTGTTTGAAGATAGCTCTATTTCAATAGAAGATTCTTCAAAAACTTTAGGTTCCTCGAGACCAATAGATTTAATGACATTTTCATTGAACTGAACATCTCTAGATCTGATCAAAATATATTTTCCATTTTGTTCACGTTTTAGAAGACGGTAACAATCATCTCCATCATAGCCAATCAATATACATCTTTCAGCTTTCTTGGACATCTTTTTTCGCTTCTGTTTAGGAACATGTGCATAGCATTCTGAGCCAATTATTCTCAGATGTTTGATTGATGGCTTGATATTAAACCAGAGTTCATATGGAGATTTATTTGGTACTGGAGTAGGTCCAGTCCTGTTGAGGATGTACGTCGCAGTTGATATTAATTCAGCCCAGGTGACAACGGGTAATTGTTGAGCGTGCATCATACTTCTGGCGGCCTCGACTAATGTCCGGTTTTCACGCTCACTGCTTCCATTTTGTTGCGGCGTATACGGCATTGTAAGTCTTTGACCTTCCTGTCGAAGTATTTTTCTCACTTTCTCATTGTCAAATTCTCCTCCATTGTCCGAGATGATCTCTTTAACTGAAAATCCGGCCACTTTATATTCTTGTAGTACTTGCTGTAGTTTCAAATGTACTTCAGACTTATGTTTGATACAAAATACATGACGATATTTGGCATCTTTGAATAGTACGAAGTACTTATTTTTGTTGAAGGATTCCGGAAAAGGTCCACAAACGTCAGTATGAATGACCTCTCCTGGTGTCTTAGCTCGTTCTCTAGTCCCAAATTTTCGTCTGTGCATTTTTCCATAAATACAGCCAGTGCATAATTCAGAATCCAGATTAACTTTGAGTCCAAGCTCGTGTTCAATAACCTTCTTAACATGCCTTTTACTTTGGTGGGCAAACCTTTCATGATAAAGTTGCAGGACGTTATCAGTTGCTTCAACAGTGTTTAAGTTAGGAGCGATGTTTGTTAAACATTGAATATTTAACTTGTACAGCCCTCCGTTTTTCACTCGTTTTCCAACTAATTTAACTTTGCCGTTCACTTTCAAATAACAAACTTCTCTCTTTGATATGAATTTGCTTTTGTCTAACATGCCTTGTGCAGCGAGAACTGAGAAGAGATTTCTTTTAATTTCAGGAACATACCAGACATCATGTAGTCTAATTTTTAACTTTTTACCGTTTACAGTGGAAATTATATCAACCGCTCCTTTTCCAATAGCTTTAATCGTACCACTTGCTGTTGTCACTGTGTTATCTTGTTTGAAGTATTCTAAAGTGACAAAAATGTCGTTGCGAAAGGTGACGTGATGAGTGGCACCATTGTCGACATACCAATTATTTGGATCTTCAACTACAGTATTCATAGCTTGGCTTGTAGTGATTTGCATTGCCAAAAGGTTCGTTTGGTTGGTATTTTGGGAGACTGTTGGCTTGGGAGGTCTTCCCGCAGAAATCCATTTTAAACAGTTCTTTATTTTATGTCCAATTTGTTTACAATATGGGCATTTCAGCTTCTTTCCTTTCCGTTTGACATCATCTCTATTGCTTGAAGTCACTAAAGCTTCAGCAGCAGTGTCTTCATTTTTGCAAAGTAATTATAGTATTGCAAGCTTTTTCATGGGCGCACAGTTGAGACGTAAGACTTTCTACAGTACGATTCTTCTTCGACAGTAAAATCCAACTCGACTTGAATGAGAAATAGGCTTCCGGTAATGTGTCAAGTATTTTGCATATTAACAATATATCCGGGAGGTCAGACTTCTCATCTTTAACTAGTTCAGTCTTCAATTCAAACCAGAGGTTCTTGATCTTAGACAGATGGGTAGTCATGTCGTGTTCAGGATTCTTTTTGTAACTGAAGAATTGCATACATAAATCATACGATCGGTCTTCGGAAGTTCCATCATAGAGGCGGTGAAGCTCGTCCCATACTTCTTGAGCAGTACGAAATCTCATAATTTTCTGTACATTTTCATCAGACATATTTGCTGTGAGTACCAGCTGTGCTGCGCAGTCAATTTCATGATACTTCTTAAGAGCTTTTTGATAAGCAGCCCTTGCGTCCTCTGACGCAGCATCATTGTAGATGATGCTGCGTCAGATAGCACTGGCTTCTTTAAGGTACCATTTATTGCTCGTTCCAAATCATTTGCCGAACCTCGAAGCAGTAGGGTTACCTTATGTTTCCAGGTTGGCCAGTTTGCAGCATATTCCAACTTTCCAATATTAATTTCAAATTTGTTCATGGTAATGCTAACGCTCTGTTACCATATTAAGGTCCGATTTAAGGATTTATTAATTCAAATTAATATTTTATGAAAAGTTGTATATTGACATACACAGAAAAGAACAGACATTAACAAAAGAACAATGACACTCAAAACTACTCTATGATGTAGTAAAAATCTTCAGCCAGTGTCTTCAACAGTAATTACAAAAAAGGATTTTGCTTAGTTTTCAAGCTTTTTATCTCTTAGGGTGCTAAATTTTTCACCCGACTGTAGAAGGAGTGTTATGTTTTTGTACATAAATTAACCCTTAGACGGATTTCAACGTACAATCTGTCATTAGATTCGTCTGAGAGAGAAGTGACAGATAATATAATTTTACAATGTGGTGTCTGCAAAAGAAAATTGAGAAATAATTAGTATGTGAAAACCTATCGGCTTTTTTGATTCATTAAATAACTGATACGTCTTATTATTACCTTATCAATGATCTAGGTTGCTTAGCAAGCGCCGTGACAAAAAGAAGTTTATCTAACACAATAAATATTGCCACCAAATGAACGATACAATGAAGCGCTGAACCTCGCCGAAGTTTCCAGCCTCTGTTATAAATTCTGAGCACAATCTCGTTCCACGATAAATTGTCGAGTCACCGTATTGAAATAAGTATTGTTCGAATTACGCATAAATTTCATCTGTCACTGGCTTTCTTTAGTGGAATACAAAAAAAGCCGCGAATAACGGAATTTAGTGTTTCAAGGCTTTATATAAATTGCCATAAATTGGCAGGATCATTCAATTTTTTTGAACATACGCAATAAACAATGAATTGTAAGGGAGATATGGAATAGGAATAAGGGACTATAAGATTCGAGACTTTCGTAAATATAATAGATGCATGTGTTTGACTTTCGGCCACGCAACAGTCTTCGCTGTTGCACGAATGGGCATGTCCGTCCGGGGAAGTTGATTTATACGTGCCTTTAAAAAAGAGATTTGAAATAAAATTCAAAAAGATTTTTTTTATTAAAAATTACAGATTTATATTACACGCAAATATAAAAAAAATGTTTTACAATACAATGAGAAGTAAATTTATTGAAGTTTAATTATTTTTCAATCTCTTACTAGTCCTTTATGGGCTATTTGTGTTTGTTTTTCAAAAGCGAACAATTTGCATTTATTTGTGTGTCTAGTTTAAAAACAAACCTTTATTACTGGGGAATTCCTGTTAGTTGTTTCGGTAATGAAATAGGGTGCAATACGTGACCCGACCTTCGATCCCGTTGCCACTAATTGTCTCTTTGTTCCCTTTGATTGCTTTTTAGCGTCCCAGTGGGAGGTATAATGGAGATACGTGCAGTTTCACAACTATAAATTGTTTCGTTTTATATTCGTCGCTGTAGATAAAGAAAAATAAAAAAGTACATATCAGATTTCTTTGTTTTTGTTACAAAACAACCTTGTTACAAAGAAGGTTGTAATTTTAATAGTTTGACTTATAAAAGTGGTTGAACTAAACAGTTAAATATAGAACGGCAAAAGATGATTTTGATTGAAATAAAATTTACCCATCCTTGGAAATCTTACAGGGTACATGGTGGGGTGTGGCACAGTACACTTTTTACAAACTGTGGTTGTTACGTTTATTACGGTTATTATATGAAAAGCATAATCATAGAGACCGTCTAAAAATTTATTTGTTTTGATATTTTTATATAGAAAATAATACCAACAGATCGGATAACTTATACTCAAGTCAAACTTTCTTTAAAACAATCCTTAATACGTAAAAAGAGGGGCGAATAATTTTGCAATTTCGGTCGGCAGTGAAATAGATGCAGAATTTCCAATCAACCACCACAGTTGTTTACTGAATAAACATGATTTTTGCAGCTGTTTGCTTTCAAAATCATTTGTGAATAAGTTTGAAATTTCCTTTCTAATTTAATAATATATAAATATATATAATAAAAAAGGCTATTTTCATTATTGTAAACTATGTCTTTATCATTTTTGATTAAATTAGCGGCTTGAGATAATATTATAGATTTACAATCCAGATATTATTTATTATAATTAATTGTAATACATGTTATAAGTTTATACTAATTGTCATTGTAAACTCTACGTCCGGTATTCTTCTTTGTACGCTTATATACTTTTATTTTTATCTAATTATGGAAACTTTTAATTGGCCTTCTGTATTATCTCATACTTTACTTGTGTGCTAACTATAAGTTTCCCTAAAATTGTAAAATAAAATAAAATACAATAATTATTTTGTTTGAAGTAGGGCCATTACTTGATCGAAAATCGGTTGCAATTCATTGACTATATAATTTAGTGAAATATTTATTTCATTTTTTATAGTGCTATCTGCATTTAAAATGAAACATTAAAATTTTTAGAAAAAATATGAATGGTTTTTCGCCGCTCTGGGAATCGAACCCATATTTTCGGAATTCGCGCCAAGACGCTTTAACTACTAAGCTAAACGGCTGATTGCCACACCGACGAAAATCTCAACGTCTTTTATCCACATTGTTTTTTTGAATTTAAGCAATGCAATGGCGCATCAAGTGTTATATCCCTTACACACTCAAATAATTTCGAATATCGGTTTTACAACGACAATTCGAACGAGAGGTCGCCATTGCCATTAGAAATTAAAATGTTATAGTGCGAATGTCCACAAATATTCAATTCAGTCTTGTTTCATTTTAATCGCGAATATATTTATAATAGCATACATTATAATAATATAATACTTCATCATAATTATTTATTATTATTATTTACTTTATTATTATTATTATTTACTTATAATAGACAAATTTGCAAGTTTTTAATCCTGGAACCGTAGACGGAGATAAGTTTCTGTCCACATATGAACGAGATACTATTTGACTTAATTAACTGACTTAATATACGTGCACTAGTTGCCGTTCACCACAAAGGTAAGAGAGCAATTTTTCACATTTCATATCCCAAAACAAAAAGTCGACGGTGCTGAGTACTCAACTTTTCTCTAATACGTAGCTTATGTAAGGAGAAAAAAATACTTTGTTCCATCGCATTTTCACTTTTCAGTGGCTGCCTTATTAAGATACTAGCTGCTGCCCGCGGCTACGTCTGCTTAGAATAGGCTAAAGGCGTAACATTCAGACAGAAAGACACATATACATAAAATATGTATGTAAATTATAGCCTCTGTTTTATTCTGACGCTATATTATTGTAAAGTTTCATTAGAATCCATTCAGTAGTGTTTGCTTGAAAGAGTAACAAACATCCATCCATACATAGAAACTTTCACCTTTATAATATTAGTAAGGATTATTCATTACAATGTCTTCAGAATTTAAAATTCGAACAGAAAACATTACAATAACAAAGCCGGAACTTTATTTTTGAAAAATCCCCCTTTTTGTATTCGATTCGGCGTGGAAGAAAAAGCAAATAGCAACCGCGACGGCCGCGGTCGTGTATGAATAAACGAGCCGGCCAGTGATTGCGACTGAATTATTCAATGCGGCACCGTTTTTGTGCGCCCGAAAACATGTATTTGCATAGTATTATAGCATTTCTTGTTGAATTTAAAATGACCCGTGTATTTACTTGATATGCGCTTAAAAGAATTACAAACGTCCGCTGTCGACCCTGACGGCTTACGTATTTGAGCGTTTAAACATTTCCTTATGAATAAAAAATGGTTAAGGGAATCAAAATATGTTATCATAAAATACCTGAAAATGTTATCTGGATTGGAGTGGGAATATCGTTTAAAAAAAAAACTTCATTCTATCTATAACGCGGGAAACAGATTCTGTTCAGTAAATGGAGTACATGTCACCGGTACAATTTTAAACTATGCTTCATAAAACAATTTACAATTCCTTAGTGTTACGTGTTACATTTACGTCCAATCAATGTTTAATATCATTATTCGCGTTCAACTTAAAACGTTTGAGTGAAAATAACTTTTGAATATGCCGGCAATAATTTACACCGCAAATTTAAACGTCTACTACCAACACCTATTTTGCAGCAGAACTCTTGATTGCTCTACCTGTTCAGACGTAACTGTTAGACTTTGCAACTTGAAGCTATTCAAACAGTTACTTAGAAGGTGTTGCAGTTATCTTCATGGAAATAATGGATGTTGGGAAGTTGGATGAACTACAGAATAATAGCAAGAAAATTTCATAATTTAGGTAGTATTATTTTAGAAAACGTTGTCTTATAGATTTTGTAAATTTTTTTTGAAGGTTAATAAACATCTAATTATAAAAGAGTTGTGATAGCTTAGTATCCGGGCGTTAGTGTTTAATGAAATAAACTCGAGTAAACGGACTTCAAATCCTGGTGCCCTGCACCAATGATATTTATTACATAATTACTAAGCGTTGACTTGTCATGTGCTCAGCATTGAAGGAAGGTGTCGTGATAAAAGCTACATATGTTCGAAATAATACCAAAAAATATTTCGAAGATAAATTGTGCAGTCTGGCGGTCAACGGCGGGGTCACCCAGAAGTGAGAAAAATATAGGCTATTACTTACTTTACATGTTAATAAATTTAAATAGTAACTTTTTTAGACTAAGCTAGTCTAAAAAAGTTACTATTAAAATTTATATACAGTCAGTTTAATACATCATTTGGGAAAGAATTTAAAAGGAAACACTATTTTTTCCAACAAAATTATATAATACGTTTGGCATAACAGCGAAAGATAAATGTATAAATATGCTAAATATTATTAAATCAAATATTATATTTTCGGGCTCAATAATTAAGGAAATTATTGGGTTTAGTTATAATGAATAAATATCTAATTTTTATACGTCTGACATGTAGGTGTAGGGTTATCCTTTAAACCATAAGGTAAAAATGGTACATTTATTAGAATGTAGTCCTCTTACATATATACGTTTACATATGGTTTACAAACTATATTGCTATGATCAATTGAAAAAAAAAAATTAAATTATTATATACTCAAACTGAGTAAAAGTGTGTTTATTAATCTAAATGGATTTAAATTTAAAAACACAAACGTTCAAAGAAATGACGAGAAAAAAATTGTAAGAGATTTTATTAAATTGAAATGTCACAAGCAGGTGGTAAGGTTTTGCAATAAATAAAATACTACTACTATAAAGTTGTAAAACGACAGGGATAGCCATTCATAGGAACGTCAACTTTGAAATTAAGAAACTTCTACATTTGTAGAGCTGCAGTTTATTTTGTGATTATATTAGCTGCTGTCCGCGACTGCGTAGAATAGGCTGAAGGCGTAACATTCAGACAGAAAGACAGATATATATAAAATATGTATATAAATTATAGCCTACATCTTATTCTGATGTATAAGCTACATTATTGTAAAGTTTCATTAAAATCCATTCAGTAGTATTTGGGTGAAAGAGTAACAAACATCCATCCATACATGCAAATCTTCTCCTTTATAATGTTAGTAAGGATAAGTAAGGACTAATTAGAGGTCACAGGCTTTTTAATATTATGTATAATATTATATAATGGTATGGTATATATTAGTATGTAAAAGTTATTACCTCAACTTTTATGATTTAATAAAAATTGTCATAACGATTTTAATGATTACTTGAACATGAAGTTAACTATCAATCTTATCTATATATAGAAACTAATCACACTATATTTTACTATGGTAGTACAAACAAAACGAGTTCGATGATTTTTGTTCACCCAAAAAGTGCTCAACGCGCCTAAAGAAGTTTTCACTTTAAAAATATTTGAACCGTCATAATTGAAACAATAGACAAAAAATTATAAATTTAACCCTGCCCCAAGAAAGACAGCAGAGGCCAATATGGCTAGAGGAAAGTTAGTCGACAAATGATGAGGGCGGTGCCGAGGAAATACCCTTTTGTAGTTTCTGCATTTGTACCAGAATTGTTTATTCTCGGAATTCAAGTTACCTCAGATTTTATAAGAGGTTGATAGAGATTAACCCGTTTCGAGATAATTATCTTAATAATTTCGCTTTGCCTACGACACCCCATGTCGTCTACGTTCAGATACTCTGTTTTCTTATATGTTTCGGCTTTCATTATTATTGATTACTGTCTGAAATTAATTAAGTCTCGGAGGGTAGTTAAAAAAATAACTAACTCAGATTGCTATCTACTAGTTTGCTATCTGCCAATGAAAGTCCCTTCAAAATCGGTTCAATGGGTATTACCTTAAAGCAAACAACAGAGTTTGACAAAAATTGGTATAAAACACGTAATTTAATTGATTAAGTATAAATATCCAATACTACACATTCTGATAAAACTGTATTTTAGTATAACTTTATATTTATAAGACTAATATTAAGCAGTTACAGGGTTGACTTTCAAACGTTCAAGTTGACCATCAAACTCAATAATCCGTTCTTTCTTTGTCACACACAGTATGACGTTTTAATTACTTAAGCTCCTATGTGGAACAACGTGGTTTGCCCTGACTACGAATATCTATCACGTTGGCGTACAACCTAGACCTTATATTACATATATATATATATATATATATATATATATATATATATGCATTTCATTATTCCTCAACCGCATGATAATCCCACAAAGATCTCCATGATTACCCATCGTCCCTACAACAGCCCTAATTAAACTAATGCTCTTTGCAATTATCCCAACCCGTGTTACGAACATGGCTTATCGTCCAACGAATTTATTAGGCCAAGGAGCGTAAAGGCTCTTTCTTCAGTTCTCACCTATAAAATGAATTTCAATGTAATTATCCTATTTTTAATACTGGTTTATTTCGAAATCATTTAAACCTCTCACTGACATTAGAAGACGTGCACATATATTATGATGCTCAAGACGACACGACAAAAAAGGTTTCAGGCTTCAGGGATAAAAAATGTTAACTCGAACTCGGATCTAACAACGCCTCATTCGATACTGCGATCATAACGTTGCAAAAGGTTGGAAACTTCGGACATTAATATAAAAAATATAAGCGGTAAATAACTGATGACAAACACCTTGACACCACTTAACGCTGCTTTTCATCACTGCTGCCTTTTATAATCTACTAACTCACATGTTATACCGCATGAATACAATATGTCGTAATGCCATTCAAAATGCAAATTAGCCTTTGCCAAATATCAACGTCTAATCGTATTAAGGCAGGCCGCTACAAATGTATGTTATTTGCCTTGCAGATGTGCTGACTTAAGATATGATATTAGCACAGCTTTACTGGAACCTCTAATACAATTGTACAATGTATGCATACTTTACATTAAATATTCATTACTTCTGTCTATTTTGTTAATCATACGATATTTAGAGGTATATTAATAGTTTTAGTGATTAGTGCATACTTCGAGTGTTTGTTACGGATCACACTTATTTATTAACGTATTGTATAGTATCCAATAAGTATTCTTTTTAGGAACTTGGACGATTATTATGATATAATTATTATCATATTGTCTTGTACATCTTAAAATTTATCACAACTCGGGAATTACAAATGTAAATTGTTTTCCATTTCTTAGTCCCGATTTGTTGTTGTTGCTGTTGACAAAATGTTTTATTTATTATTAATTAAATAAGCAATTATCAAGGAAGTATTGAATATAAAGGAGTAT
This sequence comes from Iphiclides podalirius, assembly GCA_933534255.1. Taxonomy (NCBI): domain Eukaryota; kingdom Metazoa; phylum Arthropoda; class Insecta; order Lepidoptera; family Papilionidae; genus Iphiclides; species Iphiclides podalirius. The sequence goes on along the minus strand of OW152822.1, from coordinate 3,403,164 downwards.
AGAGGAAGTAATGCGAACCTCAGAGAATGAAATAGATAAATATGAAACCCGTGTTTTTCTAAGTTAAGGGATACCCATACTTTACACAGAAGCAAAAAATCTGCATCAAAACAGTATGTCCTTAGTGGAAGGTAATTACTCCATACATCTACGTAATCCACCAATAGATTCAAATAACAATTTAAAAGAGAAGTAAAAGAAATATGAAATTTATTAAAAAGAGAAATTAATTGATTAAAATACCGGTAAATGAAAAAGGAGTTTTAAACTGAACAAGGGAGGAAAAGTTAATGGAATTTGAAGAATTAACCGTGACTAACAAAACGAAGCTATCCTTAAATTCAATTTATTAAGGAATTCTGTCTTGAAATAATGTTTGTTAATGGTTCATTGAGATATTTATTCAATGTTATATAAAATCTAATGGTAACTAGGTTAGTTGTTTTTTGTTTTAAAACCATGAAATTCTTTTTGCAAAGCCAATCTTTTGTTTATTAGCTTTGTATTTTCGTTACATTTCAAATTTTTTTGTCAGATTTATACTTTAAAAATTCGTGTGGTTATGGAATATGAGTTCCGTCGTTTTATGTATGTGACACTAACGGCACGTAACATCAACAACGTTTACGGAGAGAAGTTAACAAATGAACGCACAAACGCACAACCCGGTTTTGGTTTCGCTGGTTTGGTTCTGGAAATTTTGACATGAAAGTTCATCTTTCCTCGTGGTCGTGTGGATACTTTGGTCCACAATGATGAATTAAAGGCGATTGTGGAAGCTGATGATATCCTATTTATAGCCGAGCTAGCAGCAGCTTTTGATGTTAGCATCAACACAATATTGGTTCATTTGCGACAAATTGGCAAGGTAAAAAAGCTTGATAGATGGTTGCCCTACGAACTTAACGCTCGCCACCGCAACGTACGCGTCGAGACCTGCCTGTTCAACGGGCACAGAAATTAAGGAACTTTGAACCGAATTGTTACGTGTGACCAAAAAAAATGGTTTCAAAAATCTCTACACTAAGCATTTCAAATGAGAGGCTTGACCAGCGCAAACATTTCGTAATGTTTGGGAATAATGAAGACAATGAAGCTCGTCAATGACCTCACAGAAGACCGCCGTGAAGTGGAATTAGTTTATTCTACGTTTTCGTCTGGTGAGTGAGGTAGCTTGGGCCCACTTAATTAAAAGGTGGAAATACATCTACTACCATACGGGTGTTGGAAATGTCAATGGGCGGCGGTTATCACTTAATATCAGGTGAATCGCATTTCGCGTTAGTCGCCTCGCATTAAAAAAATGGCACCAAAGATATATAATGAACTATCAGATCAAAGATTTTTAAGAACATTTTAAAAGTGAATACAGAGGAAGTGTTATAAATTAACCTTTATGTTTGCCAAACAAGTTTGAGGGAATAAATGAAATTAAAAGAACAAAAAGATGCTCAATAATTAAAAAGTATCAAATTCCCCTAATAATTAAAGTAAAGCGCTACGCTCTGTTCTGTAGTTCAAACTGATATTATTCGTATCTGTACACTTAAATCAAAGGGATATCGATATTTGATAATATGACGATAGTATAAGCTTAATAGAACCGCTAATTGGATTCTGTGTTGTATTCAAATCTTATTAATTATTCATCGATTTAGCAATCACGCATACAACTATTTGTAAAATAATAGTTTGGAGTTTATACAGCAAATGTTAATACGAAAGTTAATAGTATTACGAAGCATAAGATTTTTAACATTGAAATGACCATCCGACTAAAGAAAAAGCAATCATTTTTTTCCTTGACTTTTTATTTCCTTTACTTTAGTTGATCCTCAAGTGAAAACACCCACAGCAGATTGTGTTTTGGTTTCGGGTTCGCACCAATATACCCAGCTAGTATCACCTGATGACAAATTCAGCATTAGAGTCAGCTGCGTGCTGTATACCAATCCATGCGAAGGCGTTACTGGTCTATGGTCATGGGAAATCCAACTGGTACGGAGTGCCTTTCTTACGCTTAAATGTTCATGTTATATTTTTTGTACTCCACTCATACCAAAACTAATCTTATCTTGTTCTATCAATCGTCACACGGCATTCATGGATGTTATCTTCAGATGTCGCTGTTGAAGGACGTCCTTTACGGAAATCATCACGTAGATTGCCATGGCGAACTCATTAAACCAATTATAAACAATGGCAGTAGATGAAGCCTATATGGCCTTGTTGTCAAGAAAGACGAAGGTCGTAATAAATTATGGACCGAATTGGAATGGCTGCCAATTCAATCAAATTAATGACAAATAAATACAATATACCACATTAGTTTACCAAAGAGTACTATTATTAAAATTCAAAAGAATTTTTCATTGGCAATGTTAATATCTGCCCAGTTCTAGAAACTTCCAATTTCACCCTGGTAATTTAAGTCTAGGGCGTTGGAAACAAGACCGATGCGTTTGATTTATTTATTAGTATAAAACTACACAAATAGTGTCTAATGTAAACCTTTATTTGACTTCTTCTGAATGATAAATGTAAAAAATAATTTACAACGTAAGAATTGCTCTCGTAAATAGTAAATTAACGTAAATAGTCCTCACACAGCTACTACGTTAGTACATGAATATACGCGCCGGGCAGTGATTGCGACTGAATAATTCAATGGGGCCGAGTTTTTCGAGAACGAAAAATATGTATTCGCATAGTATTTTGATGTTCCTTTATGAATTCAATATGATCTTTGTGTTTTACTTGAAGCTGTTCAGTGAGTGATTCCATGTTGCGTATAAATAAGCTTGAATCCACAATAGTTATTACATTGCCGGCGTTGAATTATTAAAGTGCCTTATAGAAGGGGAACCGTTTTTTTATATATTTGTTATCATTTTGCTCATATCGCTAAATAAAATCTTGATAACTATTAAATCACATTTACAGTAAAGTTTGTACCCTCTGGGATAATGTCTAGAGAGATATTATATTTGAAAATTAAATGTGTGGTAGTTGCTATGCTATTGGTTTCAATGCAGTGGGTTGTGGGTTCGATACAACAACTATTAAATAACTATTTCTAGTAACCGTTTAAAATATGGATGCTTGCCCATGTTTGATTTGTATATCTTCTCTAGGGTTACAATTTTGAATACAATTTCAATTAATAATACGTTTGTGTAATCAAGATTTGCTGCAATTGTCAATTATGCATTCGCAGGATATGCTGACTTAATATATAATGTTAGCGCAGCTTTAAAGGCAACTGTAATTAGATTGTTAGGTGTCTATATTGCGCCACAATATTGACGTATTGTCGTTAACGTTAGATTATTGAAACTGTATGTGTATATGTATGGTAATATGGCAGTAATATAGTTTATGCGTGTATAGAGTACCTTCTTACCGTCTCACAGGAGTTGACAAAGAGAAACTTTTCCTACCTTACATAGGTATCGATTTCATAAATTTTTACCATCTAAACAAATTCATTTCATCTAAACATAAATTTTTGTTTTTTATGATTTATGATGATTTGAGTTAGGACAAAATATCCATTTATTTTCTGTGGTAGGGCCCCGCAAAAGTTTCTCTGTTGCATGAATGGGCAAGTCCGTCCAGGGTACCACGCGTGAAGTGGAAGTGTTATACTTCTGCGTTTCACGTGATGAGTGAGGTAGCCGGGCCCGCATCTGCAACCCTACGGGTGTCGTAAATGTCAATGGACGGCGGTTATCACTAGCGGAACTGATCCGCCAGTTTGCCTGCCATCTTTTTACATTAAAAACAAAGCATAGAATTTTTTTATGGTGAATGTGCAGCTAATCCTTATAAATGTTTGAGGATTTTCTAAAAAAACTTAGAAGAACCAATCTCCGTATACAAAAATAAAGAAAAATCGAGTTTACCCTTTCTGTCTGTCACTTGAAATCCTTTCTTTTTTTATAATAATTGAGCAAAGGTTAGTTATTATATAGAAGGCATGCATTATTTATGTAAACATGAATAGTATTTTAAGCGAAAACTTCTTATGCTTTATAGTATTTTGAATTTTTTAATGTTTTTTTGCTCCTAATCGAAATATATATATATATATATATATATTTTGATATATATAATTGGAGGAGGAGTGTACAACGTATAATATTATATAGAATGGACATATACGTTTATTCTGCTTGGAGCCAAAGTATACCGGCAAATGAAGCTTATTCAAGTTTTTTAATGGCGTCAGTCGACCTTTCATACTTCGGATAGTGACTAATGAAGCTCCCCTGTAAGACTTCATAGAAAAACAAGCTACTAAAATATGAATACTGTTCAAAGGTGCGTTCCTTTTTATAACTTTTTTTCATCCTAACATTGAAAGTCCTAGTACTATTTAATTTCAAGATTTATTTTATTTACGAGAATACTACACATGTTTAAATAAAACTAATTTACTGATTAATTCGCGTTTCATAATAGTTTTAGTTCCGTTAGAACTTAATAAATTACATGGTCTCAAGCTGACCCCCCCATCTCGGTTGGGATTTTTTTTTCTCACATTTATGGCTCCCACGGACACATTCTATGTTCCGAAATTAAATTATTATTATTTTCATCTCATCATATTTTGTAGATCGAATGAAATGTTAAAAAAAATTCAATAACAAAAAGACACGAGAAGAACCTGAGCTATTGCAATATCCCCACAGTAAATAAAATGATCATCATTCATTTTATAAAATTTTAAACACATATAAAGAAAATTCAGTGATAATTACTATTTTAATTAATATTTTATATTGCTTTCTTTTTTGCAATTATCTTTTCATTGCTTTTCTCATACCTTCTTATATTTTCTTCTCACTTTATTTCTAAATTATTACGATTTCATTAAATTATTATTTCTTTAAGAATTAATTATTGTATAATTTATGTTACTGATACACAATTAATTGTTTTTTTTTTTTATAAAATAAAAAGTAAAGTAACAGCCTATACATGTCCCACTGCTGGGTAAAGGCCTCCTCTATGCAGAGGGTATCATGGAATAGTCTACCACGCGGCCCCACTGCGGATTGGCGGACTTCACATATCTTCGAAAAATATTATTTTTTGTTATTATTTCGAAAATATGTAGGTTTCCTCACGAAGTTTTTCTTCACCGCGGAGCACGTAATAAGTCAGCACTTAAAGTTAAAAACTTCATTGGTGCCGGCATCAGGGATCGAACTCAGGTTGCTCGAGTATATTTAAAGTCAAATAATATTTATTTAATATAGGCTGCTTAACTTAAGCTCTTATTGAACATCAACAGAAAATCTACCAAAATATTGAATTAAAGGCAAGCGCCCGGACACTGAGTTATCACGGCTCTTAATATAAAATAAATATTAATCTATATTCTCTACGTTTTTAATGTAATGTGATAGAATTTAAACATAATCCACTATACATACGATTTGCAAAATCATCGTGTGACTCATGTTCAGAAGAAATTGCTTTCAGTACATTTACCACAGGAATACAATTGGATCTTAGCACTCAACGCTTCCTTTCCAATGCAGCCGAGGCAAATGGTCTGTGAAATTGAAAATCGTAAGCGCATGTTAGGGAAAAACAAATAAAAAAATATTTGTCGAAAATTTACCTTATTAAAGCTGCATTCAAGTATTCTATTACCTACTTTTGTTCAGGTATCGTAGGTCTTATTTTTAATAAACCTAGCGGTTAAGAACAAGACGGCTTATGTTATTTTTGTTCTCCAAAGCGTGACAAGAAAACCTTATTGCTGTACAATGTGCAGCAAGTTTTATTTTTAATATGTTTACCTATGACGTTCTTAGAATGGAAAATAATATTTAAAATAGATTAGATTGTAGCTCCGACGATGCAACCACTAGATAATCATATCTCATCATCTTAATATTCTAATAATGTCATATCATAACAAGTCCTTATGTTGTAGAATAATAAAAGTTATGAAAATATAGTCATTTGAAGTTTAATCTTAATGCACCTTATTCGATAACTTGGCGATTAACTTATAGATAAATTTAATATCAGTTAAGAAAGTTTAATACTAAAACGTTATCGGAAGTGATATCGAGTTGGAAACTATTTCAATATCAACATTTGCCACACATAGTTCTAAGTATACACAATGAAATGGTTGATTTATGATAATACTTGTCAATGCAATTTATGTTTTTTTATGTGAGACGGTGGCAAGCGAGCTGACGGTTCGCCTGATGTTAAGTGACAACCGCTGTCTATAGAGAATTGCAGCTAAGAATTGCTACCTCAGTCACCAGACTAAACGCAGAAGTATTACATTTACCCTTGACGCCGGTCTTCTTTGAGGTCGTGGTACTTAAAAAGCCCCATTGTTAGTTGAGTGAGTCAATATTTTTAGCCGGTTCATCATCAGTAAGTTTTCGCATTTCAATTCAGGCCGATTACAAAATTATATGCAAAATTGTAAAGACATATTTTTTAGGATTCCGTACCCAAATATCTCCTGTCTGTCCGTCTGTGTCTGTCTGTTTGTCTGTGTGTCTATCACCTGGTTGTATCTCATGAACCCTGATAGATGGAGAGTTGATATTTTCACAGATGATGTATTTATATTGCCGCCAAGACATAAAATACTAAAAAACAAAAGGAAAAAAAAGGAAGCCTTATAAGGTCCCTCTCTTGTCTATCTGTCTATCTGTGTGTTTCCATCGACTTACGAACTTAGCAAGTTAATGTAAAGTTATACCAGAAACTAAGGTCTATTAGTCCCTATTAGGTGTATAAAAATCGTCCCACAAGATAAAAAGATAGAATATCGCGAAAACTAAGGTAAATTTTGGTACTTAACAAAATTATTTACCTTAGTTTTCAACTTAAAATAGGAACTTAAGCGCATTCGATGTACAAACGTTGAAGAAATATTTATCGACAGCCTGATATCAATCTATTTTAATGAGGCAGTGCAAACAATGGAAGGGAATAAAGGCACACCGAATCGCAACGTACTGAGCGAATCACGTGTCGCCCAACTTCATTATCCGAACTAACGAACTGGAACTCTGAATCTCTCTGTAGCGATCCGGTCATTTCACATCTCTATAGGAATAAGAAAGAAAGGGACGGTATTATGTTTACGGCGTTCTGCAACACGCTAACCGTTTTAATTCTAAGTAGAATCCTAAAATATATTCGATTGACCTTTTTTTATTAATGATATCACATGTATTTTTATTTCAATCTATGTATTGTATATTCATTCGGGCGCGTTAATTACAATATTTATGACATGACTAGAAATATAATATGTAATATTATTTAATGTTTAATTTCAGTAATCTTTTCTAGTTGTTTAATGGTTCACGTATTTTTCTCTCCTTTTTTTATGTGAAAAGTTGCCAAACGAACAGACGGTTCACCTGATGGTAAGTTAATACCGCCGCCTATGGACATCTGCTACACCCGAGGGTTACAGATGCGTTGACAACCTTTTGAAAATTGGGCTCCGGCTACTTCACTCACCAGACGAAACGCGAAAGTATTTGTCATACTTCCACTTTACGCTGGTCTTCTGTGAGGTCGTGGTACTTACCCGGACGGGTCTGCCCTTTCGTGTAACTTCGAGGCTGCTGCGTTGCCCTACCACCGTGAAATTTTCTCGTTATTTATGAATGAATAATTATAAAACTATTAAAGCGTATTTTCAGTCATGATAAAATTACTTTAGTCTATCACAACCCAGATTTTGATAATTTTCACTTAATCAAGGGTCACGAATTTTTTTCACAAAGTTTACCGAAAATATTTAATTCCAAAGAATTTGACCTTTCAGATTGCCAATCGCGAGAATTGATCGCTAGGTTATCCCGCATCTCAGATTTCGTATCCAATAAGGCCCGTAGGGTTCTCTTTTTTCGGTAAAAGGAATTTATCTTCGGAAATGGGATCTTTTCCGAGAAGACTTTGAAAAGTTTTTTGTAAGTTCTCAGTAATTTGAGCAGTATCCGAGTTTTATGGGAATGTATTATACGTTTGTTATCTCAAATAACCAATTCTAATTTAACAATAGTAATAAATGTGACAAGTCTTATTCACCTCTTTCGTACATGATAAATGGTTTTACTGTCTCACATTATTTTGTTTCATTGGCAACTATGCAATTGTCTTCTGTTTTTAGTGATTTTCATAAATTAGATGCGGTGATATTAATTATTGTTGACCGAACTGATTTATTTTACGGAAGCTCAAAACGCCGGTTTATTGTAAAATACGCATAACAGTCTTCGGATATTGGATAGGACTGTTTGCAGCTGTAGATTGACTATGGCTGTGTGATAAGTCGTAGTCATTTATGGGTAGTTTTAAAATACCGTACCAATTTTCATCAATTGACGATAAAATGTATAGGTAGGGAACATGTTCTTATTCTCAAATACAACTATCAATATTTGTGGTTAAAAACTCGCAAGAAAATTAGGGCTCATCTCAGTATCAGTAGATGCTATAACTGGTAAAATGCTGGTGTAATAAAGAATATAAAATAAAAAAAATATACTGTCGATTTTAGAATTAAACAAATTCGTTACGATGTTAAGAACTTTAGAAAAGAAAGAAATCTTAGTAATGAAAGTTTAATACGGATTGTTTCATATATCTATTTTTACCAAATAGATATTGTCTGCGTAAAGAAGGAAATAAACTAGTTTTAGGTTATGTATTTTAATCTAAATACATTAAATACTGACTCCAATATTTCACTATCCTCAAATGTTTAATAAATAACATCGTATAGGTTCACTAAAATTTAATTACTCCGGATGGACCATGCAAACGAATCAAATTCATACAATTTGAAGCCGCAATTTTTAAAACGAATAATTCGAGAGTAAACAAAGTGAAATTGGGAAATCAATTTCTGAATTTCAGTTCGTTAGTTCAAATAATGAAGTTGGATACGATACGGCACTCGAATTTCATTTTTGAGCCTCACTTCGCAATTATTTTAATAATTTGTGTCGTTCTTTTAGTGCTCGTTCTTTTAGTGCGATTTTTCAAGCATCATTGACTAACGGCAGCTTTGTTTGCCATCGTTATTGAGTGACTATTGAAGCAAAAATTTTAATTACATTGTTAGGTTAATTTTTACGTAAGGTTTGTACTTCGATGGGATTCATATCGAGGTCTCCTTTTTAACCATTTTGAGCGCTGCCTGCTTCTCCCATTGTGATTACTTTCATCATTTGGCATTTAAGCACATCTTTATACCCGAGAAGTTGTTCTTCAATTCAGTTCTGAATAAAAGATGCGCTTTTCCACTCGAACCTCTGCCATCCCCGAAACGTGTTCGCCTCAACGAAGATTTTGCGGCAGAGTATAGACCTCAATTCCACAGATTTTAGCTGTTTCCAAAACTTCGGTGTTCTGTACGCGATCGGACCAACATAATCTCTAAAATTTTACGAAGACATTATAAGTGTAATCGGTGTAAAGTGCGGATGTGCCGACGATAATGGGTACCTACATGTCTTCGATGGGGATAGAAGGTTACGAAGCATGACAGCAATGCTAGTGGAAGATCTTGATAACCAGATTACCAAAAACTCTTGGTGTCCATTCTGGCAACGTGGATGTGCTCCTCAGGTAACAAAACTTGTCGAGCCTTTTAGCACATTCTGAACACGTTTGGCAGGCAATGACTTAGTTTATTCTCTGAATATAGATGCGAAAGCGGATGTGAATACCTTTCGGTGAAAGCTGCAAGAAATCACGGACATCAACTGCAAATTACAGGATGAAGAGTCAGAGCCAGAGTGCAATCTTGTTTGACTCTTTGCCATCTACAGCGGCACTCAACGGCGTCATGAAACAGAAAAGTTTCACGAGTCGAACAAATTTCTCATATACAGTACATCTGCATCCTACACCCTTCACAGGATTTAGCGAGGAAAACCGTTAAGAGCAAGGTAAATTTTTTATTTCTTTGCTTTTCTCTTGTAACTGACGTAATGAGAAAATGGCTTCACAGTTAGGGATAAAACCGAACTGTAGGCGGAGAGCTTGTTAAACTGCTACAAGAGTACCCTGGGAAAGACTTCTCCGGAAACTGTTACAATCAAAATGCCACTGTGTGCCAATGTAGAATTTGCAGTCTGCACCATCACCCTAACCCTGTTTTTATAAAGCTATTATAAATATACAGGCTGTTTTACTTTATTATATTTTATTTGTCGGACTTAAATTATAAGAATAAAGTTTAGCAAATTTCAATACAATTAAAGAGTTTAGAAATATACTTTTAGGAATTTTTTCGATTGCAATTAGGTAAATATGTTGAATATAGGAATGAAGGTGAAAGGATCGTCAGATTCAATATTCATTTTAATAAAGAAATCAAATAAAATCACTTTAGCGCTCAGATTGGAAAAACCATTAAATTTAGTTTCAGGATTTCTATTCGTTAGTTCAGATAACAAAGTTGATACAGTACGTGACTAGACTCGATATTGTGGCTTACTGCATTTTATTTCCTTTTATTGCTCTATAGAATTTAGCTGGAATGAGTTCATTTATTTCAACAAGAAACTTTGTTAAAAGATAACGAACAAAGCATGCTTCCTTGAGTTACGATTTCAATTGAAAGTGTATTAAGGTTTATTAAATGTACTTGAAAGTAATTTTTATTTTCCATTTATCTTTTACTATATTTTTATTATACTCGAGATTGTTTTAATTATATTTATCTGTTACCTAGGTAGCGGTGTTCAGACACATTATAGCCCAACTTTCAAAAGGCTGTCAACGCATGTGCAACCCTCGGGTGTTGCAGATATCCATGGGCGGCGGTATTCACTCAAGATCAGGTGAACCGTCTGCTCGCTTGGTAGCTTTTCACATAAAAAAAAAGAAACTTACTGAAATCCTTCATTCCATATCCCGCCGCCAGTACCGTTGAAATTTTTAAACTCCTTTTTAAAGTGTAGCATGCACCATGCGTTAATATAATTAAAGAATTCAGTCTAAAGAGAACCGAAGAAGCGAAATTCCAATCAAAAAAATGAATCGTCCTGCAAACATATTTTTGTAGAGTATTCAAAGCTCTCGAATACTGAATCGAATTTCAGAACCTAGTCCACCCGAATGCAATATCGCCAATCCAATATAATGCCAATTCAATATTGAGCCTGCACAAATCCAGGTACCTAATTGTTACGGCTCTGTGTCGGGATCGCGCTGTCGTCTATTCAATTAGAACTATGCCAAATAAAACGACAGGTCCTATGTCCAATAAAACTTTGTTTCTATTTTGTTAGGAATCCTTTGATTACGACGATCAATAAACAATCTTTCTTTAAAGATAGATTAATAAAGTCTAGTTTTTGACTTTATTGATATATCTATAAGGTTAAAAATTTAGGTAATTGTTCACAACTGTGGTATATATTTATATTGTAACTAACGAAATAGTTGGTGAAGTTCGGCGACCAGACTACACGGACTGGATTACGAATATGGACTTATTTGTCATGACTAGGTCCAGAACCATTTTTTCCCTGAGCAACCTTGGGTTCGATCGAACTCCTCAACACCATCAGGAGACACTTTCGCATATAATTATATTATGTTTTGACATACTTGGTTTGGTTTCACAAAAATCTACCTTATTTCTGTGACATTGAATAGGACATGATGCTATTACTAAAATAATGGCTTTAAAATAATACTGCAGATTTAACGACGAAAAATATATTTTATCACTTGCCGCTTAAGTACTTTTATTTTTGTATTAATTGGCTCTATTACTTGTTTTTATGAATGGTTATTACCTCTAATCTGAGAATAAACTTGAAATATTTCACTACGTGCATTATTTCATTAAAAGTATCAGTTATCAATTTGTAGAAAATGGACGAAAAATTTTCTCCGCAGCCAGGGTTTCAACCAGGGGGCTATTGAAACGCAAACGAGCTGGCGTTTCAACTGATGTTAAGTGATAACAGCTCCCACTTCCTTACGCCGGTCTTCTGTGAGGTCGTGGTACTTACGCGGACGGACCTGCCCATTCGTGCAACTGCGAATGCTGCGTGGCCACACACAAGCACACCAAATTTGTACAATTTCTAAATACTGAGAACTCTTACTGCGTAGATTGGATAAAACACATTATAAAAAAATTACGCTAGCGGTTTGCTATATATATTAAGACGTAAAATATCTCAGTCTGTCTCGTGACCATGGACCCTGTTTCGTAAGGTAGGAAATTATAATTAGATTTAAACTATTTTATTTAACAGTATCTTTCTATTTATATATATATTCATGACTATGACCTAATGACGTCTGTACAGAGGAGGCCTTTGCCGAGCAGGACATATATAGGCTTTTACTTTACGTAATGAATAGTAAATGACCTTTATGTTTCCTACTGTCAGAGGAATTATGAGAAATTTTAATAAACGTATGCATCGTTGATCTTATCTTGAACTATCTTCGTTTTATAGAGTTGTCGAAAATATTGGATTCTTATATTATCATAAAAGGTTTTCTACATTTAAAGGATGTATATTAAACATAAATTTAGAAATTATTGTTGATGATATAACCGTGCCGAGGCTATTAAGGACATTTATATCATTTCGCGGCCTAAAAAGGGGGAGCCTGGTAATAACATAAAATGTCTGTATAATATTCGCATTAAAAGCCCCTTTTATTGTCATTTCTGTCGAATATTAAGCTATGCTGAGCATCTTGTGGCAATTTGAATGATTACATCATAGCTGTAAGTTTTTTTTCTGTTATGATAAATAATTTGTGGATGTGTTATAATAGGTGAATCTCAATAAACGCACTAAGTAGTTCTGACCAAAATAATATAATTATGTACATTTTATGTTTGAGTGTACTTATTTCTTCTTCATATAAGTAAATTTTAGATACTGTGTTTATTTCTAATGAACTATTTAATCATATAGCATAAAAAGGGTGATAATACTTAGAGCCACAGTTAATATTGAAATTCATAATGTGGATATATATATATATATATATATAGTCGGGATTTTAGTAACCAATAAAATAGCACTAGCCTGTGTTTGTGTGCGATTGAGATTAATAAAAAAAATTAGGTTTAATGTAATATGTGCATATTATTAAAATTCTTGAGATGTCTGTTACAGAAGCACATAAAGTTAGTGGACCGCCAACCGTCAAGTGCATTCCCCGAGGAATATCCTATAGAAAAAGTAAAGAGGTGCAACATCTCTCTGCAAGGCCAAAGGGTCGAGGTGATCGGACAGGACCTGGTTGTTAACGATTCGAGCAGCTCTTCGTTGGATGCAAATAGAAGGACCTGATTGGGGTGCCCAAGCCCAAAGATGAGAACAGTATTCCTTGTGCTTCGTATCTAATATCGAATGGCTTAGATTCAGTTAGTAATAGTTATATTAATGTTTATAGATCCTTATAATAAACAAATAAAACATGTCTATCACTTAAGTTATTACATATTTTAACACAGAAGAGTTTGATGTGTCTATCGTCGCATAAACGTAATTTTTATAACCATTATATAAGCTACTTTAATTAACACATTCATGAAAATCCCTCTTCAGGCATTTGTTGTATTGTATGTGTATACTGAAATTAGTTAACGTTTTTATGTGCAGATGTCTATTTATTGTCTTTCGAATGAATGTGCTTATATAATTTTAATGTTTTTATTAATTCATATTTTTAATGGAAATTTGCAACGCCCGTAGGTTTGCAGATGCGTTGCCACTTTAAGTGGGCCCCGGTTACCTCACTCGCCAGACGAACAGCAGTGCAACACTTACACTTCACGCTGGTCTTCTGGGAGGTCGTGGTACTTTCCAGGACGGACCTGCCCATTCATGCAACAGTGAAGACTGTTGCGTGGCCTTGCCACTGTTTTCAACTGTTGAATTATAAATCTAATGCAAAACTAAAGTCTTTGAAGTAATTCTTTTTGGGTCTACGGCTGCGATATCCGCTATTGGTACAATCAGTAGGATACTCGGTACATATACTTATAGATAGCGTAGTTAATTTGAGGATTGTCGCGTCGAAGATCCCTTGGTTGTTGCTCTTAAGAGTCAGGGAGTATGGAACTTGACAGGTAGCGCCGGAGAAACTAACCACGCATCGATGCCAAAGAGACCAGTGCAAAAATCGTTTGTGTGTGTCACTTCTCGCGGGGCCGCGTGGTGGAATATGCGCTGATACCCTCTGTATAGAGGAGGCCTTTGTCCAGCAGTGGGACATGTATAGGCTGTTACCGAATCACTTGATATTTCAGGAAATTCGAGTACAATCACTTCAAAAAGAAAATGTAATTAAGCTTACGCCTAGAGCCCAATGTTGATGGCAATTTACATATTTAACTGCGATTTATTTACTTATGTAATGAGATTGTTGTTATTGTTGTAGTACAAATGTCATAGTCAGTCAGACCAATTAAGTAAATCAGTTTGCTATAAAATAAGGCAATACTAAAATTTACGGGAAGAGACTTGAAAGAAAACTGTAACTCATATGTAAGCAAGTCTACGTTACGTTGGAAAACTTTTCAATCAATTTCATACTATTTGACGCCAGCTAGCTGCAAGCAAAGGCTATTACATAGTTTACACTTTATACATAGTTTATTACAAAGTATGTGTTGAATTAATTTTGGTGCAGTTTACTCGTTCTGTTATTGCATACTTTAATCTGTTTCCATAACACTCTTTACTCTAAAAAAACAAAAAAAAAAAATAGTATAACTACAAAAAAAATATTTTAATCAGAATGCTTTTGTAAGTATAATTTTTTTAACGAAAACCTTGACCAAAAGTCAAATGGCAACCAGCTCGATCTATTAAATCATGTTATATTCAATGCAAAATAAATCAAACAGAAGCATTCCGAGCCTGAGGCAATAGTCTGGTAAAATGCGAAAACACATTTGAATCGATAACATTTCTGCGATTTCCCTATTGTAATTTATTTTTTGGCTATCATCAAGAACGTAAACGTAAAATTCATCATGATGATTTATCAACATTATGTGATACCGACTATGAAGTGTGAACAGTAAAATATACGACGCCTATCCCCGATGTTGTATGTGCTAATGGAAGTGAGGTCAGTAGGCTTAAGCGCAACAAAACACAATGGTAATACCGAAATTGACCAAGAACAATAATGAGTTACTGATGTTAAACATGATAACTTTAAAATTCATTCTTCTCGAGCAAATCAAATTTTGAGTTTTTTAGTTTTAAACGTTTACAAACTACCAGAGGTTTCGAGGGAAATATTATTTGCATTTGTTTAGTATTAAAATAGGAATAATACAAAAAAAATATTGTTACGTTTTTGTAGAGAACTGAACAGAAGAGACATTTGAGCGGCACTGAAATATATGTTCCATAGCTTATTAACTTAACTAACATAGAAGCGTCTCGCTTTGTCTCCTGCAGCATTAGATTAAACTAGATATCTACGTTAATCAGAATAAACTTCAAACGGTCCACCTGAATGAATGTGCGGAATTCACCGCCACCGTTTCTCCGCTCTCGACAATAAAAAAGCAATCAAAGAAAATTAAAAGACAGAATCGGGGTGGAATCGGCCCGGAGTCACGTATCGTATCCCATTTCATTACCCAGCCTCCAGCGCAACGTAATTCCAGCGGATGTAATAGATTTTACGATTCGTATTCTTTTGCATTCTGATGAGCATCGATTGCTTTTGCATATCACTTGTCTTGCTTATATATTCAGACGTAACTTCCTGATCCTGTATGTAATTAGTTTTTTTCGAAGAGTGTGAAGATAAATGCGGATAGAGGTGGCCTCTGAAATAAAAAGTTTCTTTTTTCCTTATTTGTACCCGCGCGAATCGTTATCCTGTGTTTTAGGAATATTTCATAGCATAATTTAAACATAGGCTTCGGACCCATATTCGGTAAAATTATTTGTGCCGTAAATATTTATATTGTTTAGAATTAAACTTATCGACAGTGCAAAAGAAATGGGCGATCATTTTGTTACATGATATTTAAACCACATAATTATTGATTCAAATGCATGAAGTACTTTTTAGTTTAATTATTTTACTCTATTATTATACCTAATTGTGTTTCCAATCGAAAATTCGGTTTAGGCCAGCTTCTGTTACAGCTTATATATCGTAAATAAATATCGAAAATCAAATATATATCGTAAATCATTCAGTAGGTTTCATGAAATAGAACATTCTGTCTTCTGCCTCGAGAATATTCCTTGAACTTCTCTTAAGGTAAGGTAAGTGCCAAGGGGTTTAAGTGGATGAAAAAGACACATACAGTATTTTTTACACAGCTCGGTCCCAGTCTTTAAGAAGAAAAGGGCCGATAATAAATTTTATATCATCGAATGTACAATTAACCGAATTTAAATTCTATTCGTGTTATAGTTTTAACATTTAAATTTTTTCGTATTGTTGCCAGTTCAGTGTCGTAAAAAAATCACCGGAGGTTCAACGTAAAAGCGGCTAGGACGCTAAATATTTAAGTGATTCTTCCGACCTAGAGAAATAAGCGCATACGGATTATGCAGGTCAGCTTTCGGCATAATAGGTAAAGTACCTACTACTACATTCTGCGTAGCTACTAATTCCAACCTCATTAATAAACCGATAACGGCTTATCTCTCTTATCGATAATACCATCAAAGGCTGCATCGCCACTCACCATCAGGTGGGATGTTCGAACTCGTGTGCATTTAAAAAATATCCAGTCCTTCAGAGTCCAGGGCTTTATAGGACACATCAAATTCTGATTTTAATCATATATTTAACGTAAGAAATTTCTGAAGCATAAATATGTTTTGATTTTTTATGTGAAAAAATGTAAAACGAACAGGCCCATACATACCTAAACACTCGAGCATTGGCAGATACGATAACCTTTAAAAAAAGTGGGTTCCGGTTACCTCACTAATAGAAAGTATATATAGTATGTAAAATAAAGTGAAGTATAAAGAAGAATCACTTCACGCTGGTCTTACGAGCTTACGAGCGCTACTAGTCTTCTAATTCTTACAGCAGCAGAGGTTGTTGCGTTGCGCTGACATAGGCAAAAAAGTAAATCGTAAATCGTATCTCTTACGTAACACTGAGGTCTGTAAAACTTCAGTCCCTTCGAGCGGTAAACGGAAATAAAACGAGTGGAAAACAACGTAGTCAAATAAATCAAAGGTTCTCCGTGGCATAAATCATACGGATACGGCATTGTAAGCCCGAGGCAATCGCGTGAGAAAATAAAATGTGTATGCTTCCCTATAAAATTCTCACTGTCACTGTGTAACAGCGTTTTCACTTTGAATAATACTGGCTGTTATCCGTTCCATTCGAGTTTTGTACCCTTTTCCTTGAGAATTGACCTTTTTCCGTTGAAAAACAGCCAGAAACAGTAGTACACGATTCAAATATAAGATTCCTAAAGTAATTGCCATTGTATATTGTATATTGCTATTGTATATAAATTGTACTCCAAGAACAACTCCGTGAATAGCAACTAAATATTTCTATTAAGAAAATTATACTAGTGTTGTTTATTTTTCATTTGATATCCAGAAAATTTTCTAGGGATTAGCTTGGCGCATTATTCAATTATTTAGGAGTTAATCGAAGTGAAGAGAAGGCATCCAGTCCGTTACTCCAGACTTTGTTGGATATTAAACAATATATACATTTTTTTTGGGCTTGATGAGCCACTGTTGGCCTTAGGGGCCTTTACAGTTCCGCCGGTCTTTAGGTGGCCGGACGCTCAGGGCGCCTAGCCTGAACCTCGGCGTATTTTTATTACGCGTTTTGGTGACTAAGCTTGAGGGCTCCCGTGGGAGCTCCTGCTCAGGCCGTCACGCTATTATTATCACCGGTTTGGAAAGCCGCTAAGCTCTTACGGCGCTTTGGCGGACGCTCCATGGAGTGACTAGGCTCAAGGGTCCCCGAGACGGGACCTCTTCTTGGGCATTCCGATTCGAGGGTGCCCGAGAGGGCCGGACCTCGGCTCGATCAGTAGCTGTTATCTGCCTGGAGCTGTAATTTTGGCTGGATAACAAAATAAGTTCATCGGGACCACTATGGCCATACTATGTGCTGTAGTGAGTATAAATTGTGATCTGCGTGCACAAATATCTGTTCTGTTTTTTGTAATTCGGACGTGCTATTAAAATACACTATATTAAAAGGTGTCGACGCACCTGCCACCCTACGAATGTGGCAAATGTCCATGGGCGGCGGTTGTCACTTATCACTGGCTGTTATCAATTATCACTTAACTTAACATATCACAAGTTCTCCCATAAAAAAAAGAAAAATCCTCACATTAGAATCCAATGGATTTGGGACTAAACAAGCCGGTGTAAAGCATAAAATTGTTTATAGAGGCTATTTTTTCCAGAAACCTTCAGAGAATAGTGAATAGCTTTGGATCTTTTTTGCCAGTTTCTTTAATCTTCCACCACTGATTATGGTACAACCGAACCCATGCCTATTTAACTTTGGACAATAATTACTTGAATAACGGTGGTAGGGCCACGCAATATATGAATGGGCAGGCTTGTCCGGGTAAGTACCACGACCTCACAGAAGACCGGTGTTAAGTGAAAGTATAATACTTTGGCGTTTCGTCTGGCGAGTGAGGTGGCCGGAGCCCAATTTTCAAAAGGTTGTCCACGCGTCTAGAACCCTCGGATGTAGTAGATGTCCATGGGCGGCGGTATTCACTTAACATCAGGTGAAAAGTCTGCTCACTTGGTAACTGTTCACATAAAAAAATATAAAAACAAGTCTGTCTCTTCTGTCACCCTGTTATTTGCTATTTTTAATAGAACAAATGTATGTTATAATAATTGCAAAAGCAGATTACGTATATTTTATGTACTGATGCTCTCTAAATTCAGGCACATGAAAACGCCCCTCATCTATCCATGTTAAGTCAAAAATAAATCATCAAAGAAGTAGGTATAAAAAAAATATTATTTTATTCTCAAAGCCTCGCGGTTAACTCATATTCGTGTAAACCAAAACAAATAAATTTAATTATGAACATCTCTCGCTTCGAATAAGCGTCTATATACATTTCTCCACGAAGCCAACTAACAAGGCAATTGGACAACGTGACATTCCCATGGGCCGAAATCACGCCAGCGATAATTCAATTAGTAGGATCACTGTGAGAAACAAAGTTGATTTACGAAAATATCTTATTCGTGTTATTTTCTTTTTTAGGGTTCCGTGCGCAAGGGTAAAATGGGACCCTATTACTAGGACTCCGCTGCCTGTCTGTCAACAGGCTCTATCTCATGAAACGTGATAGTTAGAGATGAAATTTTCATAGATAATTGCCGCTATAAAACAACAAACACAAAAAAAACAGATATATTTAATTTGGACTCCCATAGGACAGACATGACTTTTTTGCCGTTTTCATAGATAATGGTACGGAACCCTTCGTGTCCGACTCGCACTTGGCCGCTTTTTTTAATTTCAAAACAAAATCCTTTTTTATTATTACGATTCAATTAAATTCATACAAAATTAAATGTTAACAATCAATTTGTCTTACCGGCAAAGCAAGTAAAACAACACTTAAGCATTAAATAAATATCGCACTGCGTTAATATAAAACACATAAAGGCGAACAAAGGAGTAAATTTCATTTGCACCGGCGCATTACCGGATGGCGGAACCATAAAGTGCATCAAAATTTATAGTTGCAAACGAAATTCGTAACAGCATTCGTTGTAACCAAGGCGTTATTTAATGTCCTACTAAACAACCTCGAAACAAGAATGGCGAGGCACTCAGGTATTATTTGTAGTGGTCGTTATCGCTGTTTGCGCGATAACGGCCGTTGTTCGTAACAAAGCTTTGGAATATTCATTATCGCCAGATAATCCCAAATAAAACTGAAGCGGTTGCACTAATGACTAAGACACGCGAATTCTTATACGACCGTAATCATGTAGTCTGTTTCTGTATTGGTTTGTAATGAAGTTTGCAACCTTTTAGTACTATGCGCTATTTAAAAAGCAAGAAGTACAAAGAATCTGACAACCTATGTGATTGTTGAGAATGGTATTATTCGTTTAGATAAATGCGGTTATGTGCATATGGTATTCAGGTTCATCGTAATTATCATCATTACAGCCTGTTCGTATCCACTCTTGAACATAAGCCTCCCCTACAGACTGCAAAGAAGCACAATCTTGAGCTACCATCGATTTATCACATATTTGCTCAGCTTCCCAATGGTTTATCGAGCTATATAGCCAGCCCATTGGACTTCAGCGTACAATTCTTCTGAGCAATCTTATCACTTTGTTCCACTGCGGATATATTCATTGCGAACTCTATCACGCAGAGAAACGCTAAGCATAGCTCGCTTATTAACTTTGAGCTTCCTCATACGGCCAGCAGGAGAAGACCATGTTTCGGTGCCGTAGGTCATCACTGGCTTGCCTTCCGTCAATGTGTGTTACATCGATGGAAGACTTTAGTCTTCTAACATTGACGAATATTTTAGTAGTCAGATTCACCAATTGACCTCTGCGTCGAAATTGACTTACTTAACCACGCTAAGACTTTAGTTGACACTTAAGCGGTGGTGAAAACGAAACGGGCACTTATTTTATTTAGGTGTCCCTTAAAGTTAGGGATCTCGATGGTGAAAAAGGGCATAACTATCTTAGCTAAACAATTTCGGGCATAGTAGTTCCAACGATACACTGTTACAAGACATTAGACATTGTCTTCGTCTTGTCCGTGTTCATTTCAAGGCCAATCTGTTGAAAGACACTGTTGAGGTCATTGAGCATAATACGAAGGTCCTCCAGCGAAGGAATAGGTAGTCAGGTTAGCAATAATTAACGACCAAAGTTTTTAATATTTCATCTTTATTTTATTCTGTTACAGGAGTCTTACTTAAAACAATTTCGAATGAACTACGTTAATAAGAGATAGTACGAGTAGTAACACAAGTTGAGATGCGATCCTAATGTTAATGAGCGATAACTTGCTCACCCCCTCGCACACTTGCTTCGAAAGCCATGGCAAATTACTGTTGATGCCCTCAGCCCCATCTAGAGGCCATAGGACATAGGACCCTTCATCACTATGCTCCTGAGACATTATACCTGGACTCTTATAAATAGTAGCTTAGTAATAAAATTGGTGTGATTACAATAATATAATACAATAGTTGTTATATAAATTAATTTACATTGTTAAAAATCACATTTTAAATTAGTATATGTATATATTGTAAAAGTAAAATGAATATTATAGAATACGTAAATCTTTTGACTCATGTTGATTTTATATTTACGATTTTCATTCAAATAAAACTATCCCCTGCTTCCATCTAAAACATTACTTTGCTTTAGATTCAGACTCGATGTTGATTATTATTCGGAATCCCGTCTCATTTTAATATGCAAAAAGATTCTAAGACACGAGTTAACAAAATGCCCTTTGATTGTGTATTAGTGATTTTTGTAAACATAGTTGATAGTATTTAATAAAAATTAAAAGCTTTTGTATCAAAATAAAAAAGGACATTGTGCTGTGTCAACAAGCTCAAACCGCAACTCGTGTTCGTTGTCAAATAATAGACGCTAACAATTCGTTTTCTGCGAGATGCTTTCAGCTGACGTAATGAATTTCATTACACCAACGCTTACACGTAATTGACGTCCTTTAATAATGTACGTTGCCTTTGTACCAGTGTTTTAAATATAAATTGTAATACTTCGAAATGTTGCCCCTATTTTGTTGCGGTAATTTGGTCTTTAACGGTGGCAAAGGAAACGCGAGGTTTGAAATAAGAAAATTGACATCCTATTTTGTTCCCCGTATGCAACAGAAACGCTTGATGGAATCAAGTTTTTAGTGTTCAATGACATGATCAAATATGGATATCAGTGTTCACGATGACATCAGCTGATCAGTTTCTTGTGTTAGAAACACGGTATTAGCAAATTAACATGTGAATATAAGTCAACTTAATATGTGAACATTGTCATATGATCTCATAACATTTTTTTAATGTAACAAAATGGAAAGCGGTTGTTCGCCTGTGTTAAGTGATAACCGCTGCCTACGGACATTTGCAACACCAACCACTCAATAAAATGGTCCTCGGTCACCTCCCTCAACAGACGAAACGCAGAACCATTTGACTGCACTCCGGTCTTCGCTAAAGTCCTGGTACTTCCCCGGACGGACCTGCCCATTCATGCAACAGCGACGACATTTGCGTGGCTCTACCACGGTTAAATTATCTGACGAACTAAAATATTATTTATCATCCAACAATATATGGAACATCATATTTAATACATTACTACTTGTTTAAAGCATTGATAGAGATAGAAACTAATCTAAAAAGCATTTTTAACGAATCACTTAACTCTTAAGTTATCAATATAACTAATAAAAACAATATTAAAATAACTTGTTACGAAACATTTTACATCAACTTTTGGCCTTAGTGTACGTAATTTATTGAATTACATAATTATATATACAGCTCATAATATATAAACAGCTTCGATGAAGTAATTAAAAATTAAATGAGTACAATGAATCCCGATATTGATATTAAATGACAAAGGGAACTTGGAGCTGCTTCGTGAAGTTACTGATATGCGTGCTTGAGTCTTACTCAGATTTCATCTATAAGATGTTGCTGCGAGCGCTGGCTTCCTAGTTATAGTTTGAGAGCGATGAAGTTTCCGTGCGGAAGTTAGACAGTTCGGCGCGGAAGTTGCGCTGTCGAGATAGTTATTTGTAGGCGAAGTTTATAATTTTGCGGTTTATTTTTTAATCAACCGTTGGCCAGTGTCTTTTATTCATATGCATTATAATGGGTGTTGTTTCGAAAAATGATTATTGATCGCTAAACCTTTCGTATATATTAGCTATAGAATTTGGTACAATAAACATTTGAAAGTGGCAGTCTATGGGGGAGGCCTATGTTCAGTTTGGAGCTCAGAACCATTCTAGGGAGGTACACATCTACGTGAGACTGTTGCTGCCTGATGACCTCGCCAACAATGCCGTCAGTGAAGACATCAAGGCCGTTACCAAATACAGCAGCACCAAGTGAGGAACGAGCGCAACTGTGTTTATAAGTGTTGCTGCTGCTACCACTACCACCATCATAACTGTCTGAATTATATCAGCTATTACTGTGTATATGTAGTGGCAATTAAGCGCTGGTCGAAGCAGTTTTAAAAATTGTGCAACTTGTGGTGATTTGAGTTATCGCCATAATTTTATTGTATTGTAATAATTTCATATCGCAGTATCAGTCTTGGCAAAGCTACTAAATGTAATACAATATTTTACCAGGGTTATTCTATGATTATATATGATCATGGGTTGAAATAATGACTGTTAAAATGTTTGATCATAATTTTCGCTTAATGATCGTGTAACATCTGACGTACTTGAGAAATGGCGATCATGTATAGACAAATATTTTTCCTGTTTCACATAAAACATAAGAGATTCATTGAGATATTGAGACCTAAACGATAGACCTCACTTTTTGACCACTCAGAGACCTTTTTAAAGAGATTAATATACTCACTGTTGCGTCTCAATATATTTATTGTAACATTTTGTATGTTAAAAATAATATTAATAGTTATCTAAAGAATAGTGACAGACATAAACTAAATACTAGAAATAAGGACAAACTAACTACGCCATTGTTTCGTTTACAAAAAGTAAACAGGTCGTTCATGGGGCAAGGTGTGCGCATGTATTAATCCCACAGTCGATATTAAGTCTGCCACTTGATGAATTTAAACGAAAAATTAAAAGTAAACTTATGGCTAAAGCCTATTATTCTATTGCTGAATATCTTGACGACGCCAATGTGTGGGGTTAATACTGTTGATACTCACGTAGGCTAAAACAAGACTATTGTACATGTACTATTATATTGTAAACTGATTTTTTTTTAAAAAGAGCAACTGTTGAGTTTCTTGCCGGTTTCTTCTCAACAGAAACTGCTTTCCGAACCGGTGGTAACTTACGAACGTGTTCATTTCTTGTAAAATTTTGACGTTTCATAAGAACGCGCAAGCGTCTATGTGAATAAAGATATTTTTATTATTACTATTATTATTATTATTATTTGCTATAGTCCAGAGTCTGTTGACGAAGTGATGTGAAACGCACATTAGAATATTCAGTTACATATTAGTTTCATCAATAAGATTCTTCAATAATACCCCGGCTCACTTCGGCGGTGATAGACTGGGCGTAAAAGAGATAAATCGTATGCAATACTGCGCACTGTACAGTGGCAGACAGTTGAATCGGGTCCAAAAGAACGCTAAGCGCAAAGCAACAAAATGTCCCTCACACGTCTTTTGGCATTGAGAAGGTTTATGGCTAATGTTTTCCACGCATCATTGATCCTTATTGAGTAACAGAATGTGTCAATTTTTAGTGCACCTGGCCCAATTGTCTATGTAATTTCTATTCAAAATGTTCTTCACGAAAATAATGGCTCGGCATTTACTGAGCTAGAGGTTTTATCACCGACGATTAAATCCGTACTGACTGTTAGATGGAATCATCTAACTAATCACTATTTACTAGATGAAAAGAAAACCGTATAGACAGCTTAAATAATTTTATGAATTGGGGTGGATGAACCTTACTTCTTCATACCAGAAAAATAGTTTAAAATTATCCAAGAATCCTAATAAATGTCATCCGCTCGTCAGTCATTATTAGGTAACTCTCTTACTATCTGTGAACTTAGAAACAATATTACGGTTCAGTACACTGCAAAGGTGATTAAGATTTATTGTTCTGGGGCGACAAAAGAAAAGTAAATATAGATTTACGAGCTTGACAATTGTATATATCATAATAAAAACAATTAATTTTTTTTTTTTTTCATGGATTAGCCTGTGATGGACGTGAAGTGGAAGTATTATAATTTTGCGTTTTTCCTAGTGATTGCGGTAAAAGAAAGTAAAGTAACAGCCTATAAATGTCCCACTTCAGCAGTGCTTCCTCTGTAATGAGGGTATCGGGACATAGTCCACTACGCGACCCCACTGAGTCGTGAATTGATAAGTCAGCACTTTAAATTAACAATTTCATTGGTGCTGGCACCGGGGATCGAACTCAAGTTGCTCGAGTAAATCGAATTAAAGGCGAGCGCCCGGATAATGAGCTATCACGGCTCGATTGAGGTAACCGCCACCCAATATTTTAGTAGAAGAGACTTCTGCAAGAGAAACATTATGACGACAAACTTTTTTTTACGATAAAGACTAAAAATTCGCATTTAAAAGCTTTTTGAGAGTCCAGATTTGGACTGTTTCGGGAACATATTTTATTTGTTCATGTTATATAACCTACTCTCACACAATATCACATTAAGCAGTTCTTATGTGAGACGCCGCGGGGCATAAAATTCGGGTCACGCGTAAAGCTCCAGCCAAAGTCACTTGAAATGATAACGCGTAATATACTTTATTGTATGAAAAAAATGTGTATGATATCTCGTGAGTTTTTGTCACTGCTAATTTTGTTATTAGGAAATCAAGATGTTTAAATTATTTCATATCATATACGGTAAATAACTGTCGTCACTCTACCAATGCTATGTTTTTATTTTCCAAGAAAAGTGTGTATCATACTTTGACCGAAACCCATGAAGTTATTGCGATTACTTATTAAGTAAAGTATAACGACTTATTCTAATTTTTCAAATTGTGTTATCATTCTCATTTTATTGCGTTACGAATAAATTCGTCAATCTTTAAGTATTTTTTGCATGTTGTCAAATCATTTATCAGAATTTAGCATATCTATCTACGTTTATCCTCACACAATTTTTTAATCAGTAATCAGAGGAATAGATTAATCTCTGCATTGGCTGAATCAGCTTTGTATTCTTAATTAGTTTTCAATTATTTTGACTGTACGGATAGCACAATGGTGGCAGAGGTCATTTTGCTAACTGCTGTTACGCGCTATGTTGTGATTTTAAAGAATACAGAGACTTTTTAATGGCCATGAGGTAGACCATAAATTTACGTCTTAATTTCAGAGCTAGTCCAGGCTTGAGTCCTCTAAATTCATGAAAACACTGACACAAACTCTTATCCTTGGAGTGCGAGTTATTATGGAAGTCGTTGTTCATCTAGCACACTTTTATTACGCGCAAGTAAATTATACGTATTTATTTAAACTAGTGGTCACCCAATGGTCGAATTTGGACCATAATTAATTACAATAATTACGGTAGTGTGTGTAATGTTTCTTTTATTGATTTAATGTATTTTTAATGCAAAATTAAAAAAAAAATATTAGTGTTCTGCACTCCTTCTCTATACATATAAACTATAAGTGTGGGTTAAATCCAAACTCCTCCGTCCGCGCAATTTCGCATAAACGGGTACACAGTTGTATATAAGCTTTCTATATAAGCACATTGCGGGTATGTGAATTTAGGTTTCGTAATTTATTTAGATACTGTAGTTAAAAAATAAATATTCTTCAGAAAGATTGTCTTAGTTACATATACTATTATGGAACCCGCGACAGTTCCTAGACGTCTCATCCAGTTCAAAAGTACAGCGTCCGTTCACTCACTGCTCGATCTGTCAAAATATCGTCATAGACTCTGCCGAGCGCCGACAGACGGCGGCGGTGAATTTCCAAATTTAGAATAACACTTCAATGAAATTATTTATTTCAATTTTCAGTGATGATTTATCACGTACTCATCTGCGAAGAAAATCATCGTACTCATCTGTCCTGTAGAAACCTGCATTTGTTCGAAATATAAAAAATCCGAATATAAAAGCTATATAATAAAAAATAGGTATATACATGTAAGTGTAGTAAAAGTTAGATAAATTTCAAGGCTGCCAATCCGCAGTTGGTACACGTGGTGGATTATGGCCTTCTGTACGTACCCCTTTGCTGAGCTGTAGAACAAAAAAGAAGCGGCCAAGTGCGAGTCAGACTCACGCTCGAAGGGTTCCGTACCATTATCTATAAAAAAGACAAAAAATCATGTCTGTAGTATGGGAGCCCCACATAAATATCTTTTTATTCTGTTTTTATTATTTGTTATTATAGCGATAATGGAAATACATCATCTGTGGGAATTTTAATCGTCTAACTATCACGGTTCACGAGATACAGCCTGGTGACAGACGGACAAACAGACAGGAGAGTCTTAGTAATAGGGTCCCGTTTTACCCTTTGGGTATGAACCATAATATACCCTCTTTTTTCAAAGTCAAAGTCAAAGTCAAATCTTTATTCAATAAAGGCTTAAGCTCTTATAGAACGACAACAAAGAAACTACCACCGGTTCACTAAACTAGACCTGGACAGAGAAGAACCGGCAAGAAATTCTGCGATCTTGTTCTTTTTGTATTTTTTTTTTGTTATGCAATTATACAAACTTATTTAGGTATAAAATCAGCAACAGCCAGGGGTCTTGCAAGTGCAGAGCAAGAGTCATTTCCACACATCCTTGTCCTCAATGTGTTCTTGGACATTATAGTAGGCCCTTGCCATTAGGGTAGCTTTTACAAATTGTTTGGAATTGTTTATACTTAGTTGTTTGTGGATGTCACCTATTTTATTATAAAAGTTGATGCATCTAAGAAACGACTTTGTGGATTTAGGCAGTCTAAACCTCGGTACTTGCAGAGTGTCACTTTTAATTTCAATACGTAATTAAAGTTTGTTGATGGTGACTGTGGCGGGTGATGGAGAGATACTGATGTAACTCCTGTAGCCTGGAGACGGTTCGTTGTGCGGAGTGGAATAAATACATACGCTTCACGAAGGGGAGTACGAGAATTCACGGGGGTTTCCAGGTTCTTGGTATAAAATATCACAGGGGTGATATTGCAAATGTGTGCTTTAGCAAAGTAATGTGCGAGACCCTTATCTTTTGCATTTACGACAACCCGACGACCGGATATAAATAAATGTTGAAAAGGGTTTCCTCTATTCAAGATTGATTGCTACACGGAGATACCCCGCGGGCACGATTTGCGAGCATACTTTCGTTCAAATTTTCATTAGGTTTACCACAGAGTTAGTTTGTATGCAAAGAGAAAGCTAGATTTTAACCGACTTCAAAAAAGAAGGAGGTTCTATGTATGACTGTATGTATTTTTTTATGTATGTTTTATGGATTGATTCTCAAAATTCTTTTTACTTGTACTTTAGAAGTAATGCTTGCATTACTACTACTACAACGTAAACACAACTTTTACCGCAAATAGTGACATAAAGACTGTACAGAATCCTTACGTATAAAACTGTAACGTAAAGTTCATTTGTAAAGGTCACGAAGCATATGAATGGGTTAAATGAATTTAAAAGAGACAAAACATACTGTTAGAAGGAGAGGCTTGTAATGCGACGCTGTGGCGCGAGTTGTATAGGATGTTACAAATTTTGTTTCTTTTTTACTTAATTAGTTTGTTTGAAAAATATTTTTTTAATTATGGATTTTGTTAAAAGTTAATATTTTTTTATGATTATTGGCAAGTAGCGATAGACGTGTGTTCATTTATTGTCGCGATGGTAACGACACGCTGTATATAACAAACCATAACCGTGCTCGTTATAACTAATAAAGACATTTTGTCAATTATTCAACTAACAACTATAAAATAATTTCATAGTAAAATCTTCTTAACACAAATCGAACAAACTTCTCGAGAACCAGCGATGCTGTACTCATTAATATCCGGCCATTCATAACATGTCATGCATACTGTGGGAGCCCCGTATTCGTTATGGCCACCGGCCTCTAATTAAATAAACCTTGCTAGCGTACGTCGCGCCGTGCCAACGTCAAAGGGAACTATTAGCGAAGCTGTTAACGGGTTGCGAAACTGTTCGATAGTGGAATTGAGTTGATAACTCGTTCGCGCCGTGTTCATCAGTGCTGGCCTCACGTTCAAATATTGTAACGCTGTATAACGTAGTATTTCATTCACTGTAACATATTTAAAGCCACATTTCATTTTCGCGTAACGCCACCTTACGCCATATTTCATTTGCATTATGATTATTGGATTGGACCCTTTTTTACTTAGATTTCTTTATGTGTATGTACGCTTTCAGTATTTCCATTGCTTATATGCATAATTTAACATGTTTTGCATTAGCGCAAATAGGCACATATAAGAAAGAATTCCTGTTTCGATCTAAGTGAGACTCTATGGGCTCTTGACAAACATCAACAAGGTACGAACGTGCGGGAATAAGCGGTAAATTTATTTTGCATGTACTTCAACCGGCTTCGGATATATTTGTAGGTCATGAATATTTTTCGAACGTAAAAATACAAAATGTCGAGTTCACATATCAAGAGCTCGTGTGTTTTTTTCATTTCATTTTGGTTGAATAAAACTAACTTCATCTTAAATTCCTTTAACATTGCGTATTTTCAGCATTCTGAGTAGTGATGATGCCTCTTAGTTTTTGCTACTTCAGGCATAGGCTGGCTCGTTCGAGAAAATAAGACACTACATAAAACAGCGAAAATGTATGATTTTCGTCTCTGCTTTTCTGAGTTAACCCACTTTTACCCTTTAAGAAGCTGATTGAAGCAATTTAACTTCAACACACGAGTTTTGTTGATATCCACGGGTGATGATACGTTATCAGAGCACTTAAAATCCGCCGTACATTGAAATCAGCCGGATTTCGAAATACATGCTTTTTTGAGGAATTCATCTGGTGTCATAAGGACGCAAAAATAATTGAATTGTCTCCTTATGTAACAAGAGCATTAAGAATCTATTATATCTCAAAGGTATTCAATACCGCACTTGCCTTAAATATGTAACTTACTACGTTAGGTACGTGAAGAATGATATTTATTCGCCTTTTACTTTGAGATATATTCTCAAAAAACGTTCTAATTTATTCTGCTCTTCACTCCGCAGCATCATTGTGGTGTTATACGCCACAATCGCGTAATTCGTGACTAGCATCTGCCACGGAACATTTTGCTACAACATGATAATATAATATCGCTTATGTAGGGACGTGAGACATAAAGCGCTTTTATGCTACGAGGATGAAGGATGTTAACGCTTAATAAAGTAGGAAAGAAACTAACAAAAACTGTGCAGAATGTGATGGATTGAACAATTCATATATCACGACGGCAGGTCCGCGTAATTACTGTTTAGGAAAACAAATTTTTGATAATCACGCAATTTTCAATTTGGATTATGTTACGCACATTCGAGAATTCTATAGAACTAGTTAGGTAACCGCGAGCAGTTCTGTGGTAACTCGAACATATACGCGACGGAGAAAACTGTTCACAATAGCTGTTTTTTCTGAGCTAGCAATAAATAAACTTTTCGTCCTTAGTTATTCGAAAACATGCCATTTGTATGAAGTTTTAATTAGTCCAATAATAACTTGTAAATGAGTACCGGTTTAGTACGTAATTAAAAAAGAAGGGAGTAACTTCAACATCGTTAGTTAACAACATATAATTATTCCCGTAGTTTATTTAGGCCGAGGATATCGGCACAGAGATCATTGCGTATATACATATGTTAAAATGCTGGTAACGTTTTTGTATCAACAACAACTTATTTCTCTTCTTAACACTACTCTTTAGTAACTTACAACTTATAACTTAATTTTTCGAAATAATGACTGAAGCCTATATCATTTGCACTTACGACAGGCCGACGACCGGGCATAAATAAATGTTGAAAAGGGTTGTGTCGTATTCAAGATTGATTGTCCTGCAGAGATATCCTGCGATATGCAAACGGCCCCTATTTGTTTCTATACTTGTTATCTTATATGTGTGTGTGTACATGATACGAACGATATACTTTAGCTGCTTGAAAATTGTGGTGACTGAAACAATATTATTTTAGCCTTTGATGTGTAAACTTTAAATTTGTGAAATTACAATGTGAGTCAAATATTACAAGAAGATATTTGAAAATAAGTGAACGGATTTTTAGGAATAATTATAACGTTTTATGAATTCCAAAAGCGTGAGCAATTCGTGTTCAATTATGATTTTAAAATATTTGAATAAGATTCTTAACACGTTTTCACTTTATATTTGTATTATCATTTTAGGTACTTCATATTTGAATGATCGACAGAAAATGTTTCCGGCTCAAAATTTTTGTCAATATCGAACTCATGTTTATTAAACACTCATCTAAGTACGTACAAATGTTTAATTCTAGCGTAGCTTATATTTTACTAGCGACCCGCTCCGGCTTCGCACGGGTTTAATGTATTATACGTATAAACCTTCCTCTTGTATCACTCTATCTTGTAAAAGAAACCGCATCAAGATCCGTTGCGTAGTTTTAAAGATCTAAGCATACATAGGGACAGACAGAAAACGGGACGACTTTGTTATATATTTATTATGTAGTGAAGCCAATAGAGTTTGCGGATTAAAATATAGCTCCAATAAATACTGATTCGAGAGAAAGCATTTCCCTGTTCAGAGTCCGAGAGTGGTAAGGGCCCTCTAGCAATGCCAACAAGGCGTGATGGTTCGTGAATAACTGATACACTTATTTTTATTGGCGAGCTGCCATTGGAAACTGACTCTTATTGGCAGGTGATAGAGTAATTAACGATTATTCGTCTTTACATCTTTGTTTTTCACCAGAAATGTGAAAAATAGTTTTATTATATTATCCTTTGGAAATATAAAGTATATTTATTGTAGACCAGTAAACTGAGCCAGTAAATGTATACAAAAAAGTAAAGAAATAGACCCGCTATGGTCTGCTGCTGATATTTACTGTCACGGGACCCCGAAAATTCACATATGTTGAAAATTTTTTCTGTAACTTTACTAGCAGTGCAACGAAAATCAAACTTGAATCTAATCTAAAAATATACTTGGTGTCGTAATAGCGATGTGCACTTAAGTTGCATAATAAGCATACTGAATTAGAAAGAGAGTTCCGCAGCACTGAGCTAGGTGTAGGTCATATTAATTACATTTAGATTAGTCTCACTAATCACGAGTTGTTTTGATGAAACAGAAAAATTTAACATAAAACATATATATTTCGATAAGTAAAATTGATATTTTGAAAATCACATTGGTTTTTGGATCAGTAAATGATAATATACCTATATAAAATAAATGAAACGTATGACTTCATGCACTACGTAGTATTCTTGTTAGTTCTATCTTTTATTTTGGGTTTCAGATTTCTTACGGATTCCATAATTGCCAATCGTTGGAGAGCGATTATACAGCAGATTATAGAAACACATTTTGATATGTTCTAATGTGTAGATTTTAGAAACACAGTTTGTATACACCCAGGCACTGGATAAACACTAAGTTTAGGATCGAACCTACACCCTCTGGCGCAAGAGGATGGTTAACTAATTCCCACGCCAATCGGGTCGTCAACAATATTATATAACATTCTGAATCAGGTAATTGTATTTAAACATAATTAATCCATTACGCACAGCCAAATAAACAACGCTATCTTACAATAATATTATAGGGTGCACGGTCACATTGAAAGTTTAATATATTATTCACAGATTAGCGATAGTTGTATTGCGATCAAATTGAACTCCCCCGCTAAAGTGCTTCGATCTCAATTACAAACTAAACAACAGAAGGGCTTGTGTATCGTAAAATATTCAATTGCCTAAAAGCATTTCGTAGTCGACGTCGCAGCTCCTATTATTATAACAAGGTCCTCACTGATCGAGAAAGTTCCAACTCGTGTACCTATTGCTCTATGAGGCTTCATAAATGCGGGTATTCTAACCTAAATACAAAGTTTTTGGTTCAGTTTTCAAGGAAACAGTGATTATTGGATAACAATAATTAAATGATGACGTCATGATATCAACAAAACTATGTATGTACATACATACATCAAATAAAAAGTCTTAGTTAAAATTCCAATTTTTTTTTGACAGAAAAATACAACCTTTAAATCATGGTCTTTTATGAAAAACACAGTTTAGATTAGAAGTAAATTATACATTTACATAGCTTTTTTTAATTATGAAACATTTAAATTTGGAATTTAAAGTTTTTTATTTTTACAGTAACCACAGAAAACCAAAACGATTTTATAGAATTTGAAGCAAAGTTTTTCCAGGCCATTTTAAGTGGACATAGGATTTCCAGGGACTACTCGAAAATTCATTACGAATATTTTTAAATTACATGCTGAAAATATTTAGGCTCCACTCTATGTTGGAGCTAAATAAATATTACTTCTGTAAGTATTTTGTTTCGAGTACAAAAGTTAAGTTTTGAGACCTTAAGTTTTGAGCAATTTACGGGATTATTGATCACTAGAAAAGCCCCTCCAGTGACCGTGAAGTCTATGACAATTATAGTAATGCTAACGACTTTCAACCTGAAAATTATATAATGTTTAAGTTCTGTACTCGATAAACAGGAGAAAATATCTGTTTATAATGTCTTCATATGCTGAGGATGTGAATTGTATCATCAATGTTTTTCTATCACATCACCGTCTATCAATTCGATTACAGTGTATGTCTTCAAAGTTAGAGTGAACAGCTTATTTTAAACATCACCGTTTACTATCAAATGGAGTGAGAGTAGTGATGCTATACAGCAACAATTTGTACATCTCGGAATCTTGCCACCAACAAAAATTTTTCATCCTCGTCACGTATTAGATCGTTGACAAAACTGAAAGCGCTTACTTTGCGAAAAGTATTAATATGGTTTATTTGACTAATGTAAGTTGTATTGTGCGACATTTCATTAATATACGTATTACATTAAAAAAACATTAACGCAAAATGATCCAACAATGCAATATACAGCCAAAGTAACAAAAGTGAGTGATAAACAAGTTGTGTATTTATTTCTATTCACTCGCTAACATTATTCAATACCACCATTCCACAGTAAGAATATATCAAAGTAACGAGCGTAACATCAAAGAGATCGGTCAAGTAATTTCGTGTGATATAAAATGTACCGCTCTTACGTGACGAATATACTTTGAGGGGATAAAAATAGTCGTATTTGTTTACTCAATGGTATTTCGTCTCACTCTACCTTAAAAGTTTCAATCTTAATACGTTTCAGGCGGTTGGGACTTAGTTTCTAATATTATATGGTCACAGACTCTAATTCCAGAGGCAAGCACTGATACTCATATTTGTACTTTATTTATTCCTGTTATAATTAACAAGATCATTTGGTCTTACCGAATAAGTCCCGTCAAACGTGGAAACTACATGCGTGGGGTATGCTAAAAGTTTTTGTAAATCAAGAACGGTGACGTCCGTCCGGGGAAGTATTACGAAATTACAGAAAACCGGCATGAAGTGGCAGCTATGATGTCGCTTTTCATTCGGTCGGTGAGGCCCGGTCCCCATTCCTCCCCCACTAATTCATTATAAAATAATAGAACCATGCATCCCACAAGTTCTTTCACCAAGTCCTAAAACCTGTGGAAGAAAAGTATCAAGGCCGTTGAGATCAGCACATAATGACTGACTACTTCTGGGGGATCAGAGAGTGTCCCACTAGACCTCATTCATGATGTCGTGAAAAATAAAGTTTTGAGTAAAAAGTAACAGCCGTAACATGTCCCACTGCTGGGCAAAGGCCTCCTCTATACAGAGGGTATCAGGGTATAGTCCGCCACCCGGCCCCGATGCGGACTTCACATATCTTCGAAAAATATACATTTTTTTTGTTATTATTTCGAAAATATGCAGGTTTCCCCACGATGTTTTCCTTCACCGCGGAGCACGTGATAAGTCAGCACTTAAAGTTAAAAACTTCATTGGTGCCGGCACCGGGGATCGAACTCAGGTTGCTCGAGTATATTGAATTAAAGGCGAGCGCCCGGACCCTGAGCTATCACGGCTCTTTTTTTCGGCTCAAGTTTTGAGTACATAATTATTATATACTCAAAACTTTATTTTTATGCTAACGTACTCAAAACTTTATAATTTTTGAAGTCAATTTAGTTATTTCACTCGAAGTCTATAAACCCTATTTTTGGAACCTAAATCAATGCTGATAAGTGTTACAATGTTAATTAGCGGCGCTTAAATAAGGCCATATATTGGGAAAATTCATATATTGGGAAATGAAATAAAATCAAATAATGTTCTAAGCGCTGTAACTCACGAAGACCACGAGTGATTGAGGGATATTGATGTGTATTACAGGCAAAGCCCATTTGAAGCATGTGCCGCAAAATAAAATCATAAACGTACGTTCTATTAGTAGCTTGGCGCACCGAGAGCGTAATTAAGGCCGATTTGGTTAAAAAATAACTTGTTTACTATTTTCTCTTTTTATATTCAATGAAAATCGAACATTCGGGGTTCTTATAAAAAAGGTAAACTTGTTCGTCTTCGCTTTGAAGTAAATTCAATTCGGAATTTAGCTAAAACATGAAAGTATACCATGTATGATTCAATAAAATACGAATTCAATTTAAAATTTTCTTCATACAAAAATAAATTCAGTCACTTACAAATCAAAGTCGTATAGAATCTTAAAAATATGCTGTTCTACTTTTGAATTTTTCATTTAATACTCATTGCCATATAATGCACTTCGTTGAATGTAAATGTATTTTATATATTGCACAAATAGTAGCTGTTAAAACTCTATTTTATGTTCATTGCCTTTTGGATCGCTATATTTCTAAAAACGGTTTTGAAAGTAATTTCTTCATTGGATCTCGAATGCTTTAAACGTCTGAAATGTACTTTAATGTTTTCATAAATATTGGTAACTAATAACCAATTTCTATTGTCTTTTGATGTATATTAATTCGGGCAATCTTTAATCACTTCAAAGGATCGTATAATTTTTCCACATAGGTCATATTGTGCCCGGGGACTGTTATTTAATCCACTTTGGGAAATTTCCGCAGAGTAGTAAATTCCAGTCACGCAAAATCCGCGGTAAGAATCATTGGTGTTTTCATAAAGTAAAAATGTGCGGGATAGCTATATTTTTATACCAAAATCTCCAAGCTCATTACGTGCTCTTATACTGCATCTAAGATTTCTTAAATAACTTACTCGTATTGTTTCGAATTACTCAAGTTTATTTTACAGTTGACATGTCATCTTTTGTTACTTACGTTAAGAATGTAAATACTGGGTACCACTCTATACAACTGGTCACGGAGAATTGTAGTGCCTTTATTGGTTTCCAAAAATGAGAAATCATTTAATGGATTTTTTTTAATTTAAGTGCTTACTGAAGATGAAATTAAAATGAGAGTTTAATAGATAAATTGTAAAAATGTTTACGCTACGAGACTCGAACGAATATATTCTGGGTATCGCAGACGCGATATTTTTCTCACACACTGCGGTAACTAGACAATGACATCACGACGCAACAATCTCAACAACTGTGTAATTTTTTATATTTTTAGTATTGCTTGGCACAGCTTAGCTATATTTGACTGTTTTGTCAAAACGAATTAGAGATGTTATTACAATTGAATAATATATAAATAAAAATAATTACAACTTAATAATTACAATCAAAAGCCCATAGACATTAACAACTCTTGAGGGATACCTATCAGCAGTGTTACCAACTTAAAAAAAGTGAGCTTCGGTTACCTCACTCACAAGATGAAACGGGAAAGTATAGCACTTTTATTCCGGCCTATTCGTACAAAAGCAGAAGAATTGACATGCTTGCTAATGAGTACCGGATTGATCTATCAGCATGTTTTATTTAAAATATTATAATATATGTCCATTTTCTCTACAATGAAGTTAATATAATAGCAAGGAATAAATGCATAGGTAGGTTCCTACACGTATCTTCACAAATACCAAGTTTTACATTTTTTTGCATGAAATAACGTAAAAGCGCGGTTTTTTAGTATTGCTTTAAACAATTTTTTTACATATTTACTCGGTTTTCGGCTACTTTAACTGTTAAACTCTTGGGCTTTGAAAAAAGTTAATTTTATATACTAAAATTATTTGTGTGACTTCAAAATCGCACAAAGTCAAGTCTACTTTATGCTATTTTAGTAGTATTATGCTATTTAGTAGTAGTAAGTACTTCGCTTTTGATATGACGGCAATTGTTGGATCACATTTTCATAATTAAAACTAAAAGCACGTTCACTTCATAGCATTGTTTGTGTGAAGAAGACTCACGCACTAGTGACAATTTACTTTCCTCTGAAAATAAAACAAAATGATTGCAATTGCTCATTAGTAATTTTCCGTACAAGATAATAATTCAATGGTGATTATAAGATTCAAATAAATTTTAGGATAGTTACAATAATAATCTATACAAAATACAAAACACCGTAGATACCCTCGTCGCTATCGTGATTAGATATAATTTTATAGGGAGTTGCCCCTTCGAATGATTTCTTGCCCATGACCTGAGAACCTAAAAGAGAAATACATTTTAATAAAATTTGGAAAAATTACAGATAAAGAAACTGTTAATAATATAATTGTAGTACTTGTAGTACAGAGTTGTTTCTTAAGATGAAATTGATGATGCTTATAGAATTGAAACGAAAATACTTTATTTAAAACTTTTAGACAGTTATAATAGTCTTATAACTACATTGGGAAATAAATAACAAATATTTCTCGCTTAAATAAATGAAGGTCAAAGGAATTAAATTTCTCTAAAAATTGTTGTAATGAAATTAATTTATAGCTATTTTTATAATACCGCCAATTTTCCATGGATTACGTCGCTCATTTCGCCCTAAGAATGATTCCCACTTCGGTTTCGGAATTATGGGTATTGTAATTTTCATCAGCTTTGAAATTGTTGAGCTGTGGTAATTCGACTCTAATACTGTTGTCATTTCGGTTGATAATATGGTCGTTGTCTTTTTTCCTAAAAAAGACATTAAGGCCCATCAAATATACAAGATCTTTATTTGATCATCGACTGCAGGTGACATTATTTATCTATCACTGTACCATCTACTAGTGTTTAAGTATTTATTAATCTGTTCCAAATTGTGTATCACTGTTCTGTCTCATAGTTCGTTTCTCATACCGACGCCATTAAGAGGTAACAAGAAAAAGCCGATACTCACTTCTTCCTCTACCCAATCTCTTAATTCGTACAGGTCTGCGTATTGTATTACTTAATCTATTCCAGGCACTACTGAAGGCGTTCTGAAAGAAACAAACCTTTTTTTTTATGCGAAAAGTTGTCAAACGAGCAGACGGTTCACCTGATGTTAAGTGAATACCGCCGCCCATGGACATCTGCCACACCCGAGGGTTACAGATGCGTTGACAACCTTTTGAAAATTGGGCTCCGGCTACCTCACTCACCAGACGAAACGCGAAAGTATTTGTCATACTTCCTCTTTTCGTCGGTCTTCTTTGAGGTCGTGGTACTTACCCGGACGGGCCTGCCCATTCGTGCAACAGCCGAGGCTGCTGTGTGGCCCTACCACCGTAAAAACCTTTTTAAATGGATTTAGTTCTGCTTGAAAAATTGAAAACAAACAGTCCTGAAAGATAAAATCGTTTCTAACCATATCAGGTGATATAAGAAAGTCCTTTCTAAGAATTTATTGTTATTTGTAATTTCCGATTAGAGACTATTAGTAAAAATCCAATAGAGAATTTTGATTGTTTAATATCACTTTTTAAATCTGCAGAGAAAGTTTAAATTACGATTGGAATTAATATAGTCCAATTCAATCAAGTTTACTTTTACGATTTAATAAGTTTTCACTAAATAAAAACCAATTAATTTCTATGGCTAATAAGTATTTTCATAATTATTATTGGCAAACAAGGAAGAGGTTTATCAGATGTGAAGTAATTTGCTTTTGCTAAGCGGCTACCTCCCTTACCAGATGCAAAAGTATACATTATTTTATTTTGCGTCTATCTTCTATGATCTTGGGACAAGGCTGCCCATAATTATGTGCAACAAGTAAAACGATACTTAAGTATTTAGAATAAGTTGCGTTTATGCGCCAATAAAGAGCAATCTCGTTGTACGCACGCGCATGCAATTATCTTAGGTTAGGTTTTGATTTTAAACAAACTGTTTTATTTAAAATTAAACCTTAATTAACCTTACCTAACCTTAACCGTAGCTGTCCAAACCTGTAGCTGCGGTAGTGTTAATACGTAAGTACCACTAAAACTGGACTGAGATTCTATCACAACAAGATGTAGATTTGTTGTTCAAGTAAAAGAGACTGACATTTAGTTTAAGTATCATTCAATAATACTTTTGAAACATGTAAATTGCATACCCGAATTTCCATTGGCAAATCCATAAAGAAACTTGCCAAGTCTCCTTCCGCTTCTTTAAGGGAATATAAAAAAATTGTCAGAAAAATCACTATTGAATACACTTTCATAATAACTGAACTAAAAACAAAACCTTTTCCGACGGAGCTCAGAACAAGAGTGTTATAATATTTTTGCTGAACTAAAGGTAAATATTATTAATTAATTTTGCACACAATGGCCGTCCAAAAGGAAAGCAACTTGAATTTTATATTCAAGAAGACATCGTATTGAACAAATTGTGTAAGAGTTTTAATTTTTATGATTATTATAAATTGAAGCTAATTATTACACTAAGTAATAATGTTTATAGCAACAGTTAGATATAAAACATAAGTCCGTTTTGTAAATTTATGTTAGGTTTTGTTCCCAACAAATCTAACGTAACGAATTTGCTTGAACTTCAAGATTTTGTGTGTGACGCTTTTGAGAAGCGAAAACAAGTTGACTGTATTTACACTGATCTTTGTAAAGCATTTGACAAAGTTAACCATAAAATTCTGTACAATAAACTCACGGAATCATATGGAATACACGGTGATCTATTGCGTTGGATTAAATCCTACTTATCTAATCGAAGTCAAAAAGTTACCATAAAAGGATTTCAGTCAACTCCTTGGGATGTCACATCAGGAGTCCTACAGGGCTCACATTTGGGCCCTTTTTTATTTAATATTTTTATAACTGACCTCGTCGATAGGCTAAAATGTTACAAATTATTATATGCCGATGACTTAAAAATATTTAAATTAATTAATGATATATCGGATTGCACTGCCCTGCAGAAGGATTTAAATACTTTACATGAATGGTGTAGGAATAATTATATGTATCTAAATGGTAATAAATGTTTTATAGTATCTTATGCGAAGCGAGTAAATAAAATACAATTAAATTATTCTATAGATAATAAACATTTAGAACGGAAAAACCCTATCAAAGATCTCGGAGTCATATTAGATAGCAAGTGGACTTTTCGGGAACATTACGAAGAAATTTCTGTTAGATGTAACAAATTAGTTGGTTTCATTTTTAGAGCAACAAAAGATTTTAAATCGCCAAATAGTGTTATTTACTTATACATCACATTAGTCCGAAGTATTTTAGAATATGCTGCTGTGGTTTGGTCACCTTATTATGCAATTCATGTATTTAGAATAGAAAACGTTCTGAAAAATGTGCTGAGGATGTTATCATACCGCTACCGCCTTAGACGGATGTTACCTGAATATGAGGATCGATTAAAGTATTTTAAAATGGAGGTCTTGAAGAGCGAAGGCAGCGCAGCTGTTTAGTATTTTTGTACAAAATTGTTATTTCGATAACACATACTGAGCTATTAGCCAGAATAAAGATAAACACAAATTATCGAAGTCGGAATGCTAAACTATTTCACATACCATATAGCACTATTAAGTTCGGGAAAAATAACCCAATTTACAGAATGCGTTCCATCTACAATAAACTTGCTAGCAGCAATCATTCCATTGATATTTTCTACCAAAAACTGAGTGAATTCAAACAAATTATCACATGCCCATACTG
Source organism: Iphiclides podalirius (assembly GCA_933534255.1). Classification (NCBI taxonomy): domain Eukaryota; kingdom Metazoa; phylum Arthropoda; class Insecta; order Lepidoptera; family Papilionidae; genus Iphiclides; species Iphiclides podalirius. Next base: position 3,362,241 of record OW152822.1, on the reverse strand, counting down.
TGTTTTGTTTTTTTTCCCTTCTCTTATTTTTATAGTTTTTTTATTTTGTTTTTAGCAGCTTTTGTTTATAGTCTTTTTTTATCTAGTGTAAATTAAGTTGAAAAAATTGTTGCCATGATATCGTAGCATGTTGTGTATGCATAGTTTTGGCTGACAGTATGTAATTGTTTACCTTATTGAACTTTATTGTGATGTGTATATTACTGTTTGCTGTTTTGTGTACCGAATAAAATAAAATAAATAAAATAAAATTGTTATTCTTCTTCGCACATATTTATTGCAATAAATAACATAAAATTTTTCGAAGGATAATTTTACTTGTCTTAATTTTGCTTGTATTACAAATTGATACCATATTTACAGTTTTTTTCACATATAATGGGCATGGAAACGTATGTTCCGTGACCATTACACACCGTAAAGTATTAAACCGTAAATTGTGACTTGATTCATGAATAACGATATAGACTCAAAACTTACTTTAATTTGACCAAGATATAGTTCATATTACTTATTAATACATGATATACAAGTCATATCAGTGAACATTACTTAGTCTTACGTAAGACAATAATTGCTATCAAATTAATCTAATGGCTGCACGTTATCAGGTGTCAGATAGTGCACTAACATATTACGCACAATTTTCACGATGTATCCAGTGTTATGGGACAATTTACAAATAATTATGTGTAACGAAAAATCTATGAACGATGTATGTTTACTGTAGGCATACGAACCAAAGCACGGAACTACATCATAGGGTTAATTCTTTACTCAATATCTGCCAACATGTTACAATTGTCTATGGTAATGGTTGTATCAATAGGAGAGTTGCTTGTTCTTTTGTTATCTCTTTAAAAAAATCTTGGAAAATATCAGAAAGCCAGGATCACAATGAAGGTGAAAAATGCAAGGTTCGAATGTGATATGTAACGTCATAAAACGCAAGTGAATTTTACTGTCCTATTTTATGACTTATTAAACTTCTAGAGCTGGTAATAAATGTCAACACTCCTCGTAAATAAGTGATAAAGAAAATTAAATTATTTTATAGTGCCATTTAATCTTTTCGGGATAAACCTAGAAATACTTTGAATAAATTATTCATAGCAGACGAAAACAGCGACTATTACAGATCTTAATTTTATGTAAAATGTTAACAGTTATCTCCGACTTTGTAAGTTTTATAAAAACCGGTACACAAAATGCTTGCATTGGCAATTTCAATACATAGATTGACTCGTTAACCAAAACTTAGTTATTTTTTAACTAACATTGCTACTTTTAAACGAACACAATAATAATAAAAACATTTTAAAACATAATCTAGTATATGAAACTGAAAGAATTTCATTTTCAATATTATTTTTGTCATCTTATAAGCAAATTCCCAAATGACAACTTATCTTTATCATGGTAGTAAAAAGACTATAAAACACACCTTATAAATCCAAGGGTGCCATAAATCGTTTTATCAAATGTTTTCTTTGGTTATATTGTTCCAAAATTCATAAGAACGGCTCAATGTATATTTTTCGGTTAGTGTAGAAAAAAACACAGGAAAAATATTTCCTTTATTTTATAACAATTTTACTTACCTGAAAATGTTGTTAATTATAAAAAAATCATAAAAGGTTGTTAACCTTGATTTGGGCAATCGTAATGATACGGTGATATTTAAATCCGATGATCGTGTACTTGTTACCTCTGGGATTATAGCTTTGAGGTCCAAAGTCCAAGGTTAGTAATCCAGTCACTAAAGCATTTCTAAGTAACTCAGCAAAATACACTGGTATTATAAATCAAAACAGCCAAGACTCCCCGAGCTCGTTCAGCCTCAAAAATACAAATTTTTAGGGTTCCGTACCCAAAGGGTACACTGGACCATATTACAAAGACTTCACTGTCTGTCTGTCTGTCCGACTGTCACCAGGCTGTATTTCATGAACCGTGATAGCTAGACAGTTGAAAATTTCATAGATGATGTATTTCTGTTGCCGCAACAAATAATAATAGCAAATACTAAAAAACAAAATAAAAAATATTTAAATATATAAATAAAAAAGAATGACTTTTTGCTGATAATGATACGAAACACTTCGTGCGCGAGTTCGATTTGCACTTGATCAGTTTTTTCTCACAATTCTATTTGTTTTATTAATTCAAAGAATGGTATTTATATATGAGGCACTAGGATTTGCATTAAAAAACGTACCAGCCATTGGGTCTTTACTGATCTTTTACTAAAACAGTATTTTTTTGTCACCGTATACGTAACAGAGCCGTGATTTCTTAGTGTCCGGGCGCTCGCCTTTAATAAAATTTAATCGAGCAACCTGATTTGGTGCCAACAATAATAGAATTGTTAATTTTAAGTGCTGAATTATCACGTGTGCAGCGGGGAAGGTATAATAGAGTAGAAACCTGCATGTTTTCGAAATAATAACAAAAAAAATTGTTGGAAAATATGTGAAGTCCGCCAATTCACAGTGTGGTCGCGTGGTGGACTATGCTCTGATACCTTCCTTACAGAGGAGGTATTTTCTTAGCAATGGGTCATTTATAGGCTGTTAATTTACTTTTTATACAGCCAGTATAACTAGATATTAATGCTAAAATGACAATTATATCCCTTATTAGTGGAAAGTCTATTATCAAAAGTTAAAGATAATGTATTCTCATGTATTTACCTTGTTGAAAATCCGGGCATCAAGTTCCTATCCACTAGATGGTGTCAAGCACACGCCAGTAAAAATCGGTCGAATGCTCTCGACACTGGCTTCTTTCGCTTAAGATGCTTTGAAGTTTCCTGTAAAATCGTATCTTGATGTTTTGGCACAACAATAAAAACATTTTTTTTAATTCGACTGAAACCGATTTTTGTCTTGATTAATGCACGCCAGTTACTCAGGGGCAGGTAGAGATTAAAGATATGGTAAAGTTAAGGCGCTGTTATTGTTTCTTCAGTCTTTTTATATCCACGATGCCAAACCATCGATTTCTTCCTTAATCCAATTTTCTTACATCACTTACGTCGGTTTTGGGAGACTACTTACGATCCGATTGGCCTAATGTGTAGTGAACCTACTTTTGCGCCAGAGGGTGTGCGTTCGATCCCCACTAATGGATAAATATTGTGTGATGATCATAGTGTTTTTCCAGTGTATGAGTGTTTATAAATTTATGATATGTATTTATTTACAAAAAAAGTATATTTATGTACGTTTATCAGTTATCTAGACTATAGAACGTTGCGTTAAATGTGTCCTGAAAAATTTATTTATGCTAGGCAATCGTCTCCTTCTCATTCACCTCTAATCTGACTCTAAGCACTCATTTAACCCTAATTTTGGTTAACTTGTGAAACATCAAAGAATATCGTAAGTTTTCTAACCGCCTACAGTATTATGTATATTAAAAAAACATTATTTGGTATGATGCATATAATACTCGTATCATCACTCATTTAAAATTATTACTTTCTTTATTATTTTCTAGTACTATACGTACTTGAATTATTTTTCACTAGTTCAATAGTATCCTGTAAAGGACGAGTTATCGGTTGATCGTGTATCATTATGAGATTGTGACTCACAAAAACGGATCAATAGCTAGTTCGACAGCTAGAACTGTTATTAAACTGTATTTTTTTTGTAATGTCTGTCATCTAAGAATTTTCGACTGAGTCAACCGATTTTGATGATTCTTTTTTTATTTGAAAGCTGGTGCTTCTCGTGTGGTCCCATATTAATTTTATTGGTCCGTTCTTGGGCTCCGGAGATACTCAGGGAACTCCTGAAAATTATAAATGAGAACAGAGCGAGATATTTGAATTCGGTTTTGTTTTTCGTCAACAATTACAACATGGGCAGAGCAGATGCGTTGCCAACCTTTAAGAGAGTGGACCCGTGCCCGAAACGCACAACTTAAAAAAACGTATTATACGTTTAACCGATTTATGAAACAGCCATAATTTCCTCATCAATAACATAAACATAAAAAAGCAAATGGGAGATTGAAAAAAATAGAAAACGTTATTGCCCAAGAATACCTTTTGTTTCATTTGTTTAAACTGTCAAAGTATTATTCCAATGTTGAAATAAATTAAGAGCAAACAACTGTCAGCGTTTGTTTAGGACTGTTGATATTCCTTGTTTGCACTGATTCAAAAACGTAACGAATCCGTTGACTTTTTGTGATGTCAGATTGCCCGCTTTATTTTATTTCCCTAGTTAGGTATATAAAATATATGTTTTCTTGCAATGATAAATAAAATACCATATAAAATACAATATATTGTAATTTTATATGTTTCTTTTATAGAATTGTTTTCTCTGTTTTTCATACAGTCTGGCAAATATTTTTAGATTCAGGACTAACACGCACCTTTTCGCCAAAAAAAGCGTAAGCGAGATATACCTTAACTTGTTTTACAAATAAATTGCTTTTTTCTGTTCGCATCGTATTAATGTTCTCCCTAGGATTAAGATATAGAATACTAGCTGCTGCCCGCGACTACGTCTGCGTAGAATAGACTGAAGGCGTAACATTCAGACAAAAAGACTTTATTAAAATATGTCTATAAATTATAGCCTATGTCTTATTCTGATGTATAAGCTATATTATTGTAAAGTTTCATTAGAATCCATTCAGTAGTATTTGCGTGAAAGAGTAACAAACATCCATTCATACATACAAACTTTCGCGTTTATAATATTAGTAAGGATAGAACAATTTTCTTAAGAATAAGTATCTGTAGAGATTCATGCGGTAAATAACTTCTGCTGCAATAGATATTATTTTTAGTAGGATTTGATGCTGCACAGAAGAACACCCAGTGTTGTACTTCTTCGTTTCGTCTAGTGAGTGAGGTAGTTGGGGATCACTTCATTAAAAGATGGCAACGCATCCGCAACCATAGGCGGCGGTTATCACTCAACATCAGTTGAACCGCCAGCTCGCTTACTACCTCGCACAAATATCTTCAATTTTAAGGGTTCCGTACCCAAAGGGTAAAACAGGACCCTTTTACTAAGACCCCGATGTCTGTCTGTCACCAGGTACATCATGAACCATGCAAAGGGTTTGAGCTTTCTCAGCAAAATTTGATATTGAAACTTAGATAGATTCCGGGTTAGCCCTTCTAACATTTCAACTACTAACTAGCAACTAGGTTTGTCAATAGGCATATAAAACCTCTTTACACACTTAATACAACAAAATAATATAAAGGTTGAAATATATATCTAAATATATATCAACAAAATAATATATTGGTCGTTTTTTAACCCTACAACTTGTTGCACTTAATATTATGTGCGTTTCGTCTGGTGAGTTAGGTGGCCGGAGCCCAATTTTCAAAAGGTTGTCAACGCATCTGTAACAGATGGATCTGATGTAGCATGTAGATGTCCATGGGCGGCGGTATTCACTTACCATCAGGTGAACCGTCTGCTCGTTTGGCAACTTTTCACATAAAAAAATCGTGAATACATTTCAGGTTCTCACGAAAACATACGTAGATGTCTAGCTAACTTCAGGGTGTCGGTTTTTCGTGACGGTTTGCGCGCGCACCGTAAAATTTTTGTCTTTTTCGCTAACGCGCCAAAAGAAGTATAACTTAAAAACATGTTCATCAACGCCCATTATTTTCCTAACGGTTAAAGAATTCATAATCGACAAATTATTTCAAAGAATTAAAGCTCCAGTGGGTACTAGGTTTGTGGTGCCAGTCAAAAAGTAAGACAAATGTACATGAACTCGAACCACAACTAACTGAACTAAAGTAAATAAAGCAAACTTAACGTAACTTCTGAAAGTAAGTTTTGGTCCCGAGTCTTCGTTCAATCATTATATGTCAAAAGGCTCCGAATCCTGCATTCGAAACATCTTATATACTTATACACCTGTATGTGTAGTTACATATGGCAAAGAATTATTATTTTAATATGGGTATAGTTTTATATTATTATATGGTTTGATTTTCAATTCATATGCTTGTCTCAGACATGAACACTTGGCTGCTGACCTAGAGGTCAAATAAGTCTGAATACATCTGGAAGTGTGCTTATTAAAACTTTTTTCAAGCTACCAAATAAGATTAATCAGATTTGAAATTCACTCAAACCCGACATACCTTCAAAAGGTACAGGAGTGTATAAGTTAAACCGTGACTGAAATAGTCTCTCTTAAGCATGGTAGACGGAAAGAGCTATAGATCCCGCATTAAAGACCACATAGATAATGTGAAGCAAAACTGACTTAATAATTCTACAGTTTCTGGCAACAAAATGGATAATCCTAGCCATTATATAAGGTATATATCATCATTACAGCCTGTTGAAGTCCACCGCTGAACATGGGCCTCTGCCCACAGATTGCCACGAAGCACGAGTGCCTGAGCCACCTATCCTATATATATAGACTTCCCACACATATGCACAGGTTGTCATCTAGAGGAGAGTCATCCTACACTGCGATGGCCAGTACGAGGCTGCTAGTCAAGAATCTTTCTCTCTCGAGCTATTTGGTCGGTTCATCGCCACTTCAGTTTACTGATCTTCTGAGATATATCACGGAGAGGAATAACAAGCATAGCTCGCTGAACGAGTTCGAGATTACTCATATGGCCAGCAGAGAATGACCACGTCTTGTTTCCGTAGGTCATCACTGGCAACACACATTCATTGAAGATTTTGGTATTCAAACATTGAGGGATATAAGACTAGAAAATATGCAGAATCTTCCCGAACGCTTCCCATCCGAGTTGGATTCGCCGATTGATCTCTGCCTTATGTAATTTTCCGGACTTACCTTATGTAAACGTACTCGTCTACAACTTCGAGCCCAGTGCTCTCAATAATGAGCGGTATAGGCATGACATATATATTAGATATGATCTTCGTCTTCTCCATGTTCTCTTAAGGCCCACCAAAAGAACGCAGACTCCGTCTAAGGTATTGAAAGACTTCTAGGTAGTATAAATACATGCTGCATGGATTGGACAATATAAATTATTATCACATTTCATACATTTTAACTAACATTAAACTCCCTTTTTATCACTTTTAATTTCATTTATATTTAGTTGGAAATACATGTAGGACCCTTATTTATTTATAAATCAAAATATTTCAAATTTATTTTACAAATCATGACGATTGTAAATTTGTTTTTACCAAAGCTTTATGTAATTCTCATGGCACTCAGCATGACTGTACAATTTAACATGATAAATGTTCTACTCTTTGTATTTCCAAGTCCTTATGGTTGAAGTATTAATGGATTCCGCTAATGGTTCAGTAAAGCGTTCTAGTACATGACACAATTGTCCTTTCGTGTTCAGTCATAAAACTAATTTATCCTTAAAACAGTCATCCTATTACAGTTTAGTGATAAGAAATGTTATATAAAACATTTTTGAGTACGAGTTGTATTTATATATAGATATCAAATATTAAAGCGTATTTACGTACTTTTACTGAATGTTTTATGTTATCTCATTGTAATTAGTACTAAGTAAGACGATAATGCCAACCCGAAGTCAACGCATTTATAGAACCAAAAGCGTACGTATAATAATCTAATTAACTTTTAGTGATATAATGAGACTCCCAAGTTGTTGTTGCTCTTGTGTTTTATATTTAGAAAATATGTGGGTAGTACATGTGACTAAAGCATGACAAAATTTAGCAGTCAGTTTGTCACATAAAGAAAGATAAATCCAAATCTAATTAAAATAGAATTTTTACCATACTAATATTTTTTTTTTAATATTTTTCTATATATAATTTTTTCTAAATCTTTTACAGTACTAATTTCTGCACTGAAGAAAAATTAAATTCTGCATTAAAATTTGTAGAAAAAAATGAAAAAATTGCCATTGCGAACCCGCGTCTTCTGGAATCGCCTGGCTTCAACCACTAAGTTAAATAGTTGATTACTACACCCACAAAAATCTCAATCTAAATTATTTTGGTGATTCTGGAAGAAACGGGTTTGATTCCCACAACAAAGAAAAACATTTCATCCATTTTTTTTTTTTTAAAAGTATATGTGTACAATGTTTTCATGAAGGGAATTTTCATTTCTTTACTTACGAAAACGATTTCGCACTTTGAAAGAAATTTTACGTCAAGAAGGATTTACGACAAAAAAATATGGACACAAGGCATGTGGGGTGGATTGATCCCCCAACACGGCGTGTAACAACAATTGGCAACGGCACAAAGCCACCAATGCGTCCAGCATTGAAATGGTGTGTGTATCTTTTTTTATAAAATATATTCGTTTTCTCTTATGTTGTTTCAAATTCTCAAAACTTATCAACAGAATGCAAAATTGCAGCAAATGCATTACAACAGAAGAAGCTGCTATTTGCAGCTTCTTCTGTTGTAATGCTGTTGTTACTTGAATACAGATTCAACCAGGGAAGAATAACGGCCTCAGAGTACACCGATATGAAGTTGAAGTATTACTTTATGTAAATTATACTATATACTTTCACGTTTCGCCTGTGAGTTAGGTAGAGCAAATCAGGTCTCCTTTTTTATTATGTAATTATTGGCACAGGAGGTCATTGCAATTTTAGTGACTTATGTTGTATATGCCGAATCGTATCAGTAAAATAAAAGAAAGTTAACAGATTATAATTAATAAATTATTAATGAAAACCTCGTGGAAACTGTCCATGCCGCGGGCCTTAAATTTTATAAGGCCCGCCGCAAAAATAGAACCCAAAAACTCTCTGATCACACTCTCAACTTCTTGGGAAAAAGACGTGAGATGCGGTTGCAGTCTTTAACTGACATGTCACACTACAGGCGGCTTAATAGGCAGATCTCCAAATACATGCGGCGAGACTTACGCAACTTCAATACAGGTCGTATTGAGGGAGCTATAGAACGGAACCTAGGCTCAAAGTCTTCGCCAGAGATCTGTCTATCGGACAAAGCCAACTGACTAAGTTAAAGACTGACAGCGGCGCTATCATCTCCAGTAGACCAGAGGTTTTGAGTGAGATAGAGAGGTTCTATGGACAGCTGTACACATCGTCATTGGAGCCACACATATGTGTGAGTAACGACCGAAGAGCAAAGCTTATCATCAAGCATAAAGATGACGAACAGATTATAAATTACATCCTGCCCGCTGTTGGGCACAAACTTTTTCTGTACAACAGGCTTTAGACCAAAGTCTACCCTAACCCTCTGCAGATTAGGACACTTCACGTATCTTCGAATTTTTTAAACTGTGTCTCTTAAATACAATCCCTCCGATTTGCCACCAAGGAGATGGTAAATTAACGTTAAACTTGTGAATATGCATCTGCAACCGAAATTTCATTCTGATTCCTCGACCATACTGAATTAAAGTTCGAGCGTATTAGTATTATGCTTTAATCCTAATTAATTAAATAAAAAAAGTTTGTCAATTACATCTAATATTAACTTATAAACTTCTTTATAAATTAGAGTCACCTTTCCTGATTATTTGTAAATTTTAGTTATAGTCAAATGTTTATTCAGCTTGGTAACTTATATGAGCATGCTGCTTAAATTACTGTTACGTTAATTTCTGTTGGTTTTCTTCGCAAGCCGTTCTACTTCACAAAGCTCAATGGTGGATCCATCCGGCTTCGTGCACGAACTATTTGCGTTTAATTTAGTTAGAATTGCTTCTCTATTCAGTATATTCAAATACCTACCAACTTCACGTACGCTTTTATATAACAGCTAAACTTATATTATTTGCTACTTAGTTATTATTATACATGCATGACATGATTTACATATTAGGTATGATTTTCTTAGATTTTCTCTTCGTGCATTTATCAAGTAAGGTGAACTAGATAACTTTATAAACCACTATATCAAACCAAAAAGGCGTTAGAAATGGTAAGTACTTAGAGGGTCAGGTTATATCAATGTCGGAGTTTCAAGAAAGGAAATTTTTTAATCGTATCAATATCTTATTCAGATTTTTAAATAAAAATATCTATTCATTTCTTCAAAAATTAGTGGACTTTATAATATTAAAATTAAAGTAAAAATATCTGTATGAGAACAGATCAATTCAAAATGTTTAGTTATAGGCTAGTAAATAAATATTCTTTACACTTTTTAATATTCCTTTATCGCTGAATGTTTAACCGTGATTTTAAGTCTAAACTTTTAGCATATCCATTCAGATTGCTAGACTACATAACATGTAAGCAAGACTTGCAATCACTCGTTTAACTGGACTTGTCATTGCAGAATGTGAAAATTGTATAAATTTAATTGTATTTATATGTTCTATTGACATTTCTGCTATATTTTAGGAGCGGGTGCGAGTTATATTCAATTTACGAACTATCAAACTGGAGCCCAACAATCGATTTACATGGTTCCTTGCAATATGCATAAGCAAGCAACAATTTCGCCAGAAAATCCATTTACCGTTCTCTCAAACTATATGCCTCAATTTCAATGAATATATGCAGTAAGGCACAAAAGCTCACAGAGGTGGAAGAAGGAAATAATTCACGTAATCTATGAATTTGTATACGGTCATTTGTTACCGGAGTGTCAAAATATAGCTTGTTTCGCTGGAAGAAGGTTATATAACATGCGTCACTAAGTTAACGCTTTCCTTATCTCCCACGCTTCGTTACGGTTGTAATCCATTTAGTGTTAAATCCCTGAATCTATATCTTCTCTCTCTATAGTATAGTCAAGTAAAAGAAAATTAATATCTCGACTTCTTTTCTGTTGAGAAAGGAAAGGATAACTTAGGAAAGCGATTAGAGCCATCTTTCCAGAGATATTTGAATTTTATTAACATATTTCTGCATCGCCTAAGATACATATCCAGCCCACCCCTTAATGATCTTCCTGAAATAAATTAACTCTAAAACACAAACTTATTCCTTAATCTTGCGCACATTTGATAAACGCAAACATCATTCTCTTTCTCCTAACCTTTTTTTGTCCGTATTTTTGTGATTTCTTCTTTGTACGAGCAAATGCGAAAAATTTTATTCATTTTCATGAAACCATAAAGTATCAAAATAGGACACAAATGACAAATGGGATATGGCTTAATCAACAGGAAAGAAAAACGAAGTTGGAAGTCGATAAGATAATTGTTATTATTAGATCGTAGCCCGTCCCGAGGCTATATCTGTCATATCTCATATTGCGGAGTCAATTCCCCCAAGGAATAATATTATGTATAATTTATAAATAGTTGTTCCTAATCTGGGTGTATTTGTGTCCATGACTAGCTAGGTTTTCAAACAAGAAATCATTTTAAAAAGAGAACATGCAAGGCAGTAGGTTTCTCAAAAAAAAAAAACGATAATTCATACCTAGTATTAGGGACACAATGAAATGTTAAGGGTTGTCAAGCCATTGTTAGGTTCTATAAACGGATATCGAGAATGTCACAGTGGAGCGTACATTTGTGTTACTCGCGTGGCTTTTCGCCGCGACCTCCTTAATGCCGTGATCCATATTCAATGACACGACTCCATAATAACGTCTCAAACATGACGCATAAAGATAGTTTCATACTGGGCACGTAAGATATAAAAGTGGCTCGTATTTTCGCGAGGAAGTGCGGGCGAAAATCACTCGGGGGAGACGGTTATCATTGTGGATTTCTGTTAGCCTACGCAACAGAGCTTTATGTTTGGCAACTCATCACTCAAATCCACTCTGGTCACATCAACTCTGGTCTCATTTTATAAAACATGGTCTTGTCAGACCATTATAATAACACCGATTTATATAAATTATAAAAATACTAAATAAATGATCTTTGATTTATATAGTGAGCCACTAAATTGTTAAGTGTGACTTATAGCTACAGGCTAAATTTTGTACTATTATTGAAGTTATGAGTAATTCAAACTTATGTCATCCGAAGGGTAATAGAGAGAAATATAAAATGATTTTGAAAACTGCACCATCAAATTGAAAAATTAATTTTATAAGCGTATAGTGATCGCTTCAGCAGAGCAGAGTGGTCAAACTTGGATTTAAAAATGTTCACTCTGCAACATGAAACTATTGGTTCATTTAAATCCAAAGTCTGTCTTAAACATACACCATAGAAACGCAAAACGTGCTAGGCTGTACTCAGTTTTTTATAGGCTGACTTTTCGGATTTGTGTCAGAGTTATGATATACTCGCATCATATAGAACGCAGTGACGTGCATTTCTGTTTGAAAGTCACGGTGGCGGGTTGCCAGCATTGCAAAGTAGCTTTCACTGACTTCGAGGTTAACAAAAGATGAAGAATCTTCGTAATAAATTCGAACAAAAAAAGATTTCTTTGCTTTTAGGCGCTTGATAATTAATGAGTGTTATTTTTGGAGGGTTAAAGAATTATCGAAATCTACTAATGATTTATGTACACATATTGTTATTTTAATATGTTTTTCATATAAGTATTAAACTACATACCCATAATACAAATCATGTTACTTCTGAAAATAAAACGCAAAAATAAAATATGGGAAAAAAAAAACAATGTAACGCTTTACGGAACAGTAGGCTCGCTCCAAATTACTCTGATTTAAATTAGTCCGGTATAACCAGAGAAACGTATTATATATTTCGAAAGTATATATATTGAAATCAACCGTAATTTTTTATTAATTATAACATGCTTAAAAATCAAATACTTTATATAGTTAAAACAGGAAAAAGTATGGTAAAACGTGATGATAACCTCACTTTTTGTAATAAAGACAAAGAATAAGCTTTGTCTTTATTACAAAATGTGAGCTTTAGCTTTGTAGTATTTATAAATGATGCATTAATTGAGATCGACCTTTAAAAATATCAAACAGCGTGTGTGCTTATGTATGTATGTTTACTTATTTGTTTAAGCAAGTAAGACATATTATAACGTGCAAAATAAAAATAATTCCAAGAACATTTCATTTAGAATGTTATCAGAATGTTAACACATTATTGATGGTTCACACATTATGTGGATATTTATCGACGAACTTCATGCCGTTGTTGGTTTCAGTTCACTGAATAACTTCTTTGTGTTAATTTCAGGTCTCTGCGCATGCACATCGTAAAAATTAGCTCTCATCATTTTTTTCCTATATTTTGAAGTACCCGATAAGAACAAATAACTTTAAAAAACGCACGTTCAGTTTCTTAACCACTTTAGATGTGGGGATGAAACATGATTGCACAGTACATGTCAAGTACACGTCTAATGTCGGCTCGAATATGTCTGATTTCGGTTAATCTGATCCCCGTTTGAGTTGCGTGATTGGTTACACGTTGGTATTGCTTTGTCGTGTGGAATTCCGAAGATGTGAACCGTACTAAGTTAACGCTTCAACACAACCCTATGAGCTACTTATATCAAATAATTGTATCGTGTTGAATAATATGAAAAAATAATTTTATCATACTTGCCGTCCCTAAATTGATCAATTTTATTTTAACGCACTTTAAAAAGCCTCCAGCTCGCTTGTCACCTTCTCACATAAACAAATGTAAGATGTTGAAAAATGATTTATAATTGTACTAAATAATATACACCTATACATAATTTTATTACTTCGGGATTAATTTAATAAACCCAATTTTGGAAAATAATATTTAGCCATTATATCTTATGTTCCAAACTCAAGTTATTTGTGATATAATAAAACTTTACAAAGCAGTAAACGTAATGTTCATTAATGTTAACGATAACAATAAATGGTACTTTAAATTGGAGCTGCAATCACACGTTTCCTTTTATCACGTAATATTGTTTGAAATAATACATAAGCTACAACACTCTGATTAAAATCATCAGCATTGATAAGAACACTGCCGACTGGAAGCAGTTTATATCCCGAATATTTTAAACAATAGTTAGAAAAATTAACGAACTAAAGCGATTTAATTGTATATTAAACCGAGTAGTAACTTATAACTTATTGTCAAAACAACAGTAAATTCACAATTAAATATATTTTGCAAAGTGTATAATAGAACTTTTATAGCGTAGTATTCAAATTTGGTACGTGTTGGTTCACATTTATGAACTTTAAGTCTATTTTAGGAGCCGTTCATTATTAATTTGCACCTGACTTTACTCCTTTGACTAGAGACGACTGGTATAAGGCCGACTACCATGGCAATAAACTCCAATAGAGAAATATGACTGAACACTGCCAGGATAAGCTCTTAATATCTGTCGCATTACCAAAATACAGATGAGAATAAATAAACAAAATTAAAACATGATAAAAAAGATCATATTAAAAATATTTAAATCAAACATCTTACTTGTTAAATAACACACCAAACTTTTTTTCTTATTTATATTATAATCTTAATCTTCATAATAATTTCAAGTCTTAAATTTAATGAAAATTAATAATAAATAAATATTCCCGAATACATTTTTACACAACGTTATCTAGTCCCAAACTAAGAAACGCTTGTATTATGGATACTAAAAAACTGATAGGCTTACTTAAACATACTTTTATGTTGTAAATAAATACATATTTAACATATATAAGCACCCAGAACCACTGAAAAAATACTATGTTCATAAAATAGTTTTCTAGTAGTGGGGATCGAACCCAACCCTCTGGCGCAAGAGTAAGGAGCACTTACTCTCCACGCCTATCGTGGAAAAATATACAAACACCCAGATCAGAAACAATTATTTATCCCGTACGGAAATCAAATCAACGATACCCGGTCATGAAGGCCTTGACAACTGCGTCATGGTAGTCTTTCCAAGCAATCAATTGATACATCATCTATCATATACAGAAATCTTGAAATGCAGTTTTTTTGGATGTAAAATGGCAATGACTCGAAATATGTATGTTGGTCATTTATATATTCCACTTATATCTTCTCCATCTTAATAATCATATAAAATATTTAAATACTTGACATTTTTTTTAATCTTAAGCCAATTTGTTTCAGTCTTTTTGATAGCATGAATATTTATCTTTGTGGTGTGTATAATACTCGTATTATACCTACTCACAAAATACTGGTGGACATTAACAGTTCCTACACAAACTTAAGTGGCAATCATGTAACTAATGTTACATGTTAAATCACCAAAAATAACATTTAAAAGAATCAATAACAGCAACTCTGAGCGTAACCGTAGCTGAGTGAACCTCAGTTGTCTGGGCACCGTAGCGCGGGCCGGTCGCCTCTACGCAACGGGCTACGTCTGTCGCACGCGACTACGTAAAACAGTGTACGGAAAGATGTGAGAGCGCGTCCAAGAAAATACTTAATTCATTTATCTTTGAACTTTTGTGTGTGCTTCAAGATGGATTGGAGAGCATTTGCAGTTTTGTTCTTCTGTTTCTTATGCAGTGTCACATGTAATCCGGCAAAAATAGGTAAGTGTTTGATATTACAAATAAATGTTCTTATCTTACAGCGCGTCGATTTGTAGTGGTTTGTTGGAACAAAGGGCTGAGTGATTTTATAACGATTAAATTTTTGTATACACGATATTTGAAGCTATTCGATTATATTCTTGCGACCATTCATGTTGGTTGTGTTCTAAATTCATCAAGGAAATTTAAAGTCAAATTGAATTTTGATATGTCATTATTTTGGTGTTATAGTTTTAAGATTGAACGACCTGCTTTAAAGATATAATATTTATGCCAATTACATTCCAAAACTATTGGAATATTAAGTTAACATATTCAACTTTATAAACGTAAACTTTTTTAATTGTAGGTAACCTTTATTGTTATAAAATTTTTCACTGTGTTGTATGTGATGAAGTACTCGTAGTATTTTTAATATTGCGTGAAAAATAAGGAAATTCCGATGTTTGAAAATAGCTTAACATGAGCAAAAAATAATTTAACATGAGACGACATTTACCTTCTTTTCAATAATTTATAGAATTTTTATAACTATGTAATTATTTCTGCAAACTTCACTATTATTAATGATAATACAAATTTAAATGTACTCAATCATTTTATTCCGTGTAACGCGTATGAGATAATCACGTAACATTTTTAGAATGTAATTGGATTACCGAATTTGATTAAGAGAACCATTAAATTAGTAAAAGCGTACGTACACCCTCTAATTGATTTGCTGATTCGATCAAATATGAGAGTTACCAAATACTCATTTCGTGAAATCATTGATATTTTTGATACCAACGTTCTTTTATATTTATGACAAGTAAATAATTTAAAACTAGATTGGAATAACGTGTTACAGGTTTTGTATATGAAATAAAACAGCATGTTTTCATAAGTTATTGAGTTCACCACCCAAACGTTAAACACCTAAGAAAATGAAATGCTTGAGAGCAAGTCTAGTTAAAACAAAATTACTTTTATTCTTATTGTTCACAATCATCAAATAATATTTATATTTTTGTATCAAATCAGGATCAATGAATAGTTATTTTTGATTGGGGTTTTACAAAATTTGAACTATCCGTTATCGTTCAATTACAAACCCCCAACGTAAAAAGAGGGGTTTTATAAGTTCGACGTGTCTTTCTGTATATCTGTATATGTGTATCTTTCTGTTTATGTGTCTGTCTGTGGCATCGTAGCTCCGAAAGGAATGTGTCGACTATGACGCGGTTTTTTGTTTGAAAGCTGATGTGATCGAGATTGTTCTTAGCTATGATTTATGAAGATCGCTCTTAGCGTTTAAATAAATAATCACCATTTATTTATCCCATTCATTCAGCTCATTTCCTACTTGAGTATCTATCTACTCAATAGCTTTCCCAGTCCAATTGATTTGAAAATAGCTGTACCGTTTTACTTCGTTGATATTCTCAAGTCAAGATAACATTGAGCTGATCATCAAATAAATTGTGGGATGCTCAAATTCTCAGAAATTTACATCAGATATACTGTGTTTGAACTCATAAGTGTAGTCCAATAAGAAAGTGTTACATAGAGCCCTGGTTTCTGCCACGATTTCGGTGCTGCTTTTTTGCTTTTTAGGGTATTTTTGCGTAAAAATTTTAATAGTATATTATGAATTTATAAAGTAATATATAAGTATCATGTAATAACATACTAGTAGTAAGCTAGTATTTTGTGTATAACCAGTTTACACATTGATGTCACATTTTCAAACTTAATAAGCTTAGCAGTGATTATCTGCATTGGATGAACTTAAATTTGATCATACAATTTTTAGATCGATCATAACAAAATAAAAATAAGTCTTTTGACAACGATGAATATGTTTGTGATTAAAATATCGTTTTTCTGTAATATGGTGAGAGACTTTCGATGTATTGCCATTAGTCAAAGTGAAATTTTTACCTACAAATTTGATTATCCAGCAATTTTCCATGAGCAGAGGAAGTAAAATAATGATTGGATTTAAAATAATACAAATTATTTTAAATCAATTTCTAGAACACATTATTCTTTTATGATAGAACTTTTTTTATACCAGGCAGAATGACAGTCACAATAAGACAGTTACAGTCACAATTTTAATCGTAATAGATTTATTCTTTCTCAGAATGATTTATTCTTAATCCCACTTAATGTGTTAAAGTATAGGCTAATGTATTCCCAATTTTAGTCCTAATGGACGAGAACGTATTGAAGATACATCATATCACAAATCTTGGGCCCATATCTTTGTTATTTTCAATATTAAATTACTAATTATTTGTACGCCTTAAAGTAGGTCACGTTTATGTGAACATATGTATATACAAACCGTATCCAAAACACGCTTTACAAACGAGTCGACGCTGTAACAAGAAGCATTTGTACATTTAATGTCGCTATCTGTTTATTAAGCGGTCTGATTTATAACGCTCAATGGTGCCTGCTACTAGTTTAGAACTCACTAATTGCCGGAATATGATACATTGTTAGCTGCACCGTTACTATTGTCGGATGTATCGCTTTTATAATACGAAGTTAAGAATGGCGTGTTTAGGAATCTTCCTTCTTTTGCTTGAATAGATGGACATTCCAAAAAAATATTTGATTATTTTCATAATCGATTTTCCTTTATTCACGTAATAGTTATGCATGTCTTTTAGTTCCAAGAAATGGTGCTTAGTATCCATAAAAGTGGAGAAATTCTACATCCATTATAAATTTACTTCATTTCCTAATTCGTATATTGAAAAATTTCTTTATCGTGTAAACTGTTCTTTGAATAAAAATTTAAAATATTTCTAATGTCCATTAGCAACACACTTGAATGTGGAGTCTTTGCAGTATTATATACGTACTTGAATTTAAAGTTTCCAAAAGATAACGAATGTCAAAGTATCATCATACAACAACAATTTTTCATTATTATAAAAAGGACCTAGTGACTGTAAACATTGATTCGCGATTGGGCGATCTGAGTTAATGAGTTCAAATCCCGATGTTTTACATCAAAGAGTTTTGTACTTGTAAGATTTTCTTATTAACAATAATAATAACAAAATCAGTGTCTAAAATATTATCAACTAGCTGATCCGGCAAACGTTGTTTTGTGGAATTTCGTAAAATCTTAGCTGACCTCTACTCGGCGAAAGGAATATTCCTACCAAATTTCTGAGATAATGATTAATTTCTGATTTATAAGATAATCCCCGTCTTCAAAAGTGGGGATAAAAATGATTCAGGAAACTACAGACCTATCTCCATATTGCCATCTCTGAGTAAATTTTTTGAAAAACTAATTTTAAATCAGCTCTTAGTAGATTTTAATATGAACAAAATTTTTTACAATGAGCAATATGGATTCACTAAAGGCAAATCGACAACAGATGCGGGTATCGCACTTGACAAACATATTTATAACGCCTGGGAAGGGTCGCAAGATGCAATAGATGTTTTTTGCGACCTTTCAAAAGCTTTTGACTGCGTGGATCACAAAACCCTCCTTGAAAAGCTTGATTATTATGGCATTCGTGACATAACCCTCAATCTCATTGCCTCTTACCTTAGTAATAGAATTCAAAAAGTATCTATAAATGATGTAAATTCCGCAGGGTCCCCCATGAAAATGGGTGTCCCACAAGGATCAATCTTGGGTCCATTATTATTCTTAACGTAAATGATCTCCCCTTTTATGCCAGTGAGTTATGTGATGTTGTACTGTTTGCTGACGACACATCGCTTATTTTTAAGGTTGACCGAAATGTATCGAATTATGACGACGTGAATAGTGCACTTTCGCGTATCCTCCACTGGTTTACCATTAATAATATGATGTTAAATGCTAATAAAAGTAAATGCTTTCTTTTTGCCCTTCCCAATGTAAGAACGCAAAGTTTTAGCTTAAAATTGAATAGCGTAACCCTTAATCCTGTTGAGTCCGCTGTATTCTTTGGAATCACAGTAGATTCAAAGCTCCAATGGAGTCCCCATCTATCATCTCTTGCGAATAGGTTAAGCTCCGCTGTTTTTGCAATTAGGAAGGTTAGGCAGCTATCAGACATCGACACTGCCAGACTTGTTTACTTCAGTTATTTTCACAGCATCTTGTCGTACGGCATTTTGTTGTGGGGTAGTGCATCTGATATAAATTCAATATTTAATCTTCAAAAAAGAGCTATCCAAGCAATTTATTACATCGGAGCCCGGAATACACGCAGAGATCTTTTTAAAGAGATTAATATACTCACTGTTGCTTCTCAATATATTTATTGTAGTATTTTGTATGTTAAACATAATATTAATAATTGTCTAAAGAATAGTGACAGACATAAACTAAATACTAGAAATAAGGACAAACTAACGAAGCCATTGTTTCGCCTACAAAAAGTAAACAGGTCGTTCATGGGGCAAAGTGTGCGCATGTATAATAAAATCCCACAGTCGATATTAAGTCTGCCACTTGATGAATTTAAACGAAAAATTAAAAGTAAACTTATGGCCAAAGCCTATTATACTATTGCCGAATATCTTGACGACGCCAATGTGTGGGGTTAATACTGTTGATACTCACGTAGGCTAAAACAAGACTATTGTACCTGTACTATTATATTGTAAACTGATTTTCTAAAAAAAGAGCAACTGTTGAGTTTCTTACCGCTTTTTCTTCTCAACAGAAACTGCTTTCCGAACCGGTGGTAACTTACGAACGTGTTAATTTCTTGTAAAATTTTGACGTTTCATAAGAACGCGCAAGCGTCTATGTGAATAAAGATATTTTATTATTTATTATTATTATTATACCATATATGTCTTTTCGGTTAAGGTTTAAGGTGAGTATCGTTATTGCAAAATTACTCTTGAAAATATTCAAAGCCCATACACTTCTAAACCTGTAATTCCCACCTTGTATAAACATAAACTAATACATGAGACATACTATTTTTATGATTGTAGCTTAAACTTTTAACTCGTACAGAAAAGACTTTTTCAAGTAGTAATGCTTAAACGAGACAAAAAAAAAGAAACATCGGCTAGGTCTCAACGTAGGTATAATTATCCCACATGTTGATACATCTGTATATGACACGGATGAGTGTATAAGAGTCCTCCAGTGTTCTTTGAGGTCGCGTTGTCACTCGTAGCACACTTGTAAGTTGACTTTATACCGTCCTAGACAAGATGTTGTGAGTCCTTTGCAAAAAATTGAGGTTATTTTTTACGTCTATTCAGTAGTCTGTGTAATGCTTCATCCGGTTTCCTCTCATAATAGATGTGTTTGCAATTTTATAAAAAAGATTGTGTTACTTTTAATTTTGATATTTAAAAAAAAAACAATTACTACCCTCTAAGTTTTGTTTTAACCATTACCTAGTGCTAATATTAGTCATAAAGGGATAAGCAGTCCTTACCGCGAGTTTTATTACTGCAAAGTATTTTTTTTATTATAATTTTTTTTATTTTAATAATCTAACTCTACAGACTCGTGGTCTGTACTCTTAGTACAAAGTATTGGCAACATCTTGAGTAGAACATGCTATGCGAACAAATATGCATGTGAGCTAAATAAAGTGCAAAGTTTTAAAAGGAAAAAATATTTCTAAAACATAATAGATGACTCCGTGGCGCTGTTGCCAAGGTATTGGCTACGGCGTCGGGGGTCGTGGGTTCGATTCCCACACGGGACAACTATTTGTGCGACCCACAGATAGTTGTTTCGCATCTGGGTGTTTGTCCTCGTGCAATTTATGTTTGTAAAACGTCCTAACAACACAGGATAATGTTATCCTAAAGTGAGGGCAATGTTTTTTAAAAACAAAAAAAAAAGAAATAGATGAATAATACACTTTTTTTTGTATATCTTTTTGGTCCTTCCTCCGTTTTCACACTTGCGAATGTTGTCGCTAATTTATTCGAAATAAGCAAAAGCCTGTTAATAACTATAATACTTTTAACAAACCTTTTTTTTTTAAAACGTTGCCCTTACTTTAGGATAACATGATCCTGTACTGTAAGGACGTTTTACAAAAATACATTTCACGCAGACGAACACCCAGATGCGAAACAACTATCTATGGGTCACACAAATAGTTGCCCCGTGTGGGAATCGAGCCCACGACCCCCGACGCCGAAGCCAATACCTTGGCAATTGCGCCACGGAGTCATCACCTTACAAAACAGCTTCTCTTATTTTGCGAATGCGCCAGGTCTTACGGGGAAGTATTTACGATCATGAAAACTATATTAAATAATATTTATACTTATTTTGTTCCGTCAACTGCGTTGATAACTGAGCTCTTCCTCTGGCGTATCAATAAAATTGCAACCTGCATGGTGCCATGGTTGTTTATGCACATAAACAACAGTTTTCTGTTAATGAGCTAATTGCTAGATTAACGCCATCTCCAAAGAGTAAAACTCCAGAGGTGAAACTCACATGTTAGTTTTGAGCATGTTGCCATTCCTCTGACACGACTGTGAGACAGATAGTTAATAAAACAACTTTGGCAAAATAATAAACACAGTTGAAGGGAAACCAAAAGTGTTCGAATGTATAAAACATAGTGGTGAAACTACAAGAATTAACATTAAAATGGTTGCAAATATTAACACACAGTCACAACAATACACCCCTCGTCTGTTGTACCAATCTTGACACACAAACGAGGTAATATGTTGATAATATATTGAAGTCACGTCTCTCACAGATGTGAGGCACCAGGAAATTGTTTTGATTACAGCCCACAGCATCTGTGTAAACTTGTAGTGAATGTCAAACTACTAATGAAACACGATCCTGTTCACAATTATTATTTTTATTTATATCCAAAATGTAATAAACAAGAATAATCTCCTGTGCTGTAAGTACTCGTCTCATTTTTTTAAGTATATGATCGATTATTCTTAGTCTATTTTAATTGTGTAAAGTGTGACGGTTACTGTGTCAAGTGAATGAATAGGCTGGAGTACCGTTGGTTCACAGATCCAATGAATGAGGTAATCGAAGGGTGTTTCTACCCAAATCTAGCACACCACTGTTACCTTTCTGGTGTTACGGATATCCATATCAGGTGGTTATCACGTAACTAACACGCTTTCTCATTTTCCATTGTCTCTCATAAAAAAGACTTTTCTAAGGCTAGCCAGCTTTCTGTAAGTCACATTCTTAAAACCTCTTCGGCAAAAATATTAAGGCTAAGTGCTTAGATCTCATCGTCAAAACATACTACTTAATATATTACGATAATATGTAACATTTTTTTTGGAGAAGCCTCACTTTATCTTCGACTATATGTCTCGTGAAACATATTAAAAAGCAACTTGAAGTTTTTGTGACTCGCTTACGTAGGCTGAGAGAATATAAAAACGAGAAAACTATTTGATGAAATCTTGTTTCGAATACTGTCTAGCTTGTGCGTTCCCAGGCGAATATAAACGAGGGTATTTTAGAAAAAGAATCGGAAAGTTTTTTTTGAAGGTTGGCAGTTTTGATATCTCATGCCTGTTGGGATCGGTAAAGCTGACGCAAAAATCAAAGTGGTACA
Source organism: Iphiclides podalirius (assembly GCA_933534255.1). Taxonomy (NCBI): domain Eukaryota; kingdom Metazoa; phylum Arthropoda; class Insecta; order Lepidoptera; family Papilionidae; genus Iphiclides; species Iphiclides podalirius. Next base: position 3,339,314 of record OW152822.1, on the reverse strand, counting down.
TGGAAAATGAATATAATATGAAGTTTTTGTATGTTTAAACATGAACCATAAAGGCACGTAACATGATCATATTAATAAAGTTAAGGAACATATTCCGTACATATTTATATTCAGAACAATGTTGTGTTGTAGCCGTATTGGATTATTCTTGGTAATTGTATTTAAAAACTGAGATTAAAAAATTGCTTTAAAAAGTTCCCAAAATGAGACTAAATTTGGGATTCACATTGATATCACAAATATAAGTCTGATGACCTATTCGCGACATAATCCTTGTGTTATCATCTATAAAAACCATCATCAATGTTAATTCAAAATTTTTTTTAAAATAATTCATTAAAACGTAAATAAAATTTATTCAGGCCGATATCTTATCACCGCTTCCACTTGAAAGCTTAAAATTGTTTCGTTGTTTGTCATGATCTCTTTAAGCAAACAAAATAGGGATGTCCCTATTTATCTGCAAGACCAGTCGCTTTTCTCGACTTTTCTGCAAAATATTCGTGTTCCGATAAAAGACAGCTTTAATTAATATAAGCAAGAGTTCAAGAACTTTTTAAGATAGTGTACGCGTTGGTCCGGTTAGTTTATATTACTTACTAACTCTGTTTATTTTAAAATTAGGAGTATAAAAACGAGCTAACGAATTATCGTAATTGGAAGTCGAAATCATATTTAAGAATTATTAATATTCTTACTCTTATATGTGTCGAAAGAACGTGATGATAAATTACGTAATATAGTTACGTATGAACAGATTTATAACTATCGCTAGAATTTTTAAATGTTTAAAGTGCTAATATAACCTAACTTTTTCTTGGTCAAATCAGCCTGTGTAAACTATTAAATTATTCACATCATATATTGATCATACAATATAGAAGGAAGGATATCCTGCCATGCAAATGACATTCCAATTTATCACTAGTCATTGCTACTGCAAACGCACCCTCGAGTAAATTTAAGCGACGGCTAACATTGTGTCCAACGACTCCCTTGTTAAATACAATTATATGCTTAGTGATTGAATCGTCCAATTTACACATTTGAATTGCTTTTGCTCCGATTCATAGTGCGACGGTGAGTAAAACTACTTTTCTGGAGCGTCATAAGTTCAAAGGCGAAGACAGTAACTATCGGGCAGTGTCACCATACCAATCTTTAAATTCATGATCTCTAGCGGTTATGAATTAATTTGGTTGCGACAGCGATTGCCTGGTAGATATCCTCAAATAGAGCAGTCTAGGGCGTTGTTGTAAATAGGAGTTCATGATTGTAACACTCCTTCCATACAAAAATTTTCATCTAGCCGTTATGAATTGTAAAACGTATATTATCAAGGCTTGTGTCCTAATTTCCACATAACAAGATTCCAGCGGAATTTACCGTTGGGGCGTATACAACGATGGCATTAAGGAAACGTGGGCGTGTGTGCAACACAAGATTAATTTCATTACGCTGCGTGGTTATTCAAACTGCAGGATCGCAGTTGAAGTATCTCTAAGAGGTTTCATGGATCTTAACGTCGTGATTGGCACCCAGACTCTTCCACGGAAGTCCCTCAGAAGTCCATTTTAGAGTGATCCTTATTCGCAATGTATAGATAGGATCGTGTTGTATTACAAAAGGTTAAATTAAACAACAGGGTTGGAAAAACAATATTGTATTCTTAGCTCTACATATATACTTATGGATAGGGAAACATTTAATAAGAGCAACGGAGGAAGTACTGGCGAACCGAAAACAATGTTAAGTGATGCCGCTTGGCAACTCTCTATAGAGTCCAAATTCTTTTTAAAAATAAAAATAAAACACTTTTTTTTATTCTTTTACTTTTATTTCACCACAGAGAAACAATTTTATTTAAGAGGCCTCGAAAACAGAACTAAGGTGTCAGATCTTATTATATTTAGATAAAACGTAATTGCAGATGAGTCTACAAAACATTCGGTTTTCATCACACGCAACGTACATTTGCACTGCATTCAAAAAATTTTTTTTTTCAATTCAAGCGAGATCTCAAGTCATGTTTCAAAAGGCTACAGTCTATTTGAGTCTGAAACAAGAAAAGGTATGAAAAGAACTTTTGATGAAAATGGGAACGTCTGGTAATGAAAAAGGTCAACATCGAGCTTTACTACAATTATAAGATCGTAATGTAAAAATAAATTATGTCACTAGGCCTTAAAAAACATGTGATTAGCTTCTTAATAAAAGTATCCAATCTTGAGAAATCAAAAATTTTAATTAATTTTATAAATATTAATCCGTCTCTTAAATTAAAATACGTCTCCGTATTTCAAATTATCGTTTCTTATTTATTTAATTCGAACACGAGTGATAATTACGGAGTTCTTTTATCTCAATACTTCCTTGGCTATGATGTTTTAAACCCACTAAAAACATACGAAGAAAACTTATACTAAATTATAACACTATTTATTTTAACTTACTTTACAGTTACAAAATCAAAACCACCTAACATTAACATAAATAAAATTCCCAAATATATATACATATTTTATTAATGGCAACATTTCGTAACTGGATATTATATGAGTTATTTGATCAGGTGCAGGAATTGATCTATCATCGCAATAACGAAACTCAAATGAAAACCATATTCAGTTGAAAATATCGCTTTATTAGTTTTTTTTTTTTTAATTTGAGTATTTATTAAAGTGATCCGCTAACTATAATTAAGCTTTGGCTTATTTACACATTTTGTTAAAAGTGAAATTTTATTACCTCGAATTATTAATTTCACTATTAACCACCTTTGACAAATACTTTATGATATTATGAAAAGACTCATAATAAAATTCTTTAGAGGCTATTAGGTAATGTACTAAAGATAAATCGCTTTATAAACTTGAAAATACTTTCGTAATTATAATGAGAAGATTCTTCATCTTTCGGTTTTCTCACGCCCCTTCATGAATCTCTTTATTGAGGATCACCTTACTCAGTTATCCCTTCTATCCTTACTGATATTATAAACTCGAAAGTTTGTATGTATGGATGGATGTTTGTTACTTGCACACAAATACTACTGAATGGATTTTAATAAAACTTTACAATAATGTAGCTTATACATCAGAATAAGACATAGGCTATAATTTATATTCATATTTTTTTGTATATCTGTCTTTCTGTCTGAATGTTACGCCTTCAGCATATTCTACGCAGACGTAGTAGCGGGCAGGAGCTAGTGGATCATAATTATTTGGTTCAACGTATATTGTATATCGTATTCTTTTCAACTTCACGAACACGCTCTTATAAAGTTTTTATATGCTAGGAGGTCCCGGGCGGCGGGGCGTTCAGTCTTAATGATCTCTTTGACCGAACCTCTCATGGGCTCGAGATTGCAAAGCACCCCACAAAATGTATAACCTATACTTTAACAGTATATATTAAAATTCACATAATATATTTTGTCTCAAATTTAAGCAGATTTCATCAATACCATCGTATTGATTTGTATTCCTTAAATACATGTGAAAAGTTTCATCACAAACTGTATGAGTTACATCATCGTAAAAAATTAAACTCACAAAGAAGTAGTTGTGGTGGTATATGGATTCGCAGTACAGCCCTGAATTACAAAAAAAAAACGAATTATTGTCTTGTTACGAAATAGAATAGTATTTACGCATATTCAATGGCAAATTTTGATTTCCCTTACATGCTTATAACTATGTTGCATGTGAAACGTTGTTAAGGGAGCAGGCGTTTATACCAACGCCCTCTCCTATAATACCTGAGAGGTTACGTCACGTACATACCAGACGAAACGCTAAAGTGTAATAAGTAGTTCATCTATTTTACACTGGTCTTTCGTGAGATCATGGTACTTTGCTCGATAAGTCGAGATATAGGTTCAACCGCGGATATAATGTCACATGGTACCGCTTCTAACGGCCGTTTTCAATATTCTGTCTACAGATACATTTTGTTGCCAGCGATAGGGATTTGACATTTTAGCTCCATAATACGTCAAAATTCTATCTCTAGTAACCAAATCTATCTGTAGATCGTATATTGAAACCGGCCCTTATTTATGTAACACAAACTCACATTATGTAGGTTCATTTTATTTCAATTTTGTCGAGGGTAAGAGGCACTTCGGCAACGTAACAGTATTTTTTTATTTGAAAGTATATCTCTTATATAAGAGAATTGTTGCCGAGAGATCTTCGATACAACTTACTAGCTAGCTACCTAGCTGTTACCTGTCAACCTTTTTAAAGTAGAGGGTAGAATCCAAGCAGCGTATAGGAACTTTTTGGTACAACCGTAACGTGATCGTAAATTGTCTCATATGGACAAATTAGATGTAATAACTGGGTAAGTAAGGCTATAGTTATGTTGAGAGTGTGATGTAAAAAGAACTAATACGATGTGTGCAGATCATGGAAAATGGAAACCAATTAGTTCTATTATAATATATTCTTTATACCTTTATACCCCTTTCACTGACGAACATGAGACCATGTGTATATGTTAGTAAAATTAGAAAAACAAATAACCACATTGGCAGCGGTGTTCTAGATATTTAAAACTTGACAATACAAAACCACTGGTCCATACGAATGGAACGGTTTTAATTTGGTAAAAGCCCGCAGCGATTTGCGTTAAAACCGCACAGTTAGTTTGTCAGTTAATGGCGATATTAATTTAAAGGCTAATGAAAATTTCTCTTCGAAGTACATATGGCTCAATAACGTGTACATGTTATTTTATTAAAAATCCCATCATAATTTTACTATTGTTATATATAATTCTGAAATGATTTTTAAGACATGTTTTAAATAAAAAATATATACACAAACGACACAAATTTTTGAAAGTATATAAAGCTTATTATATTTTATCGTAGTTAAATTAAGATAGGATTTTTAATATACTATAACTATGAATATACATTAAAGACTTATGTTCTAGTTTATGTAAATACTAGGGTAAATAGGTAATAACTGCTCCAAGCTTTCCATTGAACAAAAACTATGTCCATTCAAATAATTTACGACTGTTGCACTAAAACTTCTTAATTTGGGCCTCAGCCAATTTAGCCGTGATGGTAATTTTCTGAACCGATACTGCCAAACTTTCGTACAGGGATAATAAATTATGTTACAATATTGGTCACAGAATCTAGTAAAAATATTTGTATGTATTTTTAACTTTTCCAAGGCCAATACATTTATTGTTAGATATATATATATATAATTTAAAAAAAAAACTGGTAGGGCCACAAAATAGCCTTCACTGTTGCACGAATGGGCAGATCCGTCACGGAGAGTATTACCACCTCACAGAAGACCAGCGTGAAGTGGTTGTTTTACACTTCTGCGTTTCCTCTGGTTAGTGATGTAGCCAGGGCACACTTTATTACAAGGTGGCAATGCATCTGCAACCCAACGGGTGTTGCAAATGTCCATGGGCGTCGGTTATCACTTAGCCTCAGGTGACCCCTAGCTCGTTTGCCACCTTCCCACATAAAAATAATAATAATTATGAAAATATACGATGATTAACCGGAAACAAGGTAATCACTAAAGATCCATTTCATTGTACGAATTATATACTTCAAGAACACGATTTTGCTATAATATTCGGATATCTGTAGAAAATTGTAAGTCAGGAATGTATTACTAGTCGTAATACAAACAACTGATGTAGAAGTAGTTGTATAATAAAGAGAAATTACATATATGAACAAAGATATGCATAGTGAGATCGAAAATATTAGCACCATGATCTTAGAAATTTGTACTGATCGACGTAAATATAGCGGTTTGTGAGCCTTTTTGTATTTCATATTGAATTTAAATTCGGTCACGTAGAACTGGGCCAAATTTCTGGCACGATTCCAGTTGTTGGGGTAATATAACGGTGCTCCTTTTTACTTTCTGTTTCGTTGCGATACAGTCTGCATAAAGGTGCCAGAAAGCCTTCAGTTTTTGCGGTTATGTTTTATAATATGATACACTCGTATTACAACGATGAGGCCTTTAACCGAATTTTTACGTCGAAGATTTTAATTTATTTGATATGGCTTTAAGATTTTGTTTCCTTAACAGTTTTGCCATTGGCAATTAGGTCTATCTTCCTAATTTGTAAGACGGTTGTCTTTTATTCCACGGTCTAAGGGCCGTTGTGTCATAAAAGTAAAATTTAACATTAACTACTTGCCAAGCTTTGCATAGGAAATGGTTTTTTTAGATTTTTGGTTTGGAGTTCTTATAAACAGTTAAATGTCCTTTCAAAAACCATTTTTCCAATAGCTAACTATCATACTTTTTATGTGTTAATAATAAATTCAAACATTCTTAGCAAAATACTATGCAGACCCTGTCATCCCATACACACATATTCCAAAACACGTATTTATTAATTTTTGCGCCATCTATTAGTGTTTTTGTTTAGCATTTAAGCAGGTACTACCCCAGCCTAGTTTTTTTTTTTTACAAAGAATCGTGAAAATAATTTAAAAATATGAAAACTTGTAAAAAAAGTACGAAAAGATTGTCGTCTCTGTGAGAACCAAACCACGTCTTCGTCATTCGCAGCCTGACGCTTTAGGCACCAAGCTAAACTGCTGATTGCCACACCGACGAAAATCTTCCGAATCAATCTTTTCGTACTTTTTTTACAAGTTTTAATGTTTAATCTTAAGTGCAGAGATTATAAGAAGAGCACATAAGAAAACTTAAAATTTCAAAAAAAAAATTAGAAATATCCTTATGTGCAAATATTTGTGCGTTTGGGTGCATGCTCCCCGTCAACCCGTCTCCGCAACCCGTCCGTTTTGAGAAGTCGGTAAAAGTTAGCTTAATTGTTGACTAAATGAAATGTCATTCATTCTGTGTTGTGGTCGCCATTTCGTTTCGGTTTTTTTCCTGTTTTAAGTATTTAATTAGTTAATTTATTATTAAAAAAAATGGAAAAATATACGTGTGTATTTGTGTATTTAAAACCAAAAAGATTTTTTGTTTGGTGTAAAATGTTTTATAATAAACTATGAAATTACAGTAAATATACAGATATAAAAATTGGGATGACTAAAGTATAACATTTAGCAATAATTAAAAAAAATTCTAGATATTTATATTTCCGCCTAGACATTTGAAACTCTCGGCAATGGGGATTAGTTCGTGTGCTAGACAACTGCGGCGTTTGTAGTATAATGTTATGGGTCAATCTTTATGTAATTGAGTTACGTTTGTTCTCTGTGAACACTTGCTCCGTGAAGATACGTCGTTTTGATTTATAAACATTAACTAGCTTAGAATATATGACACAAGTAATCAGTTTATAATAAGTAAATAATACAATGCAAAACTGTATTTTCAATTTTAATATGACATGGTGTCATCGTCAAGTACAAATAACACGATTTTGCGAAGCAAGTGAGACATGAATAGAGAAAGGAAAATTAGTGACGAAAATGCAGAGCTATTGTTATTTCGAAAGACGCCCTGTCTATTTTAAGTTGATAGATTCCGGAGGGAGGTATTGAGTAGCTCCTACGGGTAAGTGACACAAAATGGTAATACATTGTAGTGTAACATGTAGAGATACAGTGCACCTTTCATTGACACGTTAACATTAGAGTTGAATTTTAGTTTCAATAGCGTGTAATAGCATGGCAATGAATTTGAAACCCAATGAAATTGTTTGATTTGAACGTCAATTTACAGAACTGCGGCAGTTTAATCATTTGAATAAATACGAAAAACATTATGTTTTGAATCCTATCATAATATAACCCAGTTTTAGAAAGAATTCAGATCATTCATCAATGGTCAATAGTCCAGCTCTGTCACTCTCGAAAAGAAAGTCTGGAAGCAGCAAGGGTGGAAGCTGTGGAGCAGCGCGGGATCGATGGAGGTGTGATCAAACTGCAGCATCAATGGAGGTAGACAACGTGATAACACAATTAAGACAAGATCTAAATGATAGAGATCAAGACCTTCTCGCAAATGATCTGGAAATAAGAAACATCCCCAGAGGAGAAGGGCGAATACCTCTTACATCTTGTCAGTTTGGTTGCAGCGAAGATAGGTTGTCGGAAGATGAGTTTCCAAATTCTCCCGTAACAACGGTGCTTTTACATTGATATTAAAAGTTCTGGTGGTATGCGTATTAAAAAAAGTCTTGAAATGTTTATAATATTAATATCTAGAGTCTACAATTATGCTTATAAATATAAATTTGTATATGAAATGACATTAAATAAATCGCTTAAATCACGTTTCATATTAAACTCAAACACCTAAAGCAGCCACTGCCTCTACTTTTCCAGAAGAAACGCGCGGTCGCAACTTTTTAAATCTTCTCATGCGCAACTAAGCTGAAAATTTTTAAAGTTATGACAACTGTGTTGAAGTTGGAATATGAATTTCCCGTTTAGTCCGGCGAAAGAAATTCTCTTCATATTTAATCTTTATCGACTAAAGAGGTAAAAGAAGAATTTGTCGCTTTTTTAACATAAGCTATACAACTGAATTAATTTTAATTTAAACTAAATGGGGCTGTTACGTTTGGATGCGAATATTTGTATATAAGAATTCGTACGTAAATGCTATGACCATGGGTATTCGGGATACTGACTTTTTTATTATTTTATTTATTGTGAAACTTTTTGCGGTATAGCGTAGAATGGAGGACGTAACACCATTAGGTTTTCTTTACCAGCCAAACGACAAATTAAATAGAAAATGTCATTTCTCATAAAGATATGCGGAGAAAGTTGACGTGGGCCCACACAAATCGCAAGCGCAACACTCGTGCATCGGCATACCGACTTCACTTACCTCCGCAACAAAACAGTCTCTTTCCGTGGCAGTTTTAGATTGGCAGCTAGCAATGTTCGGAATGATCTGCCGCCGCCTATACGCGCCCTGAACATCATCACAACACACAAAAAACAATACAGATCGTACCTTGGAAGGAAGAATGACAAATACTTTCGCGTTTCGTATGGTGAGTGAGGTAGCCGGAGCCCAATTTTCAAAGGGTTGTCAACGCACCTGTAACTCTCGGGTGTAGCAGATGTCCATGGACGGCGGTTCACTTAACGTCAGCTGAACCGCCTGTTCGTTTGGCAACTTTTCACATAAAAATAAAAAATGTATAACGATTGTTGAAATATTTGTGTGTATTTGAAATTTTATATGCCACTGTCATCTATTGTCATACTTGAAGTAACTCTTTATTAAAACATGTAGAAAAAGTACGAAACGATTGTCGCCGCTGTGGGAATCGAACCCACGTCTTCGGCATTCGCGGCCTGACGCTCTAGCCACTGAGCTAAACGGCTGAGCTAAATGCCGAAGACGTGGGTTCGATTACCACAGCGGCGACAATCGTTTCGTACTTTTTCTACATGTTTTAATGTTCAATCTTAAGTGCAGAGATTAGCACTATAAAAAACTTTAAAATTAACTCTTTATTGACTGTGTTGTGTATGTTTTATTTCCCAGGGTAACTCAAAACGTGGTAGGGCCAACTAACAGCTTCGGCTAATGCATGTAAAGGCAGATCTGTCCAGGTAAATACCACGATCTCATAGAAGACCGGCGTGAAGTGGGAGTATTATAATTCTGTGCTACCTCTGGTGAACAAGATGACCGGGCCCGCTTTATTATAAGATGGCAACGCATCAGCAACTCTACGGGTGTTGCAAATGTCCAAGAGCGGCGGTAATCACTTAACAACAATCACAACAAATCGTGAACAATCAGCTCACTTGCCACCTTCTCACATAATTTTTTTTTATGTGAGAAACACATAAACTTGACGGAGTATGAAATGATGGGGGTTATCCTAGCACTCAACCTCTTCCTGGTGTGTGTGAACTCACCGCCAATTTAGATAGGTAGCCTCTGAATGTACATTTTCATTAACCGCATACGTGATTTTTCGTTTTTCCCTGCGTACAGACCACTGTTATTTCATCGATATGGCGTTACCTCACTTTATTAGCGGCTTTCAACTTTTTTATTCACTTCACTTCTCTTCCTTTTCATGCGTCATTCATGTCTGTAATAAATGCTAACGCACCCGATATTGTAACAGTGCAACCCATATTGTATCTCCTATGCAGTACCTAATCACAAACCGGCTGGCCAGTACCAGCTCAACATCTCTCCAGAGGTTTGGGTGACATACATCTGAGATTTGTAACGATACAGGGCCTTCAACTTCAATTACAAGACAAATATTTATGCTACTAGCATGCTTTTGTAATAAATCCATGAACATTTGAATCCAATACTAAAACAAAATAACTACCTCTCTACAAACAGCTCGGAATAAATGCTTACCACTGCGTTTTGCTAATTTAAGAAAGATATTGGTAAAAGATATTGGAGGATTTAATGGGTAAATGAAAATAATAATGCACAAACTTCAATTGTGAACATAAGTACCAAAACATTAAATAATTCAAGTTTATATTCATAAATTTACAAACACTATTTATCATATTTATAATCTTTTAGTGGTTTTAATTAAAATATATAGCAGAGCGTCGATTTCCGCTCTGAAAAATTTCATTAAACGCACTGATAATTAATTATATATAATTTTTGCAACCATCCATTAAGAAATGTTTATTAACTGAAAGACGCACTGTTTTTTAATATATATTTCTCTATTGCACGTTACTATAAAAAGGCAACTATAAAATTTTTAATTAATTGTATTCAAATAATATTAAGAGCATTCTTAACACTAAAAAAAAATCAAACTCAATGGCTTAAAAGATCTATTTCTAGTATTTTTAAATTGAGATTATTTTTAAACTTTAAAAAACTTAAAAAAATAATTTCACAACTTGAAAGTAAAACACATACTATGTACATGTTTTATCAACTCGATTTTCACTTAAGAATGCTTAACGGGTTTTCCCTTATAGCTGCAATCTTTTGTAGAAATACATCATTTTTTAGATGCTTTTTTTATCATGTACTAACTAGTCATTGAATACGATCGCTCCTGATTATAAGCGGTTCACTCGTTGATGGTAATTGCCCTTATTCTTTAGAAGCCTGTTCACCGTAGCTTTATAGGCATCATAAATTACAGCAATTAGTAGAACTCAAGGAGATTGTTCCGCTCTCTTCCTCTCTTTGCTGTACGTATATGAAGTAATTTTTAATATGTGGTATTGATGTCAGTAAGGTAAGTCAACTGAAAACTTTCCGATGATTGAGGGTGGAGTGAATTAAATGTTATTTTTATCTTTTAGCGTCACCAATATCTGTCCACGTGGAAAATTATTTCCTAACTTACGTACGTAAATAATGAAAAGCATATGTAACAAACAATTGAAGATGGACTCTGTTTTATTGTAAATGAGTAAAGAAGACTTGTTTAGTTGTATAAACTTTATTTTATCACTTACATGATATGTACGTTGGGCGTTGACAAGAAGAAGAAGGAAGTAATATCTATGAACGACCCAATATATAGTAATAATCATAGACAATAATGTTACATGCCCCATTTTTACAAATGAAAATAACTATCGTTGACATTTGACAATGACAAAGTACTTTTTTTTAAATTTGTTAACAATTTTTAAAAAACAATTAAATCAACAATCAAAGCTTAAGACAAATGAAATGAGGTAAATATCTTTTATTGATTAACATATAGTTATAAATTTTTAAATACATTTCTTTAAAAGTGAAGTGAACGTGAGAAGCTTATACAATGAAGTGTTTACAAACTTATTCTTATAACTTTGAACTTAAATACAAATTATAAATATAACACATTTCTTTTCTTTATTAATCTTCCTCGACTACTATACTTAGGTGACCGACTATTACTGTGATTTAAATTTTCTTTTGACTTAAAATAACTTGTTACAATCATACTATCATCCTCTTTATCTAACAAAGAATTATATGACATATTAATATTACTAGGCTTAGTGTGATTGTCTGACTCTGATAGTATATATGCTGATTGTGATGATTGATTGTTGTATCTTTGACGGATGTATTGTGAATTCCTTCTGTAAGTAGTGCCATATTCATCTTTTACAATATATGAACGGGGAAAGTTGGACTTTGAGACAATAGTACCTCTTGACCAAAAAATACCTTTAGGATTCTTTTTAAAATATACTAAATCTTTATCATTAAAATCTGAATACTGATGAGAATTTTTATCATAATGGAACTTTGATTTATCTATGTTTTTGTGTTTGTTTTGTGAATGTATTGAAAATTTTACAACTTTAGGTTTTAAATTAGCTAATTTAGAAGGTAATTTGGTTGTTAGCTGACGCGACATTAACATGACGACCCGAATGGCGTAGTGGGTAGTGTACCTGCCTTCTGCGTCAGAGGGTGTGGGTTCGATCCCCACTACTGGAAAAATATTGTGTGATGAACATAGTGTTTTTCCAGTGTCTGGGTGTTTATATATCTATAATATGTATTTATTTACAAAAGAAAAGTATGTTTAAGTATGTTTATCAGTTACCTAGTACCCATAGTACAAGCTTTGCTTAGTTTGGGACTAGAGAACGTTGTGTAAAAATGTGTCCTAAATATTTATTATTTATTTATTTATTTGTGAAGGGGAATTTATATTTCCTCTAGGTGTTGTTCTGTGTTGTAAAAGTCCTAAATAATAATCTGTATTTAGCTCATCACATTTTCTAAAAATATTTTTTATAGTTTTAACAGAAACTTCTGCTAGACCGTTTGATCTGGGGAAATGAGGACTTGACAATATGTGTTGAATATCCCAATCATATAAGAAATTTTTAAAATCAGCTGAATTATAAGGGGGACCATCACTGACTAATTGTAAAGGAATTCCATGTCGAGCAAATATTGATTTTAATTGTGTAATTACTATTCAACTTCTACTATCATTGTTCAAATAAGCTATTTCAATGTAATTTGAATAGTAGTCTACGACTAATAAGTATTTCTTTCCTTTATAATCAAACAAATCAGTTGCTACTTTTTGCCATGGATATAAAGGTTGTTCATGTGACAAGAGTGGTTCTTTTATTTTATTAGGACTATACATAAGGCCATACATCACATTGCTTTATTAAGTCATCTATTTCATGATTCATGTTTGGCCAATAAACTGTTCCGCGGGCTAAGTTTTTTGTCTTCCATGCCCTGATGACCTTCATGTAAAATAGAAAGAATTTCGCGTCTCATTGATGTTGGAATTACAAAATTATATCTTGAATAATATGTAAATCTTCTTTTATATTCCAATAAGAAAGAACTTTTGGATCACAATTTTGTTTGCTATTAGGCCAACCATTTTTAGAATATTCTTTTATTTTTTGTAAAATTATGTCATTATTCGTATGAAACAATATTTTATCTAGTTTTTCTTTAGTTACAGCTAAATTTGAGGTAAGTAAATTGACATGAATTTCTATATTTTCCTCTAGTTCTTCTAAACTTGTTAAGTCTTTAAGTGAATTGTCTACTGGGGAACGTGAAAGTGTATCTGCAATATACATTTCTGTGCCTTTTTTATATGTAACAATTAAATGGTATGCTTGTAATGTAATCATCATTCTTTGCAATCTAGTAGGAACATCTGACAGAGGCTTTTTAAAAAGAGTAACTAATGGCTGATGATCAGTTTCTACGTAGATAGGTTTACCAAATATATATTGGTGGAATTTTTTGCATCCAAAAACTATAGCATATAATTCTTTTTCAATCTGAGCATATTGCTCTTGACAAGTAGTTAATGACTTTGAGGCATATGCAATAGGATTTTTATCATGAAGTATTACTGCTCCTACAGCATTTTGTGAGGCGTCTGCTGACATTCTTATAGGCTTATTTATATTATAATGAACTAATACTGGTGCCTGTCATATTAATGATTTTAATTTTATAAATTCTTGCTTATGTGACTCTGTCCATTGCCATATATTTTGTTTTTTAAGTAAAGCTCGAAGTAAATTAGTTTTTTCTGCTAAATTAGAAATAAAGCTACCTAGATAATTGATCATTCCTAAGAAGCGTTGAAGCTCTTTGACATTTGTTGGACTTTTCATATTAATTATAGCTTCTATTTTAGACTTATCAGGGGAAACACCATTTTTATTAAAAATATGTCCTACATAGCACACTTCAGGGACTTCAAAAGAACATTTCGTTTTATTAAATTTTATGTTTGCTTCTTGGGCCCTTTTAAAAACAGCTTCAAGACGTTGATTATGTTCAGACTCTGAAGAAGCAAATACAAGAATATCATCAATGAATGTTATTACACCGGGAAGACCTTCAAATATTTCAGACATTATTCTATGAAATATTTCTCCGCTAGAATTAATACCATATGGAAGACGAAGAAATTTGTACCTTCCATAAGGTGTGTTAAATGTGCACAGGTCACTACTTTCATCGTCTAATTTTATAATCCAGTATCCTGAGTTTACATCTAATTTAGAAAATATTGTAGCACCGGCTATAGTAGCACCGACTTAGAACGTAAGTCATCAAATGTAGGATAAGGATAATGAGGTCTTTGAATTGCTAAATTTAAATTTCTCGGATCTAGGCATATACGTAATTTACCATTTGGTTTTTGTACTAGAACAATAGAACTCACCCATTTAGTTGGTTTTGTCACTTTTTCAATAACATGAAATTTTTCCATTTCATCTAACTCTTGTTTTAATCTATCTCTAAGAGAATAGGGAATCCTACGAACTGGGCAGATTTTTGGAGGAATACTAGGATCAACATCTAAATGTGCTTCTTTGACTAAACATAACCCTGTGAACATTGACGAATACTCATTAAGAATGTTTTGTACTGACCTTGACTGTTGTTGCTTATTTTCTGTTAAAGTAAATAATCTTTGTACTATACCCATTTTCTCACAACTTTTCCATCCTAAAATTGTCTGGCAATTGCAATCCGCAATAGTAAATTATAAGTTATTTATCAAACCATTAATGAATTTACATTCTAAATTACAAATACCAATATTTGGAATTAATTCGCCTGAAAAAGAATATATGTTATTATGTGTGTTAAAAATAAGTATTATTGTGTTTGTGGCTGAACATAGTGTTTCAAAAGTTTGTTTAGACATTACATTTGTATCAGCACCTGTATCTATCCGACATTTTAATATATATCCATAACAGTCCACATCAATTTGCCAATCCTGATGTGATTTATTGATAGCGCTAATTATAAAGTTATTATTTTCATAGGGTGAATTGTTACAGACAGTACTTACTTTATTAAGTTTAGGTTTGAAAAAAGAGCAATTGGCGAAATGATTTGGTTTTTATACAAACTTTTCCCATTGCTGGACATTTAAATCTATGAATTTGACCACATCGAGAACATTGTTTCTTATATTGACTTGTCTGGCTGCGACTACTTGAAATGTTTCTTGATGCTGATGACTCTGAACGATTATCCCTTCTCCCTATGCTTCTTGAAATCCTTTTTGGCTGATATTTTGCGATATTTATATTTAATTGTTGACTATTTTGTAACTTTTCTGACCTATTTTGCGATATTTCTATACTTTTTGCTATATTTACGGCACTTTCTATTTCCAACTTGTCCTTTTGTAACAAATGTTCTTGAATTTTACGGCTTCTTATTCCAATAACAATCATGTCTTTTATTAGAGAATTTTGGAGACTTTTGAACTCGCATGAATGACTTAGGTTGGTCAGACTTGTGACATATTCATCGATTGTTTCACCTTCCTTTTGTGTTCTTGTGAAAAAATTAAATCTTTCGACGGTCACGTTTTTGCATGGATTAAATTTTGCGTCGAATTTGTCAAACACGTGTTTTAAGGTTAATGAAGGATCTGCTCTGTTAATATTGAATGAATTAAATACCTTTAATCCTTCGTCGCCGATTGCGTTTAAAAGAATTGCGACTTGTTTAGTTGGTGATCGGTTGTCAAGCTCGTTTGCTTTCATAAAAATTTCGAATTTTTGCTTCCATGTCCGCCATCTTTCACATATTTGTCCGTCGACAATGAGAGGTCGTAGCGTGTTTGAAATTATAATGTTAGACTGAGCTGCCATTTTATTTTTTCATGTATTCTAATTAATTTTTCACTTCTGACACCATGTTTTATTGTAAAAGAGTAAAGAAGAATTGTTTAGTTGTATAAACTTTATTTAATCACCTACATGATATACACGTTGGGCGTTGACAAGAAGAAGAAGGAAGTAATATCTATGAACGACCCAATATATAGTAATAATCATAGACAATAATGTTACAGACTCCACACGCACTTTATTAAATAATTTTAAAGTGGATAATAAACGAAATTACTCGTAACGTGAATTTGTTGCTGTAATAGCGGGAATGGTAATTCATACAATTTATGTGCAATGATATTTCATACACTCTCTGAATTTTATCCTGTAGAATAATGAAGCTTGGAAATTTCACTGTGCTCATGACAAATGCCCCAAAACATATAAAAGATCTGATGAAATCTCTATTTAATTCTAGATGTAACTATCGCCCAATGCTTTTTCTTATCTGTTAAAATGGCAGTAAAATCGATATTTCTGAGAACTTATCATGTTGTTATAAATGAAATGAATAATAATCAATATTAACTACCATTAATATTGAGATAACAGTGACAAAAGTCCAAAATACGTTTTTTTGCCATTCCGATTTTGTTTCGCGGTGCAATGTAGGTTATACTGCAATTTCGGTACTAAGCTAGAAATACTTAGCACGGTCTCAACTCTGGAGACGTGCCAAGCCCGTCGAATTAGGGCGCTCACTTCGTTAGGTAAATTGATAAGGAGGGGTGCGCCTTTTCAATTTAGCATAGTTACTACGTTATATTCGGTGGCATCAGATCAAAGCCCAAGCATATCTGCATATCTGACACAAGCTATATTAAAGTAATATATGAGTTACAAATAGAAGGGAAACTAATATTAACCTTTGCTGTAAGATTAAAATAGTGTAATATATTAAAAATTTCTTCATTTCCTTTCGTATTTACGAATAAATTTTGCAAATTCAGAGTCAGACATGCCATATTGACATTTGGCTTTGGGACATTGGGCTTTCCGTTAATACGAAGCTTTAGGCGTCACCAATATCTGTCCACGTATAATGAGTTCTCCTTTATCGTTAAGCCATGTTTGTGTATACGTAATGTCTCCGAATCTTTTTCTTTCACTTAATCTTTTTTTTCTCTTTCTGAATTCTTTCTGATCTCGATTCACTTTCTGCTACACTCAGTACTGAATAACGTTAATTATATGAGCTCTTATCTTAAGAATTCTTCTAAGTTTATGACTACAGAGCATTTGATTTTGCTCATCGTTGCATTACATAACTTCGTTGATTTTAAAAATATGGCATTTATTATTGGTATTATTTTATCATTTCTGTTCTACGTCTGTAGGGTGTTGATAAATATGTCCAAACTTAGACCAGAATTCAAAAAAAGTTATTTTTTAACAAATGCAACCATTTTACATAAATTAAAGATATAATTAATAAACGTACTTGCCTTTAATCTACTTCCACTTATATGTGTGAAATGTACATATATGTGAAAATAGAGTTATATCAAGCTTTATTGAAGAGCAAGCTTTGAAATATTTGAATTAATTGGCGATTGAAATGGTTGCGCATTTCAGTACCTTGAGAACTGCTTTTGATCGCCGTACAGTATGTTAAATCCCCATACGCAAATAATTTCGTGTGAAGCATACATAGTTGTTACGAACCTGAGTATAATTTGTGTGTTTGTGTTTGTGAAACACCATCTACAAGGGGATTATGTACCGCGGGAATCGTTTTTGTGAAGGAATGTTATGAAAAAATATTTCATTTTTTTTTTACTTTCTTCATCTTTATATGAGTAAACGTAAAAAATATAACTATAACGTAAAAAATTAAATATAAATATAACGTAAAAAAATATAATGACTAAGTTGAAGATTGACAGCGGCGCTATCATCTCCAGTAGTAAATATCAATATAATAGTAATCTCAATAGTAGACCCGAGGTTTTGAGTGAGATAGAGAGGTTCTATGGACAGCTGTACACATCGTCGTTGGAGCCACACACTTGTGTGAGTAACTACCGAAGAGCAAAGCTTATCCGACACTATTCTGAAAATATCCCGGACGTCAGTCTGAGCGAGATTAGAATGGGTCTTGACCATCTTAAGAATGGCAAAGCATCAGGAGAGGATGGAATTACAGCAGAGCTTGTGAAAGCGGGTGGAGAACCGGTACTTGAACCGGTACTTCAGAGGCTCAGTGGAGCAGAAGTGTGGTGGTGCTGTTCTTCAAGAAAGGCGATAACCCTCTCTTGAAGAACTATAGACCGATATCCCTTCTGAGCCGCGTCTATGTGCTGTTCTCAAGTCATCTTGTATCGTCTCGCTTCCAGACTCGACGACTTCCAGCGTTCCGAACAAGAAGGATTCCGAAAAGGCGTCAGTACCATAGACCACATACACACCTTGCGGCAGATTATACAGAAGACCGAAGAGTATAATCTGCCTTTGTGCCTAGCTTATGTGGACTATGAGAAAGCCTTCGATTCCGTCGAAATTTGGGCGGTACTCCAGGCTCTTCAGCGGTGCCAAATTGTCTGTCGATATATCGACGTGTTGAGGTGTTTGTATAACAAGATTACGATGTCCGTCCAAGTACAGTCCAGTAGTATAAAACCTATCCAACTGCAGAAGGGTGTAAGACAGGGTGATGTCATATCCCCGAAACTCTTCACCGCTACGTTGGAAGATGTTTTCAAGCTTCTGGACTGGAAAGGACGAGGTATTAACATCAATGGCGAATACATCACCCACCTTCGATTTGCCGACGATATAGTCATCATGGCAGAATCGCTGGAGGACCTTGGTACTATGCTCAATGACCTCAACAGTGTCGTCCAACGGGTGGGCCTTAAGATGAAAATGGACAAGACGAAGATCATGTCTAATGTCCATGTCACGCCAATACCGGTTGTTGTTGGGAGCACTGAGCTCGAAGTTGTTGACGAGTACATTTACCTAGGACAGTTAGTCCGGCTAGGTAAGTTCAACTTCGACGCAGAGGTCAATAGGCGAATCCAACTCGGATGGTCAGCGTTCGGGAAACTACGGCAAATCTTCTCGTCAAATATACCTCAATGTTTGAAGACTAAAGTCTTCAATCAACGTGTGTTTCCAGTGATGACTACGGAACCGAGATGTGGTCCTTCACTGCTGGCCGTATGAGGAAGCTCAATTTCGCTCAGCGAGCTACGGAGCGGGCTATGCTCGGTATTTCTCTGCGTGATTGAGTTCGTAACGAAGACATCCGCCGTAGCAAGCTGAAGTGGCGATGGGCCGGCCATATAGCTCGTAGAACCGATAACCGTTGGGGAAGAAAGTTTGTCGAGTGGCAGCCTGTGAGCTGTGAGCTGGCCATCGCAGTGTGGGACGACCCCCCACTAGATGGAGTGACAACCTGTGCAAATGTGCGGGAAGTCGATGGATGCAGGTGGCTAAGGATCGTACTTCGTGGCAGTCTATGCGAGAGGCCTATGTTCAGCAGTGGACTCAAACAGGCTGAAATGTGATGATGAAAAAAATGTATTATAAATTGTCATGGTTATTGTAATAGTTTTGAAAGTAGATTTTATTTTAATCCTCAAAGTTTTCAAGTAAAAATTAGTATTTAAAATTTTACTAAAACAATGAATACATAAAACTACTAATTACTATAGAAAGGTTATTTTAACTTATCTTTTACACTGTAATAAATATGAAATAAAAATAAAATCATAAATCATAGTTGAGTTTTTAAATCTTAATATCTCTTCATAAAGGCTAGTTCCAACTGTCACAAGTAATGGTCATTGACACTCGTTAACACGAAGCAGCATACACATGGATTTAGTAAAATGGAACACTCCTTATTGGAACAGGATTTGAACTCGTATTCGTATCATGGAAAGTTTGACGTCCTACCAACTGTGCTGTCACTGTCTAAGAGCAAAAAATATTTGAGAGAACATAACGTAAAGATTAAGCCCAGAAGAATGGATTCAAATAGCTAATTATATACGATTCAGTTGAAGAAGTGGGTTCCTTCATTTTGTTTTATTTAAGTAGAATAATGAGTTTATGTTAAAAGAATTCCCCCCAGTCTTAAGAGGGCGTAAGTGGCTATGGTATATATACACTAATTAAGCTTTGTAAGTCTATGGCGTGAGAGCTTAAAGACTCAAATCTGACTGATGGTAGTAGGCCTCTTGCCATTCACCGAGTAGGCGATCGAAAAGTAATTTTGTATGACCTCATTATTTATTTTTAATTTGTGTCGTATAATAAGGATCACATTAATGGATTACGAAATGAATTCAATGCATCTGCTTCATGTAATGGTATTTTTTTATAAAGTAAAAATATTGCGAGGTTAATAAAAATGGAAAATTTCTATTAACGTGGATTAAGATATTAATCTAGGCTATTTGTAATAAAAATTCTTATAAATAGACTCACTCTCAGTTCTCCATTCGAAATTTTATGTTTCATGAAGAACTTGTTTCTTGCACCAGTGTTGATTGAGATTTGAACCCCGGCAAAATATTACGTCATGAACATATTTTTTTTCTATTTATACATTCATCATAAGGATTATTAAAAAAAATTGTTTAAGTATGTTTATCTATTCTCTAAGATTTTTTTCAAGACAAAATATCTTTTATAACTTTATACAGATTCGATGAAATAGTTAAATAATATCTTGATTACAAAATAATCATACCGTAATAAGTTTTATTTCTTTAATTTTCAAGTTGACAATGACAGTAAAATGTTCGATTGATGATTTCAATAATATCTGATTTTTCTTTATGATAAACGAAGAAAGATGCTTCAGCTATTGAATAGAGTAGTAGTGAGATTAAAATATTTATTATAGTTTGATGAAAATTAATAAACTAATAGATTCCAAGTCCATAATAGCCACTCAATGACTCTGTGACCGCAAATTACATATTTATATCTATAAAGCATTTTTGTGAGGATTATCTGTCAAGTAAGTTCCATATATCAGTTATCTACGATCTTAAAGGAAGCTGTCATAAACCGGACCTAATTGTGGGTGGTGAATGTCAGCTGTCACTAAACAAAAAACTATTCTCTTAGGTTTTTTCGGCAAGGTTCACATATTTTATAGGTGATTCATCACTATTGTCGAAGTTGTTGATGTTTGTACAAGAACTGGCAACCATGTCATCTTTTTGCTAAAGACTAAGTTTTTTTACCCTTTAGTAGCTAAGTGTACGGTTTTAAAGACCTAGTACCAAATCCCGCTCCAAACTGCATTTAATTACAATTTAATCTCCTGAATTACGTGATAAGAATTTGAAAATTCTATAAGTTATTTTTATTTTTATCTATTTTAGTTGTGTTATGTAAGTAATGTAGAAACTTTAACATATATGAAACAAGTCAAAAAATTGCACCGCCTTGTGCCCTCTGTATAGAGAGAGGGCTTTTTATATACCGACGATAAGACGAATGATGTTTAAGTTGTTACTTTCCATACGGAGTCATTGCATAGTCACTCATTGTCACTTATAATCATAATAATTATGTATCGAATGTATATATAAATAAATAAATATTAAGTATATATCTAAAATTAATCACTAAGGCAACTAAGAAAAATCTAGGTTTACATGAAGTCATTGCGGCTTGAACAAGCCGGAGAAAAGCTAGGAGCCATTGAGCCTGGCTTTTGTCCAACAACCACAATGGACTACTTATATCTAATTACACATACAATTACAACTACATATACGCATTATCATACTATCATACGTAATGCCGTATAAAAGAAATATTTGGTTAGACAGATAGACTGTTCAATTTATCTTCCCTCAGAGATAGATAAAGCGAGTATTTACTTTAGTTCATCATCATCTTCCCGCCCTTATTCCACCTAGCTGTGGTCCGCATAACAAGTGAAGTATGTTATAGGTGGTTTAGGATAGGTTTTTTAAACCCGGCCGCCTGACTGACATTATCTGTGGGTCACGTAAGTACTTGTCACGTGTGGTAATCGAACCTATTACCCCCGGCGCCGATGACAATATCACTACATAGTATAAAACGAATTCGTCCCGCTGTCTGTCTGTCCCTGTCTTGGTATTTATTTATACTCAGTAGCGGTAATTCAATGTCATATTTCTTATTTA
Organism: Iphiclides podalirius; assembly: GCA_933534255.1. Lineage (NCBI taxonomy): Eukaryota > Metazoa > Arthropoda > Insecta > Lepidoptera > Papilionidae > Iphiclides > Iphiclides podalirius. The sequence continues at coordinate 3,317,075 of OW152822.1, read as the reverse complement.
AAAAAATAAATATTTTAAAAGTTTTCTACAACTTTATTTTGAAATTAAATTAATGATGAAACTATGAAAATTGCTTTAATAGCGGATGTTTATTTTAGTTAACGTGATAAAATTAATCTATTCTCCGAATTTCAGCTGTCTAGATTTTTGATGGCAAACAATTATATTAGTATTGATTACGAACTTATCAAATTCAACTAATTGAAACCACCCTCTAATTATATTGGTGTCCTGAAATGTTTTAAACTATAAATTATTTGGTTTACTAAAAGGGTTTAATAAACCATTTCATTGGTGCGTGGAACTATTTTCTTTGAACAAAAGACTAAAATTCCTACTGTCCGTATTTTAAAGCGACACTTGGCCACATGCCACATGTATTCCCTCTTTATTCACCGACACGAGTTTGACCTTTTCAAAAAAGTTCAACCCTTTTTAAAAAAGGCTTAATCCGTGTCAGATTTTCGTTACGAATTTTTACTCCACTATAAAATTCGTTATTTAGAAACAATTGAACTAAATTTTCATTCCCCATCCTTACTAGTTAGTAAGGAAGGGGAATGAATATTTCCTTATAGTATCTTAGTAACTAGCTTATTAGCTAGTTAGCTATTCTAGCTACATAACCTAATTTCTTGTGATGACACCAACCGTTTTAGAATTAAGTTATAACTTAATAAATATTTTACTATTGATCATTTTACCTAGCAAACACAGAATATACCGAATAGCGTAATACACTAAAATAATTTTACTAAGAAGTTATTAATCCAACTGATTGGTTCAATCGACTTGCTGTATGGTGGAAGTTTATCTACAAAGCTTGAAAGCCAAACCCTGTCAAAGACTAAGACGTTAAGGAAAACCGCAAGTTCCTCGCCGTTGTTGCCGAGGTCCTCATCTCATATGCGAGAGGCGTGAACTAGAAGATCTCTGGTCAACCAATTTCGCTGAAACACGTACATATATCTGAACTATTTCGGAGGATCTCTTTTAGCAATTCTAAGGAACGTCATTGAAATGTGTGTTACATGTAAGGTGTAAATCATGTAAGGATTAAATTCCTAGATATCACTATTCTAAACAATACTTAGAACTAGAATTTCGATTTAGATGATTTTTATTATTGAGGTATTCTTATGTGAGAAAGTGGCAAGCGAGCTGTCGCTTCACATGATGTTAAGTCATAACCTCAGCACGTTGCCACCTTTTAATAAAGTAAGCCCCGGCTACCTCATTCTCCTGACGAAACGCAGAAGTATAACCTTCGAGCCGGTCTTCTGTGAGGTCGTGGCAATTAACCGCACGGACCTGCCCATTCGTGCCACAGCGAAGACTGTTGCGTGTTAAAGAAAATGGCAGTCTTAAGTGCTGTATTCACGCAAAAATGTCACATAGGTACTTGAAAAATAAATATTATCAAGTTAAAGAATCATGAGTTTTGAACATCAATCAAATTTTTATGTACATGAACAAAGGTGAATTCTTTTTCCCGAGTACTTATTATCAATAATATTTCAGAATTAGGTTTCAAGATGTAATAATTTAGATTATTCAAACAGTAAATACAACTGGATCCAAGCCAGATTTCCGGCCTAGTTTTGCCATCTCAGCTTTTTAAAATATAAGTCGAAGTGTCTCGCCTGATTCTATTTCACGAAGGTAAACGTTTAATAAGGTTTATTCCAACTATTTTCTTATCGAGCAACTGCCACATTTGTAACAGAATGAAAATTCCTTTTTGTGGCTTAGAAAACAACATCCATAAAAACTCTGACACATTGATATCACACTTTGAGGCCAGCTTTGATATTAGAAATCCAAGTACAACTCTTAAAGGATATATAATAGATTTTTTTAAATAACTTGAACCACGTCGTTGTACTTATATTAAGTACATATATTAAGTTTTATGCCCCTATGAGGCTTAAAACAATCACTTTTACGGGGTACATTGGCGTACGTCCAAATAAAAGAGCTTAGGTAATGTTGTTATAACTTTAAGTAACGAAGAAATTAGCCATAAACCTTGTCATCTGATACAATAAACGACTTATTAAATAAGTACTTGTCTTTAAAGTAAAAATATTGATGTCAGAGTAGATATACCATGTATTTATGCATTCAGATATATTTTTTACTAAATTATTTGTTGCTTATTTTCAAAAAATATTGGGCAGACGAAACATTCGTAAAGTAACTCTAGAGAAATTTAGATTGGTATCAATATATCAACCTCAATTTTTCTGGACTAATGAAATAACTATTTTACGTTTTCTTTATTTTGTATTGAAAATATATTACATAACATCTATGAAAGTATTGATAACGAAATTGAAACGACCGTTAAAAACGTTAAGTTATAACGTCACAATATGGCAACGTCACATCGAATAGATTTGTATAACAAACAGACGACTCAAATAAATATTTTTAAGGAACCAAACGACAAACGCCGTATAATAAAATACTGTGAATATCGTGATACATTATTCATTCGATATTTATTTCGAAATAGACTCTTATTCAAATTTTTCTTACACGATAGAGAGTGAATAAGTCAACAGACATTAATATTAATCTTTGCTCTCGGCATAATAGAAGTAGCATTAACGATGTAACCCACCCTTACACTTTTCGTTCGCGAAAAATATCGCTTCGTCATCACAAAAGTAACTAGTCAGCCACATTTGACGACTATGATCGACAAATTATTTTATTAAGAGAAGCAAACCTAGTACGCATATTATTATTGCATAATAAAAGTCGTTTACAGAAAAAATTACAAGAAAACAAAAAAAAAGAAAAAGAAAGATATTTAACCTCTATTTTTCGTACATAATTATATGCCTATTGTTATATCTACATTAAATGTCAATATTGAAACCATTAATGATTAAAATGAATTCATATTTCTACAATTACTTTTGGTCAGCTCGTATACCCGTTTCTGTTATCGTATATTAGTAATTTCATAATTCGTATTCAAATATACTTCCTTATCACGTATCTTCATTTCCATGGCACCATGCATTTCTGTTCATACTTAAAACCCTTTAATGAGTTACAGTTAACACCGTTTATTTCCAAAACTTGCCAACTTATATCTTTAAATCCTAATTGTGATAATTTCTTGTATTTACGCGATAACACATTATAAATGAAACTAATTTTACGGATTTATCGCGTTTATTTTAATTTTAGTTCCCGACGTTTCGAACCCTTTACAGCGTTCATGGTGTCTGTCCCGTGACCATGAACGCTGTAAAGGGTTCGAAACGTCGGGAACTAAAATTAAAATAAACGCGATAAATCCGTAAAATTAGTTTCATTCCTAATTGTGATTTAAGTTTCCATATCATTTTAAAGTAAAATTAATATGGGTTCATCTTCATGTCTATAAACGATTCATCTCAAACAAAACAAATCTGTAAAACATATTTCTATTTTCTGTACGCTTTAAAACTTTGTTTGAATTAAGAAGCTGTAATGAAATGCATCGTTCTAATGCCACACAAGATTTTCTTACTATAACATACTTATTTACCTAAATTCTGCTGTGTTTTGACGGCATAACTATTAAATCCATAGTATGTGTTGTGTATGTATACATTATCATTTCATTCCATATGTATTCATATGCATTCAGAGTTATTTTAAAAATAAATGTGTGCATCAACATCTGCAATAAATAAGGAAATAGTACGGTCTTATTTTATTTCACTTTGTATTTTATTTAGGTGTAATTTATTGATTTTTAAGCTGTCAGCAAAGCAAAAATCCGCGACAATGATTTTTGCACATACGAAATTCGATAAAGGGCTGTTTCATTACTTATAGCATGTTCCGAGCCTGATTTGAATCGCCAAAATAAATCTTTCATTAATTTAGAATTTAAACTGAGACACAGATGAGGAAAATGGAATAAAAGGCACATTTTTCGTTTTATTGTAGAATTTATCGGTCGAAACGAAACCTGACCATGGCCAAGTGGTGTTTCATTTAAGTGTTCCATTCAAATTTTTTACTTGATCTGAATACTTATGTACTCCATAAAATTTATGAAGATTTGTAATCTTTTTTATCACTATCGATATCGCATAAATCTTTAATCTTAAATTTTACTTGAATATTATTTATGATCTATTATATCTATGGTTTTATGGATGGTTTAAATTGATTGGATATAGAGTTCATATAAAATTCAACTAATACATTTTATTTCTATTCACTCCATGGCAGGACTCACCGAGCAACTCGCTCTCGTCGGTGGCGTGTTCGCTCCGTGCTAATGTCAGTCAATTAATCTTTTCCTTAGTGCTAGTAGGGGTGTTGGTTCGTTGCTATGGAAACGTGATAGTCACAATATTGATTTAGATGTCTCAACAGTATGCATTGTTCCCGCCCAAATTGGTAATATCAACTTTTATTTGCACGCTTACTTTTATCAAATATATTTATATAATTATAATAAGGAAATTGTTGAATGGAACGAGAACATGGATATTTCAACCGTTTGAATTCCAACGAATGTCTTAACTTGAACACTTATCTATCTTTATTGTTTTTATCTGATGATAAACAGTCACCGCCAACGATGGATATGCATAATACCTGAGTGGATTGCAGATGCGTTGCAATTCTTTGAAAGATTGGGTGCCGTTTATCTCACTCAGCGGACGAAACGTAAAAGTATATTACTTCCACTTTACGCTGGTCATCTGGCATGCCGTGGTAGATCCCCAGGTGAGCTTGCCCGTTCGCCTAAGAGCAGAAATTGCGGTATATTATAAAGACCTGCATATAATTATTGTAAGTAAGAAGATTTTTTTTATGTGAGAAAGTGGCAAATGATGTCAATTAATAACCTCCGCCCATAGACATTTGCAATACCCGTAGGGTTGCAAATGCGTTGCCACGATGATATTATACCCTAGCTATGGGGACTAGGAACCCGAGGCTGAGAACCAGCCAGGCGTTTTTCTAGATGTAGTACATTCCTAAAGATTTTTTGGAAGCATGGAAGCGGTGGTTAATGCGTTTGACAAAGCTATCCAAAGGGTCCTTACAAACTGCTGCGTTCATTTATTCACACAATGGTTCAACGAATGTAAAAGTACGTAAATAGTAGTGTTATACTATATAGTGATAATGATATTCGGGAAATATGATTTTAAGGTCAACCACAGAAACATTGAGATGAAAAAAATATAACATTCCTTAAGAAGAAGCCTTTTTGGAATGTTTCAGTGAGTACAAGTAACATCATTGTGTTATCCAAACAGCCGGTGCAGTTGGAATGAGGCCAAATACTCTTTATTTTGGAAACCAAGCTTATTATTTCTGTGTACTTTTGTCATTTCCTTTTATGTGCAAAATAATGTAGAAAGCGATATACTGAACGTTATAATTATAATGATTTCTTCTGGTTATTAAAACATGTAGAAAAATTGCATTGCTTCAAATGCTAAATAACAATGTAGAAAGAAGGCGTTAAGATTTTCGTCGCTGTGGGTATCAGTCGTTTAGCTCAGTGGCTAGAGCGTCAGGCCGCGAATGCCGAAGACGTGGGTTCGATTCCCACAGCGGCGACAATCTTTTCGTACTTTTTCTACATGTTTTAATGTTCAATCTTAAGTGCAGAGATTAGCACTATAAAAAACTTTAAAAATTCTTCTAGTTACTTGAATACCACGTATGAATAAATTAAACTATTTCAAATCGAGTGGATAGGAATAAAATAAATAATAAGATCACACCATGTGTTAACTCTGACATAAGGACATTAAACAACAGCCTCTCCAACGACCATGAATGCTCTAAATTGTTTCAATCGACCCAACTTTCAAAACACATTAAAACTTGATAAAATACTTTAAGCATAATAATTATATCCTCGGTCAAAAGTCTTGCGTTTCATTTACAATGGAATGCAGTATTTAATAAAACAATCAAGTCAATAAAAGACGAACATTGAAGTCAAAAACTTAAATAAATTATTTCCTTGTTTGATTACTACCTTAAACTCTCGTAACGGCTTATTGCGAGTATGAACGCATTTAAAATATACTCATTAAGCAAAATGTATGAGGTTAATATTTGCACAGTAAAGTTACGATTGCATTTTTTTCTTATTAACAACTGGAAAACGTTCGCGTTCATATTGACATGATTTACAATTAACGCATAATGGTAACGTACACTTTATAAATTTAAAATCAGAGTAATTTCAGCAGATATGTCCGTCTACCTCCAAGCGTTGTTGAATATTCAGTTTGTATTTCTGAAATGCATTTTGCCTTCACTCAATTATGATATTACTTTAAATAAATAGAGACAACATTTCATTGATCTGTATAACTCGCTAGGGGTTAAATTTTTATAAAGCATTGTTAATCTCTGAAAAGTACTTCATAAGATTTTGCCTAGGCATTAGTATTTTTTATAATGGCGATTAAAACATGCATCGTATAGTAAGTTTCTTTTTAAATATCGTTTACAGTCGTAAAGATTTGGGTACATTCATCATCATCATCAGCCCGTATCAGCCCACTGCTGGGCATAGGCCTCCTCCCTCTTGCGCCATTCTTCCCTGTCTTGAGCGTATCGCATCCATGTTTTTCCTGCGATCGCTTTGATATCGTCGACCCATCGGGCAGGTGGTCTGCCGACGCCACGCCTTCCTTCTCAAGGTATCCATTCGGTTAACATTTTACTCCACCTGCTTAATAGCAGGTGGAGTCTAGCAATGTGCCCTGCCCAGCGCCATTTGAGCCGCATTATCCGTTCACCTACGCCGCAGACCTTCGTTCTACGACGGATTTCTCTATTGCGGATGCGATCTCTTAACCCGATACCCAGCATGGAACGCTCCATAGCTCGCTGTGCGACTCGCATTCTGTGCACTGTCTCCTTTGTGAGCTTCCATGTCTCGGAACCATAGGTCATGGTGGGCAGAACACATTGATTATAGATCTTGGTTTTCAAGCATTGTGGTATTTTGCAGTCCTTAAGTACGTCTTCGAGCTTACCAAAGGCGGTTGGGCCGCCTAATTGAATGCGGCGAGAGACCTCTTTATCACGATCTTCTCTGGCAAATGACAAATAGTGTCCAAGATATATATAGTGTTCGACAAGCTCTAATGAATCTGCACCGACGGTAATAACCACTTGCGAGTCTCCTGTCATATTGGACATCACCTTCGTCTTGGACATATTCATCTTGAGGCCCACCGTTAGAGAAGCATTGGGTAGATTAAGGTTTCATTTTAATAATTGTATATAAAATAATAATAGCTAAATGACGTAAGCAATGTATCCCGGCAAAAGTTACCTTGAAAGAGCAGATCTTGATAGTCATTGAATGACTTTCAAGATATATATCCATATAATTTTTTAGTTTTATTAACTAACAAAATTAAAAATTTATAATAGATGAATATTTCCTTACAACGTATCTTTATAGATGAAATCAAAGTCTAATATGGTTGGATTATAATTATTATGTAAGGTGTATTCGGGTATTTACGAAACGATTTGAGAATAGTTGACGGTATGTTAGAATTTTCGTTTACAAGTCAGAATTGGTGTAGTTAATGCTATCAACTAAGGTCGAATAGTTTACTTGAATATACATCTTACAACATTATTCCACTGACTATTATTAATATCCTCAGTATTTTACAATAAAACTATTTCAAAATTAGATTCTTTTTTTGTTGTGTAAGTGCAAATCCGAAGTATGCTAGGGTAATTCTGAATGACATTTAAAACTGAATTTTACTGAGCTGTAACAAAAGATACATATTTCTTTTTCGTCCTCATTTCCGCTTGCAAAATATATTGTTCCCTACTATCCCCCGAGTAACTTAAACATACTCATGTGACTTTTATATTACGGAATTACTCGATATTTAGTACAAGTTCGGTCTACGATTCCCAAACTTTAGGGACCATGGTAAATGATAAAGTGTGTGAAATAAAGTGAAAACTAAGAAGTATCAAAGTTTTATTTAAAGTAAAATAATGGAATTATTGAGATCCAACATAAATGATTCAAAGCATAATTGAGTTCTGAATGGCAAAATAAATATAACTAAAAAAAAATCAAAAAAGAATGATCACCCAGTTCGAAACATTAACTTAAAAATTCACACAGTGTGCTCTTTCTGCAAACTACAGACAATTCGAGTCACATTAATGTAATCTTGTAAATTTATCTATAATTATGAATAATTAATTTAAAACATGTTTAAAACTTTAGTTTATTAGTATAATTTGCAAGATTTTTTGCCAAAACAATTTGAAAAAAATATGTATAAAAATACCTTATTCACTACCATTCTACCGACGAATCTAATGACACAAATTTTTTGAATTAATAGCCCTTAAGGCCGCAATAAACGTGACTTCCCAAAGAATTGACTGTATTCAAAAATTATGTAGCCGAAAATAGTCACTCTTCTTCTTAAGTGTTAGGGTAAAATTATGTTACTTAAAGACTCACCAATTTGAAAATTAACTAATTTACCATTTAAACAAACAAGAATTATAAAATATTTAGAACCACTGACTTTTCTTAGAGAAAATCACTATCGAGTAAATCCGAATTCTCCATAATTCGGATTTACTCTCAACAATAAAAAAATAACTTCTTTCAGAGTTATATGGAAATTGTAACTGCAATCTGTTTAAATTTCAGAACATGTTTGTAAGGATTTGGTTATTTTCGTATATTTTTATATCTATTTCCTTATTACTGTGATATCACTAGAATTTTTTTTTACACTAATATGTCTTTCTTAAGTTTCTACTCACAATCAGTTAAAAAAAAAACAATAAATGGGTATGAAAATTCTTTATAATTTTTTTGCCTAAAAAGTTTTAAAATAAAACTGTCTATAAAAATCTTGTACCCCTTCGCGATCGCTTGCTTGAATTTGATAGGCATGTATTCATTTGTCGATCGGCATGTAATTTCTGGAAGGTATTTATAAATTCAAATTATATTATCAGTAATAATACCATAGGAAGTCCTTGAGGAGTGATGCATATAAATGTGGTTGGAAGGTGCAAAGCTAGAGGAAGACCGTGAAAGATTTGGATGAACTTTGTGAAGAATGATACGTCTGTTAAAGGGGTCAGTATTGAGATGACGGCTGATAGAGAAAAGTGGAAGGAAAGAAAATGTTTGCCGGGATAAGGGCAGGAGAAAGAAGAAGAAAATTATAGGAAGGCCGATACGGCTTCAAATTGAGTTTTTATTCCAAACCGGGAGAAATATCGAGAGAATTAAGAATGAATTTCCTACTTCTCATTTCTATCTCTATCAATATTTTTTATATTTTATTTCGTTGCTCGCTCGTTTGTTTACGTAAAAATCGACAAAGGTTTTAATGACTGGATATTAATGGCTTGTTGACGTATCATGTCTGTGGAACATGGCGGCTTCACGAGGCCATACCTAGACTTTATAATATATGATTGCTACTTAAAATCAAACGTATCGTCTAGACTAAGAATACATAAGAAATCATAACAATCATTTAGAGAAAACGTTACCAGCACATTGTTATTATATATAGGGGAAGTTGGCACAAAAAAGCACTATTGTGCCATCTTAAATTATGTATGTTCTCAAAAGACTCAAGCCACAATTCAATAAACCTTTTCGAATATTTTCTATCTCAACTTAGCATTACACGTGGGATAACTTTATGATTCATTATTTCTATACGCATTAAGAATACAATTATAATCCTCCAGGAAATAATATAGCCAACTGTGAGGAATCATAAAAGGGAAATCTTATAAAAATGTAAATACATTCATGAAATCCTACCAATATTGAGTCTGTGTCAACGGTGCCGTTCGTACGCCCGCCCTTAATATAAAAGATTTAGTTCGCATAATATTCATACTCCTACCGGGTCCATTAACTTCCGCTCAGTCAGGGTTGCCTCTTAAGTAGAAAATTTACGACTCTAATAATAATAAATTACTGCTTTCGAATTGATATCGTTATGCTTCATGAGTAATGATGAGCTTCTAGATAAGTATGAATATTATGCAAGGTGGCTAAAAGTACTTAAGACAATAATAGACGTTACTTAGTTGTTTCCATTTTTGACCCAACTGGACTGTTGGTGGATTAATGGAAACAAATCTCAAACGCAGCAGTTGTTAATTCTTCATTGTAAAGTGAAGGACACATTTGTCCGCCAAACAAGGAATCGACGGTACGCAATCAATATCAGAGAGCTAGGTAGCTAATGTCTTAATAATATACAAATTATACATATATAATACAAGATAGATAAACATAGTATTTATCTAATTTGGCGATTATATACTTATCGGAATTACTTATTAACGGAAGCAAAGCTTTGTTTAAGTACGTTTATTAGTTATCTAGTACCTATCAAATAAACTTTACTTAGTAAAATTATGTCCTGGAATATTTTATAACTTTTGGGTAGTCAGTAGTTAGAAACCATTTTCTTTTCAATGTAAAAGACGTCAAACGTTTATTTCTTTATCATCTACAGGTGAACTCAAAATAAATTTGTCAAATTAATTTAATGAGCACTTTTAACTAAATTCATACATTTTCGACATTTCTTAACCCTAGGGTGGGTCTGTAATAACTTTAATAAAACGTGAAAGTAAATTTCCCCTGTAAAACACTGCCGGAACAGTTATTATTAATGTCAGGTACTTAGTGCTACAGTTGAGTAGAATTGAAAGTTTCGATTAAATTTTTGATTTACCACACAAAGTTCAGTGCGGAAATTAACTTATAACCAATTTTTATTATTGTACACAGATCTTAAGACAACAATTAAACATTTTTGTTTTATAAATTTTAAAGTTTTTTATAGTGCTAATTTCTGCGCTTAAGATTGAACATTAAAACATATAGAAAAAGTACGAAAAGATTGTCGCCGCTGTGGGAATCGAACCCACGTCTTCTTGCCCAGAAGGCGTTAAGATTTTCGTCGCTGCGGCTATCAGCCGTTTAGCTCAGTGGCTAGAGCGTCAGGCCGCGAATGCCGAAGACGTGGGTTCGATTCCCACAGCACGACTTGATCTTTTCGTACTTTTTCTACATGTTTTAATTTTTGTTTTAAATTATTATTGTAAAATCATGTTTGATTATGCATTCGAAAGAAATAATAGTTTTTAATTTCTTCTTATTTGTAAATAATTATGCAGCATAACCGGAACCATAACGTAAAAAGTAAGAATTTGAATGACGCAATAAGTTGTCTATGGGACCGCGGTAAACATAGAACGTGTTTAAGTAATAATTAACTCATTACTATTATGAGTTAATTATTACTTAAACACGTTCTATAAATGAATTAAATAATAAGAATATAATGAAAAAAAAAATTTTTCTAGTCCCTATCCTATTTGTGTTACTATAAAATGCGATATGAAATTGATAGATAGAGTATACTCTCTTCTAAAAGTCTATTTTTCCAAATACTTCGGTTTGGCGAAAAAAATATTAAACGAATATTTGACTCCGGGCGGTACTTTCGTCAACTTTTGTACTTTAAAAAAAATTTTTAAATGACACTCGGCGGAAACTTCGCCGAACTTGACGACGCTAGCATAAAATTACCATATTTGGAGAAAATTATATGGATACATTTAAACATAAAAAAGTTCAGTCGTTAAACTGTTATTTATCAATATTATTTTAGGGCCCAAATCCGTATTCTCTGGCAAAGTTTACTTCACTGGTTTATGGCCGTTAGTCCTCAGCTTATATAATCCCAGTTTGTAGCGTGAATTGTTAAACGACTTTTAGTCATCGCAGTATTTTTTAATATACCCAAGTTTAGGGGCAGAAAAGTAAGTAGAAATCCAAAAGGAATAAAATAAAGTTAGTTATTTCATAAAATAAAGTTTAGACAAAAATATGTACCTATGTAGGTCCTTGTATTAAAAGTGATATATAAATATATTATATAGATTTAAAACAATTTTTTTCTCCCCAAAACGCGAGACGATAGATATACAGCGTGTCTTTACCATCGCGACAATAAATGAACACACGTCTAACGCTACTTGCCAATAATCATAAAAAAATGTTAACGTTAAACAACATCCATAATTATAAAAAATATTTTTCAATCAAACTAATTAAGTAAAAAAGAAACAAAAATTGTAACATCCTATACAACTCGCGCCACAGCGTCGCATTACAAGCCTCTCCTTCTAACAGTATGTTTTGTCGCTTTTAAATTCATTCAACCCATTCATTGCTTTGTGACCTTTACAATTGAACTTTACGTTACGCTTTTATGGGTAAGGGTGTTCTAAAATTCTTTGTTTTGGAAAATTTAATAACTCTGTAAATATTGATGTTTAAAGAATTTAAATGTTTAATACAACTTTAAAAAGTTATCCCCTTTATGTGTGTTCATTTATTGTCGCGATGGTAACGACACGCTGTATATATACTATACATAGGTTAGTATTTCATTTTAAATAGCGATAATGAGATGTCACAGTATTTTGTGGGGAAGGGGTTCTAAGTCTCAACGACCAGATGCGATCTAGGAGTTCTCTTGTAGTCTTTCGTTCGAAAACATTGCCCCATACCTACTGTAGAATAACATTGAACACACATCCAGATCCGAAACAATTATCCGTGGGAGAAAAAAGAAAAGAGTTGCGTCGTACGCAAATCGAACCAACGACCTCCGGCGACGAAGCCAATACCTTGGCAACTGCGCAACGAAGTCATCAATTTGGAAGTACATTCTTTAGTTTGATGCCACTACCGTTCCATAGTCAGTAACGGATAAAAATATGTTTATTTTATTTATATTTCTGCTCAATGAAAGTCGACAGTCCGAGCGGTCGCTTCCAAAATGTACACGAGCGACCTAAGTTCAAATACCGACCAATGAATTCGTTAGTTTTAAGTGCTGACTTATTACTTGCTAAGCGGTGTAGGAAAAGGTAGTACGAAAACCTGCATATTTTAGAAATAATCAAAAAAAAAAAACAAATTTCTAAGACATGGGAAGTCTGTCAGTTCGCACTGGGTTCGCGTGGTGGACTATGTCCTAATATCCTCTATACAAAAGAGGCATTTGCCCAGCAGTGGGTCTTTTATGTATTGTGGTTGTCACTTTAATTGTCTTTTCTACTGATCTTTAATTTTAATTACTACTTCAAAAAATTGTATGAAGCTAGACCATTGTATGATTTACTACCCGAGTTCTAATAATTATTTTAAATAAACAATAAATATTCAATAAGGTTTCGTATGCATACGGTTATCACGCATGCGTCAAATGTCCAATAATATGTTACATATTTAATATAATCCCTACAGCCAATATGTCAGCCAACTTGGCGACACAATTACTCATATTAATTACGTTTAGTTGAATTTAAATTTGCAATTAAAATTGAAATACAAAATATCAATAAATATTAACAGCAATAATAGTAACTGACAAAAATAAATCAGCGCGAAATATACTCGTAATCGAAGTATAAATAATTAAATTAGTCATTTTTCATAATTTTTTCGGGCGCCCAAAAATATTCTGCCAGAGATTTGATTAAGGAAATAGAAGGATCAACGCATACAATATTTCCTGTCTCTCCACCCTACGGATGTGCATCGTTACGAAGAAACAGATCATGTGAACCAAATCTAAACCCCTCTTCCTTTGTGATTTATTTTTTAGCGTTTCGAGAACACTTGATATGTGGGATTTTGATTGATTCGATTAATGATATTACACTAACTCAGTAGTTTTAGAGCAGGACGTCGTCTTGAGCCCAGAGAATGCTGATTCGAATATTGTTTGATATTTTTAATTTATTTATTTATTTATTTGTTTTTTGTTACACCAACAAGATGAACACTAAATTTAAACAATTTATAGCTAATGTTATTAACAAAAACCTTGCTGAGTGCCATCTCAATTATAGGTGCAAACCACTTTGCTTTAAATTTAACAACACAAGAACTTAAAACTATTTGTGCGAAAAAAAAAAAAAAACAACACTAAATATAAGATAAAAACTCAGCGAATAGTGAGTACAATGAAATTTGCAGCATCAATGTTAACAAAAAAAGTAAATCCAAAAAAGTAATCAAGTGTTTAAAAAAAAAAAGATCAGAAGAAGAAAAATAACCACAAACATAAATAAACATAAAAAGTTAAATCAATTAAGGGCCTCACGTACATATTTTTTAAATTTAAAATATTTGTTTGAAAAAATATCAATATCAAGCTCGTTATTACTGGTTCTCACAACATTTATAAGTTCATCTGTTTTTTTAGGGGACTCATTAACACTAGAATTATGTAATGTGTTTTATGTAGTCATTAATCTGTTAAGAGGTGAATGTAGACCCAAGTTTGTTCGCGCTGCCTTAGTGCAAAATGGTTTATACTTTCTATATCTAGGAAGTCTTGAAGGTACAGAGTTACTTAATTGCATTAGTAGCTTAGTAGAATCAATATAACCATTGACTAGTTTGTACAGGAATATGGCGTCAAGCTGCTTTCTTCGATGGTAAAAGTAAAGTAAAGTAACGGCCTATACATGTCCCACTGCTGGGCAAAGGCCTCCTCTATACAGAGGGTATCAGGGCATAGTCCACCACGCGGCCATACTGCGGATTGGTGGACTCCACATATTTTCGAAATATATTTTTTTTTGTTATTATTTCGAAAATATGCAGGTTTCCTCACGATGTTTTCCTTCACCGCGGAGCACGTGATAAGTCAGCACTTAAAGTTAAAAACTTCATTGGTGCCGGCACCGGGGATCGAACTCAGGTTGCTCGAGTATATTGAATTAAAGGCGAGCGCCTGGACACTGAGCTATCACGGCTCTCAGCTATCTTCGATGGTAAAGCGATGCTATACGAAAATATGTTAGCCGGTCATCATAGCTCGGTAGTGTTTTTGCTAAATTGCACCTGTAGGATAAATGCCATAGAAATCTTTTCTGAACACTCCCTAACCGCTTAAGATATATGTCATAGTGCGGGTTCCACACGACGCTGCAGTACTCCAAAGTGCTGCGAACTAATTCCGAGTAAAGAATAATTTTAGTGCGAGGATTTTTAAATTCTTTGCAGTTCCGTAAAACAAATCCTAGGGTTTTGAAACACTTTTTGACTAAATTATCGATGTGGACATTAAACTGCAGCTTACTATCGAGTATTACCCCTAAATCACTAATGTAATCAGTAATACTCAAAAACGTGCCGTTTATATGATACGTTCTGGGAGTAGATGTTTTTTTCCTAGTGAAGCGAAACATGACGCATTTACTGACATTTAAGTCCATCGCGTTGATTCTACACCACGTAATAAGATTATTCAAGTCACTTTGTAATAATGATTCTTCCTCAGCTGAGTCTACTTCCCTGAAGAACTTTATGTTATCCGCGTACATATAAACACTAGAATTCCGAAAACATTTATTTATGTTTTAAACGTTAAACATTTATTTAGTGGTAGGGCCACGCAGCAGCCTCGGCTGTTGCACGAATGGGCAGGCCCGTCCGGGTAAGTACCACGACCTCACAGAAGACCAGCGTAAAGTGGAAGTATGACAAATACTTTCGCGTTTCGTCTGGTGAGTGAGGTGGCCGGAGCCCAATTTTCAAAAGGTTGTCAACACATCTGTAACCCTCGGGTGTAGCAGATGTCCATGGGCGGCGGTATTCACTTACCATCAGGTGAACCGTCTGCTCGTTTGGCAACTTTTCACATAAAAAAAAAAATGTCATTTATAAATATATTAAATAGTAAAGGGCCTAAATGGGAACCTTGGGGAACACCTGAAAAGGCAGTGAATGGTCTAGATTTGTGACCTCCTATTTCGACTACAGAATTTCAAATCCATTGTATTTGGGGAAAAAATGTCTCATATTTATAGTCCGGTCTCTATCGGAGATTAAAAGCGGTAACTAATTATTTTGGTATAAAATTTTGATTCTGTTTAAAGATGACGAATTTAATCACGGTAAATTCAATTTTATTTCTGACATTTTCAAAACTTTAAAGCATTACATACCGTTTCACAGTCTTACGCTGCTACACAGACCTTCAGTTATTTTTTTTTATGTTTACATTTATTTAAATTTTTCGATATTATTCTATATACTGTGTAGTTACATTATTTTCTAAGTTTTGTATAAGTTTTGTTTGATTGTGTTAAGACCGTGAATAAACGTTTTTTATTCTTCTTCTTAATTCAAAGTCGCAGGACGGATTGTGGTTTTCCCCCTATAATGATCCACGCAACAAATGTTAACTGTATCTTTAACGCCCTGTTTCTGAAAGACTGATCATCGTAGAAGTTAACCAATCCGCTGTCAAATGCCTTTTCAAATTTTATTACAGAGAATGAGATGAATCTTCTTAATGATCATAATGATCAATTCAAAGGGTTTAACAATCCTTTCGGCAACACAAATAACATTTGAAAAGTAAAGATTTGTGGTATAATCTAATAATACGTTTGGAGCGGCTTTGAATGTGTTTGCTACCCTATTTGTTTTCGCAATATAGGAGATAGTAAATTCACAAATCACAAAAACTTTTACATTTCCGGATCTTTTAGAGAGATATTAAACATACAGTATTTTTGTAATATAAATTTTTTTACGACCCTAATGGCGTAGTGGGTAGTGTACCTCCCTCCTGCGCCAGAGGGTGTGGGTTCGATCCCCACTACTGGAAAAATATTGTGTGATGAACATAGTGTTTTTCTAGTGTCTGGGTATGTATAATATGTATATATATTATTTATTATTATATTATTACAGTATATATTTATTTACAAAAGAAAAGTACGTTTAAGTATGTACTACCCATAGTACAAGCTTTGCTTAGTTTGGGACTAGAAAATGTTGCGTAAATATTTGTCCTAAAAATATTCGCTTAGGTATAAGATTATTATCCTTTAAACGAGCAATTCTTGTATATATATATATATATATATAATCGATATATCTATATTTAATATATATATATATATATATATATATCTATATATATATATATATATATATATATATATATATATATATAATCGGAATCTCGGAAACGGCTCCAGCGATTTTCATGAAATTAAGTATGTGCGTAGATTCGGGGGCGAAAAATCGAGGTTTCATTTTTAGAAAATGTCCTTTTATCCCTGTTTTCAGGGAATGAAAAATATTATTACGTCGGTAAGATCAAAAAATATTACGCATATTTCATTACTCAGTAATTTGTATCTAAATGTAATTTCCAAAATACACGATTTACCAAAAAAAAAAACCCCGGTCCTCCGGGTACTATACATTAAGTTAGAACAAATTGGTAAACATAAATTTTATAATTAATATGTACATTATTAATTGATTAGTTTGAAATAATATCGTTTTTACGATTATTTTAATAGGTATTCTTAATTCATATAAGTAAGATTCTTTAAAAGATATTGCGCCTTTTCCTCCCGGGACAAACCCATAATCCATCAATCTATTCCTTAACGCATTAAAAGTTTACTGCTACCGATATTAAGGGAGGGCTACCCCACATTTATACGCAAAATTCAAGCTTATTACAAGCATCCCTTTATTTATATTTTGCATTGTAAAAGGAATATTTCATAGCACAATTAGAGTCTCGGATAATAACGATTGGATACACACACAGCCTATACATGTTCCACTGCAGGACAAAGGCCTCCTCTGTACACTCAGAGGGTCTTAGGACATAGTCCACCACATGAAGGAAAATATAGGTTTTCCTTCACCGCTGAGCATGAAATGAATTAGCACTTAAAATTAACAATTTCATTAGTTCTAACTGAAATAAAAGCGAGCGGTTGACCACTGAGACATCTTATAAATGCCATCTTATAAACAGAAAGTGCTTTCCAAACCAGTGGTAACTTACGAACTTGTGTATCAATTTTTATGTAAAATTCAACGTTTCATAAGAACGCGCTGCTTCTATTATGATAAGCTTCTATTTTGAATTTTGAATTTTACACGCTCATTAAAGCCAAAGATATAAAGTTAACGTGTTCTATAAATTGTAGAATTTGCACAATCAATGCGAAATAAATACCCATCCTAATAATTTACTTGGTTCGCTGGGTGGTTAGTTTTATTTGACAATTGACCCCTAAATTTATGTTTTCAGATTTTTTCGTACTTCAGTCGGAGCTTTTAATTATTTTCTTGTAGTTTTATGCGTTAGGCCTACTATCTAGATGCTTCATTTTATTAACTGTTGTGAGTGCCTACGGTTGGTGTTGTTTACTATGAACCACCGTGTGAACCGGTTGATCATTTGCCATCTTTAAAATAAAATAAAGTTGATCAATTATTTTACATAAACACGTTACTAATTGTCATTACAAAAACTGTACCAAATTAAAGTACCCAACGCCATTCGGTAAATTAATTATCAAACATAATATATAACATAGTTAAACGTGACAGCGGACATTTAAATAATATATAACGTTGAACATGACATATAACATTTCACAGTTCGTTCTGACACATACTGACATATAACATATAACATCACATTTCATCCTGCATCCGAACAAATTAACCGGAACGGAAAATGGTGGACCATAATAATTTATTTCGCTAATGAGAGCGGGAATAAACAAACTATATAACACGTGCCTCGCTCCGAACCGCAACCGCACCAGTGGCCGGTGACTTCTATTTTATACAAGTTATTAACGTTGCCGTTAATTTGAGACCTCATTAAACCGCACTAATGAGTTCGGAATTAAATGTAACGATAATTGGCGAGTTTCTGTTTTGTTGAAACGCAAACACCCGGGTGCAATTTAACGATAGCACAATTTGTACCTATCCATTTTTTTAAGTGAGCAGTTGGCAAGCGGTTCACCTGATGTTAAGTGATTGCAGCCGCCCGGGATATCTACAACACCACATCATAGGTCCAACCATTCATAATAGTAACAAACTAAATAATAATGATATTAAACTTTTACTTTAGAATAGAATTAATGATAAACTGATAATACTAAAAAATAATATTTATATCACGGTGGTTCTGTGCGGCCGTGTTACTTGCCCGCATTGCGTTCTTTGTGCAAAATTTAATTCCGTAATTGATTTTTGATGCTTATTTAATACTCAAACGAAGCATTCAGGAATAAGTACGGTTAAGCTTTTTTATGATCTGCAATTTGCGTGTAAATTATATTATTAAAACAACGCCTGGTGAAGTACCCATTACCACCCGTTAATTATAAATGTTCGCTTAAATGTTTGAATTTTTTAAACCTTGGCCTTGACTCAACATCGTATCTGGACACGCAACTTTTAACTATGGTATGGCAAAGCAACAGTCTTCGCTGTTGCACGAAGGGACAGGTAAATACCACGACCTTTTCAAAAGGTTGTCAACGCATCTGCAACCCTCGGGCTTAGCAGATGTCTATGGGCGGCGGTATTTACTTAACATCAGGTGAACCGCCAGCTCGTTTGCCACCTTCTCACATAAAAAAGACTTGGTATAAGATTTCGAGACCACAAAGTAACTCATTGTAACAAATATTTTACGCCAAAGTCTCCTTTTTTTGTATATTGAACACCAATCAACAAAAGGAATCCAATAAAACCGCTGGCAAAGTTCCAACTGGACCTATTCGATGGAATAGTCGATGAGGCGTATGCGGTGTTTTTTATGAAAAAGGAGAACAAATATCTAAAACAAAAGTTTCTAAAGCCGCCATTTCGAGCGAACTAAATTCGTAGTCGGTACAAATTAAGGTAACGCTTTAAGGCTTACACTGACGTGGATTATGGGACTTTAAGAAAAGGTCAACATTTTAATTAAGTTTTTCTTCTGTACTAAAAGTCTTCTTAAACTTATGTTTACCGTCCTTATTTACATTAAATGAATACCATCTTTGTTTTACATTAATCAAGGTTAAAAATTACAATGATCAGAAACAAAAGTAAACCACCCCATTACTAAGACACCGCTGTCTGTCTATCTGTCTGTCTGTCACCAGGCTGTATCTCATGAACCGTGATAGTTAGACAGTTAACATTTTGACAGATGATGTATTTTTGTTGCTGCTATAACAACAAATGCTAAAAAAAATATTTAAATGGGGCTCCCATACAACAGACATGATTTTTTGCCGTTTTTATAGTGCGCTGTTTTATATTTTTATCGTGCACGAGTCCGACTCGCACTTGGCCGTTTTTTTATTACGTAGGTTAATACATATGACATTAATATATGATATGATATTAATATATATAATAATATAATATAACATGCTAATGAATAACATTACAAAAATCAATTTGCGTATGTAAATTCCCGTTCCCTTGTTGCAAGACGAATACGTATCAACAGTCTAGTAAGATATTCGCTTCGTCTCGTATCAAAGGCGATATTGGAAGGTTTGCTGGGCGTCCGCGATATACAAAAGCCGTGATAAAGTGATAAAGCCTCAGTGTCCGGTCGTTCACTTTTATCTCAATATAGATGCTCGAGAACCCTGAGTTCAAATCCCAGAAATGAACCAATGAATTTTAAAGATTTTTTTAAGTGGAGAACTTCAAATAAAACTAACAAGCTTTGTCTAAGCTTTCTTGTCTAAGGCTTTGCAAATGATGTAAAAATATAAGTGTTTAGTAAATGTTAACCCTAAATACAAATGCTTCTAAATTTGTGTGTTAGATCATTTCAGCGGAAGAACTTATATATATATATATATTTGGGATCTAAGCTTTCCGTGCTTCGTGCGTATGAGATTTCAGGTCAGACAGCAGTTATTAAGTTATAGCTTGATTTGTCTTTTAGCAATCAAAATCAACGCATAAACTATTAAAATAACTTAAAATATTTAAATTAAAAAACAATAATATTAAATGATCGACACAGCTAATAACATATGCACGTTAAACATCTCGTCATGAATAATTGAATGTAAAACGTACAAAATCCGGGTCGTTATAATCGGTGTTAAATAAAGAAATAATAAATTATTAGAAAATTAATTATATTTCTACCACCCGTGCCGAGTGTCGTCTTCTATGCATCTTGGAGCAACTATATCCAAAATTATAACGGCACTTCATTAGGATTGCTTAAGTTTCTTAAATTAAACTTTGTAAATACCTTTTTACTGAGTTAGTAGTAAAATATTGCATTAAGAGGCGAGAGTTTGTCTATCTAGTCTAACGGGTATCATGTATATGTAATCTCACTATAGACACTTACTTTTCTCCTTTTACAAATATTACTTTTGTATTACAAAATGTTTCTTTTTCCAAATTTACAGACACAAATATGTTATACAACAGATGAACTAATAAAAACAATTATTATTGGTGTGGGTAGTAGTGAACCGGCCTCTTGCGCCAGAGGCTGTGGGTTCGATCCCTGCTACTGGAAAAAATATTGTGTGTCTGGGTATCTGTATATGTATAATATGTATTTATTTACAAAAGAATTAAACATACTTTATGTTTCAGTATGTTTATCAGTCATTATAATTAGTCATTATCAGTATATTATAATTAGTCTTCTAGTAGTACCCATAGAACAAGCGTTGCTTACGTAGAGAACATTGTGTAAAATTGTACCTCAAAACAATATTTATTTAATAGGAGTCGAATCCAAGGCTTGCAACGTCGAAGCCCGCCTTAGATTTAATGTATATCGCCAACTGTGACGTCACGACAAAGCAGAGCAGTTAAAAATAACAACACAACTTTGATGTATGATTTTACAATAAATTCACCGTGATTCATGGTAATCCATGTAGCTCCAATAAATCAATAGAAATAAACAAGGGACCGTTCAAACAAATCCTCTACATCAAACAAAAGCCCCATAACGGATGACTAATGTCGACCTACATCGATTCATTTGACTGCGTTAATTACATTACAAAACGGTTGTTTGGAACGTTATTCAAAGAAGGGATTTTATTCGTATTTTATTTTATATGTTCTCATATGAGAAACAGATCCAGTTTTTAATATAATTCTAACAATTTCATAATTGATTAGATAATGTAGTGTAGTCTTTTAAACGAAGTAGGTATGATATAAAACAAAACTAAAAAAAAATACTTATACGTCGTTAAAATAGAAAGAAAGAAACTCCTCTCTGATAACATTGTTCACATTTTTTGTAAGAAATTAAATTCGCCTGGCCGACTCTTCGAGGTTTTGTGGCGGTTGGTGGATCTAGAGTACTAAAATTTCAATAAATATTTGAAGTATAGACACATAAGATTTTTTTTAGATATTATTATAGCATCACGTATCGACTTGAACTCCTATTAGCAGCTGGACAGGTGATATTCAGCTTAATCGCTTTAATACCGTTCTATATCCGATTACTGGATATTATTCAGACTCTAAATAAGACATTAATTTAATTCCTCCTTCTCCCTTCCATTGTCTAGCGGTAATCGGTTGGGTTGCAGCATAAAATGTATAAATATGACCCATTATATTGTTTGTATAAATAGGGATAATTTATACAAAACATATTTATCTAGTTCGAATAAACTAAAGCATATTGTATATAATGCTTGTTAAGTTTTAGTACGTAACTATCTGTGTGTGTATAAGGAACAGGTCTTGTATGGCACACATTTTAATAAGTTTATCGTTTTCTTTTTTATGATAACTAATATTGCGTTTCACAATGATCAACCTTACTTTTGGGAGAGGGATGGAGAGTTAAGGATTAAGGATGAATGGATGGGAGATGGAAGGGGCATTATGAGTTGAGGGCCATATTATAATCCAGTCTGTTATTAATGGTTTTGTAAATCGATTGATAAACTTTGTTTACCAACACCTCCTCATACAGTAATTCCAATTTTTCAAAGATAAGGAAGATATGGAAGTCGATATGTCATTAATGGAGATTGTGAAACAGTCGGACTGAGTAAGCTACTCAGTGGAATACTAGTTTCAGGTTTGAACCCTGAGAATTGAGTTAATATATAGATTAAGAGTAATCCAAAGGCTTCTTAGAATAGTTTTGGTTATCATCTTAGGTATATTCATGTTGTATAGACAAGTTTCTATACCTGGTATAAATAAATCGGCGTGTTTTATTTCATGGATGTTTTCAGGATCCGATATGCATTGATTCTGATTAAGCATGCATATTATGTGACCTGGAAATGTCTTTATATTAAATTATGTGCGACTTGTCCCTTGCTAGTAAACAGTAGCTATTAAACAGTAGTATATGGAACGGACTGAAGAAAGCCGAACCAATAAATATTATTAAGTTCAGTGATCACCACATATTCTTCTGTCACCAATTTGCATCTTTGCAGGTTTTGGGTATTATGATAGTTTTTTCCATCTATGAATACTTCAACCTGTAATAGAATACTTCAAAACATAAACTGTAAACTTTGTTGATAATTTCATGACGCTGTGGTCAAGACTCTGACCTTGATTTCTTAATGACTACTAGTCATTAAGAAATCAAGGTCAGAGTCTTGAACGCACGAGCAGTCATCAGATTCGTGTATTCATGGAAAGATCACTGTTACTGCCACATTATTGTTAGTATAAAACTCCAGACCTCTCGATAGTCCAAAACCGTCCCAGCGTTTAGGTTGTATTCTGTTACTACTGTTTGTGTAAGTGTTGGACCGTTTGTTCGTAGTCATAAAATGTTCAAAGTTGCGTTGTAAAAAGGTACCTAAGTAAGAATATGGTTTACTTAAGTCCTCACGGGACAAAACAGAAAAATATTTTACACAGAATAAATATTTCAACAACGAAAATATCATCTCCAGTACATGATCATATTGTTTTGTGCTAACAGAAAAGTTTGTAGAAACAGTTTTCACATATTTTCTGTAAAATAGACAAGTAAAATATTAATTCAAATAATAATATCAAAATATTCTTAACAAGCACATGATATTATAATAGAGGGGCAATGCTAAAGTAAACATTATATATATTACTATGGGTAAGAACTTACTTGCAAGTAATGAAGCTTAAACCGCTTTCGGAACCGTCGTGTACAGATGTTGATAGATTAATTTTATGTAGCTGTTACCGAGGGTTCTTGATTTTCTTCTGCAGTAAAAAAACTTGAGTTATTCCCTCCCCAACATTATATACAAACATGTACGTAAAATCCGCAATCTCTCTATTTTGCATTTATATAATTGTATAAATCTATTTTAGGATATTATAACTTATTAGCCAGCCGTGATAGCTCAGTGTCCAGGCGCTCGCCTTTAATTCAATATACTCGAGCAACCCGAGTTCGATCCCCGGTGCCGGCACCAATGAAGTTTTTAACTTTAAGTGCTGACTTATCACGTGCTCCGCGGTGAAGGAAAACATCGTGAGGAAACCTGCATATTTTCGAAATAATTACAAAAAATATTTATTTCGAAGATATGTGAAGTCCGCCAATCCGCAGTGGGGCCGCGTGGTGGACTATGCCCTAATACCCTCTGTATAGAGGAGGCCTTTGCCCAGCAGTGGGACATGTATAGGCTGTTACTTTACTTTCTTTACTTTACTATAACTTATTAATGAACGTCCACAGATTATAATTTAACTCCATTGTTTCTAAAATGTTTTGTATCGTTTTATCACTTTCAGCTATGTAACTTTTGGGTTGTAACAATTTCTATACACTTTAGAAACTCTTGATTGATCAAAGGTTTAAACACAACATTCGGATTATTAAAAGAAGTTTTTATCTTAAGCAAAATAAAAATTTCAAATTGTTTAATCAGTTAGATTAGTTAGTAAAAAAGGGACATTTATTACTCATGCAACACACGGATTAATGTGTAAATACTTTCATCTACTATTTTTAGTAAATGGCATTCATATATTTTTACAGATTGAGTATCAAACATTTAAAAGGACGTTTCGAGCGTTCGCGATCAATTTCAGTTATACGCTCACAAATTGAATTCTAATTTTCCCATTTCGCAAATTCATTTCGAACGCTGAACGTGTACTAAAAAGCCGAGACAGCCTAATTTGCGGTAGTAACATACATATCACAATGAATTAATTTTACATTTGCTTTTTACCAAAAATATAATACTTATGTATATTTATGACTTATGTAGATGTCGTAAATATATACGTATATTTATGAAATCTACGTCATAAGAATGATCTGTAAATGGCTAGATGGATTTTACATTATACGTATTATTGGATATATATAAATGAAAGAGGAACAAAAGCTTTATTTGATATAAATATTTTAAATGTCCTGCATTTTAAGAAAATTTCAAATGACATTTTTATTTAGTGTTAAAAATACTCTATAAACTTTCGGGTTTTTCATAAATTTTGTAGGACATTAGTTCTTAATATAAAGACTCAATTCCTAATTATTGAAACGCAATGTCTTTTTATTTCTGCGCAAAAATATGTAAAACGTGACTTTTTCATTATATCATAAACAAGGAAAGTGCAAATGGGAAAAATCCATAGCACAATACACCATCAAGGAAATAAATACGGAGTAATCAGACTAAAGACTGCACAATTACTGGACCCTAAGCCATTAGGCCTGTCGTAAACAGAACATGGTGTAGCGATTAATATAGGAAGTACGTCTGTGGTTACTACATCATCACTAAAGTAGGCAATCACTTAAAGCTTATATTGTTTATATAATACAAGTTTACGAGTTCTCTCAGTTATGATAAAGCTTTAATGCTTCAAAGCATATTGTTAATTATGAACACCTATGATTCAGATAACTTCGTTCTAAAACAATTTGCTTTTTTTCTGCATAAAATTTCTGTATTTGTCCAGTTTCACAGACAAGATAATATATAAATTCACATTACTTTGCAATGTAATTTGTATCTCATTTCGTTCTAAAAATTGATCATATTATCTTCTGGGGTCCAATAAAAAAAATATAAGAAGAATTATGTGGTAGCCCTGTAATATTTTCTTAACATTTCTCATTCAATATTTCAGTAAGGCAAGCGTAGATTGAAGCCTGAATAAAATAACTTTCCGTTCGTTGCCCGTTGCTGTCTAGTAAATGATGTTTTTGTTCTTTTCTGTTCTACACAAAGGCTGAAAACTAAATGATAGATAATAATGTGTTTAACAATAATATTTCTCATTTCTCATTTAGTTAACTTTTTTCTCAGGTGAGTTGAAATTTTTATTGTAATAGTTATTTTAACAATAACTAACAATTTCATACGTATAACATTATCATATATTTTTATAGTGTAAAAAAAAAAAGGAAAATCACAATTTACTTAATTAAATTATGATAGATTCGCAAAAAGGGCTTTGAGGACTTGAAATACTCGCTACTTCAACAATTTTAAACTTAGAAAGTGAAATTTTCTCGTAAAAAGTTCCAGAAAATCATTCATTAGTATCTGTTATGAATTAACAATTAATCTTCTTTCTCATAAATTTCAGGAATGCACTGGTAAAAAGTTATTTAATATCGTTCCCTCAAAGTTATTTTCCTTGTTTTAGTTTAATAAGTCGAGTGGCGTGTCGTTTATTGTTCCGTCCCCATCCTTTATTCAATCTAGCAGAAAAAGAAGCGAAAGTAAGGGACTGAACAAAAGAGCTGTTTGCTACACTTCATTCCTGCCTACTATAAAGTCCTTTTGGCTGTTCTCCGGGTTTTACATAAATGATAGTATAATGAGGGATGTACGGTGCAAGAAAAAGACCCTTGCAATTCCAGTTTTTATGCAAACCAAGCATATATACTTCCATGTTCTAATACAAAATAAATCAAATTTATGTACATAAAATATTTTTCATGTTAAAAAAGTGTCTAAAAATTTTGTATCATAATGACCTATGGAGTACGAATAATATAAAATGTTCATCGTAATTTCTGCCTGTTTAACTCCTCTGTTAAATGTAGACTATCCCCACGAATTTCTACAAAGTACGATATTGAGCCTCATGTATCAAACAGTTCCCGCACATTTGCACGGGGTTATAATTAAAGTTCAAAATATAGAGAATAAGCGTATCAGTATTTATTTATTAAAAAAAATTATAAATAAAAAGGTTTTAAGATAAATAATAAAATAATAGGATTACATTAGACAATACCTGCAGACGTATCACTGCAGAAAAGACCAATTTAGTACAAGGTGGATAACTTATAACGTTGGATTTCCTGACCTTTATACCTAATAAACAACAAGGTCGATCATTGTGCTGTAAACGATAAGATTCCACGTGCTCTATTGTTACCAAAAGGTCAAAATCCTAAAATTGTTTAATCTTCAAAAGATGTAGGTAAGTACTGTTTATTTATTTTTTTATTTATTTTAGTTTTAAGTCCATTGAAATAGTTATGAATTGAATGTATTAGAAATTAACGAAATGTAAGACGAAACAAATCTGATGTCAAAGAATAACGTTCATTTCTAACAAATCTTAAAAACCCATTCCGATTTATAAAAGAACTTAAGCACACTTTGAAAACTTCTATAAGCTTTATAGACGTTCTATACTGCTGGAAGTCATAATATCTCTTACAGTGTAGTCTTAGCCATCTTATGAAAATCTTTCTGTGGTAATATTAAAATACGCGAACTGGAATAAAAGTTTTTCAGTGTCAAAAATAAAAGTCAAGACACCGTGGTCTAAAGTAGCAGAGGCTTAGGTAGTTCATATGTAGCACTACAAATTTTATATGTTGTTTTTTACTTATCCACTGACAGTAGGTAAAACAATAAGAAGATTATGCAGAACTTTTTAGGTAAGCTATCTATGTGTTTGATTTTACTCCATTCTGAACAATTTCTTATTGATGAAATAACAATACTGGTCGCTAAAATACATTTAATATTGTTCACCACAGGAACTTCTGTTTTGTTAATGTATAATCTATCAAACACCATACTAAAAATACTTATAACTCAAAGATCCGTTTAAGGAAATTATATAATAAAAAAATCTTAAATTTTAATATGATGCTAAAGCGTCCTTGTTAAAGTTCTATTATTTCTTACTTAGTCTCTGATCCTTTTATTTGTAGGACCCTTCACAAAGGATGCTTCTTGAATGTAGGATACCTTAATTCTAACAACGTATTCAGTATATCTGACCTTTTAAATTAGCAAATTGATAGCATTAAAGTTCTGAGTCAGGGAATTGAGGTATCTATTGCTTGCGTGTAATAAAAATTTTATTCAGTGAAACTATGTGAAAATTTTTATATAGTTTTACTATATAAACATTTTTAAGGAATTGATTATGAAACACGGCTCAAAATGAGTTAAGGATTAAGTGAATATAGGGGTGCAAATTAATATAAAAATAAGTTTTGTTAAACATGGATGAGATGTCGAGATTTTTGCACCGTGAGGTCATCGGCCGCTTAGGTTAGTTGATAAAAGCGTATGGGCCCGAAACCAGAAGACGCAGGCTTGAATGCCGCAGCACTGAAAGTTTCTGTTTATTTACCTACAAACATTTACAATTTAAAGTTATGTTGTTAATTATTTTAATAATTATGTAATCACTATCCAACGTATGTCTCAGTAGCCACGTTCGAAATCTAAATACCTGTAGCTGCCTTTTTCATTTATAACGAAACACTCCGGACGTGATTGCTTTTTTCAATTTAACGATTTCCCCAAAAGTCCATTGTTGGCATTTAGCGGTCCATTCCTTATTGTCATCTGTTAATGTCCCTTATTCAATCTGTCTTACAAAAGAGCTCGAATGGGAGGCTAAATGAAAAGGCTGTTTGCCACCCGTCATCCTCGTCACCGCAGCCGCAGTCTCCTTCGCTTATTGTGGACATTGTAACAATGAGGGAGAGAAAAATGAGACGCCAATGTCACGGTCCACGCATTGTTTCGTGTCCTGTAACGATAAAGTGACTCCACCGAAACGTGGAACGTTCATAGCTCTTCTTTAAATTCGAAAAATGAATTCAAAATTCGAATTCAAAATGATTAATAATTCAAGTAACGTTGAATATTTTTATTGCAATTTCTTCCCAATATCTACTTTTTAAAAATACCTTTACTTATTTTGTACGTTGTCATGATGGTAATATTACTTTATGTAATTCAACTCTTTTTGTATTTTGATTATCCATTTCATAAACGATATGAGTAGGGTAGGGCCACGGTACAGTTCGCGTTTAAACGAAACTTTTTCTTATATGAACAATTTGAAGATCTGATTTTCTATTCAGAACTTCACATTACATACATTTCATAATGGATTCAATAGTTCTAAAGAAACATAAGAGAGTGCTAAATCTATGTACAGTATTTAGGGTACTATAAGATTTCGTTTACTAATTGAACATTGCATATTGATAACATTCCTATGGTATATAGAATTGTCTGTAAGTTATAAAACACAACTGCACCAACCGGGCCATCAAAGGCAACAGAATAAAAACCACTCTGTAAGGAAAGGAAAATAATCAACGGCCTTACATTTCCTATTATTATTTTTACAATTTGATTTCCATTATAAAAAAAAGGCACGAAGAAAATTCATAATGGGCGTTGGCAAAGAGCTACAAACAATTCTTTTGCTCGACTAACAGTCCTCGCTCCGTTCACCGGAAAATTGAACTCGGGATAAGAAATAAACAATGAACGGAATGCGACTAGTAGACTCAATATTCGAAGACGGTGGAAGAAAAGGGAAATTAAAGCTTTATGTCTACGTTTTTCGGGTTCCGTATCCAAAGGGTAAAATTGGACCCTATTACTAAGACTCCGCTGTCTGTCTGTCTGTCTGTCTGTCCGTCTGTCACCAGGTTGTATCTCATGAACCTTGATAGTTAGATAGTTGACATTAAGAAAAAAAATAATTTTCTTTTAGTTTTCGTGTCCGCTAGTTAGTTTAGTTACGTCTAATGAACAGTCATAATGAAAAAATTATAGCAATTTCCCTATCGTGAAGTAAATTTTATAGATTTTCAAATTTTTCTCCGAATTTTATTGTTTTTTCACTTTTTAACGGACATAACAAGGTGAAAAACAAAAAATAAACGGAATTAATTTTTCTAATAAACACTATTAACTACATTTCATACAGAATTCTGATAAATACACCTATTGTTCTTTTGTTATCGTTGATATTGTTTTTCCCTGACATTCATTGCTTTTAACTAATGTTTACAAACCTCTTTCCAGCTTTATCATTGTTTAAAAAAAACTAAGGAATCATCTATACCAAAAGTATTTAATTTTCCATAATCCATGATTGTGTCCTTTAGAGATAATAAATACCTATAGGAAAGCTTATTTTTAAACATTAGCTTTACTTTAGGATAACATTATCCTGTGTTGTAAGGTAGTTTTACGAACACCCAGATGCGAAACAATTATTTGTTGGTCACATAAAAAGTTGTCCCTTGTGGGAATCGAACCCACAATCCCCGACGCCGTAGCTTATACCTAGGCAACTCCACCACGGAATAAATAACGAAATATAGGACATGGTATTTAATAACGTAAGAAATATTCATACGGGAATTAGCCGCTAGGCATTTCGTGACTGTAAACATAAAAGCAAAGCTGTTCGGAGTGTTAAAATTGCTAGTTTAATAATTATTATGTTATTCCTTGCACCACAGTTATTACCAGTCACTTTCGTGCTTGAACTACATGATGGTAAGTATTTTAAATTAGAAAACAGTGCTTACTGGCTTTGATGATAAAAACTTGATACAACGATAAGGAATATAACCCCTCTTATTTTTATTTATTATTATTACAATTACGAATATGTCGAAATAATATACATATGCCGATATTGTACATAATATATTTTCATATAAATTATTTTACTTCAAGGTAACCCAAGGTCTGTATATGTCCCACAGCTGGGGAAAGGCCTGTTTCGTACAGTGAGCATAGTCCAAGAGACCTCACTGCGGCTTGGCGGACTTCACATATTTTCGAAATACTTCACTACATAGTATAAAACAAAGTCTTCCCGCTGTCTGTCTGTCACTATGTATGATTAGATCTTTAAAACTCAGCAACGGATCTCAGCGGTCTGTTTTTGCTAGATAGAGTGATTCGAGAGGAAAGTTTATAATATGTATAAAACATTGCACCCGTGCGAAGCCGGGGCGGGTCGCTAGTTGTTTATAATTTCGAAAATATGCAGGTTTCCCTACAATGTTTCCCTTCACCGCTGTCACGTGATAAATCCGCACTTAAAATTAACAATACTATTGGTGCTGGCACCGAGGATTGAACTCAAGTTGCTCGAGTATATTGAAAAAAATGACAATAAGCTATCACGGCTCATTAATGTATGTAAATGTTGAAGGTAGTCTTAGGAAATAATATCATAGTCTTAACGGAAGAAAAGATAATCAATCTACCCTCCTAAGATAATGTGTACAACTACGAAGTACATTTTTTTTATGTCAGAGTAGTTGACTATGTGTGGATGGTAAAGTCAGAAAGAAATCTATTCACTATTGATTTGAAGATTCAAGCTAAACCTTTAATAGTTTATTTTTATTATCTTATATATTTATATATTAAATTATTCTGTGTATATATGTAGATTTACTTAATTTTGTGAAAATTTTCTTCATGTACATCATTGAAATTGCGACTTGTAGACTGAAAGAAAATGCTATATTTTATCTAAAATAATGTCACCTCAAAAAAATATGTCACCTCTTTAGTTTTGGGCCATTTTATACTAAAACAACACAATTTCAAAATATACGGTTTCCTTTCAGTACTCATATTCCTTGGGAAAAATAAACGTAACTAAGACTAGATTTCCCGTGCAAAGCCAGGGACAACCTGGTAGTAATTCATATATTTAGAGATCTTTATGAGATTTTTATGTTTGAGACGTCATCACTATATAGAACTAAAAAATATTTGTTGTAGATCTCAAAGTAAGATTGAAAATGACTGTATTCCCAGTTTTGCAGTTGTAAATTATTCTTTGAAAGTTATTCTGGGCCGGGGTAGTTCTGAATAGCTCTTGACTTTATAATTTGAACTTTGTTAAATGGTGCAAAGTTAATTTTTACGACTGCTTAACCATGCATTTCTACTGCTGCGGTTTTTCCCTTTAGATTGTCGTTTTTTTGGTATTACGTACGTTTCTACGTAGTCGAGTCTGAAATTTTATAAGCGCTTACTGAATTCACGTAGGCTTGCTTATTTTATCGGCGTATTTTATGGAAATAGAAATAACATTTATCGTACATGCTGTGTCTACCAAATTATTTAAAGTGATTTTTATGAAACAGTTTAAAATTTTATTTCTTATGATGACATAAATATGGTGTAAGAATAAAAATTCGGTGAAATATGAATGGATTATATAACTATGTTTACCTACAACACGGTCTAAAGACGGTAATCATCGATTAACGAGCAGGAACGCTGAAAGACTGGAAGTGTGCTCAAGCATGGAAGAATAGTTATGTAGAATATGTGATTAAATGCTTAGCTAAATTTCCAAAATTCACCACCGTTTTGGTTTATCCATTTGTTCTCTTCTCATAAACAAAGTAAAAGAAGTTCATACATTTCGTTCCAAGTGAGACATTCCCATTTGGATAAAAGCATTTGTTTTGAATGTTTAGTCTTCAACATTTTATTAAATTTAACTCGAAAATTTATCTATTTACTAATTAAACGTAGTTGCGATACATGGACATGATGAACTTCCATGTTCAACAAACATTGCAAGAAGCTAAGAAAAGATCGCCGGCATAATTATGACAGAGTAATAATAGCATTAGTTGACGATCTTTCGTAAAGAAAGTGACGTCGGTCTATCGTTCTAACTAGAAACTTATTGTATTCATTTATGCGAGCGGGACATAGTCGAACTGTTACAATTTCTGCCGCATATTTGGCTCTCTGTAACATAATAAGAATAACACATCAATAGTAAATAAGCGAAATATTGACAGTATCGCAAACTTCGTCTATCATTAATATGAAAATCGTAGTACAATACACATGTATTGAATGAACTACGATTTTCATAAGTACAGAATGAGTTTTATGTTAAAATCAATTTAATTAAATATTCAATCTATTCTGAGACTACGTTTTAAAAATTCATATTTCATAGTTTATTAAGATTGCAAAATTTAAGTTTATTCGGGCTTCGGAGCATTAGCTAATTGTTCTTCAGAAGTTGTGGCAAGTACTGGAAAATTGTAGATAGCGTTCTTCACTTCACCAATTCAACTTTGTAAGCTCTCGAGCGAGTTAATTTTAGTTGCTTTTGAAAATTCAATTTTCGTTTTATGCTCAGCACTTGCAGAAAATTTAAAATAGTCCACGAGTAAATTATTTATCCTTTGAAATTTAAATGTTAAAAGTAATATCAACACTTTTATATTACTGTCCATGAACTAGAAGAATAGATTTTCCTTCTTATAGTCTTTATGTACTAATGGTATTTTTTTATCTTGGAGCGAATTACAGATATTAATAATTAAAGCGTATAAAAAGTTTTAAAGCTTATCTCCTCTTAATCTAAGGCTCCTCTAAAGGTTTTAAAAATACTCCTTATAACAAAGTCAATTTCACATGCCAATTTATGGCACTTACGTCCAAATTGAAATGTTTAACCGTATAAAGCAGCATCCGCTGTACGCCCTACGGATGTGCCATTTATTGTGTCGACCCAAAATAATAATAGATACAGTTGGTCTTTCATTGAATTTCCGTTCATTGACGGGTTCGTCTTTTACAACTGTCTATTAGCTAACACGCAACATTTTGTATAAAATATATTTTTTTACGAAATTCGTTTAGCCTTAGTGAAGGAACAATTTAAAATATGGACATTTAATTTGTACATATGTTATATTATAAGGTCTTGAGGCTTAGAATAAATATTTGTAAAGGTGCACAATTTTTTAATTAACAGTTTTTAACTATTTTTTTTACCTGAGTGCTGGTTAAGAAATAATGATGATAAAAATATATAATGATATCCTAAAATTACGGCAATGTTTTAAAAAAAATTAAAAGAAATTCCTTCCGAAATAAGCGACCTTTATTCCAATTTTAATTAAATTCCTTATAGTCGTTGTTAAAATTTATTACGTGCCGTTCTCTACAGGAAGGACTTAAATATGTATACACTATTCTATAAATTTTCGCTTATACCCCACATTTGATATGAGTCCCTTAAATACTTATAACACAATGATCAAAATCTTACTAAATAATAATATGCAACGCAGTAACTTTTTAATATCAATAAAATCTTGTTTATGTACCTCTCTCTGCATCGCAAAATATTCGACACACTTTATAACGGCAGTGCAATAAATGTTTCATTATCACTATACAGCTGCGCCGCGTGTTCATTTACAGCGTGTAGCAATGCTGTTGTTAATTGTAGCGATTACTAAGGAGTGATACATAACTTTTACAAATTACGCATTTGGGCACCCTTATGGGCAATGCGTATGTAAAATGTAGAGTAATTTTTTTATGTTGTGCGCGCATCTGCAAGCCCTCAAGTATTTTAGATGTCCATGGGCAGCGGCTTAAAATACAAATCAAAATAGTGGACAGAGGGATACTCACTTCACAACTTAATTTTAGAACATCAAAATGGAGAAGCCTTTCGGAGAAAGCATTGCAACTCTAGTCGAACTCGCGCACACTTAACATTTTCTGTATGAATAAGAAAAAAAAATACTATTAAAGATCAAAAATGCAATTATTGTTTTTCTCAAAATATTCTCCCTTTGCGTAAATGTAATTTTTCATACGATTAAACCAATTTTGAAAACATTTGTGCCACTCCTCCGTGGTGAAACTTTCTTTTCACATTCTTCGACAGCCTCTTCTGGTGATGAAAATGGTTAAACGCGTAATTGGTTTTTAATTTTTGAGAACAGAAAAAAGTCACAAGGTGCCACGTCGGAATTTTCACATTCAAAATTCGTCTGGCCGTGTGGGAACAAGCACTGCCGTGGTGCAAGAAGATAAGGCGTTTACGGTTGTTTTTACGCTGTTCGTCAATAACTTCCGGCAAACAAATGGTCGGTTACCAGTCACTACTCACGGTACGACGATTCTCTAAAGCAGCAATAGCCACGTGTCCAGTTTTATTAAAAAAGAAGCAATCATCCACTTAGACGCACTTTTCACGCTTGCGCTTTGGATGGTTTCGGCTTGTTTTGAAAGACCCATTCGCTCTATGGCTGCTTTCTTTTGGAATGGTAGCAATAAATGTTTCGTCACCTGTTACTATGTCCCACACGGAATATGACGCCCCTTCGTTGAATCTGGTAAGCATGGCATTGCCAAGTGACGCGGTTCGTTTTTTGAGCCTCGTTCAAATTGTGTGGGATCCACCGCGAGCATAGCTTTCTCACACCCAAATGTTTGTGTAGGATTGATTGTATTTGACTCATGCCTATGTCTAAGGATGCCCGAATCTCATGGTAGGTCAGATGTCTGTCTCTTTCGATCCTACGGCACACAGCATTGCTCATTTTCTGGTTCGCAGCGGCGGACGGGTGTTTTATCGCCAAAAGCAGATTGAAGTCGAGCGAGGCTCTACTGAACTGTCAAATTACACTTAAAATCGTAGAAAATCATACCACGAAAATTTTCCCGAGTTAAATCCATGTTAATGTAGACACGCAATTTTTAAAATGACGCCACAATGCAAAAAAACAATTGACAGACAGATGAAACAAACCCAAATAGGAAGGAAACCCAGAAGGAATTCCATTTTCCAATGTTGTAATTCCTTTCTATATATTGTTTATATAAGGGGTCAGTTCCGGAAAAATTTAGTGTGACCTATGTTTAAGTAAAAGATCAAATGATGGTAGTGACATATTGGCTGATGACGATATCGTGAAAAAGCACAAATAGGCTGGCTATTACGCAGTAGGCACGGCTAATACGGGCCGACACTGAACGATTCCTGTACATTAATCAAATAGAAAATAGACTTCTATTTCTCAAAGTTTAAGTAAAAGGTATTCGAATGTAGTACAGGTATTCGAAAGTTACAATTTAAAAGAAACAATGTATTAAGAAGAAAATTCTTAAAGAGAGCGTAATCATACTTAATTATAAATATTTATAATAATTAAAAATACTAATAAACAGATAATGTGAATATCTTCCAATTGATAAAAGAAAATCAAACATGCCAACATGTCAAAATTGCTTAAAAATTGATAACTACGCGAATTACTTTTAAATAGACACTTGCAAATATATTGAATACTTTAAGAAGAATATTTTATAATTAAAAAAATCTCAAGGATTTTAAGTTAATTTTCTTTTCTTCTAAGGTTTCTTAGCCAAGAATATTACTAAACCACTCTGCAAATTTATTTGCCTGGTGTAAAAAAAGCATCTCATAAAAATATTCCCGTCCAAGTGTATCGTTTACGGAATATTAACTTTTTGTGAACTTTTCGTTCTCTGTTACTCTCGCCTCAGGAATGAAATTTGACGCAGTTGTTTCTTAAATAACTCTAGATATTATTTTTAATAGCTCTGTCACTAATGTAAATGTTTTGAATAACGTTTAAACTTAAGATTTGAATTGAACAATAATGCAAATGAAAGCGTGGACAAAATGTGATTAGGTCCGTAGAAACGCTTAACCACGTTTTATAACTGATTTGAATAAGTTAATAATGATATAACTATTTTGTATTATACCATAACACTGTTACTTCTTACAAAATCGTCACGTTTTAGCATTTGACATTTAACTTTAAGGTACTTTGCCAAGTCAATAAAACTTAATGTACAAAAGATAGTATTTCAGAGCGAACAAGGTCTGTATCGTTATAATTGAAGATTATTTGTTTAACAGAATCATTATGAGAGCGCTTCAGTTACGGCTACTCGCGGATTGTTCTTAAACTCCTCAGGGGTACTAAGCGCTAGATAGTTCCAGACTTTATTTCGACTTTGTTCTCTGCAATGCAAAGTAAATTTACTATTCTTTTAATTAAACAATTTTCGTTGTGAGGCAATAAATTTCGAGACGAGGAGTTTCTAAGTGTTTTAAATGCAGCCCCATTTTAGAGTTCCCCGCTTTTTAAGGGAATAATTAGAATACTTATTTAGCATATATTTTTAACGTAATATATTTAAGTTTCATTTAAAAGTATAGTAGTTAAAAATTGGGTTATCCATGTGGTATTGAGTTGCGTTAGCTAATGTTACCGAACAATTAATTAAGCTTAGCCGACTACGACTGCATTCTCGTTTAGTCCAATAGTTTTTTTGTCCTAAATATACATCCAAATATCGAGAAAATTCTCTTGTTTCATATGGTATTCGGTACAGTAAATGTGTTCAATAGTTGAAATACATATTTGCCAGTTTCATTTAAAACAGGCGTTATGACATTACTTAACATTTTGTCAATTAAATAATTTCAATGGGTTTTAACTCCCACAAAGTAGCACTCGTCAGAGCTAATAATATGAACGATGTCAAACTGAATAATATGAACTTCTCCATATGAAGAAACTTACAATACCCACTTCTCAAATACGGGTATTAACTGTTCGCTAGAAATTGTCGATATCGTACATATTAAAGTTTTCCTTAATATTCTCAAAAGGACTTAGTGTTAGTTGGCTATAACGAGGCAAGTGGGGGCCGTTGCATTCAAGTTGGCATGAAACGGTTATTACATACGAAACTTATTGTGCACTAAGTCCAGGAAAGTTTATATAACTGAATAGCATGGGGTGGACTTAAGCTACCTCTTGACAGCTACTGTCGGACTGTTTGCAATAAAAATATCTTTAATTAAGAGCAATTAGTAATGTTCACATTTGCCAAAATGGGTGGTTTTGATTTAACCTGCTGAAAATAATGGGATACGAATAAGATTCATTTCAACATTGAATAGTAAATTGTAGTGAAGTATAAAAAAAGGTACAGTCAGAATTCACTTATTACTGGTTTTGTGACACTAATTCACGAAAGTTAACATGTTATGACTCTTAATGACTTCTAGACAACTTTATTTAATTATCTCACTTCCTTAAAATGTGTAGGAAAAGTATGAAAAGTTTTCCGCTGTGGGAATCGCACCCACCTCTTCGGGATTCGCGCACAGATGCTTTAACCACTAAGCTAAACGGTTTATTGCCACACCGACGAAAATCCCAACGACCTTTATCTACATTTTTTTTTCGTATTTCAAGCAATGCTTGGCGCATCCATTGTAATATCCTTTAGCAGCATATAAACAATTTCGAATATCGTTTTACAACGATAATTCGAACAGGATAGATATCGCTATTGCTATTGTAAGTTTAATTTTTTATAGTGCTTATCGCTGCATATAACATAAAATGTGTATAAAAAACTAAGGAAAGTTTTTCGCCGCTGTTAGAATCGCACCACGTCGGTGGTAGTTTGTTTTACTTTCAATAAGAGATTAAAATAAGCCTATATTATTATAGAAATTTTGACTTTGACTTTGAGACACTGAAAATATACTATGTTCATCACACTATATTTTTTCCAATAGGGGATCGAACCTACATCTTAGCCGTAAGAGGTAGGTTCACTACCAACGAGGATATGTAATATATGAATTTATAATAAATAATAAATTATACGGCACCACGCCTCAACTCCCTTATGTCTTTTTTTTTTCAGTTTTGATTACACGAACCATCTAAAGCGATTAGTGCATTTTATTCAAAACCCAAAAACACTAGACAATCGTTCGTCTAAGCCTGATGGTAGTAAAGCGGGAGTAAACAATGCTTGCACTTAAGCGCGGGTCGACACGAAATTACAGTTTCACGACGCGGTCCAAGTAAATAGCGGCTGTAAAGGTGGAAACAGCAACAGGGAAATATCGAATGTCGACCGGGATGCTCGAAGCGTGCTTTTAAAGTTCCCTATTCGTACACTGTATCAACACTCTGAACATTGTTAGTGCACAAAAGCTCTGCTAAAAGATAAGTTTTCTACAGCCTGTATTTTGATGAATGTGC
This sequence comes from Iphiclides podalirius, assembly GCA_933534255.1. Taxonomy (NCBI): domain Eukaryota; kingdom Metazoa; phylum Arthropoda; class Insecta; order Lepidoptera; family Papilionidae; genus Iphiclides; species Iphiclides podalirius. Next base: position 3,278,049 of record OW152822.1, on the reverse strand, counting down.
GTCGGATCACACTAAATATTGAAATCATGTACCGGTAAAATAAGTTTCGATAATATTCGAGGTTGTTGCTGGATGGACATGCATATCACGACGATTAAGTCAGTACACAGTAAAATTAATTATAGATGTTATACTTTGTAAGCTCTTGCGTTCTGTAACCATGGCTTGGTTGACAGATTTTGAACATGACAGTCGAAATTAATATGTCATGTAATATCAAACCGAAACGTACATTAAATGGTACAACACCTTTCTGTAACACCCTGTATATATATATATATATATATATATATATATATATCTAGTCTAGGTTAAATTTTTAGAAAATGTCCTTTTATCCCTGTTTTCAGGGAATGAAAAATATCATTCGAATACGACGCTAAATTTCGTCGGTAAGACCGAAAAATATTATGCATATTTCATTACTCAGTAATTTGTATCTAAATGTAATTTCCAAAACACACGATTTACCAAAAAAAAAAAACCTCCTCAACCCTTCACAAAGGTCCTCCGGGTACTTTTAATTATCGGCTGAAGCGTGATTATTAATTTATAACCCTGGTCTCATTATCTACATTATTTAAGCAAGTACCTATTTGGTACACGTTTTTCCTCCACCATGTACATGATATTTGGTATTCACATAAATCGTCTATAGTAATCACAAAAATTATGTAATATCACCAAATTTTTAGTTTTCTCAGTTTACAGATTATGAATCGGGCGAATTATTGGCATTTAGAAATAAAATTTTTTTAGACATCGTTTTTATACATTTATAAACTGAAAAATAAACACTTTTTAAAACTATAGCGTCTCCTGTAACGCCTTCATGATTTTGTGTTTATAATATTGCCTAATTTGTTTACGGCCCTTATTCTGAAATATGTTGTATTTACTTTAGGCGGTATTAACAATTAGATACGCCGGGGTAGGTACTATAGTATTTTCTGGCATTTTGGCCATGACATTTGGCTCGTTGTTACAATACAGTGTGCGACCGAGAGAGATATCATCTAAAAATAATTCATTGTTATAAAATTACAAATGAAGAAGATATCCTTCACGAATATTCTTTCTATAACGCGGTACTATCTCGTGTAAGTGGTATCCACAAATCCGCATCAAACGCGGTAAAATATCTTAATCCCGATACTTTTCACGAGATGCGAGCAATATGAGCGAAGTCAAGCGCAGAAATAATATTTTATTGGCCCCAATGTATACTTAAGAAAATTGACTTTGGAACATAAAGTAGAGATAGTGTGGAATATATGGCGATTACGTTATTCGGTATCTGTGCTCTTGATTTCTTTGTGACACATATTTGTTTCTCGAGTGAGCAAACACCCTAAAATCAATCAAACTTTGAAAGATTTACTTTATTGTTTGTGAAAATTGAATGTTGTTGTGGGCGGTTTGAAGTGAAATCACATAAATCCGTCAAATTACCATTTGCAAAGTTGTTTGATAGCTCGGTTAGGGCAGTTATAAGCTGTCGCTTTGGCGCCGGAGTCATCGATGCGATTTCAATTTTGAACGAAATTTAAACACCTGCAACAATAATTGTTTTGGATCTGAGGATTGATATAAGTATTATGTTATATAGCGTGTCGTTACCATCGCGACAATAAATGAACACACGTCTATCGCTACTTGCCAATAATCATAAAAAAATATTAACGTTAAACAAAATCCATAATTAAAAAAAAATATTTTTCAAACAAACTAATTAAGTAAAAAGAAACAAAAGTTGTAACAACTCGCGCACAGTGTCGTATTACAAGCCTCTCCTTCTAACAGTATGTTTTGTCTCTTTTAAATTCATTCAACCCATTCATATGATTTGTGACCTTTACAAATGAACTTTACGTTACGCTTTTATAGGTAAGGGTGTTCTAAAATTCTTTGTTTTGGAAAATTAAATTTAATAACTCTGTAAATATTGATGTTTAGTATATTAAAGTAAAGTAACAGCCTATACATGTCCCACTGCTGGGCAAAGGCCTCTTATATACAGGGGGTATCAGGGCATAGTCCACCACGCGGCCCCACTGCGGATTGACGGACTTCACATATCTTCGAAATATTTTTTTTGTTATCATTTCGAAAATATGCAGGTTTCCTCACGAGGTTTCCTTCACCGCGGAGCACGTGATAAGTCAGCACTTAAAGTTAAAAACTTCATTGGTGCCGGCACCGGGGATCGAACTCAGGTCGCTCGAGTATATTGAATTAAAGGCGAGCGCCCGGACACTGAGCTATCACGGCTCGTGATATTGATGTTTAAAGAATTTAAATGTTTAATACAACTTTAAAAAGTTATCCCCTATATGTGTGTTCATTTATTGTCGCGATGGTAACGACACGCTGTATAATTTTCAATTAATATTAATATTAAATAAAATATTATTTTATTGATTTTTCGTATTTTAGTAATATTTATTATGTCATATTTATACAATATTGAGGACATTATCTGTGATCCAGATAGAAAATGTGAACATAATATGTAATACAAACGTCTTAACGCCCTGGCCAATTTTCGTGAAGTTTCCTTACAACTATGTCCTATTTTGATATTGATTGACCACTGTAAGCAATTGTAATGGACTTCTGTTGAAAAATTCAACGGCAACAATATAGAAATGAAATTCCATATATACAAACTGGTCGCGAGCTCTCCGTAGTTATTGAATTACTCTCAGCGTACGTGAAACTCAAGTTCGAAGTATACCACAGAGCGCTTAAAAGACCGTTCCGTATTCCTTCGCAGTTATTTATATTCAGTTCATGAGCTTAGCGAATGCCTTTTAACCGCAGACATAATATTTTATTTGTGCTAGCAATACACTCAAGAAAATAGAATCGAGTACCTACCCAATATAATTTTTAAGACACGTGAATCAGCATTTCTAGTGGCCAGAACAGAAATGAATCACGTTTATTGGTTGTTTATGGAAATTGACCAATATCTTAAAGTGCTTAATGGTATTCAGTTAAAAATAAGGGAGAACAATTTCGCCTTCGATAACAATATTTTTCCCGTCATGTAATCAAAATAGTTTTTATTTTTTTTATGTTAGATATTATCAGAAATTAGATTTTACTCGTTACTATGGAGTTAGCTAATAGCTTCGTTTGTTTTAATACTGAGTACACTATACAACAGATGATTCAGAACACATGGTATGCCTTCTTATTAAGAGAAATATTATACTAAGATATTTAATGGATATAAATAGCGATATTCTTTTTAATACCAAAATTAAATATTTTTTATTAACAAAAGTGATATCTCTAGGATTCGAATATTTCATTCATCATCATCATCATTTCAGCTTGTTTGAGTCCACTGCTGAACATAGGCCTCCCCCACAGAGTGCCACGAATTCGATCCTAAGCCACCTGCATCCATCGACTTCCCGCACACTTGCACAGGTCGTCACTTACTAAACCTTCGGCCTTCGAGCCATGTCGGTTACGTTTTTAATAATATTTCATTGTTAAACGTTTTTTGGAAAAGTGGTCATTTGCATGGATGTCACGGTAAACGAAACACGCTAGATAACGTAAAACATTGCTTATATAGGTAAGAAAAAAACCAGAGCAGATTAAAGTACGCTGAGATTTTCGTCGATGTAAAGATAAACCGTTTAGATCCTTGAATGGAGCGTCGGTCGTATCCTGGAGTTTTCTACAAAATTTTAATTATTTTAACAAAGATCTTTAATTGACATACTGTGATAAAATCTTAACAAGGATTTTCAACAACGATACATTGTATAATGTAATTCCCTTAATATAAAGACGAAAAAATAACTTTAATATGCTATACAAAATTAACTTTAATATAATTATATAATATACACATACGTTATCGCAATCGAAAAAGAAAAAATATTATTGAAAACGTAAATATTTCTCCATTTGGTGCCTATTTTATGTAATAATTATATAGCTATCATAGTAGGTGTTTCATTAAAATATGAGAGCCTTTACTTCCATTTCATATTATATAGAAATTAAATATGTACTGAAATTAATGAACAGCGTCTGTTATTCCGCCCTACGCTTATTCGGTACAAAGTATTAAAACTCTGCTCTGAAATTTCTAATTCTAAACACTGTCCATTAAAGTTTACCACGCCCCACGGCCTTCTGGCGTGCTTAATGAAAATTAATGATTAATTATATATTTCAAACGGAGTAATAGCGTTACAATTGTTCACCGATTTCCGTGAAAAATAAGAAAATCTTAACAATGTTTGCATTAAGTTGTGAGAAACAATAACTTGCACACTTAATTAATTAATTGAATACTAAATAAATATACTATTTGAACTTATCGTATACGGTTATTATATGTATGCAATGCATAATATGTATTTAATTATATAAAATAAAAGTATGTATGTATATATTTATCAGTTACCTCCTTTGCTTAGTTCGATACTAGATAGCGTTGTGTAAAATGTATCCAGATATTGTATATTTAAATATATGTTGATGACTGAGTTTGTAAAGATCAGAATATATTATAATATGCTTTATCTATTGATACTTGAACACATTCCTTAAAACATAGGAGTCTAAAAATGGTCAATGAACTAATACGTTCAGAATAATACTAAATCAAAAGAAAACAATGAAACGTTAACTAACATTTTCGCTATTCGTTCATTTTATCTTGTTAGAATTGGTATAGTAGTTATTCGCATTGATAATTGCAAACGTAAAAAGCGCAGTGTTAGAAAACGAGTCTTTGGTTACGAAGAGTCTTCGCATAGCTTTTGTAACGAGACCATAAATCTTGTCAGTTTTCGCGAACTAGGAAAAGGCGTTTATCGAGTAGCGTGCCGATTTCGTACCTAAGCTTGTGATATGAAAAAGGAGGATTTAAACATTTGTTTACCTGTATTGGAGTTTAAGATACATCAAATATACATCTATGTTTGAAAAGCTGACGTATTAGATGATTACCTTGAGACCATTGTCATCATGTCATCATGGAAATTATGATATGGTAAACTTAACGACTTAGATTTGTAAGCAAAGCCGGGGAAGATTTATAACATATAATGGTAGAATAAAATTGTTATTGTTAATTGTTGCGAAATAAATTTGTATGTATAATATTAGGTATAAACTCAAACTGCAAAGTAGTAGACGAGAAATTGCATTAATATAGGACAATGTAGAAGTAATGACGTTAGAAGATGTGCGCTTTGGATTTAACTTTCATAGTAAACAAATAGTTGCCTTTAATATTAGGTATTATTGAAAAAATGTTTGTTTTGAAATGTAACATTTGACTGTGGTAGGACCACGCAATAGTACTCGCTGTGGCACGATAGAGCAGGTCCGTCTGGGTTAGTACCACGACCTCCCATAAGACCGGCGTAAAGTAGAAGTGTTTGCCACTTTTTCACATAAAAAAAACATTTATTTTATCAGTATACGTCCTAAATTTTTTCAATAACATACTTTTACGAACACATACTATGTAACAAAAATAAGAATAATATGTTACAGATATATAAGTAAGAGGTATTTCGTTTCGTACCGCCATTACATAAACTGATTCTTTTCAAGATTTATCCCCTATCTTTGTTAATAGAAATAGGAAAACCCCAGCTTTTGTTTCATAAGAATTGCCGCCTCTTAGTCAATCTTTCGGTCAAAGGAGTTACGATTGGAGGCTTAATGAAAAAAATCGTTTGTAGCTCCCCGTCGAAATCAACTTCTTTTAGTCATTGTGCTGCTGTCATCGGAGCAAAGAAAATATCAAAGAGTTTGTAATTAAAATGAGAAATGAGCTCGTACAAGAAGCTATCCGTTATAATAAATAAAATTTTACTTTCATTGTAAAATATCATTCAGTATACCTATGCGCATATTATTTCATAAGGAAAGTCGATACGTGATCTGAGTTCTATCTACAGGCGCTGCCATAAATATTTATTTGTTTCTTATTACGACATTCTCAAAATGACAATTAATCCACATGCACAATCCTTACTGAGAACCTATTCATCATCATCCTCCTTATCTCATCTAGTTGGGACTAAGTTGAGGTGGACTCGGTTGGTCGCCTGCTCAACGCCAACCCTCTGGGGAAAACAAACACAAAGAACCAGAACAATTATCTGTCACACAAATACTTGTCCCGTGTGGGAATCGAACCCACGACCCTCGACACCGAAGCCAATAACGCCCCATGCACGACAACTTATACTGAGAACTTGTTCATATTTAGTAATTTAAAAAAGTTGTGCAAATTTTGACAACACTTTGAAGCTCTACCTACGTTAACAGATTGAAAGTACTTAATATTTCTTTCGTAATAAAAATATTACCTAATTGTCGAGACTCGCTTAGCCATAAACGTATTAAAAACGGTCGAGTGATTAAGAATACACAGTTCATCGGAGAGTGCGCAACATAAACTGTTTTGCGAAGTAAAATCGCGTGCTATGGCACATTCGTGCAGCTGTTGGGGTTAACTTGTTAGCTATGTAGTTCCCGTACCGTCTGGGGGAGGGAACCCGCTGCAATATGTTTCATTCGATCGCGTCTAACCGAAACCGAGGAGTATGAAAAGATTTTGGAGGCGGTAAATCGAACGGTAAGTGTTATTCGTAAAAGCTGGTCACCACTGAGTAACTATTATAATCCAATTGATTAGACCTACTGTCAAATTGGGTTTGTAAATTACCGTAACATTTAAAGTTAATTAATAGAGTAAGGCAATGCGGAAGAATCATTGGTAGCAGCAGGCGTAGCTATATAAAACTATAATCAGAACTTGTAATATATTTTTCCCCAAACTATTTCTAAGTGGCAATCAATTTTTCGGAAGGAGATTTATTCACAAAATTTTAAAGATATGTGACACAGACATCTCCATCTAATGACAACATACATGAAATATTTTTTGGATTTTACGTAAAAAAAAACGAAAAACAATTAAATACGAAAAACTCAAACATTGTCAGTGCCAACAATAATGTATTTGTCAAAAAAATAATTTTAATTTTAAATTAGTGCTACATATTTTTATCAATAATACCACAAGTACAATTATAAAGATTAAATGTCATGATTATCAGACTGTCTCATCTTTAAATCGATGGTATTCAAGGCACCTTAATACAGAATTCGGGTCACCCTGCTTCTCTTAACATGTTCTTTTCTATAAATTTTAACGTCGTCATGTTTTTTCACATTATATTATCTTTATTACATCTTTGTTTTATTGAACAGCTCGTATTGCCTTCTTTACAGTTTCCTCTCGCAATCAGCTGATTAAACCACCCTAAGTACACGAAAACTTGTTTTAACAGTCCGTTACCAGGGTCTACTTTCCTATGGCTTTAAACGGAACGTATAACCTACATTAATGTAATCTCAGTGTGTGAAATTTCCCCACAGGAAAATTGGATGAAAGCTTAATACTTTTCTGTATTTTATTTGGAATGTACAAATTTATAAAACTGGTAAATTTTATACATCTTTTCTCAAAAATAGTAAGTAGTACTTCTACTACATAAAAAAACAAAAATAACTTATTACTTTAATGTAATGTGTTAATGTTTTACTGTCGTTTTTATTTGGCCAAACTACAAGTACACAACTTCAAAAATTATGCCATGAGGATGGTACTGTCTGTTTAATTAAATTCATTTATACTTAAAACATAGTTCTTCTTCAATGACTAAAGTGTGTGTTTTTAACCGAATTCCAAAAAGAAGGAGATTTCTCAATTTGACGCTACATATTTTTTTTATGTGTTTTCGTACTTCGTCGTTTATCAACCGATATTGATGATTCATGATAAGGAATCCCGGATCTGATGATGGCATCCCAGAGAAATCGAGAGCAATCCTCAAATGTTATATGTATTAACAATGGTTTTATTCCCGGTTTGAAGTCGTTTTTTTATTAAATATTATAGTTGGTAACGTCAAGTTAAATGAAATAAAATGTAAATGTATGTAGTGTAAATTAGGTCCCACGTATGAGTGTTTGATAACGAAATAACTCGTCATCATATATGTACTGTACTGAAAAATATACTAAATACCCTTAAGCAAATCGATTTGCTATAATAAAGATAGGCTTCGGTCGTTCCAATGCAATGGAAAAATTTAGCTATGGTTTTTAGGTTATCTCCAACTTTTGCCGAGCTAATACATTCTCAAAGGCGGATGAAGAAACAAAAAGTAGTCTAAAGGTGTCTTGTCCATTTCATCAAAGAATATCGTAGGAGATTGCGCCAAACAGAAAAATTATAAATATACAGTATTTGCGATCCAATCCCGTAACTTAAAAGACTACAGATAATAAATGAACATTTGAAACGTTAATACTACAGATAAAAAACTTAAAATGATCATGGTTTTTTTCTTCACCCACAGATTCAAAGCGAGACCATTGCAACAAAACCGTAGAGATCTACGAAGATGTGTCCTCGCCGCCCGTGACTGCAGAAAACTTTGGGAGGCCCCTTACTTGCACTTATAGGTAAATAATAACTATTTGAAAATGCTAGTGTGGTGTGGCTACAGAACAGTATTCGGTATTGCACGAATGAGCAGGTCCGTCCGGGTACTAACCCGTACTACTGGTACCCGTGGTACTAACCACGATATCACAGAAGATAGAGTTGTTAAACTTCTGCGTTTCGTTTGGTGAGCGAGGTAGCCGGGGTCCACTTTATTCAAAGGTGGCAACCCTACGGGTGTTGCAAATGTCCATGGGTGGCGGTTATCACGTAACATCAGGTGAACCGCCAGCTTGCTAACATAAAAAAGTGCTTATAACACCTATATATTTATTTCAGTATGCTTAAAAAGGGCAATTTGCGTTGAGTCTCTATTTTAATACCTTTTGACGGACACAAATCCCTTTCATCAGAAAAAAGAAAACAAAGATCCTTTTCTTTTTATGACTTTTAGCGATGCAACGAAATTTCTTATTTTTAATTACCATAATGAACGAAGTTGTGAATGTTCACAGGTATTTGGAGGATGATTGTCTTAAATATTATAGTAGCAGTACAACTACGATATATATAAAGGCTTAGATAAAACTTTTAGCTAATAACATCTTTTTGACTTGCTGTTAACTGCAAAAGTCAGTTTAACGTTAACAATTCACACTTTTGACCCAGAGTGTAAAGAGACTGCTACTAATTGTTCTCTGCCCGGAAACAGCTAGAACTTCCGATTTTTGCAAATCAATTATTTCGTTTATAGCTTACGGGATACCTTTAACCGAAATCCTCCTCAATATATTTTTATTATAATATATTTATATTAAATAGTTATAAATCTATTCTCATACCAACTGAATATACATATAAATTTCATCAGAATCGTTTAAGCCAAACGGCGGAGAAGAAACGCACTAAAACTGTGACACAAGAATTTTATATAACAGATATTTTAACTATAAGCGGATAGCGAACATATAGTGATTACAAACGCTCGTTGAACACGCTTAAATGTACTTTTCTATAAAAAGTTAATGTAGCTCTTTCATCCAGGGGAGACCAGTAGTCTCATGCTCATGGAACACGGTTAATAATGGGTTCACGGACATTGGCAATACCTATTTACAGCAATACCTATTTACAACGTTTTACCGCAAAGCAGTATGTGTACGGGAAAGAAATTCCGAAGTACCGAGGGTGACCACCGAAGAGGTTTTAGTGGATAAGTACCTGTCTTCATCACAGGAGACTTTTGAAGATCTGAGCTGCGTCGTTTAACATTGTTCTACCTTAACCATTGTTATCTTTTATTGGTTTTTAAACCATACGACGTCCATCAAATGTCCGAATTTCTAACAATGTTTTTTTCACAGGTTTAGAGCGTTCCGTGGTTCGCCGAAAGATTGGATCCTTAGGATTAGGTTTAAAAAATTCAAAGTCGGTACATTGATCAACGGTACCACGTGCCATAAAGGCTACATGCAGGCAAGTGTCTTTAAAGCGTCTACATATATAAATCACTAGTGACCCGCCCCGACTTCGCGCGCATGCAATGAATTATACCTACATATAAACGTTCCTCTTGAATCACTCTATCTAGTAAAAAAAACGCATCAAGATCCGTTGTGTACTTTAAAGATCTAAGCATACAATGCGACAGACAGATAGCGGGACGACTTCGTTTTATACTATGTAGTGTTACATCACAGAAAAAGGCATAGAATGAGAAAATATAGTTTGGAAAGGAATCAACAAAATCTATATACCAGACAACGACCTTTTCTCCCAAACTTCTGTAGTTATGACTTTTGAACTTTGAGACTGGCTTTAATTATTAAGTTAGTAAGTTCACTAGTAATTATAATTCAGGGTTATATTGTATGTACTTGAACTCTTTATGTCTAATCTAATGTCAGTAATCATAATATCTAAGATATTATGATTACTGACACTATTTGTCCCGATTAATGTATAAGATAAATCGTTTATCATTATGCCCCAAGGTATTTCTCAAGAAGGAGCCTAACTGTAAAATAATATAAAAGTAACCTGATTTAATTTAGATTTTCAATTAAAGATGAATAAAAATATGTTTTATTTTATTATTCTTATATATAAAATAACAAAAGTGTCCGCAGAACGTATTCCGAATAAATTGTATTAAACATTTTTCTTACTACAAATTTGCTAGGAAAGTTAGGGAAATATTGCGTTTGTGATTAATTTTCTGATTCATCTAATTAATTTCTAAATTTCGAAGGGTGACGAAACTCCGAAACAAAATTCAAGGAAGTTCGAACCAATTTAGACGTATAATAACCGAACCGTTCGTCTATTGCCAGACTGAATTGAAACCGAGACGAAATTGTGTTTTATATTATGTTCTAATTTCCTAATTAATTTCTTTGTTCGTTTAAACAAATATTGATATTGTTTATAGCACTTGAGTACAGAGATGTCAATTTTTTATTTCATGTTTTCGACATAAAAATACTAAACACTCATACTAATTATTATTAATCATTCTATCTCTTTATTATGTGTAGTACAGTGTACATTATGGAAACTGTACTTTTGCTTCAAATCTTATTTAAAAACGTTACCCGTCATTGGCTGAAGAAGAATCAATCCATATTTAAATACATTCGTAGTCGTATTTATAAAATTATGCAACTTTTAGAATAAAACTACGGATCCAAAAAATAAATTACTACAATTCCAACGCCGTGTTAATATTATGATAGAAAAATAATTCACTACACAATAACCCGACGATAAATAGAATTTGTAGAGTCAATATCATATTTCACAATGGAGCAACCGTACTCATGACATTTGAGACAAATTCATTACTTTTGACGTTATAACCACAGGTTCACCCATGTACTCTATACGCGCGGCATTGCAATATCATTTTAATTCATTCAGCAACAGGGTTGAAAAACGTTCGCACTTTTCAGATCGTCGACGGCAACGCCAAAACGGACGTTTCGAACCGAAAGGAGCCCGGATTGTTTTGTGGCGAGATCGAGCAGCCGCAGACTTTCATATCGGAAACTAATTTCGTCAAAATCGTTTTCCACGCCGACAATTTCACGGACCAAACGTACTTCAGCTTCGATTCGAGGTTTGTAACATTCATTGTGTATTCGGTCAGATTAATGATACGGTTATTATTTTTGTTATTAAATTTCTCACAGATCCTTAAATAATTTGGTATCCTAAATTTATTATTTTTTTCTACCCAGAGCGGAACAACAGTTTGAAGTTTACCTCAGATACGGCCAACATCCTGAACTGTATCCGAATAGAAGAGGGGAAGTCGTAGCTGGGTACGTTGATTATGACATCCTCAAACACTACTGCTAAAATTTTTGGGTCCTTTCATAGTGTCACAGGAATGGCTACGGTGAAGTAAATTTGTACTACGGTGTTAATTGATGCGAGACAGACTTACCTTCTTATGTGACAGTTACTAAGAGTGGCAATTATTTTATTATTTTTGTCGAAATTCTGAGGGCTACGCAGCAGCACGGCCTCACAGGAGACCAACGTTTGAAAGTATTACAGTTTCGTAATTCGTCTGAGAAGTGAGTCAACTGGGTCCTCTTTGAAATGATAGGCAAATTATCTGCAACTCCTCAGGAATTGCAGTCCATGGGCAGCGGCGACTTATAACCTCACTTAACATAAATAGAAAAAAATAAAAAAATCGAAAAATTTTCATTTAGTTTAATTTTTCGTTTGATTTTTTTAATGCAGTGGATAATCCCCACTACTGTAAAAATATTATGTGATTGATTATTATATTGTTTTTCTAGTGTATATAATTATAATTTATATATATAAAATGTATTTATTTACAAAAGAAAATTATGTTTAAGTATGTTTATCAGTTACCTAGTACCCTAGGGATTAGATAACGTTATGTAATAATATGTCCCGAAATATTTATTATTTTAAATATTAATGCATAAAATTGTGGAAATATCATCTAAAATCTTGCTTAGATAGGAGCTGTACTGAAATTGAAGGTGGAAAGGTCTTCCCTTCCCTTCTACAATGTGTCAGTTACGATGGAATTTTCTGGGTAGCCCGTAGCAACACCATCACATATGAATATAGTTTTCTTTCATCCACAATAGGAAGCAAAAGGCGAGGCATTTTTGGGCTTTAATTCTATTGGCATTTTGTTTTCCTTGAGCTTCCTAATAACAAAGACATGCAGAATTTTTCTTTTAACAAGCATGTTTATATCGATGAATTTGTAATTTATGAAATTCATTCCTACGACACCAACGCAATACCTAAAAAAATTATAAGCAATTTTTGCAATTTATAAATTTTTTGAACGTAGATCGGGAATGACAATCAGTACAGACTGAGTGACCATGAACGCTGTAGAGTGCTCGAAGAGTCGGAAGTTTAGGAAACAAATCATAACACGTATTTTATTGAGTTATTTTTAACAGACTTCATTCAAACAGAGTTCCACGAATACTTGAAACTGTAAAATTTTCGGCAATGGAGGCATTGCAGAAAAGAGGTATCCAAATATAACAGGAACTCTACTGATTAATTATTACCAAATAAAGGTGAGAATCCGTCTATGGGGAAGTGACTTAATGGATGTATGATTGTATATTTGGTGATTTTCCTCTATTTACCATCAATTTTCTCTTTTAAGTTGATTCTTATTTCATCTTAGTTGCTGTTGTAGATAAATTAACTTGTATTTACCTGTGTGTGTTATTTATTATAATAAGAATGTCTGGAAACCCAAATCAAGGCTTATAGAATGATATTTGTAGAGTTTACTCTGCTATTCGTCGAAATAAATTATCGTCGCTTACCCCAGTGGCCTCCTTTAAATCCAATGGGACAGATAGTATAGGAAATGCTTTCACGTTGGGCGGTGAAATATCTTTAGCTAGAGAGAGCATAACTCGAAATTTTATTCGGAAATCGAAAATTTACACATTAAATCTTTAAAATACACTTTCTGTTTATAATATTTTTTTTTATTCCTAATGTTATCTTCAAAGATTAACATTAGTAATTATGTATTTGAGAATGCCGAATATTTAGGTTCACGGTCACCTTATTATAACCTCTATAACTCACAGATGAACATAGATTTTATTGTGATTACATTTGAAATGCGCATACAAATACAACACATACGACATGTATGTAATATTTGATTATATTTTGACACAGAAAAACGAGGTTGCAGTACTTGTTACAGACTCTGTTTCTACTTCCTTGGCCTTGTACGTCGCTCCCGATTGGGCTGAACCCTTGAAACGCCGGACCATTTGCGCTTCTGTGCAAACCGCAGAGGCTGTTTTTGTTGGCTATACGGGTCATGCGGAGCTACCGGACGATACACCAAATGAAAGCTGCAATAAAAACGGATTTAAAATAAAATTAAGCGCTAATGAATTCATGCAATTCTGTATTAATGTTTGCAATTAGCTCATTTGATATACAGTAAAAATTTCTCTTTACGTTTAGACGTTTAATTGTAAATGAAAAACACAATCCCATTACTACTCGAATTCAACGTCCGGAGCGACCCCGAAAATTCTAATCAGACAGAACCAAATAGCTTTCCGTGCGATTTAATCCAAAATTTTCATCACGTTCACCTCAAAATCTGCCTTTGATGTTCATTTTGCAATTTGATGGGAATTCCCCGAGTCATTGGAGCACACGTGAAATAATGATTGGTAACGGTGAACGTTGTGGATTAATTAAACCGGTGCCCTTAAATCATGCAGACATAATAACAATAACAAAGGCAGTAAATAGATTAGCGATGTTCAAAACACATAATCAATTAATAGGAGAGGTGTATAATTAATTTGCAAACTGTGTTCGTATTTGCTATTATGTACTTTTAGATTGTAAATATAATTGTGAGTTAGGTTACTTTTGTATGGTATGCTATATATGTATATTAATATGCAGTGTGTTTAGTGTATACTACATATTTTTCATAATTTATTCAACTAATCTTAACGCACTACAACTATTTACAAAGGCGAAGTTGATGCCATCGGCGTCTTTTAAATGCTAACCTTAATACACTTCATTTGGTAATCGAAGCCCACCCGGATCAACCGTGAACCCGAAATCGCCTTTTCGTCGCTTTTTAAGACGTACGTAGTCTATATGTCGACAATAAGAAGGCTAAACTTGTTGTTTTATAGTTAAACGTCAACTACGACCACGTAAACCTTTACAATCAAATGAGAAAGAGAGAGTATTGGAGTTGTGGATTAATTATAAACTTACGTTCGACTTTAATTTTCACAGTTTTTTTTATTTAAAGGGACTGCTATTGTCACGTAGACCGCATTAGATTATAAAGGAGGGGTAAATCGAGGAAGCTTCGAGTGGAAATACTCACGGCGCTTTAATAAACCCCGAGTATTTGTTTAATTAAAAGGCTGCGGCAGCTCTGTGACCGGGCGTCTAATTTCGTTGTACTTGAACAAGCTAGGCGTACGCTGATACCGGCCCCGATGAAACGGTTTATTGCAAATTGAAGTTACAATTTCTGACCATATAAGGACAAAGGAAAATATTGTGGTGTAATATAACACTAGCATTTGTTGTATGCAATAAGTTTCTATTTCTTTTTCATACTTGACGACTCCGTGGCACACTTGCCAAGGTATTCGTAGGCTTCGGCGTCGGGGGTCGTGGGCTCGATCCCCACACGGGACAACTATTTGTTTGACCTGCAGATAATTTTTTCGCTTCTGGGCGTTTGTCTAAGTTAATTTATGTTTTTAAAAAGTCCTTACAATAAGGCTTATGTTGTCCTAAAGTAAGGGCAATTTTAAAAAAAATTATAAAAATAAAATACCTTTTACTAATCTCGTTACACTCTGGAAGAATATTCGGACAAAATTATACTCATGACACGAGTATTTAATTACTTACATTGTAAGAATACATTATAATGTTTTGTAGAATTTGATAGGTATATGTTTTACACAAAGTTTTTGCAAGGGTATTAATATCCACATCCGATGAAATACTCTGGATTTTTTCAGTACAATTCTAAAGAAAAGAATGAAAGGATTGTTAAGTGATTTCTACGCAAATAAAAAAGAAATGAGATTGGTATAAAAGTTAAGATGTGCCATTAAATGTAAGCAAATTGAAAATAAGATTCATGTATTGATAGTGAAGATATTTATCATATTACGAACAAGATTTTGATCATTGTAATAAGTTGAAATCGTAATCGACTGTATATAGAGCGTTGAACTATAGTTGTAAAAGTAATGTTTTAGGGTCGTAGAAACTGAAAATCTAATCTCATAATTAACTTTTTGTTTTCTTCTGTTAGAGAACATACTTTAGTGGTATGTTATGTTTTTGGAACAACGACTACAATTTATTAATCAGCTATCATCTCAGCAGATTACCGATAAATTATTTTCAAATAATCTTTGAAGAGTTTGTATTGTACATTTTGTTTCCGTTGTAACAATCCGTCACCGTCGCAGTAAATATTCATTGGGGATTTCGCTTAGTTCATTATAAGGAGCCGGCCGCCATCCCCAATCAATCGTCCGAAACGACTTCGTAATCCAACAAATCATCTCAACGGCCCGCGCTCCGAATAAATCAGTTTCGAAGTTGCCAATTACTTAAAGGGCTCCCCCGAAAATGTCGCAGAGAGCGTCGGAATCATTTTCTGTCTTCAAATGGCCAGCACTTCGGTTGAAACGTGACCGAAATGGTGAATAAATCGTGTCGGATCGCTGAAAAGCCGCTTTGGATACCTATTATTGCAGTCGCGTGATTTATGTCGGATAATCAAGTGGCCGAAACGGCTAGCGTGGGCGGGTGTTCGCACTTAGGCTCGAATTGATACCTCCATATCTTTAATGCATACATATATTTAAGGAGAATATTTTAAGGT
The DNA here is from genome assembly GCA_933534255.1 of Iphiclides podalirius. Classification (NCBI taxonomy): domain Eukaryota; kingdom Metazoa; phylum Arthropoda; class Insecta; order Lepidoptera; family Papilionidae; genus Iphiclides; species Iphiclides podalirius. Next base: position 3,261,607 of record OW152822.1, on the reverse strand, counting down.
GAGGCGTACACGGGCCGTTATAGTTTGCACAGAAAGTTTAAATTCAAGTATGTTTGCGATGTGTAGTAGAGTGGACTATATTTTCACCAAATGCGTTAATTTTATCTACTTGTCAATTTTTTTTATTATTCCCGGCGTGACCTTCGTCTACCTATCTAACATAGACATCGGGCAAAGTAAGTGACTGTAATATAGTGACAATTACACGCTATAAAATTCGCAAAACAGCCATCTCATTCAACATGAATGAATCGTGGTCGAAGCCTGACAAAATGTCCTAACTGAATGAAACAGAAGCCCATGGTATCATCCTGTCGTGTGTATGTGCGAAATAATATAGGTACTTACACCCCTTTTAGAAAAAAACACCACATCGCATCTGGTTTCTGCTAATTATACTTAAATACTTTTTTTTACTTTTATAATTTAAAAAAAAAAAACTAGACATCGGACGATCTTCTTTAATTATGACTGTTGCTTATGGAAGGCAAAAAGGTCGTATTATATTTAAAATAGGTACGATTCATAGAAGAGTCTAATAACTTTTTATTTTCTAAAATATTAATAGAACATTTGGATTTTTCCCTTTTTAACAACTGTTAAGACATTGTATTATAAAATATTTGCAATGTTTAATGTTGCTAAATTAAATATACGACCTTTAATACACGGCAGTATAGGAATGTTAGTATAACACTATTTCATTCGCAGATCTTACTGCGAACGTGTGTTTCGTGATTGTCGACTTCAAACGTGCTACGTGCAATCCGCTGCATATCCAGGTGTTTATCCAAGAAATCTTCACTGCAGGTAAATAATTACTTCAAAAAGTTAACATTCTAAAAGATTACACGTGGGTGTCTTGAAGGAAACAGTAAATACTAAGCTGGTTTGCTTGCAAATAACTTTGCTTGGTATATGGCAAATAAGCGCACTAGCTCAGTATTTACCTGATGAGCTATAACAGTCATTTATAAAAAATGAAGCAGTTTTTATTATTTAAATATTCTTATTTGCCAAGATGAATCGGAGAAAAAATAAAATGAATAAAACAATCCAGGCCGCAGGTGTAAGCGGAATAATTGAAAAGAAAGCGAAATAAAACATTCATCCGAACAAAATAAGATATCGTTGGGGAGAGGCAACTGTGGCATAAATCAGCCCGATGGCCGCCCGTTCTGAAATAATCTTAAATAAATAATTCCCCGCCTAGGTACCACCTCAACACAAGGCTGCCCTACATAAAGCTGTACATAGAGAATGAAGAGTTTAATATAGATGGGCAGCGCTGCGAGAACATAATGACTTGTCCCATGAGACCTATAACATCAGGTGGGTTTGCTTTATTTTAAAAGCTAAATGTAAATAAATGTTATTTTACACTTCCATAGCGGTTTCCATGCGAAATATTTTCTTACGATTTATTTCACTGAATTGTAGATCACTTATATATACAATGTGGATTTATTAAAATAAACATTTATTCATTCAAAATAACACACTGTAAGAACATCTCGGCAGAGCATTCAGAGTCGGAAATTAAAGTAACAGAATTAATTGAGGTAGAAAGTACCTACTTTGATAACAATTTTACACATTTATAAAATGAAAGTTATTCAATGATTTCGTATGTAAAGTAACAAATAACGTTGGTGTTGTTTTAAAGAATACATTTTCTTTGGCTTATAGTTATTTACATGTGATTCTTTTTGTAAACAAGACATCTAATTATTTTACTGTCAAAAGTATTTTTGCACTGTCCAACATAATTATTAGCTATTACCAAGATCAAAACTTAAACGAAACCCATTTATCTGTTGCATTGTGAAAAGGGAACAAACATAGCAATTGCAGTTATTATTTATTATAACATAGCATAGCAATTGCATTTATTATTATTTTACGGTGGTAGGGCCACGCAGCAGCCTCGGCTGTTGCACGAATGGACAGGCCCGTCCGGGTAAGTACCACGACCTTACAGAAGACCAGCGTAAAGTGGAAGTATGACAAATACTTTTGCGTTTCGTCTGGTGAGTGAGGTAGCCGGAGCCCAATTTTCAAAAGGTTGCCAACGCATCTGTAACCCTCGGGTGCGGCAGACGTCCATGGGCGGCGGTATTCACTTAACATAAGTGAACCGTCTGCTCGTTTGACAACTTTTCACATAAAAAAAAATAATAATACATTTTATGGTATGCGTTTGAAGCATCAATGATTAGCTATAATCACTACAGTTAGTGATACTAGACTTACGGGATGTTACTTACCATGTAATTTTTGTATACTTTTTCACGACCTCAAGCCAGATCGGAATACGAATTTTCATATTCCACTTTGCTTTACGAAAGTGGATTTAACACATATTATTTTTAACGTCACTTTCTCTCCCTGTTTACTTTTTCTCAAAGATTAGCTTGTTATTTATTACGATCGTAAATAACGCTCATCCAATAAATACGCAGTAAGTTTTCCGAGTTTGCTCGAAACTTCCAGTCGATATTAAATTCTCAGCAACTGTCAAAAGTTTACGCACCCTTGTAACGCCAGTAAGGTTCTATTAACATGAACGTTATATGATTATATATTATACGATACGATATATGCGATTTATGCTAAGTACATTCAAATAATAATTAGCTGTAATTTAATGCACACTGTTTTCTTATTCAAAGTGTAAATGTCATATTTTGTTTTCGGGATATAATTTAGTAACTTGGTCATTTGCCGCCGTATTAAATGATTAAAAATCAGACAAAATTATTTCTACTTTGTATATCGTAGGTTCAGAGAACTGTCCATATGATTACATAAGAATATATGATGGAAAAGATGAGTCCGCTTCCGTGATCGGTACTTTCTGCGGTATGGGAAAGTTCCCCTACTCCATAATCGGAACTTCCCAAGATTTGTTCGTCGAGTTTGTCAGTTCACCAGCAGGTAACTTATGTCACTTTCATCTTCTTACTGTGATATAAAAATCTTTGCTGCTTTCTTATTAATACCAAAGAGGATTGTTGATATTGTAATGTGTTGTACATAGACTGCTCGTGTTTGCTTTAAAGGTTTTCTGATTATAAAATAAAATATGTAAATTTTTGTGTGTAACCATTATAACATAAGTAATGTTTTATGAGTTTTTCACCGAATTTTTCAAACTCAACTTTTTTATCTATTTACGTTAAATCGTTTTAAACCATAAATTATTTCATGTTGTGTTTTAATAATATCAAACGAGTTTATTGAACTTGTACTTTCCTTCAACCTTTGTAAGTTATTAGCGATTTTTTTATTATTTATTTATAATGTTTTTAAACAAACACTTTTTAGGACCGCTCCTCAATACTGGATTTCATTTCAATGTCGGTAACTGGCCCGGCCACGTCGAGGCCCCCGGTTCAAGAGTTGGTACATGTGACTGGCTCCTCACTGCCGAATCTTTGAAGAAGTCCGGTGACACTGAGGGCATATTCTTATCAGTCGCGCACTGGTATCCACCGCACACATCGTGCACTTATCTAATGCAAGGGTTCCCGGGACAAGTTGTGAGATTGTACTTTCCAAGGTGGGTAAAGGTACCATGTAATCATTTCCAGTTTATGCATTTAGCAAAGCATTAGTTATTAATTTACCGACACTTTAATATCAAACTCAGTTTTCATCTACGTATTTTGTAAATAATATATTGTCATGTTTAAATGATTTCCAGGCCATTTCTTTAATCTATAAAATAAATATTCAGTATGATATAAGTTATATATTTCTGGTTATAATTAGAGAAAGTATATATAGAAAAAGGGTTACCAATTTAATTTTCATTTCCTTTCATCATCATTTATTATCAAAATAAGCTTGGAAAATGTATATCGCTTGTAATTACTTACCGTCAAGTGACACGCTTGAAAGCTTGCTTCCTTTTTTCGTAAAAGAAATCCTACAGACGTAACCACTGAGCTAAAAATGGGCCTCGTCCGAGAATATATCTTTTAGGCTAAAAACATTTCCAAGACCCAATTAGCGAACTCACGGCGGTGTCTATGGTCGTCCTGTTTCAATTAGGGAACAGAATCTTATACGGATGTAGGCCTAACATTCTCTTGCGATGAGAGCTGATCAGCTGAGTCGCAGAGTCGACAACTTTTTTTTTGATACTGGCCGTTAAGATGGCAAGATATTGTCCACTTCGCACCAATATCTATCTGGTTAGTGGAAAAGCGTGTACTCACTTACTCACAGCGTAATTACCTGCGCACTAAATTCACGACTAAATTCACGTTGCGTACTTAAAACTGCACCGGAATTTCTATGACATATTTTTATTAATTTCCATACATTCGGTAAGCGTGAAATGATGCATGATTAAACAGCAAGCGTGAATGTTTTGACAGGTGGCATTGGTAAATGACCGATGCTAAAATATTACAACTGGAAAAATTATCATTGCTGTCTGGTCAGTCTATAGATGCAAAAAAAAAATTATGCATACGTTTAATTCCATAGAGTCGTCTAAATAAGAAAAATTATGTTTATTTAAAAGTAATCGTTTTATCCACAGTTTTCGAATAAACCGTATAGAATCACCGATTGTTCCCTGGAATGGCGATTGTGGTGAATCACTGACACCTTTATGATGCACCTCGACCCGATGACGCCCGAATCATCAAGACTTTTTGCGATACATTCAGCAGACCCATGGAAAAGCATGACTTTGTCTCAACAGGAAATGCCATGTTTGTTAGGTTTGAGAGTAAAACCGGAAGTTACAGTGGGTAGGTACTATTGGTAGCTATTTATTTTTCTGTTAGTAATTATAAATTTTACTCATATTGTCGTAAAATTGCAACTGCTGTTACAATCTTTTTAAAGACGACCTTAGAAATCTGTACCTGTGTAATTTTTTTACTAAAACTTTTGGGAGTTTCTCGCGTATCACCTAAAATTTAAAATATGTTTATAAATGAGTATTCATTTAATCTTAACCAAATAGGATTCAATCCTATTTGGTTAAGATTAACTATAACACTAAGTCTTGTTGCAACTAAGCCAATACATTGTAAGTTATTAATGCGATAACTATGTACTAAGTTTAAAATATATTGCAGATCATCACTATATTACTGGGCTCACTATGACTTTTTCAATAACACCCGATTTGGTGAGCCGGTGCCAGGAACTGCCTGCGATGAAGTAATTGCGTCATGGAAACAAAGAATCGGACGTCTGAGGTCACCGCTCAATACTCTCGTATACAAACAAGCGCCTCCAGGAGAAGACGTTCATTGCCTTTACCGATTTGTAACTGACAAAAGAATATTTGCAAGGGTCATATTAACAATTCTTACCGTAAATTTTAAGGTTTGTCTCTTCTCGATATTGTTATGTTTAAATTCATACTTCTTTAAAAATAATATACATATAAAATACATTGAGCTCTATTCGATAGTAGTAAATTTAACTCACGGATACATCAATATCCAAACTTATGTATGAGACTAGTAGTCAATAATGTTACGAGAGATCGACCTTTTAAAACAACTTTAGAATACATTCAAGTTATTCTTTCATGTTTCAATGTCTTCTTTTCAGGAGCATCCTTATACAGCAATCTCCTGTCAGAATTGTTACGAAGATCGTGCTGACAAACTCATCATTTGGGAACCGAACCCTGGTGGTAGAATTGCAAATTTATCAATAGGAATCAGTACTACGCCTCTACCACTGCATTTAGCTGTACAACGGTCACTTGGTTCTTGTCTCTGTGCAAAACATGCAAACACAGTTTCGAGAGCACGCCCCTATCGTGTAGTTTCATCAGGGGAATCGTTAAATTTACAACTGATAGTTGACAATGCTCACGCAGCAGCATCATATTTCAAAAACCCATCGCCTCTTTTCGAAGCTCGCTATGAATTCGTTCACGGGCCTCTTTGTGGACCAGCCGTGTTGGCAGCAGCTTTAGACGGTGAAATTGTGTATCCGTATTTAGAGGCATTAGGTTACACGGAACCGCCTAAAAGGATTCAATGCATCTGGGACCTTGAAATAGAAGAGAAAAGAGATATTTGGCTGCATTTTGACAGCATTAAATTCGCATCCAGACACTGTGATGATGGTAACATTCAGATATATCTGCCAGGAAGAATTGAGCCGTACCTCTCGATATGCGGAGAAAATGTTTCTTTGGCCCGGGAATTACCTATACTGTCAGCTGGTGAACTAGGGTTTGAGTCTTTAGACGATCCACTTGTTATTGAAAAAGAAAAAACTCGATCCATTAGAATTATCTTTATTGGAAGTGCTTCCCCAGCACGAGCCACTTTTAAAATAGCTTGGACCGGCTTATATCACTTGCCTAAAAATTCAGATGGTACTTTGATGACATCACGATTGACGGACGGCGGAGTTAAGTCAAGTTCTGGGCAGGGTTGTGATTTTATATGTCCTGGAGAAGACGCTCTTTGTATTCCAGCAAGGTTGATATGTAATGGAGTTGTTAACTGTCCTAACGTAACTACCACTGAGCGGAAATTCTGGACGGCGGAAGAAAAGCGAGCTCGAGAATCGTATTCAGAGGACAGTTTGCGTAGACTTGGTTATCTGGATGCGTTAAGTGGTGTTCCTTTAGGAAAGTTGCACGACGAAGCCCCAGAGCTTTGTGCCGGAGCAAGGAGTGCTGGTGGAAGTGACTGGATGGCGCCTGCCTTGGGGGCTAGTTTGGCGATTGTTCTAGCTGTTTGTGCGGTGGCAGCCGCGTGGCGCCTTTGCTGCCGCAAACGATCTCCGGATGAAGAATCTCTGGATTACTGACATGCGGCCCGCGGCGCTTCACACGCGCCGCCATCTCTGCGCTCTCGCTCGGCGTCCAGAGATTTTGGACTGGACTGGAGTCTTCATTGACAGACCTACTGAGCGCCAGAGCCCTCCTTCGTTCATTATTGAATTTCAATATAGCCGTTTACTACTATTGTATTAACCATTACGCCAGTATTATCTCGAAAACACTTTGAAACTTATCTTGTAAATATTCAGATATAATTAAAACTAAAATTTAGGTTTTATACAAACAAATTTTAATTAAGTATAAACGCTTCAATTTAAAACAACAAACCATCATTTTTACAATACAGTCAAAAGCTATTTAATATAAGGAATATTTATTGCAACTTAAATCCTACATGGTGGTGTTGAATGATTATGAATGTTGATTGTTGTACCTTGATACAAATATTGTAAGAGTAACATCAACATTTGGATTCATAAAGAAAATCTAGGAGGGGTTCACAATGGCGTTCAAAAACCTTTTTTTTTTGTAATTATTGTATATACCCAATGTTCAGTTACGTAATGAATGCTTAAAATGATTTAATGAATGAATGATCATAGGTTAGAACAAGGTGATAGTAGCCATACATTAAAAAAGTAACAATTATGTAATTAAAGTTACTATAGGCTTTAGGATCTCTGAGCACAATTTGTATTAAAAAAAATCCTGCGGGATGAAATTAATGACATCGTTTAAAAAATTGTTGTTTGGAGCCTGAAAGACATAAACCATATTTAAAATAAGAAAAGCAGAAGCGAAGCATATGTATTGAAAAGAAATTTACTGTAAAATAATGGATTGATGTGGAAAAAGACGTAGACTATTTAAGCAGTTAGCCAATCCTTGTTCTTGAACTGGTTCACCCTGTTACAAAACATTAATGCTTTATCAGATTGAGTTATAGACGTTTAGTTAGAGACTGCTGCAGCTTCAGAAATAAAAAGTAGAAGACGCTATGTGCTAAAAATAAAAACTTATACAAAATTTTTATCATTTGCGCCCAAATGATTAGATGAAGAAAGCATTTCATCAAAATATACTTTTTTTATGCGCGTGTACTACCATTTGATTACTAAACAAAGTCTTGAATTAACACTTAATAAGAAACTTAATGGTCTGTCCCAACATTATGGGCGAGATTAAATCCGTGGGACTCCGCTGGCTTGGGCACCTGGAACGGATGCCGGCAGACAGGGCGGTGAAGAGAGCATATGATGGACGACCTGGAGATGACAGACACCGCTGGTAGGATGAAGTGGCGAAGGACTTTCACGCCCTGAAGGCAGAAAACTGGGAGGAGAACTCACAAGATAGGGCGCGTTGGCGCAACTCGTATCGGAGGCCTAGACCCACTTTGGGTCGCCGAGCCAGCGGAATTAGTTTAAGAAACTTAATGAAACAATTATACTATTACCATCGTTGACGAAAATATTGAACGAAATCAGTGACATATACCACGAACGGGTTCATGGTATATCGAGATCATTTAATATTTCTTTCATTTAAAATGTAAATCACATTAGTTCTTTCTCTTTTTATGTGAAGTTGGCAAGCAATGGAACGATCACCTTATGTAAAATGCCTATTTCCTTTTTTATACCGTAGATAAATAAGTGAATACCGCCGCCCAACGACATCTGCTACACTCGCGGGTTCCAGATGTGTTGAAAACCTTTTGGAAATCGGGCTCCGGCCACCACACTCTCCCGACGAAACGCGAAAGTATTATACTTCCACTTTACGCTGGTCTTCTATGAGGTCGTGGTACTTACCCGGACGAGCCTGCCCATTCGTGCTACAGCCGAGGCTGCTGCGTGGCCCTACCACCGTTAAATTATTCCTTATGACCTGTGACTTTCAAACGACTGAGTAGTTGGAATTACGGAACTAACCTTTAAAAAAGTGGGCAAAGGTAAAGTACTCCCTCACCAGACGAAACACAAAAGTATAATATTTCCCCGATTTCATTCCGTGGTATTACCCCGAGTGAACCTACCCAGTCGTGTAATGGCAAAATTTGCTGGGTGGCTCTACCTACCATAATTTATTTTTAGTTGGAGAACTAACATGGCCCTAAATTAAATTGTGAAGTAAAAGTCATATTTCCAGTTATAAATCATTCAAAAATAAATTTGTAAATATGTACTAGAAGATAAGAACAGTTATTGCAGATCGCTCTTAAAGATACAATTTTCAAACCTGTAAGTTAATTTTTAATGCGTCTTTTGGTATCTTGGTTTATACTGATATATTTTCTGCAATCTTTGCGTCTATTTTAGTTTTAAGTTAGCATTAGTTGTTTAGAATACTTAGTTTTACTTAGTTCAATAAACGCACTAATTTAGGTTTAATTATTTTTCATAATTATACGAATCTATAACCATATTACCAAACTTAAAATCACTAACTACCTGTTAAAGAATCACACGTTTTACATCACTCGAATTATTTTAATATACAAATACTAATAATAGCAAAATTATTTTATTTAAAGGTAAGATAAGTTGCTACGTTACTCTATTGTTGAACCACGCTATTTAAATACATAAATTAAAATAATTGGCGCAAAAATTTTGTAATTTAAGTTATGTTCCATTCCATTACATTAATGTTAAAATATTGCATAAGAAACTGGAAAATCAATGTAAGTGATAAAATGTTGAAAATAAAAATATATTTTATACAAATGTGGTTATTTTACTTCTGGCGTTTTTGTTTAAGCTTTAATTATACATTAAATACTAACACAAAAAAGCCCGAAGAATAAACAAGAGCATTCCTGCTCAGAAGCACAGTCATTAATTGCATACATTTTGGCCTGAAACGCAGTGGCGAACAGTCCCAACTCGTTAATTGCTGTAGTCCTACCTTTACATGCAAAGGCCCTTTTAGAGCTGTCAGTAAGCTAGTATTTTCCTGCCATTCCGCCCTATCGGATATGAGGACATCGCACAGTTTCATGAAGTTCTGTTTCGCGATCATAACATCAAAGGGATTTTTGCCATGATACGATTTTAAGATTAGGTCATTCACATCACAAGATTAGGACATCATTTGGGAATGACGTCATTCGCGACGTCAGCGTTCAGGTCCAGTTTGCACTGTGCAAACTGGACCTGATCGAGTCCAGTGCAAGAAGCATTTGTAATAAATTAAGGTGTCTCCAGGCGATTGCCGTACATACGACACGGCGTGCGAAGCAGTTTCGCGTTTTGTACTATTTTTATGTGAAGAGATGGCAAGTGAGCTGGTGGTTCACCTGATGTTAAATGATATCCGCTATCCATATACACTTGCAACACCCGTAGGGTTGCAGATGCGTTGCCACCTTTTAATAGAGTGGGCCCCGGCTACGTCACTCACGAGGCGAAACGCAGAAAGTATGACACATCCACTTCACGCCGGTCTTCTGTGAGTTCGTGGTATTTACCCAGATGGACCTGCCCATTCATGCAACCACCAAAGCTATTCTAGCCCTACCACAATTAATTATCTAAACAGTTGGCAAATATGGCATTGAGTGACTCATTTTCGTGGGTGCTATACATGAATATCCGTGAACCAACACAAAAACGCGAAAGGTGAGGTTTAAATTGCCACTGAGGCCGAAGGAAACTGACAGAAACCTGCCTACGAACACGTGTGCTAAAACTAAAACCAACACTGAACTAACATTAAAACCACTTAGAAGTCGTTCAAGGTTTTCTTCTTTCTTCTATAGCGTTTTCTTCCAAAAATTTGTCTTCGTCCCTTACAAGTCCAGTAAAGTCTAAAAGACTGTCGTCGTCGAGTTTGGGTTGCTGAATAGCGCATTGATAGTAGCAATTACAAAAATTGGTTATGTAAACGAAGGGGCTCTAATTTGGGGGACATGGGCCTTCCGTCTTAGAGAGAGCACGAAGCGGAATGAAAAAAAAAAACGTTTAACAATGAAATATCTTAAGAATATAATATCCATTCTCAAAAACAATTATTTATAAACGAGTGACTTCATAAAACTTTGCTTATATAAAACCCATTGATTAATTTAAATAACTATAAACAAAAACAACAAAATTAAATCGTGATATCATTATCAAGGTAATCTTTGTCAAATATCTGTTATTACACTAAGGTCTTAATGTAAATTTAAATAATTTACAGGAAAATGTAAAAAATATACAAACAATTTCCTTTACCATATTAAATTCCGTTATGTATTCTGTTCAAATATTCAATTCAAACATTTAAGATGAAACAATTTCGTTTGAACCATAACATTTCTACGTTAATTAAAATGTACAGCCT